>CM065802.1:197690595-198940595 GCA_033398695.1 Orobanche coerulescens
CCAACAATAATTCCAGTATTTTTGCTCAAATTAAAATAAGACGTGAGAGTTCCTGTTTTGGCCATCATGTGGGAAGTTGCTCCGGTGTCCATGTACCAATTATCATTCGGTTGGTGCATACACAAAGTGTGCATGGCAGTCTCCACATCTGTTGGAGCATATCCTGAAAAAGATGGCCCATTGCTGAGATGGTCTTGGGCCTGCACCAAGAATGCCAGTATTGGGCCTTGGCGTCGGGGGACGCTGCTGCCATGCCCCTATTGGGTAAGAATAGGGGGCAGTTGTAATACCCGTGATTTCGATTTCCGGTAATTTCTTTTTTTTCGACGGAAGTCCATTTTGACGACTCTCTCATGACCGTTTCGTCATTCCGAGAATGATTAATTCTGCACTTTTTGTCATCTAAGCTCGTTTCGGTGTCGTTTTGTTGAGTTCCGTGCTTTTTAGCGGTTTTTCCGCACTTGAGTTCGATTCTTGCGAATCTCGTCCGAAACTGTTGTTTCGACTTTATCGTAAGTTCATTTAATGTTATTATTCATGTTGCAAGCTTCGGTTTGGTTATTCGATCACGTATCGTGATTTTGGGGCGTTTTGGGCCATTTTCGTAATTTCCCAAAGTTTGGGGTAATTACTTTCCGTTGTCGAATTTCGAGCCTTCGGGTAGTCAGAATCGTGTGTTCTATTAGTGCTCGGATTCGTCTTTTCGAGTACTTCGTAACCGTATCTTCGATTCGTATTCAGGTTCGGGTTTCGGGGTCGTTCGGGCCGTCGGAGGTGGTCGGCCGAGTCATGGCGGGCATGCTCGGGCGAGCCACTGGCGAGTAATGTACGGTAGTGCTCGGCGATTACATACGTAAGGCGATTACGTCACGTAAAACCCTGGCCGTGCTTGTCGTAACGTTCCGGCATTTCCAAGCGATGAGTTCGGCCATGGCGATTCGTCGTAAGCCGTGGCGATTCGTCGTAACGGCCGGCGATCAGCAGCGTATTTCTCAGCCATTTCTCACTCGTTTTTCTTCCCTTCCGCGGCTGGAGATTAGTTCATCATGGAGATATGTTGTTGGACAATAAATCCATGAAGTCTTGGAGTTCAAATCATCAATCATCCATCCTATAATATCCTCCGATCTACCGAATCAGGTCAGATTTCCTAGAAATCTAGTTTTGGGGAATTTGGGTATTTTGGTTGTTTTCGTCCGATTAATCCGATTTAACTTAGGATTGTGATGGATTGATGATTATTTAGATGTTTTATATCTTTTCCCTTGTTATTCCATGGTTGGATCATATCGATTCGTTGTTTTGGTCGAGTTCTTAATCGACGCCTTGAAGGTGTCTAGTAAAATGTCTTAGAGGGGTTTTCGGACGTTCTACGATTATTCCTCATCGTATGATCATTGATTTATTAATTATATGATGTTAGGGTTGAGTTTCTTACGAAGAAACCGAGTTGAACCCTTTCGTTCGTTGTCGTCTTCCTTTTCGATAGCATCGGGCGTTTCGAAGCTTTCCGGTGGAGCCGTGTTCGTCGGAATACTTGCGTACCGATTTCGAGGCAAGTATCTTGCCCATACGTTTCATGTTTCATAGGCATAATTGTTGATAAATGATTTTTATACGAAATCGAATGTTTAATGAACGTAAAGGGATCGGTATGTCCTCGATAAATGTTGTCTTTCAACGATAATTCGTATACTTCGTGAATATGTGTTCTCGGAATATGTGTGTTGGTTTTGTATGTTTAAAGATAATATGATCACTTCGAGTGAGTTTGATAGACCGTAATCCTTTGCCGGGGATTACGTATTGTTATTGTGTACTTGTTCGGTAAGAACGTAATGTGTGTGATATTAGTTGTTACTCCTTGAAAGGAGGTTGTGATACTTAATGTTGTTTGGCTTGATAAGTGATTATTGTTGTGTGCTTGATGTATGTGATGTGCCTCCGGGTAGGATTGTTGAATCTCCGGGATCCATACTTGCTAGTATGGGTCGGGCGTGATCGTAGGGTTATCCAATCCGGGTATGTCTTGCGGGGACTCCGAGGTTCGTGGCTTGTTAGCCCGATGCCGAGATAACTTGTGGGGTTATCATCGGGTATGTCTTGCGGGGACTCCGAGGTTCGTGGCTTGTTAGCGCGATGCCGGGATAACTTATGGTTGTGGTTTGATTATGTACATATATGTGCTTGTAGTCACGTGACTGCGGTTACGGTGACATGTGATTTGATATAGTTTCCCTGTGGGTTATTCACTCGGGTTTGTTCTACGGGAGCATCTGAGGTCCGTGGCTTGCTAGCACGGGACGCGAATAATCTGTGGAAACAGGTTGTTATGGTATGATCGGGTCGTGGACCCATTTGTTGTTATCGAATTTATGTTTTGGGAAAATGATTTTTGGGCTGTGTCCCTAAATGTTTTTGAAAGGTTTAAGAATTCTTAAAATCCTAAATATTTTCAAAACTCCCGAGATCGTAAAATGTTTTCACAAGATGTATATCAGGTTTACCTCTATCTTTCGATTTAACCGTTTTGATTAAGTGATTTACCTCGGGAAGTATGTTTATGATTAACATGTTCCGTGGAGTATGATATGTATGGCTCGTTTTCGTATTTTATACTTGCACTAGCAAAACAGTGGAGTTTTGCTAACCCCCGAGTATTCGGGGGGTGGATGTCTGTATTGAATTCAGGTTTTGGAGCAGAGCACATGGTCGGCATGAAGGATGATGAAAGATGAACGATACTAATCACACGAGGACCCGTTGATGTCGTATTGGTTTAGTTGTATTTTATCTCATTGCGGTATTTCTTTCCGTTATGCGGGAGTGTGTTGTATTCGACCTGCGTGGGCATGTAATGAGTTTGAGTTGTATGTATTTTTTTTGAAAGACCAAATCGGTCTACTGAGTCATTTTAGCCTTAAAGGCATTGTTGAGATGTTTGACGTTGTTTACCAGCCTGGTAGATCCTTGAGGAAAGGGTCTACGGCGTGTAATATCCCTGAGTGGATTGGGGGTGTTACATAAATGGTATCAGAGCTTAGGTTGTGGAAACCTAGGCTGTCGGGTCAGTGGTGTCTATTGAGTTTTTGTCTCGTCGGATTTTGTCTGACTGAGACGTGTCGCGACGCGTCGTTTGAGCTTGTTGGTCGTGATTAGTATCGTGGGCGATCATCATCTTCGTGCGACCTGTGGATGTAAGTCTCCCTTCTTTGTGTTGTGCCTCGTGTGACATGAGCTATTTTTTTGATTATTTGTTAAGTGACGGAATCCTCTTATGGATTTTGATTTCTTGATATGTGGTTATTCGACCCTCATATTTCGTTCATATGAGGAGTAGTATTGATGGATTGTGCATGTTGAACTGTATTTCTTTTATCCGCTGCGTGAGTTCTTTTGTAATGGCTTTCGGTATTTTACCGACTGAGTTTTATTTCGAAAACCAATTCCTTAACCGAATTTTTGGCATTATGGCCTTGATCATTTTGGCGAAATTCTTATGACGGTATTTAGTATTTTGTAAATGGCTTTTCTGAGTTTTTGAAATATTACCATCATCGGCCTTTTTGGCGTTTTTATAAATGGTTTTATCTTGGTGGGTTCCGGTGCGGGACCCACGACGCTATAATGTTCCGTGTAATTACCTGAAATTTTTGGGCATTCTAGCCCATTGAATTATCTTTGAAAACCTTGAGTATCTTAGAAAATAAATTTCGAGACGTACTTTTAAAATGAATTATTTTCTCGTGGTACATCCAAGGTGCCACAATATGTTTCAAAATTCTTCTACCTCGAGGTCCAAAATGTTTTGAGATATTTTCAATGTTTTATAAACACTTTTACTTAGACCCGAGGGTCGAATATTCTGAAAGTTTTTCACTATCAGAAAGTGTCCTCATTTTTAACAAATGCGAAATGGTTTTCCAAAGTCTCGATAACGATGTTTCACGTTTTTACTTTTTTTTGAAAGATGATACTCAAGATCAACCAGTGTTTTTCTAAATTATTTTCAAGAGGTGGTTTTCATTTTTTTTAAAACCTATCAATTCCCGTTTGCGTTTGGGAATGTATGTATGATGTTTGTATTGTCGTTATGGTGTTTGCTCCCGAGTATGATCGAATTGGTGGCATGAACGTCGAGGCGTTGTCACGCATTTGTTGTACTAGCCCTCTGTGAGAGGTGTGAACTCGTATTTACTATTTGTCGCCTCGTGGTGATTTGCGTGTTGTCGCACGGGTGTGAGCTTTTGAAGCTTGAGTTTGTACGTTTGTGTACATGTGTGATTGTTTCATGATGGTTGTAATTATGTGCTGGTTATCGTTCGGGCCGTTGAGGTCGCCGAACGATACCGTCATTGCTGTAGTGTTTGTGTGTGTATTACTTTACGATGGTAATCGTTGTATATGGTATGTATTATGATTCTTTGTTTTGCTGAGTTGGCATCTCCGCTATGTTCTTTTGCGACGTTATGCCCCATTGTATCTAGCATTTGTATTTTCGGTATGCCGAGCCGAGGCGTTTCAATCGTGATGTGCCGGGGCATGCACGTGTAAATTGTCCTTCTCGTCGATAACACATTTCAAGTGTGGACTCGAGGGACACCGAATTCAGTTTTGCGAATTGGATACCGAGACTTTCGGAGTTCGCGCTTCAGCACAAGTATCAGAATCGACTTTGAGAGGCCTTCGAAGGATGTTTCTGTCTGTTGCTTGTTGTGTCATCACCTTGATTTCACTGTTGTGAGTTGCGGGGGCGACCTTCTTTTATAAGAGGTCGAATGTAGTACCCGTGTTGTTTTTAGACTCCTGCATTTTCTCTTTCTCGATTCTATCGACTCGCTCGTGTTCGTTGATACTTACTGAACTTGTTTTGTATTTCGGTTTCATTGATCGGACGAGGTGTGATCTTGTTTTGGGTCAATTTGGTTTTCGCTGTGGCTTTTCCGAGTTCGGTTCGATTCTTGTGAATCTTGTTCGGAAGTAACATCTTTTGGTTCTACTAGTTCTTTTATTCGAAGTGGACTGGATCTTGAACTTTTGTATTTTCGACTCTGTCGACTCGTTTATATTCGTTGACATTTTCCGAGCTTGTCCTGTCCCTTGTTTTTGTTGATCGAACGAGTGTGGTGTTTCGAAATAATTCGTTTGTCGTTGTGATTTTTCAATCGCTATTCCCTTTCCTGTGGATCTTATGTAAAGGCACATGTTGTTATTTTCACCGGATCATATATTGTCTCGAGTCGAGATGTGAACCTTGGGGTTGTTGTTTGAATTTTATTGTTCTTCGTGATTCGAACGTGATTGTTCGATTTTTGCTGTCTCGATCGTTGTGGTTCGATCGTATGATTGTTCGGTTTTTGATGATCTCGTTTCGTGATTGTTGAACGTTCAAGACTCCTTCCTAATTTCCTTATGTTCAGGAAATTAGTCTTGTTTTCGATCTTCCAACCCTTGGGCGGTGGAATTCCGTATTTGTTCAGCGATTGGCTCGCGTGTTGATTGATGTACCGTTAGGTTAGTCAATCGTGTTGATTTTCGTTCGTTGTGTTTTGCGATTGTTCGGATAATCGACTTGATTGTATTATCTGTTTGATGACGCTTGTCACTTGTTGGTTTATTGTGTCTCTATCGGTGGCGTTGTGTTGGTCGTCGTGGAGCGTGTTTTCACGTCGTATGTCTCTTTGCGTTTCTTGCAACGTTTCGCCGTCGGGCGCAAGTTTTCGGTTTTTGTGTATCTCGTCGAGTCTTCCTGACAGTGAATATTTCTTCTCCCTACTTATTTTAAGTTTCGGGACGAAACTTCTTTTAAGGAGGGTAGAATGTAATACCCGTGATTTCGATTTCCGGTAATTTCTTTTTTTTCGACGGAAGTCCGTTTTGACGAATCTCTCATGACCGTTTCGTCATTCCGAGAATGATTAATTCTGCACTTTTTGTCATCCAAGCTCGTTTCGGTGTCGTTTTGTTGAGTTCCGTGCTTTTTAGCGGTTTTTCCGCACTTGAGTTCGATTCTTGCGAATCTCGTCCGAAACTGTTGTTTCGACTTTCTCGTAAGTTCATTTAATGTTATTATTCATGTTGCAAGCTTCGGTTTGGTTATTCGATCACGTATCGTGATTTTGGGGCGTTTTGGGCCATTTTCGTAATTTCCCAAAGTTTGGGGTAATTACTTTCCGTTGTCGAATTTCGAGCCTTCGGTAGCTTAATCGTGTGTTCTATTAGTGCTCGGATTCGTCTTTCGAGTACTTCGTAACCGTATCTTGATTCGTATTGAGTTCGGGTTTCGGGTCGTTCGGGCCGTCGGAGTTGGTCCCGCCGAGTCATGGCCGGGCATGCTCGCCAGCCACCGCCGAGTAACGTGCGGTAGTGCTCGGCGATACGTACGTAAGGCCGATTACGCACGTAATGCCACGCCGTAACGCACGTAACGCCCGGCATTTCAGCAGTGAGTTCGCCATGGCGATTCGACGTAAGCCATGGCGATTACGTACGTAACCCGGCCGGCAATGCCTATTTAAGGCTGGCAGCGTATTTCTCGACCATTTCTCACTCGCTTTTCTTCCCTTCCGCGCCGGAGATTAGTTCATCATGGAGATATGTTGTTGGACAATAAATCCATGAAGTCTTGAGTTCAAATCATCAATCATCCATCCTATAACATCCTCCGATCTACTGATCGAATCGATTTCCTAGAAATCTAGTTTTGGGGAATTTGGGTATTTTGGTTGTTTTCGTCCGATTAATCCGATTTAACTTAGGATTGTGATGGATTGATGATTATTTAGATGTTTTATATCTTTTCCTTGTTATTCCTGGTTGGATCGTATCGATTCGTTGTTTTGGTCGAGTTCTTGATCGACGCCTTGAAGGTGTCCTAGAAATGTCTTAGAGGGGTTTTCGGGCGTTCTACGATTATTCCTCATCGTATGATCATTGATTTATTAATTATATGATGTTAGGGTCGAGTTTCTTACGAAGAAACCGAGTTGAACCCTTCCGCTCGTCGTCTTCCTTTCGATAGCATCGGCGTTTGAAGCTTTCCGGTGGAGCCGTGTTCGTCGGAATACTTGCGTACCGATTTCGAGGCAAGTATCTTGCCCATACGTTTCATGTTTCATAGGCATAATTGTTGATAAATGATTTTTATACGAAATCCAAATGTTTAATGAACGTAAAAAGGGATCGGTATGTCCTCGATAAATGTTGTCTTTCAACGATAATTCGTATACTTCGTGAATATGTGTTCTCGGAATATGTGTGTTGGTTTTGTATGTTTAAAGATAATATGATCACTTCGAGTGAGTTTGATAGACCGTAATCCTTTGCCGGGGATTACGTATTGTTATTGTGTACTTGTTCGGTAAGAACGTAATGTGTGTGATATTAGTTGTTACTCCTTGAAAGGAGGTTGTGATACTTAATGTTGTTTGGCTTGATAAGTGATTATTGTTGTGTGCTTGATGTATGTGATGTGCCTCCGGGTAGGATTGTTGAATCTCCGGGATCCATACTTGCTAGTATGGGTCGGGCGTGACCGTAGGGTTATCCAATCCGGGTATGTCTTGCGGGGACTCCGAGGTTCGTGGCTTGTTAGCCCGATGCCGAGATAACTTGTGGGGATATCATCGGGTATGTCTTGCGGGGACTCCGAGGTTCGTGGCTTGTTCGCACGATGCCGGGATAACTTATGGTTGTGGTTTGATTATGTACATATATGTGCTTGTAGTCACGTGACTGCGGTTACGGTGACATGTGATTTGATATAGTTTCTCTGTGGGTTATTCACTCGGGTTTGTTCTATGGGAGCATCTGAGGTCCGTGGCTTGCTAGCACGGGACGCGAATAATCTATGGAAACAGGTTGTTATGGTATGATCGGGTCGTGGACCCCATTTGTTGTTATCGAATTTATGTTTTGGGAAAATGATTTTTGGGCTGTGTCCCTAAATGTTTTTGAAAGGTTTGAGAATTCTTAAAATCCCAAATGTTTTCAAAACTCCCGAGATCGTAAAATGTTTTCACAAGATGTATATCAGGTTTACCTCTATCTTTCGATTTAACCGTTTTGATTAAGTGATTTACCTCGGGAAGTATGTTTATGATTAACATGTTCCGTGGACTATGATATGTATGGCTCGTTTTCGTATTTTATACTTGCACTAGCAAAACAGTGGAGTTTTGCTAACCCCCGAATATTCGGGGGGTGGATGTCTGTATTGCATTCAGGTTTTGGAGCAGAGCACAGGGTCGGCATGAAGGATGATGAAAGATGAACGATACTAATCACACGAGGACCCGTTGATGTCGTATTGGTTTAGTTGTATTTTATCTCCGCTGCAGTATTTCTTTCCCGTTGTACGGGAGTGTGTTGTATTCGACCCCTGCGTGGGCATGTAATGAGTTTGAGTTGTATGTATTTTTTTTGAAAGACCAAATCGGTCTACTGAGTCATTTTAGCCTTAAAGGCATTGTTGAGATGTTTGACGTTGTTTACCAGCCTGGTAGATCCTTGAGGAAAGGGTCTACGGCGTGTAATATCCCTGAGTGGATTGGGGGTGTTACATAAATGGTATCAGAGCTTAGGTTGTGGAAACCTAGGCTGTCGGGTCAGTGGTGTCTATTGAGTTTTTGTCTCGTCGGATTTTGTCTGACTGAGACGTGTCGCGACGCGTCGTTTGAGCTTGTTGGTCGTGATTAATATCGTGGGCGATCATCATCTTCGTGCGACCTGTGGATGTAAGTCTCCCTTCTTTGTGTTGTACCTCGTGTGACATGAGCTATTTTTATGATTATTTGTTAAGTGACGGAATCCTCTTATGGATTTTGATTTCTAGATATGTGGTTATTCGACCCTCATATTTCGTTCATATGAGGAGTAGTGTTGATGGATTGTGCATGTTGAACTGTATTTCTTTTATCCGCTGCATGAGTTCTTTTGTAATGGCTTTCGGTATTTTACCGACTGAGTTTTATTTCGAAAACCAATTCCTTAACCGAATTTTTGGCATTATGGCCTTGATCATTTTGGCGAAATTCTTATGACGGTATTTAGTATTTTGTAAATGGCTTTTGTGAGTTTTTGAAATATTACCATCATCGGCCTTTTTGGCGTTTTTGTAAATGGTTTTATCTTGGTGGGTTCCGGCGCGGGACCCACGGCGCTATAATGTTCCGTGTAATTACCTAAAATTTTTGGGCATTCTAGCCCATTGAATTATCTTTGAAAACCTTGAGTATCTTAGAAAATAAATTTCGAGACGTACTTTTAAAATGAATTATTTTCTCGTGATACATCCAAGGTGCCACAATATGTTTCAAAATTCTTCTACCTCGAGGTCCAAAATGTTTTGAGATATTTTCAATGTTTTATAAACACTTTTACTTAGACCCGAGGGTCGAATATTCTGAAAGTTTTTCACTATCAAAAAGTGTCCTCATTTTTAACAAATGCGAAATGGTTTTCCAAAGTCTCGATAACGATGTTTCACGTTTTTACTTTTTTTTGAAAGATGATACTCAAGATCAACCGGTGGTTTTCTAAATTATTTTCAAGAGGTGGTTTTCATTTTTTTTAAAACCTATCAATTCCCGTTTGTGTTTGGGAATGTATGTATGATGTTTGTATTGTCGTTATGGTGTTTGCTCCCGAGTATGATCGAATTGGTGGCATGAACGTCGAGGCGTTGCCACGCATTTGTTGTACTAGCCCTCTGTGAGAGGTGTGAACTGGTATTTACTGTTTGTCGCCTCGTGGTGATTAGCGTGTTGTCGCACGGGTGTGAGCTGTTGAAGCTTGAGTTTGTACGTTTGTGTACATGTGTGATTGTTTCATGATGGTTGTAATTATGTGCTGGTTATCGTTCGGGCCGTTGAGGTCGCCGAACGATACCGTCGTTGCTGTAGTGTTTGTGTGTGTATTACTTTACGATGGTAATCGTTGTATATGGTATGTGTTATGATTCTTTGTTGTGCTGAGTTGGCATCTCCGCTATGTTGTTTTGCGACGTTATGCCCCATTGTATCTAGCATTTGTATTTTCGGTATGCCGAGCCGAGGTGTTTCAATCGTGATGTGCCGGGGCATGCACGTGTAAATTGTCCTTCTCGTCGATAACACATTTCAAGTGTGGACTCGAGGGACACCGAATTCAGTTTTGCGAATTGGCTACCGAGACTTTCGGAGTTCGCGCTTCAGCACAAGTATCAGAATCGGCTTTGAGAGGCCTTCGAAGGATGTTTCTGTCGGTTGCTTGTTGTGTCGTCACCTTGATTTCGCTGTTGTGAGTTGCGGGGGCGACCTTCTTTTATAAGAGGTCGAATGTAGTACCCGTGTTGTTTTTAGACTCCTGCATTTTCTCTTTCTCGATTCTATCGACTCGCTCGTGTTCGTTGATACTTACTGAACTTGTTCTGTATTTCGGTTTCATTGATCGGACGAGGTGTGATCTTGTTTTGGGTCAATCTGGTTTTCGCTGTGGCTTTTCCGAGTTCGGTTCGATTCTTGTGAATCTTGTTCGGAAGTAACATCTTTTGGTTCTACTAGTTCTTTTATTCGAAGTGGACTGGATCTTGAAATTTTGTATTTTCGACTCTGTCGACTCGTTTATATTTGTTGACATTTTCCGAGCTTGTCCTGTCCCTTGTTTTTGTTGATCGAACGAGTGTGGTGTTTCGAAATAATTCGTTTGTCGTTGTGATTTTTCAATCGCTATTCCCTTTCCTGTGGATCTTATGTAAAGGCACATGTTGTTATTTTCACCGGATCATATATTGTCTCGAGTCAAGATGTGAACCTTGGGGTTGTTGTTTGAATTTTATTGTTCTTCGTGATTCGAACGTGATTGTTCGATTTTTGCTGTCTCGATCGTTGTTGTTCGATCGTATGATAGTTCGGTTTTTGTTGATCTCGTTTCGTGATTGTTGAACGTTCTAGACTCCTTCCTAATTTCCTTATGTTCAGGAAATTAGTCTTGTTTTCGATCTTCCAACCCTTGGGCGGTGGAATTCCGTATTTGTTCAGCGATTGGCTCGCGTGTTGATTGATGTACCGTTAGGTTAGTCAATCGTGTTGATTTTCGTTCGTTGTGTTTTGCGATTGTTCGGATAATCGACTTGATTGTATTATCTGTTTGATGACGCTTGTCACTTGTTGGTTTATTGTGTCTCTATCGGTGGCGTTGTGTTGGTCGTCGTGGAGCGTGTTTTCACGTCGTATGTCTCTTTGCGTTTCTTGCAACGTTTCGCCGTCGGGCGCGAGTTTTCGGTTTTTGTGTATCTCGTCGAGTCTTCCTGACAGTGGATATTGCTTCTCCCTACTTATTTTAAGTTTCGGGACGAAACTTCTTTTAAGGGGGGTAGAATGTAATACCCGTGATTTCGATTTCTGGTAATTTCTATTTTTTCGACGGAAGTCCGATTTGACGACTCTCTCATGACCGTTTCGTCATTCCGAGAATGATTAATTCTGCACTTCTTGTCATCCAAGCTCGTTTCGGTGTCGTTTTGTTGAGTTCCGTGCTTTTTAGCGATTTTTCCGCACTTGAGTTCGATTCTTGCGAATCTCGTCCGAAACTGTTGTTTCGACTTTCTCGTAAGTTCATTTAATGTTATTATTCATGTTGCAAGCTTCGGTTTGGTTATTCGATCACGTATCGTGATTTTGGGGCGTTTTGGGCCATTTTCGTAATTTCCCAAAGTTTGGGGTAATTACTTTCCGTTGTCGAATTTCGAGCCTTCGGGTAGTCGGAATCGTGTGTTCTATTAGTGCTTGGATTCGTCTTTTCGAGTACTTCGTAACCGTATCTTCGATTCGTATTTAGGTTCGGGTTTCGGGGTCGTTCGGGCCGTCGGAGTTGGTCCCGGCCGAGTCATGGCCGGGCATGCTCGGGCCAGGCCACCGCCGAGTAACGTCACGGTAGTGCTCGGCGATTATGTACGTAAGGCCGGTTACGTACGTAAGGCCCTCGGCCGTAACGCACGTAACGCCCGGCATTTCCAGTGATGAGTTCGCCAAGGCGATTACGTACGTAAGCCATGGCCGGTTACGTACGTAACCCGGCCGGCAGTCGGCCTATTTAAGGCCTGGCAGCGTATTTCTCAGCCATTTCTCACTCGTTTTTCTTCCCTTCCGCGGCTGGAGATTAGTTCATCATGGAGATATGTTGTTGGACAATAAATCCATGAAGTCTTGGAGTTCAAATCATCAATCATCCATCCTATAACATCCTCCGATCTACTGACCAGTCAGATTTCCTAGAAATCTAGTTTTGGGGAATTTGGGTATTTTGGTTGTTTTCGTCCGATTAATCCGATTTAACTTAGGATTGTGATGGATTGATGATTATTTAGATGTTTTATATCTTTTCCCTTGTTATTCCATGGTTGGATCGTATCGATTAGTTGTTTTGGTCGAGTTCTTGATCGACGCCTTGAAGGTGTCCGGTAAAATGTCTTAGAGGGGTTTTCGGGCGTTCTACGATTATTCCTCATCGTATGATCATTGATTTATTAATTATATGATGTTAGGGTCGAGTTTCTTACGAAGAAACCGAGTTGAACCCTTCCGTTCGTTGTCGTCTTCCTTTTCGATAGCATCGGGCGTTTCGAAGCTTTCCGGTGGAGCCGTGTTCGTCGGAATACTTGCGTGCGATTTGAGGCAAGTATCTTGCCCATACGTTTCATGTTTCATAGGCATAATTGTTGATACATGATTTTTATACGAAATCCAAATGTTTAATGAACGTAAAAAGGGATCGGTATGTCCTCGATAAATGTTGTCTTTCAACGATAATTCGTATACTTCGTGAATATGTGTTCTCGGAATATGTGTGTTGGTTTTGTATGTTTAAAGATAATATGATCACTTCGAGTGAGTTTGATAGATCGTAATCCTTTGCCGGGGATTACGTATTGTTATTGTGTACTTGTTCGGTAAGAACGTAATGTGTGTGATATTAGTTGTTACTCCTTGAAAGGAGGTTGTGATACTTAATGTTGTTTGGATTGATAAGTGATTATTGTTGTGTGCTTGATGTATGTGATGTGCCTCCGGGTAGGATTGTTGAATCTTCGGGATCCATACTTGCTAGTATGGGTCGGGCGTGACCGTAGGGTTATCCAATCCGGGTATGTCTTGCGGGGACTCCGAGGTTCGTGGCTTGTTAGCCCGATGCCGAGATAACTTGTGGGGTTATCATCGGGTATGTCTTGCGGGGACTCCGAGGTTCGTGGCCTGTTAGCGCGATGCCGGGATAACTTATGGTTGTGGTTTGATTATGTACATATATGTGCTTGTAGTCACGTGACTGCGGTTACGGTGACATGTGATTTGATATAGTTTCTCTGTGGGTTATTCACTCGGGTTTGTTCTACGGGAGCATCTGAGGTCCGTGGCTTGCTAGCACGGGACGCGAATAATCTGTGGAAACAGGTTGTTATGGTATGATCGGGTCGTGGACCCCATTTGTTGTTATCGAATTTATGTTTTGGGAAAATGATTTTTGGGCTGTGTCCCTAAATGTTTTTGAGAGGTTTGAGAATTCTTAAAATCCCAAATGTTTTCAAAACTCCCGAGATCGTAAAATGTTTTCACAAGATGTATATCGGGTTTACCCCTATCTTTCGATTTAACCGTTTTGATTAAGTGATTTACCTCGGGAAGTATGTTTATGATTAACATGTTCCGTGGAGTATGATATGTATGGCTCGTTTTCTTATTTTATACTTGCACTAGCAAAACAGTGGAGTTTTGCTAACCCCCGAGTATTCGGGGGGTGGATGTCTGTATTGCATTCAGGTTTTGGAGCAGAGCACAGGGTCGGCATGAAGGATGATGAAAGATGAACGATACTAATCACACGAGGACCCGTTGATGTCGTATTGGTTTAGTTGTATTTTATCTCCGCTGCAGTATTTCTTTCCCGTTGTACGAGAGTGTGTTGTATTCGACCCCTGCGTGGGCATGTAATGAGTTTGAGTTGTATGTATTTTTTTGAAAGACCAAATCGGTCTACTGAGTCATTTTAGCCTTAAAGGCATTGTTGAGATGTTTGACGTTGTTTACCAGCCTGGTAGATCCTTGAGGAAAGGTTCTACGGCGTGTAATATACCTGAGTGGATTGGGGGTGTTACAGCAGTGCCCATTGTTGTGGCGGCCAGGAAGGCCAGTAATAGACGCCTACTGGTGGTGTCTCTGCCGCCATTGGCCGCTCCGCCGCCGCGGTCTTTCCCACGGTTGTTTTGGTTGTTATTCTTCCGTTGTTCTTGTTATAATTTCTGCCACGATTATTATCACGATTATGACAATTACGGTTATGTGAATCATTATTACCTCTGGGTGGTGGGGGGGGGGGGGGAGGGGGGCATCATCATTAACAATTAGGGCCGTGGGACCAGAATCATGGGCTTGTTCGTTAGCAACTGCATCCTCAAGTTTGAGCCTGGAGCATACCTCAGAGAAGGAGGGGAGGATGTCTTTTTGCTGGATTGTGGTGACAAAGTTGGCATATGCCTCTGGTAACACCGCAAGGAGGTGCAACACCATACGTTGGTTGGACACCGGCGACCCAACGTTAGCAAGCTGATCGGCGAGAGACTTTAGCTTATTATAATAAGCCATAACAAAGCCGAAATCAGCCATTTTTGTGGTGATGAATTCGGTTTCAAGGTATGCCACTCGTGTGTTCTTATTATCATGAAAAATCTGGGCAACACGTTCCCACGCCTTCTCTGCAATGTCATCCACCGCATCGAGCTGTTTCCAGAGGGCAAGATTAGCCGCCTTTGCTGCGTTGTACGCGGCGAGTTCGATGGTGTCAGTTGGTGGGATAATGTGCCCAAGGACGGAGTGGACACTGGATAGAACCTTTAACAGTGTCACCCATTCATGATAATGGCCGGTTTCCATGTCAAAAGTGATTGGTATCAAATACTTCACATTTGTGACAGTCAAAGCAGAATGGAAATTTTTGTCGGCCACTAAAGAGAGGTGAGGGAAGAAGAAGAAGAAGATGATAACTAGGTTTAGAAGGTGAGGAAAGGAACCTAATCCGATACCATGTAGGAAGATGAATCCTTGCATTGTATTGATTGTGTTAACTCAATATGTAAAAAAGAATAGTCTAACTGTTTGTATAATTAAAGGCTAGATTCTAGGGCCTAATTATCTATACAAAGGGAAGTTACACGCCTAAATATATACTTGCTAATTATGAAAATACTATGCTAATTATGAAGATATTATATCGATATGTACGTCGACTAATTGATTTGGCTCTCTAATTTGTATGTAGAGGAGATATAGCGCCTCTTTAATGGCTAAGAGCGTGGGATTCCTAGTGACCAGGGCTTATCTCCTTTTTCAAATTTTAGTTCATCAATTGGAGGGATGTTGATCGTACTCATACAACAAGGGTCCTTGGATGCGTGACTTGTGAACTGAAAGTTCATGGGATCAAGTCCCACGGTGCTTAGTTGCATATTTTCTATATTAATTAAATTATGGCTGGGTGGTTAAGGACTATACCTCTATTTATGCAACATGGTATTGAATCCCCCTCTTCAACATTTATGCAATGATCAAAGAGAAACTACATCCAAAATGAAAAGATCCAAGTATTTTTACTATCCCATGCAAGATATGAGATGTTAGAATTGAGCGAGCTATGTTGATTCATTGAAAGAAATCGGTCTGAAATGGCTAATCAGTGTCTGCAAGTGAGATATATGTGCTCACTATGAGAAAAAGAAGGGTATCCTAACTCTACAACAATTTTGCTAGAAGCCCACTTTTTAGAACTTCTAAAACAAAAATTGATAGGTACTACTACAAAACAGGGATTTCACATTGGTTTTTTTATGCCATTCACATCGGTTTTACAACCGATGTCGTATCCATCAATGTAAAAAATTTACATCAGTTTTAAAACCGATGTTAATATTTGTACTTCACATCAGTTGTTAAACCGATGTGCTTAGTTGTTCTTTACATCGGTTAACAACCGATGTTAAAATATGTTGCCACATCGGTTGCTTAGTTATTTTTTACATCGGTTTACAACCGATGTAAAGCTCCCAGAATTTAACATCGGTTTTCTATATAACCGATGTGAATTTGCTTATGTTTTTTCACCCAGCCCTATCAAATGTGCCAATTCCACCTGTATAAAATTGGGCCAATCTACACCAGCACCTCATTCAACATTACAAATATAATACAGTTACTCTCACAGATTGACCACCAAAAGAATATATACAAATCCAAAGGCAACGAATATTGTTCGTCAACACAAGCATATTATTGTAGTACACAAATCAAAGTAACAACTACACAGTTGAAAACATACACTCTCTATGTTGAAAATTTGGTACCTTCGCCGTTTGAAATTTATGCGAAGTATAATAGAGTCATCAAACTCTTTTGCATTGTGGAAGCGTAATTAAATTGCGGAAGATAAATGGCACAAGATTTATAGTGGTTCGTCCAAACGTATCTATGTCCTCTCTTCGTATCTTTTTCCTTATGCTTAATATCAACCTCTGTGCCTCGTCTTCTATCAGTCTGAAGGATACCGTTACAATCTCGTCTTCTATCGGTCCGAGATAAACCGTTATACTCTTGTCTTTATGTCGGTCCAAGTTAAACCATTTTTCTTTTCTATCAGACAAGGAAGCAACATATCTAGCTTTCTATTGGTACTAGACAAACCTCTCTTGGATTTAGATGTGATTCTAATAATGCCGGATCAACGATCCTAATAACACCGAATCAATCTACAATCCGTACCTTTCCCCTCGTGTATGTTTTCGTGTATGAACACTCAAACACTTATCAATTAAGCACAAATACAACAACGATAATGTATACAATGATATCAAACGTATGTATGATCTTCCCAGAGTTGTTGTTATGGATGATACCAAATGACTTGGTATTTATAGGCTCAAAAGCTCAACTAACCGTTACTGCCTGTCTTCATTAGCGTATGCTATTTTGCCTGTTTAGTGTGCACTATTCCCTTTAGCGTACGTATAGGGTGCATTACCTATTGATCAGATCAGTCCAGTGGCTACTGCATCTTCCATGTAGCGTCTATTAATATCTCCCTCGAGCGTGTGCTACTATAACGTCATTGCGTGCATCATATATATCCATTTGTGAGATTTGACTTCTTCGTATCAATCCAACGGATTGATTATATTTGAATTTGAATGCTCTTTAGTGTGTGCTATTTATCATCCATAGCGTGCACTATGTCTTCGTCATTACATAGGTCATTCTCCGTGTTGAAAGTCTTCACAACGGTCATATTCTTTGTTAGCGTGCATTAACCTTCACATGTAGCATGCGCTAACCTTCAGGTGATACTTCAGGTGAGTCTTCAGCTGACTTATTTCATGCATTAACTTTGCACCTTAGCATACGTTAAGTATGCTATTTCTCACTTCTTTGCTTCGCAGTTCGGTTCGAGCGTCTTCGACTTCTTTGTTGTTTTGTTTCGTTCTATTGTTGTTTTCTTTGATTAACAACACATTAATAACTCGTTATCATAACATCTTTATAATTATGTGGAATAGGGTATTCCAACAATCTCCCACTTTTTGATGATGACAAAACAACAATCTTCAATCAGATTTTATACCTGCAAAAATATAAAACATAATACAGATCAAAGTTTTTGGCTTTGTCCGTTTTGTTAGTTTTCTTCTCCCCATCTTTTGTTTTCTCTTTTTCAACTCCTTCTCATTTTTTCTTTTTCAACTTCTTCTTTTATTTTCGACTTCTTCGTCTTTTCTCCCCCTTTTATGATCGGGATATTGTTTTTATTTCTCTCGTCATTTTTTCATGACTCGTATTCTCCAATTATTCTCTTATTCTTTCCCTTTTTGCATAATCAAAAAGTGACATAATAATCACTAAAATTGATAGTAAAAATCAAATATAACAATTAATAGGTAAAACTCCCCCTGAAAAATAGATTTCCCCATTTTAAAAAACAGTAACTCCCCATGAGTTAAATACCAATTTTGAAAATATCAATATTAATTTTTGGGGATCCAACCGATAGTTGATTTTTCTTTTGAAACATAGAAGATATTTGGTATAGTGGTTCCTTTTAGAATCCAAACTTTTTTATCGTCTGTCGTGGGCTTTTGTAATTCGAAATGTGATGCCCAATTTTTAAATATTTATCACAACGGGGTATTTTAAAATTAAAGGATTCAGTTTTATTATTTGGTTTGAATCATAATTCCTGTTTGTTTAAAGAAATTTTTCTGAACGTAAAGTAATTGTTCATATATGTCATTTTCGCAAAAAATTTATTCGTTAAATTCTTAAGTTCGTTTTGAACTTTCAAAAAATCATTCTTTAATTTATTTTCAATTTCAAGGCATTTTGAATGATCGGTTTCAATAACTTTCCCTTTTTGAATTTTGGAGATTTCATCGTCCAATAATTTATTTTTCGATTTGAGGGATTTAATTTCAATTAAAGCATTTTGATAATCGGTATGTAAAAGTTCGAACGCTTCAAAAAGTTCATCTTGAGACGATATACTAACCTGGCTTTTGATGTCGCTTTCCTCGAATGAACTCTTTTCCATGGGTGCGAGGTTATTTTGATTATATTCATCCTCTTTCTCTTCATCACTCCAAGTTGCTATGAGTACTTCTTTGGAAGTTGATGCTCGGCAATTTCTTGCAAAGTGGCCTGGTTTACCACAGTTTTGACAGTTAAAGTCGAATTTATTCGTCTCGCTCGTGATGTCTTTTCTTTGCCAGTTTAATAAGTTTTGAAACTTAATTATATTTTTGGCATAATATGCCTATTCTTCACCGTCTTCGTCCACCGGGATTTCTTCGACTTTTGACATCTTAGCTTTTTAAGCTATCGTTCTTTCCTTCGACTTCGGCTTTGCATTTCGAGATTTTAGAACTATCTCATAATTTATTAGCGATCCGACGAGGGCGCTAAAATCAAGATTATTGAGATCTTTTGATTCCATTATAGCTGTAACTGCCCCGTCCCATTCAACATGTAGTGATCTTAAGATTTTCTTGACTTTTTCACTACTTGTTAACGGTTTTCGAAACAAGCCAGTCCATTAGTAATGACCGAGAATCAGTCGAGCATGTTCGTGATGGACTCTCTGTTCTTCATCATAAATAGCTCGTATTCGTGGAGGAGCATATTTATCTTTGTCTCCTTGACTTGATTTGTTCCTTCATGTGTTACCTCTAACATTTTCCAAATTTCTTTGGCACTATCACATGATGATATCCGGTTGTGTTCTTCCGGATTTAAAGCACAATATAATAATGTAACACCCCCAATCCACTCAGGGATATTACACGCCGTAAACCCTTCTCTCAAGGATCTACCAAGCTGGTAACACGATTAAACATCTCAACATTGCCTTTAAGGCTAAAGAAAAAAATACTTATGAGAACGATTTGGTCTTTCAATAAATACATACAACTCAATCTCAATACATGCCCACGCATGGGCCGAATACAACACACTCCCGTACAACAGGGGAAGAATACTACAGTGGAAATAAAGTACAATTGAACCAATACAACAACATACAGGTCCTCATGTGATTAGTATCGATCATCTTTCATCATCCTTCATGCCGACCCTGTGGTATGCTCCCCAAAATATGAATGCAATATAGACATCCACCCCCCGGTTACTCGGGGGTTAGCAAAATTCCACTATTTTGCAAGTGCAAGTACAAAGTGCAAAATACGAGTCATACAATTCAAGTTCCGAGAATAATAATAACTAGGAATCCTCAAAGATTCAAACATAATGAAAAAATACTTCCCGAGGCATGAGTTTGAGTAAAACTTTCCGAAATTGAAAGATCACAATTCAAGGGAAACGATTTATAAAATGGTTTAAAATGCAATTGGGAGTTTTAACAGAAAACAATTTAAGATTATCGAATCCTTCTCTTTCCAAAATCAACAGGGGTCACATCCCAAAGATTTGCTTTCTCGAATAAAACCCACAACAATTCATAGGATTCAAAACCCACGTCACGTGTCCTCGACGGACATAAAACCAACAAATCATAACCACCCAAGATACGAAATCTCGGTAACATATCCAAGGTACTCGACCTGGCCAACACACATCCAAAATCATATACATAACACAATGAACACATGTCAAGTCATCTTTTATACCATCGTGATCACTTGCCATGTCACATCATGGTTGGATCAATCACTTGTTGTCTCCTAACCACATGATCGCATGCCATGTGTCACCTTAGGTATTCTTAGGCGCTCACGGTTGGATCAATCACTTGTTGCATCCTGACCACATGATCACAAGCCATGTGTCATTGTAGTTTTTCTTAGGCTCTCACGGTTGGATCAATCGCTAGTTGCATCCTGACCACATGGTCACATGCCATGTGTCACCGTAGACCCCGCCCATAGCCACACATTCACACACACATAACATAATACACCAAGGATATTCAACAATTCACCCAAAAGGTAATAAACACATAATACGACACAACTGTCAAATCATAACGCACAGAAATGAGATAATATATATATATATATATATATATATATATTATCAAAGCACAACAACAACACCAAGCGTATTCATAGAGTTCACTTAACCATTCACAAAACACATGCATTTTGAAAGTGAGCCTTTAACGAGGCTAAACCGAATCTTTTGAAAGTTCATTTCAAACAACCAAACAAAAATACCAAGATGATCACCAATCATCATATCCATACAAGAATGTATGAATAAGGTACTTGCCTCGGATAATCACAACCGCAGAGAAATGAACGAAGTGAGGCGACACGAACCGACTACGAACCCGCCGACTCCGCCGACGACAACCCACGGCAATAAGCTACGAATGACAATAACAACAATGAAATTACATTCCAAAATACGACCCAAAATCGCTGAATTAAAGGAACAACCGACGAAAGTTCAAGGGTTTCCCCCAAAACGGACAAGAACGCGAATCGACCCAATGAAATCATGAAAATGAATTTCTAAACCATGGGTTATGATCAATATGACTAGATAACGACAAAGGAACCAACAATTTTGGATTAAAATCACGAAATCAAGACAAACCCCGAATTATTCACCAAATAGGGTTCTAGGATGATTACCTCGATTCAAAGGGAAAAGGATGATTTGATGTTGTTAATCTATACTAAGACCTTGATGATTATGATGTAGGATGAAAGATTTATGAATTCCCGTGAAGAATCGCCCTAGAATCGCCTCAAGGTTCTGCCCGACACCAAGAATAAGAGAAATGGTCGAAGTCTGACCAAAACAGAAAAGGGTTCTGTACTTGTACGGACACCAGTTACGGCCGTAACATTAAGACAATACGGCCGTAACATACGACCATTACGGACATAACTCACGGCCTTTACGGCCGTAACATACTACAGGTTACGGCCGTAACCTGCCTTCTGGCAGAAAAATCCATTCTGCTCTCAGGTTAGTCCCGAACGGCCTCAAAATGCGACGACACGGAAAACATGACATAACGCGAATGAAGGATTCTCAACAACAAACTAAAGCGCGAATCAAACGTGTGATTCCGACAACCCGAAGGTAGGTAAGAGCAAGTACGAAAACAAGTACCCAAAACTTTGGGAAATTACGAAATGCCCCAAACCTATGGAAAATTACGATACAACAACGAATAACCGAACCAAAGTTCACAACATGTCTAACAAGGTTAAGCGGACTTACGGGAAACACGAAACAACAGTTTCAGATGAGATTCGCAAGAATCGAACTCAAGTGCAAAAAAGTCGCCAAGAAGCATGGAACTGAGCAAAACAACACCGAAACGAACTCGGATGACAAAAAGTGCAGAATTAATCATTCTCAGAGTGACGAAACGATTACAAGCGAGTCGCTAAGATGGACTTCCGTAAAAAAAGAAAATTACCAGAATTTTTAATTGCGGATATTACATACTACCCTCCTTAAAAGAAGTTTCGTCCCGAAACTTAAAATAAGTAGGGATGAGCAATGTCCCACCAGAAAACATCTCAACGAGATACACAAGAACCGAATAATTCACGCACAAAGGTGAAACGCTACCAGCAAACATTATAATGTCATAAGCAGAGACATAATAAAACTAACAAGTGTCAAGTATCCCCAAACAGATAACACAATCAAGCCAACTATCTGAATAATCACAGGAGGTACTTATTACAAGAAAACATGCACAGTCAAGAGAATAGAAAATAAACACAAAACGACCTGCAAGGATAACCACAAACGATTTGGACTCAACCGAAATTCTCAAAATCCACACTAGACATCTCCATGTCCTTTCGGAGCAGAGACGGAATCTCGGTCCCCAAATCTCTCAGCTACCGTCTCGCAATGCACAACTCGGTGACCCACCTGGCCGCACCTGAAATAGCTGACTAACGATGAACGACAATTCTTCGCGGTACGGCCTGCTCGACTACAGTTATAACATGTCTTCATGCTGCTCACATTACTCACTGGAGGGTTACTACTCCTCTGATCACGCGATCGAGGAACCTTCTTGGGATGACTACATGAAGTCCCAACCTCAGGGGGCCCACTCCCCTGATTTCCTGTAAAGGTCCCAATAGTTTTCTGTTTCTTCGACTCTGACATATGCTCGGTCGATGATACGGATAGCTCGTAGGCTAATGCCCTATTCTGATACTCTCTCAACGAAGTACAAGTGAGACCCGCCATGTGCTGACGAATCTCCGGCTTCATTCGCCTACTAAAATGACAGATCTTATCTTCCTCCGTCCTTACCTGATCCTGCACATAGCTGAGCTATTTGCTAAAATTAGTAATAGCTTGAGACAGCGGTACATCTTGCGGTTTCGCTGAAAAGAATTTATTAATACTCTGATTTCTGATCGGTTCCGGACAAAACTCATCTCTCATGAATCTCTGGAACTCTGCCCATGTGACAACACAATCTCGAGGCTTAACAGCCTCCCACCAGCTAGCAGCATCTTTGTCGAGAAGATACTGAGTGATCGGTACCTTACGTTCTTCTTGACAATCAACTACCTCGAATATCGTCTCTAACTGGAAAAGCCAACCATCCCAACCCAATGCATCTGCGGCACCAGCGAAACGAGGGGGGTTCATACGAACCACTTTTCGAAGCCAATGATTTGCACTAATGTTCTGGGTCACATCCATATTACGCTGAACTGCTTGAGTCAACTGAGTCATCTGTGCAGCTACCTGCTGCAAAATAGTAGCAACCGATACCAATACCATCACCGGCAGCATGATGCCGATCACGCGTCCGGTCGCCACGACCACGACCTCTGCCCCTCGGCATAATGAATTAGCAACCACTTAGCACAACATAATATCATAACACGCAACACATACAACGATTACCATCGTAAAGCAACACACATACAAAAATCACAGCAGTGATCACAACGGCCCGAACGATAACTAGCACACAATTACAAAACATCATGAAACAATCACACCTGTACACAATCGTACAAACCCAAGCCCTAACAGCTCGCACAGGTGCGATAGCACTCAAATCACCACGGAGCGACAAACATTAAATACCAACATCACACTTCTCACAGAGGGTTAACACAACATATGCATGGCGAACGACTCAACGCTCACACCACCAATTCAATCACAACTCGGAGGGCTAACACCCTAACGATAATACTAACATCGTACACACCTTCTCTGACCACAAGCAGGAATTGATAGGTTTTAAAACGAAAATCACCTTTTGAAAATAATTTGGAAACACCAGTTGATTTTGAGTATCATATTTCGAAAAAGTAATGCAAACCTCGTTATCGAGACCTTGAAAACCATCTTGCGTTTGATAGAAATGAGGACATCTTTCTTTTAGTTAAACACTTTTCAGAAATATTCGACCTGCGGGTCTAAGCAGAAGCGTTTATAAATTACTGAAATATCTAAAAATATTTTGGTCCTCAAAGTAGAAGAATTTTGAAACATATAGTTGCGCTAGTAGGCGACGTCTCGAATTTTATTCTCTAAGATACTCAAGGTTTTAAAAAAAGTCCATTAGGCTAGAATGCCCAAAACTCATGCGTATCAACATTCGGTTACACATCTCATAGCACACATGTCACGTCGTTCAAATTCAACACAAGACATGACTCTTCCCGGAAAACAAATAGTCAAATCATAGTTCAAACTTGCCTAGGACCGGGGCTAAACCACTGGCCCCACTTGAGGCCTCTAAGGACCCTCCCGAGCTGGCTAGCGAATCAAACTCGTGAATCTCTCAGCTGCGTTCCAAACGCCAGCTTTGTTTTAAATCTCTTCTCATCAACAAGTCATTCGACTTTTGTTGACTTAAAGTCTTCAAGGTGGGTCTGGATGATTTATTTAAATCATATCTCTTGCGGGAATCACTCCAATTTGTCTCTTCACGTTGCAGGTGACTTTCCGTAATCCTTGACTTTTCAACGCATGCTGACATGGACTTGGAGTACTTGGCTGACTTCGACTAGGCTAATGAGCAGTTAACATCTTTGCAGTCTGGACCTCTCTGATGTTCACTATTTATGACTTGACTGATCAGGTGATTTGTCTGAGGTACCTTGGCTGCAGTCTGGTCAAACGTCCCTGATAATTTTTGTTGACCAGAACTACTCTGACTTGACTCGGCTGATCCTCTCTGATGGACTTAGCTGTACTTAGTACTTAGCCGATTTTAGCCTAACTTATTTTTGGCCTATAGAAGATACTCATTTGGTTCTTCCTTACATTTTGCCAAGTTTTATACTTAACATATTTGGCCTATGGAAGATACTCATTTGGTTCTTCCTTACATTTTGCCAAGTAATAAACATTTGATTTTTATACTGATGACATCATCACAATCTAACAAGTATTCCTAACAAATTCCCCCTATTTTGATGATGGCAAAACTTTAAACAAGTAATCAAATGATCAAGTCTACACTTAGGTGCAAGACACAAACTGAAGTCAGTCTAATTTTTGAGACAACTGGAAATTGTCATTCAAAAAGACTGTTATAAAATTAATTTTACAAGTACATGTCTGAATTTTACAAAAAATTTCAAGTACATAAATCATTACAAGTAAAAATAAGTGAAAATCATCTGCCTCTTCCTCTGCCTCTTCGAATAGGGTGTTTGGCAGGTCTGAAGGGTTTAACTTCGATTGGTCTTGTCTTGACTGGGGCAAGACCATACTTCCTTTTCACGACAAGAGCTGCGAAAGCTTGCTCTTCTTGGGATGAAAATTTGTTCTCAAGACATAGCTTCTTGATTTTCCTTTGTAGCGTAAGTTCATCCAACGCACCTCCTCTTTCCAAAGTAGGAGGATCTTTGGCAGTGAATAGAGGAATCATGGGATAGGCATTTTGTTTCCCAGTATGTTTCTTCAGAATATCCCAGAGTTGCAGATGGGCTTCCTCCATGAAATTTATGAAGATTTGCTATGGGGAGAGATTATCATCCTGGAGTATTTCCCAGATGTAGTAGTCTCTGATAAACTTCTTTCTTGCAGATCCCCACATTTCCAGAGCTTCATATGGAACAAAATCCTCCACAAACCACAACTCCTTTCCTTCCCACTCTAGAGTAGGCTCAAGACCTCCTCTAGTACTCCTCTTCTTGCCTTCAGGCTGGTCAGCCTGTTCTGGATCTAATCCTCCCTTTCTCTTGGCTGAGGATGTCCCAGCAGTGATCATCTGGACATCCTGCCTTTTCTTCGATCTAAACTCCTTCCTTATCTCTTCTTGATCATTTCCTTCCCCCTGAATTCTCTCTTCCCCCTTTTTGCCAGCATCAACTAGGGTAGTCAATTGTTGCTCCATTCTGCTCATCCAATCAGACATGCCAAATGGCATTCTGTTGTTGGTAGGGGGAGGAGGCTGAGGAACTTCTCTCTGCAACAGAGTGTCAAGCTTTGCATTGATGGTTTGGAGGTCAGGAGTGACCTGAGATGCCAGCAGCTCTCCAATCGTATCTTTCACTATCTGCCTGATCAGCTCAGTCAAGGCAGGTGAGATTTGAGCTGGTGGAGAGTGCTCGCCTGAACCTTCTGCAATTGAA
The DNA here is from genome assembly GCA_033398695.1 of Orobanche coerulescens. Classification (NCBI taxonomy): domain Eukaryota; kingdom Viridiplantae; phylum Streptophyta; class Magnoliopsida; order Lamiales; family Orobanchaceae; genus Orobanche; species Orobanche coerulescens. The sequence continues at coordinate 197,716,715 of CM065802.1, forward strand.
GCACTGGACTGCAAGCTCCGGTCTGCAGCTGGTACTCCAGATGGGGTCTTCTCTGGGGTCCCTGATCTCGAGTACTCAGCTAACTCCGCGTCTAGGCTGGTGTACCGGGCAGGTACCACAGTCCTATCTGCAGCTTCTTGTGTCGGCTCTGGCTCCGGCTCCTTTTCTTCTTCTGCCTTCTCTTCCTCTTTCTCCTTCTCTTCCTCCTTTTCTTCTTCAATATTTTCTTTTTCTTTTTCCTCATCCTTTTCTTTTTCTTTTTCTTTTTCATCTCCTTCAGCTCCTCCATCATCATCATCCTCATCATCATCATCATCATTATTGTTATCATCACCCTTCTTCCCATCTTTTTCTCCTTCATCCTCGTCATCCTTTTCTTTTTCATCATTCTCCTTTTCTCCTTCATCCTGTTCTACTTCTTCTCCTTCTCCTTCTTCTTCTTCATTCAACTCTTCTGTCTTCTCAACTTCCTCAGGTTGATTTTCAACTAGAATCTTTTCTTCTTTTCTTCTCTCTTCCTGCTCTTCTTCTTCATCGTCTGAGACAACAACTTCTTCATCTCCATCTACCTCCTCAATCCTTATTTCCTTTTCAACTTCCTCCTCAACAACTTTCTCATAAGATCCATCAAAAATACTAAGCATAATGCAGTGGATGAACTGGTCCATATTGGTTTTAAAATTAGACATGAACCAGTCCTCCCGAAGGATCAAAATTGTGTCTCGGACCCTCCCGAGGTGAGCAAAGCACACACAAATACATCACCATTCCATATTAAGCACAAAGGTTTCCAAAAGTATTTGCAAAACGAGCAGGTCATTCTGAAAATTATTAGCAGCGGACAAAACAATAGTCAAAAAGACATAAACAGCGAAAACACTCCTCATATAAACAAAATATGAGAGTCGAATAAACACATATCACGAAACCAAAAATCTACATAAGGATTCCATCACTTAAAATAATCATACAAGTAACTCGTGTCACACGAGGCACAACGCAAAGGAGGGAGACGTACATCCACAGGTCGCACAAAGATGATGATCGCCCCACGATACTAATCACGACCAACAACTCAGACGACGCGTCGCGACACGACTCAATCAGATAAAATCCGACGAGACAAAACTCAACAAACACAACTTGAACCGACAACTTAGGTTTCCACAACCTAAGCTCTGATACCATTTATGTAACACTCCCAATCCACTCAGGGATATTACACGCCGTAAACCCTTCTCTCAAGGATCTACCAGGTTGGTAACACGATAAAACATCTAAACGTTGCCTTTAAGGCTAAAGAAAAAAGACTCAGGAGACCTATTTGGTCTTTCAATAAATACATACAACTCAATCTCAATACATGCCCACGCAGGGGACGAATACAACACACTCCTGTACAATGGGGGAAGAATACTGCAGTGGAAATAAAGTACAACTGAACCAATACAACAACGTATGGGTCCTCATGTGATTAGTATCAATCATCTTTCATCATCCTTCATGCTGACCCTGTGCTATGCTCCCCAAAACCTGAATGCAATATTGGCATCCACCCCCGGTTACTCGGGGGTTAGCAAAATTCCACTATTTTGCTAGTGCAAGTACAAAGTGCAAAATACGAGTCATACAATTCAAGTTCCGAGAATAATAATAACTACGAATCCTCAAAGATTCAAACATAACGAAAAAATACTTCCTGAGGCAAGAGTTTGAGTAAAACTTTCCGAAATTGAAAGATCACAATTCAAGGGAAACAATTTATAAAATGGTTTAAAATGCCATTGGGAGTTTTAACAGAAAACAATATGGATTATCGAATCCTTCTCTTTCCAAAATCAACAGGGGTCACAGCCCAAAGATTTGCTTTCTCGAATAAAACCCACAACAATTCACAGGATTCAAAACCCACGTCACGTGTCCTCGAGGGACATAAAACCAACAAAACATAACCACCCAAGATACGAAATCTCGGTAACACATCCAAGGTACTAGACCTGGCCAACACACATCCAAAATCATATAAATAACACAATGAACACATGTCACGTCATCTTTTATACCACCGTGATCACTTGCCATGTCACATCATGGTTGGATCAATCACTTGTTGTCTCCTAACCACATGATCGCATGCCATGTGTCACCTTAGGTATTCTTAGGCGTTCACGGTTGGATCAATCACTTGTTGATTCCTGACCACATGATCACAAGCCATGTGTCACTGTAGTTTTTCTTAAGCTCTCACGGTTGGATCAATCGCTTGTTGCATCCTCACCACATGGTCACATGCCATGTGTCACCGTAGACCCCGCCCATAGCCACACATTCACACACACATAACATAATACACCAAGGATATTCAACAATTCACCCAAAAGGTAACAAACACATAATACGACACAATTGTCAAATTACAACGCACCAAAATGAGATAATATATATATATATATATATATATATATATATATATTATCAAAGCAAAACAACACCACCAAGCGTATTCATAGGGTTCACTTAACAATTCACAGAACACACGCGTTTTGAAAGTGAGCCCTTAACGAGGCTAAACCGAATCTTTTGAAAGTTCATTTCAAACAACCAAACAAACATACCAAGACGATCACCAATCATCATATGCATAAAAAAAGAATGTATGAACAAGGTACTTGCCTCGGATAATCACAACCGCGGAGAAATGACCGAAGTGAGGTGACACGAACCGACTACAAACCCGCTGACTCCGCCGAACGACAACCCGCGGCAATAAGCTACGAATGACAATAACAACAATGAAATTGAATTCCAAAAAATACGACCCAAAGTCGCTGAATTAAAGGAACAACCGACGAAAGTTCAAGGGTTTCCCCCAAAACGGACAAGAACACGAATTGACCCGATGAAATCATGAAAATGAATTTATAAACCATGGGTTATGATCAATATGACTAGATAACAACAAAGGAACCAACAATTTTGGATTAAAATCACGAAATCAAGACAAACCCCGAATTATTCACGAAATAGGGTTCTAGGATGATTACCTCGATTCAAAGGGAAAAAGGATGATTTGATGTTGTTAGTCTACATCAAGACCTTGATGATTATGTTGTAGGATGAAAGATTGATGAATTTACATGAAGAATTGCCCTGGAATCGCCTCAAGGTTCTTCCCGACACCAAGAAGAAGAGAAATGGTCGAAGTCTGACCAAAACAGAAAAGGGTTCTCAGATTTTGTATGCATACACCGATTACCACCGTAACATTAAGACAATACGGCTGTAACATACGACCATTACAGCCGTAACTCATGGCCCTTATGTCCGTAACAAGTGGTCCTTACGGCCGTAACATACTGCAGGTTATGGCCATAACCTGCCTTCTGGCAGAGAAATCCATTCTGCTCTGAGGTTAGTCCCGAACGGCCTCAAAATGCGACGACGCGGAAATCATGACATAACGCGAATGAAGGATTCTCAACAACGAATGAAAGCGCTAATAAAATGTGTGATTCCGACAACCCAGAGTTAGGTAAGAACAAGTACGAAAACAAGTACCCAAAACTTTAGGAAATTACAAAACGGCCCAAACGTCCGGAAAATCACGACACAACAACGAATAACCGAACCGAAGTTCACAACATGTCTAACAAGGTTAAACGTACTTATGGGAAACACGAAACAATATTTTCGGACGAGATTCGCATCAAGTGCGAAAAAGTCGCCAAAAAGTACGGAACTGAGCAAAACAACACCGAAACGAACTCGGATGACAAAAAATGCATAATTAATCATTCTCGGAGTGACAAAATGGTCAAAAGTGAGTTACTAAGATGGACTTCTGCTAAAAAAGAAAATTACCGGAATTTGAAATTGCAGATATTACAAATAATTGTGTAGCTTTGCAATTATAATGGTCGTTCTTCCAATCTGTATCGTCATACTTTTCAAAATTTTTGAGAGTACCATTTGAATTTGTGGGAATTTTCGGACCAAGACATATGACTTTCCATAGATCGATATCATAGGCTCGGATGAATATCGACATTTTCTTTTTCCACGTCATAAAATTCGATCCATCAAATAATGGAGGTCGGTTCAAGGCAAGACCTTCGACTGGGGTAATTGGAGCACCATAGGATCTTTTCTCCTCGGATGTTAATCCACCTTTAGAGATACCGCTCTGTTACCAATTATTGGAAAATAGGTATCTTCGCCGTTTGAAATTTACGTGAAGTATAATAGAGTTATCAAACTCTTTTGCGTTGCGGAAGTGTAATTAAATTGTGGAAGATAAACGACACAAGATTTGTAGAGGTTCATCCAAACGTGCCTACGTCATCTCTTCATATCTTTTTCCTTAGGCTTAAGATCAACCTCTGTGCCTCGTCTTCTATCGGTCCGAGGGACACCGTTATAATCTCGTCTTCTTTCGGTCCGAGATAAACCGTTATACTCTTGTCTTTATGTCGGTCCAAGCTAAATCGTTTTCCTTTTCTATCGGATAAGGAAGCAACCTATCTAGCTTTCTATTGGTACTAGACAAACCTCTCTTGGATTTAGATGTGATTCTAATAATGTCGGATCAACGATCCTAATAACACCGAATCAATCTACAATCCGTATCTTTCCTCTCGTGTATGTTTTCATATATGAACACTCAAACACTTATTAATTAAGAACAAATACAACAACGATAATGTATACAATGGTATCAAACATATGTATGATCTTCTCAGAGTTGTTGTTATGATTGATACCAAATGACTTGGTATTTATAGGCTCAAAGACTCAACTAGCCGTTACTGCCTGTCTTCATTAGCGTGCGCTATTTTTTCTATTTAACGTGTGCTATTCCTTTTAGCGTATGTATAGCGTGCGTTACTTGTTGATCATATCACCAAAGGGCTCTGCATATTCAATGTAGCGTGCGTTAATATCTCCCTCTAGCGTGCGCTACTATAATGTCACTGCGTGCATCATATATATATATATATATATATATATCTATTTGTGAGATTTGACTTCTTCGTATCTGTAATATCCGCAATTTCGGATTTCTGGTAATTTTATTTTTTCGGCGGAGGTCCGTTTTGATGACTCGCTTGGGACCGTCTTGTCATTCTGAGAATGATTAATTATGCACTTTTTGTCATCCGAGTTCGTTTCGGTATTGTTTTGTTGAGTTCCGTGTTTCTTAACGACTTTTCTGCACTTGAGTTCGATTCTTTCGAATCTCGTCTGAAACTGTTGGTTTGAGTTTCTCGTAAGTTCATTTGATGTTATTTTTCATGTTGCGGGATTTGGTTCGGTTTTTCGATCACGTATCGTGATTTTCAGATGTTTTGGGCCATTTTCGTAATTTCCCAAAGTTTGGGGTAATTACCTTCCGTTGTCGAATTTTGAGCCTTCGGGTGGTCGTAATCGTGTGTTCTATTAGCTCTTATATTCATCTTTGCGAGTACTTCGTGACCGTATCTTCGATTCGTATTCAGGTTCGGGTTTCGATGTCATTTTCGTGAGTGCAGTGTTATTAAACGACTTTTCCACGTATGAGTTCGACTTTGTTAGATCACCATTAATTTTTGGGAACTCCAAAAATTCTGAATCTTTGCAATATTATAAAGCATCGAGTTATCTTTCCAATGGTTTAAACGGTGAGTCAATCGGAGTCCGGACGAGGGAGTTATGGTCGAAATTGCTAAGTCACTCACATGTTCCAGTTTTGGCCGAGCAGCCTGCCGGAAGGGCCGCGACACACTTGGCCGAGCCGCGGCACGCACACATTTTTCAATCTTCAGCCGACCCGTCTATACCTTGTGCCGCGGCACATGCCGGCAGGGCCGCGGCACACTGCCGAGTCACTGCCGGCAGATTTGGCCCTATGCCGCGGCACACTTCGGCTGGGCCGTGGCACACTGAGCAGCCTATTTAAGGCCTGGCAGCGTGTTTTTCACCCATTTTTCTCATTCTCTTCCTCATCTTCCGCGGCTTGAGGTGTGGGAATCATGGAGAGATGTTGTTGGACAATAAATCCATGAAATCTTGGAGTTCATATATGTTGTTGCCCAAAATATTTATCCGAAGATTAAATACTGCTGGAATGAACGGACAACAAATAAAGTTGTGGGAGCACTTCCGAGAGAATATGAATAAACACAAGATTTTCCGGGTTTGTTAGGCCCGGGCTTGAATGCTCTCGCGAGATGTTATTAATACAAATATTCGTGGATACAAGTATTAATGTGAGAATCTAAGTACAATGAGTGTAAAAAGACTCTGTTAATCCAGCTCTTGAGCGAAGCTCGGTGTTCTTCGTCCCTGCTGATCGTCTTCTGTATGAGAGAGGCCGAGAGAAGAAAGAACCAAAAGATAGCTGTTGCCAAGAGTAGGAGAAAGCCAAGTGTGTGTATTGCTTGTTGGGAAGCCGCGAGAATCAGAAGAATTTCCGTGAGTGTTCAAGAATTTCGGTCCATGGACAAGTGGAGGCTGCCTTCTATTTATAGGGGCAGAGGAGCCTTGATTTCTGGCGGGCGATCGCCTTCTGGCCAATATAATAATGGGGCGATCGTCTGCCGGCCAATATAATAATGGGGCGATCGTCCTTAAGTCACACGGGCTGTCGGCCTAAAGTCCAAGGCAGCTGCTGGCAGCCAGCTGTGCGGTCCAATGAGGAGCCAGCACGCGTCCGGAGTCACTGTCACATGCGGTCCTACTGACACCTTTCGGCGGGCCTGTCGGCTGGTGGGAAGATGCTGACAGGCTGTGGTCAACGATCCGTGATATGCGGATCTTGTCTCGGCTCTGCACGTGGGGTCTGTCCTGAGGTTCGGCCTCTGCCGACTGGATGACCATCGGCTTTGAGCAGCATCGGGCGGTCGGCATCGGTCGGTCACCAAGGGTCGGTCGGCAAGTGCCGAGAGATGATCGTCCGCTAGTCGGCCACCAGGAGTCGATCGCCAAGTACCGAGAGACGATCGTCTTAGATGTCGTTCGCTCGGCACCGGGACTTGTCCTGGGACCTTCGGTCGGCAGATCTATCTTGGCTGCCGGCTAAGCCGCCTGTCGGCGATTCGCCTCGGCTGCTCGGCAGTGGCTAGGTCGCCCGATCTCTGAGGCGATCGCCGGTCGGAGAGTGTACTTCTCGACACAACAATTGCCCCCAGCTTGCTCCGATGTTGAAGACATGGGGCGAGGTGGTTCTTGCTGGCGATCGTGTAAGGTGAGGACGGGCGATCCGTTGAGCTGACTTTGGATTCGGACCTGGGCTATCTGGTCGATTGGCTAGCTATCTTTCGGTCTTGTACCGCAAAAACAACATTGCCGATCCCCCTCAAAAACTTGATGGTTTCGTCGTTTGAGGAATCGTGCACAGTCGCGGATTTCGATGGACCGACTCCATGACCGTGTCTTGTGCGCGAAGACATTGAGTGTCTCGTGACTCATTTTATTGTGAGGGTCCTCTGTTAGGCTGCACCTCGCCTCGTATTTAAACGAAGGGCGTGCGGTCTTGGTCTAGAGGAGTCCTTGCGAGGGGCAGCATCGGATTAATCAACTCCACTTCCGCGGCTTGTTGGCTCTGCTTCCACCTCGGCCCACCATGAAGATGGCGAACCTAGACGGTGTACGTTGAGACGGGGGTAGTGGCACGTCGCATTGTCTGGGTTCACCATGTTAGATGATGATCCTTTGAGGGCGGGCGATCGTGTCCACTGATTAGTTTTGGAGGGCCCTCAGACTATGCCGGCCTCGTATTTAAATGAAGGGCGGGCGATCTTGGCCCAAAGGGACCTTGCATGGCCGAAGCAGCCGGTTCTATCGACTACCAGGACCATGGCTTTATGATGTGCGGTGGAGGCGATCTCATGCCTTAGTCCGTCATGTTAGATGCTGAACTGTAGATGGCGAACGAGTCCTCCGGCTTTTTGGTGATGTCGCTTGATGATGGCGATCGGGCTGGAAGACTGGTGACCGTCGTTCGGCTGCCGATCGCGTTATTCATAGGTTGATACCGGCGATCGGGTGCCGATCGTGTTAACTGCCGATCGTCATTCGGGCGCCGATCGCGCTGCTCAAAGGCTAAGGAGAAACTTTTTCCTGGCCAGGAAGTCTGCGGCCTTAGCTCGGAAGATCGCGTAGGTCGTGGGTTGGTCCTTCGTAAGATGCCTGAACATAGGCGAAAGGCCATAGAATCCTCCTAGGACCACGTAGAGGGCGATCTCATCGCTTACGGGCTCGCCGTTGAGGATGATCTCGTCTACCCGGTCGATGTAGTCCGAGTCGGACTCTTCTTCGCCTTGCTTGATTCGCATCATGCGATGGGGACCTTCTGGCCGAGCGACCCTTGTGGCAAAGTACGCTGTGAAGACGTTCGCCAGCTGGTTAAAGGAGCCAATGGACCGAGGTGGCAATGAGGTGTACCACCTGTAGGCGAGGTCGTCCAGCGTCATAGGAAACATTCGGCACCTGGTCACGTCTGATGCCCCACACCCGGTCATGTAGATGTTGAACTTTCTCAGGTGCACTTCGGGGTCTGATCTCCCCTCGTACGAAGGTGTTTGAGGAGGAGCGATCTTGTGCTGCACGGGGGCGAGCTCGATGTGGACCGCGAGCGGCTCGCTCGGCTCGGCGATCGTCTTCTTGGCGCCTGCCCCGGATTCTAGGAGCGCCTTCATGTCGTCGAGATGACGTTGCATCGCGGCCATCGCCGTGGCTCGGTCGCCCGCAGATCGGCTTTGGGAGCGGGAGCCGAGGCGATCGTGTACCGATCTCCTGACTCCGCTGCTGCCGACCTCGGATATTTGGCGAGGGGGAGCCAGACGGCTGGGCTGCCTTCTGGGAGTCGGGTAGGCTGAGCTCCTGGTGACGGACTCAAACTCCGTCGTCTCGTAGCTGGGGCCGGACTACCCCGGTCGCCAAGACGGGCCGCTGCCCAGTCGATCGAAAACAGACGTGCCCCGACTGGCGAGCGCCTCTTCTTTCGGATGAGAGTCTCCTGGCGATCGCTCGGCCAGTAACGCCTTGAGCTTCCGCTTGGTCTTCCGGAGGATGGCCGAGGGGGTGATAGCGGGAGGCGCGTCGAGAGCACTCCGTCGCTCCTGTAGGACAGCCATGACCTCGTCGATCTGTCCCGCGTTTCGGAGCTGATTGAGCGAGAGGCTTGGGCCACCCGTCAGGGGCGGGATCGAGCGTCTCGGACCGCGGCAGCTACCCTCCGCCATCGGCTGCGACTCGGACTGAGACGGAAAGAGGTGTCTGGCGGGCTGGCCAGCGGCTTTCTTCGATGCGGAGGTGGAAGACATGATTCTGAAGGCTTTCTCTGAAGAACAGTGAGTGTTTCTTCAGGTATATGCCCCGAAGAATAGTGAGTGTTCTTCGAGACGGTAGGAATAAAAATTGAGGGTTAGATCCCCTTCCTCTAGCGCCAATTGTTGTTGCCCAAAATATTTATCCGAAGATTAAATACTGCTGGAATGAACGGACAACAAACAAAGTTGCGGGAGTACTTCCGAGAGAATATGAATAAACACAAGATTTGCCGGGTTTGTTAGGCCCGGGCTTGAATGCTCTCGCGAGATGTTATTAATACAAATATTCGTGGATACAAGTATTAATGTGAGAATCTAAGTACAATGAGTGTAAAAAGACTCTGTTAATCCAGCTCTTGAGCGAAGCTCGGTGTTCTTCGTCCCTGCCGATCGTCTTCTGTATGAGAGAGGCCGAGAGAAGAAAGAACCAAAAGATAGCTGTTGCCAAGAGTAGGAGAAAGCCAAGTGTGTGTATTGCTTGTTGGGAAACCGCGAGAATCAGAAGAATTTCCGTGAGTGTTCAAGAATTTCGGTCCATGGACAAGTGCAGGCTGCCTTCTATTTATAGGGGCAGAGGAGCCTTGATTTCTGGCGGGCGATCGCCTTCTGGCCAATATAATAATGGGGCGATCGTCTACCGGCTAATATAATAATGGGGCGATCGTCCTTAAGTCACACGGGCTGTCGGCCTAAAGTCCAAGGCAGCTGCTGGCAGCCAGCTGTGCGGTCCAATGCGGAGCCAGCACGCGTCCGGAGTCACTGTCACATGCGGTCCTACTGACACCTTTCGGCGGGCCTGTAGGCTGGTGGGAAGATGCTGACAGGCTGTGGTCAACGATCCGTGACATGCGGATCTTGTCTCGGCTCTGCACGTGGGGTCTGTCCTGAGGTTCGGCCTCTGCCGACTGGATGACCATCGGCTTTGAACGGCATCGGGCAGTCGGCATCGGTCGGTCACCAAGGGTCGGTCGGCAAGTGCCGAGAGATGATCGTCCGCTAGTCGGACACCAGGAGTCGATCGCCAAGTACCGAGAGATGATCGTCTTAGATGTCGATCGCTGGGCACCGGGACTTGTCCTGGGACCTTCGGTCGGCAGATCTATCTTGGCTGCCGGGCTAAGGCTAGGCCCGGTTGCCGGGCAGATTACGCCTCGGTGCTCGGGCAAGGCTAGGTCGCCCGATCTCTGAGGCGATCGCCGGTCGTAGAGTGTACTTCTCGACACAACAATATCATCAATCATCCATCCTATAACATCCTTTGATCGAGCGAATCAGGGTCGAATTCTTGTGAAGAACTCGAGTCGGTACCCTTCCGTTCGTTGCCTTCTTTGGGGTCCGAGCTTCCCGGTTGAACCGTGTTCTTCGGAGCGTTCGGTAGCGGTTAGTAAGGCAAGTATCTTATTATACGACTTGTATCTTTTGACTAATAATCACGTATGATAATTATGATGATTTTTGCTTGCCTTCGTAAATATGTTCCGTTTGAATTGGTTGTGTATTCCGCAATTTGAAGGCTTTGTGATAATAGTGTTATATTGGTATACGTGTTAGGTGTTGTGCCATTTGTGCAGGATTGCGACGTACATATGGATGGTTGTACACTTGGTTGTGCAATGTATTGTGTACCAAACGTGTGTTATGTTGGTTGTGTGTCATTGATTGATGATAGTTTTGTTGAGAGTATTGAGATTGTGTTATGTGCGTATGATGTATGATTTTGTGGTGATCAACGTGATTGACTAACTGCGCTCATTGTTGTAATGTGAATGTGAATGTGGTGTGCTGGAACGCTAAGTTCACTAGTGCGGGTTCGACGGGGCCTACGAGGATTCATGGCACAGGTCCATGGGATCATAACTTAGTGTGTGGTGCTGAGGTCCAATCGTGCGGGTCTGACGAGGCCTACGATGATTCATGGCACAGGTCCATGGGATCAGGACACAGTACGTCCAACCGTGCGGGTTCGACGGAACCTACGGTGACACGTGACACAGGTTCACGGGGTCGGGACTGGTTGTGGTGATTGTTGTGTTGGCTCAATCCGTATGGGTTGTTGAACCTACGGAGACTCGTGGCAAGGGATCACGGAGTCATGAGCATGATTGATTGTTGTGATTGTTGTGATTGGATTAGTCCGTGCGGGTTGTTGAACCTACGGAGACACGTGACAGGGGATCACGGTGTCACGAATCATGTTTTGTAAATCAAACTTTTTGTAAGATAGTCTTGAGAAAAGAATGTTGGGCCGAGCCCCACGAGATTTATGGAAATGTTTTCGTACTGTAAATTGTTGAAATACAATTTTGAGATTTGGGTTAAGACCCTAAGATTTTCGAAAGGTTTTGAAATTCTAAAAATTCCTGAGACGATAATCTTATTTTCGAATGCTTCATAGCTTATCTTCCCTTGTGAAAACCTCCCGGGAATATTTTGATACTTGATTATTATATTTTATTCACTATTATTATTTGCTTGTTACATTTCGTATGATTTGATACTTGCACTAGTATAACAGTGGATTTTTACTAACCCCCGAGAAATCGGGGGGTGGATGTCTGTTTTGCGTCCAGGTACATGCAGATTCAGGGGAGCAGTCACAGGATTGGCACAAAAGGATGACGAGCTGCGATACTAATCAAGAGTCGAGAGTTGGTAGAGTTTGATTGTATTGTTAGAGTTGATTCAGTCTTCCGCTGTATTGTGTTTCGACCCCTGTGTGGGTAATGTTGTTAGTCAGTTCTGTTGATAGAGTTGTGTGACCTCATCGGTCTGTGTGTTTATGTGTAAGTGACCTTAACGGTCTGGATTATTATATTGTTTGACTCGGCCGGCAAGCATTTGGTTGTTTATGGATGTTTAGCCTGGTAGATCCTTGTGGAAAGGGTCTACGGCGTGTAATATTCCCATATGGTTTTGGGGGTGTTACATTTATGGTATCAGAGCTTAGGTTGCGGAAACCTAGGGTGTCGGGTCGAGTCGAGTCGTGGTTTGTCGAGTAATGTGTTGTCTTGTCGTTAGAGTCGTCAGGTGACAAGTTGAGTTGTTGTTGCGATATTTCTTGAACGCAAGTGCACGTTATCGTATACAAGTAATAAAATGATGAGTGAGTATCGTTACCACGAGGACCGAATCACTAACTACCGATTTTTGTGTATTCAGTTTTATTTGAACAATCGAACTTTGGGTAGCAATTAATTACTAAAGAAAATTAATAAAAGATTAAACGGTAAAAATGATCGCTGAAGAAAGAGAATCAAATGATGAACAAGTCTAGGATTCTGAATCCACCTCGGTTTATCCGAATTGACTCTCGATTATCTGAAGTTAATGATTTTCCCAATTTTATTGAAGGCAAAGATTGCTAATATACTCTACCGCCTCTCCCGAGGTCAATAGATTTTTCTAAAGGCGAATAACGCACTCTATCCCTAGGTGAATTAATTCGTCAATAGGCAAAAAGCATAAAATCTCCAAAAGGCCACGTAGTTCATATGAGTATATTCCTATCTCACAGAATAAAACGGTCCTCACCAATAGTTCCTCACCAATTCTCCTCTCCCGATTCGAATTGAATGATTAAAACATTACAACTATTGGCCAGATAATTGAAAGCATTAAACACGATTGGGAAAACTCAACAAAAAGGGAATTAAATAGATAATCTCAAGCAAATACGTCAAAACATAGGTTTCATCACAATCCTAGATTAGGGTTTTAGCCTGACATGCTACATAACGAGAATACAGAATTAATAAATAAAAGCATGAAAATCAAACGCAGATGAAGAGCTCGGATTCCTCCGTTCTTCTGGCTTCCGCCCTCTGCCCTTGATCTCTTCTGCTTCTCTCGTCTGCGATAGTCTTCTGTGATCCTCCTTTTCCCAACCCTCCAAGATGATTAATTAGGGTCTTAAACCCTTATTTATAGCTCTCAACAGTCTCCAAATCGTGTCCATGTGAGTAGGTCGAGAACTGGCTTCAAAACGGCCCAAATCCGCGCGGAGCACACCAAAACCGCCTTGTGTGCCGCGGCTCACTTAACCAGGCCGCAAAGACATGGCGTGTAATTTAAAACCTGGGCGCTGGGTGTTACGTATGGGCCGCGGCTCACCTGGACTGTGCCGCGGCACAGAGTACAGTCTACTCTGGTGCCCGCTGGTTGCCTTCCTGTGCCGCGGCCCACTTGCCTTGTGCCGCGGCCCACGGCCAAAATTCGCCGTTTTCGCCTCGTTTTAGCTTCCAGACTCCAATCTTCTGTCAAACATGCGAGAATAAGACATTAAAAGCTCATTTATGAAATTTTACTCGCCAAAATAATACTAAATAATGCTAAATAAGCGTATAAAAATACGCCTAACAAATACCCCCAAACTTAAGCCTTTGCTTGTCCTCAAGTAAAAAGAATTAATTTCAACAAAAGAATATCGTGAATAATCGTGCAACTCATAGTGCTTAACCTAATCAATACTATCCTGAAATTCTCTCTGAATAATACGAGTATCGTAATAGTAAGCTACACTCAGAACACTGATTCCACAAAATAACCAAGCTCAGTCCTAATCACTCGTTCATGAAGAAAGTCCAGCTCAAAGATTAACAAACGTGAATCTAATCGACCGTCAATATGAAAGTTTAAAATAAACAAGCTAAATTTGCCCCGTTCCACAGTCTAATGGCAAAATTTTCACGAGTTTCATAAAAAATAACCCTCGGACAGTATTCCCTTATATATATGCTCAAGAAATTGATTCGAGTTGACCACTAGGTTCGGATCTCGGGATGTTTCATCGGGATAATCCTAGGGTGGAACTTCCATTCTCATGTATTGGGAAACCGTTTGACGTAAAAGACACTCATGGGGCACATGGATGCTTCTAGTTACTAAGTTCCCCTCCACAACGGAGAAACAACTCGAATAGCTAATTCCCGCATGTCCGAATCAAGGTCGCTGTTTTACGCGAGAGTAAACAACGGGTCACGCGAGTACCCCCAGTTACTAGGCTCCCTATCATCGGCACAAGTGAAATTTCTAAATCACTAGTCTAATCAGGGTCGTCGTTTTACGCGAGAGTAAACAACGGGTCACGTGAATACCCCCGGTTACTATACTTCCCATCATAGAACAAATATTATCTCGACTTTTGGGAAAAACTGACCGACTCTAAAACTCAAAGCAAGTGCCAACACAACTTATGTAACTGGACGACCAGCTAACCGAAAAATGTAACCAAACGTATCAACGGCGATTTGAAAACACGTATGTCTCCTCTCTTATCCGCTAAGATTTATACAAAAACGAAAAAATTTCGGACCTAAATGAGGACTTAGCAGAAACAGAAATCACTGACTACAACTCGACTAAAACTCGACCGTTTCTTCAGAGAGAAAAACAGTGTTGTAACATCAGTATTACACAAATAGAAGAACGAAAAATTCACGAATAGAGTAAAATCAAGACAAGCAGGGCTAGCAACAGAAATAACGAGAAGTAATGAAAAGTGCAACGAAAAAAGTACAGCAATGAATGTAGAAACAGAAATTAAATCCCCCCCCCCCAAACTTAGGACATACATTGACCTTAATGGACACAATATAATATGCAATAAAAGTGAAAGGTCAAGTACTCCCCTCCAGTCCTCTCACGAGCTGGTGCCGGCGTCATCCGGCGAGGAGGGTGGTGTGACTGGCCGAGCAGGTGCAATAAATGGCCCGTCCGGCTGCAAAATGTGGGCCGTCCATGCGGCAAGGTGCTCCTGATGGTAGGCGTCCCTCGCTGCCAGACGCCTCACCTCACGCCGGTTGGACCGGCGGGCCAGCTCTCGCATCTCACCCCTGACGGCAACAATAATGCTCTCTCTCTCTCCGTCCGCTGCTCCTCTCTCATGGTGGCCAGCATACTCTCCCTCTCTCTACTCATCTCCTCTCTCTCTCCTCATCTCCTCTCTCTCACTCCTCATATCCTCCCTCAGCTCGTCCAACATCACCTGCAATCTCTCTCTGTCGGGCGGCGGGCCGGTATCTGCCTGCCCCTGTGTCAGCAGTAGAGGCTCGGGGGATCCCTCGTGGGCCTCATCCAGTAGAAATCCTCTCCCCCGAGCATGCGCCGGTGCTCCTCCCCACTGGTCAAAATATGAGATGATGCGGTGGTCGATCGGGGCCTGGGGAGCTAGAATCGGCTCGTCGTCCGACCACGTCAGCCCCGACTGCCGGCACAGAGCGCAGATAAGAGAGGGGTGCTTCAGCCCCGTCTTGGCGCCTCCCTGAATGCACTGGAATATAGATCGGACCAAGAGAGGGGCCACATCGAATCGCAGCCCGGATGTGATAGCATATAGTGTCCGGGATCGGGTGAGAAAAATAGTGCGGATCTGAGATGTGGGGTCTATACGAGCGCAGATAAAATATAGCCAGGCACGCTCGAGCCGACTGAGGCGCGAGCTCTTGAAGTGGAAGTTGGAAGAACCCGGTGCGCGCCGCTCCCAGTCGGAGTCGGGCTGCGTAATAGTCTCGAGCAGAGCCTCCTTCGTGAGGCTAGCCATAACTCGGTCATAAGCCGTCTCATCTACCACCGGCAGCCCAAACAACCTCCGAACAGCAGCTGTGGAATAATCAACCGTAATACCTCGGACATCGACCTGAGTCCGAGTGTCTGACTGCTGCAACATCTGTCCTTCTCGAATGTGCTTGAATAACGCGCTGGCATAGAACTCCTGTACTATCGATATCACCGCTGGCTCGGGGGGTGCAGCAAAACGGGCCCACCCCATCTCATCTATCATGGTAAGCAGTTCCCCATCTTGGGGGGCTGGAGTGAATCCACTCTCCGGGATCAGAGGTCGCGGTTGAATCTTCTCGTTGAAGATTTTGTGGATCTCCAGGTCAGCAAACTGGTGCGCCTCAGACTCGGCGCGACTACGAGAAGTCTCCCCTCGAGTGGGGGACGACTGAGTCCTGGCCCTCTTGCTCAGCTTCTTAGTCCTAGCCATAGCGAGTCCTGAAAAATTAAACACCGGAGTTTACTTACTCAAACAAGAACGAGAATAATCATCACTCGGCTAAGGATATCCGGCCGTAAATCAAGAATTTAACGAGATCGCACAACCGTGAGAGAAAAAATGAAATTGAACCATAATGTTTAAACTAGACGTACGGGTTGGGGTTGCTGTAATTCCAGAACTAATACGTTGCACATAGATTCAAAATATTGCCTTAGCAAAGAAAATTTTTCATTCAGACATTTCATCAAACACTTAAAGGGCATGAGTTCAATTGAAGAACAATTATGGCAATAGCTCGACTAAATCCCCAAGAACAAAAACACGACTCATTCGTCATGACAAACGATACATTCAACTCACTCATAATCGAAAATAATCATAAAAAATCAACCAAAAACCATCATATCCTCCACTTAACCATCATAGAACTTTTGAAAGAAAAAATAAACATGTTCAACCATCAAATGCATAACAAAACTTCACATTTAAATTTATAGAACAATTTGAGATTAGAGATTTAGACTTTCCTTGCTTGGATTGTGAAAAGTGCAAGAAAATTGCAAGAAGAAGAAGGGAGACAAAGGTTGGCCGATCGCGCGCGCAATGGAGAAGAAAGGGAAGGGAAACTTACCTGGGTAGTCGTCCGAATGAGAGTTATAAGATACCTAGGCTCTTCACATTCCATATGGTGTGCCGCGGCACAGCTCAAGTGATCCGCGGCACCGAGTACAGTCCCTTTTACCTGCTCATTTGTTTTGTTGTGGGCCGCGGCTCAGCTTTCGTGTGCCGCGGCTCAGGGCTCATGTGTGCCGCGGCTCAGTAATGTTGTGCCGCGGCACATAGTACAGAAAGTTTAGCTCTCCCTTTCGATTTGTGTGTGCCGAGGCTCATAAGACTTGTGCCGCGGCTCAGGCATAAATTTCTCCCCTGGGACTTTTCCTGCACAGAATTTTAAGAGGAACACGTCAAAAGCGAGAGGTAAAAGCAAATCAAAGCACAAAATGATGAAAAATAAAAATTCAAGAATGCAAGAAAAATACAGAAACTCAAAAATCTACAACTACGAACTCGGGTTGCCTCCCGATAAGCGCTAAGTTTATAGTCTTCAGCCGGACCTATTAAAAAAAATCAGTTCGCTTTTCGCAAACTCCATTTGATCTCCGCCCCGTTCATCGAACCGTTAATATGGTTTTTAAAATTTTGACCATCGGTCATTAACGATTCGATTTTCGGTTCGGACACCCAATGTTGGTTGCGGAAAGGTTTTGACGAGAACAACTTCCCGAAACACCCGTTTTTCTCATGAGTAGACGTCCGTTTGACTTCCGGCTTATTTCCCTCTTTCACGAACAAACTTATGACAGTCGCAGACTTTTCCGATTATGGCTGGTCAGATGGCGATGATTGCATGTTCACATTCTTGAGAAATGCGACTCGTTCTACATCTTTCTTAAAAGTTGGACCATCTAAAACGGAATCTGAATTTTTCGACCGACGATTTTTTTGGTGTCTTTCCTTCGCAACGGCCTCCACACTTTCACTTTGTGAGCTCTTATCAACACCTCCCGGACATGAAAAGGATTTGAACACTTGGAACGTGACATGCTCGTCTTGAACCCGCAGAGTTAATTCCCCTTTTTCCACGTCTATAAGAGTTCTGCCGGTCGCTAAAAATGGTCGTCCCAAGATAATCGGGATATCTTGGTCTTCCTCCATGTCGAGAACAATAAAATCCGCTGGAAAGATAAATTTATCCACTTTTACTAACACGTCCTCAATCACTCCCCTCGGATACTTAATAGATCGATCAGCTAATTGCATGGAGACCGTCGTCGGCTTTGCTTCTCCAATTCCCAGCTTCTTGAAAATAGACAGAGGCATGAGGTTAATACTAGCACCGAGATCGCACAACGCCTTATTAAAGGAGAGATTCCCCATGGTGCACGGTATGTTGAAACTTCCCGGATCTTTCAATTTTGGTGGAAGCTTCTTCTGAAGAATCGCGCTGCACTCCTCCGTCAAGGCGACTGTCTCAAACTCCTCGAGTTTTCTTTTCTTTGACAAGATCTCTTTCATGAATTTAACGTAACTTGGCATTTGTTCCAATGCGTCGGCAAATGGGATGTTAATATGAAGCTTCTTGAACACGTCAAGGAACTTAGAGAATTGCTTGTCCGCCTTTTCTACTGTAATCTCTGCGGAAACAGGACGGGTGGCACATATGCTTTCGGGTTATCCGGAAACGTTATCGAGGGTCTCCAATCTTGTGATTCCTCCGTCGCTAAATTTTTCTTCTCCTCAATTTCACTTCTCTTTTCACTCCTTTCGGGCTGGTCACATACCTCCTTCCCGCTTCTCAAACTTATCACATTTAGACTTTCTCTAGGATTTGTCTCGGTCGTACTTGGCAATGCTCCCTCCGGGCGGGCTGTCAACACATTAGCAATCTGGCCCAGCTGGACTTCCAAGTTGCGAATGGAGGCGGAATGACTTTGCAATGTTGCTTCAGTACGGGTCATGAATTGACTCGTATTCGCTGCTAATTTCGCAATTGCTTCCTCGAGAGAAACTTCTGGAGCGGGAGGAGGCTGCTGTTGGTTTTGAGCGAGCGGAGGCTGGTTCGAGTTCTGTCCGTTTCTCCAGGAGAAGTTGGGATGATTACGCCATCCCAGATTATATGTGTTGGAGTACGGATTATTTTGCCGGTTTCCGTTTCCTACGAACTGAGCTTGTTCAATTTGGGGCTGCTCGAATGGGTTTCCGACTTGGCACTCCGCGCTAGGGTGAGATCCGTTACACCAATTACAAGACTCAATGGTGACGGGGGAAGGAGCATGTGAAAATGCCTGAAGTTGCTGAGTCAAGGCGGCGACTTGAGCTGACAATGTAGATATCGGGTCATTACTCGAAATTTCCATAACTTGCTTCGGCGTTATTCGTTCGGATGGCCATTGATAAGCATTAGCGGCCATAGCTTCCAACAACGAGTGTGCTTCAGCCATCGTCTTTCCCATCAAAGCTCCACCAGCGGCTGCATCCACGAGAGTGCGTGTAGAGGCACTCAATCCATTGTAGAACGTCTGAATTTGAAGCCAGTCTGGAAGGCCGTGATGTGGGCATCTCCGTAACAAATCTTTGTATCGCTCCCACGCCTCGTGAAGCGATTCCATGTCATACTGACCAAAAGTGGTGATCTTGTTTCTCAGTCTCGCCGTCTTAGAAGGTGGGAAGAATTTAGCAAGGAATGCTTGCGCTAACTCTGCCCATGTCGTGATCGAGCCCGGCGGTAAGGAATTCAACCAAAATTTCGCTTTATCCCTCAAAGAGAAAGGGAAAAGCCATAATCGGATAGCATCGTCGGTGACACCATTGTTCTTGAACGTGTCACAAATATCGAGAAAAGAAGCAATATGTGCGTTGGGGTCATCATTCGGCAATCCACAGAATTGGCTCGCCTGCACCATCTGAATAATAGCAGGCTTGATTTCGAAATTGTTCACCTGGATAGTGGGACACCGAATCCCCGAAAAGTTTGCGTTAATCTGCGGCATAGCATAATCTCGAAGTGCCATTTCCAGTTGACCTTGCTGCACAATATTATTTCCTCCGTGTTTTTCGATATTTTCAGCCATAGTGACTGTTGTCGGTAGCTCTCGTTTCTCCTTCTTCTTTCTCCTAAGAGTGCGCTCGAGTTCGGTATTCAAAGGTAGTAGGCCTTTGTTACCGAGTTTTCTCATGCACTACCCGAAAAATCCTGAAAAGAAAAACAAATAAATAAATAAAATTAAATACACGAAAATAAGTAAATAAAAACGTTCAAACGAAGACTAGAAATACTGAAATCGATATTAGCAAAAATTTCAGTCCCCGACAACGGCTCCAAAAACTTGTTGCGATATTTCTTGAACGCAAGTGCACGTTATCTTATAAAAGTAATAAAATGATGAGTGAGTATCGTTCCCACGAGGACTGAATCACTAACTACCGATTTTTGTGTATTCCAGTTTTATTTGAACAATCGAACTTTGGGTAGCAATTAATTACTAAAGAAAATTAATAAAAGACTAAACAGTAAAAATGATCGCTGAAGAAAGAGAATCAAATGATGAATAAGTCTAGGATTCTGAATCCACCTCGGTTTATCCGAATTTACTCTCGATTATCTGAAGTTAATGATTTTCCCAATTTTATTGAAGGCGAAGATTGCTAATATACTCTACCGCCTCTCCCGAGGTCAATAGATTTTTCTAAAGGCGAATAACGCACTCTATCCCTAGGTGAATTAATTCGTCAATAGGCAAAAAGCATAAAATCACCAAAAGGCCACGTAGTTCCTATGAGTATATTCCTATCTCACAGAATAAAACGGTCCTCACCAATAGTTCCTCACCAATTCTCCTCTCCCGATTTGAATTGAATGATTAAAACAATACAACTATTGGCCAGATAATTGAAAGCATTAAACACGATTGGGAAAACTCAACGAAAAGCGAATTAAGTAGATAATCTCAAGCAAATCCGTCAAAACATAGGTTTCATCAAAATCCTAGATTAGGGTTTTAGCCTGACATGCTAAATAATGAGAATACAGAATTAATAAATAAAAGCATGAAAATCAAACGCAGATGAAGAGCTCGGATTCCTACGTTCTTCTGGCTTCCGCCCTCTGCCCTTGATCTCTTCTGCTTCTCTCGTCTGCGATAGTCTTCTGTGATCCTCCTTTTTCCAAGCCTCCAAGATGATTAATTAGGGTCTTAAACCCTTATTTATAGCTCTCAACAGTCTCCAAATCGCGTCCATGTGAGTAGGTCGAGAATTGGCTTCAAAACGGCCCAAATCCGCGCGGAGCACACCAAAACCGCCTTGTGTGCCGCGGCTCACTTAATCTGTGCCGCGGCTCATGGCGTGTAATTTAAAACCTGGGCGCTGGGTGTTACGTCTGGGCCGCGGCTCACTGGTCGTGCCGCGGCCTGAGTACGATCTACTCAGTGCCCATTGGTTGCCTTCTGTCTGCCGCGGCCCACTTGCCTTGTGCCGCGGCCCACGGCCAAAATTCGCCGTTTTTGCCCGTTTCGCCTCGTTTTAGCTTCCAGACTCCAATCTTCTGTCAAACATGCGAGAATAAGACATTAAAAGCTCATTTATGAAATTTTACTCGCCAAAATAATACTAAATAATGCTAAATAAGCGTATAAAAATACGCCTAACAGTTGTGCGTAGTCACAACGTGTCGGATATGTTGTCGGATGAGATTCGTATCGTGGGCGACCGTCATCTCCGTGCGGCTTGTGGACGTAAGTCTCCTCCTTTATGCGTAATACCTGTGTATCTCGATTTTATCTTAATGAGTTAGTTGCGGTGCATGATTTTATTTACACAGTATTGTGTAATGTAGTTGTGTTTAATACTTGTGGCACATAGTATGAGTATAGCTGAGCATATTGCTGTTTTACTTTTGAACCACCGTGTGGGGTGGTATGGTGTGAGAGATGTAAACCTTGATGGGTTCTGTGAAGGTATCAATGGTAGAGTTTGTGAGAAACTCTGATGAATGATTTTGCTGTGTGTTTAAACTTGATACCACGAGGTGCATTTGATTGAATTGGCGACCCTGGCTGCCATATGAGTATGTGGTTCTAAATTCGTCTGTTTTTGGAATGTTGTAATTTTTGTCCAGTTTGAGAATTTTTGTAGAAATCGATTTTTGGAAAATATTTTGGTGGTGCGGTCAAACCACGGTTTATGTGGATTTTCCAAATTTGTTAAAATTCGACAAATGGGCCGTGTATTTCCAATGACACAATCAAACGGTATTTGAAAAATGCGTTTTGAAGTACTCCGGACAATGTAAAATACTACCGTTGTTTTGGTTAGGAACTAAAGGATTTTTGGGAAACTTTTATTTTGCAGAACGATTTTTGGTTTTCGGAATTTTGAACTTCTTATGTCCACATGTTGGGGTTAAGTTCTTGTGATAAGTTGTAGTGTTGTTGTGCTTGCCGGAGGATGTTTCAGTGTTTTCTAAATGTTGAGATACATGGTTTTGATTAAACGATCGAGGTATTAAAAGCGTTTTCGAAAATTTCATTTCACCAAATTTTTTTCAAACTTGAGAATTTTAAAATTTTATCATTTGAATAATACCCCGGAAATATTTTATTTTTGCTGCTAGTGTTTGATCCCTACGATACGTGTGTGGTTGTGACTGTGTTTGATTTGGTAAAATCCAAACACCTCTGTTTATGTGACAGTGTGAATTATTTTTGAATGAAGTTCTTAAATTACAGTGTTAGTTTGTGCACTTGTGTGATGACTTGGAGTTGATGCTTTATCGTGCTGCTACTATCGTCCTATGTTGACGTTGTGACGTTTGTTTGGTTGCGTTATTCTATTTGGTCGTCCGTTCAGTATGCCGAGAGGTCGTGGTCGAGGACATGGTCGTAGTCGTGGTCGTTATCAGGAGCGTGAGAGGGTGACTCCCTCCTTGCCGAGTACCAATCAGCTCAATACAGATCAGGGAGATTCGACTAGCGTTAATGTTGACGTTGGCGCTGCCACCATCCTTCGTCAGGTGGTTGATCAGTTAGTGCAGATGAATCAGGCCGTACATCGGAATGAGAATCCAGATGGGGATAACGGGGTTAGTAAGTGGTTACGAGATGTAATGAAGATGCAGCCGCCCCATTTCGTGGGTTCGTCTGACTCGTTAGGTTGGGAAAGCTGGCTCTTCCAGTTGGACAGAACATTTGAGGCTGTAGCTTGTCCGGATGAAAAGAGGGTACCTATTGCTCAGTACTTGCTTGATAAAGAAGCTGCGGTGGTGGCGGTCAGAGTACTGCAGATCGTACACCGACATGGGCTCAGTTTAAGACCACCATGGAGGCAGAGTATTGCCCGTTGCCTATTCGTGAACGCAGGATCGTTGAGTTTTTCTCGGCTACGCCCCAAGATGTGTCGATATCCCAGGCGATATTCGATTTTAATCGACAGCTGGTTTATGTTTGTGATCAAGTGAGAAGTGAAGCGGACAAGGTCCGATACTTTAATATGCGCATGAAACCCCATATCCGTGAGAGTATGGCTCCGCTCATGTGTACCACCTTGAAAGATTATCAGGACCGAGCTCTAGCCATCGAGATGGCTGTTTCCATGTCAGAAGGTAGCTCAGGAGGTAAGAGGCAGAAGACCTCGTACTCAAGAGGCCAGAGAAGTGAGATTCGTAAGCCTATTACCTTGTGTTGCCCTTCTGGGAACACTTACCGTTCGTTTGATCAGTCTAAGAATCCTACTCACGAGCCGAGTAAGATAAGCGGCGTGAAGTTATGTTTCAACTGTAGCCGTGTGGGCCATACTCGGAAGAATTGTCGCTCGCCGCAAGTTAACTGTTTTAAATGTGGACATGTGGGACATCAGGCGGTACACTGCGAGACCGTCGTTGAGATGTTCAGGAGCCGAGATCCCGCCCCTACGCGTGGAGAGCTCAGTGGTGCCCAGTAGCATAGTTGCGTGTTGTTTTTGTGTTGTAATTCGAGTAGAGATTGATATTTGTTGCGTGAACTTTTTGGTTTTGTTTGTATTCTACCCTGATGTTTTATTTTAAGTTTCGGGATGAAACTTATTTTTAATAGGATAGAATGTAATGTCCGGTATTATCGTTTTCTGTTATCCTGAATTGTTGTGCCTTGACGTCAGACATTTTCTTGTTAATGAGAATCGGAGTGAATTCTATCATAATACTATATTTGTTTCTACCGCATAGTCGTTGTGGTCGGGTGCGACCTGTTGTCGCGTGCGTTTCTTTGAATAAATGTGTGTTTGTGATGCGTCGTTAATTGCTCGTTATTGTTTTGAATCATTGCCGGTGGCGTTGTTATGGTCGTCGTGGGGCGTGTTTTCACGCTGTATGTTCTTCCGCGTTGCTTGTAACGTTTCGCCATTGGGCGCGATTTTTTTCGGTTCTTGTGTAGCCCGTTGAGTTTTCCTGGCGGGATATTGCTTCTCCCTACTTGATTTAAGTTTCGGGACGAAACTTCTTTTAAGGAGGGTAGAATGTAATATCCGCAATTTCGGATTTCGGGTAATTTTATTTTTTCGGCGGAGGTCCGTTTCGACGACTCGCTTGGGAGTGTCTTGTTATTCTGAGAATGATTAATTCTGCACTTTTTGTCATCCGAGTTCGTTTCGGTATTGTTTTGTTGAGTTCCATGTTTCTTAACGACTTTTCTGCACTTGAGTTCGATTCTTTCGAATCTCATCCGAAACTGTTGGTTTGAGTTTCGCGTAAGTTCATTTGATGTTATTTTTCATGTTACGGGCTTTGGTTCGGTTATTCGATCACGTATCGTGATTTTCAGATGTTTTGGGCCATTTTCGTAATTTCCCAAAGTTTGGGGTAATTACCTTCCGTTGTCGAATTTCGGGCCTTTGGGTGGTCGGAATCGTGTGTTCTATTAGCTCTTAGATTCGTCTTTGCGAGTACTTCGTAACCGAATCTTCGATTCATATTCAGGTTCGGGTTTCGATGTCATTTTCGTGAGTTCAGTGTTATTAAACGACTTTTCCACGTATGAGTTCGACTTTGTTAGATCATCATTAATTTTTGGGAACTCCAAAAATTCTGAATCTTTTTAATATTATAAAGCATTGAGTTAGCTTTCCAATGGTTCAAACGGTGAGTCAATCGGAGTCCGGACAAGGGAGTTATGGTCGAAATAGCTAAGTCACTCACATGTTCCAGTTTTGGTCGAGCAGCCTGCCGGAAGGGCCTCGGTGTTAGGAATACTTGTTAGATTTTGATGATGTCATTAATTTAAAATCAAATGTTTATTACTTGGCAAAATGTAAGGAAGAACCAAATGAGTATCTTCCATAGGCCAAAATATGTTAAGTATAAAACTTGGCAAAATGTAAAGAAGAACCAAATGAGTATCTTCTGTAGGCCAAAGTTAGTTAGGCTGAAAATCGGCTAAGTACTAAGTACAGTCTAGTCCATCAGAGAAGTACAGCTGACTCCAATCAGAGTAGCTCTGGTCAACTAAATTTATCAGAGAAGTTTGACCAGTGCAGTAGAGAACCTCGGGAAGTCACTCGACTGGACAAGTCACAAACAGTGAACAGCCGAGAGGACCTACCTGCAGAGATGTAAGCTGCACATCAGCCTACTCAACTACAGCCAAGTACTCCAAGTCCACGTCAGCATGCTTTGAAAAGTCAAATATTACGGAAAGCTCACATGCAACGTGAAGAGACAAATTGGAGTGACTCCCGCAAGAGATATGATTTAATTAAATCATGCTGACCCACCGTGAAGACTTTAATCCTTTTATATTCAAAAGATTCGGCGCTCACATGCAGAAGTCCTCACAACGGTCGGAAGATAAAATTAAATAATGGGAATCCAGCCTTGCAACGTTCAGAAAAGATTAAACAATGAAGTCTCCCTCCAACGGACTGATTTGTTCAGATTTGCAACGGCTACAAGGAAGAAGCTCAGAGATCGTGATCTATATATATCTGAAGATTTGAAACTGAGCAACTACCGGTGCGAACATACATTCTAGCGATCAAAGCAAACAAAGCAATCTCAAGCAATCAAATAGCATCGTGAAAAGAGCAGATCTAAAAGTTCATACTTAAGGAAGCTCTTAAGTTGGAGAAGACAAACACTCTTGTCTATAATCTTGAGTACGGGGTACTTCACTGGTTGAAGTAAGAGACTGTAAGGGCATCCGAGGATCGAGGATCAAGAGGTGCAAGGCAGTCAAGTGTGTGTACAACGGCACGGATTTCCACTGGTTGGAAGCTGTTGTAGTGTGTTGTGAATCACTGTAATATTTATCACTGGTTGAAAATTATAGTGAATTCATCTCCAACTGGTTTGGAGAAAAGTGGATTAGTAGAGGATTACCCCACCTCTGAGACCACTATAATCGCTGTGTTATTTTGCTTTATCGCATCATACCTTAACTGTTGCATACATTGTTAAGTGTTTCATTAAGTTAATTTATATTCGTCATCAGCTGACTTCCGCACATATCCAAGAACAAACGACTCCAAGTCATTTGTTTGACCATCAGCTGAAGAAACTCACTCTTCGTGAAAAAGAGTTCAAGAGTTTCAACAAGTCTATTGACCCCCCCCTCTAGACTTGTTCCTGGACGACTTGTGACCTACAAGTGGTATCGGAGAGGTTGGTTCATTTTTTTCACGAACCAGATCTATATTAGACATATATATCTTATCTCTCACTTTATAATGGAACACATGCACTCTAGACTCCCTGTCTTTTCAGTTGACGAGTATGATCTCTGGAAGATAAGAATGCAGGCACACTTATCTTCAATTCACGACGACATGTGGTGCATCATTGAAGACGGTCCATTCATTTTTGAGAAGGACAACACAGCCGAGGAAATCGCAGCTGGGAGGCCAGAAAAGATTCCCAAGAAGAGAACGGAGCTGACCCCCGAAGAGAGAAAGCTGGCCAATCTTGACAACCGGGCCAGAGATGTGTTATGCCAAACTCTTGACAAATCCACCATGGTCAAGATCAAAAACTGTAAGAATGCCAAAGAAATTTGGGACACATTAGCTCTAATGTGTGAAGGAACGGAGCTGATCAAGGAAAACAAGTTGTCAATAGCAATCCAAAAGTTTGACAACTTTAAAATGAAGAATGGTGAATCTATAGACCAAGTGGACACAAGGTTCACTGAAATTATCAATGAGATCAACTCCCTGGGCAAAACCTATGGCAACAGGGAAATGGCACTTAAGGTCCTCAGATCTCTCAATCCCGAATGGAGCATGAAAGCTGTAGCCATGAGAGAGTCCAAAGACCTGAATAAGATAAAGATTCAGGAGCTGTTCTCTGATCTAAAAGCTTATGAGTTCGAGCTTCCAAGCTCATCCTCAACTGAGCCTGCAGAGAAGGGAATTGCATTTGCAGCCGAGTCCCCTGCTAAGAGCTTATCTGATATGAAACCTCCAAATCCACTAGATTTTGAGGAAGAAATGGCTTTCATAATGCAAAGGTTCAGCAATTTCAGAAAGAACTACTCCAAGTATAAGAAAAACTACAAGGAGAACCCAAGAAGGAACCAGAAGGCTGGAAGCTGGAAAGTTGAATGCTACAACTGTCACAAGATAGGACACATCCAAATGGATTGTCCAGAGCTCAAGAAGGACGAAACCAAGAAGGAGGTGGGCAGAAAGGAAGACAGAAGAAAAGCTCTCATCGGAGAAGACCAGGAGCATGTCGAATCAAGCGGCGGTTTCTTTTCTGATGAAGACGAGGAGTATGATTGCCTGATGGCAAACTTAGATGATGAAGAGGTAACTTCTAAACCTACGGGTTCAAATAATAGCTCAGCCATGTCACAAGATATTGATTTACATGAATCGGTAAATCAGTTATTCAAAGATTTTGAAACACTTAAATCGCACACCAAGTCAGACAAGAGAGAAGACTCAGCTGCAAGATGAGAATAGGCAGCTGAAAAATGATTTCGAAAAACTCAGCCTAGATTTAAATAAGGTTGAGACAACTACAGCTGACTTTAAAAACCAGGCAAGTGTCAATACAGCTGAGATAGACCGGCTAAACATCTTACTTAAAGAAAAATCAGCTGCACTTGCTCATGCCAAAGCTGAGTTTACTAAGCTGGCACAGATAAATAAAACTCAGGCGCAGGAAATAACCTCCCTGAAAGCGTCTTCAACTCTGGGTGAATTGTGTACTTATAAAAGGTCATTATATACCAAATCAGGCCTTGGATATGATTCTCACACTCCCTCTAGTTCTGAAACCAAGTTTATCAAGGGAGAAACTATGGTCTCGACTGCTGAGCCTGTGTATAAACCGATATTCAAAAACAGGCAACAGCCAAGTCAAACATCTAGCCGCAGCAATGTTACACTGCATACCACCTAGACAGCGACTAGGCAAAGGGCCTGTGCAAAAGCAAAGAAACTGCATAACATGCCCACGATTACCAACAACTCCCTAAAAATAGATTTCATAATGGGAGGGGCAGATGGAAACCTCAAGGTTATCCTAATTACCAAAATGAACAAGTGTGGAGACCACAAAGGTTTAATAAATGGTCTCAGCCTAGATTTAGAAATAGCCCACACTACCAAAATTTTGAGGAATATCCGGTATACAATCCAACCAGGAGATTTAGACCTCGACCACAGACACCTTATAAGGGTTATAATAATAATTCCTATAATCCAAGGAGAAATCAATTCTCCAGGAAACCAACTAACCCTAAAGGACCCACACAAATTTGGGTACCTAAATCTCTACTTATTTAATTGCAGAAAAGGTGGAAGGACTACAACCACATCTCCTCAAGCTCAAATTTTGGAGGTGAAGAATGGTTTGTAGACTCTGGATGCTCGAGGCATATGACCGGGAACAAGAAGATGCTGACCAAATATATCAAAGAAAGAGGTCCCGATGTAACCTTTGGAGATAGCTCGAGAGGACAGACAAAAGGCTTTGGAGAGCTGCACCGAGGAAACATTATCATATCCAAAGTCCATTATGTCAAAGGGCTCAAGTACAACCTCCTGAGCATCAGCCAGTTCTGTGACGAGAAGAATCTAGTAGTCTTCACCATCTTGAAGTGTATGGTGATAGACATCTTATCTGGAGAAATAAAGCTACAAGGGTTCCGAAGAAGAGATGTCTACATGATTGATTGGAACACAGGAACACCTAACTCCTGTTTTCTATCCAAGACAGTAGCTGAGAATGGATGGCTGTGGCACAAAAGACTATGTCACCTGAACTTCAAAGCCATCAACAAGATTAGCTCTCGTGAGCCGGTCAGAGGACTTCCAAATGAAGCATTCAAGAAGGAAGCACTCTGTGATGCATGTCAGAAGGGAAAGCAGACCAAGGCATCGTTCAAGCCAGTTCAGCCTACAACGCTCACAACAAGGATCTTAGATCTACTCCATATGGATCTATTTGGTCCTATCAAACCAAGGACTTTGAGCGGCCGAAAGCATGCACTTGTAATAGTAGATAATTATTCAAGGTACACTTGGATCATTTTTCTATACAAGAAAAGTGAAACCCTGACCAAGTTACCTGAGCTGCTGAGGAGGATCCAAAATGAGAAATCCCTCTCCATAATCAAGATCAGATCAGATAGAGGAGGAGAGTTTCTCAACAAGGCAATAACTGATTTCAGCGATCAGAATGGAATCCAGCATGAGCTCTCTGCAGCCAGGATGCCCCAGCAGAACGGTGTTGCTGAAAGAAGGAACAGAACTCTGAAGGAAGCAGCAAGGTCCATGATTGCAGAAGCGGACCTACCCAAAAGGTTCTCGGGTCAAGTCACAACACACTGTCACACCTGCATCAGAGTATGATAGTAGGGAGACATGGCAAAACTCCCTATGAGGTTTGGAATAATAGAACTCCTACTGTTGCTTACTTTCATGTTTTTGGTTGTAAGTGTTTCATCCACAACAACGGTAAAACACAGCTAAATGCCTTTGATGCTAAAACTGATGATGGTCTATTTATGGGATATTCCCAAAGAAGCAAGGCATATAGAGTTTTTAACAAAAGAACCTTAGTTGTGGAGGAAACACCCCATGTTGTTTTTAATGAATCTACCGTTGAGTACAGGAAACAACTTGAGCAAATTGAGAACAAGCTCAAGTCAGCAACCCTTGAAGAAGTCATTATACATGACACTGGAATGGTGGACTCACTTGCGATCACCGATGACCCAACTGCGGTGATGAAGACCCAATGCAGATCGACAGATCACCAAACCTATCTCGATCCGATTCCGTGGAAGAAGACCAAATGAGTCGACAAAGACTCATCTCAGCTCGTAACCAAGCCGCAGATGACAAGGCGGTAGCCGATCCGATTGCAGATCGTAACCCAGTGATGCAGATAACCACGAGCAATCCAACAGGGGAACAAACCCGAAGAGGACGAGATCCCCAAATGGCTCAAGGATCATCCAATTCAGCAAATTATCGGAAAGTTGATCGATGGAGTCAAGACAAGACACCAACTCTACCAAATAGGAATGGCGATGTTCTCATGTTTCATGTCACAAATTGAACCCAAGACTACGTAACAAGCCTTGGAAGATTATTCATGGATTAATGCCATGCAAGAGGAATTGGAGCAGATGGAAAGAAACAAAGTTTGGGAACTAATGCATGCACGATCACAAGAAAGTTATTGGCACCAAATGGGTGTATAAAAACAAGAGTGATGAAGACGGAGTCGTTGTTAGGAATAAAGCTGCATCGTAGCAAAAGGTTATGCACGGTGAGGGAATAGATTTTGATGAAACTTATGCACTGTTGCAAGATTAGAAGCCATCGACTATTCCTCGCATATGCCGCATTCAAGGATTTTGAAGTCTACCGATGGATGTAAAAGTGCGTTTCGAACGGAATCCTAGAAGAAGAAGTCTATGTAGAGCAACCCTGTGTTTTGTCAAAGGAGACAAAGTCTATAAGTCGTTGAAGGCTCTGTATGGACTCAAGCAAGCACCAAGAGCGTGGTATGAAACACTGTCGTGTTTCTTGAGAAAAATGGATTTTGCAAAGGGAAAGTGGACAAAACCCTATTCGAGTGGAGCACGAAGGCCACATATTAATAGTTCGATTTATGTGGATGACATCATATTCGGGTCAACCAATCCAGAACTATGCGAGAAATTCTCCAACCTCATGCAAGGAGAATTTGAGATGAGTATGATGGGAAAGCTTAACTTCTTTCTCGGATTACAAGTTAAGCAGATGGAAAAAGGAATTTTCATCAACCAAGCAAAGTATACCAGAGATCTTATCAAGAGATATGGAATGGAATCAGCCAAACCCGCAAGAATTCCAATGAGCACAAGCACTCACCGATGCGAGGCAGGCGGTGCATTTCATGGACTCAACCCACTACAGAGGACTCATCGGATCTCTTCGCACCTCACCGCAAGGTGCCGGACATATCATATGCAGTTGGAGTTTGTGCAAGATTCCAGTCCAAGCCGAAGCAATCACACCTAGATGCAGCCAAGAGAATAATTAGGTACCTAAAGTCTACAATTAATGTAGGACTATGGTATCCCAAGGATGATAACTTCGAGCTATCAGGATACTCAGATGCGGATTTCGCAGGATGCAAAATCAACAGGAAGAGCACTAGTGGAACGTGTCAATTCCTAGGAACCATACTGATATCCTGGTTTAGCAAGAAGCAGGTTTCTAACTCTATCTCCACTACAGAGTCAGAATACCTAGTCAGTGTAGTCACAGCATGCATTCTATGGATCGACAACGATTAAGGGACTATAATATTATTGCCAACGAAGTTCCTATTTGGTGTGACAACAATAGTGCTATTGCAATAACCAACAATCCGGTTTTGCACTCAAGGACGAAGCACATTGACGTTAAGCACCATTTCATTAGAGACCATGTGCTTAACAAAAGGGTTAGAGTTGAAAGAGTCAGCACAGACTACCAAATAGCTGACATCTTCACTAAACCCTTGCCAGAAGAAAGATTCCTAGAGCTTAGCAGAGACCTTGGATTACTAGATTGGGAATCTAGTTCTGAAGCAAGTTGAAGGAAGGACGGACCCTCAGAATCAGCCTAAGCTGATGCAGGCGAGAAGACGAAGGCCAGACGAAGCAACTTAGCTGTACAGAATACCAGGCGAGAAGTCAAACTCACCTGTTGCAGAGTGGTCAACAGTCAACGAAACGAACCAGCTAAGTTCTCTAAACTGATCTCTAAATTTTTAATTATTATCTGCCACATTTATAATATTATTTTGGCTAACGAAATAGCATTTAAAAATACATTTTTATAAGCCAGTGGCAATTTTAATACACGCGTCAAACGCCTATTTAATTAACCTCTACGATGGCCAATCAGAATCAACCGTCGAATTTTAAATTGGGACCGATTCAAATTTGAAATTCAAAAGAATATCAAAAGGCGTACCACCGTTCAAATGTATAATAAACTAATACAAACGTCTTTTAATCTTCTTTATAAGGAAAGAAAACCTTTCACTTTACTCTTTACGCTTACAGAAACCCTAGAATTTACAGAGCAAAAATATACACTAAAAATCCTAAAATACTTTTTGCAGAAATGGCATCTTTCGAAGGAGTAAACTTGAAGGCGGTGAAGGACCAGGTCATCTTCTCCATGGTCGTCGACTTCGAAGGTTTATTAGAAGCAAATCTAGAGGACTTCGATATGCTCAATTTGATCCGGGCGATGAAGCTGAATGTAATCTACCCGTTTCTCGACATCAACCCGCAACATTTGTTCAAGGAAGATGTCGTTGAATTCTATCGCAATGCCAATCTGATCCAACACGGGATTAACAGCTCAGTCGGCGGAGTTCCAGTCACCATAGATCGAGAGAAGATTCGTTCTGTATTCGGGATGAAACATCGTGGTTTGGCGGTCGAAGCTCTTAAACAATCACCCGCCGAAACCTGGAAAACGATCAAAGTCGAAAATATCCCAGAGAAATTGAAGTTTACAGCAAAGAGGAATGAGTTGAAAAAGATTTACCGAGTTGCGTTGGACATCACCAACAAGATAGTGATGGGAATGGCAGGCAGCTATGACCAACTGTCATCTTCAAAATTTATGGTGTTGGGTGCGTTGATTCAAGAAGAGGAAGTTGATTGGGCGGACTATATTTTCAGGCAACTTGTGCGCGAGGTGAACAAATTCGAGTGGCTCGACGATGAGAAAAAGTTCAAGACTAAGTTGGCGTTCGGAACGCATCTTAGTTGGTTTTTGGAGAAAACCGGAGTGTCTAAGGGAAACATTGACCCTTTCCACCCAAACAAGAGGCTAGGTCATATGGACCATGACAAGAAGAAAGTTGGAGGCACTGGGCAAGCAGCCCAATTGTTGAAGGATCTGCCGGACTCCAGGTCATATCCAAGATACGATTTATCAGAGGAATCGGATGCACTGGCACTGAGATCGAATCGCAATGAGTCCGAGAACGAGTCTGACGATACACCAATTGCTATAAGATTCAAGCGACGGGGACCAGCCCCAGAAGGACCCTCTAACCTGCAGTCATCACCTGAACCCTCTCCTAAGAGGCCTAGGAAGCTGCAGTTCAGCGAGGGAGAGCAGTCTGAGCATCACGCCAGCCCATCAGTCCAATCACCAATCCATCCGGACCTGCCTGCACCAGACACTGAAACTCGGATTGTACCTGTTATCACACCTCCAGTCTACATATCCGAAGAAGAGGAAGCAGGTCTTATTATCTCTATTCGTGAAACAGATTACACTTTCAATCTGTTAGAAAATAATACATTCAATCTTTCCATTGAACAACTTCAGCTTGTTAAACCACAAGCAGAAAAACACTCTTTTGTAAATATTTTTAAAGAGTGGAAATCTTTCAAAACCATGCCCTTCACAAATCTTCAAACCTTTATTGCAACTAGTGGTTGGGAATATCCCCAAGCCACTGAGGAAGTTCTGATTGAATTTTGTAAAGAATCAGACTTGGCTATACTTCTCCAGGATAAATGGTTCATGTCACATTTTAAAACAAACATGGACCACTTTATCCATTCTATTATGCTCAGTATCTTTGATGGTGTTTTGGGAGAGGAGGAGGAGGAGGAAGTAGAAAAGGAGATTAGGATTGAAGAAGTTGATGAAGAGAATGAAATTATCAATTTGGTGGCTGAAGAAGATGAAGAAGAGAGAAAATCTGAAGAAAATATACCAGTTGAAAAACAGCCAGAGGAGATTGAGAGGACAGAAGAAGTGGCTGATGAAGGAGATGAAGAAGAAGGAGAGGAAGTAGATCAGGAAAAAGATGAAGATGAAAAGGAGGATGAAGATGAAGGAGAAGAGAAGAATAAGGATGATGATCAGAATGATGATGATGATGATGATGATGATAATGATGATGGAGGAGAAGCAGGAGCAGAGAAGGAA
The DNA here is from genome assembly GCA_033398695.1 of Orobanche coerulescens. Classification (NCBI taxonomy): domain Eukaryota; kingdom Viridiplantae; phylum Streptophyta; class Magnoliopsida; order Lamiales; family Orobanchaceae; genus Orobanche; species Orobanche coerulescens. The sequence goes on from CM065802.1 coordinate 197,750,999, forward strand.
AAAGAAAATGAAAAAGAAAAGGAAGAAGAAAAAGAAAAATATGGAGGAGAAGAAGGGAAAGAGGAAGAGAGAGAAGGGGACAAGGAGCCAGATCAAGAGCCGGAGCCGGAGCCTACTCACGAAGCTGCAGTTAGGATTGATGTACGTGCCAGGTACACCAGCCTAGACGCAGAGCTGGCAGAAGACTCCAGGTCAGGGACCCCGGAGAAAACCCAATCTGACTTAACTGCTGCAGCCAGGAGCCTGCAGTCTAGTGGCTCCCTTGCAGAAGGATCAGGAGAGCACTCTCCATCAGCTCAGTTATCTCCTACCATGACTGAGCTGATCAAGCAAATTGTCAGAGGCACTATTGGGGAGCTGCTATCAACTCAGGTCACTCCTGACCTTCAGACAATAAATGCCAAGATTGACACCCTTCTTCAGAGAGAGATCCCTCAGCCTCCTCCCCCTACCAACAACAGAATGCCTTTTGGCATGTCTGATTGGATGAGCCGCATGGAAAAGCAGTTGACTACCCTGGTTGATGCTGGCAAAAAGGGGGAAGAGAGGATTCAGGGGGAAGAGAGAGAAATCAGAAGCAAGAAGAAGCAGGATGTCCCTCAGATTGAAGGACCCTCCAGTCTAAAGAGAAAGGAAGCTGTAGATCGAGATGTCCAGGCTGACCAGCCTGAAGGAAAAAGAAGAAGGACTAGAGGAGGCTTTGAACCTACTCTAGAATGGGAAGGGTTGGAGCTATGGTATGTTGAGGATTTCATTCCATTTGAAGCTCTTGAGATGTGGGGAGCTGCTAAGAAGAGATTCATCAGAGACTATTACGTTTGGGAACTTCTCTGTGATGACAAACTCTCCCCACAAGAAATTTTCATAAACTTCATGGAAGAAATCTATCCGAAGCTTTGGGCTGTTCTGAAGAAGCACGCTAAAGAGCAAAATGCCTTTCCTATGATTCCCTTATTCAGAGCTGAAGAAGCACCAATCCGTATGGACGGTGAACTTGATGAGTTAGCACTTCAGAAGGAAATCAAGCTAGTGTGCCTTGAGAACAGATTCAGATCGCAGCAAGAACAAGACTTCGCAGCACTTGTTGTGAAGAGAAAATATGGTCTTGCTCCAGTGAAGATAAGACCCATCGGAGCCAAACCATTCAAGCCTGCCAAGCAGCCTATTCGAAGAGGCAGAGGAAGAGGCAGATGATCTTTAATTATTTCCTTTACTTGTAATTTTATTTTCTGTACTTAAAACCTTCTTGTAAAATTTCAATAAAAAGTCAGAAAATTTTATGAACAGTCTGTTGAATGACAATTTCCAGTTGTCTCAATATTAGACTGATTTCAGTTTTGTCTCGCACTTAAGTGCAGACTTGGTCATTTGATTTCTTACTTAGTTTTGCCATCATCAAAATAGGGGGAATTTGTTAGGAATACTTGTTAGATTTTGATGATGTCATTAATTTAAAATCAAATGTTTATTACTTGGCAAAATGTAAGGAAGAACCAAATGAGTATCTTCCATAGGCCAAAATATGTTAAGTATAAAACTTGGCAAAATGTAAAGAAGAACCAAATGAGTATCTTCTGTAGGCCAAAGTTAGTTAGGCTGAAAATCGGCTAAGTACTAAGTACAGCCTAGTCCATTAGAGAAGTATAGCTGACTCCGATCAGAGTAGCTCTGGTCAACTAAATTTATCAGAGAAGTTTGACCAGATCAAATGAGGAACCTCGGGAAGTCACTGACTGCACAAGTCACAAACAAGGAATGTACCGAGAGGACCTACCTGCAGAGATGTAAGCTGCACATCAGCCTACTCAACTACAGCCAAGTACTCCAAGTCCACGTCAGCATGCTTTGAAAAGTCAAATATTACGGAAAGCTCACATGCAACGTGAAGAGACAAATTGGAGTGATTCCCGTAAGAGATATGATTTAATTAAATCATCCTGACCCACCGTGAAGACTTTAATCCTTTTATATTCAAAAGATTCGGCGCTCACATGCAGAAGTCCTCACAACGGTTGGAAGATAAAATTAAATAATGGGAATCCAGCCTTGCAACGTTCAGAAAAGATTAAACAATGAAGTCTCCCTCCAACGGACTGATTTGTTCATATTTGCAACGGCTACAAGGAAGAAGCTCAGAGATCGTGATCTATATATATCTGAAGATTTGAAACTGAGCAACTACCGGTGTGAACATACATTCTAGCGATCAAAGCAAACAAAGCAATCTCAAGCAATCAAATAGCATCGTGAAAAGAGCAGATCTAAAAGTTCATACTTAAGGAAGCTCTTAAGTTGGAGAAGACAAACACTCTTGTCTATAATCTTGAGTACGGGGTACTTCACTGGTTGAAGTAAGAGACTGTAAGGGCATCCGAGGATCGAGGATCAAGAGGTGCAAGGCAGTCAAGTGTGTGTACAACGACACGGATTTCCACTGGTTGGAAGCTGTTGTAGTGTGTTGTGAATCACTCTAATATTTATCACTGGTTGAAAATTATAGTGAATTCATCTCCAACTGGTTTGGATAAAAGTGGATTAGTAGAGGATTACCCCACCTCTGAGACCACTATAACTGCCTGTGTTATTTACTGTTTTACTGCATCATACCTTAACTGTTGCATACATTGTTAAGTGTTTCATTAAGTTAATTTATATTCGTCATCAGCTGACTTCCGCACATATCCAAGAACAAACGACTCCAAGTCATTTGTTTGACCATCAGCTGAAGAAACTCACTCTTCGTGAAAAAGAGTTCAAGAGTTTCAACAAGTCTATTCACCCCCCCCTCTAGACTTGTTCCTGGACGACTTGTGACCTACACTCGGCACACTTGTCCGAGCCGCGGCACGCACACATTTTTCAATCTTCAGCCGACCCGTCTGTACCTTGTGCCGCGGCACATGCCGGCAGGGCCGCGGCACACTGCCGAGTCACTGCCGGCAGATTTAGCCCTATGCGGCGGCACAGTTCGGCTGGGCTGCGGCACACTGAGCACCCTATTTAAGGCCTGGCAGCGTGTTTTCCACCCATTTTTCTCATTCTCTTCCTCATCTTCCGCGGCTTGAGGTGTGGGAATCATGGAGAAATGTTTTTGGACAATAAATCCATGAAGTCTTGGAGTTCATATCATCAATCATCCATCCTATAACATCCTTTGATCGAGCGAATCAGGGTCGAATTCTTGTGAAGAACTCGAGTCGGAACCCTTCCGTTTGTTGCCTTCTTTGGGGTCCGAGTTTCCCGGTCGAACCGTGTTCTTCGGAGCGTTCGGTAGAGGTTAGTAAGGCAAGTATCTTATTATACGACTTGTATCTTGTGACTAATAATCACATATGATAATTATGATGATTTTTGCTTGCCTTCGTAAATATGTTCCGTTTGAATTGGTTGTGTATTCTGCAATTTGAAGGCTTTGTGATAATAGTGTTATATTGGTATACGTGTTAGGTGTTGTGCCATTGGTGCAGGATTGCGACGTACATATGGATGGTTGTATACTTGGTTGTGCAATGTATTGTGTACCAAACGTGTGTTATGTTGGTTGTGTGTCATTGATTGATGATAGTTTTGTTGAGAGTATTGAGATTGTGTTATGTGCGTATGATGTATGATTTTGTGGTGATCAACGTGATTGACTAACTGCGCTCATTGTTGTAATGTGAATGTGAATGTGGTGTGCTGGAACGCTAAGTTCACTCGTGCGGGTTTGACGGGGCCTACGAGGATTCATGGCACATGTCCATGGGATCAGAACTTAGTGTGTGGTGTTGAGGTCCAATCGTGCGGGTCTGACAAGGCCTACGATGATTCATGGCACAGGTCCATGGGATCAGGACACAGTACGTCCAACCGTGCGGGTTCGACGGAACCTACGGTGACACGTGACACAGGTTCACGGGGTCGGGACTGGTTGTGGTGATTGTTGTGTTGGCTCAATCCGTGTGGGTTGTTGCACCTACGGAGACTCGTGGCAAGCGATCACGGAGTCATGAGCATGATTGATTGTTGTGATTGTTGTGATTGGATTAGTCCGTGCGAGTTGTTGAACCTACGGAGACACGTGACAGGGGATCACGGTGTCACGAATCATGTTTTGTAAATCAAACTTTTTGTAAGATAGTCTTGAGAAAAGAATGTTGGGCCGAGCCCCACGAGATTTATGGAAATGTTTTCGTACTGTAAATTGTTGAAATACAATTTTGAGATTTGGGTTAAGACCCTAAAATTTTCGAAAGGTTTTGAAATTCTAAAAATTCCCGAGACGATAATCTTATTTTCGAATGCTTCATAGCTTATCTTCCCTTGTGAAAACCTCCCGGGAATATTTTGATACTTGATTATTATATTTGATTCACTATTATTATTTGCTTGTTACATTTCGTATGATTTGATACTTGCACTAGTAAAACAGTGGAGTTTTACTAACCCCCGAGAAATCGGGGGGTGGATGTCTGTTTTGCGTCCAGGTACATGCAGATTCAGGGGAGCAGTCACAGGATTGGCACAAAAGGATGACGAGCTGCGATACTAATCAAGAGTCGAGAGTTGGTAGAGTTTGATTGTATTGTTAGAGTTGATTCAGTCTTCCGCTGTATTGTGTTTCGACCCCTGTGTGGGTAATGTTGTTAGTCAGTTCTGTTGATAGAGTTGTGTGACCTCATCGGTCTGTGTGTTTATGTGTAAGTGACCTTAACGGTCTAGATTATTATATTGTTTGACCCTGGCCGGGCAAGCATTTGGTTGTTTATGGATGTTTAGCCTGGTAGATCCTTGTGGAAAGGGTCTACGGCGTGTAATATTCCCATACAGTTTTGGGGGTGTTACAGTATCAATCCAACAGATTGATTATATTTGAATTTGAATGCTCTTTAATCTGCGCTATTTATCATCCGTAGCATGCGGTATGTCTTCGTCACTGCATACGTCATTCTCCGTGTTGAAAGTGTTCACAACGGTCATATTCTTCGTTATCGTGCGTTAACCTTCAGATGTAGCGTCCGCTAACCTTCAGGTGATACTTCAGGTGAGTCTTCAGCTGACTTATTTAGCATGCGATAACTTTGAACCTTAGCGTATGTTAAGTATGCTATTTCTCACTTCTTTGCTTTTCGGTCCGATTTTAGCGTCTTCGACTTCTTTGTTGTTTTGGTTCGTTCTATTATTGTTTTCTTTGATTAACAACACATCAATAACTCATCATCAAAACCATTTTATATTTATGTTGAATAGGGTATTCCAATACTCTACAAACACCGAAGCTAAAAGAAAATTATATTGCTAAATATCTATTCACAAACACTTCAATCATCAACATCTCAAACGAGAGCCAACCCAACATAATAACTAAATCTTAACTGTTTACAACAAGCATTATCAACTTCTGCCATGGGTCTTAACGAAAAATGGAACTTTTAAAACAACTCACTGAAAATTGACAATCCCTAAACAACTGATAAGATGAAATTAACCTTCCAAATGACATAAGGACATCCTCTTCAAGTGGTGCATTGAGGAATGAGCCTGGTTGAGGAATTAAAGTTGAAACCAATATTGTTTGACCATCAGGGTTTTTCTGTTCCAAAGTAACAACTCATGGAAGTGAATAAACAACTATGAGATTGTTAGGAATATGCCCTCGAATGCCACTCAGGGGATGAGAGAGAATGAGAATTGTACTTGTAATTATGGAATAATTAATAAAAAGGCAATATGATCCATTTATTGTTTATTGTATTTCAAATGCATTCTTGATTTAGTAAACATTGAAGTGAAGTCCATGTAAATAAGTGCGAACATTCCACACTCATTATCGGATAAGAGAAAATGCACGGGAAGTGTTTAAAGCTTATTTACATAAACCGTTCGCGAGTCGATAAACTTTATTGGGCATTAAGTTTTGAGTAAGACTTGTATAACTGATGCTAGGACATGTGCATGTCTTGATAACATATTTATAAGTATATTGGTGGGACCAGTGTACTCGAACACGACTCATACTTGATTCAGTCGCATGATATTCACTCTTGGAGAGTTGATGACGAATTGAAAGGTTGTGATATTATACGTTGACCTTTGACTTGAGGGTTCAGTAAGAGATGTACCTGTGTCATTTAGTTTGTCATTAGAGTAGTTAGATCCATTTGCTTAATCGATGGGTCAACCTCGAATGTGGACTATATGGACAGGTAGCAGTATTTACTGTACGCCAAGATAGGATTTTATCTGCTGTTAGTGAGCAGACGAATGTCATATACGGTTAATGGCAAATAAGATCATAAGTATTTGGCTAAAGCATTATGATCTAGTCGTATTAGATACACTAGTAATCAGTCGGTCTTGATTTGCATTAATACATGTATACTGTCTAGTCAATAGTAAGGTTTGACTTTACCGTGACCCAAAGACTTGACCGGGACATCTGATGAAGGGTCTATACGTATATGGTATTCACGACATAATGGTTCTGGAATGATCCCTTCATTCGTTCTCAGTCGGGATTTACAGTGCGGCCCGTTAGGCTGGCTAAGTGCTGCCCGCACTCATTGGGTCCTCCAAATGCCGACTGAGATGGACCTACAGAGTCGCGCATCAGGATCATTGATGGATATATGTAAATTTATCATCTCTCTAATTAATATTAGATATTGGATATCTAATTATGATTTATTGGATAAATCAAATAACGGTCTTATGAATTGAAATTAAGTTACTGGGTAATTAATTTAATTCATAAATTATATTTCTTATAGAAATGTATTTGTATTTGATATAATTAATTGGATTAATTAATTAATATAAATAAATTGGTGATAAAATGGAGTGTATTTAACGGAGTCGTTTGACGGACATCCGGTACACGACCTGAGAGACTAGACCCATTTCCTAGAAATTTCCACATGGTCCGCCCCCTCTTTTTCTTGGGGGTTTCTTGGTTTTGTTGTCATGTGTTATGAGATCCCACCAAGATTTATTCAACTAATGTGTCCATATTGATATTATTTGGTGGGATCACTTTACACATAATATATCACCAAGAAAACAACACCAACACCACCCATTCATTCATGCTTCAGCCGTGAGAAATAGAGAGAGGGAGAGAAAATTTTCTTCCAAGTTCTTTATCATCTTTGAGGTGAAAAGAAGTGAGGAAAAATAAGAGAGAAAAATTCCTACGAGTTTCCCTAACCGTGTTCTTGATAGAACGAAGTCTTGTTGATTTTTCCGGCCAAGTTCCGACGCGTGTGAAGTAGAGACATCGTATTTTCGGTGTTTGGGATGAAGGAATTTCGCACTCGTACTCGGGTTCGTGATCATCATCATATTGCGAAGATATTATCAAAGGATTCAAAGGTATGGGACTTTGATCTTTTTATCTTCGCCAATTTATTTTTCGTATATATGTCAATTGATCGATTCTGTTTGGGATTCTTTATATTGAGTTTTATTATTCCACTGCACACTGATTTTTGTATCCAGAATCCCAACAGTGGTATAGTAGCGAGGTCAATGATACCATATATACGAAATATTTTAGCATTTGGAATGCTTGATAGTATGGTGAATGATTTGGAATTATTTTTGTCATAATCTTGGTATATGTTTATTTATTCGTTGTTGTTACATTTTTCGTAAATTTATGTCTAAATATAAATCTTTAATTTCTTGGAAATATGGTTTGTATTGAAGATATGAATGTTGAAAACTATGGATATTGGATATTCGATTGGAAATCGAGGCCCGTATTATCGTTGGACGGCACCCAAAACAGTGCCCGGGGGGCTGCCGTGCGGTTTAGCCCTTGGGATCGCTGTCCGGCCTCGGTGGCCGCCCTTCCGAGCGCCCAGTGGATTCGGACGCGGTCCAGCCGTTCGGACATGTCCAGCTCCCTTCCATCTTGTTTCGGGATCGTTTTCTTCGTGTATTCCTGAAAATTAATTCCCATTTTTTAAATTGGATTTAATATGATTAAAATGATATATGGTATTTCATTTTAAAGGAAAATCAATTAAATGGGATACATGTGATTGACCGAATTACTTTGAATCATTTCATATCACCGATCGTGAGAATTGATTGGATCAATTCTTTTTAATAGTAGATTATACATATTGATTGGATGAATATATTTAGTTTGCAATCCATTTATTTAGTATTTGTTGGATGAATGCTTTTGAATGGGGATGTCGTTCATGGACCTAGTTTTGAATTGTCCGGTTCTATTCGATTGGGTTGTAAATGCCATTTTTGAGCCTATTTATTTTCAAGAAAAATTTGTATAGGATGAAATTTTTCAAATATAAAATTTTTATGTAATGACGAAGACCGGAGGAAGATCCGTTCGAAAAGAAGAAGATTCAAGACCGAAGACATGTAATTAGATTACGATGTTTTTGTTCTAGGAACGACCAATGAACTACATGTTGGTAGTAACTAGGTTGCTATTTACTGCTTTTCATTTTGAATGATTGACAAACACAAACGCGCTTATAATTGAATTAATGTGCAAAGTGTAACATTAATCGCGAAATTCTCTCAACTTCAAACAAACTAAGTTTGAAAAGGTTACGAGGTTTCCTACCATCCATCAAACTCGTAGAAACTTGATACTCGAGCCAGTGTGCTATGCTTCCGAGTTATCATGGTAGTACATTTGGTAGCGGTTGATAAATTCTTGAGTGCGTTAGATGCCTTCGGTTGGTGATAAATTTCGCCCCTAGAAACCTGATAGGTTGCCGAGCGATATTCAATAGTCAGACTGAATGACGTTGATGGTCAACAACTTAGATAGTTCGGATTGCAAAGAAACCTAATAGGTTGAGGGCATGAAGACTAGGGGTAAAAGAAGATCGAATCATCCGTTGGACGGGTTGGTGTTGGACACCACTTTACAGAAATTAATAGGCAAGAAACCTGACAGGCTGCGTCTGTTAAAATTTGTAAAGAACTCGATCACCAATAAGAAGTCGATCTCACCATGATTTCCGGGTTATAACGTTATAGGAGTGTGTAATTCCGATAAAATTAGTGGGAGCCGAGACAAGAATTATACAAGCCCTTAAATTCTATACTCGGTCATGTTGGTATGATATTCGGAATACGCGCTATTGTGCGGAAGCATATTTAAAGGTGCGGAAAATAAATCGGCACAAGATTTATAGAGGTTCGGCCAAACGTTCCTACGTCCTCTCTCAGTATCTTTTTCTATAGGATGAAGATCAACCTCTGCACCTCTCTTCTATCGGTCGAGGATTACCGCTAGAATTCTCGTCTTCTATCGGTCCGAGATTAACCGTAACTCACTTGTCTTTTTGTCGGCCCAAGTTAAACCGTTTTCCTTTTCTATCGGACAAGGAATCAACCTATCTTGATTTCTATGGGTACTAGACAAACCTCACATGGATATAGATTGCGATTCTAATAATGCCGAATCACTGATCCTAATAACACCGAATCAAATCTTATCCTTTCTTTTTCCTCTCGTGTATGAGTTTTCGTATATCACACTCAAACTCTTGATAATATAAGCTCAAGTACAACAACTAGAATGATTACAATTAGGTGTGTTCAAAACTACCCGACCCGGTTGACCCGGCCCAATTACCCAACTACCCAAGAACATTTTACCGGGTAATTTTTTTAATTACCCGGATTTAGCGGGCCGGGTACCCGACCCACTAATTATGTGAGTTACCGGGCCGGGTAATGGGCCGGCCAAATAAAATTAGCGGGTACCCACCTACCCAGTAACCTTTTTTTATTTTTTTTATTTTTTTATTTTCTCACTACATACTTTATTTTAACTATTTTAAAAATTATGTATAGAATTAGTTAGTATTTACTTACATTTTAATAATATTAACATTACAATACCTCTGTAAAATTTGGTCCATATTAATCTTATGCTCTAATTTTTTTTCCTTTTCATGAATCAAATTTTTTTATAATTTAAATCTCATTAACTATTTTAAATTATGACATCAAAATTACAAAAATGAGTATGTATTAATATAATATAGTAGTCTAATTTCAAAGCGAATAGATTAAATATCTCATATAATATCTTAATTAGAACCAATGATAATAAAATGAATGTTATAATTATTGTAAATAATTTTCTTACTTTTAATTTAATTTTTTTGTAGAAATTAATCGAGCAAATAAATTAAATTAAAGTTAAAATTTCTTAATATTTGATTTATCATAACGTATGACTTCAAAATTAGAATCAATTCTTGCTAATTTGAAGTTAAACATTTTTGTTGAACTAAAAGTTGAAAAAATATAGCAAAAAAATCACATATATATATATATATATATATATATATAATATTAATAATATATATGATTAAAAAAACTCGAGAACCCGGGTGACCCGACCCGAAAATCAGGGTACCCGAAAAAGCGGGTACCCGGTTTTTATGGGCCGGGCCATGGGCCGCCTAAATAGGTACCCGGAGTTCCGGGTACCCAAAATAGCGGGTACCCGAAAAGCCGGGTACCCACTTATGAACACCCCTAATTACAATGATATCTCAAGTATGAATGATTTGCTCAAGGTTGTTGTATATATTGATACCAAATAGTTTGGTATTTATAGCCAATTTCCTCCAACTAGCCATTACTGCCAGTCTCACTTAGCGTGCGCTAGCCTCTTGCTTTAGCGTGCGCTATTGTCTGTTACGTACGTTATTCTTCATGGTTACGTACGTTATCTGCTTGAAACTTCAGTCCAGTGGCTACTGCCTCTATCAGTTAGCGTGCGCTAACAGCGTTCGCTAATATTACGTCATTGCTTGCGTCATATATCTGACATGTTCTTAGTGTAACTATCGCAAGTGCACGATATCGTATCAAGTAGTAAGTGGACTTTTTGAGTCCGGTTTATCTATCCCACGAGGAAGTTTGGTTATAATTTGAATTATACACTATTTAGTCTATTTTTATAGATACTAAGATGAGTGAAACACACAATTAAACAGTTTGGTTTAATAATTGCAAAGAAAAAGCAATAATAGTTCTAATATTTTAAGGAAATAAAAAGATTGCAACAATAATAGATTGATTAACGATAAAATGAAATAGTTGGGATTACAAACTTAGTTCGTCATTAGTTATAGAAGATGTATAGGAGATCATAAGATGAATTTACTTATTATGTTGTGTAGATTCGATTTTCCTTAAAAAGACGGTTTCTCTTTCGAACTATAAAACGCCACTTATATATTGAATCAATCCACTATATTTCTATGTTGATTGGCTTCAATACATAGCATTAGGATTTGTGAAAATAACTCGAATAATCATCTAAGGTCTAGAGGTATATTTCTATCCCCTAGAACAACTTAGAGTGAAGATCATTTGATCTAATCAAATATATTTTCTTTCGAAACATATGAAGACCATAAATATCGTCATTTATGTAATATCCGCAATTTTCGATTTTCGGTAAAAAAAAAATTTCGGCCGGAGTCCGTTTTGATGACTGGCTCATGACCGTTTCGTCATTTCGAGAATGATTAATTCTGCACTTTTTGTCATCCGAGTTCGTTTCGGTATCGTTTTGTTGAGTTCTGAGTTTTTTAGCGACTTTTCCGCACTTGAGTTCGATTCTTGCGAATTTCGTCCGAAACTGTTGTTTCGAGTTTCTCGTAAGTTCATTTAATGTTATTATTTATTGTGTCAAGAATTACACTCTCCGACCGGCGATCGCCTCGGAGATCGGGCGACCGAGTCACTGCCGAACAGCCGAGGCAGAACTGCCGACCAGCGACCAGGCGACCAAGCCTTAACCCAGCGGACAAGCTAACTCGGCCAACCGAAGGTCCCAGGACAAGTCCCGGTGCCGAGCGATCGACCTCAGATACGATCGTCACTCGGTACTCGGCGACCGACTACTGGCGACCGTCAAGAGGGCGATCCTCTCTCGGCATCTGCCGACCGACCCTTGGTGACCGACCAATGCCGACCCTCGGCAACTGGCCGATGTCGACCTCTGATGACCAGCTAGAGACGACCGCCTCATGTCGATCAGGGCCGATGGCCATTCAGTCGGCAAAGACCGAGCCTCAAGACTGGCACCACGTGCAAGAGCCGAGACAAGATCCGCGAATCTCGGATCATTGACCACAGCCTGTCAGCATCAGTCCACCAGCCGACAGGCCCGCCGAAAGTTGCCAGTAGGGCCGCATGTGACTGACTCCGGACGCGTGTTGACCCCTCATTGGACCGCCCACCGGCCGCTGCCGTAGCTTTGACTTTAGGCATCCGCCACCTCTCTTCTCGACTTTAGCCCGACAGCCCGGGTGATCGCCCCATTATAATATCGGCCGGCAGACGATCGCCCGATTATTATAATGGCCGGAAGGCGATCGCCCACCAGAGGGCAAGACCCGGCTGCCACTATATATACAAGGCTCCCTGCACTTGGACTCTTCCTTGGACTTCCGACAGATTTCACGCAATACAGAAGCAAAATACCCAGCACTCGTCTATCTCCAACTCTTGGCAACAGCTATCATTCGGTCCTACTTCTCCCGGCCTCTCTCATCGAACAGACGATCGGCAGGGACGAAGAACACCGAGCTTCGCTCAAGAGTCGGATTAACAGAGTCTTTTTACACTCATTGTATCTAGATTTCTCACATTAGTACTTGTATCCACGAATATTTGTATTAATATCATCTCGTGAGAGCATTCAAGCCCGGGATTAACAACCCCGGCAAATCTTGTGTTATCCATTTTCTCACGGAAGTGTTCTCGCATTTGTTTGTTACTCGATCTTTCCAGCAATACTATCTCCGGATAATATTTTGAGTAACAACAATTGGCGCTAGAAGAAGGGGATCCAACCCTCAAATTTTTATACCTACCGTCCCGAAGAACACTCACTGTTCTCGGGGTAGATACTTGAACTGACACTCACTGCACTTCAAAGAAATCTTTCAGAAATCATGTCTTCCGCCTCCGCGTCGAAGAAAGCCGCCACTACCCGGCTGCACTCTGCCTGGCCCTGGGCCCCGAGCCGCAGCCGATGGTGGAAGGCAGCCGCCGTGGTTACAGACGCTCGATCCCGTCCCTGGACGGCGGCCCGAGCCTCTTGCTCGATCAGCTCCGAACCAAGGAACAGATCGACGAGGTCATGGCCGTCCTACAGGAGCGACAGAGTGCTCTCGACGCGCCTCCTGCTATCAGCCCCTCGGCCGCCCGCCGGAAGTCCAAGCGGAAGCTCAAGGCGTTACTGGCCGAGCGATCGCCAGGAGGCTCTTGTCCGCAAGAAGAGGCGCTCGGCAGCCGGGGCACCTCTGTCTTTGATCGCCTGGATAGTGACCCGACCTGGCGACCAGGGCAGTCCGGCCCCAGCTACGAGACGACGGAGTTTGAGTCCGTCACCAGGAGCTCGGCCTACCCGGATCCCAGAAGGCAGCCCAGCCGTCTGGCTCCCCCTCGCCAGATTGCCGAGGTCGGTAGCAGCGGAGTCCGGAGATCGGTACACGATCGCCTCGGCTCCCACTCCCAAAGCCGATCCGCAAGCAACCGAGCCACGGCGATTGCCGCATTGCAACATCAGCTCGACGACGTGAAAGCGCTCCTGGAATCCAGGGCAGGCGCCATGAAGACGATCGCCGAGCCAAGCGAGCCGCTCGCGATCGACATCGAGCTCGCCCCCGTACAGCACATGATCGCTCCCCCGCAAACACCCGTGTACGAGGGGCGATCGGACCCCCAGACGCACCTGAGGAAGTTCAACATCTACATGACCGGGTGTGGGGCATCTGACGCGACCAGGTGCCGAATGTTCCCTATGACGCTGGACGACCTCGCCCACCGGTGGTACACCTCATTGCCACCTCGGTCCATTGGCTCCTTTAACGAGCTGGCGCACGTCTTCACGGAGTACTTCGCCACCAGAGTCATCCGACCTGAAGGTCCCCTTCGCATGATGCAAATCAAGCAGGGAGAAGAAGAGTCCAACTCGGACTACATCGACCGGGTAGACGTGATCATCCTCAACGGCGAGCCCGTAAGCGATGAGACCGCCCTCTACGCGGTCCTAGGAGGATTTCAGGGTTTTTCGCCTATGTTCAGGCATCTCACGAAGACCCAACCTACGACCTACGCAGCCTTCCGGGCTAGAGCCGCAGATTTCCTGGCCAGGCAAAGGCTTCTTCTTAGCCTAGGAGTAGAGCAATCGGCGCCCGAGCGACGACCTCCAGTCTTCCAGCCCGGTCGCTACTATCCAGTAGAGCCGGAGGACTCGCTCACCGCCTACAGTCCATCATGAGGGACTAAGGCTCGCGATCGCCTCCACCGCATATCATAAAGCCATGGTCCTGGTAGTCGATGGAACCGGCTGCTTCGGCCATGCAAGGTCCCTTTCGGCCGAGATCGCCCGCCCTTCGTTTAAATACGAGGCCGGCGTAGTCTAAGGGCTCTCCAACATTAATCAGTCGACACATGCCACCACCCCCGTCTCAACGTACACCGTCGAGGTCGGCCATCTCCATGGCAGGCCGAGGTGGAAGCAGAGCCAAACAAGCCGCGGAGGTGGAGTTGATTCATCCGACGCTGCCCCGCGCAAGGACTCCTCTAGACCGAGACCGCACGCCCTTCGTTTAAATACGAGGCGAGGCGCAGCCTAATAGAGGACCCTCATAATAAAGTGAGTCACGAGACACTCAATGTCTTCGCGCATCAAGACACGGTCATGAATTCGGTCCATCGAATTCCACGACTGTGCACGATTCCTCAAACAAGCGAAACCACCAAGTTTCCGAGGGGGATCGGCCAATGTTGTTTTTGCAGGTACAAGGCCGAAAGATAGCTAGCCAATCGACCATGATAGCCCAAGTCTGAATCCTAAGTCAGCTCAGCAAGATCGCCCGTCCTCATCCTTACATGATCGCCAACAAGAACCACCTCGCCCCATGTCTTCAACATAGGAACAAGCTGGGGGGCAATTGTTGTGTCAAGAATTACACTCTCCGACCGGCGATCGCCTCGGAGATCGGGCGACCGAGTCACTGCCGAACAGCCGAGGTAGAACTGCCGACCAGCGACCAGGCGGCCAAGCCTTAACCCAGCGGACAAGCTAAATCGGCCAACCGAAGGTCCCATGACAAGTCCCGGTGCCGAGCGATCGACCTCAGATACGATCGTCACTCGGTACTCGGCGACCGACTACTGGCGACCGTCAAGAGGGCGATCCTCTCTCGGCATCTGCCGACCGACCCTTGGTGACCGACCAATGCCGACCCTCGGCAACTGGCCGATGGCGACCTCTGATGACCAGCTAGAGACGACCGCCTCATGTCGATCAGGGCCGATGGCCATTCAGTCGGCAAAAGCCGAGCCTCAGGACTGGCACCACGTGCAAGAGCCGAGACAAGATCCGCGAATCTCGGATCATTGACCACAACCTGTCAGCATCAGTCCACCAGCCGACAGGCCCGCCGAAAGTTGCCAGTAGGGCCGCATGTGACTGACTCCGGACGCGTGCTGACCCCTCATTGGACCGCCCAGTTGGCTGCCTACTGTAGCTTTGGACTTTAGGTAGACTGCCAGCCTCTTCCTTGGACTTTAGCCCGACAGCCCGGGTGATCGCCCCATTATAATATCGGCCGGCAGACGATCGTCCGATTACTATAATGGCCGGAAGGCGATCGCCCACCAGAGGGCAAGACCCGGCTGCCACTATATATACAAGGCTCCCTGCACTTGGACTCTTCCTTGGACTTCCGACGTATTTCACGCAATACAGAAGCAAAATACCCAGCACTCGGCTATCTCCAACTCTTGGCAACAGCTATCATTCGGTCCTACTTCTCCCGGCCTCTCTCATCGAACAGACGATCGGCAGGGACGAAGAACACCGAGCTTCGATCAAGAGTCGGATTAACAGAGTCTTTTACACTCATTGTATCTAGATTTCTCACATTAGTACTTGTATCCACGAATATTTGTATTAATATCATCTCGCGAGAGCATTCAAGCCCGGGATTAACAACCCCGGCAAATCTTGTGTTATCCATTTTCTCACGGAAGTGTTCTCGCATTTGTTTGTTACTCGATCTTTCCAGCAATACTATCTCCGGATAATATTTTGGGTAACAACATTATTCATGTTGTGAGCTTTGGTTTGGTGTTTCGATCGCGTATCGTGATTTTCGGAAGTTTTGGGCCATTTTCGTAATTTCCCAAAGTTTTGGGTAATTACTTCCGTTGTTGAATTCCGAGCCTTCGGGTGGTCGGAATTGTGTGTTCTCTTAGCTCTTAGATTCGTCTTTGCGAGTACGTCAGAATCAGATCATCGATTCGTATTCGTGTTCGTTTCGGTCGCTCGGCCGCCGGTTGGTCCCGTGAGTCATGGCCGGCAACCCGGGCCTGTGCCGCACCGCCGAGTCACTACGGTAGTGCTCGGCGCTTCGCCGAAGTCACGGCCGGCACTCTTCGCCGAGCAGCCGCACTGTGGGCCGCGGCACACTGCGTGGCATTTTTCGCCAAACCGATCGCACGGTGCCGCGGCACACGCCGGCAGGCCGCGCACACCGCCGACCACCGGGAGCCATTTTGGGCTCGTGCCGCGCACACTCCCGGGCCATGCACACCGTGTGCGGCTATTTATGGCCCTGCACACGGGTTTTTGGCCATTTTTCTCCTTCTTCTCCTTCTCTTCCGTGGCTGAGGGTGATCTTACCATGGAGCCATGTTGTTTAACAACAAATCCATGAAGTTCTTGAGTTTATATCATCAATCAATCATCCGTTATCATCCTTTGATCCAGCGAATCAAGGTAATCTTCCTTAGAACCGTAATTTCGTGAATTTGGGGGTTTTTGCGTTTTTGTCCGATTCGTTCCGTATTATTGATTAATTCATGATGGGTATGATTAATCTTGGTAGTATTCTTGTGTTTAACATCATTTAATCCATTTTTCTTCGTCGAATCGAAGTATATTTCTTGATTTCCTTCGAATCGACTTTTTGGGGGATTTGTCCTCGATCTCGTTTTTCATCCGTTTTTGATGGATCGATTATGGTTAAATGATGTTGTTAAACATATTCTATGGATTGTATATCCATATTTCAACTTGGAATTCCGTTTTCGTGTTTTGTCGGGACGAATCGTGTTCTTGGCCGTTTTGGGGGAAACGCTTGAACATTCGTCGTTCGTTCTTTGAATTCAACGGCTTTAAGTCGTGTTAGGGAATTCATTTCATTGTTGTTATTGTCCTTCGTAGTTTATGAACGTGAGTTGGCGATCGGTGGAGTCGGCGGGTTCGTAGTCGGTTCGTGTCAACCTACTTCGGTCGATTCTTCGCGTTGTTCTTATTCGAGGCAAGTACCTTGCCCATACTTTTATTATTTTATGAATATGATGATCGTGATCGTCTTGGTGTGTTTATTTGGTTGTTTGAAATGAAGCTTCAAAAGATTTCGGTTTGGCCTCGTTAAAGGCTCTCTTTCAAAACGCGTGTGTGTTTTGTGAACGTTGTGTTTTGGGAATTGATTATTTTGAACGTTGAAGGCTTTGACGATATCCCTATTGTTTAAGGTTATGGAATCGTGTATTCCGTGTTTAATCTTGTTATTATGTTTTGAAGAGTTTGATAATGATGTCGGATAAGTGGCCATCCCTAGTAAGTATTCTTGATGAACTTACATTCTTAGCATGTTAGTATTGCATGAGTATCGGGTGTGTGTGTATGCTCACTACGGGTTAGATCCGACGGGGTCTCGGTAGGGGTCCACAGAGGCGTGGGTGCGCGAGCTTGCTTTTAACCACTACGGGTTAGATCCGACGGGGTCTCGGTAGGGGTCCACAGAGGCGTGGGTCCGCGGTTAATTGTGGTGCATTTTACAAATGTGATTTGGATTATTGGCGTTTCCGGAAAAGAGTATTTTGAACGGTTTTCATGATTGCATGCATCGACTAAGTGTGTAAGAGGTAAGTGTTCGTTTGGCTTACTTGGCTAGGATGGCACTAGAGTATTTTGTTGTTTGTTTTGAATCCTTTATTTGTGGATTTTGATGTTGGGAGACGAACCTTGTGGTCTTTCTTGTGTACTGTGAGTTGATGAGATTTGGGGCTAAAATCCCAATGGTTTTGTAAAAGTCATTTTACGGATTTGGGGCTAAAATCCCAACGGTTTGGTAATGGTCATTTTTCGGAAAGTAAACCTTTGGGTCGGTGACCCCTTTTGTCTTTTGGATTTTGAAAAGTAGGATTTGATAATCCTAAATTGTTTTCTATTAAAACTCTCGATGGCATTCTAAACCGTTTTATAAATTATTTCCATTGATTTATGATATTTCGATTTTGAAAGGTTTTCTCAAACTCTTTCCTCGAGAAGTACTTTTCGTTTCGTTTGGATCTTTGAGGATTCCTGGTTATTGTTATTCGTGGAATGTGAATTGTATGGTTCGTATTTGCAATTTGTACTTGCACTAGCAAAACAGTGGAGTTTTGCTAACCCCCGAGTATTCGGGGGGGTGGATGTCTATTTTTGCATTCAGGTTTTGGAGCATAACACAGGGTCGGCACGAAGGATGATGAAAGATGAACGATACTAATCACACGAGGATCCGTTGATGTCGTATTGGTCTAGTTGTATTTTCTTTCCGCCGCAAAGATCTTTTCCGCCAGACGGAGTTTATTGTATTTTGACCCCTGCGTGGGTATATGTTGTAATCGAGTTGTATCTTTTTATTGAAAGGCCAAATCGGTCTACTGAGTCATTTTAGCCTTAAAGGCATTGTCGAGATGTTTCATGTTGTTACTAGCCTGGTAGATCCTTGAGGAAAGGTTCTACGGCGTGTAATATCCCCGAGCGGATCGGGGTGTTACATAAATGGTATCGAGCTTAGGTTGAGGAAACCTAGCCGCCGGGTCAAGTCGTGTTGTTTGAGTCTTGTTTCGTCGGATTTTATCCGATCGAGTCGTCGCGACGCGTCGTTTGAGTTTGTTGGTCGTGATTAGTATCGTGGGCGATCATCATCTTCGTGCGACTTCGTGGAAGTAAGTCTCCCTTCTTTGTGTTGTGCCTCGTGTGACACGAGCTATTTTTATGATTATTTGTTAAGTGATGGAATCCTTATGTGGATCTTGATCTCACGATATGTATTTAGTCGACTCTCGTATTTGATTTATACGAGGAGTGTCGTCGCTTGTGATGTCTTTTTATTGTTGTTTTTGTCCGTTGCTGATGATTTTCGAATCAATTTGCACGTTTTACAAGTTCTCTTGTGGAGGCTTTGTGCTTATACGCGTTCGACTTGTTCACTAGCCAGTGCGGGAGGGTCCTTAGAGGCCTCGAATGGGGTCATTGGTTTGTTCTGATTGTGGTATTTTTTTTTTCGTTTATTTCCGATTAAAGACATGTATTGTCTTGATTTTAAACGTTTTGATGCGTGTACTAGGAGTTGTTTCAGTGAACGTCGATATGTGTGAGTTTTGGGCATTCTGGCCTATTGGACTTTTGAAAACCTTGAGTATCTTGGAAAAATAAATTTCGAGACATACTTTTCAAATGAGTTATTTTCTCGTGGTACATCCTAGGTGCCACAATATATTTCAAAAAAATTTCTACTTCGAGGACCAAAATGCTTTGAGATATTTTCAATGTTTTAGAAACACTTTTATTTAGACCCGAGGGTCGAATATTCTGAAAGTTTTCACTAAGAGAAAGTGTCCTGATTTTTATCAAATGCGAAATGGTTCTCCAAAGTCTCGATAACAATGTTTCATGTTTGTACTTTTTGAAAGGTGATACTCAAGATCAACCGGTGTTCTTCTAAATTATTTTCAAAATGAGGTTTTCGTTTTTAAAACCTATCCATTCTCGTTTGAGGGCTGGGTATGTATGTATGATGTTCGCGTTGTCATTTTGATGTTTGCTCACGAGTATGACCGAATTGGCGGTGTGAGCGTTGAGTCGTTTTCCACACATTTGTTGTGTTAGCCCCTTGTGAGAGGCGGGATGTTGGTGTTGAATATTGTCGCCTCGTGGTGATTTCTGCGTTGTCGCGCATGTGCGAGCTGTTAGAGCTTGGGTTGGTATGGCCGTGTGCATCGGTGATCGTTCCGTTATGTGTCGGTTGTTTAATGTCTTGTTACCTTGCTCCTGTTTTTGTGAATTTCGTGGATGAGGTCGGAGGTAATACCCGTACTATTTTGACTTCTGTATTTTCTCTTTCTCCATTCTTTCGACTCGCTCGTATTCGTTGATACTTTCAACTTGTTACGTATTTCGATTTCATCGTCCGAACAAACCGTGATCTTGTTGTGGGTTGATCTCGGTTATCGTTGTGATTTTTTGAGTTCGGTTCGATTCTTGTGAACCTTGTTCGGAAGAGACATCATCTCGGATCTATTATTTCCTTTATTCAAGTGGATCGGATTTGGAACTCTTGTGTTTTCGACTGTCGACTCGTTTATGTTCGTTGACATTTTCTCGAACTTTCCCTATCCCTTGCTTTTGTTGATCGAACGAGGGTGGTGTTGTTTCGGAATAACTCGTTTGTCGTTGTGACTTTTCAATCGCTATTCCCTTTCCGGTGGATCTTATGGGAATGCATGTCTTGTAGTTCTCACCAGATCATCCTGGGAGTTGTTGTTTGAATTTTATTATCCTTCGTGTTTCGGACATGATTGTTCGATTTTTGTTGTCTCGGTCGTTTGTTTGTTCGGTTTTTGTCCTCGTTTCGTGATTGTTGAGCATTCAGGCTCCTTCCTAATTTCCTTAAGTTCGGGAAATTAGTCTCATTTTCGATCTTCCAACCCTTGGGCGGTGGAATTTCGTATTTCTTCAGCTTTTGGCTCGCGTCTGGATTAATGAACTGTTGGTTGGTCAATCGTATTGATTTTCATTCGTTGTGTTTTGTGATTGTTCGGATAATTGACTTGATTGTATTATCCATTTGATGACGCTTGTCACTTGTTGGTTTTATTATATCCCTAACGGCGACGTTGTGTTGGTCGTCGTGGAGCGTGTTTTCACGCCGTATATTCCTTTGCGTTGCTTGTAACGTTTCCCCGATGGGCGTAAGTTACGTGTTTCCTTGCGTATCTCGTTGAGTTTTCCTGGCGGGATATTGCTTCTCCCTACTTGTTTTAAGTTTCGGGACGAAACTTCTTTTAAGGAGGGTAGAATGTAATATCCGCAATTTTCGATTTTCGATAAATTTCTTTTTTCGGCCGGAGTCCGTTTTGACGACTCGCTCATGACCGTTTCGTCATTTCGAGAATGATTAATTCTGCACTTTTTGTCATCCGAGTTCGTTTCGGTATCATTTTGTTGAGTTCCGAGTTTTTTAGCGACTTTTTCGCACTTGAGTTCGATTCTTGCGAATTTCGTCCGAAACTGTTGTTTCGAGTTTCTCGTAAGTTCATTTAATGTTATTATTCATGTTGCGAGCTTTGGTTTGGTGTTTCGATCGCGTATCGTGATTTTCGGACGTTTTGGGCCATTTTCGTAATTTCCCAAAGTTTTGCGTAGTTACTTCCGTTGTTGAATTCCGAGCCTTCGGGTGGTCGGAATTGTGTGTTTTCTTAGCTCTTAGATTCGTCTTTGCGAGTACGTCGTAACCGTATCATCGATTCGTATTCAGGTTCGGGTTTCGGGGTCGTTCGGGCCGTCGGAGTTGGCCCCGGCCGAGTCATGGCCGGCAACTGGGCCAGCCGGCAGATCGCCGAGTCACGACCGTAGTGCTCGGCAGCTCCGGCGAGTCACGGCGGCGGTGCTCAGCAGCTTCGGCCCGGCCGAGCGCACCGTGGCCGCGGCACATCGGGCAGGCCGCGGCACACTCTGTGGCATTTTTCGCCAAACCGACCGTACCGGTGCCGCGAACACGCCGCCGGGCCGCGGCACACCGCCGACCACTGGAGCCATTTTTGGGCTCGTGCGCGGCACACTCCCGGGGCCGCGGCACCTTGTGCGGCTATTTATGGCCCCGCACACGGGTTTGGCCATTTTTCTCCTTCTTCTCCTTCTCTTAGCGGTGAGGGTGATCTTACCATGGAGCCATGTTGTTTAACAACAAATCCATGAAGTTCTTGAGTTTATATCATCAATCAATCATCCGTTATCATCCTTTGATCCAGCGAATCAAGGTAATCTTCCTTAGAACCCTAATTTCGTGAATTTGGGGGTTTTTGCGTTTTTGTCCGATTCGTTCCGTATTATTGATTAATTCATGATGGGTATGATTAATCTTGGTAGTATTCTTGTGTTTAACATCATTTAATCCATTTTTCTTCGTCGAATCGAAGTATATTTCTTGATTTCCTTCGAATCGACTTTTTGGGGGATTTGTCCTCGATCTCGTTTTTCATCCGTTTTTGATGGATCGATTATGGTTAAATGATGTTGTTAAACATATTCTATGGATTGTATATCCATATTTCAACTTGGAATTCCGTTTTCGTGTTTTGTCGGGACGAATCGTGTTCTTGGCCGTTTTGGGGGAAACACTTGAACATTCGTCGTTCGTTCTTTGAATTCAACGGCTTTAAGTCGTGTTAGGGAATTCATTTCATTGTTGTTATTGTCCTTCGTAGTTTATGAACGCGAGTTGGCGATCGGTGGAGTCGGCGGGTTCGTAGTCGGTTCGTGTCAACCTACTTCGGTCGATTCTTCGCGTTGTTCTTATTCGAGGCAAGTACCTTGCCCATACTTTTCTTATTTTATAAATATGATGATCGTGATCGTCTTGGTGTGTTTATTTGGTTGTTTGAAATGAAGTTTCAAAAGATTTCGATTTGGCCTCGTTAAAGGCTCTCTTTCAAAACGCGTGTGTGTTTTGTGAACGTTGTGTTTTGGGAATTGATTATTTTGAACGTTGTGTTATTGTATTTTGAAGAGTTTGATAATGATGTCGGATAAGTGGCCATCCCTAGTAAGTATTCTTGATGAACTTACATTCTTAGCATGTTAGTATTGCATGAGTATCGGGTGTGTGTGTGTATGCTCACTACGGGTTAGATCCGACGGGGTCTCGGTAGGGGTCCACATAGGCGTGGGTCCGCGAGCTTGCTTTTAACCACTACGGGTTAGATCCGACGGGGTCTCGGTAGGGGTCTACAGAGGCGTGGGTCCGCGGTTAATTGTGGTGCATTTTACAAATGTGATTTGGATTATTGGCGTTTCCGGAAACGAGTATTTTGAACGGTTTTCATGATTGCATGCATCGACTAAGTGTGTAAGAGGTAAGTGTTCGTTTGGCTTACTTGTCTAGGATGGCACTAGAGTATTTTGTTGTTTGTTTTGAATCCTTTATTTGTGGATTTTGATGTTGGGAGACGAACCTTGTGGTCGTTCTTGTGTACTGTGAGTTGATGAGATTTGGGGCTAAAATCCCAATGGTTTTGTAAAAGTCATTTTACGGATTTGGGGCTAAAATCCCAACGGTTTGGTAAAGGTCATTTTTCGGAAAGTAAACCTTTGGGTCGGTGACCCCTTTTGTCTTTTGGATTTTGAAAAGTAGGATTTGATAATCCTAAATTGTTTTCTATTAAAACTCTCGATGGCATTCTAAACCGTTTTATAAATTATTTCCATTGATTTATGATATTTCGATTTTGAAAGGTTTTCTCAAACTCTTGCCTCGAGAACTACTTTTCGTTTCGTTTGGATCTTTGAGGATTCCTGGTTATTGTTATTCGTGGAATGTGAATTGTATGGTTCGTATTTGCACTTTGTACTTGCACTAGCAAAACAGTGGAGTTTTGCTAACCCCCGAGTATTCGGGGGTGGATGTCTATTTTTGCATTCAGGTTTTGGAGCATAACACAGGGTCGGCACGAAGGATGATGAAAGATGAACGATACTAATCACACGAGGATCCGTTGATGTCGTATTGGTCTAGTTGTATTTTCTTTTCCGCTGCAGTATCTTTTCCCCGTTGTACGGGAGTTTATTGTATTTTGACCCCTGCGTGGGTATATGTTGTAATCGAGTTGTATGTTTTTATTGAAAGGCCAAATCGGTCTACTGAGTCATTTTAGCCTTAAAGGCATTGTCGAGATGTTTCATGTTGTTACTAGCCTGGTAGATCCTTGAGGAAAGGTTCTACGGCGTGTAATATCCCTGAGCGGATTGGGGGTGTTACAATTTATTGGCCAAATAAATAAAGATTGTTAAAACAATGAAAATCACACACCAATAATAAGTAATTCACAATAGATCTTTATACAAACATAAATAACATGACTAACCTTGTTTATAATCCCAACTAAAGGTAACTTAGCCCATGAAGGGTTTAATATACATAATACAAGCTTTGGTGGTCATTATTAGTTGAATCAAGAGAAAGAATTAATCCTCACTCCCTTAGTAGATAAAGGAGAAAGAAGCAATAAACTCTCTGAACAACATATGCTATACCACACTTACACAAATCACTCAAGAACACAAGTGTGTTCTTCACACAAAAAGAAAATATTACAAAAAGTGAAAAATTATATGATGAATGGTGAATGATGAAGGATCTAAGAGGTCTATTTATACACCTAAAGTCATCTAATAGCTCCAAAACTCTAGCATTATTACAATAGATCGGATCAATGCCAGCCATCCCCTCAATAATACACAAAAAGTATAAAAAATTAGACAAATTATCACAATCTGTCAAGAGTTACGACCGTAACATTAAGGAGTTACGGCCGTAACTTGTATGACTTGCGGCCGTAATATTCAGTAGTTACGGCCGTAACTTGGCTTCGTCAATTTGCTCACTGGTTGCTTTGAGAGTTACGTTTTCATCCCAGAATTTCTCGGACTTTGCGTGCCCCAAATCTTCTTCGGATGATAGCTTTTGATATATAACTCTGATTTTGAATCCGGAAAGACTGCCGAATTCGTCTCGGAAAGCCCTACAACATGAATATATCAAAATTCAACAAAGAGAATATTTAATAAACATGTTATTTCTTGAGTAAATCAGTTATTCAATCCGATTAAGACTAGATTTACATCATCATCCAATAAAAATAAAATTATTAAAAACTAATTAATTAAAAGCAAAAAAACGAGTAGACTAGCTCAATTATGGGTGAAATTTATCGATACAAACCATGGATAAGTGTATAAAACTGACACTTATCACACCCCCAAACTTGAATTCTTGCTAGTCCCGAGCAAGACTCTTTATTATTCATGCTCCAAAAATAAAAATAAAAATAAGACAAAAATAAGAAAAATAATACACACACAAATTAAGAAAAATAATTATATAAAAAGAGAAAAGGAGATCAAAATGCCATTAATACACAACAACCAGCTTTATACAGTAGATATAAATGAATCAAGATTCAAAATAAATCTACTAATGATTTTGAAGTTAAAACACAGTTTTAGCATTGTAATTCCAAAATGTAAGGTTTTCCCCTCAAAAGGATGATTATTTCTTTCCCACTCGTGATACACACGACTCCCTTTAATGGTTGCTCTCGATCATTAGTTTATTTTTCGACTCAATATGAAGAAGAATTTCATTGGCGTCATCAAATATTGTGATTGTTCACGAAATTGAGTGTATTGAAATTCAGCCGCTAATTAATTCAAATCTGCTCATAAACTACATCCCTTTTAGTGATAGCTTTCACACCGTTATTTGCTAACGTGTAGCTCTTTTCACCAACACAATTTCTATCTCATTTTTTTAAAAGGTGATAGCTTTCACACCGTTATTTGCTAACGTGTAGCTCTTTTCACCAATTTTTCTGTGAGACGCCAGCTACGCACCAACAATGGTTAGTCCTTTATTTTTCGCAAAATTTAAGACCCCCCAAATTAGGCAAATTGTTCGCTCAACACTTCTCCTTTTCGTCATTTTTTTTAGGTGATAGCTTTCACACCGTTATTTGCTAACGTGTAGCTCTTTTCACCAATGACTCCTTTTTTAGGGAATAGAATTTTTGCAGAAAATTATTTCTTAGTTAAGCATGAAAATTCAAAAACTCCACAAATTAAGTAAATTTCAGTTCTATTTTTCATCAACCGACTGATTCTTCTTTTCTCAAGGTAACGAATGACTCGATTTTATATGATAACTACAAGGCTTGGAAAGAGAGATTAAGGCTCAAAAATTTTGGAATATACAATTTTTTTACCGGTTAAAATGATTTTAGAAGTTTGTATATAGCTAATTTATTGGTGTTATGGCCAGATCTAGAAATCTCACAAATCAAAATACTATATATATATATATATAGTAAAAAAAAATTAAGGTAAATAACCAAAATAATCAAAACACACCAAAATTCCAACACACCAAAATAATTAAACAAACCACCCCCAAACTTTAAAATAAAACTGTCCTCAGTTTTAAAAAAATAAAATAAAAAGCAATGCAGAAAAGCAGAATACTCCCTGTTAAGAAATTTGATGTTTGAGCTAACGCCTTTTAGAATCTGCAAGAGAATAAATATACGAGGAACACAACAAAAGAAAATAAAATATACTCGTAAGTATAACACAATTTTTAAGATGCGCATCAAGAAAGTCCGAAGACTCGCCTTACGCTGCCATCAATGCTTTTATAAAAAAAAACAATAAAAATTATAGCAATAAAATAACAATACATAAATCGCAAATAGATGCGCGTCAAGAGATCAAGAAGAAACTCCTTAAGCTGCCACCATTTAGCACGATTATTACACACGACAGAAAGTAAAAATACAAGAGGTCCGACATGGGTTATCAAAGGGAGAGGAATAAATCCACTTTTCATTTTCTCACGGTAAAATCTTCCATCCAGACAATTTTAGCTAGAGCTGGATCTGGTTGAGGAACAAATTCATTGAGTTTTTTGATTAGTTCTTCTAGTGTTGTTGCAACGACTATTATTCGTTTAGCACGCTCGGAAATAAAACCTTTTTCAGCAGAGTAGTCGATGAAAGATAGTAAACCACCAAAGAAACCATTGACATTAAGCATACCTATTGGTTTTTGATGAACATTTAGCTGGGCTCTGGTAACCACATGAAAAAGTTCCTCAAGAGTGCCAAAACCACCGGGAAGGGTGATAAAGGCGCTAGAATTATTTATCATGTGAGTTATGCGATCTTGCATATTTACAGATCTAAACTCATCTCCAGTAGTTGCCCCGGTGATTTTACTTTCAGCCAGAGGTTTTGGAATTATTCACAACACTCTTACTCCTTCCATATAGGCAGAAGCAGCAGCTCGTCCCATTAATCCTAGACTTTCTCCTCCGTAAACTACATGAATGCATTTTTCTCCTAAGGTACGACCCAAATTGTGGGCTGCTTCAGTAAAGCATGCCTCTTTTCCATAACTAGCTCCACCAAAAATGCAGACTGTGCTAAATTTTTTTGTTGAAGATGATGACTCCATTTTTGAAAAGAAAAAAAAAAATTTAGAGAGAAAAAAAGAAAAGTACAAGTTTGAGGGATAAATAAAAGAAACAATCACAAAGTTTATTTATAGAAGAAAAATGAGGAAAAATTGCTAAACAAGTTTGTGATTGCATTGATTGCGCTTACTCAATAGAATAATCAATGCATTTATCGCGTATCACTTATTTTTTAATCAGAAAATCTCACCACACGACAAAAATAAAAGATACTTACACGTATGTACAGTAGTTGTGATTGTGGCTCACATCTTCCTCTGATTTTACGTTCAGAAACGGCCTAAACGCCTTCTATGAGTCGGGGAGAAGCTTCCCATCTAATTTTCTTACAAATTGGCAAACAGGGTCTTTTAACGTCAGATTCCCAAGACGTTGTTCATATTCTGGTTTGAATTTATTCCACAAACATCGAATTCCGTAATGTACGAGTCCACTAGGATGCGTGTCAAGAGAAATTTCGATATCATCTAAATTCTCTTTATTCAGACCATCCTTAATGAATTGAATTTTATCTTCTCTGTTTGTAGATGGAATTCCTAAAGATCGACATTTTAAATTACAGTTCCATCTAGCATATTTATAGCAAACGGCTATTATCTTTGCTCGTCGTTTCTTTGCATATGAACTTTTTCCTAGCCCTGGTAAAAATCTAGTAGGTATTTCTGTGAATTCACCTGCTATTCTTACTTTGGCTTCAATTATGAATCTTATGTCAAAAGGTATGCTTTTATTCATAAGCAACCTCATCCTTTCAAGTCTCATCTTATAGATTTTTAAAATGACATTTTTGCTCAGAAAGGGAAATCTTTTTTTAATTTTATACAATGTTTCTTCCATGATAAAAAAATCTAAATGAAATGAAAATAATTGAAGGAAATATCTACAAATATCAGTTGTTGTGGGAAACTGAAAAATCCGACTTTAATAGTCACGGAGTACCATTATCCGCCACTTGACCGGACAAACACAATTGAGTACTAAGTTACAATGTCGAGAAATTTGCACCTATAAAAATAGTTTACAATGTAAGATTTCAAGTATAACTTATACTTTCCCGGCAACGGCGCCAAAAATATGACACGTTCTTAGTGTAACTATCGCAAGTGCACTGTAATATCCGGAATTTCTATTACTATTGTTTAATGTTATCCGAGTTATGTTGTACAGCGTGGAATTTGTACAGTATGGGTAAAATAATTGAAGGACCGAGACATCTGTATTTGTATAATTGTCGTACTTGGTCGACAATTGGATGTAAGAAGTATATGTATTTAGTATGCCGTATGTTCGTATTCTGTATGTTGAGACGTTGGACAAGAATAGCTGAAAATGGCTAAGTGTAACATTATTAGTGCACACTAATAATCATGAGTAGCGCACGCTATCGTGCAGGTTTAGCGCATGCTACGGATATAAGATAACGCACGCTAATGCAGTCAGATCGGAAGGAATCTGCGTGTGGACCAGGCCACTTTCGACGCACGTTCTGATAAGTCAACGAATGTTGTAATGTAGTGATAGCGCACGCTAATGCATGTTGATTAGCGCACGCTAACTGTATATCGGACAAAAAAGGAATCTTATCCTTGTCAGCACTTTCGGCGTGTGGACCTGTCTTCGGAAGCATACAGACAAATGAGTCAACTATGAGTAGCGCACGCTAAGGTAGGACACTTGCGTACGCTAAATAGAGGCATTTACGTATGCTATTGCATGGGCATTGCGTACGTAAATCACTTCATGCAGTAAGACAGTTGCCTCTGGACTTCGATAGCGCACGCTAACAAAGACAGCTAGCGCACGCTAAGTGTGTAACGTACGTTAACTGAAGATGTTAGCGTACGTTAGTAATGTACAGTATATATATAAGTGCAGTTGGCCATTATTCGTCATTTCCGTCCATTTCTTCATGTGAGCCGATAAAGAGAGGTCTTAGAGAGAAGTTGAGGTTCCAAACACTTGAGTTGATCATTCCTAACAACATTTGAAGCTTGGAAGTGATTGAAAACGGATTCAATCCATTCCTTCAAAGAGGTAATTACTCTCCACTTTGGGATTTCATTTTGGATTGTATATGATGTTCTTGAGTTGATGATCGTCATGTTTATGAGTTGATGAGTATGGTTATGAGATGGATTACTGGGTTATGTTGATAATATGGTTGATATGCGGATATTGATATGATTCGTGTGGTTTTGAACGGTGTTGTTTTTCTTCAAGAGATATGTTGGTTAATATCTCCCTTCATTTCGGGTTTTTAATGTTGTTGTTATTGTTTACTTCGTATGATGATGAACATGCAAGTGATTATGATTCTTGGTGTATATGATATGATTAAGAAGACTATATGTTGAAATGTTAGTGGAAATAAGATTTGGACACTTGTTTGGAAAGTAATGTGTATAAGGTTCGACTTTGGAAAATCACCACCAATTCTTGAAAACTCCAAAAACTCTGAAACATAACAGTATAATAGAGCATTGAGTTATCTTTCTAATGGTTCAAACGGTGAGTTAATCGGAGTCCGGATGAGTGAGTTATGCTCAAAATGGCAAAAACTATACTGTCTGTATTCTGGGAACAGGTAGCGCACGCTATTTATGAAGTTAGCGTATGTTAACATGCCTGGGCGTATAAAAACGTAAAGCAGTCGGGAATTTCATTTCCCAACCCATCCTACACGATCCCCTTTTGTCCCAAATCACCCAAGCTCGGTTTTTAACCCCTAAACCTCAGCTTTTGAGTTGGTTTATCAAGTGATAACATCTTGGAAAGCTTGGAACAAGGATTATAACATCATTATTGATTCGTTCGCCGGATTGAAGGTAATTGGCTTGAACTCTAATATTTTGGGATGTTTGAGATTCTTGATATATTTTGGTGGTTTAGTTCGTATCGATGGCTAGAATCATGTAATGTTGAAGGATATATTTGTTTGTGATTATGTTCTTCGTGTTCTTGATGTGGTTGGTGTTTGTTGATTGATGATTCGAATATACCTTTGAATTCCGCCTTCAAGGTGTTTGATTAAAGTTTTGAAAGAGAAACTGATTGGAATATTTCGGTTAAGTTTGTATACTCGCCTTATCGAATCGATATTTGGGCTTTGTGGAATCATGGGAATGAATTCGTAATTTTTTGAGTTAGATTGTTCGGACTTGTGTTTAATCGAGATATTTTGGAATCGTTGGGTTTGTGGATTAGTTATATCGATTGTTGATTGTTATCGAATGTATGTTAAATCGATTATTGTAATAGGTTGAGATTATTGATTGATGTTTAGAACCATGCTTTGCGGTCGTATTCAAGAATCACTACGCCATATATGGGCTTTAACAACGCTTTTTTCAATGTTATAAGCAAAAGTGTAACCATATATACCTTGAAAGTGATCTAGGCCTACACTTTTTTCCGGTGTTAGCATTGCTATAAATCATTGTTACGGTAGACGTTATTCAGTCTCTACGGTAACGTTGAAGTCGGTGTAGCCATTGGTCTTTAAAAAATGTGTAGCCGTTGGCCTTTAAAAATCAATAAAAAATAGGTGAGCTCATTGATTGTCCGAATATTAGTCAATTAAATAGGCAGGCTCAATCTTTGTCCAAATATTTCAATTAAGCGGGTCAAATTTCAATTATTCACTCTCAACTCTCAACTCTTTCTCTCAACTCTCTCACAGCTCAACCGTTGACCAGCCAACCGGCAAATACATTTCGTATCGTATATCTTATATATATATATATAACCTACTCTAAAAGTGTGATGGTCCAAAACGTGTTGCCAAATTACATTCTGAGGTGAAAGCGTGTTCTCGTTTTTATTATTATCAACAGGCTTGCTTCATATGTGTGCTTCAGAAACGTGGCTTCATTGTATCTTCTTCATCAGATATTGCAAATTCAGCCCCGCCGGTTTATTCTCTGCTCCATCTCTCTATTTCTTCCCCCCCTCCCTTTTCTTTCCCCCAAAATCAAATATTCCTTCCGTACATAAATTTATTGACAAGGTTGAAGACTCCCGAATGACATTCTTCTCCTTCCACACCGACCAGATTGACGAGGCAAAGCCAAGAGCGGTGGCATCAGGTAGATTCTAGGTCGGAATTAAATTCAAAACGAATTGAGATCAGGCCTTGGTGAGTAATGGTGGTGACTGGATTTGTTATCAGGACCGATGGCGGGTTAGTGGCTACAGGGCGGGGAATATTTCCGGTTCAGGTTTGGAATGTTGAGTTTTGAGATATGGTTTTAAGGCGGACAAGAACAGAAATAGCTCCGACTTGATTCAGGCTGGTGAGTTCATGTTTTTTTTTTGATGGGTTCTTATCGTCACTGAGTTTGGTGGAATTTTTTGGTTAGCCTTGAGGTTTCGGGTTTATGGTTCAGGCCAATTTCGGATTGCAGTTTATCCTGATGTATTGAATCTAAGTGCTTTTGAGTAGATATTTTCAGGTGGACAATGGATTTCATGGTATAAGGCCATACTGAATCATTATCTTCACCAGGGTATAAACACAGTGCTAAAGTGAGTTGTAAGATATCATAAATAAGTGAATAAGGTGTTAACATTGCGGACAATGTTAAACTTGCAATATTAATCTCTATTTCTTTGTACCTTTTGCTTCTTCGGAGCTATATATTTATTTAGTTAGCTCTCAATAA
Organism: Orobanche coerulescens; assembly: GCA_033398695.1. NCBI lineage: Eukaryota > Viridiplantae > Streptophyta > Magnoliopsida > Lamiales > Orobanchaceae > Orobanche > Orobanche coerulescens. Next base: position 197,783,031 of record CM065802.1, read on the forward strand.
ATTATTGCCTTGGTTATTTTGGCATGTATGTTTTATTTCTCTCGAACCTAGTTTTTAGGTTGACATTGCCATCCCCGAAGTGTTTGTTGGTGGTCTATTGGGATCTATGCTTATTTAGTGCATGGGTCTGTGCTGCTGTCAGTCGAAGTGCTCATGAGGTTGTTAATGTAGTAAGAAGACAGTTCATTGAGAGGCCAGGAATCATGGTCAGTATCGCAATCATGTGTTTTAAGGTTTAGTGGCATGTCTTGGATCTTCCATCACCAAGGTGCATAATATTTGCTCATGTGTTTCAGGATTATAAGGAGAAACCTGATTATGGTCGTTGTGTATCTATCGTTGCATCTGCGTCTTTAAGGGAGATGATAAAGCCTGGATTGTTGGCCATTATATCACCTATAGCTTTCCATAATATTTGCTTTCCATATTTGCTTGCTATCTTTGATGATGTGTCTGAGTGATGATGGTGGGAAATATTTTACTTGATGTTTGCTCTTTAGTTGCTTAAAATATTAACTCTTACATTATCATCTACATGCGAGATCCATCGAGTTTCATTTTGTTTCCTCTTGTTGTCCACTCATTTGACACGATAACATCACCACCGGGAATCTTTTCTATTCGGAATACCCGTGACTCGAAAGATTGGTGCTTTTTAGATCCAATGGCAATTCTTGAAAGGATATTCCGTGATGAATTTTGGCCGTTATTACATTTGGTTTGGTAAGAAATTCTACTTCTCTTGAATTATCAATTTTAGTCTCTAGACTCTAGAAAACCCCGATGTTGGTGCATCTTTTTCTCACCGTGGTTATGGCTGCCATTAAATTTGCATCCACACGCGGATGTCAGATATCGAACAAGCACCTTCGCTTGGTTGAACTTTGCCCTATGTGGTTTGGTTGGGATTATGACGGCTTATATCTTTGTCTGGATCACAAAGTATTACACTATTACAAGCATGAGCCGGTTCGTGCATTGGCACTTTCTAGCTCCACTGGGCATGGAACCAATATAATTCTTGGAATTAGTTTGGGTCCGGAATCAACGGCTCTTCTGTTATTGTTATCGGCATATCTATTATTTCAAAGATACGGCCGGGCCACACTTGAGACTTGTTGATGAGTCCGAAGCCCAACCGGTGGGTTGTTTGGGACACTGTTGCCACTATGGGAATGCTCAAAGACAGCAGACTTATGTAATCACGATGGATATGTTTGGTCCAATAGCCGATAATGCAGTGGAATTGTTGAAATGAGTCACGAGTAATTTGGATAATCTGAGATGTTTAACTTGCTCGATGTTACCTTGTAAGCTTGTGTTATTTTGTGTAAATATCTTTTATATTAAAGACTTGCACATGAGACATACCAATTTGCGACTGAAAGTGTGCGTGAGATTACCGATGTCCTTGATGCGGTTGGGAATACTACAAAAGCTAAAACCAAAGGATTTGCAATTCGTAGTTTTTCTAAAAGAGTAATGAATAAAACATTCTTTCTATACGATGCAACTTACGGATTAGCAGGATCGAGTATTTGAAGGCACCCCTTCAAGCTTACTCGGGTCTCAAGCCCAAAGACTTGTCTTGGTGTAATTTGCATTAAGTAGGGCCCCAGAGTGTATGGCATCAATTATCTTCCTAGTGTAGGCTAACTTGATTTGACTTCCTGATCCGTATCTGGTAGATAGAGGAGATCGATTAAATTGCTGTGAGGGTTATATATATATATAATCATTGTCTTTATCAGTAACTGTTCACCTTCCGCCAGACCAGCCAGTGTTCATGATAACTCTCGACCGTTGGGTACTATTTCTGCTGCACCATGGGGCTCAGCGCTTATTTTGCCAATATCATCACGTGCATTTTCATGTGTTTTAGATTCTGTTTGATAAACAAACCCTAAGCGGCAATTTTTTTCTACTGCAGGTTTTGAATGTGTTGTTGAGATTAGCATGGATGCATACTGTGATGAGTATCACTATTTTTTTGTAACGGGTGATTCGAATCATTGCGATAGGATCCTTAGCATCCTTATATTCATTTTGGATTTATGTAGTTATTTCGGATGGTTTATCTATTTGGATGGTTGTTTGATAACCTTTTATGTATTGAGATGTTTGAATTTATTTTTAATGGGTAACTCTATTTTTAATTACCATATGTTGATTTTTAGCATTTAGAGTGTTGGTAAAAGACCTGCGAAAATGTAGCCATTGACCCCAAAAATATACTCTTTACGTGTTGGCGAAATAATAACATAGTGTAGCCAAAGATATTAAATTGTTTAAGAAACAAGTGTAGCCATAATGATAAAGGGTGTTGCCAACAATATCGAAGTGTTTCACAATTTTATGTTACAGTAGTACTAAACAGGTGTAGCCATAGGTCTACGGCTATACTTTTAATGGTGTCACCACATAGATAACGGTGTTGGCATAGGTCTACAATAACACCTCTCAAGGTGTAGGAACAGAACCAAAAAGTGTTGGCATAGGGGTCTACAGCTACACCTTTCCGCAGTGTTACGAGAAACTATAAAAGTGTTAGCGTAGACCCCTATGGTAGCGGCCATTTTTGTAACACCCTCAAATTTGGTCAAAGTGTAGCCGTAGCCTGTTTTTTTTCTTTTACCAACACTTTTTAGGCTGTGAACACACTTTTTTAGGTGTGACTGAAGCCCATATATGGCGTAGTGAATGTTCGTAGATTGCTTTGATCAGGGCCGAGGGACATGTAGACGACGGCAAGGAATTGGTAACGGCTTCATTGGTATCGAGGCAAGCTATTACTTGCTCAGTTTATAATATTTAATGAATGGTTTCAGTTTCATTCGTTTATAATTCGTATAACAATGTTTATAATCGTAATCACAGGAGATTTGGGATTATAAATCGTATTCGAGTTTTGGGAATCTAAATCATAATGTATATGATTTACTTTTGTTATTGGTATACTTGTATATCGAGGATATATTGTGATAAAGACGAAGATATGAATTATCTTCAATCCGTGATACTTTGGACCGTCGAGTATTGAGGATAATTGTTCGTGATGGTTTAGACATTGAGATCATTCTCGAAGGACTCGGGGCAAGTACTCTATTCATTTTTATCATTTGTGTCGATCATGTCGTGATACATTCGTGGATCGTTGTTGTCATGCATTTGTGCATTGTTGTTGTCGTGTATTGTGTACTGTTGTTTTGTGCAGTTGTGCATTGATGTCATATGTCCACCTCGTATTCAGAATAATGGTTCGTGATGGTCTGGACATCAAGATTGCTCTCGAAGGACTCGGGGCAAGTACTCTAATCATTTTTGTCATTTCATGTCGATCATGTTGTGATACATGCGTGTATCGTTGTTGTCATGCATTGTGTATCATTGTTATATGCATTTGTGCATTGTTGTTGTATGTCCACCTCGGGTTGGTCCGACGGGATCATCGGGGGATCTATGCTAGCGTGCGCTGGATCAATAGACGGGTTTTTCACCTCGGGTTGGTCTGACGGGATCATCGGGGGATCTAGGCAGTGAACACTGGATCATCGGATTGCCATGTATTGTTGTTGTGCATATGTATATTATGGGTTTGCCATAAGTATACATTGTCATTATTGTTGTGATCATATTGACGTTGTCATATGAGTATGCATTTGTAGGTCTTGTGTTAGGACCATGTCCGTATGTTATGTTGATCTGATCTCGGATTAGACTGACGTGATATCTTGAGGTATGTTCCGTATTTCCTTGGTACTTGTCTTTGATGGACAATCGATTATCGTATTGGAATTGTCGATGTTATCCGATGGATTGAATTGGCCAGAGTTGGTATAATTTCCGTATCGCGAGTTATGATAATATTTTTGAGAACCTTGAGTATTGTTGAGATTGTAACACCCCGAGATATTCGGAATAATCACAGCGCCGTAAACCCTGTAAGTAACGATTTACAAGGCTAATTAAAAGAAATGTAAATATAATCCAACCTTACAACTGAAGTTCAAAATACAGAACTGGTTCAACTGATCCAAAGAGTTAACTTATATAACCATATCGAAAATGACATTATTAAAACACACGTACTCGAGTACTAAAGTGAACCAAGGAGACAAACCACAATAACAATAAACATCAACCACATCACTGAGCCATTTCATCGTCCTGTCGGTACTGTGGTTGCTTCCCCGCTCCTCGGCTACCTGAACATCAAAACAATGTCCACCCCCGAAGGGGTTAGCAAAACAATGCTAGTACAAGTATCATAATACATAAATCATCAGTGCATCATAAAACATGCCAAACGGACTTCCGTCATCGGAATCCAACGATGTGAATCCTCATGATTCCATCAACATAATACAGGGTAATCCAGCGATCCAGCGCCCTTGGTATAGATCCCCATGATGATCCCGTCGGACCAACGCATGGTGGAAAACCCGTCCAACGATCCAGTGCCCTCAGCATAGATCCCCATGATGATCCCGTCGGACCAACGCACGGTGGACATTCGATCCAGCGCCCTCAGCATAGATCCTCATGACCCCCTCGGATCATTTATACCATAAACCAATTAATTATGCATACATATATGCATTTCAATATGTTCATCAATACGAACAATTAACAACGAATACCACGAGAAATTAAAGAAATAAATATCATATTCGACAACATGAACAAAACCATATGCATGATCAAAGTTCCAATATAAATCAAACTCAACATATGATACTTGCCTCGAAAATGGCAAGAATTAAAAACTCCAACAAATGACACGCGTTCGTATGTCACCGCCCCTCGATCGTCCCCTATGCAAGGCTCGGACCTAAGAAATAATAAAGAATTCATATCATGCCATACGAATGTCTAATGATCCGGTTTACGGCCTAAAGCTCTAAAAATGAATTCTGCCTGAACTACTTAGCGTGCGCTACGTACTCTACGTAACGTGCGCTAAGCCTGCCCGTTAACGTACCCAAATGACCAAGTCTAGCATACGCTAGCTGTGTACTGACAGTCCTCTCTGAGCAGCCGACTGTCCCGCCTGATGACATAACGTATGTTACGTACCAAACATAGCGTACGTTACTCATTCCCGATAGCGCACGTTAATATACACATCTTAGCGTGCGCTAACCGTGCATGGCCGTTTACTACTGGGCAGAAAACTTAATCTAATGGTGATGAAAATCATGAAATCTTCAGTGCTAATACATGCCATCTCCGTGCATATCATGCTCATACGGTTTGTGAAAGATCTTTACGTATTAAATGACTACGAGATACAAGGATACGTATAATCATCACAACACCATAATTCATCTTTGATCTTCAAGAAAATATCCCAAGTCCAATCCATTTCATGTCCCAAAACGTATGATTCCTATATGTAAAGACATAAGAACTTGGTAATCTCCATATACTGGTCATAATCGGTTTTGAAGATACATGAATATGCTTAGGAGTCCATACACTAAAAAGGTTCAATGGATTATACGATGAATAAGTACCGAAACGTCGAAAATATCCTTCGAACACATGATGTTCGACTACATACGTATTTAACTGACTAGATAGTCCCAAATCATGATCAAAACGTCCTTCATAATAGTACTTAATATTGGTGAAGAATCACCAACCTCAAAGTAGTGAAGAACAAGGAGGAACTCGAAGCAATCCAACGCCGAAGGCTTGAACACCAATCTCCAATGATCTACAATCTTCGACTCAAGCTAGGATGCTGATTTGAAGGGTTTAGGATGAAGAGTATGACTCTCTAAGTCAAAGGATTCGGATGTGGAAAGTGAAAAGGCTGAAAATACAAAAAAGGATGTTGTCCCATTTATAGAAAGTGGTTATTAGCGCGCGCTAGTCCATATTCATAGCGTGCGCTAACGGCTTACTGACTATACTGTACTCAGCATTTATCGCGCGCTATCCTTATATCAGTAGCGTGCGCTACCGCGTTGACTTGTCTTTTTCCCGAAAGCCGTCTAGGTTCATCCCGACATAATCCGACCGAGATCCACAGCCGATCTCACCTACCGCCCTGTCTCAATCATGCTGACTACGTGTAGCGCGCGCTAAGGTTCGTACATATCGTGCGCTACGGATCCAAATTAGCGTGCTACATATAGTCGATAGCGTGCGCTACATGCGCAGAATCACAATTTAGATCACATTCATGAAATCATGCGCTAAACAACACTGGATCATGAAATACGGAGAATAATATTCAGATCAAAATGCAACAATTACAATATCACAAGGTTCAATTACATATCAGAAATATCGGGTATTACATCCTTCCTCCCTAAAAAGAAGTTTCGTCCCGAAACTTAAGATAAGAACAACTCTGGATATCTAGTCTTCATACTGTCCTCCGTTTCCCAAGTGGCCTCTTCAGCTCCATGTCGTGACCATTGTACTTTAACCAAGTGTATTGGTTTATTCCTCAATTGTTTGGTCCGACTCTCAAGTATCTTGATTGGTCTCTCTTCAAAGGTGCCGTCATTAGCTATCTCAATCTCATCGAACTCAATGATATGACTGGGATCCGGTACTTACCTCCGTAGTTGGTATACGTGAAATACATTGTGAACGTGACTCAGCGATGGCGGTAAGGCCAACCTGTATGCTAAATCCCCAACTCTCTCGAGGATCTCGAATGGTCCGATATATCTCGGACTTAGCTTGACCTTCATCCCAAAACGGAAAATTCCACGTGTAGGGGACACCTTCAATAGTACGTGGTTCCCAATGTCGAACTCTAGAGGGCGACGACGCACGTCTGCATAAGACTTCTGTCGACTCTGGGCAGTCAACAGTCTTTCCCGAATCAAAGCTATATTCTCTTGAGTCTGAACTATCAATTCCGGTTCCGTCCCGATCAAGTCCGAAGAATCATCCCAGCACAGGGGTGATCGGCATCTTCTCCCGTACAAAGCTTCAAATGGTGCCATCTTAATAGAAGCATTCCAACTATTATTGTAGGTGAATTCAATCAATGGCAGATGAACTTCCCAATCAGTTGACCAATCCAAAGCACAAGATCTAAGCATGTCTTCTGCTGTTTGTATAGTCCTTTCGAACTGACCGTCCATCCGAGGATGATAAGCCGTGCTAAAGTTTAGCTCGGTCCCCAAAGCCCTGTGAACTGCCTTCCAGAAGTGCGACACGAAACGACTATCTCGATCTGAAATAATGGTCTTCGGTGTCCCATGTAATCTGACTATCTCTGCAATAAATACTCGCGCCAATCTCTCGGGTCCCCAAGTACCTTTAATTCCTAGGAAATGAGCCGACTTGGTTAGTCGATCAACTACAACCGAAATCATGTTCATTCCCGTCTTGGTCCTTGGCATACTGGTGATGAAATCCATCGAGATATCCTCCCACTTCCACTCAGGGATCGGAAGCGGCTTTAACATTCTGGTAGGTCGCTGATGTTCAATCTTAACCTGCTGACAAGTCAAACACTTCGAAACGTATTCTGCTACGTCCTTTTCCATATTCCCCCACCAGAAGTTTTGTTTTAGATCCTTATACATCTTACTGCTACCTGGGTGAATAGAATAAGGCGTGCTATGAGCTTCCTTCAGAATTGCCCGTCTCAAATCATCAGCATCGGGAACGCAAAGTCAACTCTGGAATCTCAGAACTCCATCATCTTGTATCACGAATCCTGGGGCCTTTCCTTTCTTTACTTCGTCATATAACCGAAGGATCAGAGAATCGTTTGTTAGGCGTATTTTTATACACTTATTCATCATTATATTGTATTATTTTGGAGAGTAAATTTGCTTAAATGAGCTTTTAATGCCTTAATTTTGTATGTTTGTCAGGAGATTGGAGTCCGGAAGCTAAAACGAGGCGAAACGGGCTAAAACGGCAAATTTTGGCTATGAGCCGCGGCATAAGGAAGCAGGGCCACGGCATAGGAATAGGTGAGCCGCGGCACAGACGAATTAAATGGCGCCCAGGCTTCCAGCTGAAGACAGTGTGCCGCGGCACACTAGGCGGTTTTTGTATGTTCCGTGCGGATTTGGGCCGTTTCGAAGCCAGTTCTCGACCTACTCACACGGACGCGATTTGGAGACTGTACAAAGCTATAAATAAGGGTTTAAGACCCTAATTAATCATCTTTGGATCTTGAGCTTGGAATCAGAAATTCTTTGAGAGACGGCAGAAGAGGAAGAGAAGCAAAAGACTTCAAGAGCAGAGGGCGGAAGCCGAAGAACGGAGGAATCCGAGCTTCATCTGCGTTTGATTTTAATGCTTTCATTCATTTATTCTGTATTTTCATTTATTAGTATGTCAGGCTAAAACCCTAATCTAGGATTTTGATGAAACCTACGTTTTGACGGATTTGCTTGAGATTATCTAATTAATTACCTTTTTGTTGAGTTTTCCCAATCGTGTTTAATGCTTGCAATTATCTGGCCAATAGTTGTATTGATTTAATCATTCAATTCGAATCGGGAGAGGAGAATTGGTGAGGAACTATTGGTGAGGACCGTTTCATTCTGTGAGATAGGAATATAATCATAGGAGCTACGTGGCCTTTTGGAGATTTTATGCTTTTTGCCTATTGACGAATTAATTCACCTAGGGATAGAGTGCGTTATTCGCCTTTAGAAAAATCTATTGACCTCGGGAGAGGCGGTAGAATATATTAGCAATATCCGCCTTCAATAAATTGGGAGAATTATTAACTTCAGATAATCGAGAGTAAATTCGGATAAACCGAGGTGGATTCAGAATCCTAGACTTACTTATCATTTGATTTTCTTTCTTCAAGCTACCGTTTTCTACTGTTTAGTCTTTTAATAATTCTTTTAGTAATTAATTGCAAAACCCAAGTTCGATTGTTCGAATAAAACTGGAATACATAAAAATCGGTAGTTAGTGATTCAGTCCTCGTGGGAACGATACTCACTCATCACTTTATTACTTGTAAACGATAACGTGCACTTGCGTGTAAGAAATATCGCAACAAGTTTTTGGCGCCGTTGCCGGGGATTGAAATTTTGCTAATATCGATTTCAGTATTTCTAGTCTTAGTTTGAACGTTTTTATTTACTTGTGTATTTAATTTTATTTATTTATTTGTTTTTCCTTTCAGGATGTTTCGCGTAGTGCATGAGAAAACTCAGTAACGAAGGCCTACTACCTTTGGATACCGAGCTCGAGCGCACTCTTCGAAGGAACAAGAAGGAGAAACGAGAGTTACAGACGGCGGTGACCATGGCCGAGAATATCGAAATTCAAGGAGGACATAATATTGTGCAGCAAGCTCAACCGGAAATGGCACTTCGAGACTATGCCATGCCGCAAATTAATGCTAATTTTTCGGGAATTTGGCGTCCCACTATCCAAGCCAACAATTTCGAGATCAAGCCTGCGATCATTCAGATGGTGCAGGCGAGCTAATTTTGTGGATTGCCGAATGACGACCCAAACGCTCATATTGCTTCTTTTCTCGAAATTTGTGACACGTTCAAGAACAATGGTGTCACCGACGATGCTATCAGATTAAGGCTTTTCCCTTTCTCTTTGAGGGATAAAGTGAAATTTTGGCTAAATTCCTTACCGCCGGGGTCGATCACAACATGGGCAGAGTTAGCGCAAGCCTTCCTTGCTAAATTCTTCCCACCTTCTAAGACGGCGAGATTGAGAAACGAGATCACCACTTTCGGTCAGTATGATATGGAATCGCTCCACGAGGCATGGGAGCAATATAAAGATTTGTTACGAAGATGCCCACATCACGGCCTTCCAGACTGGCTTCAAATTCAGACGTTTTACAATGGATTGAGTGCCTCTACACGTACTCTCGTGGATGCAGCCGCCGGTGGGGCTTTGATGGGAAATACTATGGCCGAGGCACACTCATTGTTGGAAGCTATGGCCGCAAATGCATATCAATGGCCATCTGAAAGATTGACGCCGAAGCGAGTTATGGAAGTTTCTAGTAACGATCCAATATCCACATTGTCAGCCCAAGTCGCAGCATTAACGCAGCAGCTCCAAGCATTTTCGCATGCACCTTCCCCTGTTACCATTGAGACATGCAATTGGTGTAACGGATCCCACCCGAGCGCGGAGTGTCAAGTCGGAAACCAGTTCGAGCAACATCCTATGGAGCAAGCTCAATTCGTGGGAAATGGAAATCGACAAAATAACTCTTACCCCAGCACTTATAATCAAGGGTGGCGAAATCAACAAAATTTTTCGTGGAGGAACGGGCAAGCTTTAAAACCTCCACAAGCTCACTTCGCGCAGCCCCCACAGCAGCCCCCTCAATCACCAAAGGTATCATTGGAAGATGCTCTTGCTCAATTGGCGGCTAACACGAGCCGATTCATGACCCACACCGAAACGACCCTCCAAAATCATTCTACCTCCATCCGAAATCTGGAAACACAAATGGGGCAGATTGCTAATCTATTGTCTTCTCGGTCTCAAGGTGCATCGCCCAGCGCAGCTGAAATGAAACCCAAGGAAAACGTGCAAGCAATCGAATTACGAAGTGGAAAGGAGTTGAAAGGGTAGCCTACCAATAACAAAGAGCAGCCTATCGAGCAAAACGAGAAGGAAAAGGATGAGGAGCCCAAGCCAAAGGAAGTATCGACTACTCAGCCCACTCCTCAAGTTCCATTCCCACAGCGTTTCCAAAAGCAAAAACTGGACAAGCAGTTTTCAAAATTCCTCGACGTCTTCAAGAAATTGCACATAAACATTCCATTTGCCGACGCGTTGGAACAAATGCTGAGTTATGTTAAATTCATGAAAGAAGTCTTGTCAAACAAAAGAAAGCTCAAGGAATATGAGACGGTCGCTTTAACGGAGGAGTGCAGCGCTATTTTACAAAAGAAGCTCCCACCTAAATTGAGAGATCCGGGAAGTTTTACCATCCCTTGCATCATTGGAAATTCGTCTTTTGAAAGAGCCCTATGCGATCTCGGAGCCAGCATAAATCTTATGCCCCTTTCTATTTTTAAAAAGTCGGACATTGGGAAGCCAAGCCGACGACGGTCTCCTTGCAATTAGCGGATCGATCTATCAAATATCCGAGGGGAGTAATAGAGGACGTGTTAGTAAAGGTTGACAAATTTATCTTTCCAGCGGATTTTATTGTGCTCGATATGGAGGAAGATCAAGATATCCCGATTATCTTGGGAAGACCATTCTTGGCGACCGGCCGAACTTTGATCGATGTGGAAAAGGGGAAGCTGACTCTACGTGTTCAAGAGGAGCAAGTAACATTCAATATCTTTCGATCCGTAAAATATCCGAGTGACGCTGAAAATTGTTTCCAAGTTGACGTCATTGACTCGTGCGTGAGTAGAACTTTTCGAGAAAATTATCCACCCGATCCATTGGAATCCGTTTTGATTGGGGCTGTTTCCGAACTAAATGCAGAGCATGCAGCCTACGTACGCCACATGGATGCTTCCCCACCAATTTTCATTCGTAAACCATTCGAGGAGCTCGGAAGTTCACTAACTCGACCAACCCCATCGATCGAAAAACCTCCAAAGTTGGAACTCAAGAAGCTGCCGCCTCATTTGAAATATGCATTTTTGGGGCCCGACGACTCCCTTCCAGTTATTCTTTCGGCCACTTTAGCGGGGGATCAAGAGGCGAAATTATTAAGAGTTTTGAGGGAGTACAAATCTGCTCTTGGATGGTCTATTGCGGATATTAAGGGGATCAGCCCGTCAATTTGCATGCACAAGATTTTGATGGAGGAAGAGTACAAACCATCCGTGGAGCATCAACGCCGGTTGAATCCAAACATGAAGGAGGTGGTAAAAGTCGAGGTTTTAAAACTCCTCGACGCAGGTATGATCTTTCCGATTTCTGATAGCAAGTGGGTAAGTCCGGTCCAAGTTGTGTCGAAAAAGGGTGGGATAACGGTTGTTCAAAACGATAATAATGAATTAATTCCCACTAGGATTGTCACGGGGTGGCGTATGTGCATAGATTATAGGAAATTAAATAAGGCCACTAGAAAAGATCATTTCCCGTTACCTTTTATTGATCAGATGTTAGATAGATTAGCCGGACACGATTTCTATTGCTTTCTCGATGGTTACTCGGGGTATAATCAGATTTACATAGCCCCCGAAGACCAAGATAAAACGATGTTTACATGTCCTTACAGCATTGTCGCTTATAGGCGCATGCCTTTTGGATTATGTAATGCGCCGACTACTTTTCAACGGTGTATGATGGCTATTTTTTCTGACATGGTAGAGCAGTGTATTGAGATTTTTATGGAGGATTTTTCTATTTTTGGAGATTTGTTTGACATTTGTTTGAAAAATTTGCAGAAAGTCTTGAGAAGATGCGAAGAGACAAATTTGGTCTTGACTTGGGAGAAGTGTCATTTTATGGGGCAGGAGGGCATTGTGCTTGGCCATCGAATATCCTCACATGGAATTCAAGTCGACCGAGCGAAAATTGAAACAATTGAGAAGATGCCTCCACCCACTTCGGTCAAGGGGATTAGAAGTTTTTTGGGACATGCCGGTTTCTATCGCCGATTTATTAAGGATTTTTCGAAGATCACGAAGCCGCTGTGCAATCTACTCATGAAGGATGTTCCATTTACTTTTGACGAGTCTTGTAAAGAAAGTTTCGATTTATTGAAGAAAGCTCTAAGCACGGCACCGGTGATAGTCGCTCTGGATTGGGACCTTCCGTTCGAGTTAATGTGTGATGCAAGCGACTTTGCCATTGGGGTCGCTTTTGGGCGAGACGAGGGAAGGTGTTCCATGTCATATACTATGCGAGCCGAACACTCGATGACGCCCAAAGAAATTATGCCACAACGGAGAAGGAATTGTTGGCGGTGATCTTTGCATTTGATAAATTCCGGGCGTATCTACTGGGAACGAAAGTGATAGTGTGGACCGACCATTCAGCAATAAAATACCATTTGGAGAAGAAGGATGCCAAACCAAGGTTGATTCGGTGGGTGCTACTCCTTCAAGAATTCAACTTGGAGATTCGGGACAAGAAAGGGACAGAAAATGTTATAGCCGATCACCTTTCACGATTAGAGAATCCCCTCGAGAAGGGAGAAAGTCAGCCACAAATTATAGAAACCTTCCCCGACGAGCAGCTCTACAAGTTGGATTCAAAACACGCGCCTTGGTATGCTGATCTAGTGAACTACTTGGCAAGTAAAACAATTCCGAACGACCTCTCACGCCATCAAAAGAAGAAGCTAATCTCGGACGCTAAGTATTATTTGTGGGACGATCCTCTTCTTTTCAAAAGATGCCCCGATCAAATCATTCGTAGATGTATTCCGGATGAGGAAATCCACAGTGTGCTAAATCATTGCCATGCATCACCCTACGGTGGACATTTTAGTGGAAATAGAACATCGGCAAAGGTCTTACAATCGGGGTTCTATTCGCCGTCCTTATTCAAGGATGCTCACTCCTTTGTGTCTGCGTGTGATCGGTGTCAACGTACGGGAAACATCTCAAGACGACACGAAATGCCGCTGAACACCATACTTGAAGTTGAATTGTTCGATGTATGGGGGATCGACTTCATGGGTTCATTTCCTCCATCAAATAAGAATCTCTATATTTTGGTGGCCGTAGATTATGTCTGAAAATGGGTTGAAGCGGTGGCACTACCTACGAATGGGTCCAATGTCGTAATCAAGTTTATAAAACAATATATCTTCACACGTTTTGGAACTCCACATGCTATTATCAGTGATGGTGGGTCACACTTCGACAACAAATTTCTTGATGCGGTTTTGATAAAATACGGAGTCACTCATCGTGTTGCTACAGCATACCATCCTCAGACGAGCGGTCAAGTCGAGATATCAAATCGAGAGCTGAAGTGGATCCTAGAAAAGACGGTCAGCTCGTCTCGAAAAGATTGGTCATTTAAACTCGATGATGCACTTTGGGTGTACCGGAGTGCGTATAAAACACCTATCGGAATGTCGCCCTACAAATTGGTCTATGGGAAAGGTTGCCATTTACCCGTAGAGATGGAACATCGTGCTTACTGGGCGATAAAGAAACTAAACTTTGATCTGAAATCTACTGGTGAAAAGCGTTGTTTGCAGCTGAACGAGTTGGAATAAATTCGCCACGACTCATACGAAAATGCGAAACTTTATAAGGAGCGGACAAAGATTTGGCATGATAAGCACATCACGCAGAGAGAATTTGTCCCGGGACAAGAGGTGTTGCTATTTAACTCTCGCTTAAAGTTATTTCCCGGGAAATTGCGTTCACGATGGTCGGGACCATTCACCGTAGTTCAAGTGTTTCCACATGGTGCGGTAGAAGTACAAAAAGATGCCCAAAAATTCAAAGTTAATGGACAACGGTTGAAGGCATACTTGGGGAACCCAATAGACATGCAGAAAACGAGTGTCGCCTTATCCACGGCCGGATGAATGCGAGAAAAGTCCGGCTAAAGACTATAAACTTAGCGCTCCTCGGGAGGTAACCCGAGTATTAGTTGTAGAATCTTTATTGTTTTCTTGCATTTTTAGAGTCCTTCTTTGTCATCATTCTTCTTTGATCCGTCCTTCCTTCTCGTCTTGATGTTTTCGTTTAAAAATTCTGTGCAGGAATCAGCCAAGGGGAGGAATTCAATGATGGGCCACGGCACAATAAAAGTGAGCCGCGGCACGCACCGGTTGATGAAACATGGCCAACCAAACTGTACTCTGTGCCGCGGCACGATCTTTCTGAGCCGCGGCACACCAGGTCACTGAGCCGCGGCACACATACCCTGAGCCGCGGCACACCAAATGTTCAAGAAACGCCCAGGAAACTGTACTTTGTGCCGCGGCACGGGGAAAATGAGCCGCGGCACACTAACACATTGAGCCGCGGCACGCCTACACTGAGCCGCGGCACCCGGTGGTATTGCAAAGAGTCCCAGGACGACTGTACCTTGGGCCGCGGCTCACTTATATTGTGCCGCGGCCCCCGTCGCAAAATAAGAACACCCAGGTAGGCCTCATACAGTCGATCGGCCTGCACAAGGTCCCTTCCTCCCTCCCTTTCCTTCCTTCCTTCCTTCGCACAATGAGGTCAGTAGATACCATTCTCTTAGTCTCATTCTCCAATTCTCCAGGTAATTCTTGATTTCTTAATCATAAGTGATACGTGATTTGAAAAGAATGGAAGTTATATATTGCTAGTTGTTCTTCAATGATTTCTCTAAAATGGAGTTGGAATATGGGGAATTTGGTTATTGATTGTGAAGGAATTGATATTTATGAACGAATTAGTGATGATAGTTGTCGTTATTCATGGTTATTATCTGTATTATTATTTTTGGGATTTGGAGTTAACCATCAAAATTCTTGTTCTTCATTTTGACTTGTGCACACAAAGTGTTTGATAAATTGCAGCAATGAAAAATTGGTAAGCCAAGCATTTTTAAATTATATGCAATGAATCATGTTATCGAATTACATTGTCCCCAACCCTCACATCATGTTAAACTTGAGAGCTCATACTTAACTTCCTTTTTGATGATGCAAGCTCATTTATTCACACTCCGCATGATGTAGTCAAGAAGTGTGCAAGCTCACCGGATGATGCCGGCACCAGCTCGTGAAAGGACCAGAGGGGAGTACTTTACCTTCTAATTCTATTGCATATCATATTTTGTCCATTGTGGTCAATGTACGTCCTAAGTTTGGGGGGGTTTACTTTCTGTTGCTACATTCATTGTTGTACTGTTTTTGTTGCACTTTTCATTACTTTGCGTTATTTTTTTTTTTTTTCCGATAGCCTTGCTTGTCTTGATTTTACTCTATTCGTGAATCTTTCGTGCTTCTATTTATGTAATACTGATGTTACGACACTGTTTTTCTCTCTGAAGAAACGGTCGAGTTTTGGTCGAGTTGTATTCAGTGATTTCTGTTTCTGCTTGGTATTCATTTAGGTCCGAAATTTTTCTCGTGATTGTAGAGGTCTTGGCGGATAAGAGAGGATACATTCGTGTTTTAAAATCACCGTCGATACATTTGGTTACATTTTTCGGTTAGTTAGTAGTCCAGTTACATTAGTCGTGTTGGCACTTAGATTGAGTTTAGAGTCGGTCAGTTTTTTCCCAAAAGTCGAGGTATTTTTGTTCTATGATGGGAAGTCTAGTAACCGGGGGTATTCACGTGACCCGTTATTTACTCTCGCGTAAAACGACGACCCTGATTAGTGATTTAGAGATTTCACATGTGCCAATGATAGGGAGCCTAGTAACCGGGGGTATTCACGTGACCCGTTGTTTACTCTCGCGTAAAACGGTGACCTTGATTCGGACATGCGGGAATTATATATTCGAGTTGTTTCTCCGTTGTAGAAGGGAACTTAGTAACTAGAAGAACCCATGTGCCCCATGAGTGTCTTTTACGTCAAACGGTTTCCCAATACATGAGAATGGAAGTTCCACCCTAGGATTATCCCGATGAAACATCCCGAGATCCGAACCTAGTGGTCAACTCGAATCAATTTCTTGAGCATATATATAAGGGAATACTGTCCGAGGGTTATTTTTTATGAAACTCGTGAAAATTTTGCCATTAGACTGTGGAACGGGGCAAATTTAGCTCGTTTATTTTAAACTTTCATATTGACGGTCGATTAGATTCACGTTTGTTAATCTTTGAGCTGGACTTTCTTCATGAACGAGTGATTAGGACTGAACTTGGTTATTTTGTGGAATCAGTGTTCTGAGTGTAGCTTACTATTACGATACTCGTATTATTCAGAGAGAATTTCAGGATAGTATTGATTAGGTTAAGCACTATGAGTTGCACGATTATTCACGATATTCTTTTGTTGAAATTAATTCTTTTTTCTTGAGGACAAGCAAAGGCTTAAGTTTGGGGGTATTTGTTAGGCGTATTTTTATACGCTTATTCATCATTATATTGTATTATTTTGGAGAGTAAATTTGCTTAAATGAGCTTTTAATGCCTTAATTTTGTATGTTTGTCAGGAGATTGGAGTCCGGAAGCTAAAACGAGGTGAAACGGGCTAAAACGGCAAATTTTGGCTATGAGTCGCGGCACGAGGAAGCAGGGCCGCGACATAGGAATACAACCAGCGGGCACTAAGTAGATCAGACTGTGGCCGCGGCACGCCCAGTGAGCCGCGGCACGCATTTAATTAAATGGCGCCTAGGCTTCCAGCTGAAGACAGTGTGCCGCGGCACAGATTTAGTGAGCCGCGGCACACTAGGCGGTTTTTGTATGTTCCGCGCGGATTTGGGCCGTTTCGAAGCCAGTTCTCGACCTACTCACAAGGACGCGATTTGGAGACTGTGCAAAGCTATAAATAAGGGTTTAAGACCCTAATTAATCATCTTTGGATCTTGAGCTTGGAATCAGAAATTCTTTGAGAGACGACAGAAGAGGAAGAGAAGCAAAAGACTTCAAAAGCAGAGGGCGGAAGCCGAAGAACGGAGGAATCCGAGCTTCATCTGCGTTTGATTTTAATGCTTTCATTCATTTATTCTGTATTTTCATTTATTAGTATGTCAGGCTAAAACCCTAATCTAGGATTTTGATGAAACCTACGTTTTGACGGATTTGCTTGAGATTATCTAATTAATTACCTTTTTGTTGAGTTTTCCCAATCGTGTTTAATGCTTGCAATTATCTGGCCAATAGTTGTATTGATTTAATCATTCAATTCGAATCGGGAGAGGAGAATTGGTGAGGAACTATTGGTGAGGACCGTTTCATTCTGTGAGATAGGAATATACTCATAGGAGCTACGTGGCCTTTTGGAGATTTTATGCTTTTTGCCTATTGACGAATTAATTCACCTAGGGATAGAGTGCGTTATTCGCCTTTAGAAAAATCTATTGACCTCGGGAGAGGCGGTAGAATATATTAGCAATCTCCGCCTTCAATAAATTGGGAGAATTATTAACTTCAGATAATCGAGAGTAAATTCGGATAAACCGAGGTGGATTCAGAATCCTAGACTTACTTATCATTTGATTTTCTTTCTTCAAGCTATCGTTTTCTACTGTTTAGTCTTCTAATAATTCTTTTAGTAATTAATTGCAAAACCCAAGTTCGATTGTTCGAATAAAACTGGAATACATAAAAATCGGTAGTTAGTGATTCAGTCCTCGTGGGAACGATACTCACTCATCACTTTGTTACTTGTAAATGATAACGTGCACTTGCGTGTAAGAAATATCGCAACATCGTTCAACTGCTTAGATTTGATTTCCTCGACTAGTGACGAAGTCAGTTCCATCACATATAGTTGCCCTTGGATTCCTGGTGACCATACTTCAATCCCTTCGTGGATCAGTTCTCGTTGAATGCAGGTTTGGGATGTAAGCACTTCCAACACTCGAAGAGAAATAGGTTTACGGCTCAGTGCATCAGCCACTACGTTTGCTTTATCCGGATGATAGACGATTTCCAAGTCGTAATCCTTGATCAATTCCAGCCACCTTCTCTGCCTCATGTTTAATTCCTTCTTACTGAAAATGTACTTGAGTCTCTTATGATCTGTAAAGATCTGACAATGAGTGCCGTACAAATAATGTCGCCAAATTTTCAAGGCAAAGACCACAGCTGCTAGCTCCAGATTGTGAGTCGGGTAATTAACTTCGTACGGTTTCAACTGCCGAGAAGCATAGGCAATCACCTTATCCTTTTGCATCAACACACATCCCAGACCCTGATTTGAAGCGTCGCTGTATACCATGAATCCACCAGTCCCATATGGTAACGCTAATATAGGTGCTGTCGTCAGTCTCTTCTTAAGTTCATCAAAACCAGCCTGGCATTTCTCATCCCACGTGAACTTTTGAGTTTTCTGTAACAGCTGAGTGAGAGGACGAGCAATTTTGGAAAATCCCTCTACAAAACGGCAATAATATCCATCAAGTCCCAAGAAACTCCGGACTTCTTTCACGTTATTCGGAGCTTCCCATTCCAAGATTGCTTCGACTTTCTTCGGGTCCACCTGAACTCCGTCAGCTGATATCACATGCCCAAGGAAAGTTACTTCCCTAAGACAGAACTCGCATTTGGAAAGCTTCGCATACAGCTGTTCCTTCCTCAAGGTGCTCAAAACCACACGCAAATACTCGGCATGCTCCTCTGTGTCTTTCGAATATATCAAGATGTCATCGATGAAGACGACCACAAATTTATCCAAGTATCCTAAGAATACCCGATTCATCAATTGCATGAATACTGCAGGAGCATTGGTAAGTCCAAATGGCATCACTACAAATTCATAATGCCTGTACTGGGATCTGAAAGCAGACTTCGATATATCCGATTCCTTAATTCTCAACTGATGGTATCCTGATCGCAAGTCAATCTTCGAGAATACTCTTGCCCCTTGCAGTTGATCAAACAAGTCGTCGATCCGAGGTATAGGATACTTATTCTTGATCTTCACTTTGTTGAGCTCCCTGTAATCAATACATAATCGGAGGGATCCGTATTTCTTCCGGACAAAGAGAACAGGCGCTCCCCAAGGAGAAACGCTAGGTTGAATATAACCCTTCTGTAATGATTCCTCCAGTTGCTTCTTTAGTTCATACATCTTGGTTGGCGCCATGCGGTATGGTGCTCTGGAAATAGGAGCGGCTCCAGGCTCTAATTCGATAGTGAACTCCACTTCTCTCTGCGGAGGTAACCCAGGTAGTTCGTTAGGAAATACATCTGAGAATTCATTCACAACTGGAATAGATGAGAGCTCTACTCCTTCCTCTTTCCTCATGGCATAGCACCAAAGTCCATGACATCCCTGCTTCAGTAATTTCACGGCTTTCATTGATTTGATCAATTTTCCCGAGCTTCCCGGTCTCCATCCTCTGAATTAGTGTTCAGATCCGTCATCAGCAATGATAGAAATGACTCTCTTTCAGTAATTCACAATAACTCCATAACGGTTGAGCCAATCGTCTCCGAGAATTAAGTCGTCACCATGTATGTCAACTACAATAAGATTTGATGGCCAATCTCTCCCTCCTATAGACACTGGAAAATCTCTACCTTCTAGGGTTCCCACAATTTTCTCTCCGCTCGGTAATCCCACAACATAAGGTTCACAATCATACAAGCACGAGATTTTCAAACGATTAACACAGTTCAAAGATATAAAAGAATGCGTCGCTCCTGAATCGAACAAGACACTAACTGGTTGCAAAAGGATCTGAATCGTACCTGATGCAACAGCTGTGTTCTGATCGTCTGACTTCTTCATCTCGTAAATACGCGGAGGAATGGACCCAGCACTGGATGCCTCTCTTTTCCCAACATTCTGCTGTTGGAAACTGCTTTGCTGCGTCTGGTTTACACTAGTGTCCTTCGGAACTGGTACAGGAGTGCGAGTACCAAAAGATCGAGTTGCATTTCCACAAAATGTTGTGCGATGCCCTTCCTGTCCACACTCGAAACAGGTCACAAAAGCGCGAAATCCACGCCGAACATGCCCCGCTTTGCCACAGTTATAACATTTCTTCCCTGCATCTGAAACGGTTGGTGCTGCCCGGAACTTCTTTCCACCTCGAGAAGGATGCGGAGGCCTCCTGGATGAATGAAATGAGGACTGGACCCTGCGGGGCCCACTACTCTTATTTTCCGTGAAGTTGCCAGCCACTTTCTGCTTCTTTGCTTCCGTTGACTTTTCTAATGCCGCCTCTTTCATATCATAGGCCAATGCTTTGTCCTGATACTGTCGCAAGGTGGTACATTCAAATCCGGACATATACTGCTGAATCTCCGGCTTCATCCGCATGTCGAAATGAAAAATCCTCTCCGCCTCGGTTCTGACCAAGTGGCGCACATAAGTCAGCTGGTGATTAAAAGTCTTAAATATGTCTGTCACAGATGCCTCTGAATTTTGTGGTGAGAAAAACTCCCGGACTCGGGCCTCTCTAACTGGGCGAGGACAATATTGCGCTTTCATCATTAATTTGAACTCCGTCCAGTCAGCATTATGTTCTTCAGGTCGAACGGCCTCCCACCAATCGAAAGCCTCCCCAGTCAGAAGATACTGGGCGATCGGAACCTTTCTATCGTTGGGACAGTTAATCCCTGCAAAGATCTTCTCTAACTCCTTCAGCCAGTGATCCCAAGAAAGTGTCTCAGCAGAACCTTCAAATTTCGGAGGGTGCAATTTGACCACTTCAGCAAGCCATTTGTCCCCCCGATTATCCTCGTTATGCTGCTGCCCCATCGCCGTCTGCATGCAATCGACAACTTGAGCAAACTGGTTTATCTGAGCAACCACCTGTTGAAGCACTCCCGGCACATTAGGATCTGCATTATTATTAGCTGATCCCTGCTGTCCTCCAGAACGGGAATCGGTTCGACTAGCAGAAATCTCTAGGGTAGACGCCGAATCCTCCTGTCTGACATTTCCACGTCTGCGTCCACGACCACGTCCGCATCCACGACCTCCCCTAAACATACTGTAAACACAAACACTCAATATTGACACGCTTTTAGTGTAACTATCGCAAGTGCATGATATCGTATCAAGTAGTAAAGTGGACTTTTTGAGTCCGGTTTATCGATCCCACAAGGAAGTTTTGTTATAATTTGAATTATACACTATTAGTCTATTTTTATAGATACTAAGATGAGTGAAACACACAATTTAACGAGTTTGGTTTAATTGTTGCTGAGTAAATGCAATAATAGTTCTAATATTTTAAAGAAATAAAAATATTGTAATAATAATAAATTGATTAAATGATAAAATGAAATAGTTTGGATTACAAACTTAGTTCGTCATTAGTTATAAAAGATGTATTCGAGATTATAAGATGAATTTACTTATTATGTTGTGTAGATTCGATTTTCCTTAAAAGACGGTTTCTTTCGAACTATAAAACGTCCCTTACATATTGAATCAATCCACTATATTTCTATGTTGATTGGCTTCAATACATAGCATTAGGATTTATGAAAATAACTCAAAGAATCATCTAAGGACTAGGGGTATATTTCTATCCCCTAGAACAACTTAGAGTGAAGATCATTTGATCTAATCAAACATATTTTCTTTCGAAACATATGAAGACCATAAATATCGTCATTTATTGGCCAAATAAATAAAGATTGTTAAAACAATGAAAATCACACACAATAATTGTAATATCCGCAATTTCGAATTTCGGTAATTTTCTTTTTTCGGCGGAAGTTCGTTTTGACGACTCTCTCCTGACCGTTTCGTCATTCCGAGAATGATTAATTCTGCACTTTTTGTCATCCGAGTTCGTTTCGGTGTCGTTTTGTTGAGTTCCGTATCCTTAATCGACTTTTTCACGTGGGAGTTCGACTTTGTAAAGTCACCATTAATTCTTGGAAACTCCAAAAATACTGAATCTTTGCAATATTATAGACCATGAAGTTAGCTTTCCAATGGTTCAAACGGTGAGTCAATCGGAGTCCAGGCGAAGGAGTTATGGTCGAAATAGCTAAGACTACACGATGTGCCTTTTTCGTGTTGGAGTGGGCTGTACCGTGTGCCGCGGCACACTTCAGCTGTGACGCGGCACTAAGCTGATTCTGGCGTTTTTGGCCCCAGGCGCGGCACACTCATCCTGTGCCGCGGCACACGGGCTTTTTCTGCGTTTTTTAGCAGATTTTCGAGGAGAAACATTCATTTTCTCCTCTCTTCTTCCTCCTACCATTCTAGGCGATTCCAAGGGCGATTTTGGGCGATTTGAGTGCTCCCAAACTTGTAGAGATCATCCACCTCAAGTCTTATTGTAGATTTTCGACCTCTACTTGAATCCTTCATCCAAATCAAGGTATTTTGGCTTGAACCCTTGTTTTTGTAGATTTGGGGATTTTCCTTTTTGATTTCGATTCCAATCCGTTTTTAATCAATTAATTGTTGTATAAACGTTGTTTTGAACTTGTTCTACGGATTGGATACTCGTATCTTTGGTTCGTTCGACCCGAGGGGTGATTTCTTTGTTCTTGAAGGGTCTTGAACATTTAATGTTCGATTAAATGTTCGAATGAGTTCCCTTTGATAGTTTGTTGGGATTTCCGTTGTTTTCGGCCTTGATTCTCGTCGTAATCATGTTTTATTATTCCTTACGGAGGATTATAGGTGCTCGATGATTCCGATGTTGAATTCTGTTGGTGATTGATGATTCATATGGTGTTTTCCCGTAGTAATTTCGGTGCTATCGCGTTCTAGATAGTGTTCTGGAATTTGAGGGCTACCCGGCCGTATCCGTTCATTTTTCCATTGCTCGTGATATCGAGGCAAGTACCTTGCCCATACTATTCTTGTTTTGTGAATATGATAATTGGTGATCGTCTTTATATATTTGTTTGATTGTTTAAAACGAGTTTTCAAAAGATTTGGTTAGCCTTGTTAAAGGCCCTCTTTCAAAATCGTGTGTGTTTTGTGATTGGTGTGTTTCTCGAACGAGTATGTGAATCTTATGGACATGTTTGGTGTTGATGATGCACTTGGTATTTGCGTGTGGACGTATATTGTTTCATTTCGGTGCATTGTGGTTGACGTGTTGTTTTACTAAGTGTTTGATGCCTCTGGGTGAATTGTTTGGATATCCCCGTTGTACGGGAGTTTATTGTATTTTGACCCCTGCGTGGGTATGTGTTTGGAATTGAGTTGTATGTTATTATTGAAAGACCAAGTCGGTCTACTGAGTCATTTTAGCCTTAAAGGCGATGTTTAGATGTTTGATTTTAGTTATCAGCCTGGTAGATCCTCGAGGAGAGGGTTTACGGCGTGTAATATCCCTGAGTGGATTGGGGGTGTTACAATAATAAGTAATTCAAAATAGATCTTTATACAAATATAAATAACATGACTAACCCTGTTTATAATCCCAACTAAAGATTACTTAGCCCATGAAGGGTTTATTACACATATTACAAGCTTGTGTGGTCATTATTAGTTGAATCAAGAGAAAGAATTGATCCTAACTCCCTTAGTAGATAAAGGAGATAGAAACAATAAACTCTCTGAACAACATATATTATACCACACTTACAAAGATCACTCAAGAACACAGGTGTGTTCTTCACACAAAAAGAAAAGTTTACAAAAAAATGGAAAATTATAAGATGAATGATGAATGATGAAGGATCTAAGGGGTCTATTTATACACCTAAAGTCATCTAATAGCTCCAAAACTCCAGCATTATTACATTAGATCGGATCAATGCCAGCCATCCCCTCAATAATACACAAAAAGTATAAAAATTAGACAAATCATAGCAATCTGTCAAGAGTTACGGCCGTAACATTCAGAAGTTACGGCCGTAACAAGGGTGACTTACGGCCATAACTCCTGAATGTTACGGCCGTAACGTGGCTTCGTAAATTTGCTCATTTGAAGCTTTGATAGTTACGTTTTCAGCCCAGAATTTTTCAGACTTTGCGTTTTTGCCCCAGATCTTCTTCGGATGATAACTTTTGATATATAACTCTGATTTTTAATCCGGAAAGACTGCCGAATTGGTCTCGGAAAGCCCTACAACATGAATATATCAAAGTTCAATAAAGAGAATATTTATTAAACATGTTGTTTCTTGAGTAATTCAGTTATTTAATCCGATCATCATCCGATAAAAATAAAATTATTTAAACTAATAAATTAAAAGCAAAAAACGAGTAGACTAGCTCAATTATGGGTGAATTTTATCGATAGAAACCATGG
Source organism: Orobanche coerulescens (assembly GCA_033398695.1). Lineage (NCBI taxonomy): Eukaryota > Viridiplantae > Streptophyta > Magnoliopsida > Lamiales > Orobanchaceae > Orobanche > Orobanche coerulescens. The sequence goes on from CM065802.1 coordinate 197,807,739, forward strand.
ATAAGTGTACAAAACTGACACTTATCACACCCCCAAACTTGAATTCTTGCTAGTCCCGAGCAAGACTCTTTATTATTCACACTCCAAAAATAAAAAAATAAAAATAAAACAAAAATAAGAAAATTAATACACACATAAATTAAAATATAAAAAGAGAAAAGGATATCAAAATGCCATTAATAAACAACAACCATCTTTATACAGTAGATAGAAATGAATCAAGATTCAAAATAAATCTACTAATGTTTTTGAAGTTAAAACACGGTTTTTATTTTGTAATTCCAAAATGTAAGGTTTCCCCCCAATAGGTTGATTGTTTCTTTCCCACTCGTGATACACACGACTCCCTTTAATGGTTGCTCTCGATCACTCGTTTATTTGTTGACTCAATATGAAGAAGAATTTCATTGGCGTCATCAAATATTGTGATTTTCACAAAATTGAGTGTATTGAAATTCAGCTGCTAATTAATTCAAATCTGCTCATAAACTACATCCCTTTTAGTGATAGCTTTCACACCGTTATTTGCTAACGTGTAGCTCTTTTCACTAACACAATTTCTATCTCATTATTTTTCTCCGTAAAAAGGTGATAGCTTTCACACCATTATTTGCTAACGTGTAGCTCTTTTCACCAATTTTTCTGAGACGACAGCTACGCACCAACAATGGTTAGTCCTTTATTTTTTGCAAAATTTAAGACTTCCAAAATTAGGCAGCTGTTGCTGCTCAACACTTCTCCTTTTCGTCATTTATTTTTTAAGTGATAGCTTTCACACCGTTATTTGCTAACGTGTAGCTCTTTTCACCAATGACTCCCTTTTTTTTTTAGGGAATAGAATTTTTGCAGAAAATCATTTTTTAGTTAAGCATAAAAAATCAAAAACTCCACAAATTAAGTAAATTTCAGTTTTTTTTTTTCAACCAATTGATTCTTCTTTTCTCAAGGTAACGAATGACTCGATTTTATATGATAATTACAAGGCTTGGAAAGAGAGATTAAGGCTCAAAAATTTTGGAATATACAATTTTTTTTTTACCGGTTAAAACGATTTAGAAGCTTGTATATAGCTAATTTATTGGTGTTTTGGCCAGATCTAGAAGTCTCATAAATCAAAATACTATATATATATATATATATATAAAATTAAGGCAAATAACCAAATCAATCAAAACACACCAAAAACCAAATCAATCAAAACACACCAAAATTACAACACACCAAAATACTAAAACAAACCACCCCCAAACTTGAAAATAAAACTGTCCTCAGTTTAAAAATAAAAAAAATAAAAATCAATGCAGAAAAGCAGAATACTCCCTGTTAAGAAAGTTGATGTCTGAGCTAATGCCTTTTAGAATCTGCAAGAGAATAAATATACGAGGCACACAACAAAAGAAAATAAAATATACTCGTAAGTATAACATAATTTTTAAGATGCGCATCAAGAAAGTCTGACGAGTCGCCTTACGCTGCCATCAAAGTTTTTATAAAAGCAAAACACGAAATAAAAATTACAGCAATACATAAATCGCGAATAGATGCGCGTAAAGAGATCAAGAAGAAACTCCTTAAGCTGCCATCATTTAGCACGATTATTACACACGACAGAAAGTAAAAATACAAGAGGTCCGACATGGGTTATCAAAGGGAGAGGAATGAATCCACTTTTTGTTTTCTCACGGTAAAATCTTCTACCCAGACAACTTTAGCTAGAGCTGGATCTGGTTGAGGAACAAATTCATTGAGTTTTTTGATTAGTTCTTCTGGTGTTGTTGCAACGACTATGATTTGTTTTGCACGCTCGGAAATAAACCCCTTTTCAGCAGAGTAGTCGATGAAAGACAGTAAACCATCAAAGAAACCATTGACATTAAGCACACCTATTGGTTTTTGATGAACATTTAGCTGGGCTCTGGTAACCACATGAAAAAGTTCCTCAAGGGTTCCAAAACCACCGGGAAGGGTGATAAAGGCGCCATAATTATTTATCATGTGAGTTATGCGATCTTGCATATTCACAGATCTAAACTCATCTCCAATAGTTGACCCGGTGATTTTACTTTCAGCCAGAGGTTTTGGGATTATTCCCAACACTCTTACTCCTTCCATATAGGCGAAGGCACTCGTCCCATTAATCCTAGACTTCCTCCTCCGTAAACTACATGAATGCATTTTTCTCCTAAGGTACGACCCAAGTTGTGGGTCGCTCAAGAAAGCATGCCTCTTTTCCAGAACTAGCTCCACCAAAAATGCATACCGTGTTAAATTTTTTTGTTGAAGATGATGACTCCATTTTTGAAAAGGAATTTTTTTTTAGAGAGAAACAGAGAAAAGTGCAAGTTTGAGGGATGAATGAAAGAAACAAGCACAATGTTTATTTATAGAAGAAAAAGAAGGTAAAAATTGTTTAACAAGTTTGTGATTGCGTTGATTGCGCTTCAACTACTCAATAGAATAATGAAAGCATTTATCGCGTATCACATTTTTTTATTCAGAAAATCTCACCACACGACAAAAATAAAAGATACTTACGCATATGTACAGTAGTTGTGATTGTGGCTCACATCTTCCTCTGATTTTACGTTCAGAAACGGCCTAAACGCCTTCTATGAGTCGGGGAGAAGCTTCCCATCCAATTTTCTTACAAATTGGCAAACAGGGTCTTTTAACATCAGATTCCCAAGACGTTGTTCATATTCTGGTTTGAATTTATTCCACAAACATTGAATTCCGTAATATACAAGTCTACTAGGATGCGTGTCAAGAGAAATTTCGATATTATCTAAATTCTCCTTATTCAGACCATCATTAATGAACTTAATTTTATCTTATCTGTTTGTAGATGGAATTCCTAAAGATCGACATATTACATTACAGTTGTAATATCCGGATTTATTACAGTGTATTTCATCTGTATTCAAACCCTGTATTATTCGGATTTGTGGTTTTGATTATTGGAGTATGATATTTCTTGCATTGATATCATTGTACATAAGTATAGAAACATGCAAAATTTCTCATGCAAACTCGTGATAGCGCACGCTAAGAATGTAGCTTAACGCGCGCTATCGGGCTACTATTAGCGCACGCTATGCAGATAGGAGTTGCGTGCGCTAAGAACTCAATTATTGAGCGGGACGGCTAGCACATGCGCCAGCCGGGACATGGGTCCGGATAAGATTCCCGCGGACGAGCGTGGACAATTCTGAAGTCAACCATTATTAGCGCATGCTAAGGAATGCTTAGTAGCGTGCGCTAACTTGTTAAAATGCAGAATATTATAAATGGGACAACAACCAGTTTTGGCTTACATTTTACTCGTCCATTCTACATTCTTGAGAGACCAGAGAGCTGAAATAATCCTCCTACACACTTAGATCACGTCTTGATGGTGTTTATATATTGGTTATCACTTGGGAGTAATCATTGAAGTGGAATAACACCTTGGAGTGGCATACAACAAACCGGAGTCGGATTCTACCGTACGGTTCAGTGATTTTCATCATATTAAGGTATGTTCAATCTATCTCCAGACTTAGAGTTGGATTTTAGAGAATTAGATGATCATGATAGCGAGATATTGATTTTCATAGATGAATTATACAAAGTATATCATGTTTGGAATGTTGAGATGATTAAGCCTTAAGTACCTTGATTATGATCATCATGATTCGAATCTTATTACATTGAACAAGTAAAGGAAGCTTCTATCATTGGTAATCCGAATCTAGTAATATGACTTCATAATAATCATGGACTTGACTTTAACAATCATTATTGTTAGATAAATCTAGGGGATTGATCATGGAAGGATTTATCTAGTATAGATGGAATGTTAAACAACTTCAGCATGATAATATTGATTGATGTAAAGGTGTTGATATCAACCGTTAAGCTTTTCGAATTGTCGTATGAAGATTTGTAGTCGAAATGGAATATGGTTTTAATGGTATGCATATCCTTGAATCCGAAGTTGTTGTTATCCGAAAAATCATTCATAAGAGTATGAACATTATATTCATGGAGGTAACATGAATTGTCACGGAAGATTTCATTGTTGTGATCATGATGAAAACAGTTTACTGCCCAGCAGTAAACTGCCATGCATAGATAGCGCACGCTAAGCAATTAATATTAACGTGCGCTATCGATCACGAGTTAGCGTACGCTACGTTTGGTACGTAACGTACGCTAGGCCATCAGACGAGTCAGTCGACTGACCAGTGGAGTACTGACCATACATAGTTAGCGTACGCTAGGCTTTGTTGTTTGCGTGCGCTATCAAGCGAACTTAACGCACGCTACGCAGAGTACTTAGCGTGCGCTAAGCAGTTCAGGCAGATTACATTTTATGAACTTTTGGCCGTAAATCAAATTGTTAAACATTCGTACGACGTGAGATAAATCCTATATCATTTCTTTTGTTAAGGTTTGGTGTCGTTACGTGATTGATTGAGGAGGACGACCTTCGAGTGTTCATTTTCGTGGAAGTGTTGTCCTTGTCTTCAAATCGAGGCAAGTACCTTAATTGTTTTATGTATTGTTGTTATACATATTGTCGTGCATGTATGTCGTTATTGTATGTCCACCTCGTGTTGGTCCGACGGGATCATCGGGGGATCTATGCTAGCATGTGCTGGATCATCGGACGGGTTTTTCCACCACGGGTTGGTCTGACGGGATCATCGTGGGTTCTAGGCAGTGAACGCTGGATCGACGGAATTACCATGTGTATGTTATGATATCATGTTGTGATTATCAGTTGTGTATGTCGTTTATGAGTTTCTCGTAGGAGAAGACTTGTTGGTATTTTGTCGTTTACGTTATTATTCTTCGTGATATATGTATAATATGTTGTGGTACTTGTACTAGCATCGTTGTGCTAACCCCTTCGGGGGTGAACATTTTGTTTATGTTCAGGATCCAGGAGAGCAGGAAAACAACCACTGGAGCTGCATGACGACGAGGGTGCAGAGTGATGTTTCGGCCGGGTTTATTTATCTGTGTTTATTCGTTATTTCAATAAGTACTCGAGTACGAAGTCATTTGTGATGGATTTGAATTTAGTGATGTGTTATTGAGTTCCTGTTGAACAATTGTACTTTCAGTATTTGGTAAGAACTGTTGTATCTTAAATCCGTGATTTCCATTCGTTAGTACCTTTTAATGTCTGTTCAATTCTCCAGCCTTGTAAATCCTTATGTAAAGGATTTACGGCGCTATAATATTCCTGAATATATCGGGGGTGTTACAGAATATGGTATCAGAGCTAAGATTATGGATATCTTGGCCGTTGGGTTAAAATAGGGGTCATTTATGTCTTTTGAGGTAACCGGCCGTGAAAGACATCACTGCACTGCCTACGTCTTCATGCGAACGGTGGTTGTAAGTTCCTAAACTCTATTTCATTCTTTACATGTTGTGTCTCTTTATACTCGAATATTAGAACGATGTTGTTTCCTGTATATTGAGTATTCATGCTTACAGTATGTTGAGAGGCGGACGTGGACGTGGTCGCGGTCGTGGACGCGGACGAAGAAATGCTGAAAGGAAAGCGTCACCTTCTAATCACGCCAGTCATAGCTCAGGCGAGCCGCAACAATCTATTAATAACGAACCAGATCCTGCTGTACCAGAGATCCTTCGTCAAGTGGTGAACCAGATGACTCAGTTTGCCCAGGTCGTGGACCGAATGCAAGTGGCGGTGGGACTACAGCAGGGAGAAAGACAGCAAGGGATCCCAGACATGGGAAATCGAGGTGACCGGTGGCTGCAAGAGGTGGCGAAGATGCAACCACCCAAATTCGACGGTATTTCTGAGACTCCCACTTGGGACCATTGGTTGAAGGAACTGGAGAAAATCTTTTCCGGAATTAACTGCCCAGACGACCGGAGAGCCTCTATCGCTCAATATTTTCTGATAGGGGAAGCATCCGAATGGTGGGAAGCCATCCGGCCTGTAGACCATGATGCTGATTGGATAGAGTTTAGATTGATGATGGAAGCTCAGTATTGCCCTCGTCCTGTGAGGGAAGCTAAAGTTCGGGAGTTTTTCTCCGCTCAGCCTTCTGATGTGCCAGTATCCCAGGCGATTAAGACGTTTAACCAACAACTGGCATTTCTTCGACATCTGGTCAGAATAGATGCAGAAATGATGATCCATTTCGATATGAGAATGAAACTAGAAATCCAGAGGTACATGTCCGGATTTGAATGTACCACACTCCGTCAATACCAGGATAAGGCATTGGCGTATGAGATTAAGGAAGCAGCTATGGAGAAAATTTCGGAATCCAAGAAACAGAAAGTCTCTGGTACTTTTACAGAGCACAAGAACAGCGGGCCCCGTAAGGCCCAGTCATCCTTTCACTCTTTCAAGAAACCTCCGCACCCAGTTAGGAGCGGAAAGAACTTCGGAGCGACATCGACTATTACTGATGTTACCAGGAAATGCTTTAACTGCGCCCAGACGGGGCACTATCGACGGAATTGCCCCCTTCCTGCCGTGACTTGTTTTGATTGTGGACGAGAGGGACATCGGGCAGTGTTTTGTGAAGAGGCTGCAAAGTCTTTTAGAGCCCGTACACCACAGCCAGTCCAGAAGGAAGCCGATATCAACAGACGCAGCAAAGTGTTCGATGCCTCGAATTTTGGCCGCGACGAGGCAGAGGACAATGGGACCGAAAGGGGACATCGAGTGCCGGATCTGCTCCCCACGTCATACGAGATGAGGAGGACAGACAATCGGGATCTTCTTTGCCGCATCAGTGCATCGAGATCCTTTCCCAGCCAGTTAGCGTTTTATTCGATACAGGAGCTACGCATTCTTTTATATCTTTGTCGTGTGTAAATCGTTTGAATATTTCCAGTTTTCATACTTGTGAACCTTATGTTGTTGGTTTGCCGAGTGGAGAGAGGATTGTCGGAAACTTAGAAACTAGAAATTTCCCTATATCATTTGGAGGCAGAGAATGGCTCTCAAATCTGATCGTGATAGAAATGCAAGGAGATGACCTGATACTCGGAGACGATTGGCTTAATCGGTATGGAGCAATTGTAAACTACCGAAGGAGGAATATCTCACTGATCGCTGACGACGGATCCGAAATTCTGTTTGATGGATGGAAACCGGACAGCTCAGGAAAATTGATCAAAGCGATGAAAGCTGTCAGATTGTTGAAACAGGGCTGTATCGGGTACTGGTGTTATGCAATGAAGAAAGAAGACGAAATTGTGGAACTTTCATCCATTCCTGTTGTGAACGAATTTCCAGATGTATTTCCTGACGAGTTACCTGGACTACCTCCATGAAGGGATGTAGAATTTACCATTGAGCTGGAACCCGGAGCTACACCAATTTCTAAGGCGCCGTATCGTATGGCACCTACTGAGATGTACGAACTGAAGAAGCAACTGGAGGAGTTACTGGATAAGGGCTATATTCATCCAAGCGTCTCACCCTGGGGAGCGCCAGTTCTTTTCGTCCGAAAGAAGGATGGATCGCTCCGACAGTGTATTGACTATCGAGAGCTGAACAAGATGACGATTAAGAACAAGTATCCGTTGCCACGGATTGATGATCTGTTTGACCAGTTGCAAGGGGCAACAATATTTTCTAAAATCGATATGAGATCAGGGTATCATCAGTTGAGGATTAAGGAATCTGATGTTCTGAAATCAGCGTTCAGAACTCGCTACGGACATTATGAGTTTGTAGTGATGCCGTTTGGTCTCACTAACGCACCTGCTGGATTTATGCAATTGATGAACAGAGTGTTCATTGAATTTTTGGACAAATTTGTAGTCGTGTTCATTGATGACATTCTGGTGTATTCTAAGAGCCCGGAACAACATGCGCAGCATTTGCGGATTGTATTGGAACTTTTGAGAAACGAGCAATTGTACGCCAAACTTTCTAAGTGTGAATTCTGGCTAAAGGAAGTAATGTTCCTCGGCCATGTGGTGTCAGCTGAAGGAGTCCGAGTAGATCCTCAGAAGATCGAAGCAATTATGGATTGGAAGCCTCCAAAGAATGTGAAAGAAGTCCGAAGCTTCTTAGGACTTGCTGGATATTATCGACGATTCATGGAAGGATTTTCTAAAATCTCCCGCCCACTTACTCGACTCCTGCAGAAAACTCAAAAGTTTGAGTGGAATGAGTTGTGTCAGATTAGCTTTGATGAATTGAAGAAGAGATTGACGACGGCACCGATTCTATCACTTCCACAGGGAACTGGAGGATTTATTGTTTACAGTGATGCTTCGAACCAAGGACTTGGGTGCGTGTTGATGCAGAATGATAAGGTGATCGCTTATGCGTCGCGACAGCTGAAACCTTATGAAGTGAATTACCCAACACATGATTTGGAGCTAGCAGCAGTGGTTTTTGCTTTGAAGATCTGGAGACATTATCTGTACGGGACTCACTGTCAGATCTTTACGGATCATAAGAGTCTCAAGTACATATTCAGTCAGAAAGAATTGAACATGCGGCAAAGAAGATGGTTAGAGCTGATCAAGGACTATGACTTGGAGATTTTGTATCATCCAGGCAAAGCGAATGTAGTGGCCGATGCACTTAGCCGCAAGCCTGTTTCTATTCAGATGCTGGAGACGCTGACCTCCCAACTTGGCCTTCAACGAGAGATGATTCGTGAAGGAATTGAAGTGTGGTTACAAAGAGTCCAAGGACAACTGTGCGTGATGGAGATAACTTCATCATTAACCGAAGGAATCAAATCTAGACAGGCAGATGATCTTCTGATGATTCGGTTACGTGATGAAGTGATCAAAGGAAAGGCCCCCGGATTCATAATTCATGATGATGGAGTTTTGAGATTTCAAAACCGACTCTGCGTTCCCGATGATGACGTTCTGAAACAGAAAATTATGAAGGAAGCTCACAGTTCGCCCTATTCTATCCACCCGGGCACCAGTAAAATGTATAAGGACCTGAAGCAGAATTTCTGGTGGGGCAACATGAAGAAAGATGTAGCGGACTATGTTTCGAAATGCTTGACATGTCAGCAGGTTAAGATTGAGCATCAACGGCCTGCCGGAATGTTGAAGCCACTCCCGATTCCTGAATGGAATTGGGAGGACATATCGATGGACTTTATCACTAATATGCCGAGAACCAGGACAGGAATGAACATGATTTGGGTGATAGTTGATCGTTTAACCAAATCAGCTCATTTTCTAGGCATTAAGGATACGTGGGGACCAGAGAGGTTGGCACGAGTACTTATTTCGGAGATAGTTCGATTGCATGGTATGCCGAAGACCATTATTTCTGATCGAGACGGCCGTTTTGTGTCTCACTTTTGGAAAGCAGTTCATAAGGCCTTGGGGACCGAATTGAACTTCAAGATCTGACTTATCACCCGCAGATCGACGGACAACTGAGAGAACTATACAAACGGTGGAAGACATGCTAAGGGCTGTGCCTTAGATTGGTCAAACGATTGGGAAGTTCATCTACCGTTGATTGAATTTACCTACAACAATAGTTGGCATGCTTCCATTAAGATGGCACCGTTTGAGGCATTATACGGAAGGAGATGCAGATTGCCCTATCCGGGACGATTCGGCCGACTTGATCGGAATGTAACCGAGTTGATCGTGCGACTCGAGAGAAGATAGCCTTGATTCGTGAAAGGTCATTGACCGCCCGTAGTCGCCGTAAATCTTACGCAGACGCACGCCGTCGCCCATTGGAGTTCAATCTGGAGACCATGTACTTTTCAAGGTTTCTCCTACTCGGGAATCTTTCGTTTCTAAGGAAAGGAAAGCCGAGTCCGAGATATATCGACCATTTGAGATCCTCGAGAGAGTTGGGGAGTTGGAATACAGATTGGCATTGCCGCCGTCCTTGTGCCATGTTCATAACGTGTTCCACGTATCCCGATTCTGAGATATATACGGATCCTACCATATCATTGATTTCGGCGAGATCGAAGTCGCGCAGGATGGGACGTTTGAAGAAATACCAGTCAAGATACTCGAGAGTCGAGTTAAGCAGCTGAGGAACAAACCAATCGTTTTGGTCAAAGTTCAATGGTCACGTCACGGAATGGAAGAAGCCACCTGGGAAACGGAAGCTGATATGAAGTCTAGATATCCCGGGTTATTTTCGTCTTGAGTTTCGGGACGAAACTCCTTTTTAGTAGGAGAGTATGTAATATCCGAATTTATTACAGTGTATTTCATCTGTATTCAAACCCTGTATTATTCGGATTTGTGGTTTTGATTATTGGAGTATGATATTTCTTGCATTGATATCATTGTACATAAGTATAGAAACATGCAAAATTTCTCATGCAAACTCGTGATAGCGCACACTAAGAATGTAGCTTAACACGCGCTATCGGGCTACTATTAGCGCACGCTATGCAGATAGGAGTTGCGTGCGCTAAGAACTCAATTATTGAGCGGGACGGCTAGCACATGCACCAGCCGGGACATGGGTCCGGATAAGATTCCCGCAGACGAGCCCGAACAATTCTGAAGTCAACCATTATTAGCGCACGCTAAGGAATGCTTAGTAGCGTGCGCTAACTTGTTAAAATGCAGAATATTATAAATGGTACAACAACCCATTTTGGCTTACATTTTACTCGTCCATTCTACATTCATGAGAGACCAGAGAGCTGAAATAATCCTCCTACACACTTAGATCACGTCTTGATGGTGTTTATATATTGGTTATCACTTGGGAATAATCATTGAAGTGGAATAACACCTTGGAGTGGCATACAACCAACCGGAGTCGGATTCTACCGTACGGTTCAGTCATTTTCATCATATTAAGGTATGTTCAATCTATCTCTAGACTTAGAGTTGGATTTTAGAGAATTGGATGATCATGATAGCGAGATATTGATTTTCATAGATGAATTATCCAAAGTATATCATGTTTGTAATGTTGAGATGATTAAGCCTTAAGTACCTTGATTATGATCATCATGATTCGAATCTTATTACATTGAACAAGTAAAGGAAGCTTCTATCATTGGTAATCCGAATCTAGTAAGATGACTTCATAATAATCATGGACTTGACTTTAACAATCATTATTGTTAGATAAATCTAGGGGATTGATCATGGAAGGATTTATCTAGTATAGATGGAATGTTAAACAACTTCAGCATGATAATATTGATTGATGTAAAGGTGTTGATATCAACCGTTAAGCTTTTCGAATTGTCGTATGAAGATTTGTAGTCGAAATGGAATATGGTTTTAATGGTATGCATATCCTTGAATCCGAAGTTGTTGTTATCCGAAAAATCATTCATAAGAGTATGAACATTATATTCATGGAGGTAACATGAATTGTCACGGAAGATTTCATTGTTGTGATCATGATGTGAACAGTTTACTGCCCAGCAGTAAACTGCCATGCATAGATAGCGCATGCTAAGCTATTAATATTAACGTGCGCTATCGAGCACGAGTTAGCGTACGCTACGTTTGGTACGTAACGTACGCTGGGCCATCAGACGAGTCAGTCGACTGACCAGTGGAGTACTGACCATACATAGTTAGCGTACGCTAGGCTTTGTTGTTTGCGTGCGCTATCGAGCGAACTTAACGCACGCTACGCAGAGTACTTAGCGTGCGCTAAGCAGTTCAGGCAGATTACATTTTATGAACTTTTGGCCGTAAATCGAATTGTTAAACATTCGTACGACATGAGATAAATCCTATATCATTTCTTTTGTTAAGGTTTGGTCTCGTTACATGATTAATTGAGGAGGACGACCTTCGAGTGTTCATTTTCGTGGAAGTGTTGTCCTTGTCTTCAAATCGAGGCAAGTACCTTAATTGTTTTATGTATTGTTGTTATACATATTGTGGTGCATGTATGTCGTTATTGTATGTCCACCTCGTGTTGGTCCGACGGGATCATCAGGGGATCTATGCTAGCGTGTGCTGGATCATCGGACGGGTTTTTCCACCACGGGTTGGTCTGACGGGATCATCGTGGGTTCTAGGCAGTGAACGCTGGATCGACGGAATTACCATGTGTATGTTATGATATCATGTTGTGATTATCAGTTGTGTATGTCGTTTATGAGTTTCTCGTAGGAGAAGACTTGTTGGTATTTTGTCGTTTACGTTATTATTCTTCGTGAGATATGTATAATATGTTGTGGTACTTGTACTAGCATCGTTGTGCTAACCCCTTCGGGGGTGAACATTTTGTTTATGTTCAGGATCCAGGAGAGCAGGAAAACAACCACTGGAGCTGCATGACGACGAGGGTGCAGAGTGATGTTTCGGCCGGGTTTATTTATCTGTGTTTATTCGTTATTTCAATAAGTACTCGAGTACGAAGTCATTTGTGATGGATTTAAATTTAGTGATGTGTTATTGAGTTCCTGTTGAACAATTGTACTTTCAGTATTTGGTAAGAACTGTTGTATCTTAAATCCGTGATTTCCATTCGTTAGTACCTTTTAATGTCTGTTCAATTCTTCAGCCTTGTAAATCCTTATGTAAAGGATTTACGGCGCTGTAATATTCCTGAATATATCGGGGGTGTTACAACAGTTCCATCTAGCACATTTATAGCAAACAGCTAGCATCTTTGCTCGTCGTTTCTTGGCATATGAACTTTTTCCAAGCCCTGGTAAAAATCTAGTCGGTGTTTCTGTGAATTCACCTTCTATTCTTACTTTGGCTTCGATAATTAATCTTATGTCAAAAGGTATGCTTTTATTCGTAAGCAACCTCATCCTTTCAAGCCTTGTCTTGTAAATTTTTAAAATTGCATTTTTGCTTAGAAAGGGAAATCTTTTTTCAATTTTATACAACGTTTCTTCCATGAAAAAAAAATAAAATAAAAAGACAATGAAAATAATTGAAGGAAATATCTACAAATATCAGTTGTTGTGGGAAACTGAAAAATCCGACTTTAATAGTCACGGAGTACCGTTATCCGCCACTTGACCGGACAAACACAATTGAGTACTAAGTTACAACGTCGAGAAATTTGTACCTATAAAAATAGTTTACAATGTAAGATTTCAAATATAACTTATACTTCCCCGGCAACGGCGCCAAAAACTTGACACGCTTTTAGTGTAACTATCACAAGTGCACGATATCGTATCAAGTAGTAAAGTGGACTTTTTGAGTCCGGTTTATCGATCCCACAAGGAAGTTTTGTTATAATTTAAATTATACACTATTAGTCTATTTTTATAGATACTAAGATGAGTGAAACACACAATTTAAAGAGTTTGGTTTAATTGTTGCAAAGTAAATGCAATAATAGTTCTAATATTTTAAAAAAATAAAAATATTGTAATAATAATAGATTGATTAAATGATAAAATGAAATAGTTGGGATTACAAACTTAGTTCGTCATTAGTTATAAAAGATGTATTGGAGATCATAAGATGAATTTACTTATTATGTTGTGTAGATTCGATTTTCCTTAAAAGACGGTTTCTCTTTCGAACTATAAAACGTCCCTTACATATTGAATCAATCCACTATATTTCTATGTTGATTGGCTTCAATACATAACATTAGGATTTATGAAAATAACTCAAAGAATCATCTAAGGACTAGGGGTATATTTATATCCCCTAGAACAACTTAGAGTGAAGATCATTTGATCTAATCAAACATATTTTCTTTCGAAACATATGAAGACCATAAATATCGTCATTTATTGGCCAAATAAATAAAGATTGTTAAAACAATGAAAATCACACACAATAATAAGTAATTCACAATAGATCTTTATACAAATATAAATAACATGACTAACCTTGTTTATAATCCCAACTAAAGATTACTTAGCCCATGAAGGGTTTATTACACATATTACAAGCTTGTGTGGTCATTATTAGTTGAATCAAGAGAAAGAATTGATCCTAACTCTCTTAGTAGATAAAGGAGATAGAAACAATAAACTCTCTGAACAACATATGTTATACCACACTTACAAAGATCACTCAAGAACACAAGTGTGTTCTTCACACAAAAAGAAAAGTTTACAAAAAATGGAAAATTATAAGATGAATGATGAATGATGAAGGATCTAAGGGGTCTATTTATACACCTAAAGTCATCTAATAGCTCCAAAACTCCTGCATTATTACATTAGATCGGATCAATGCCAGTCATCCCCTCGATAATACACAAAAAGTATAAGAAATTAGACAAATCATAGCAATCTGTCAAGAGTTACGGCCGTAACATTCAGGAGTTACGGCCGTAACAAGGGTGACTTACGGCCGTAACTCCTGAATGTTACGGCCATAACGTGGCTTCGTAAATTTGCTCATTTGAAGCTTTGATAGTTACGTTTTCAGCCCAGAATTTCTCAGACTTTGCGTTTTTGCCCCAGATCTTCTTCGGATGATAACTTTTGATATATAACTCTGATTTTTAATCCGGAAAGACTGCCGAATTCGTCTCGGAAGGCCCTACAACATGAATATATCAAAATTCAATAAAGAGAATATTTATTAAACATGTTGTTTCTTGAGTATTCAGTTATTTAATCCGATCATCATCCGATAAAAATAAAATTATTTAAACTAATAAATTAAAAGCAAAAAACGAGTAGACTAGCTCAATTATGGGTGAATTTTATCGATACAAACCATGGATAAGTGTACAAAACTGACACTTATCAAATATCCAGGGCAAACTTTCTAAAAGAAAGTCCATCAATGTTCACAAAACATGAATTAAATAAAACGGTAGTAATTGAGATTAGGAAACTTACAACCACGGTCCACACGACGATGCTGGCTCAGCAGTGATGTTACAAACGACCAATAATCAAATAACGTAAACAGACCCAACTAACCCGACTGCCAAGATATCCATTAATCTTAGCTCTAATACCATATTCTGTAACACCCCGAGATATTCGGAATAATTACAGCGCTGTAAACCCTTTAAGTAAGGATTTACAAGGCTAATTAAAAGAAATGTAGATATAATCCAACCTTACAACTGAAGTTCAAAATACAGAACTGGTTCAACTGATCCAAAGAGTTAACTTATACAACCATATCGAAAATGACATTATTAAAACACACGTACTCGAGTACTAAAGTGAACCAAGGAGACAAACCACAATAACAATAAACATCAACAACATCACTGAGCCATTTCATCGTCCTGTCGGTACTGTGGTTGCTTCCCCGCTCCTCGGCAACCTGAACATCAAAACAATGTCCACCCCCGAAGGGGTTAGCAAAACAATGCTAGTACAAGTATCATAATACATAAATCATCAGTGCATCATAAAACATGCCAAACGGACTTCCGTCATCGGAATCCAACGATGTGAATCCTCATGATTCCATCAACATAATACAGGGTAATCCAGCGATCCAGCGCCCTTGGTATAGATCCCCATGATGATCCCGTCGGACCAACGCATGGTGTAAAACCCATCCAACGATCCAGCGCCCTCAGCATAGATCCCCATGATGATCCCGTCGGACCAACGCATGGTGGACATTCGATCCAGCGCCCTCAGCATAGATCCTCATGACCCCCTCGGATCATTTATACCATAAACCAATCAATTATGCATACATATTTTTTTTTTTTGGACTAAATTACATTATTATAGTAATAACACATTACAATAAGATGACAGGCAAACGGGCAACAAGTTGCGCCACAACCCCCTTTTGAATGGCAAAACCAATCCTACTAAAAATGAAGTTATGTTCCTTGAGAACCGAAAAATTACTTTGCACCACCCGTTGAACTCTAGACAAAAACTTCGCTGCTTCAGGAGCTAAGAAACCAAATGTATCAAAGGAAAAAGGGATGAACACGTGTTGATTCTCCAAGCAAGCTTTCTCGTGTTTAGCCACTTTGCTCGATTCAGCTTTCAACGCGGCTTGTACTGCAATAAACCCATTGTCCCTAAGCCCAACAAGAGGGGACACTCCAGTAAGATCTACACAAGCATGTTTCGCCCCAGCCCACCCAAACACAAGTATATCAGCTGGCCGTAAAGTAGACCTCCCTTCAAGCGGGTCCGTCAAAAAGTTCACGGGGGCCTCTTTTTTAGAAGAAATACCTGCTCTCTAAAGAACATCATATAAAACATCCCTGACCAAATCATGCCTATATTTGAAACCAGGTAACTCCTTGCAATGGACCGCATGCTCGCCAAAAGAATCCAAGCAAACATTGCGGCAGACTGGGCAAGGCTCATCAGCTGGAAACAGAGGGATCATAAGCCGGTACTTAAGGATAGTCCGGTACTCCAGGGCCGACATATGTTGGCCTAGACCTTCAATGGGGGTAACCGTCAAAAAATTCTGAGCATGAGGAGCACGGAGACATTCAAACACCGCTTTTTGGCGAGGGGATAAATCAAACTTCCCTCCCAAACTCTTGACGATTTCACTAAATAGGGCACACGCCAGAACATTCTGGGCTTAAGGGGGGGCGGTGTCCTTATTAGAGAAGCCGCTAAGATCGAAATCAGGAAGGGACATGCGCAAGCGATCCATCGCAAACCCATAATCAGAGTCAACTCCATCAATAACACATCCCTGAAGAATGTGGTCCTGCAAACTCCAAGATTGAGCCCTCGAGGCCACAAAAGCATATGTAGATACATCCTCAGCAGAACATAAACCCAAACCACCAAATCGAGTCGGAAGTGATGCTAGCCTCCATTGAAAATCCCCAAAAAAAGGACCACCGCAAACCACAATATCTTCTATCGCCCTCCGGAGGCCATTGTCAAAAATAGAAACAGCTTCCCCCATATACATAGGTTGGCACGTTCTAAGACCGAACAATAGTTTTGTGACACCCATATATGAGCGGAGCAACAGGAGCTCGGATTGAGGGTCCCGTAGACTTGGGAGATGACTCATGAGCTCCACAGCTCGAGATGCCCTGATCGCCGCCAAACTACTAATAAACCCAGCGTCCTTGCTAACAGCACCTCCAAGGAGTTTTACACCCAGCGACGGTCTCCCAATCCCGCGAGGGAACAACCCATCCTGCACCTTCACCCCATTGCATGACGGCCAAAAAACTTCTGTTTTCTTAATGTTGAGTTCAAGGCCCAGGCGGGGCCCCTCAGTCCTGATAATATCTAAGGCTTTATCTACCTCTATAGTTTCACCGATGATCGTACCATCATCCAAATACCAAGCATGGAAAAGAAGTTTGCAACAATCCCTGATCCGGTGAACCAATGGGTGCAAAACTAAAGCAAAAAGAAGAGCCCCTAAGGGGTCCCCCTGCTGAACTCCAGTGGTGGACCAAATAAGGTCATTACCCACATATAACCTCGCCGACTGACCATATAAAAATTCCACCCATAGGGAAATAGACAGGCATCGAGTCCGAACCTCGTGCAGAAGGGTAGTTCGATCCACCAAGTTGAAGGCATTAGAGAAATCAACAGTAAGCATAGCCAACGACCCATCTGAGTGAAACACATTTAAGAATCTATTCGCGCTATGAAGCACGGCCTCAGCCCCTCTTGGGACTCCTACCCCAAACTGAAAATCACAAAGGTATTGGATTTCAATATGTTCATCAATACGAACAATTAACAACGAATACCACGAGAAATTAAAGAAATAAATCTCATATTCGACAACATGAACAAAACCATATGCATGATCAAAGTTCCAATATAAATCAAACTCAACATATGATACTTGCCTCGAAAATGGCAAGAATGAAATACTCCAACAAATGACACACGTCCGTATGTCCCCGCCCCTCGATCGTCCCCTATGCAAGGCTCGAACCTAAGAAATAATAAAGAATTCATCTCATGCCGTACGAATGTCTAACAATCCGGTTTACGGCCTAAAGCTCTAAAAATGAATTCTGCCTGAACTACTTAGCGTGCGCTACGTACTCTACGTAACGTGCGCTAAGCCTGCCAGTTAACGTACGCAAATGACCAAGTCTAGCGTATGCTAGCTGTGTACTGACAGTCCTCTCTGATCAGCCGACTGTCCCGCCTGATGACATAACGTACGTTACGTACCAAACGTAGCGTACGTTACTCATTCCCGATAGCGCACGTTAATATACACATCTTAGCGTGCGCTAACCGTGCATGGCAGTTTACTACTGGGCAGAAAACTTAATCTAATGGTGATGAAACTCATGAAATCTTCAGTGCTAATACATGCCATCTCCGTGCATATCATGCTCATACGGTTTGTAAAAGATCGTTACGTATTAACTGACTACGAGATACAAGGATACGTATAATCATCACAACACCATAATTCGTCTTTGATCTTCAAGAAAATATCCTAAGTCCAATCAATTTCATGTCCCAAAACGTATGATTCCTATATGTAAAGACATAAGAACTTGGTAATCTCCATATACTGGTCATAATCGGTTTTGAAGATACATGAATATGCTTAGGAGTCCATACACTAAAAAGGTTCAATGGATTATACGATGAATAAGTACCGAAACGTCGAAAATATCCTTCTAACACATGATGTTCGACTACATACGTATTTAACTGACTAGATAGTCCCAAATCATGATCAAAACGTCCTTCGTAATAGTACTTAATATTGGTGAAGAATCACCTACCTCAAAGTAGTGAAGAACAAGGAGGAACTCGAAGCAATCTAACGCCGAAGGCTTGAACACCAATCTCCAATGATCTACAATCTTCGACTCAAGCTAGGATGCTGATATGAAGGGTTTAGGATGAAGAGTATGACTCTCTAAGTCCAAGGATTCGGATGTGGGAAGTGAAAAGGCTGAAAATACGAAAAAGGATGCTGTCCTATTTATAGAAAGTGGTTATTAGCGCGCACTAGTCCATATTCATAGCGTGCGCTAACGGCTTACTGACTATACTGTACTCAGCATTTAGCACGCGCTATCCTTATATCAGTAGCGTGCGCTACCGCGTTGACTTGTCTTTTTACCGAAAGCCGTCCAGGTTCATCCCGACATAATCCGACCGAGATCCGCAACCGATCTCACCTACCGCCCTGTCTCAATCATGCTGACTATGTGTAGCGCGCGCTAAGGTTCATACATAGCGTGCGCTACGGATCCAAATTAGCGTACGCTACATATAGTCGATAGCGTGCGCTACATGCGCAGAATCACAATTTAGATCACATTCATGAAATCATGCGCTAAACAACACTGGATCATGAAATACGGAGAATAATATTCAGATCAAAATGCAACAATTACAATATCACAAGGTTCAATTACATATCAGAAATCTCGGGTATTACATCGATACCGTACAGATATTTCGGTATTATTTTAATGTGTTGTTAAGGATACGAATCATGGATTCTTGTAAAGTTACGATGGTAAGATTACATTGGTCGTATTCTTACTTAGTATTTCCATTGATATGTAATTATTGACGAGATGTGATGGTTATCATTGTTGGATATTATGGCTGACCCCGTTGTGGGCTTTCTTTTTAGGTTCTTGGATTATCAAGCTTGTAGCGGTCGTGGAGAGATGAAATTCCCGGAGGATACTGGCAAGGGCATGTATTTGTGTTTTGAGTTTCTGATCAGTTGTTGTATTCCGCTGCTAGAGTATTTTAATTGTTTGTCTTTATCCGCTGCGTGAGTATTTTTAAATGGCCTTTTTGGTATCCGGTAACTTATGTTACTTTGGCAATCATTTTCTAAATCTATTCTGTCGGTACGTGTGTGCGATAGCTTAATGTATGTTTTTAAACTGTTGAGTTTTGGCATTTTGGGCCTTGTGGATTCAAATGAGTTTTTACGACGGTTTGATAAACGAGTTTTATAAATCTTTGAATGTTTTTAATAGATAATACCGTCGTTAGCCTCTTGGGCGTTTGTAAATGTTTGCGAAAATTTCCTTTAGCCTTGTGGGTTCCATCTCGGGGCCCACGGCACTGTAATATTCCCGGTCGGATCTGGGGGTGTTACATGCACGATATCGTATTAAGTAGTAAGAGGACTTTTTGAGTCCGGTTTATCGATCCCACGAGGAAGTTTGGTTATAATTTGAATTATACACTATTTATTCTATTTTTATAGATACTAAGATGAGTGAAACACACAATTAAAGAGTTTGGTTTAATAATTGCAAAGAAAAAGCAATAATAGTTCTAATATTTTAAGGAAATAAAAAGATTGCAACAATAATAGATTGATTAACGATAAAATGAAATAGTTGGGATTATAAACTTAGTTCGTCATTAGTTATAGAAGATGTATAGGAGATCATAAGATGAATTTACTTATTATGTTGTGTAGATTCGATTTTACTTAAAAAGACGGTTTCTCTTTCGAACTATAAAACGCCCCTTATATATTGAATCAATCCACTATATTTCTATGTTGATTGGATTCAATACATAGCAGTAGGATTTATGAAAATAACTCAAAGAATCATCTAAGGTCTAGAGGTATATTTCTATCCCCTAGAACAACTTAGAGTGAAGATCATTTGATCTAATCAAACATACTTTCTTTCGAAACATATGAAGACCATAAATATCGTCATTTATTGGCCAAATAAATAAAGATTGTTAAAACAATGAAAATCACACACAATAATAAGTAATTCACAATAGATCTTTATACAAATATAAATAACATGACTAACCTTGTTTATAATCCCAACTAAAGGTAACTTAGCCCATGAAGGGTTTAATATACATAATACAAGCTTTGGTGGTCATTATTAGTTGAATCAAGAGAAAGAATTGATCCTCACTCCCTTAGTAGATAAAGGAGAAAGAAGCAATAAACTCTCTGAACAACATATGCTATACCACACTTACACAAATCACTCAAGAACACAAGTGTGTTCTTCACACAAAAATAAAATATTACAAAAAGTGAAAAATTATATGATGAATGATGAATGATGAAGGATCTAAGGGGTCTATTTATACGCCTAAAGTCATCTAATAGCTCCAAAAATCCAGCATTATTACAATAGATCGGATCAATGCCAACCAGCCCCTCAATAATACACAAAAAGTATAAAAAATAGACAAATTATCACAATTTGTCAAGAGTTACGGCCGTAACATTAAGGAGTTACGGCCGTAACTTGGATGACTTACGGCCGTAACATTCAGTAGTTACGGCCGTAACTTGGCTTCGTCAATTTGCTCACTGGTTGCTCTGAGAGTTACGTTTTCAGCCCTGAATTTCTCAGACTTTGCGTTTTTGCCCCAAATCTTCTTCGGATGATAACTTTTGATATATAACTCTGATTTTGAATCCAGAAAGACTGCCGAATTTGTCTCGGAAAGCCCTACAACATGAATATATCAAAATTCAACAAAGAGAATATTTAATAAACATGTTATTTCTTGAGTAAATCAGTTATTCAATCCGATTAAGACTAGATTTACATCATCATCCGATAAAAATAAAATTATTAAAAACTAATTAATTAAAAGCAAAAAAATGAGTAGACTAGCTCAATTATGGGTGAAATTTATCGATACAAACCATGGATAAGTGTATAAAATTGACACTTATCAATATCCGTTTGTAGCTTTTGAATTCTAACTTTCCACTGAATCTTCCAACGTTCATATGTTTGAATTCAAATGCTCTTTAGCATGCGCTAAAGATCATTCATAGCATTGGCTATGTCTTATGTCAGTGCATACGTCATTCTGTGTTGAAAGTATTCACAATGGTCATGTTCCACGATAGCGTGCGTTATGCTTCAATTGTAGCTTGCGCTATCTTCATGAGGTAACTTTGTCCTCAGATAACATTATAACTCATCTGATCTGCAGGTGGCTTTCGTTAGCGTGCGCTAACAATTATCTCTAGCGTGTGCTAGATTTGCAGTCCAGTTTGTGCTACTTTTTGCGTCTTCGACTTCTTCGTTGTTTTGTTTCGCTTCTTTGTTGTTTTTCTTTATTTAACAACTAATCATCAAAACTCGATAATGAATATTTGGAATAAAATATTCCAACAATCTCCCACTCTTTGATTATTACAAAACAACACCTTGAATGCAATAAAACCTGCAAAATAAAATATATGTATATTCTACATATCAAAGTTTTCGAATTTGTCCGTTTCGTTAGTTTCTTCTCCCATCTTTTCTTTTCTCCTTTTCGACTTCTTCTTTTTATTTTTCAACTGCTTCTTCTTTTCCCCTCCTTTCATCATTCGTATATATTTTTATTTTTCTTGTCACTCCCCTTATATCATTCTTCTTTTATTCCATTCTTTCCTTATATCATTCTTCTTTTATTCCATTCTTCTCCTCCATTTTTGTTATCACCAAAAAGTGTATAAAGGATACCAATTTAAAATATGCATATAAGGGTAAACTCCCCCTGACTAAAATATCTCCCATTAAAAATATAAACTCCTCCTGAGTTAAATACCAATTGATGAAAATTAATTTTTGTTTTTGGCGATCTAACCGAAAGTCGGTCGTTTTTCATTAATATGGACGATGTTCGGAATAACGGTTCCTTTAGGAATCCAAATCTTTTTAATTTTAATCATCCGACATGGGCTTTTACAATTTGAAATATGGTGCCCAATTTTTAAACATTTCACATCGGGGTATTATCAAATTTAAGGATTCGGTTTTAAAATTTGGTTTAATCCTAACTCCTATTTATTCAAAGTGAATTTTTGAAGCGCTAACATTTGTTCAAATTTTTCGTTGCCATACGAAAATTTATTTGTTAATACCTTGAGTTCGTCTTGAGTTTTCAAAAGATCATTCTTTAAGTTATTTTCAATATTAAGGCATTGAGAATGATCGGTCTCGACATTTTTCCCTTTTTCGAACTTGGAGAGTTCGTCTCCCAAAATTTTTATTTTTCGATTGAATGGATTTAATTTCAGTTAAAGCATTTTGAAAATCGGTATGCAATAATTCGAATGCTTCAAATAACTCATCATAAGAATTACTTACTTGGCTTTCAACGTCGCTTTCGTCGAATGAACTTCTAGTCATAAGAGCGAGGTTGTTTTGATTATAATCATCATCTTCGTCTTCATCGCTCCATGTTGCTACGAGAACTTCCTTCTTTGGATTTTCGCTTCGGCAATTTTTTGCAAAGTGGCCTAGTTTACCACAGATTCGGCAGTTATTGTCGAATTTCTTAGATTCACCCATCTTGATGTCTTTCTTTCTCCGGTTTAATAAGTTTTGCAACTTATTAATATTCTTGGCATAATATGCCGATTCTTCGTCATTTTCATCCACCAGGATTTCTTCTTTTCTTGGCATCTTAGCTTTTAAAGCTATTGTTCTTTCCTTCGGTTTCGGCTTGTTGTTCCGTGATTTTAGAACAATCTCATAATTAATTAGCAAATCAACGAGGGCGCTAAAGTCGAGTGTATTGAGATCTTTAGATTCCATAATCGCCGTCACGGTGCTGTCCCATTCGCTAGGTAGTGATCGTAAGATTTTCTTGACTTTCTCACTACTTTATAGTGGTCTTCCGAACGAAGCTAGACCAATGGTAATGACCAAAAATCAGTCGAGCATGTTGGTGATGGACTCGTCACCCTTCATCATGAATAACACGTAGTCATGGAGAAGCATATTGATCTTTGTCGCCTTAACTTGATTTGTGCCTTCGTGTGTGATTTATAGCATTTTCCATAACTCTTTGGCACTATCACACGAAGATATCCGGTTGTGTTCTTCCAGATTTAATGTACAATATAATAATTGCGTAGCTTTGAAATTATAGTGATCATTTTTCCAACCGGAATCATCATATTCTTCAAAATATTTAAGCGTACAGTTAGAATTTATTGGAATTTTAGGACCAAGACATATCACCTTCCCAAGATCGATGTCGTAGGGTCTAATGAATATCGACATCTTCTTTTTCCATGTCATGAAGTTAGATCCATCGAAGAATGGAGGTCGATTTAGAGCAAGACCTTCGACTGGGGCAAGGTGAAACGCCATTTGGATCGTCTCTCAGGATGTTAAGCCGCTTCTAGGAGGTGCCTCTCCGATACCAATTATTGGTACGATATTCTGAATACGCGCTATTGTGTGGAAGCGTATTGAAAGGTGCGGAAAACAAATCGACACAGGATTTATAGAGGTTCAGCCAAATGTGCCTACGTCCTCTCTCGGTATATTGTTCTATAGGATGAAGATCAACTTCTGTACCCCTCTTCTATCGGTCGAGGGATTACCGTTACAATTCTCATCTTCTATCTATCCGAGATTAACCGTAACTCACTTGTCTTTTTGTCGGTCCAAGTTAAACCATTTTATTTTTCTATCGGACAAGGAATCAACCTATCTAACTTTCTATGGGTACTAGACAAACCTCACGTAGATATAGATTGCGATTCTAATAATTTCGGATCCTTGATCCTAATAACACCGAATCGAATCCTATCCTTTCTTTTTCCTCTCGTGTATGAGTTTTCGTGTATCACACTAAAACTCTTGACAATATAAGCTCAAGTATAACACCTAGAATGATTACAACAATATATCAAGTATGATTTGGTGAAGGTTGTTATATATATATATTGATACCAAATGGTTTGGTATTTATAGCCAATTTTCTCCAACTAGCCGTTACTGCCAGTCTCACTTAGCGTGCGCTAGCCTCTTGCTTTATCGTGTGCTATTACCTATTACGTACGTTATTCTGCATGGTTACGTACGTTATCTGCTTGCAACTTCAGTCCAGTGGCCACTGCCTCTATCAGTTAGCGTACGCTAACAGCGTTCGCTAACATTACGTCATTGCTTGCGTCATATATCCGTTTATAGCTTTTGACTTCTGACTTTCCACTGAATCTTCCAACGTTCATATGTTTGAATTCAAATGCTCTTTAGCGTGCGCTAGCGATCATTCATAGCATGCACTATGTCTTCTGTCAGTGCATACGTCATTCTTTGTTGAAAGTCTTCACAACTGTCATGTTCCACGATAGCGTGCGTTATGCTTCAAATGTAGCATGCGCTATCTTCATCAAATAACTTTGTCTTCAGATAACATTATAACTCATCTGATCTGAAGGTGGCTTTTGTTAGCGTGCGCTAACCTTTATCTATAGCGTGCGCTAGCTTTGCATTCCAGTTTGTGCTACTTTTTGCGTCTTCGACTTCTTCGTTATTTTGTTTTGCTTCTTTGTTGTTTTGCTTTGTTTAACAACTAATCATCTCTAACACCCCCAAATCATATTGGGTTATTACAGTGCCGTGGACCCCACGCTAGGAGATCCACCAGGCGAACATGACTAAAATACATTAAATTAAACAACAAGGGAAAATCATAGTCCCTTCCATGATATCCGACACAATATTCCGATAAGGAATTTTAACGACAATGATGGGCCTACATGGCCAAAATGAAAATACAACCACACCCACGAGCCTTGCTCGGGTAATACATAAAGACAATGACTGACAAACTGGAGAACACTCCAACTGACTGACCAACATGAACAACTCTGACTAGTATCGCTCGAATGCCTTGTCGCCATCATCATGCTCCTGTGTCTCAACTCTCTCCTCGCAAGCACCTAAAACATGAAAACATGTTCCGCCCCACGGGGTCAGTCATCCAGATAATGAACATCTAATACATGTATAACATGATATGCATCCAAAGGCAGAATGAAAAGGTACAATGATAATAATAATACGAGATGCTCACAAACCAAGGTAAGAACCGAGCATTCGTGAAACAATATGCCCACGGCATATGATCAATATTTGCTCAACAGGTTAAAGTAAACGTGCCCAACGGCAAATCAGTGATACAGAACACCACAATGAATTACACGAGGATGAACCAAACCGAAACTGAATTAAATATGAATCACAATGAATTCCGTGAAGATGAACCAAACCAGAACTGAATTAAATATGAATCACAATGAACTACATGAAGATGAACCGAACCAGAACTGAATTAATTATGAATCACAATGACCTAAGGCTCCAATAAAGTTACTAAGACAATCACAAAGGCCTGAAAGCCACTCAGACGAAGCTGTCAAATATCACAATCACATGAAGCCAAAACAGCCCGAAGCTGTATCGATTAGGGCCGAAGCCACGGCACGAAACTGTATCACAATTAGGGCCGAAGCCACGACACGAAGCCGTATCACCATTAGGGCCGAAGCCACGGCACGAAGCCATATCACAATTAGGGCCGAAGCGACGACACGAAGCTGTATCACAATTAGGGCCGAAGCCACAACACGAAGCCGTATCACAATGAAACCATCCAATGGTCGTGACCTACTGAACTGTAGGTGTTGGGAAACCAACCGCAAAGGTTCAAGCCCTAAACTTACCCATAATGAGATCACCCAGTGACCGTGACCTACTGAGTTGTAGGTGTTGGGAAACCAACCGCGAAGGTTGAATCCCCAAGCTTACCCATACTGAGATCATAAACATGACCGTGACCTACTGAATTGTGGGTGTTGGGGGAAACAACCGCGAAGGTTCAGGCCCCACCAAACTTACCCCATAATGAGCACTAGCCGAGACTAGCCTCCAAAACATAATTAATCACAAACGGCAACGATCCCAAGATTACCGAATTCACGAGAATGATAGTGTGCTGCCTTGAGTCAGCCAACACGACATCAATGACTCACAGATGGGTACCGTCCTCGGCGGTCCCAATTCAATACCTCGATTACCTTAGAATGGTCAATCGATAACAACAACACAACGGATGGGAACTATCCTCGATAGCCCCAATTCAATACCTCGATTGCCTTAGAATGGCAAACCAATAACAATGATACAACGGATGATTCAATATCTCGATTGCCCTAAAGCGGCCAATCGATAACTATGATACAACGAATGATTGAGCACCTCGATTGCCTTAGAACGGCTAATCGATGACAATGAGAGAATGAATGATTGAGCACCTCGATTGCCTTAGAACGGGTAATCGATGAAAATGATACAATGAATGATTGTGCACCTTAATTGCCTTAGAACGGCTAATCGATGACAATGATACAATGAATGATTGAGCACCTCGATTGCCTTAGAACGGCTAATCGATGACAATGATACAATGAATGATTGAGCACCTCGATTGCCTTCGAACGACTAATCGATGACAATGATACAATGAATGATTGAGCACCTCGATTGCCTTAGAACGACTAATCGATGACAATAAGACAATGAATGATTGAACTCCTCGATTGCCTTAGAACGGCCAATCGATAACAATGATGCAATGAATGCCTCAGCACCTTTAATCGGCTACCGACGACGAAGATGAGAATGAATACGATAATGCCTTCAATCGGCCAATACAGCATGAATGACAGGACGCCAACATTAATAACAATGATTACAACAACATCTTAGATCGACATCAATATAAACAACAACAACCGATACATCAATACCGCGAACCGGTGATCGATAATAACATTAACAACGAATATCTCAATGCCTTACTGGCCATTAATGAATGATAATAAACATTTGGAATAATTGCGGAAGGGTATCGTATCGAACGATCCCCTAATATCAATGAACTTATGAAGAGACTAAGTCTCGGAATGATACAACACATTCATACACATATATGATAACATTAGTCTCATTGACTAGTACAAGTATAAAACTTGCCTCAACCGAAGGCGATGAATTCCTTCCACGAACAACGAACGGCGTCCTCCGATAAACACAAGTACTCGAACAACCTTGAATGAAATACAATTCATTCAATAACACAATATCAATCGAAATCAACACAATGACCGAAAGAAACTCTTTGAGACATTTAATCGAACACTAAATGTTCAAAGTTCCTCAAGAACTTAAGAATCATCAATCGGGCTGAACGAATCGAAGATATGGATATATAATCCATAAAACACGATTAATAATGTTTACTAACATCAACCGATTCATCAAATTTGGACGAACAACGAAAATCAAGAAGAAATCTCGAAAAATCAAATTCTAGGAGATTTCAAGAAATTACCTCGATCCGACGAAGAACAATGACTTGATGTTGATATAATCGATAAGAATCCTCAAAAACGCTTAAAAATCGATTGGAATCGACCAAAAACTCCACTTCCCGATTTTTCCCATCGGCAGCTGCAACCGGGTGAAGAAATGTTGAAAAAATGAGGGTCTGGCCGGTCACTGCCTATATATGGCCGGCAGGTTATGGCCGTAACCGGCAGGGCCTTACGGCCGTAACCGGAATTCATAAAAACCCGCCCAGCGCCTGCCGATCGCTTACGGCCGTAACCGATAGGTTCTTACGACCGTAACTCGGCACTAACGGACATACCCGGCAGGTCCTTACGGCCGTAACCGGCATTCGTCCGAACACTGCCTGGCACCCGTACGGCCGTAACTGACAGCCCTTAAGGCCATAACCGGCATTCGTCCAAACACTGCCGAGCACGTATGGCCGTAACCGGCACCTTACGACCGTAACTCGGCCGTGGCCACTCCGATGGCCCGGACGACGCCGAAACCCGATCCTAAATATGAATCGAAGATAAAGTTATGAAGTACTCGCAAAGACGAATCCAAGCGGTAAGGGAACACACGATTCCGACCAACCGAAGGCTCGATATTCGACAACGGAAAGTAATTATGCAAACTTTGGGAAATTACGAAAATGGCCCAAAACGTCCGAAATACACGATACACGATCAAAACACCAAGCCAAAGCTCACAACATGAATAATAACATTAAATGAACTTACGAGAAACTCGAAACAACAGTTTCAGACGAGATTCGCAAGAATCGAACTCAAGTGCGGAAAAGCCGTTTAAGAACATGGATCTCAACAAAACGATACCGAAACGAACTCGGATGACAAACAGTGCAGAATTAATCATTCTCAGAATGACGATACGTTCATGAAAGATTCGTCAAAATGGACTTCCGCCAAAAAAGAAAATTACCGGAAAATCGAAATTGCGGATATTACATACTACCCCCCTTAAAAGAAGTTTCGTCCCGAAACTTAAAACAAGTAGGAGAAGCAATATCCCGCTAGGGAAATCAACGAGATACACACGAACAATAAAGATTACAATGAATTATAATGAATCGAAATCCAACAAGGATCAAGAATGACTCACCGGGGTGAAATGGTAACGTAATGAGTGATAGCTCAAATGAAATGATTGGAACCATAGTTCCCCGTGAAGTGAATGATTAGTTTGATAATTATAAGTCTCAACCTGATTGACATATGATGAATTAATTATACGAATGAATGAACGACGATGAAATGATTGATTATCCTATTACCGAGCAAGAATTAACTTGCTCAAAACCGGTGATGAATGTCCTATTGTATCACAGTTAAAGCAAACAACAGCCGAACTCGTCGTCTGAGATGATGATGCTCTCCCAGCACGAAGACGACTAAAAAAAACGATCTCTTGGACGTCGGAGTCCGATGTCTCTCTGACAGCTCTTCCCATACCAAGGCAGGAAAGTCACGTGATAATTACAGATGTCGTATGAAGATCGCATTATGATTATGAGACGGAATGATAACAATGAGCATACACGCTCTAACACAATGAATGCATTAATAATGCAATGAAATGATAAATCGACATGGCCTAGGAATATGATAAGATCGCATGAAAGATCAAGTGAGGTAACATGATTATCTGATGTAATTCCTGAAATGATTACCTTGAACAAGTTAACAAGGTTGAAAATTCGATCCATAAGATCAACAACTGAACCGCGAGATGGACTGGATGATTAATGAATTAACTGAACAATGAGATTGACTGAGTGATGGATGAATTAACTTAACAATGAGATTGACTGAGTGATGAATGAATTAACTGAACAATGAGATTAACTGAGTTATGAATGAATTAACTGAACGATGAGATTGACTGAGTGATGAATGAATTAACTGAACAATGAGATTAACTATGTGATGAATGAATTAACTGAACGATGAGATTGACTGAGTGATGGATGAACTAACTGAACGATGAGATTGGCTGAGTGATGAATGAATTAACTGAACAATGAGATTAACTAAGTGATGAATGAATTAACCGAACGATGAGATTGACTGTGTGATGAATGAATTAACTGAACGATGAGATTGACTGAGTGATGAATGAATTAACTGAACGATGAGATTGACTGAGTGATGAATGAATTAACTGAGTGATGAGATTAACTGAGTGATGAATGAATTAACTGAACAATGAGATTAACCGAGTGATGAATGAATTAGCTGAACGATGAGATCAAAATGATGATTGAGGATTATTAACTGATGAATGAGTTGATCCTTAACGCTTACACAAGTCACACGTGCTCCAAAACAATTAGTCATGAATCAATCATAATACTAATATCACATATATGTTTCAACAAAGCATGAACAATTAATGACATGATGAATGTATGAACATAAAGAGAATCGAGTCCTTACACAGGTCATACGAAGCTTCGAGGTCTCACGATACTAGTCTTCACTGACGACGACTCGATGAATGAATGACTCGTGCAATTGTACTAATATTACGCCTCACAAAACCCGACTGACTAGATTGTCATAACCTGACAGTCCCACTACGACTGTGTCGGTAGAGCCACATAACTCACATATCAGGGTATCTCACAACCCAATTCTCTGATACCATCTTCTGTAACACCCCCAAATCCTATTGGGTTATTACAGGGCCGTGGACCCCACGCCAGGAGATCCATCAGGCGAACATGACTAAAATACATTAAATTAAACAACAAAGGAAAATCATAGTCCCTACCATGATATCCGACACAATATTCCGATAAGGAATTTTAACGACAATGATGGGCCTACATGGCTAAAATGAAAATACAACCACACCCACGAGCCTTGCTCGGGTAATACATAATGACAATGACTGACAAACCGGAGAACACTCCAACTGACTGACCAACATGAACAACTCTGACTAGTATCGCTCGAATGCCTCGTCGCCATCATCATGCCCCTGTGTCTCAACTCTGTCCTCGCAAGCACCTAAAACATGAAACATGTTCCGCCCCCACGGGGGTCAGTCATCCTGATAATGAACGTCAAATACATGTATAACATGATATGCATCCAAAGGCAGAATGAAACGGTACAATGATAATAATAATACGAGATGCTCACAAACCAAGGTAAGAACCGAGCATTCGTGAAACAATATGCCCACGGCATATGATCAATACTTGCTCAACAGGTTATAGTATACGTGCCCAACGGCAAATCAGTGATACAGAACGCCACAATGAATTACATGAGGATGAACCAAACCGAAACTGAATTAAATATGAATCACAATGAATTACGTGAAGATGAACCAAACTAGAACTGAATTAAATATGAATCACAATGAATTACATGAAGATGAACCGAACCAGAGCTGAATTAATTATGAATCACAATGCCCGTAGGCTCCAATGAAGTTACCAAGACAATCACAAAGGCCTGAAAGCCACTCAGCCGAAGCTGTCAAATATCACAATCACATGAAGCCAAAAGAGCCCGAAGCTGTATCGATTAGGGCTGAAGCCACGGCACGAAACCGTATCACAATTAGGTCCGAAGCCACGGCACGAAGCCGTATCACAATTAGGACCGAAGCAACAGCACGAAGCCGTATCACAATGAAACCATCCAATGGCAGTGACCTACTGAACTGTAGGTGTTGGGAAACCAACCGTGAAGGTTCAAGCCCCAAACTTACTCATAATGAGATCACCCAGTGATCGTGACCTACTGAGTTGTAGGTGTTGGGAAACCAACCGCGAAGGTTCAAGCCCCAAGCTTACCCATAATGACATCATAAACATGACCGTGACCTACTGAGTTGTAGGTGTTGGGGGAAACAACCGCGAAGCTTCAGGCCCCACCAAACTTACCCCATAATGAGCACTAGCCGAGACTAGCCTCCAAAACATAATTAATCACAAACAGAAACGATCACAAGATTACCGAATTCACAAGAATGATAGTGTGCTGCCTTGAGTCAGCCAACACGACAACAATGACTCACGGATGGGTATTGTCCTCGGCGGTCCCAATTCAATACCTCGATTACCTTAGAATGGTCAATCGATAACAACAACACAATGGATCGGAACTATCCTCGACAGCCCCAATTCAACACCTCGATTGCCTTAGAATGGCAAACCGATAACAATGATGCAGCGGATGATTCAATATCTCGATTGCCTTAAAACGGCCAATCGATAACAATGATACAACGAATGATTGAGCACCTCGATTGCCTTAGAACAGCAAATCGATGACAATGATACAATGAATGATTGAGCACCTCGATTGCCTTAGAACGGCTAATCGATGACAATGATACAATGAATGATTGAGCACCTCGATTGCCTTAGAACGGCTAATCGATGACAATGAGATAATGAATGACTGAGCACCTCGATTACCTTAGAACGGCTAATCGATGACAATGATACAATGAATGATTGAGCACCTCGATTGCCTTAGAACGGCTAATCGATGACAATGAGACAATGAATGATTGAGCACCTCGATTGCCTTAGAACGGCTAATCGATGACAATGAGACAATGAGTGATTTAACTCCTCGATTGCCTTAGAACGGCCAATCGATAACAATGATACAATGAATGCCTCGGCACCTTTAATCGGCTACCGACGACGAAGATGAGAACGAATACGATAATGCCTTCAATCGGCCAATACAACATGAATGACAGGACGCCAACATTAATAACAATGATTACAACAACATCTTAGATCGACATCAATATAAACAACAACAACCGATACATCGATACCGCGAACCGGTGATCGATAATAACATTAACAACGAATATCTCAATGTCTTACCGGCCATTAATGAATGATAATAAACATTTGGCATAATTGCCGAAGGGTATCGTATCGAACGATCCCCTAATATCAATGAACTTATGAAGATACTAAGTCTCGGAATGATACAACACATTCATACACATATATGATAACATTAATCTCATTGACTAGTACAAGTATAAAACTTGCCTCAACTAAAGGCGATGAATTCCTTCCATAAACAACGAACGGCGTCCTACGATAAACACAAGTACTCGAACAACTCTGAATGAAATACAATTCATTCAATAACACAATATCAATCGAAATCAACACAATGACCGAAAGAAACTCTTCGAGACATTTAATCGAACACTAAATGTTCAAAGTTCCTCAAGAACTTAAGAATCATCAATCGGGTTAAACCAATCGAAGATATGGATATACAATCCATATAACACGATTAATAATGTTTACTAACATCAACCGATTCATCAAATTCGGACGAACAACGAAAATCAAGAAGAAATCTCGAAAAATCAAATTCTAGGAGATTTCAAGAAATTACCTCGATCCGACGAAGAACAATGATTTGATGTTGATATAATCAATAAGAATCCTCAAAAATGCTTATAAATCGAGTGGAATCGACCAAAAACTCCACTTCCCGATTTTTCCCATCGCCAACCGCAACCGGGTGAAGAAATGATAAAAAATGAGGGTCTGGCCGGTCACTGCCTATATATGGCCGACAGTTCTGGCCGTAACAGCGGGGCCTACGGCCGTAACGGCATTCGTCAAAACCCGCCCGAGCGCCTGATAGCTACGGCCGTAGCAAGCGAGTTCTTACGGCCGTAACTCTGCACTTACGGCCGTATCCGGCAGGTCCTTATGGCCGTAACCGGCATTCGTCCAAACACTGCCTGGCACCCGTACGGCCGTAAATGAAAGCCCTTATGGCTGTAACCGGCATTCGTCCGAACACTGCCGAGCACGTACAGCCATAACCAGCACCTTACGGCCGTAACCCGGCCAGGCCAGGCCCTGCTCCAAGAAGTGCGGTCGTGACTCGACCGTGGCCACTCCGACGGCCCGGACGATGCCGTAACCCAATCCTGAATATGAATCGAAGATACGGTTACGAAGTACTCGTAAATACGAATCCAAGCGCTAAGAGAACACACGATTCCGACCACCCGAAGGCTCGAAATTCGACAACGGAAAGTAATTACCCAAACTTTAGAAAATTATGAAAATGGCCCAAAACGTCCGAAATACACGATACACGATCGAAACACCAAGATAAAGCTCACAACATGAATAATAACATTAAATGAACTTACGAGAATCTCGAAACAACAGTTTCGGATGAGATTCGCAAGAATCGAACTCAAGTGCGGAAAAGCCGTTTAAGAACACGGATCTCAACAAAACAATACCGAAACGAACTCGGATAACAAAAAGTGCAGAATTAATCATTCTCAGAATGACGATACGGTCATGAGCGAGTCATCAAAATAGACTTCCGCGAAAAAAAGAAAATTACCGGAAAATCGAAATTGCGGATATTACATCATCAAAACTCGATAATGAAAATTTGGAATAAAATATTCTAACAGGTCATAATAAAACAAGTCACTAATTAAATCTCGTCTAAATCAATGCATAGAAACGAAACTATATCTCTCTAAAAATGGCAAAGAACCCACTTGCAATACTGTTTAAAAAGAATCTCCTAACTGGCCCCACTTTGTTGACTGTTTGTGGAATATGATGATTGTACTCAGCATGGAGTCTATGGGAGATGTCTTAGAGGCGTACATTCCACCAAATCCAATCTGAACTAGGGGTAATCAGGAAGAAATTGACGTCCATGAAAAATGGGTCAAGGATGATATGGTGGTCCGTGGCTTTATGATGGGCTCAATGCCTAATGAGCAGCAGAGAGCGCACGAGAAAATGACTTCGGCTAGGCAAATTCTCGCATACTTGACCGAGCTTTATGGAGAGCACAGTAGGACTGCTAGATATGAGATATCGAAGCAGTTATTTAGTGCTAGGATAAAGGAAGGGGAGAAAGTGGGAGACCACATCCTCAAGATGATCTCTATGATTGAGAGGCCCGAGGTGCTCAACTTTCACATGGATTTATCCCTCAAAATTGATCTCCTTATTCAATCTCTACCTGACTCCTTCATGCAGTTTGTAATAGATTTCAAATGTAATGAAATTTCGTGTACATTAGTTGGGCTAATGAACAAACTGGTGACGGCACAATCTAACATGAAGACTAAGCCGATGAAGGCTGCTCTTGTGATTTCTTTTGGGCCTCGGAGGTCCACGAATAAGAAGAAAAAGACCTACGAATAGTATAAACCCAAGAAAGTGGTGCAGAAAGGCAAGGGCAAGGCCCCAAAGGTTCAGAAGGTAGGCGGTCCCAAACCTACGGACAAATGTCTTGAATGCGGTGAGCTGGGTCACTGCGTAGGACTTGTCCCAAGATAAATGGTGCATCAGGTACGAAACTTTTTGTTTTTGAAACTAATTGTTCCGCTACTGTATATTCTGCTTCATGGATTCTGGATTCAGGTGCCACTTCTCATATTTATACTATGAATCAGGATCTGGAATGAAGTAGGCAGCTTGAAGCTGGGGAAGTGATGGTCGCTGTCGGAAGCGGACAAAGTGTCGAAGCAATCGATATTGGATCACTCCTATTGGGTTTCGAATTTGGTTTTATTTTAACGATAGATGAAGTACTTGTTTTGCCCAAGGGGCATAAAAACATTGTATCCATTCCAGTCTTGGACCGGAAATGTTTTTCTTTCTTCATTGGCAATGGTAGTTGTAGAATTTATTTTCGAAATAAAATTGTTGGTAAAGCTTGTTGAATGGTTTATATCATCTGAACTTGCAAAATAAATTAGCAGTGAACACTATAACTAGGAAACGTGGCAGCATAATACTAATCAAGCTCTTAAGTGGCACCTTAGACTTGGTTATGTTGGTCAGACCAAAGTTCACAAAATGGAGAAAGATGGACTTCTAAGTACATTGGGAGAAGAACTCTATCCAACTTGTGAATCCTGCCTTAGAGGCAAGATGACTGAGTCCCCCTTCACAGGGATATTTCATTGGGCTGCTGAGAAACTTAGGTTGGTACATACCGATGTTTGTGGTGCTTTGGAAGAAGCTCGAGACAGATATCAATATTTCATAACGTTCACAAATGCTCATACTAGGTATGGGATTGTGTACTTGATGAAACATAAATCCGAAGCCTTTAGTAAATTCAAGGAATTTAAGGCCCTAGTTGAAAAAGAGACTGAATATCATATCAAGGAACTTCGGTCAGACCGAGATGACGAGTATATGAGCACCGAGTTTGATGAGTTCCTTAAGGAACATGGAATAGTTTCACAATTTACGCCGCCAGGAACCCCATAATTAAATGGTGTTTCAGAAAGGAGAAATCGGACTTTCTTTGACATGGTCCGCTCCATTTTGAATTACATTGATTTACCAATTTACGTGTGGGTGTACGCCTTACTTACCGCTATCTATATCCTTAATATATGTCCTTCCAAATCCGTTCCTATCACTCTGCATGAGATGTGGAAGGGTAAGAAACCAAATCTTAATCACATAAGGATTTGGGGATGTCTAGCCTATATCAAAAAGGCTAAGGTGGACAAACTGGAAGAGAGGTCCGTCAAGGTGTAATATCCGCAATTTCGATTTGCGGTAAATTTCTTTTTTTTCGGCGGGAGTCCATTTTGACGACTCACTCGTGGCCGTTTTGTCATTCTGAGAGTATTTGATTCTGCACTTTTTGGAAGTCCGAGTTCGTTTCGGTGTCGTTTTGCTGAGTTCCATGTTCTTAGGCGACTTTTCCGCACTTGAGTTTGATTCTTGCGAATCTCATTCGAAACTGTCATTTCGGATTTCTCGTAAGTTTATTTAACGTTGTCATACGTATTGTGAGCTTCGGTTTTATTAACCATTGTCGTATCGTGATTTTTCTGACTTTTGAGACCGTTTTGTAATTTCCCAAAGTTGTGGGTATCCGTCATCGTACCCATTTCTGAGAATACTATTGCTGTCCTTCTGATTCGTTAGCACACGCTACACTTATTGGTTAGCGCGTGCTACGGTAATGTATTACCCGAGATCTTCATTCGGGTTTCGTTGAATTTTCTTCGGTAGAACGGACTGTTGTCATCCATGTCTTTAGAATTGCATGCTTGTACTGTGGTACGTTGAGTTTCGTAGCCTGTTCGTTATTGTTTTCGATCATAGCCAGTGCGTTCGTGTGATCGAGATGTTGTCGAGTATCGAGCCGGGCAGTCGAAGGGCTGGCTAGGCCGATTACAGCCGTAAGGCGTCCGCACCCCTTGGCCTGGGAGGACTTGGTTACGGCCGTAAGGTCCATCAGGTTATGGCCGTAAGGCTTGTTCC
Organism: Orobanche coerulescens; assembly: GCA_033398695.1. NCBI lineage: Eukaryota > Viridiplantae > Streptophyta > Magnoliopsida > Lamiales > Orobanchaceae > Orobanche > Orobanche coerulescens. Next base: position 197,845,010 of record CM065802.1, read on the forward strand.
ACTAAGCGGCGGCGATTCTGGCCGTAGTGACTCGGCGATTTGATCGGTGGCCCCTAGGAATTGATTCTGGCCGTAAGGCTATCTTGGTCTGGCCGTAAGGTTCGATCGTTGCGTACGCAAGGCTTTTGGCCATTGCGTGCTCTAGCGGCAGTTGAGCGAGTTACGGCCGTAAGGCACTGCCGGTTACGGTTCGTAGCTCTGCCAGCCATATATAGGCCTGGGCTCGGCCAAACATTATTTTTCACCCTCTTTCCTCGTTTTTGTGGCGGCTGCGATGGGAGACTCGGGAGCTCGAGTTCTTGGCCGGTCTAATCAATTCCAAGGCGTTTTGGAAGATTCTTGTTGATTATATCATCATCCAATCCGTGTTCTTCGTCTAATCAAGGTATTTCCTTACTTAGAACCCTAATTGTATGATTTTTGGGGGTTCTTCGCGATTCTTTGATTTAATCCGTGGTTTATGAATTGGTTATGGTATTCTTGTTGTCTTGGCCATGATCTTCGGAGTTTGTAACTCGTTTATCGATTTTTATCACCCGGAACTTGATTTCCGATTTCCTTGAAGAACCCTCGGATTCTTGTTATTTTTGGGCTGATTCGGATGCCGTTTAGCATTATTGATTCATAGTAATATTGTTTTCATAGTTTTCGTGGAATTGTCGGGGTTTTGGTCGATCTTGGAAGTTCGAGGGCTATCCGACCGTATCCATTCATTGTTCCATTGCTCGTGGTATCGAGGCAAGTACCTTGTTCATACATTTCTTATTTTGTGGATATGATGATTGTGATCGTCTTGGTATGTTGTTTGTTTGTTTGAAATGAACTTTCAAAGATTCAGTTTAGCCTCGTTAAGGGCTCACTTTCAAAACGTGTGTGTTTTGTGGATGGTGTATTTCCTGAATGGTAAAGTGAACCCTATGAATACGCTTGGTGTTATTGTTGTGCTTTGATAATATATATACATATATTATCTCATTTCGGTGTGTTGTGATTGGACACTTGTGTTGTGCTATGTGTTTATTGACTTTGGGTGAGTTGTTCGGATATCCTTGGCGTGCTATGTTATTTGTGTGAATGTGTGGATGTGGTCGAAGGTCTACGGTGACACATGGCATGTGACCATGTGGTCAGGATGCAACAAGTGATTGATCCAACCGTGAGAGCCTAAGACAATCTACGGTGACACATGGCTTGTGATCATGTGGTCAGGATGCAACAAGCGATTGATCCAACAGTGAGATGACGTGGCATGTGTTCATGGTGTTATGTATTTTGCTCACCTCGGGAGGGTCCGACGAGGCCTCGAGGGAATCTATGACTTCACGCTGGATTCACGAGTTGGTGTGTATATGATTTGTGAATGTATTTTGCTCACCTCGGGAGGGTCCGACGAGGCCTCGAGGGAATCTATGACTTCACTATGGATTCATGAGTTGGTGTTGTATTTGTGTGACCAAGATTTGCATATCTTAGGTGATTATGTTGTGTTGATTTTATGCCCGTCAAGGACACGTGACGTGGGTTTTAACCCCGTGAATTGTTGTTGGTTTTATTTGTGAAAACAAAACATTTAGTCTGTGACCCCTGTTGATTTTGGAAAGAGAAGGATTCAATAATCCTAAATGGTTTTCTATTAAAACTCCCGATGGCTTATTAAACCATTTTGTAAATTATTTCTCTTGAATTGCGAACTTTCGGTTTTGGAATATTTTACCCAAACTCTTACTTCGGGAAGTATTTTTCGTTGTGTTTGAATCTTTGAGGATTCCTGATTATTTTTATTCTTGGAACTTGAATTGTATGACTCGTATTTTCCACTTTGTACTTGCACTAGCAAAATAGTGGAATTTTTCTAACCCCCGAGTAATCGGGGGTTGGATGTCTGTATTGCATTCAGGTTTTGGGGAGCATAGCATAGGGTCGGCATGAAGGATGATGAAAGATGATCGATACTAATCACATGAGGACCCGTTTATTGTTGTATTGGTTCAGTTGTACGTTATTTCCGCTGCAATATTTTCCCCGTTGTACGGGAGTATTTTGTATTTGACCCCTGCGTGGGCATGTATTGAGACTGAGTTGTATGTTTTTATTGAAAGACCAAATCGGTCTACTGAGTCATTTTAGCCTTAAAGACATTGTTGAGATATTCGATGTTGTTACCAGCCTGGTAGATCCTTGAGGAAGGGTTCTACGACGTGTAATATCCCTGAGTGGATTGGGGGTGTTACATAAATGGTATCGGAGCTTTGGTTGTGGAAACCTAGGCTGTCGGGTTTAGTGGTGTCTGTTGAGTTTTTGTCTCGTCGGATTTTGTCTGACTGAGTCGTGTCGCGATGTGTCATCTGAGTTTGTTGGTCGTGATTAGTATCGTGGGGCGATCATCATCTTCGTGCGACCTGTGGATGTAAGTCTCCCTTCTTTGTGTTGTGCCTCGTGTGACACGAGTTACTGGTATGATTATGTGTTAAGTGACGGAGTCTCTATGCAGATTCTTGGTTTTGTGATGCGTTTATCTGACTCTCATGCTTCGTTTATATGAGGAGTGTTGTCGTTATTTATGTCCTTTTGACTGTGATATTTGACTGTTTGTTTTTCGGTAAAAGACATGTATTGTCTTGGTTTTGAACGAGTTGATGCGTGTATTATGATGTGTGTAACCGAATGTTGATACGTATGAGTTTTTGGGCATTCTAGCCTAATGGATTTTTTTTTCAAAACTTTGAGTATCTTAGAAATAAATTACGAGACGTACTTTTAAATGGATTGTATTTTCGAGGCGCCTACTAGCGCAACTATCTGTTTCAAAATTCTTCAACTTTGAGGACCAAAATATTTTTAGATATTACATTACTCTTGGAAACGCATTTGCTTAGACCCGAAGGTCGAATATTTCTGAAAGTTTTTCACTAAAAGAAAGTGTCCTCATTTTTTTTATCAAACGCAAGATGGTTTTCAAAGTCTCGACAACGATGTTTGTTCAACTTTTTAAAAAGCGATACTCAAGATCAACTGGTGTTTCCAAATTTTTCAAAAGGTGGTTTTCATTTTTAAAACCTATCTTTCCTGTGTGGGGCCCGGGAATGTAGGTACGATGTTAGCGTTACCGTTAGTTGTGGTGTGAGAGTTGAGTCGTTCGCCACACATTTATTGTGTTAGCCCTCTGTGAGAGGTGTAATGTTTGCATTGAATGCTGTCGCTTCATGGTGATTTGCGTGTTATCGCACCTGTGCGAGCTGTTAAAGTTTGGGTTCGTACGATTATGTACATGTGTGATTGTTTCATGATGTTTGTAATTATGTGGTGGTTATCGTTCGGGACATTGAGGTCACCGAACGATACCGCCGTTGCTATGGTGTTTGTATGTGTGTTGCTTTATGATGGTAATCGTTGTAAGTGTTACGTGTTGTGATTTTCTGTTGTGCTAGGTGGTTGCTTATTCAGTATGCCGAGGAGTAGAGGTCGTGGTCGTGGCGACCGGGTGCGTGATCTGGATCATGCTGCCAGTGATGATATCGGTATCGGTGTTGCTACTATTTTACAGCAGGTAGCTACACAGATGACTCAGTTGACTCAGGCAGTTCAGCGTATTACAAATGTAACCCAGAACACTGGTGCAAATCAATGGCTTTGAGAAGTGGTTCGTATGAAACCCCCTCGTTTCGCTGGTGCTGCAGATGCATTAGGCTAGGATGGTTGGCTTTTCCAGTTGGAAAAGATATTAGAGGTAGTTGATTGTACAGAAGAATATAAACTTTCGGTAGCTCAGTATCTTCTCGACAAGGATGCCGCTAACTGGTGGGAGGATGTTAAGCCTAGAGATCGTGTTGTCACGTGGGCAGAGTTCCAGAGATTCATGAGAGATGAGTTTTGTCTGGAGCCGATCAGAAATCAGAGGATTAATGAATTCTTTTTGGCGAAACCGCAAGATGTACCGATGTCTCAAGCTATTATTGATTTTAGCAAACAACTCAGCTATGTGCAGGATCAAGTAAGGACAGAGGAGGACAAGATCTGTCATTTTAGTAGGTGGATGAAGCCGGAGATTGGTCAGTACATGGCAGGTCTCACTTGTACTTCCTTGAGAGATTATCAGAATAAGCGGTTAGCCTATGAGCTATCCAGATTGTCGACCGATAATATGTCTGAGTTGAAGAAACAGAAAACCGTTGGGGACTTTTCAGGAAATCAAGAGAGTGGGCCCCTTGAGGTTGAGACTTCATTTCATCATCCTAAGATGGGTCCTCGATCGCGTGATCAGAGGAGTAGTACCCCTGCAGTGAGTAATGTGAGCAGCATGAAGACATGTTATAACTGTGGTCGAGCGGGTCATACCGCGAAGAATTGTCGTTCACTGTTAGTCAGCTGTTTCGAGTGTGGCCAGGTGGGTCACCGAGCCGTGCATTGCGAGATGGTAGCTGAGAGATTTGGGGATCGAGGTTGCGTCTCTGATCCGAAAGGACACGAAGATTCCTAGTGTGGTTTCTGAGGATTTCGGTGTAGTACGAACTATTTATGATTGTTCTTGTGGATCGTTTTGTGTTTATTTCTATTTTCTTGACTGTGCATGTTTCCTTATATTGGTACCTCTTTCTTTGTGATTGTTCGGATAATTGACTCGATTGTACTATCTGTTTGATGACGCTTGTCACTTGTTGGTTTTATTATGTCTCTACCTGTGGCGTTGTGATGGTCGTCGGGGAGCGTGTTTTCACGCCGTATCTTTCCTTGCGTGGTTTGTAACATTTCGCCGTTGGGCGCGAGTTTTCGGTTCTTGTGTATCTCGTTGAGTGCTTCATGGTGGGATTTTGCCACCATACTTATTTTAAGTTTCGGGATGAAACTTTTTTTAAGGAGGGTAGTATGTAATATCCGCGATTTCGATTTGCGGTAAATTCCTTTTTTTCGGCGGGAGTCCATTTTGACGACTCGCTCGTGGCCGTTTCGTCATTCTGAGAGTATTTAATTCTACACTTTTTGGACTTCCGAGTTCGTTTTGGTGTCGTTTTGCTGAGTTCCATGTTCTTAGGCGACTTTTCCGCACTTGAGTTTAATTCTTGCGAATCTCGTTCGAAACTGTCGTTTTGGGTTTATCGTAATTTACCATTGTCATACGTGTTGTGAGCTTCGGTTTGATTAACCGTTGTCGTATCATGATTTTTCGGACTTTTGGGACCATTTTGTAATTTCCCAAAGTTGTGGGTATCCATCGTCGTACCCATTTCCGAGAATACTGTTGTTGTCCTTCTGAGTCGTTAGCGCACGCTACACTTATTGGTTAGCGCGAGCTACGGTAATGTATTACCCGAGATCTTCATTCGGGTTTCGTTGAATTTTCTTTGGTAGAACGGACTGTTGTCGTCCACGTCTTTGGAATCGCATGCTTGTAATGTGGTATGTTGAGTTTCGTAGCCTGTTCGTTATTGTTTTGGATCATAGCCAGTGCGTTCGCGTGATCGAGACGTCGTCGAGTATCGAGTCGGGCAGTCGAAGGGCTGGCTAGGCCGATTACGGCTGTAAGGCGTCCGCACCCCTTGTCCTGGGAGGACTCGGTTAAGGCCGTAAGGTCCATAAGCTTACGGCCGCTAAGCGCTGGCCGGTTACGGCCGTAGTGACTCGATAGATTTCAGTTAGTGGCCCCTGGGAGTTCGGTCACGGCCGTAAGGCTATGCCAATTACGGCCGTAAGGTTCGATCGTTGCGTACGCAAGGCTTACGGCCATTGCGTGCGCTAGCCGCAGTTCACCGAGTTACGGCCGTAAGGCACTGCCGGTTACGGCCGTAACTATGCCGGCCATATATAGGCCTGGGCTCGGCCAGACCTTATTTTTCACCCTCTTTCCTCGTTTTTGTGGCGGCTGCGACGGGAGACTCGGGAACTCGAGTTCTTGGCCGGTTCTAATCAATTCCAAGGCGTTTTGGAAGATTCTTGTTGATTATATCATCATCCAATCCGTGTTCTACGTCGAATCAAGGTATTTCCTTACTTAGAACCCTAATTGTATGATTTTTGGGGGTTTCTTCGTATTTCTTCGATTTAGTCCATGGTTTATGAATTGGTTATGGTATTCTTGTTGTCTTGGCCATGATCTTCGTATTTTGTAACTCGTTTATCGATTTTTATCACCCGGAACTTGATTTTCGATTTCCTTGAAGAACCATCGGATTCTTGTTAATTTTGGGTTGATTCGGATGCCGTTTAGCGTTATTGATTCGTAGTGATATTGTTTCGTAGTTTTCGTGTAATTGTCGGGGGTTTGGTCGATCTTGGAAGTTCTAGGGCTACCCGACCGTATCCGTTCATTGTTCCATTGCTAGTGGTATCGAGGCAAGTACCTTGTTCATACATTTCTTCTTTTGTGGATATGATGATTGTGATCGTCTTGGTATGTTGTTTGTTTGTTTGAAATGAACTTTCAAAGTTTCGGTTTAGCCTCATTAAGGACTCGCTTTCAAAACGTGTGTGTTTTGTGAATGTTGTGTTTCGTGAATGGTAAAGTGAACCCTATGAATACACTTGGTGTTATTGTTGTGCTATGATAATATATACATATATTATCTCATTTCGGTGTATTGTGATTGGACACTTGTGTTGTGCTATGTGTTTATTGCCTTTGGGTGAGTTGTTCGGATATCCTTGGCGTGCTATGTTATTTGTGTGAATGTGTGGATGTGGTCGAAGGTCTACGGTGACACATGGCATGTGACCATGTGGTCAGGATGCAACAAGTGATTGATCCAACCGTGAGAGCCTAAGACAATCTACGGTGACACATGGCTTGTGATCATGTGGTCAGGATGCAACAAGCGATTGATCCAACCGTGAGATGACGTGGCATGTGTTCATGGTGTTATGTATTTTGCTCACCTCGGGAGGGTCCGACGAGGCCTCGAGGGAATCTATGACTTCACTCTGGATTCACGAGTTGGTGTATATATGATTCGTGAATGTATTTGGCTCACCTCGGGAGGATCCGACGAGGCCTCGAGGGAATCTATGACTTCACTATGGATTCACGAGTTGGTGTTGTATTTGTGTGACCAAGATTTGCGTATCTTGGGTGATTATGTTGTGTTGATTTTATGCCCGTCGAGGACACGTGATATGGGTTTTGACCCCGTGAATTGTTGTTGGTTTTATTTGTGAAAACAAAACATTTAGGCTGTGACCCCTATTGATTTTGGAAAGAGAAGGATTCAATAATCCTAAATTGTTTTCTATTAAAACTCCCGCTGGCTTATTATGTAATACCCAGTTGTAATTCAGTCATTATCATTCAGTAATTGTCACTCAGTAATTATTCACTCATTAATGATCATTCATCGTTCATATTCATTCATTGTATTCACCGATCAGAGTATTTGTATCGTACATCAGTTATTATTCGTCTTCCTAACTGGTTGGAGGATCGAACCGTGGTTATCATCATTGTCATCTTTCATAGTGGGCTGTGCATGAGGAGTAGCGCACGCTACGTACTCTCTTTAGCGCGCGCTATTTCAGTACGGGTAGCGCACGCTACCTCTCCGTATTAGCGCACGCTAATATGGTTGAACTGCGATCCGGAAGGCCTTTGGGCTGCGATCGGAGTAGCGCACGCTACGAATGGTAAGTAGCGCACGCTAGTAAGTTTGGATAGCGTCCGCTATGCAGTCAGTGTAGCGCGCGCTAAGGCCGATCAGGCAGAGTCCAGTGGGTACTGGACTGATTTTGGAATAATTCCTAGTGCACGCTATGAGTGGATTTTAGCGTACGCTAATGGGGCAGTAGCGCATGCTGATTATTGGGCGTAGCGCGCGCTATCGCGAGCAGGTCAGAGGACAGGAGGTTTTGGAGTTCAGTCACTAGACATCAGGTATTTGGCTAGCGCACGCTAACATTTGGAGTTAACGCAGGCTATCGGGAGGACGTTAGCGCACGCTATCAAGTTCGTAGTGTATGCTAACGAGGCCGTAAAAGTTCAATGGACTATCCGGTTAACCCGTTAGCGCATGCTAAATAGCAGGTCGTAGCGTGCGCTAATCTGGGAATAGTATAAATAGGACAGCCCGGCTTAGATTCATCATTTTCACTTCTCACTTCGATTCCGGGCGATTTTGGGCGATTCAGAGAGATCTTTTCGAGCTGCACTCATCCATCATCATCTTCAAGCTTGTCATTTGGATTTATCATCATTTCATCCTCTCCAACACATCAAATCAAGGTAATTATTTCTTGGATCTAGAATTTCGGATTTTGGGTATTCTCCTTCTGATTTCTTCGTGTAAGCTTCGATTGTTGTTGGAATATGTTAGATATAGATTATCTACCTTGGATAAATGTATTCCTATGGATTTATTGATATGTTTTTCGGATTTGATGAGCATTTGAAGAATTAATCAAGAACCCTTGATGTTGACTTTGGTTATTTTGGGGGGGTTTCCGATTATAGTTGCCGTAACTTCGAGTTGTGGTCTCCTATTGGAATATTGATATCATTGAAGATGTTTGGTTGGATTTAACTACTCATTTTGGAGTTGGTTTCAATATATTTGGGTTTTGGTTATAATCAAGGGTTGATGTTCGCTATGTGGTTGTTTGAATGCCTCAATGAGTTTGGATATTGTTGTATCGACCTTTGAGTTAGTCGTAATTCATGCTTGATACGTATATTGAGCGGATTATTGGTGATTGTGTTATTCAAGGTTGTTCGAGCGACCGACATCTCTTTTTAGGACGTTGTTCGAGGAAGGACATTTCAACACCGGTATTGAGTAAGTTAATTCTTACTCGGTTAAAGGGATACTCATTCCTTGCATTGTTGTTCATTCATACATGTAATTCACTCATAATATATCATTCATGTCGAAACTTGTAATTATCAACTAATCATGTAACTCACGAGGAACGACGGTTCCAAAATCATTTCATTGAAGCTATCACTCGTTGTATTATTATTTCATCTCGGTGAGTCGTTCTTGATCCTTATCGGATTCTATTCATTACTCCTCACCTTGGTAATTTTTGTTTTGGTGATCTTCCAATATTATATTGCATGGCCGGTTGGCGCATGTGTGGAATTTTAGTCGGGCACACTATGGTCATGTGTATAAGCGGGACTCCGGACACATTGGACTGTGCGCATGGTAATGTGTATACGCGGGACTCCGGACACATTGGACCGTGAGACTGATTAGGCCAATAGTGGTTGTATATGCGGGACTCCGGACACTCGGCTACTTGTGATCTTACGCATTTCATTCGGGCGTACATTGATGCTCATCATTCAACTTAATTCATTAATTCATTTATGTGATTGTTGTATACTGTTCAACTCTTGAGGATTGTTGTTCTGTGTAACTGACACCGTTGGGGGATGTTGTTTTCAGGTCATGGCAAGGCTAAGGTACGAGAAGAGAACGTTGACAGCGAGGAGTCCCAGTGATACTAGTAGGGGCCCCAGTCCTTTTCAGACATTCGTGTTTACTTCATTATATTTCCGCTGCAGACTTCCGAATGAATACTCATTTTATTCAGTGTTGTATATTTTATCTTCATATAAAATATGCATGTGTTCTGTATGATCTTGGGTGTATTGTAATGAAACTCCTCATCAGAGTAATTAACGATATAATGTGGTTCGGTACTACAATTAGATTACTTAATTCATTAATTCTCATTCGCCTAGTGGGTCCCAGTCGGGGGTCCACAGCACTGTAATATTCGCCTAGTTTGGGGTGTTACATATTAAACCATTTTGTAAATTATTTCTCTTGAATTGCGAAGTTTCGGTTTTGGAATGTTTTACCCAAACTCTTGCTTCGGGATGTATTTTTCGTTGTGTTTGAATCCTTGAGGATTCCTGATTATTGTTATTCTTGGAACTTGAATTGTATGACTCGTATTTTGCACTTTGTACTTGCACTAGCAAAATAGTGGAATTTTGCTAACCCCCGAGTAATCGAGGGGTGGATGTGTGTATTTTATTCAGGTTTTAGGGAGCATAGCACAGGGTCGGCATGAAGGATGATGAAAGATGATCGATACTAATCACATGAGGACCCATTTATTGTTGTATTGGTTCAGTTGTACGTTATTTCCGCTGCAATATTTTTCCCGTTGTACGGGAGTATTTTGTATTTGACCCCTACGTGGGCATGTATTAAGATTGAGTTGTATGTTTTTATTGAAAGACCAAATCGGTCTACTGGGTCATTTTAGCCTTAAAGGCATTGTTGAGATGTTCGATGTTGTTACCAACCTGGTAGATCCTTGAGGAAGGGTTCTACGGCGTGTAATATCCCTGAGTGGATTGGGGGTGTTACACAAGGGACGTTTCATTGGATACCCAGAAGACTCGATGGATTATCTATTCTACATGCCAGAAGACCACAGGGTCGTCGTGGCTATATAACACACTTTCTTGAGGATGAATTCAGTCAGGAAGGTGGCTCGAGTAGAAATATCTCTTTGGAAGAGCATAATGAAAGTCATGAGGATACATCTGATCAGGGATCACGAGCCGAACCTATTGTAACACAACCTCCACTTCGAAGGTCTGATAGGGTGTCTCAATTACCTGAGATGTATGGATATACATATGTCGAATAACTGGGTCTCCACGACGTACCTGATAGCTGTGAGGATGACTCTGTCACTTATGACCAAGCGATAGTGGATGTGGACTCCAATAAATGGCAAGAAGCTATGGAAGCTGAGATAGACTCCATGGATGCCAATCAGGTCTGGACTCTAGTATATTTACCAACTGGCATGATGCCTATCGGAAGTAAATGGATCTATAAGAGGAAGACTGATTGGGATGGAAAGGTTGACGCGTATTAGGGCAGGCTTGTGGTAAAGGGTTATAGCCAAAGGTAAGGGATCGATTATCATGATACTTTCTCGCCGTAGCTATGATCAAGTCTATTCGCATGATGCTTGCCATTACTGCCCATTACGATTATGAAATATGGCAGGTGGACGTCAAAACGGCTTTTCTGAATGGATACATCAAGGAGGAAATCTACATGGAACAGTTGTAATACCCGTACTTTGTATGAATTGTTGGCTCTGACGTCCCTTCACTTTTGTCGCTCTGTAAACACTTATTGAGATGTTGTCGATGTTGATTTTAGAGTTTCATACCCTTCGGATCATGTTTGTATTGTGTGGACCTTTCAGCACTGTTTTGAGGTAGGATGATAGCGTACGCTAGGCCAAGGTAATGCACGCTATCTCTGCTTGAGTAGCGCACGCTAGCGTTGAGTCTTAGCACACGCTAGCGGACCGGGCTTGGCAGAGGCAGTAGCTGATTCTGCCCTCTGGACTAGCAGTTAGCACATGTTACGTATTAGATAACGCACGCTATTCATGTTGAGTAGCGTGCGCTAGAATCGCCTCTAGCGCACGCTAATGGGCTGAGTCGGCAGGGGCAGTGAGGTATTTCTATTTTCTGGACTAGTAGGGAACGCGCGCTAGGCCCGAGCCAGCGCACACTATTGGTGTTACGTAGCGCGTGCTAGTGCCCTGATGTAGCGCACACTAGCAGGTTTGGGCAGTAAGTTGGAATTTTTGCAGGATACCAGTTAGCGCACGCTACCGGGTGGCCTCGTTAGTGCACGCTAGTCTCTAACTTTAGCGCGCGCTAACCTGGCACAGTATATAAGTGAGGGTTGACCTTGTTCTTCGTCATTTTCATCTTTTTCACTCATTTTCTGATGGGAGCATGGGAGAAGGTGATTTGGGGCGATCCTTCTTCAACTATCATCATCTTTGGTTGAATAACAAAGATTACGTAACATCTAATCCGTTTTTATGTTCCGAATCAAGGTAAATTCCTTAGAACCCTAGTTTTGGAAATTTTTGGGGATTTTCTTAGATTCATCCGATTTATCCATTTTGGAGCTTGAGATCTTTGAGATTATGATGTATCTACCCCATACCCATGTTTCCCCTACGATTATATGCACGGTTTTGTACCTTGTTCCAACTTGAGAGGGTTTGGGAGATTTTCAAACCTCTAGGTGAATATCCTTGTAGTTTCGTGAATCGTAGGCGGGTTTTGGGAGTTTCTTCGTGTGATTTGAGTATAGATTATTGATTATCATATTCCTTACAAATTGTTTAGGTGTCGGAAGTGCATTCTTGGACATACCGAACTTGTATTCTCTTCCTTCCGATTCTTGATGTCTCAAAGGCAAGTATATGTTTATGATTGTAGGTTCTCGACTTTGAAAGTAAGATATATCAATTGTATGATGGTATATATCGACTTTGGGATGGGCCGACAATTCCTCTGAGGGTTCCGTAGCCTTTAGGGTGATTCCGCGGATATTTTAGGTTAACCACTCTGGGATGGGCCGACGGGTCCTCTGAGGGTTCCGTTACCTTTGGCGCGGTTCCACGGTTAATCATGTATCTATTTAATGTGATGCTATGAGATTTAGTTATTCCGGAATTCTAGTATTGAGTTGATGAATGATGATTGTTGGGATAAAACAATCATGTTTCGAAGTTTTGATAAAGTGCCAACATACAGCAAAGCAGCTGTATCGAAAGATGATCGAAGTTGTCAATCCTATATTGTTAGGCGTATTTTTATGCGCTTTTATATCATTATTTTATATCCATCTTGAGCCTAAATCAGCATAAATGAGCTTTTAATGCACTATTCTTATATGTTTTGCAGGAAATCGGAGTCCGGAAGCCAAAACGATGAAAAACGGGCGAAAACAGCAGTTTTTGGACATGAGCCGCGGCACAAACCAAGTAAGCCGCGGCACACGATGATGGCCTGAAAGTCCCGAGCGAACTGTACTGTGAGCCGCGGCACGGACAAGATGATCCGCGGCACACTAACATGACGATCCACGGCACCCGTTAGCTGAGCCGCGGCACAAGGCGAAAGAACAAACAGCGCCCAGACAAACTGTACTCTGAGCCGCGGCACAACCTACGTGAGCCGCGGCCCAGAAGGAAAAATCTGCGCCCAGGCATCCCGCTGAGTGCCGTGTGCCGCGGCACAGATTAAGTGAGCCGCGGCACACGGGGCGGTGTTGGTGTACTCCGCGCGGGTTTGGGCCGTTTTGGAGCCTGTTCTCGACCTAATCACATGGACGCGTTTTGGAGGCTTAGGACTGATATAAATAAGCATGGTAGGGCTAAAGAAAAGGGGGATCGATTAGAAGGAATTCGGAGGTGGATTAGAGCTAGGGCGAAGAACACAAGGAGGAGTTTTGTGGGGCGACGACAAGACCACGGATCCCTACGGTTTTTCTGCATCTTAGTTCCTAGATTTATTCGAGTAGGATTTTGATTGTAGCCGGTTTCATGACAGTTTGATTATTTATTATTATTTCGAGTTACTCGTTATTCTATAGAATTGGATTCTTCTTACTGTTCTTAATGCTTTTTAATTGTCTGGCCAACAGTTAATTTGTTTTGAATGTCTTTATGGATTCGGGAGATGAAATTTAGGCATAGTTCTTGTGAGACGAATCATAATTTTCATGAGATAAGGATATACTCATGCGAATTGTGAAGCCTGTTATTGTGGGAATTCTTGAACTGTTTTAGCTATTAATTATCTAATTCGAATATGGATATATCGAGTTAATAATTCGTAGTATTTTCTATCGACCTTGGGAAAAGCTTTAGAATAATTTAGGAATTCCTGGCTTACAATCAATTGAATAAAAGTGAATTGAATCGAATAAATATCATTCCCGATTGTTTGAGGTGAAAATCATAATCCTACGCCCTTATTAGTATTATTATTATTATTAGTACTATTATTTATTTTTGGCAATTAGTTTAGGAATAATTCCATATAATTGTTCTTCAAATAAAATTGTGAGTTGACTATATTTTGATACTTAGTGAAATCAGTCCTCGAGGGAACGATACTTTACTTATCACTTTATTACTTGTTGACACCGTGCACTTGCGGCATATTGTGAGGGATTTTCCCACAACATGTTTTTGGCGCCGTTGCCGGGGACTGATTTTTCGCTAATATCAATACCAAGCGACTCTAATTTTAATTTGAAGTTTTTTTTTCTTTAGTCTCTATATTTTTATTTTTTTCATTATGTTTTCCTTTGAGTATCGTGGCCCTTGGCATTTCATAAATGTCAATGTTCTTAATAATTTGCCAAATAGGGTTAGTCAGCCCCCTCCCCCAAAACAAAAGACCATGCTTGAACAATGTGTAGACGTTCTCAAAAATCATGATAGTACACTTTTTGAGCTAGAATGTGCACGTCGTGGTCTTGAGGTTCACTACGGTTATTTTCCAGCTTATATATTTAGTAGTGAAGTTGAGGGGAGGTTGAGAAGAACGACATGTTGAGTTTTAGGGTCGATCCCCCAGCACCTGATAATAACATAAAGTGTGATGAGCATGTAGAAGAAGTTACCATTGATGATGTTTCCAAAGTAATTCCATTAAATTGTCATCAAACTTCGACTAATAAGGTGAACACTTATGTGCCTAAAATTTTATTAACGGTGCCACACATAATTTTTCCTAAATCCATAATGGGAGAGATTGACCCCATTACTCGTGATTTTGTCGAGGCCGATTCTTCGAGTTCTAATAAGGTTGTGCATGATAATTCTTTATTATTTGCCCATTCGAACTCTGCTTATTTTTTCATGCCTTATCATTATTATATTCTTCCATCATTTTTTGGTTGTCCGCATAATTATTCTTATTCATTATTTTTGGCAACCGGGCATGAGCCAAAGCCTCCCTTGTGGAATAAGAGGCTTATTGATTGCAAGAAGGGGGCATTTGGCAATCTCCCTAGAAAGAAACCACGTTAGATTTTTTCGCCACGTCGTGCTCAAGATGTAAAATAGAGCGCTTGATGGGAGGCAACCCATCATTTTTACTTGCTTTCTAGTCAATTGTTTTTATTTGATTTTAGTTATTAATTTTTTCTTTGTTTTGTTATTTCTTTTGGATTCGTATTCGTGTTGGCCCTTAATCTCTCTAATATTTTAACCCCAAATGAGTTATTATTCTTCATATTCTAGTCTTTCTTGATTTAATGTCTATTGTTATCTCATGACTAGAGACTAAGTTTGGGGGTCCCTCGTGATGCTGAGCGTTATTTGAAGTATGGATTGACCGACGTTTCCACTCTGACATGTGCTGGCTTTCAAGAAGACATTTGGAATAAGTTTCACTTTTCCTCATCTCTTTTATTTTCACATGAGTTGTATTATTGATGATGTTAGGTGTAGTGGAATAAATGGAAGCATGCGATAAATTTCTTAAATTGTCTTGGGTATAAATTGCAATTGCTTTATTGTCCTTGCATGCTGTTGATGGTTTTGTTCAAAAACGTGAATTTTTCGTGAAGTGTTCGTGCTTCCATGTGTAAAACTGATGTTACGATACTGATTTCTCTTGGAAGAAATGTTTGACTTTTGGTCGAGTTGCAGTCAGCGATATTTGCTTCTATTAAATATTCAATTAGGTCCGAAATTTTATCGTTTTTGTAGAATTTTTAGCAGATAAGAAAGGAGACATACGTGTTTTCAAATCACCGTCTATACGTTTGGTTATACTTTTCGGTTAGCTAGTCGTCCAGTAACATGAGTCGTGTTGGTACTTAAATTGAGTTTAGAGTCAGACAGTTTTTCCAAAAAGTCGAGTTATTAGTTGTTCTATGATGGGAAGTCTAGTAACCGGGGGTATTCACGTGACCCGTTGTATACTCTCGCGTAAAACAACAACCCGGATTAGACTAGTGGTTTAGAGATTTCGCATGTGCCGATGATGGGGAGCCTAGTAACCGGGGGTATTCACGAGACCCTTGTCTACTCTCGCGTAAAACAGCAACCTTTAATCGGACATGCAGAAATAGCTATTCGAGTTGTTTCTCCGCTGTGGAAGGGAACTTAGTAACTAGAAGCATCCATGTGCCCCATGAGTGTCTTTTACGTCAAACGGTTCCCCCAATACATGAGAATGGAATTCCACCCTAGGATCATCCCGATGAAACATCCCGAGATCCGAACCTAGTGGTCAACTCGAATCATCTTATTGAGCATATATAAGGGAATACTGTCCGAAGGTTATTTTTTATGAAACTCTTGAAATTTTTGGCACTAGACTGTGGGATTGGGCGTATTAGCTTGTTTATTTTTAACCCTTCATATTGGTGGTTGATTAAATTCACGCTTGTTAATCTTTGAGCTTAATTTTCTTCATGAACTATTGATTAGGACTGAAATTGGTTACTTAGTGGAATCAGTGTCCTGTATGTGACTCGCTATTACGATACTTGTACTATTCTTCGAGATTTTCAGGGTAGTATTGATTAAGTTGAGCACTATGGACTTGCATGATTTGTCACGATACATTTTGTTTAAAATTGATAATTTTTGCTTGATGACAAGCAAAGGCTCGAGTTTGGGGGTATTTGTTAGGCGTATTTTTATGCGCTTTTATATCATTATTTTATATCCATCTTGAGCCTAAATCACCATAAATGATCTTTTAATGCACTATTCTTATATGTTTTGCAGGAAATCGGAGTCCGGAAGCCAAAATGATGAAAAACGGGCGAAAACAGCAGTTTTTGGACATGAGCCGCGGCACAAACAAAGTAAGCCGCGGCACACGATGATGGCCTGAAATTCCCGAGCGAACTGTACTGTGAGCCGCGGCATGGACAAGATGAGCCGCGGCACACTAACATGACGAGCCGCGGCACCTGTTAGCTGAGCCGCGGCACAAGGAGAAAGAACAAACAGCGCCCGGACAAACTGTACTCCGAGCCGTGGCACAACCTACGTGAGCCGCGGCCCAGAAGGAAAAATCTGCGCCCAGGCATCCTGCTGAGTGCCGTGTGCCTCGGCACAGATTAAGTGAGCCGCGGGACACGGGGCTGTGTTGGTGTACTCCGCGTGGGTTTGGGCCGTTTTGGAGCCTGTTCTCGACCTAATCACACGGACACATTTTGGAGGCTTAGAACTGATATAAATAAGCATGGTAGGGCTGAAGAAAAGGGGGATCGATTAGAAGGAATTCAGAGGTGGATTAGAGCTAGGGCGAAGAACACAAGGAGGAGATTTGTGGGGCGACGACAAGACCACGGATCCCTGCGGTTTTTCTGCATCTTAGCCGATTTCATGACGGTTTGATTATTTATTATTATTTCGATTTACTCGTTATTCTATTGAATTGGATTCTTCTTACTGTTCTTAATGCTTTTTAATTGTCTGGCCAACAGTTAATTTATTTTGAATGTCTTTATGGATTCGGGAGATGAAATTTAGACATAGTTCTTGTGAGACGAATCATAATTTTCGTGAGATAGGGATATACTCATGCGAATTGTGAAGCCTGTTATTGTGGGAATTCTTGAACTGTTTTAGCTATTAATTATCTAATTCGAATAGGGATATATCGAGTTAATAATTCGTAGTATTTTCTATCGACCTTGGGAAAGGCTTTAGAATAATTTAGGAATTCCTGGCTTACAATCAATTGAATAAAAGTGAATTGAATCGAATAAATATCATTCCCGATTGTTTGAGGTGAAAATCATAATCCTACGCCCTTATTAGTATTATTATTATTATTAGTAGTACTATTATTTATTTTTGGCAATTAGTTTAGGAATAATTCCATATAATTGTTCTTCAAATAAAATTGTGAGTTGACTATATTTTGATACTTAGTGAAATCAGTCCTCAAGGGAACGATACTTTACTTATCACTTTATTACTTGTTGACACCGTGCACTTGCGGCATATTGTGAGGGATTTTCCCACAACATATATCGAAGTCTTCTCATAATACCAACATACAAAGATCCATCATACATCAAAGAGACTCATCTGTCTATATGACGCTAAGTATGGAAGCTGTCCCGAAATGATTATACATCATCCTTCCATACAGTATCAGTCTAACATAGCCTACAACAATATGTTGGATACAACATCCAGGCTATAAGTTGAGATCTTCAATACTTATCCAAACAGGACTTAAAATCGTTGAAACGAAATCTGCCTTATTTGCTAAAGTCAAAGTCCCGTTTGAAAAGAAGTATATAAATACTGAAAGGATAAAGTATTTAAATACTAAGCCGACAGAGATCTTCAAACAAGGAGCAAAAACTGGATCATGCTTTATTCAAATAAATCATCCCGTTGGAACGGACTTTTGCATAACAGATCTTTCTCAACGGATCTATTCCAAAAAGGATATATATCCCCAGATTTTCAGATACTCCAAGACATATACCAAGAGAATACTTGAATATTTACGAACGAAGAACTATACTCGAGGTTTCAAAAGTATTCAAACTGAGATATACTGAGTTTCATCAAGATCCTCTAATGAATAGTATATCGAAAGCAGTAAAATTTCTTCAAGCATTCAGTCTATCTTAAGAGAAGAAATACACAAGTGCTCATCCCTTGAACACCACATCATCAGCTCAAGCTCAAGAAAGTCAAGCTGTTGTTCAAACAACATTCTTACATTGAAGAAAACCATCAGCCCTGTGTGGACTGAGAAAGCCTTGC
This sequence comes from Orobanche coerulescens, assembly GCA_033398695.1. Taxonomy (NCBI): domain Eukaryota; kingdom Viridiplantae; phylum Streptophyta; class Magnoliopsida; order Lamiales; family Orobanchaceae; genus Orobanche; species Orobanche coerulescens. The sequence continues at coordinate 197,863,541 of CM065802.1, forward strand.
TTTTCCTGAACTGTGTGTGATGGATCTACATTGTAGACTTACTGTTACAAGACTTCCGCTACGGACTCTAACTTGAAAATCGTACAACTTGTAGCTTAAACACTTTCCAAATTTTATTCTGTATACTTAGTGGCCAACAAGTGGTATCAGAAAGGTTGATCCTAAAAAGAATCAGTCGTATTTTTGACCGAATCAGATCCGGAATCACTTATTTTTATCAAACAGTCTTTTTCTTTCCTATATTCCCATATGGATACGCCAATGATCAATAAAGTTCCTATGTTTTCTATTAACGAGTTTGACGACTGGAGAATCAGGATGGAGGCTCATCTTGCAGCAATGGACGAAGAGATGATTTTTGTTATACAGTATGGCCCCATAAAGATCATGAAGGTAAGTCCGTCCCCAAGAATTGAAGGCCAAGCTCATGCTGAGATGCTCGAGAAAGAGCGCGAACAATGGACTTCTGATGATAGAAAGCGTGCCAACCTCGACAATGTTTCTAAGAACATGTTATTTGTCACTCTTAACAAAGGCACGTTCTCAAAGGTAAAGAGCGGTAAATCGTCTAAGGATATCTGGGATAAACTCAAGTTAATTTGTGAGGGAACTGAGCTCTCAAAAGAAAATAAAATTTCAAAATTGACTCAGCAATTTGAATCTTTTGAAATAAAACCAACTTAAACACTTGAGGAACTTGACCTCAGATTCACTAGCATTGCTGGTGAACTTGAAGCGTTGGGCAAAATTTACACACAAAAGGAGAAGAACCTAAAAATTTTCAGATCTCTCCCTGCCCGATGGGACATTAAGACCACAGCTATGCGTGTATCGTGCAATCTTAATGAAATATCTACTTTTGATCTATTTTCTGACCTCAAAGAATTTGAGTATTGTGTTATAATTGCAGGAAACCAGGACATTATCCAAATAAATGTCCTCATCCCAAAGTTCAAAGGTTGCTGGAAGCCGAGCAACAGGAAAAAGATGAAAGAAGACGTGCTTGGAAAAACAAGCTCAAGGCCCCAATTGGTGAATCAGAAGCCTCCCCTGCATCAACAAAGTCCGAAGAATGCCTTCAAGTAGTCACTGACAGTGACTCGTCAGATGATGAATTCGAAGATAAAGCATATATGTTCTTCATGGCCAAAGACATACCGGAAGATGAAGATAGCGATGATGAGGTAAGCTCAACTTCAATTACTCCTGCAAATGCATATCATACCTTTGAAAACATGATGAATGAGTTTAAGAACATTCAAAAGGCCCATGAGACTTTTAAAAATGTAAACATACAGCTCCAAATTTCTAACCTAGGGCTGAGGGAAGAAAACGACTTGCTAAAAGTAAATTACGTAAATATGTTTGTTGATTGTGAAAATAGCAAAGTCGATTATGAAAAACTCATGGAGCAATCATCAACTTTCTCATGAACTATGTGAGGCTGAATCTCACAGTGAAAGCAAGAAAAATGATTTTGTTCTGCTTCAAGCCAAAGTAAAAACTCTCGAAAAACGAGAAGGAGAACTTGAGACCATTCTGAAATCTTTCGAGAAATCATCTAAAATAATGGAAGAAATTCTAAGCACTGGGCAACATGCTCATGATAAAAGTGGCTTAGGATAAAACTCATTTTCCAATAAATGGAAAACTAGTACTGTGTTCGTCAGGGGTGTGGAACACATTCCTATATCGGAAGAAATTCTAAGTCCTGTGAAGGAACCTGTGCACCGCGAACAGTAAAGGCTGTCATTCTGCCACCACAGTCATATTCTAGACAGTGGAATCCTCAGCCATTCAGACCTGTAAGGAGTACCCAACAGCATGCTCCCCGAGCATATCAACAGCACCAATAACCGTTCAGAAAGAAGGCTGTATCCAAATATCAAAGGCCCGCACGACAGTACTTTCAGTACAGCACGCCTAGGTATTAGATACAGGAGCCTCGTTATCCCTCGTGAAAGTAAGTATCTGCAGAGTATCAGCAACAGCTTTGGGAATCCAACTGGAGACCCAGAAGACAAGTTGTAAGGCCGAAGAAAATGGCTCCACCTCCAAGACGGCATTCGTACTGGATTAATAATAATAAACCTGAATTTTACATGCATAATAATTATCATGGTTATAACGACAACGTACCTGCCCCATGTAGACATCGCAACTATGGACCAAAAGTCCCCTACAGTAAACATATTGCTGTCAGGAAAATCTGGGTACCTAAAGGCACTAACATCCATGGACCCAACAATCAAAGGGGACCTAAATCTACTTAATTTGTTTGTATACAGGACATCTTAGAGAAGGACATCTGGAACTTCAACAACGGATGTTCTCAGCACATGACAGGATACAAAAGAAAGTTGTCAGATTACATAGAAGGTTGCGGTTCAAAAGTGCGTTTCGGTGATAAATCTAAAGGAAGAACAATATGGAAGGGAACACTGCTTGTAGGAAAATTCAAAGTCACCGATGTAGCTTATGTTGAAGGCTTACAATACAATCTACTTAGTATTAGCCAGTTCTGTGACAAACAGTTCTCGGTGAAATTCAATATAGATCACTATAGAGTCAAGAACATCATGACCAAAGAAGTTGTGCTCACACGAAGCAGATGAGGTAATATGTATATTGCTGACTGAATGCCTACGAGCTTCACTATTACTTGTTTTGTTGCCAGAGGCACTGCAGATGTAAGCTGGTTATGGCACAAGAGGATGTCACACGTCAACTTCAAGACAAACAACAAGCTCTCCAAACAGGGAATGGTTAGAGGATTGCCAAATGTATCATTCTAAAAATAAAGCGTCTATGGACCCTGTCAGAAAGGCAAGCAAATGAAGACCACCCTGAAGAGCAAGTACTACCTTTCCACTCACAGAGTTTTGGAAATGCTACACATGGATCTATACGGTCCTGTACACCCGGTAAGTTTGGGATCTAAGAAATACTGTCTCGTTATTGTTAATGATTATTCAAGGTACGCTTGGATAATCTTCCTAAGCAAGAAGAAGGAAACAACATCAAAGCTGCTCGAGCACCTGAGAAAGCTTCAAAATGAGAAAGGGTTGAGTATCATGTCCATTCGTTCCGACAGAGGTAAAAGATTCACTAACTGCTTTATAGAGCAATACTGTTTGGAAATGGGATACAACACGATTACTCAGCTGCCCGTACACCTCAACAAAATGGTGTTTCCGAGCAAAAGAACAGGACGCTAAAAGAAGCAACTAGGACCATGTTTGCCGCTAGCAAGTTATCACAGCATTTCTGGGGCGAAGCCACCAATACAGCGTGCTATGCACAAAACCGCTGTATCATCAACAAGCACCACAACAAAACAGCATACAAAGTATGGAACAACAAAACTCCATTAGTTTCGTACTTTCACATTTTTGGATGCAGATGTTACGTTTTGAACAACAGGAAAGATCAACTTAGAACCTTCGATGAGATATCGGATGAAGGGATATTTGTAGGATATTCCTCTATTAGCAAAGCTTACAGGATCTTTAATAAAAAGAAGCTAACAATTGAGGAATCAGTACATGTAGTGTTCGTCGAACCTCATCATGATCCTACAGGAGTAGAAGAACTTACTCAGAACATCCAACAACTTTCCATCATTGATCCACCAACTCCTACAGAGCCTGTCGTTGACTTAGAAATCAACCCCGTAGTTGTAAGAACTAAAGTAGATGAAGCCGATGCTGTACAAGCTGAAGCCAAAACTACATCAACTCAAAATACAGTACGGGACGCCGAATTAGAACCCTACAGAAAATGGTTGAAGGATCACCCACAGGAGTAGATCATAGGAAATATTGCTGCTGGAGTATCTACCCGTAGGAGAATACAGAGTATACGAGGAAATGTACTATGTGTGCAAGAAGAACCTGAATCTGAGAAATCACCATTTCCTGTATGGAAATCTCAATCTAAACTTAGACGACTTAATATGTGCACTATTGCTGTATTCTTAGCTCAATCTGAACCTGTTTCCACCAAAGAAGCTCTAGATAATTCTTGTTGGATTACAGCTATGGAAGAAGATCTTAATGGATTCGAAAGGAATAATGTATGGTATCAAGTACCTAGACCAACGCATCAATCCATAATTGGAACAAAATGGGTATTTTGAAACAAGAAGGACGGAAATGGACTCATTATCAGAAATAAATCCCGACTAGTCGCCCAAGGCTACACACAGGAAGAAGGCATAGACTACGATGAAACCCTTGCCCCTGTAGCCAGACTAGAAGCCATCAGGATATTTTTAGACTTCGCCACCCATAAGGGCTTTATTGTTTACCAAACGGACGTCAAGAGTGCATTCCTGAATGGAGACCTTGCCGAAGAAGTCTATGTTGAACAACCACTAGGGTTTGTCAATACAAAAGGCGGAGACCTTGTATACAGGCTAAGGAAGGCACTGTATGGACTTAAGCAAGCACCTAGAGCATGGTATGAGACCCTGTCCCTGTATCTAACCGATAATGGATTCGAGAAAGGTGCTGTGGACAAGACCTTATTTAAAATACAGGAAGGTGATGACCTCCTGATGGTTCAAATATATGTAGATAATATAATATTTGGTTCAACTAACCTTGCTTTATGTCAAAGGTTCTCTCATCTCATGCAAAGTAAATTTGAAATGAGTATGATGGGAGAACTTAGTTATTTCCTAGGATTGCAGGTAAAGCAGTTGCCTACAGGGATATTCATCAACCAGGGAAAATACAGCAAGGATCTTCTCAACAAGTTTGGAATGAACACTTCCAAATCATCGTCAAACCCCATGAGCACTTCCGTGCAAATTAGTGCTGACGAAGTGGGAAATCCGGTTGATCAATCACTCTGCAGGAAGCTTATTGGCTCACTCTTGTACATAACGGCTAGCAGGACCGATATCCAGTTTGCTGTAGGAGTGTGTGTGCGATATCAAGTAGCACCTAAAGAATCACACTTCACAACAGCCAAACGAATCCTGAAATACATCAAAGGAACAGTCGATGTAGGACTATGGTATCCTAAAGAAGGCGGATTCGATTTAGTTAGCTATGGCGACTCGGATCTCGAAGGCTGCAAGCTAGATAGGAAGAGTACAAGCGGTACTTGTTACTTTCTTGGACCTAGACTTGTATCTTGGTTCAGTAAGAAGCAATTGGCAAACTCGCTTTCCACGGCAGAATCAGAATACTATGCTGCTGGTAGTTGCTGTATGCAAATCCTTTGGATGCAACAACAGCTGTCAGATTATGGAATTGAAGCCAAAGAAACACCAATTATGTGCAATAGCACGAGTGCCATTGTGATAACGCACAACCCTGTATTGCACTCTCGCACAAAGCTCATCAATATGAAGCATCACTTCATTAGGAATCACGTTGAGAACAAAGATGTTCGGATTGAGAAAGTTCATACAGATATCCAGTTAGCTGACATCTTTACCAAATCTCTCAGCACAGCAAGATTCTGTATGCTTCGACAAGAATTGGGTTTGCTACAGCCTGACTCCCTGTAAGTTTTTAATGCTTTCACTCAACAATTGAGGGGGAATGCTGTAAGACCCACGAATACAGTATCCACCAATAATTATATGTACACTCAAACATTCCATACAGCACTGTAGGAACAAAGCGACATGAACTATCCTACAGCTGACGTGTGCAATAATTAAGGGGGAATACAGTATGACCCATGAATACAACAGTAATCCGAATATTGCTGTATGAAATTGAATCTCGTATGTACCTTTTAAGGGGGAACGCTGTATTTTCGCGGATACAACACATACTATGAAATTCAATTAATATTTAATTCTATATACTATTTAATTCTAATATTCTATTTATATCAAAATCACTTTGAGTACACGTGCCCTATTTTTAAATTCAAACGTCTTTTGCATTCAATGCTTTACACGATATGTGGACTATTTTACTTCAAACGCAGCAATGTCTCAAATTGTTTAATATTTTCAAACTGCCATTTGGTCAAATAAGGGAAGTTGAAACAACGGATGTGGGACCCGGAATCAATTCAAAATCGGATGGATAAGATATACCTATTACACTCAGTCCATCCTAATCGTTCATTTAAAACGATGGTTCCTATCCCATAAATCTGACCATTCAGTATTTTGAAAACCCTAAATCTTCCCACCGCCCAACTATAAAAGGACTGTTTATGCCTCTTTTGACTCTTACACTCTCTGCAATTAAATGAGTCTTTGTGCAATCAGCCTACAGTTTACTGCAAATTTTACTGCAACTTTCTTTGAATCTAACTTCTTTTCTTCAAGAAACCACGATGGCATCATCTCAGACTTCCTCTCCATCTCTCAAAAGGACCGCCAACATCATCGACGGAAGAATCTTCGCAAGATCCGTGGTTGTCGAGCGAGTTCATGCTGAAGGGGACGATGTTGAATCAATAGAGATCATCGTTTCGAGGATTCGCAAACAAGGCCTCTATCGCCTTGGAAGTCACATCCCTGAGCGCTACGATGCTCAAATGGTTGAGGAATTTTACCTTAACGCTGCTATCCATTTATTTTCTCTTGCACAGGGAGGAAATGTCACTGACATCACTGCTATCGTCCGTGGAGTGGAGATCCGCGTGGACCAAGCGCTGTTTCAAAACCTGTATAGGCTCCATGCTGTGTAACACCCCCAGATTTAACCGGAAATATTACAGCGCCGTGGGCCCCGAGATGGAACCCACAAGGCTAAAAGAAACTTTCGCAAACATTTACAAATGCCCAAGAGGCCAACGACGGTACTATCTTTAAAAATTCACAAAGACTTATAAAATCCATTTATCAAAAACCGTCGTAAAAACTCATTTGAAATCGCGAGGCCAAACAGCCGACAATCAAAAGTTTAGAAAACGACTTCCAAAGCAACCTCAGTTACCAGATACCAAAAGGTCATTTCAAAATACTCACGCAGCGGAAAAAGACCAACCATAAGGATACTCTAGCAGCGGAATACGAGAACCAATCAAAAAACTCAATGCACACAACATGTCCTAGCCAGTATCCTCTGGGAAGCTCATCTCTTCACGACCGCTACAAGCTCGATACTCCAAGAACCTAAAAAGAAATCCCACGACGGGGTCAGCCATAATATCCAACAATGATAACCGTCACATCACATTAAGAATACATACCAATGAGAATAAGAATACGACCAATGTAATCTTACCGCCATGACTTTACTTACTCAAGTAATTCTCATCAGAATAACCATTAAACTCGAACATAATATTTGTATTGTACCTCAAACAATACTCAAGATCCTCAAACTATCATAACCAACTCACGATACGGAAATCTACCATTTCTGACCAATACGATCCATCGAATAAAATCATCAAATCCCAAGACGATAACCAATTGTCCACCAAAGACAAGACCAAGGAAAATATGGAACATACCTCGAGATATGATGTGCCACGATAATCATATCAGTCTAATCCGATATCGAACAATGCAATGCGGACAAGGTCCTAACACAAGACCTACAAATGCATACTCATATGACAACGTCAATATGCTCAAAAACAATAACAACTATGTATACTGATGGAAATCCCATGATCCAGCGCCCAAAGATAGATCCCAAGATGATCCTACAAGATCAACACGAGGTGGATAACCAACAATATACATATGCACAACAATAACACAATCTGGGTAATCCAGCGATCCAGCGCCCTCGGATAGATCCCAAGATGATCCGTCGGACCAACACGAGGTGGAAAAACCCGTCCAATGATCCAGCGCCCTCAGCATAGATCCCAAGATGATCCCGTCGGACCAACACGAGGTGGACATCCGATCCAGCGCCCTCGCATAGATCGCGCGATCCCATCGGATCAACACAACATAAACAACACAATATGCATACACATATGCAAAACAATATGTTCATCATCATGAACAACGCAACATGAACGACAATATGACAAATCAATTAAGACGACCTCATGTTCGACAACATGAATGATAAAACGCATGATCAAATCACTAACTCTAATTGAATCGATATAAGATACTTGCCCCGAGTCCTTCGGGAGAAATCTCGATGTCCAATCATCACCGACGATTATCCTCAATGCTCGGCGATCCATACGAACAATGAACTATAGATACTCATATCCTCGTCTTTACCATAATGTAACCTTGATACTCGAACATACCAATAATCGAGATAAGCATATACATTATGATTTATCTCCCGATCGAAAGAACGATATGCGATCCGAATACCCGAGTTCACAATAATAATCATCGCTATATGCATTATAAACGAAATGGCGAAACCATTCATTAAATATTATAACCGAGCAAGTAATAACTTGCCTCGATACCGATACCACGAAGCCGCTGTGAACACATTGCCTTTGTCTACGAGCTCCTCGGCCGATCAAAAGCAATACAATGGACATACTCGAACACGACCGCAATATCCGGTTATAATCACCGATCAACAATCTCAACCTATCGAAGAAATCAAATAACACATATCCGACAACAATCAACAACCGACAATACTAACTAATCGAACTCAACGGTTCAACACAACCTCTAATAAACACAATGAACCAACCAAGTCAAACCATCACGAATTCATAATCAAAACACAAAAATACCGCCTTTATCGCCTACTTAGCGCACGTTAAACGCATAACGTGGCGTGCGCTAAGTTGTCCCGTTAGCGTCGCTAGCTTGCAAGCTTAGCGTGCGCTAATGTCTGATGGCATGCAATCCAAGCATCGACTAACATCTTGCAACTACGAATCCGAATGAAGGGAGATATGAATCTCCATATCTCTTGAAGATAAACGACACCATAACTATCACAAGGATCATATCATTGTCCATATATCAATAATAACACCAACAATCAAACCAACTCGATAACAAGGATCATATCATATTCAATCCGGAATTCAACCTCGTATCATGATTTAACTCCTCTAAATCGATCAATATAATTAACAAGATTCAGAAATCCATCTTAGATCGGGTTAAACGAATCAACATCCTTATAGTATGAAGAATCTTAACTAACATCCGAGACTCTTATCAAAATTCCATTGAATCCCATATAACATCATCATATGATTATCCAACATGCTCCTTACATGAAATCATCCAAGAAAACGAACTATCATCAAGAGGATACGAAAATTACCTGGATTGGATGGACCAAGAATAAGAACACTAGACTCCATTCCAAGAATCATGAATAACTTGAAGAACGAGGCTTGAATCCATGCTCTCCATCTTAATCTTGTTAAAGATCATCATCTCTCAGTGTTTGGGACCTCACACCTCTCTCTAAAAACTCTCTCTCTCGGTTACAAGGAAGGAATGGACGAAATGCTTCATAACACCCTTCTGTCCCTTTTTATAATATACATCACTAGCGTGCGCTAAACCATTATGTTTAGCGTGCGCTAGCCTTAGCGTGCGCTAACTGACTTTGTTAGCGTGCGCTATCGAGCCTGAGGCTCTTGTCTTGCTTCATAAACTAGCTTACGTACGTAATGCCCATGCATTAACGTACGTAAAACATCATGTCTAGCGTACGCAAGTCCTTACTCTTAGCGTGCGCTATCCGAAGTTGACTTACTACAGTGTTCACCTACCTCTCGCCCCCACATTCCGACAGCATCTTACAAGGATAAGATTCCTTGTTGACTGATATATATTTAGCGTGCGCTAAGCCTAATCTATAGCGTGCGCTAATACTTCAGGACAACAACCGTTGACTTCCCAGAACGTGCGCCGAAAGCAGCCGGGTCCATACGCAGATTCCTTCTGATCGGACTACATTAGCATACGCTAACCTATGAACGTAGCGTGCGCTAATCCTGCACGATAGCGTGCGCTATGCATGAATATCAGCGTGCGCTAATAAGGCTATACTTAGCCATTTTCAGCTATCCTTGTCCAACATCTCGACATATCAAATACGAACATACGGCATATCAAATATACATTACTCAACACATTATATCCTCAAATACAATTGTCGACCAAATACGACAATTATACCAATACTGACATCTCAGTCCTTCATTTATTTTATCCCTCATGCATTTCATCTTTGTACAATATAACTCGGATAAAATAATATCAAACAACAGTAGTAGAAATTCCGGATATTACATTCTACACCCCTTAAAATAAGTTTCGTCCTCGAAACTTGCAATCCGTCATAGGAAACAAACAAACATACTGTTCAACCCAAAATATCCCAAAACCATCACGACACTGATCAATCATCATTATTCTGAATAGCCAAAACCGCATACTTACAAATACGCAGGTCGACGATCTCCGGAGATACTAGCAAGCGATCTCACTATACAGTCCCAATACGCTTACGATTACAATTCTCTGAGTCTCAACAAAAAGATATCGTCTTCGGATGAAACAATCTGCCCGAATCAAATCCTGTCTGCCTGATTACATAATCAAGTCCTAATTCCGATAACACGAATAATACACAACACATCTACAAAACAATTGCCCAAAACAACGACACGAATCCCGAAACATTAACACAAAATCCGAACGCTCAGATGATCACCAACAATGATCAACAATCAATCGAATTTATCATCGACATGATAAATTCCAATATGACCAACCAAAGGTCAAAACCCAATCGAGAATATCATCAACGTGATAAACTCCAATATTACCAACGAACGATCAACGACAATCGAGAATACCTTCACACGGTAAACTCCAACACGATCAACACAGAACCACAGAAATAGAAATACGAAAGGGTAACATTCTCAAAATGACACACCAATCACATACAGTGTATCTCAATAAACATACCCGACTGGTGAGCATACCCCTCGGCGTACGAACAACGAATCGCAAATCGACGAACATACCAATTCATGCAAGGAGTGGGAACGACCACTCAATATCCAAAACAACCAAAGATGGGGTCACCATCCCCAAATTTACACTTACAAAGAAATCATTCAAAGATCACTATGGTAAAATTGCGCTACTACCGTACCAATGGAATTACATAGCACATATGTCCCGGTTTCATAAAACCCATAGTTCCAGAATTACATGATGTACCCGAACCTGCTACACGCAGTATTTTTTCTCTTATCCGATAAATCAACCGATCATCTCTGGATAACCAAACTACCATACTAACGTTCGAACCTCTTTCATCGTACCATACTGATGTACTATCCAGTTCGTGAGTCACACTCATATCTTCACCATAATAGCATTATGCACTAAATGCGTATGTACATCAATCACATTTTCAAAACCAGTTTGAAATCGTATATTCTTGTCAAAAGACAAATTTTCGAAAATTCTTTCAAGAGTTTGAAAACTCAAAACATAAATTTTCGTAAGACCACGAAATCAATTTTTAAAATTAAATCGGCTCGCTGGTGCCAAGTTCTCGATAAAAATTCTTTTCGAATATACACGATTAAATAAAATGAATTTTATGCAAATGCTTGTCCATATCCATACCCCTGGATACCACTTCGGCTCGTCACCAATATCCACTGATATTCCATCGGAAAACCACACGATAGAGTTCCAAATCTCAAATATAAACTCCGACTAAAAACTCCTTTCCACATATGACTCGGAACGTCAGTCATTAACCCCTACTGGATCACCTTAAATATGATATGACAAAATATTGAAACGAATCAATACAGCGAAAGACTTCCTGAGAAGTTCCATTTGAACAAGTAAACCAAAGCCTCGAAAGGCGGATAAAGTATTTTACAACTCTCGGGAGTTTTTGAAAACAGGAAAGTCTTTTGAAACATTAGGGTCTCAGCCGTATCTCATTCCACATTACAAGAAGTTTAAAAAGTAGAAAACTCTTTTCGGACCCCAAGTCCTGAGTTATAAAACCATTTCAAAATCAATTGGGTCTCGGCCCAAAATCATTTTCCGTAAAACATCCGTAAGACATTCATTTTGAAAAGTATCATTTTCAAATGCTCAAAAACAGTTCATATATATCACAAAATGAACTAACATGACTACATGTTCTTCTCGACAATCCATAGCCCTTCTCCCGAATACATAATTTCGTTCCAGAATCTAACCAACATACTGATTCTCGAAATCATAACTCTTCAAGATCATCAATCCTGTCCCAACTCTGTCACCTTATACTGTGACGCATAATATCTACTGAATCTCAAAACGTATCAACTATAGAACAGCAATAAATCTCAATGCAATTCAAAAATCCAAATACTTACAGATCGTGAAGCCGACGATTCCCCGTGATACTGGCACATGTCTCGGCTCTAGAAAATACTCGACACGGACATTTTCAAAACAGACGTTGGCAAACTCAGTTCGACTCAAGAACAAAATACATCTCATTCCAGAGAATCTCGTTAACACCATTTGGAAAAGTTATAACAAGCCCAGTACGATACTGGTAAATCACATAACACATAAGCCTGAGTGAACAACAAAAACTCACGGCTCTAATATTTGTCAATCAACAACTCGAATGACGCGACAAAAACACGACCCAACTCAACCCAAATGCCTAGGCTTTCTCAACCTAAGCTCCGATACCATATTCTGTAACACCCCCAGATTTAACCGGAAATATTACAGCGTCGTGGGCCCCGAGATGGAACCCACAAGGCTAAAAGAAACTTTCGCAAACATTTACAAATGCCCAAGAGGCCAACGACGGTACTATCTTTAAAAATTCACAAAGACTTATAAAATCCATTTATCAAAAACCATCGTAAAAACTCATTTGAAATCGCGAGGCCAAACAGCCGACACTCAAAAGTTTAGAAAACGACTTCCAAAGCAACCTCGCTACTAGATACCAAAAGGTCATTTCAAAATACTCACGCAATGGAAAAAGACCAACCATAAGGATACTCTAGCAATGAATACGAGAACCAATCAAAACTCAATGCACACAACATGTCCTAGCCAAGTATCCTCAGGAAGCTCATCTCTTCACGACCGCTACAAGCTCGATACTCCAAGAACCTAAAATAAATCCCACGACGGGGTCAGCCATAATATCCAACAATGATAACCGTCACATCACATTAAGAATACATACCAATGAGAATAAGAATACGACCAATGTAATCTTACCGCCATGACTTTACTTACTCAAGTAATTCTCATCAGAATAACCATTAAACTCGAACATAATATTTGTATTGTACCTCAAACAATACTCAAGATCCTCAAACTATCATAACCAACTCACGATACGGAAATCTACCATTTCTGACCAATACGATCCATCGAATAAAATCATCAAATCCCAAGACGATAACCAATTGTCCACCAAAGACAAGACCAAGGAAAATATGGAACATACCTCGAGATATGATGTGCCACGATAATCATATCGGTCTAATCCGATATCAGAACAATGCAATGCGGACAAGGTCCTAACACAAGACCTACAAATGCATACTCATATGACAACGTCAATATGCTCAAAAACAATAACAACTATGTATACTCAATGGAAATCCCATGATCCAGCGCCCACAGCATAGATCCCAAGATGATCCTACAAGATCAACACGAGGTGGATAACCAACAATATACATAAGCACAACAAAAACACAATCTTGGGTAATCCAAATGATCCAGCGCCTCGGCATAGATCCCAAGATGATCGTCGGACCAACACGAGGTGGAAAAACCCGTCCATGATCCAGCGCCCTCAGCATAGATCCCAAGATGATCCAGTCGGACCAACACGAGGTGGACATCCGATCCGGCGCCCTCAGGATAGATCGCGCTATCCCTTCGTTTCAACACAACATAAACAACACAATATGCATACACATATGCAAAACAATATGTTCATCATCATGAACAACGCAGCATGAACGACAATATGACAAATCAATTAAGACGACCTCATGTTCGACAACATGAATGATAAAACGCATGATCAAATCACTAACTCTAATTGAATCGATATAAGATACTTGCCCCGAGTCCTTCGGGAGAAATCTCGATGTCCAATCATCACCGACGATTATCCTCAATGCTCGGCGATCCATACGAACAATGAACTATAGATACTCATATCCTCGTATTTACCATAATGTAACCTTGATACTCGAACATACCAATAACTGAGATAAGCATATACATTATGATTTATCTCCCAGAATCGAAAGAACGATATGCGATCCGAATACCCAGAGTTCACAATAATAATCATCGCTATATGCATTATAAACGAAATGAAACTGAAACCATTCATTAAATATTATAACTGAGCAAGTAATAACTTGCCTCGATATCGATACCACGAAGCTGCTGCTGAACACATTGCCTTTGTCTACGAGCTCCTCAGCCCCGATCAAAAGCAATACAATGGACATACTCGAACACGACCGCAATATCCGGTTATAATCACCGATCAACAATCTCAACCTATCGAAGAAATCAAATAACACATATCCGACAACAATCAACAACTGACCATACTAACCAATCGAACTCAACGGTTCAACACAACCTCTAATAAACACAGTCAGAACCAACCAAGTCAAACCATCACGAATTCATAATCAAAACACAAAAATACTGCACTGTCTGCCTACTTAGCGCACGTTAAATGCATAACGTAGCGTGCGCTAAGTTGTCCTGTTAGCGTGCGCTAGCCAGTAAGCTTAGCGTGCGCTAATGCTGTACAGTGGCATGCAATCCAAGCATCGACTAACATCTTGCAACTACGAATCCGAATGAAGGGAGATATGAATCTCCATATCTCTTGAAGATAAACGACACCATAACTATCACAAGGATCATATCATTGTCCATATATCAATAATAACACCAACAATCAAACCGACTCGATAACAAGGATCATATCATATTCAATCCGGAATTCAACCTCGTATCATGATTTAACTCCTCTAAATCGATCAATATAATTAACAAGATTGAAATCCATCTTAGATCGGGTTAAACGAATCAACATCCTTATAGTATGAAGAATCTTAACTAACATCCGAGACTCTTATCAAAATTCCATTGAATCCCATATAACATCATCATATGATTATCCAACATGCTCCTTACATGAAATCATCCAAGAAAACGAACTATCATCAAGAGGATACGAAAATTACCTGGATTGGATGGACCAAGAATAAGAACACTAGACTCCATTCCAAGAATCATGAATAACTTGAAGAACGAGGCTTGAATCCATGCTCTCCATCTTAATCTTGTTAAAGATCATCATCTCTCAGTGTTTGGGACCTCACACCTCTCTCTAAAAACTCTCTTTCTCGGTTACAAGGAAGGAATGGACGAAATGCTTCATAACACCCTTCTGTCCCTTTTTATAATATACATCACTAGCGTGCGCTAAACCATTATGTTTAGCGTGCGCTAGCCTTAGCGTGCGCTAACTGACTTTGTTAGCGTGCGCTATCGAAGCCCAGAGGCTACTGTCTTGCTTCATAAACTAGCTTACGTACGTAATGCCCATGCATTAACGTACGTAAAACATCATGTCTAGCATACGCAAGTCCTTACTCTTAGCGTGCGCTATCCGAAGTTGACTTACTACAGTGTTCACCTACCTCTCGCCCCCACATTCCGACAGCATCTTACAAGGATAAGATTCCTTGTTGACTGATATATATTTTGCGTGCGCTAAGCCTAATCTTTAGCGTGCGCTAATACTTCAGGACAACAACCGTTGACTTACCAGAACGTGCGCCGAAAGCAGCCGGGTCCATACGCAGATTCCTTCTGATCGGACTACATTAGCGTACGCTAACCTATGAACGTAGCGTGCGCTAATCCTGCACGATAGCGTGCGCTATGCATGAATATCAGCGTGCTCTAATAAGGCTATACTTAGCCATTTTCAGCTATCCTTGTCCAACATCTCGACATATCAAATACGAACATACGGCATATCAAATATACATTACTCAACACATTATATCCTCAAATACAATTGTCGACCAAATACGACAATTATACCAATACTGACATCTCAGTCCTTCATTTATTTTATCCCTACTGTACAGATTTCATGCTGTACAATATAACTCGGATAAAATAAAATCAAACAACAGTAGTAGAAATTCCGGATATTACATGCTGATGGTCTATCCATGGAGGAACTTGAGACCTTTGGGTCCCAAGAAATCCTCACCAAATATTGGCAATTGTTCACTGGTTCAGCATTAGACGAGGATGTCCATGTTTCTTGTCATAAGAAATGTTTTTGACTTCCATTTGTTTACTTACATGATATCTGTTGTCATGTAATTGAAAACCGAACAGGTGCTTTTGAGATGTGCACCAACCTAAGATTTCGGATGATGGTCGCCATCATGTCCTGTGAGAAGGTCAATTGGTGCCAGATCGTTCTCATGAGGCTGCAAGAAGAAGTTTCAAAACCAGTCTCTCAGAAAAAGTCCTTTGGACTGTTTCTTAACAATGTTCTGACAAAATGCGGTGTTCCGTAGGCCGAGGAAGCGAAGAAAATGACTTCACGCAAATATATCGGAAGCTCCAGGCCCTCTGTCTTCGACAAGCAACATCTGATTGCTAACAGGTCATTTGTCCGAACCATGCCCCTTTCTGCTGATCCAAGGGACATGACTCTGAAGTCCAGGAGCGAGGAGACTTCAAAGAAAAGAAACAGATCTCACAGCAAAACTCCCATTGCTGGTGAGAAGCCTAAAAGGAAGCTAAGGAGGCTCCCAAAAGTTAAAACTACAGAGATTACAGAAATCTCCGAAAATG
This sequence comes from Orobanche coerulescens, assembly GCA_033398695.1. Taxonomy (NCBI): domain Eukaryota; kingdom Viridiplantae; phylum Streptophyta; class Magnoliopsida; order Lamiales; family Orobanchaceae; genus Orobanche; species Orobanche coerulescens. Next base: position 197,880,354 of record CM065802.1, read on the forward strand.
CTCCTTCAACAGCCCAACCAACTGTATCAAACCCCCAGGGCACAACCCATGTGGAAGAGATAGCTGCTACTGTGCAAACAATAGATCCCAAGCCATTAGCGGCAATGAAGAATATACATCAATCTGCCAACTTGAAAGACTCCAGCGAGTTGGCTGCCCCTTTGGAGCCAATAGCCACATCCCCTGTATGGGATCCCTCTCCAATACAGGAACCCACACCTGTAGTGGAATCTTTACATACAGTGAACCCATGCGTACACAGCCCTTCCCCGGACACCATCATTAACAAAATATTGCTTTTTATGTAAATCGAGCAGGCATATGAATGTTTTGTCCAATAGAAAGCTTACAGGCTTGCTCCGTACAACACCTTGTATAATTGGAGCAAATGGTGCGAAGAAGAAAGGTTTATGTTGGAAGTGACGGACTCTCAAGATGTTGAAGTCCTGATCCAATGGCACAGCCTTAACTTTAAGGAGTTGATATCAAGCCACCTCATGTACATAGCCGACGCCCGCAAGAAAGGAAAATCTCAGTCCGTGGAAACACTTCCAATCAGTCCAACGGCTGACCATGACTCAGACGACGACGACAATGCCTTACAGGCTGGTTTGAGAATGAGTCGTGAAGACGCGATAGAATAGGAATTCTACCGATCACAACATCAACAAGGTGAAAGGACATCAAGTCACAATCAGTCCCCTTCCCAACAGCGAGAAAATGTTCACGACAGCGAGGAATCAGTCCCTCATGTCACGGAGGAACAATCAATCTCTCAACAGGCATCCGAGCCTGTCGCCACCCAGCCCGAAGATGAAGCCCGCGCCATCTCGTAAGAGGATTCAGTCCCTATGCTGGAACAGGCGGAAGCTGATAGACAGCAGGAGGAATCAGTCCCTCATGTACAAATGTCTACACAACCAATTCCGGAACAGGTGGAATCAGTCCCTCATGTTGTGGCGCCCATATCTGATGCTCATGCATCTTCACCTATATTGGAATCCGACGACGGTGTTGTACCTGAGGATATCCAACTCGAGTCACGTCCTCATGTGGCTTTGAGACAGTTGAACGGAGCTGAAGATTTTTCCCAGCCCGACTCTCCCCGAACCATCAAGATGAATGAGTAATAGCATGCTCTTGGCCGACAAACTGTTTTCCTACGGGACGCTGTCAATGCCCTGCATGCCGTCGGAAAGGAAATTGATTGGTTACATCAATCCGCCGTTGAAGAAATGACTGGTATGAGGCACGAAGTTTCCAAGATGGAAGAAGCCTTTCGTATCCTGCCTACCATCTTCAAACAGGCCCTTAACCAGTTGCAACAGCATCAGGAGAAGATCCTGAAGGAAGAATAAGCAAAACTTCGTATTTCTGAGGCCAAGACAGCATCCGCTCTTATTGAATCCGGTTCCCAGCTTCAAGCACATGACAAAAAGATTCAAGATATGTCAAAGGTGCTCAACTCCCTAGTTAATAAAATTTCAAGTTGTGAGACCAAACAGGACGCTGCTATGCAAATCCTGGAATGTTTGGATGAAAAGGTCTCGTATCTTGATGAGGCCAAAAAGGGGGAAGAGGCTAGAGAAGCTGCGAGGAGATTAAGGCTCGAGCAAGAGAAGGATATGGAACCTGCATTTGGAGACAGCATCATTGCTGAAATTTCTCGTTTATCATCTCCTACTCAAAATGTCAGTGTTGGGATTCGGTGCCTAAATCGAAGGCCCAGCAGAAGCGGTAAAACAAAAATTAATTCGATCCGAATCCCTACGTGGATCGATCGAGCTACGTATATATGAATATAGAAACGAAATCACAAGAGATATAAAAACTCACCCTTGTAGTCCGTTGATTAAATAGATTCCTCCTCTTGAGCTATTCCCCAAGCTTTGCTTGATCTCTGCGTATCCAATCCGCTCCAAGCTCTTGGATGATCCAACGTCGAAAAGACAGCGTCTCTATTTGTCACGCACTGGAGAAATGACCGGAATGACTAAACCTTGTTATCCTCCAAGGATACGGCTAGAACAAGATTATAGGAGCTTGAATATAAAGATTATTACACTCTAAGTGTTAATCTATTTTTCCCTCTATTTTTCTCTCAATATTTCTCTAAGAAAATTGAAGAAAAGAATGAAGAAGATGAAGATGAAGTTCAAGACCATGAAATGAACTCTAAGTTCTCTCTCTCTCTCCCTCTCTCTCTCTCTCTCTCTTTTCTCTATCTCACGTATGGAATGGAATTGGGTGTGATAGTGATGAAGTCTTCTTATCTTATTCAACTTTCCACTCACATGTACAACTCATGCACATGAGGAATCAAGACCCACCATGTCTTTTTCAATCATATAAAATGGAAACAAAAGACAAGGGGAAATAAGGTGGAAAGGGGGGCGGCCATGATGAATAAACGGACGAGTTCAGTTCGTTTTGGACTCCCGAGAGTCCAAACAGATAAACTCCGATTCCGTTTCGATGTATTTATATCGATTAATTAATCCAATTAATTAAACATATCAAATACAAAATAACATAATTAATTTCTCCAAGAAATAATTATATTCATAAATTAAATTAATCACCCAGTAATTTATTTAATTCATTAGGATGTAAATAAATTTATCCAATAAATCGATTTAAACATCCAATGTCCCACATTTAGATATACAATATCTAATATTCATAATGAGAGAATAAGCTCGATTCGTTCCGTCGTTAATCCTATTGCGCAACTCGGTAGGTCCGTCTCAACCAGAAATGGGAGGAACCAAAGAGTAGTAGCACCACCTAGCCAGCCTGGCGGCCTACACTGTACCCCAACTGAGAACGAATGATGGGATCATTCAAGAACCATTCTTTTGTGAATACCAGTATACGTATAATCCCTTCTTTCAAATGTCCCGATCAAGTTATAGGGTCACGGTCAGTGAAACGCTATTTGTACTTGACGCTATGCATGCGTTAATGCAAATCGAGATCATCGAGCTCTCGTGTATCTAATACAACTAGCTCCAATGCTTTGGACAAATACTTATGATCTCATCTGCCAATAACCGCATAGGACATCTAACCCGCTCACTAATGGGAGAAAGAATTATATCTTGGTATTGAGTAGGACCTGCTACCTTCCCGTCAAGATGCACGTCGACGTTGACCCCCGCCTGTCGGTTTACAGGGTCGAACTACTCTAATGGAAATATTGACATCACAAGCACATCCCTACTAAATCCTCAAGTCGAAGGTTCACGAATATCTATCACAACCTTTCGATTCCGTCCTTGACTATCCCGGAGTGAAATCCGTGCGACGAATCGAGGGTGAGTCGGTTCGAGTATACTAATCCAATTAGCATACCTATAACGTGTGCTCCCACTAACCATTAGCATTCGACAGGCACTCTCCATGTCAAAGAACACGTCATACAGGTCTTCACATAAACTTAACGCCCAATCAAGTTTCATCGACTTGCAAACGATTAAGTTTTTGAGCTATAACCTTTTCAGTGCCGACCCCCTTATCCAATAAGGAGTGGAACGTTTTGCTCTCAAATACACGGACTAGTTTCTATATGTATATTTACGAGTTAGGAATGCCAGTAACTACTAGTAAATAAAGAAACATTCATTTGCCTTATGATAATGATTTACATAATTACAAGTACAATGCCCTCGCTCAACAACCTCTGAGTCGCATTCGAGGGCATATTCCTAACAATCTCCCACTTGCATTCAATGCCACAAACTATGGTATCTAATACTCATGTTCTCCAGATGACGCTCTAAGCTATTCTGAGAAAGTGGCTAGGTCAATGGATCAGCGACGTAGTCGGATGACTCTACTCTATACAGCACAATGAATCTCTTTGCGAACAAATTCTCTTACGAGATTACTCTCTCTCTCTCAATATGTTTTGTATTATTATGAAACCTCAGCTCCCAGGCCTGTGCTACCGTGCTATTGTTATCGTATAATAACGAGAACAGGCGGCGTAGCACATGGTGTCATGTGAAGTTTACCCAGTAACTTCTAAATCCAAAAACCCTTCCTTAGAAGCCTCCGAGGCTGCTTGATACTCAGCCTGACTAGTGGAATCAGCAGTCGCGCTATGCTTGATACTATTCCAAGTTACTGCTCCTCCATTAAGAGTAAAATTTATCCAGAAATAGACATTGAGTTGTCTTTTTGTCCTGGGAAGTCTAAATCAACGAAGCTCATCACGTTCAGTTATCCATCTCTATATTAAAGAACCAGATATCTAGTCCTTCCAAAGTACTTGAGAACGTTCTTTACTGCGGTCCAATGTTCCCCACCTGGATTTGCCTGAAACCTACTTACCACGCTTCCAGGATGCGTAATGTCAGGTCTTGTACACAACAAAGCATACATAAGGCTACCCACGGCCGAAGCATATGGTATATTACTCATTTCCTTTCGTTGTTCCTCACCTAGAGGAGATATTTTAGAGGAGAGTTTTATTCCATGTCGCATCAGTAGGAACCCTCTTTTAGAGTAATACATCTTAAATCGCTTTAAGATTTTATCTATATAGAGGGCTTGGGAAAAACTTATCATTCTCTTCGATCTATCCCAGTAGAGTCGAATCACAAGAATATAGGTTTCTTCTCCCAAGTCTTTCATAGAGAAATTACTCGAAATCTAAGCTTTCATAGAACTGAGCATTCCCACATCATTTCCTATCAGTAGAATGTCATCTACATATAGTACTAAGAATGTGATCTTGCTCCCACTAACCCTCTTGTATACACAAGGTTCCTCTTCATTTTGCACAAAGTCAAACTCTTTGACTGTCTCATCAGAATGAAGGTCCCAACTACATGAAGACTGCTACAGTCTAATTCATGGAGTCTACATCCACCATTGCTAGGTCATTGGTCGTGGGTCGGTCTCTTGTTTATCACCTGGAACCTTGTGGAAACCCAGTTCCTCCAAGTGCATAAAACTATACATCTCAGGTAAATGACACACTCTACTTGACCTACGAGGTGGTTGTACTTGTGTTACAGAACGTTTGGTTCCATTTTCTTGCACAGGTGTCTCCTGAGGAGTTTCATTGTATTCTTCTAAAGAAATACTTCTACCTGCTCCGCCTTCCTGAATGAACTCATCTTCTAGGAAGTGTGCTTATAAAGCAACAATGATCTTTCGATCTTCGGGCATGTATAATATATACCCCATCGTAACAGACGGGAATCCAATGAAACGTCCCTTTGTGGATCTAGCTTCCAACTTCTCCACCTTAGTCTTCTTGACATAGGCGGGACATCCCCAAATCCTAATATGATTAAGACTTGGTTTCCTGCCCTCCCACATCTCATGTGGAGTTTTAGGAATAGATTTGGAAGGACATCTATTCAAGATGTAAGCGGAAGTCAGGAGTGCATACCCCCACAGGTAAACCGGTAAGTCAGTATAGCCCAGCATGGAACGGACCATGTTCAACAAGGTCCGGTTCCTTCTTTCTGACACACCATTTAACTGAGGAGTAGCTGCAGGTGTTAGTTGTGAAACTATTCCATGTTCCTTAAGGAACTTGTCAAACTCCGTACTCATATCAAAGCACCTCGGTCCGACCGAAGTGCTTTGATATGATTACTAGTTTGTTTCTCGACTAGGGCCTTGAATTCCTCGAATTTCTCAAAGGCCTCGGATTTATGTTTCATTAAGTATACATAACCATACCTAGTATGATCGTTTGTAAACGTAATGAAATATTGATATCCGTCACGTGCTGCTTCCAAAGCACCACATACGTCGGTATGGATTAATCTCAGTTTATCAGTGGCTCTTTCAAAAGTCCCTGTGAAGGGGGGCTTAGTCATTTTGCCTTTAAGGCAAGATTCACAAGTAGGAAAGGGATCCGATCCCAATGGACCCATAAGTCCATCCTTTTCCATTTTGTAAACCTTGGTCTGACCAACATGACCAAGTCTAAGATGCCATTTCAAAACTTGATTGGTTTCATACCTACCACGTTTTCTAGTCATAGTATTCACAAATACTTTGTTGCTGAGGTTTAGATGATACAATCCATTTAACAATGTAGCAGTACCCACTAGTTTATTTCTGAAATAAATTTTGCAGGAACCATCACCAATGAATAATGAAAAGCCTTTTCGGTCCATGACCGGAATGGATACAATGTTTTTATGACTCTTGGGAAAACAAGTACATCTTCTAAAGTCAAAACTAAGCTGGATTCTAAACCCAAAAAAATTGATCCTATGTCGGTTGCCTCGAAACTATGCCTGCTTCCGATTGTGATCATAACTTCTCCATCTCCAAGCTTCCTACTTTGTTCCAGATCCTGATTCACGGTACAAATATGAGAACTAGCACCAGAATCCAATATCCAGGAAGTCGAAAATACAGTAGCAGAACAATTTGTTTCCAAAACTAAAAGTTCTGTACCTGAAGTGCCATGAAAAATCAGACAGTCTCTAGCCCAGTGGCCCAGCTCACCGCACTTGAGACAAGCATCCTTCTTCTTCTTGTTCTTCAGAACCATCGAGGCCTTGCCCTTTCCCTTGAAGTCCTTGGCTTGTGGTCCCGCCTGCTTCTTGGTCTTTTTCTTCTTATTCTTAGACCTGCGAGGTCCAGAAGAAATCACAAGGGCAGACTTCTTCATCCACGAAGTCTTCATCTGAGACTGAGCGGTCACAAGTTTGTTCATTAGCCCAGCTAAATTACATGCAATCTCATTGCAGTTAAAGTTCATAACAAACTGTGAGAAGGAATCAGGGAGAGACTAAAGGATAAGGTCGGTTTGGAGAGAAGTATCCATTTTAATATCAAGAGCCTCCAATCTCTCGATCATGGATATCATTTTGCGGACGTGTTCCCCAACCTTCTCACCTTCCTGCATCCTTGCACCGAACAGTTGCTTGGATATCTAATATCTAGCAGTTCTGCTGTGCTTACCATAAAGTTCGGTTAAGTGAGATAGAATCTGCCTAGCAGAAGTCATTTTCTCATGAGCTCTCTGAAGCTCATTAGACATAGAATCCATCATGTATGCACGGACTTTTACGTCATCCTTAACCCACTTTTCGTGGTTTTCAATCTCTTCCTGATTGGCTCTAGTCCGCACAGGAGGCGCCGGAATGTCCGTCTCGAAGACGTATCCTAGTGCCTCTATACTGAGGACAATCATTAGATTTCGGAGCCAGTCCACAAAGTTAGATCCAATAAGGGTGTTCTTCTCGAGTAGAATTGCGAGTGGATTCATAGTCATATTGAGAGTTATGTCTGCATTAAGTATAACAGATTAATTAGTGATGTAATACCCCAATTTTTCGGATAGATTTTTTCGTTTATATGTTCGATATCATTGATGGATATTTGTGCTTGAGAACGTTGTGAACGTTTGAAAATGTTATTGAATGCGTATATGTATTCATTGTGCCGTATGTTCGATTGGTATGTCGAGATATTGGTTGAGGATAGCTGAATATGGCTAGGCACAGCAACGATAGCGCACGCTATAAGTTTTTCATTAGCGCACGCTACTGGGTACACGTAGCGCACGCTACGAAGTATTGATAGCGTATGCTAAGAGGTCCGGTTACGTACGCTAAGGAGGACCCCTAACGTACGTAATGACTTGCTGGGTTAGTTCCGGAAGGTGGCCGACACGTAGGCCCAGGTTGATTTTTATATTCAGTTAGAGCACGCTAACGCATGTTGGTTAGCGCACGCTAACATCATATCGCCAATAATGGAATCTTAGCTTTCGGCGGGTGGACCCAGCCATGTTCGACGCGTGTCCAGATAAGGTCAGCGAGTGTTTGTCATGTAGAGCTAGCGCACGCTAAAACCGTATGATTAGCGCACGCTAATTCCAGATCGGTCAAAGGAATCCCGATAATCGCGGATGCTTTCGGCATGTGGGGGCACGATACTGTAGCAAGTCAACTTCGGATAGCGCACGCTAAGGTCAAGGACTTGCATACGCTAGGCATGATGTTTTACGTACGTTAATACATGGGCATTACGTACGTAAGCTAGTTTACGAAGCGAGGCAGTAGCCTCTGGGCTGCGATAGCGCATGCTAACAAAGTAAGTTATGCTAAGGCTGTAGTGCACGCTAAACATGAGATGTTAGCGCACGCTAATAATGAATATTATAAAAAGGGACAGACGGGTGCTGAGAGGCATTTCGTCCATTTTTCTTCCTTCAGTCGGGAGAGAGAGAGTTGGGATGTATTTGGAATTCCCAAACACTGTATAATGATAAACTTTAACAACATTAGATTGAGAGCTTGGATTCAATCCTTGTTCTTCAAGTTGTTCATGATTCTTTGGATGGAGTTCTAGTGTTCTTCTTTTTGGTTCGTCTAAACCAGGAAATCTTCGTATTCCTTTGTTAATGGTTCGTTTTTCTTGGATGATTACATGTGAGGAACATGTTGGATAATCATATAACGATGTTATATGGGATTTTATGGATTTTGATAAGAACTTCTAATATTTCTTCATATTATTAAAGATGATGATTCGTTTATACCGTTTTGAGATGGATTTCTGGATCATAATACGAGGTTGAATTCCAAATTGTGCATGTTATGATCCTTGTTACCGAGTTGGTCCGATTATTGATATGATTATTGTTCTAGGTTGATTAACCAATAGGTATAATCGTTTTGCCGTGGTGAAAAGTCGTAGATTCCGTCCAGTCGGGGCTGAAGAGCTCGTAGACGAGGACGATGTGTTCGGTGGTGGTTTTGTCATGTTGGTATCCAGCAAGTGTTTACTTGTTCGGTTGTAATGTTTTGATGAGTAATTCCATTTACATTTCATAAGTATTTTATGTTGTATTGCATATTGACGAATGTTCAGTGATGTTCTAAAAGGATTAGAATGCACAGTTGATGATTGTTGAGATACTTGGACAATCTTGGGAAGATTGTAGTATTCCGATATTGTTGATGTCATTTTGGATATTCTTGGTCTGTAGTATGCATTTCGGAAGGATGTCCGAATAGAGGTATGTTTTATGGAAATCGTACATAGAAGATTATGTACGGGAAAGTATTCGGTATTGAGGTATTATGTGGTATTATCGTGATATTGGGATTTTGATGAGAATCGTTGGATTACCGGAAGTGGTAAGGTTATCGTTGAGGTTATTATTCTCATGATGCATGGCATGTGAATATTTATGTTTATGTACTTGCGGTTATTTGTCGGGCATTATTGCTGACCCCGTCGTGGGACTTGTTTTTCAGGTATTGAGGACTTTGATGGTAGCGGTCGTGAGGCGAGGATTCCGGACGATACTGGCTATGCCATATTGTTGGGGAATCGTGTATTTTGTTTGTGTATATCATTATTGATGTATATGTATCTTGGACTGTATTTTTATCCACTGCGTGAGTTCTTTCAAATGGCTTTCGGCTTTTTGCCAACTGAGTTTCATTTCGAAAACCAATTCCCTTAACCGAGTTTTTGGCCTTGATTGTCTTGACGGTAGTTGGTATTTTTTTCAAATGATTTTGTGAGTTTTGGAAAATACTACCGTCATCGGCATTTTTGGGCGTTTTTGTAATTGGTTTTTAGCCTGGTGGGTTCCGGCGCAGGGCCCACGGCATGTAATACTCCCGTAAGGTTTTGGGGGTGTTACAAATATGGTATCAGAGCCCATGGTTTTGTTATAACCGGGCATGTGTGTTATGTGGCTCTACTAGTGTGGTAGTTGCGTGATTTTTGTGTAGCTGAATTTCTGGCTATTTTGGACTGTGTTGTTTTGGTTCTGTGTGATTTTTTTTGAGTACTGTCGTGGTGATGTGTGGGTTTGGGGATTGTTGGTGTTTCCGAGACTGACGAGGCAGGGAGTGAACGCCGGTGCCGTGGTCATGTGCAATGTGCGGCTCCAATCGGGAAGTGAACGCCGGTGCGAGGCACGTGCAATGTGCGGCTTTCGATGTGGAGTGGAATGTCGGTGATACGTGCATGTGACAAGGAGCGGCTCATGCGCTTTAGGTGAGGAGACACAGCGTCACAGATCCCATAAAACTCGACAGTGCTCTAAACTGGTTGTGGTCTTGGCGGAGACCAATCGTTTTCAAATTGTGATTATTCCTGTTTTGGCATTCTTGTTGTGTCGAGATTTCTGAAATGGTGCCATATGCTAGTATCACGGGAGATCTTCGACTTCACAGACCTGTAAGTATGTTGTTCGGATTATTCGATAATTCTTGGTTATCTTGGTGATTTTGGCTTTATATATTGTTGGCGACAGGTTGCAAGTTTCGAGGACGAAACTTATTTTTAAGGGGGGTAGAGTGTAATACCCCGATTTTTCGGATATATTTTTTCTTTTATATGTGGGATATCATTGATGGATATTTGTGCTTGAGAACGTTGTGAACGTTTGATAATGTTATTGAATGCATATATATATTCATTGTGCCATATGTTCGATTGGTATGTCGAGATATTGGTTGAGGATAGCTGAAAATGGCTAGGCACAACAACGATAGCGCATGCTATAAGTGTTTCATTAGCGCACGCTACTGGGTACAGGTAGCGCACGCTACGAAGTATTGATAGCGTACGCTAAGAGGTTCGGATACGTACGCTAAGGAGAACCCCTAACGTACGTAATGACTTGCTAGGTTAGTTCCGGAAGGTGGCCGACAGGTAGGCCCAGGTTGATTTTTATATTCAGTTAGCGCACGCTAACGCATGTTGGTTAGCGCACGCTAACATCAGATCGCCAATAATGGAATATTAGCTTTCGGCGGGTGGACCCGGACATGTTCGACGCGTGTCCAGATAAGGTCAGCGAGTGTTTGTCGTGTAGAGCTAGCGCACGCTAAAACCGTATGATTAGCGCATGCTAATTCCAGATCGGTCAAAGGAATCCCGGTAATCGCGGATACTTTCGGCATGTGGGGGCACGATACTGTAGCAAGTCAACTTCGGATAGCGCACGCTAAGGTCAAGGACTTGCGTACGCTAGGCATGATGTTTTACGTATGTTAATGCATGGGCATTACGTACGTAAGCTAGTTTACGAAGCGAGGCAGTAGCCTATGGGCTGCGATAGCACATGCTAACAAAGTCAGTTAGCGCACGCTAAGGCTGTAGTGCACGCTAAACATGAGATGTTAGCACACGCTAATAATGAATATTATAAAAGGGGACAGACGGGTGCTGAGAGGCATTTCGTCCATTTTTCTTCCTTCAGTCGGGAGAGAGAGAGTTGGGATGTATTTGGGATTCCCAAACACTGTATAATGATAATCTTTAACAACATTAGATTGAGAGCTTGGATTCAAGCCTTGTTTTTCAAGTTGTTCATGATTCTTTGGATGGAGTTCTAGTGTTCTTCTTTTTGGTTCATCTAAACCAGGTAATCTTCGTATTCCTTTGTTAATGGTTCGTTTTTCTTGGATGATTACATGTGAGGAACATGTTGGATAATCATATAACGATGTTATATGGGATTTTATGGATTTTGATAAGAACTTCGAATGTTTCTTCATATTATTAAAGATGATGATTCATTTAAACCGTTTTGAGATGGATTTCTGGATCATAATACGAGGTTGAATTCCAAATTGTGCATGTTATGATCCTTGTTACTGAGTTGGTCCGATTATTGATATGATTATTGTTCTAGGTTGATTAACCAATAGGTATAATTGTTTTGCTGTGGTGAAAAGCCGTAGATTCCATCCAGTCGGGGCTGAAGAGCTCATAGACGAGGACGATGTGTTCGGTGGTGGTTTTGTCATGTTGGTATCCAGGCAAGTGTTTACTTGTTCGGTTGTAATGTTTTGATGAGTAATTCCATTTACATTTCATAAGTATTTTATGTTGTATTGCATATTGACGAATGTTCAGTGATGTTCTAAAAGGATTAGAATGCACAATTGATGATTGTTGAGATACTTGGACAATCTTGGGAAGATTGTAGTATTCGGATATTATTGATGTCATTTTGGATATTCTTGGTCTGTAGTATGCATTTCGGAAGGATGTCCGAATAGAGGTATGTTTTATGGAAATCGTACATAGAAGATTATGTACGGGAAAGTATTCGGTATTGAGGTATTATGTGGTATTATCGTGATATTGGGATTTTGATGAGAATCGTTGGATTACCGGAAGTGGTAAGGTTATTGTTGAGGTTATTATTCTCATGATGCATGGCATGTGAATATTTATGTTTATGTACTTGCGGTTATTTGTCGGGCATTATTGCTGACCCCATCGTGGGACTTGTTTTTCTGGTATTGAGGACTTTGATGGTAGCGGTTGTGAGGCGAGGATTCCGGACGATACTGGCTATGGCATATTATTGGGGAATCATGTATTTTGTTTGTGTATATCATTATTGATGTATATATATCTTGGACTGTATTTTTATCTGCTGCGTGAGTTCTTTCAAATGGCTTTCGGCTTTTTGCCAACTGAGTTTCATTTCGAAAACCGATTCCCTTGACCGAGTTTTTGGCCTTGATTGTCTTGGCGGTAGTTGGTATTTTTTTTCAAATGATTTTGTGAGTTTTGGAAAATACTACCGTCATCGGTCTTTTTGGGCGTTTTTGTAATTGGTTTTTAGCCTGGTGGGTTCCGGCGCGGGGCCCATGGCATGTAATACTCCCGTAAGGTTTTGGGGGTGTTACAAGTGACTTGTTTAATTATGATCTGAGTATAGAATTAAGGTCTTATCTATTCTTGTTACCCAGCTCCCACTATTTTTTATAGGAATAACACACTCCCATGTGAAATCCGGAAGTACCGTCGCTCTACTTCATAGTTGTGATCGAGTTCTTTATAAATCTTAATATAGGGCAACCGAACAGGTTTCTAGTCTATTTGTTGGGAAAACAAGAACCCTGTATCGAAACAGCCGGGATATTCAATCCCTGTATCGAATAGTATCTGATAAGAGGTTTTGACATATATGCCAATCCGCATACAGTAAAGGAAATTGTATCGAAGTATTGAGGCATCATCCTGTATCAAAGACCTGTCTCGAAATCAGCATATAGTGGAATCCTTCAGTACAGCAAAGAAGTCTTATAAAGACCAAGTATGGAAACTGTTTCGAAATACCAAGCAGATTATCTTCCTCTGACTCTCAACAGGACAAGAAGGAATCTTCAGAAGTCAAGTCCCGTTGAATAAAGAAGTATTTAAATACTCAAGGATAAAGTATTTAAATACTGTCAGTCAACAGATCTTCAAATCCCGCTAAATCTGGATCGTGTTATAATCCCGATGGAACGGAATCTCACTCAAACAGATACATCTCAACGGATATATATTTCAGAGACTATATATATCACATCAAGATGCTGAAGATCAGTTACCCAAGCTATCGAAATTATCAAGTTATCAAAGTTATCATCAGAGCAAAACATATCTCCAAAGCTTACTGCAATTCAGATCTAAAGTGATATACAGTGCTCATCATCTTGAACAACACTTCATCAGCTGAAAGCTCTTAAAGTCATAGTTGTTGTTCACCATCTATTTTATACTTTGAACAAACCCAGATCAGCCCTGTGTGGACTAATTAATCTGTGATTCTCCGGAACTGTGTGTGAAGGAATTACATTGAAGAAGACGAAGCTTCAAAACTGTGTGTGAAGAAGCAAGTCAAAGCAATAGCTCAAAACCAATCTGTGTGAACGGTTGAAGCTAAGATCTTTATATCAATCTGTGTGAATGATATATTGATTGTGTGTTGTTATAATTACGTAGTTGTGTACGTAGTAATCATAATAAACTTTTTACTCCTGTGTGGAGGACCAGTGGACGTAGAGGGGTTTACCTCGAACCACTTTAATTACTGTGTTATTTACCTTCACTTTTTACTGTTTTAATTACTATGATTAATTAAGCATACACTATCCATCTAGTTGTTGTATCCACAGCGACCTACTGTATCTAAGACTTCCGCTACGCACTCTGATTTAAAATCAGTACAGTTTGTTGTTTAAACTATTTCCCAAACTGTATCCAGTATACTTAGTGGCCAACAAGTGGTATCGGAGCGGTTGATTCTAAAAAGAATCAGTCGTACTTTTAACCGAATCAGATCCAAAATCTCTTATTTTCAAAACAGTCTCTTTCATTTCTGTATTATCACATGGATACCTCTATGATCAACAAAGTGCCTATGTTCTCTATTAACGAATTTGATGATTGGAGAATTAGGATGGAGGCTCATCTTGCAGCAATGCACGAAGAGATGATTTTTGTGATACAGGATGGCCCTATCAAGATCATGAAGGTAAACACGGCGCAAGGATTGAAGGCCAAGCCCATGCTGAGATGCTCGAGAAGGAATGCGAGCAATGGACAACAGATGAAAGAAAGCGAGCAAATCTCGACAATGTGGCTAAGAACGTGTTATTTGTCACTCTTGACAAAGGCACGTTCTCGAAGGTAAAGAGCTGCAAAACAGCCAAAGAAATCTGGGATAAACTCAAGTTGATTTGTGAGGGAACTGAGCTCTCAAAAGAAAACAAGATTTCAAAACTGACTCAGCAATTTGAATCTTTCGAAATGAAACCAAGTGAGACACTTGAGGAACTTGACCTCAGATTCACTGGTATTGTTGGTGAACTTGAAGCGTTGGGCAAAATTTACACCCAAAAGGAGAAGAACTTAAAAATTTTCAGATCTCTCCCAGCCCGATGGGACATTAAGACCACAGCTATGCGTGTATCTTGCAATATTAATGAAATATCTACTTTTGATCTCTTCTCTGACCTCAAAGCTTTTGAGTATGATATTGACAGAAGAGAGAAAGCTGAAGAATCTCCATCAAAGGTCACAGCCCTAGCCGCTGTATCAAATCGTCGACACAGCATGCCCAGCTCGTCAAAGCCTAGTCACAAGAATGCTGACAGTGACGACGACATCCTGTCTCAAGATGAAATGGCGCTTCTCATGCACAAATTCAAAAAGTTCATCAAACAGTCTAGAAAGACTCCCTACAGGCCCAAACCTGTCCACAAGGTAAGTACCGAAACATCATCTGGTGATGCTAACCTATGCTATAATTGCAGGAAACCAGGGCATTATGCAAATAAATGTCCTCATCCTAAAGTCCAAAGGTTGCCTGAGTCCGAGCAACAAGAGAGAGATGAAAGAAGACGTGCTTGGAAAGACAAGCTCAAGGCCCTGATTGGAGAATCAGAAGCCTCCCCCACTCCATCCAAATCAGCAGAATGTCTTCAGGTGGTAACTGAAAGTGATTCATCTGACGATGAGTTCGATGATAAAGCATATATGTGCTTTATGGCCAAAGACATTCCAGAAGGTGAAGACAGCGACGATGAGGTAAGCTCAACCTCAGCTATTCCGTCAAATGCATCTCATACTTTTGAAAACATGATGAATGAATTTAAAAACATTCAAAAGGCCCATGAGACATTGAAAACTGAGAATATACAGCTTCAATTAACTAATTTAGAGCTGAAAGATGAAAATGACTTGCTGAAGATAAATTATGAAAATATGTCTCTTGACTGTGAAACCAGCAAAGTTGATTTTGAAAAACTCATGAAGAGCAATCATCAACTTGCTCATGAACTAAGTGAGGTTAAAACTCACAACGAGAGCAAGACAAATGATTTGGTTCTACTTCAAGCCAAAATCACAACTCTCGAAAAGCGAGAAATTGAACTTGAGACCACTCTGAAATCGTTCGAGAAATCGTCCAAAAGAATGGAAGAAATTCTGAGCACTGGGCAAAATGCTCATAATAAAAGTGGCTTAGGATACAACTCATGTTCAAACAAAGGGAAAACTAGTACAGTGTTCATCAAGAGTGTGGAACACATTCCAGAATCGGAAGATACCCCTAGTCCCGTGAAGGAACCTGTTGTACCGAGAAAACCGAAGGCTGCCATTCCGCCCCCGCAATCCTATTCCAAACAGCGGAATCATAAGCCGTTCCAACCTGTGAGGCGCACTCAACAGCATGCTCCCAGAGCATATCAACAGCGCCAATAGCCGTTCAGAAGGAAGGCTATATCCAACTACCAAAGGCCCGCACGGCAGTACTATCAGTACAGCACGCCTAGGTATTGGATACAGGAGCCCCATTATCCATCGAGACAGCAAGTGCCCGTTCAGTATCAACAACAGCGTTGGGAGTCCAATTGGAGACCCAGAAGGCAAGCTGTTAGGCCAAAGAAAATGGATCCACCTCCAAGACGGCACTCGTACTGGATTAATAATGATAACCCTGAATTTTACATGCATAATAATTATCATGGTTATAGCGACTACGGATATGCCCCTCGTAGATATCGCAACACTGTACCAAGTATGACCTACAGTAAACAAATTGCTGCCAGGAAAACTTGGGTACCTAGAGGAACTAACAATCATGGACCCAAAAATCAAAGGGGACCTAAATCTACTTAATTTCGTTATTACAGGACATTCTAGAGGAGGATACCTGGTACTTTGATAGTGGATGCTCTCGGCACATGACCGGAGATAGAATCAAGCTATCAGATTTTGTAGAAGGTCGCGGTCCAAAAGTTTGCTTCGGTGATAAATCAAAAGGAAGAACAAGAGGGAAAGAAACCCTTGTTGTAGGAAAATTCAAAGTCACTAATGTTGCATATGTTGAAGGCTTACAGTATAATATACTTACTATTAGCCAGTTCTGTGATAAACAGTTCTCGGTGAAGTTCTATATAGATCGCTGTAGAGTCAAGAACATCCAAACCAAGGAAGTTGTGCTTACAGGAAGAAGATCAGGTAACATGTATATTGGTGACTGGAAGCCTATGAGCTCCTCAATTCCGTGCTTTGTTGCCAAAGGCACTGCAGATCTTAGCTGGTTATGGCACAAGAGGATGTCTCACGTCAACTTCAAGACAATCAACAAGCTCTCAAGACAGGGAATGGTTAGAGGTTTGCCAAATGTGTCATTCAAGAAAGACAGCGTCTGCGGACCATGTCAGAAAGGCAAGCAAATGAAGTCAACCCTGTAGAGCAAATCCTACCTTTCAACCCAAAGAGTGTTGGAAATGCTACACATGGATATCTACGGTCCTGTAGACCCAGTAAGCTTGGGAGGTAAGAAATACTACATGGTTGTTGTTGATGATTATTCCAGGAATGCTTGGACAATTTTCCTTAGCAAGAAGAAGGAAACAACATCAAAGCTGCCCGAGCTCCTGAGAAAGTTGCAAAATGAAAGGGCATTGAGTATCGTGTGCATTCGTTCCGACAGAGGTACAAAATTTTACTAACCGCTTTATAGAGCAATACTGTTCGGAGAATGGAATACAGCACGAATACTCAGCTTCCCGTACACCTCAATAAAATGGTGTTGCCGAGCGAAAGAATAGGACGTTGAAAGAAGCAACAAGGACAATGATTTACGCAAGCAAGTTGCCACAGTATTTCTGGGGTGAAGCAACTAATACAGCATGCTACACTCAAAACCGTTGTATCGTCAACAAGCACCACAACAAAACAGCATATGAGGTATGGAACAACAAAACTCCGTTAGTTTCATATTTCCACATTTTTGGATGCAGGTGTTATGTGTTAAATAATGGGAAGGATCAACTTAGAACCTTTGATGAGAAATCAGATGAAGGAATATTTGTAGGATACTCCTCCGTCAGCAAAGCTTTCAGAATCTTTAACAAAAGGAAGCTGACGATCGAGGAATCAGTTCATGTAGTGTTCGATGTAATACCACCAGTATTACATGCTTTTTCACTTTGGGCGCTCACGTCTATTTCTCCTGTTTGTTAAATAAATGTACTCCATTGCAATAAAACATATTTTGTATAATATGGTTGTACGGTATCGCATCTATTATTCGTGTATTGTGATGGTATGATGATTGACGAACTTTCAGTGACATACCTCGATGTCGTTAGGTAATTATCGGTGCGAATATGACGGTGGCCAATGTCTTGTTCCCCGAGAGATTTCCAAACGACATGGAGAGGGAGTCGTGTCATAAGAAATTAATGTGATGATAATTTGGCAAACAAAACTGTCCTTTACGTACGTTATACTCCGACTCATTACGCACGCTATATCTGAGTCATTACGTACGTTAAATATCGGCCCTTACGTACGTAACATAGGTCTTCGGTCTTCGGACAGGAATCTTCGTCCGGTAGTATGCGTGCCGACCAACTTTCGGCGTGATTGCGACAGGCAAGTCAACGAGGTGTTACGTACGTTAACCCACTTTCGTTACGTACGTAACGATGTGAGTGAATCGTTCCAGCGAGTTCCTTACGTACGTTAAGTATTTTGCCATAACGTACGTAAAGCCTCTTATGTACGTAAACAGTAAGGCATAACGTACGTAAGGGCAATCTGAGTTTATAAAAGAACACCTTGCCTTTCATTTCTTCCGTCCCAAAAATCATTCCTCTTCCTTGTACACTACTCTCCACCATCATTGAACCAATTCTAACCTCTCAATTCAAGTGATATCCTATTAGAGTACGATAATCAAGCTTCGGGGAAGGTCTTGAAGGTGTTATCCTCTCGTTCTCCTTCGTCCACCGTCGTTCTTCATCATCTTTTGTTAGTAAAGGTAAGTTTATCCAACCTTGAACTCATTTCGGTATTGTTTAGTAAGTTTTAGTAAACCTCGGATGCCTTGGGTAGCTTAGAACCCTCCGTAATAATCGAACCGGTATATAGCTATTGCAATTGTTAATCGATATCCATCAAAGCTTGAAATTAGAATGAATAATGGTAGAACTCATAATCATATTGCTAATCACCAACTTCTCGGAATTATCTTGAAGGATTTCATGTATAACCATATTATCATGTTGAATAAAACCGTTAATGAATCCTTGATGAAGTTACCAACAATTTCTAGCCAAATAGATACCGAAACATGTTAAGATGATGGATTAATCATTCTAGACTTGCATATTAAGACAACGATGAAATCTTGATGATTGTTGGTTATCATTAACTAGGAATGTTGTGTTAGAACACTATTGTTTAGCGGAAGGATAACTTATAAAGAATGTTGCCGAACCTAAAGAAATTAATGGCACGCATTATGGATAAAAATGGAGAAATTCGATTCCGACATCATAAGCAACTAGGATAGGGTTCTAACAAGCAGGAGGGGGAGGAACGTCGTTGATCATTACTATTATCATAAGATGTTAATCGACAAACATGTAATAGGTCGGATTTCCAAGTGCGATCGTTCAAGCCGTTGCCTTGTCAAGAAATAACTCGCGTCGGATTTGAGGCAAGTGAATCTTGCTCAGACTTCACGTCTTATAATTTTAAACATAGTAAATGTTACTAGTGTGGAATGGTGCTCTTACGATTATCTTGTCCGGAGTATTCCCGAGTAGATACTACCGTGACCCTTGGCCGCGGCCTTGGGAGTTTTCTTGTTGGACCGTGTTGCGGGATAAAACCTAAATGGTACCCACGTCCGGAGTAGTCCTGTGTAGATACTTCCGTGACCCTTGGTTGCGACTTTGGGAGTTTATATGCTGATAAGAGGAATAACATGGAACATTCGGTGACAACTTTATTCTTTGAAATTATTAGATTTTACCTTTGAGTTTGGTTTGGATTGTTTCTGACCTAGGTTACTGGCACGACATGTCGTGCCAGGTAAATTTGTTGAATTCGTGCAGGACACCCTCGAAGGTTACGGCCAGGCATGAGCTGTGTTGGAAGAAGGCCTGTTAATTTCTTAAATAATTTAAACATTCCACGTTGTGTAATAACCGTATGTACGGACACTATTTGCTTTTGGTGCTTTGGGTTGTACGAAGACTTTCTTAATTACTTCCGTATATTACCACTGTTAAATAAAATATTTTAGAAAATATTTTCAAAAACTTGCCTTGTGGGTCCCTCATGGGATCTACGGCACTGTGGCGACCCGGTTTATTTTGGGGGCGTTACAGAAAATGGTATCAGAGCCTAAACACTCACGTGGAAAGTTTTACCAAAAATATTTTGAAAACGTTTTGCCTTCAAAATCCAACACTTCTGATGACCGTAACTCCTCGAGGAATGTCGAGGTAAAATACATGTAAATTCTTAAGGATCAAGTATGATGTTTGGATTCAGTAAGAACTCAGAGAATGTTTGCATTAAACTAACCTGTTAGATTGAACGAACATCACCAATGGCACGTCGAGGAGCTAGAAGAAACGTAAATGACGCACAAGGTTCCGCTATGAACCAGCAGGAAGACAGAAACACCGGAGAAACTAATCCGGCCGGAAATCAACCACCACCTGTTAATCAGAACGAACAGGAAGCGGAAAACCAGAACAACGGGGGATTTGATCCGGCCTTCGCTCGACTCGCCTGTGCCATTGCCATGGGAATCGCTCAGGTCAACCGGGCAGAACAAGTACCAGTCATTAACATAGAAGAGAACACCGGAAAGGACCGTTGGCTGGGAGAAATGCTGAAGGCCAGACCGCCATTATTCGACGGGTCAGGGGATAAGCACGTGGACCATTGGATCTCGGAAATGGAGACTGCCTTCGAGGTGATCGGCTGCCCAGGAAACCGAAAAGTGCCACTCGGGATCAACCAGCTCCGTGATACCGCAGCTCGATGGTGGAGGACCTATAAGCCAGAGGACAGAATAGTCGGATGGCCCGAGTTTTCCAAACTATTGAGAGACGAGTAATGTCCCC
This sequence comes from Orobanche coerulescens, assembly GCA_033398695.1. Taxonomy (NCBI): domain Eukaryota; kingdom Viridiplantae; phylum Streptophyta; class Magnoliopsida; order Lamiales; family Orobanchaceae; genus Orobanche; species Orobanche coerulescens. The sequence goes on from CM065802.1 coordinate 197,901,029, forward strand.
GATCAGTTCAAACTGCACGAGCGCGGAGTTTCATCAGCGCAGGCCCTCAGAATTTGCCAGTACAAGAAATCATTCGGGCATACAGGACCGAGCTAAGCTATGTCGCACAGATGGTTCCATACGAAGACCAGCGAATTTGTCACCTTGCTCAACGGTTGCCGGAGGATGTTCAACGCTACGCGGTGGGGTTTCATTGCACCACGTTGAGGGCATATGAGGACGTAGTCACAGCATACGCCGGTACGGTTGTCAGTTCGGATGCCGGGCACAACTAAAAGAAGCAGAAGACCGCAAATCAGTCCGGGAGCACCAGCAGAGTGAATTTGGGAATTGGGTTCCCCTCCAAATCAGCAGCTTCGTCCCAACAGAAAGGAACATCTGACGGGCCTTCTCGCCGTAGCTGTTTCAATTGTGGCATAGCAGGGCATACCATGAGTCAGTGTCGTAAAGCATCGACAAAGTGCTTTTCATGTGGAAGGGGTGGGCACATGTCTCGCTACTGTTCTCGGATCAAACCTACACCAAACCCAGCTACTTAGAGTCAACAAGGCTCGGTACAGACATCCAAAGCGTCTGCCATGTCCGACTACTGATCTCCACCTCACCAGTCTCCTCTACACGGTGCCGGAAGAGGACGTGGTCGCGGGGGAGGTACTGCACTCTCCTCAGGGACACTGCCATCCCGCGTGTTCGAACTAAGGGCTACTGACGACCAGACCACTCCTGCTGTCTCAGGTACACTCCTTATTAAATCTCAGCCTGTTCATGTACTGTTTGATACTGGAGAAACCCACTCGTTTATATCCGTAGAATGTGTTAACCATTTGCATCTCACTTGTGTACCCTGTGAGTCCTTTACTGTTAAACTACCTGAGGGCAGCAGGGTGGAGGGTAATTTGGAAGTTCGAAACTGTCCGTTTTGTATCAATAATCTGGGCTGGACAGCCAATCTCATGGTCTTTCCACTCCAAAACGAAGATGTGATTTTAGGTATGGACTGGATGACGATGCACAAGACGGTATTGGATACCTATCACCTGACCGTTTCTATTACGACCCATGACGGTGCCACTCACACAATTAGAGGCCGAGAGCACTTCAAAGACAAAAGGGTCCTCGCCTCCTTTCAGCAGTAGCACCTCGTGATGATCGAGGAGCGACATCGGTGCTATATTCTTCATGAGGGCACGTCACAAGTGTCGGTTGCTAATATTCCTGTAGTGAACGAATTTCCGGACATATTCCCCGACGAACTACCTGGATTGCCACCACAAAGGGAGGTCGATCTCTCAATCGAACTTGAGCCAGGAACGACGCCTATCTCCATGGCACCATACAGGATGGCACCAGCCGAAATGAAGGAACTAAAGTCACAACTCGAAGAATTGCTAAGGAAGGGGCTCAATCGTCCAAGTACTTCGCCATGGGGTGCGCCAGTTCTTTTTGTGAAGAAAAAGGACCGCTCTGCTTTGTGTATCGACATGGGGGAACTTAATAAGGTCACTATTAAGAACTGTTACCCACTTCCAAGGATTGATGATTTACTGGACCAACTGCAAGGGGCGACTATGTTTTCAAAGATCGACTTACGTTCGGGATATCACCAATTGAGAATTCGAGAGGAGGATATTCCTAAGACCGCATTTCGATCGAGATATGGGCACTACGAGTACATGGTGGTGTCGTTTGGCCTGACTAATGCTCCAACTGTTTTTATGGAATTGATGAACAGGGTTCTGACAGAGTTTCTCGAAAAGTGTGTGGTGGTTTTCATTAACGATATTTTAATTTATTCCAGAAGCCGATGGGAGCATGAGGAACACTTGAGGCAGGTGTTGAGCGTTTTAAGACAACATCAACTATATGCTAAACTTTCTAAATGCGAGTTCTGGATGCCAGAGGTAACCTTTTTGGGGCATGTGATTTCAGCAGGAGGCGTTAAAGTTAACCCCCAGAAGATCGAGACAGTTATGAATTGGGAACCACCTAGAAATGTCAAAGAGGTGAGAAGTTTCCTGGGGTTGGCGGGATATTATCGACGGTTCGTCGAGGCCTTCTCCTGTGTCGCTCAGCCATTAACAAATCTGCTTAGGAAGAACACCAAGTTTGTCTGGACAACAGATTGTCAGGAGAGTTTCGACAGGCTAAAAAGGAAGCTTACTACTGCCCCATTGTTGGTACTACCGCAGGGTACGGAGGGATTCGTAATATGAACCGATGCGTCTAAGCACGGGCTGGGATGTGTGATCATGCATAATGACAGGGTTATCGCTAACGCCACTAGTCAACTTAAACAGTATGAGGTGAACTTGCCGACACATGACTTGGAACTAGCCGCAGTGGTCCACGCTCTTATGATTTGGAGACATTACCTATATGGGGTTACCTGTAAGATCTTTACGGACCACAAGAGTTTATAGTACATTTTCACGCTGAAAGTGTTAAATATGTGACAGAGGCGTTGGGCCGGAGTTAATCAAGGATTACGATGTAGAGATTCTATATCACTCGGGAAGGCCAACGTCAGAGCGCACGACCGAGTTGGAAAGCTCGCAGGAGGTGACACTATCCGGTTTGACAAGACCTGGAGTTGCGGCAAGATCTCGGAAAAATGACATTGAAGTGTGGATACAACACCGCCAGTGACAGCTTGTGCTCGATTGATATTCGCTCGTCCTGCCGGATGAGATACGCCTAGCACAGATGGAGGATCCGAACTCGTGCGATCGGCGCAAAGGCCGAAGGGGGAGTTATTTCAGACTACAGGATCCAAGGGGGCTTAGTTAGATTCAAGAACAGGATTTGCATTCCACCTAAAGACGAGCTTAAGCAAACTATACTCAAGGAAGCTCATTCTACTCCCTATTCGATACATCCCGGGGCGAGCAAAATGTACAAAGACCTGCGAAAGAGTTTCTGGTGGAAGAATATGAAGCAAGAGGTAGCAAGATTTGTCGCTCGATGTATGATATGTCAACAGGTGAAGATTGAACACCGTAGGCCGGCCGGAATCATGCAGCCCTTACCCATTCCGGAATGGAAATGGGAGAGCATATCAATGGACTTTGTCACCAAGTTACCAGTGACGGCGGGGGGAAAGGACATGATATGGGTTATTGTAGACCGACTGACAAAGTCGGCGCACTTCATTCCAATTCAGGATGCCATCGGAACAGAACAGCTGGCTACCATTTTTGTTCGGGAAATCGTGAGGTTACATGGCGTTCCCTCGGGGATTATTTCGGATAGAGACACTAGATATGTGTCCCGCTTCTGGAAGGCTGTCCACCAGGCCATGGGTACTCAACTGCATTTCAGCACTACCTATCATCCTCAAACGGATGGACAAACAGAACGCACCATACAGACCCTGGAAGATATGTTGAGAGCATGTGTACTCGATTGGGGCAAGGATCAAGGCTAAACACCTTCGCTTAGCGGAATTTTCGTACAACAACACTGGCATGCAAGCATAGGCATGGCCCCTTTGAGGCCTTGTATGGTAGAAAGTGCAAGTCTCCCTATGATGGGACGATGCATCCGATGTCATCGCCACCGAGTTGGATCTAATCCAGAATCTATTAAGAAGATATCCATTGTTCGAAAACACATGTTGGCGCAGCAGAGTCGCCAAAAGTCTTACGCTATGGACCGGCAGCGACCGTTGGAATTTATGGTTGGGGATCATGTTTGGGTTAAAGTATCGCCAATGCGGGCATTCGACGCTTCGCCGGAAGGGCAAGCTAAGCCCGAGATTTATTGGCTGCTCGAAATCGGACCGAGTCGGTAGACTCGCTTATCGGCTAGCATTACCACCATCGTTAGACGGAGTGCATAATATCTTCCACGTCTCCCAGCTGAGAAAGTACGTGTACGATCCTAGCCACAAGATCAACTTTGAGGAAGTAGAGACTTCCAATGATACTACCTCTAGGGAAGTTCCAACAGCGATTTTGGATCGACGCGTAAAGACACTAAGGAACAAGAACATACCCCTTGTTAAAGTTCAGTGGTCGCACCACGGTACGGAATAAGCGACTTGGGAGACCGAGGCGAGCATGAGAGAGAATCATCCCGAGTTATTTTCTTAGTTTCGGGACGAAACTATTTTTAAGGGGGGTGGTATGTAATACCACCAGTATTACATGCTTTTTCACTTTGGGCGCTCACGTCTATTTCTCCTGTTTGTTAAATAAATGTACTCCATTGCAATAAAACATATTTTGTATAATATGGTTGTACGGTATCGCATCTTTTATTAGTGTTTTGTGATGGTATGATGATTGATTTAACTTTCAGTGACATACCTCGATGTCGTTAGGTAATTATCGGTGCGAATATGACGGTGGCCAACGTCTTGTTCCCCGAGAGATTTCCAGACGACATGGAGAGGGAGTCGTGTCATAAGAAATTAATGTGATGATAATTTGGCAAACAAAACCGTGCTTTACGTACGTTATACTCCGACTCATTACGCACGCTATATCTGAGTCATTACGTTCGTTAAATATCGGCCCTTACGTACGTAACATCGGTCTTCGGTCTTCGGACAGGAATCCTCGTCCCGTAGTACGCGTGCCGACCAACTTTCGGCGTGATTGCGACAGGCAAGTCAACGAGGTGTTACGTACGTTAACCCGCTTTCGTTACGTACGTAACGATGTGAGTGAATCGTTCCAACGAGTTCCTTACGTACGTTAAGTATTTTGCCATAACGTACGTAAAGCCTCTTACGTACGTAAACAGTAAGGCATAACGTACGTAAGGGCAATCTGAGTTTATAAAAGAACACCTTGCCTTTCATTTCTTCCATCCCAAAAATCATTCCTCTTCCTTGTACACTACTCTCCACCATCATTGAACCAATTCTAACCTCCCAATTCAAGTGCTATCCTATTAGAGTACGATAATCAAGCTTCGGGGAAGGTCTTGAAGGTGTTATCCTCTCGTTCTCCTTCGTACACCGTCGTTCTTCATCATCTTTTGTTAGTAAAGGTAAGTTTATCCAACCTTGAACTCATTTCGGTATTGTTTAGTAAGTTTTAGAAAACCTTGGATGCCTTGGGTAGCTTAGAACCCTCCGTAATAATCGAACCGGTATATAGATATTGCAATTGTTAATCGATATCCATCAACTTGAAATTAGAATGAATAATGGTAGAACTCATAATCATATTGCTAATCACCAACTTCTCAGAATTATCTTGAAGGATTTCATGTATAACCATATTATCATGTTGAATAAAACCGTTAATGAATCCTTTATGAAGTTACCAACAATTTCTAGCCAAATAGATACCAAAACATGTTAAGATGATGGATTAATCGTTCTAGACTTGCATATTAAGACAACGATGAAATCTTGATGATTGTTGGTTATCATTAACTAGGAATGTTGTGTTAGAACACTATTTTTTAGTGGAAGGATAACTTATAAAGAATGTTGCCGAACCTAAAGAAATTAATGGCACGCATTATGGATAAAAATGGAGAAATTCGATTCCGACATCATAAGCAACTAGGATAGGGTTCTAACAAGCGGGAGGGGGAGGAACGTCGTTGATCATTATTATTATCATAAGATGTTAATCGACAAACATGTAATAGGTCGGATTTCCAAGTGCGATCGTTCAAGCCGTTGCCTTGTCAAGAAATAACTCGCGTCGGATTTGAGGCAAGTGAATCTTGCTCAGACTTCACGTCTTATAATTTTAGACATAGTAAATGTTACTAGTGTGGAATGGTGCTCTTACGATTATCTTGTCCGGAGTATTCCCGAGTAGATACTACCGTGACCCTTGGCCGCGGCCTTGGGAGTTTTCTTGTTGGACCGTGTTGCGGGATAAAACCTGAATGGTACCCACGTCCGGAGTAGTCCTGTGTAGATACTTCCGTGACCCTTGGTTGCGACCTTGGGAGTTTATATGCTGATAAGAGGAATAACATGGAACATTCGGTGACAACTTTATTCTTTGAAATTATTAGATTTTACCTTTGAGTTTGGTTTGGATTGTTTCCGACCTAGGTTACTGGCACGACATGTCGTGCCAGGTAAATTTGTTGAATTTGTGCAGGACACCCCCGAAGGTTACGGCCAGGCATGAGCTGTGTTGGAAGAAGGCCTGTTAATTTCTTAAATAATTTAAACATTCCACGTTGTGTAATAACCGTATGTACGGACACTATTTGCTTTTGGTGCTTTGGGTTGTACGAGGACTTTCTTAATTACTTCCGTATATTACCACTGTTAAATAAAATATTTTAGAAAATATTTTCAAAAACTTACCTTGTGGGTCCCTCATGGGATCTACGGCACTGTGGCGACCCGGTTCATTTTGGGGGCGTTACATTCGACGAACCTCACCATGACCCTATAGGAGTAGATGATATTACTCAGGACATCCAACAACTCTCTATCTTGGATCCTACAACTCCCATAGAACCTGTCGTTGATTTAGAAATCAACCCCGCAGCTGTAAGAATCGACGTGGATGAAGCTGACGCTGTACAAGCTGAATCTGTATCTACAGAAACTCTCGATACAGTACGGGACCCTGAATTAGAACCCGACCAAAGATGGTTGAGAGATCACCCGCAAGAGCTGATCATTGGAAACATAAATGCTGGTGTTTCTACTCGTAGGAGAATACAGAGTACACAAGGAAATGTACTTTGCGCACAAGAAGAATCTGATGCTGAGATATCACAGTTTCCTGAATGGAAATCTCAATCCGAGCTTAGAAGACTCAATATGTGCACTATCGCTGTATTCTTAGCCCAGTCCGAACCTGTTTCGACCATAGACGCTCTTAATAATTCTCATTGGATAACATCTATGGAAGAAGAGCTTAATGGTTTCAAAAGAAACAATGTATGGTATCTTGTACCCAGACCTACACATCAATCGGTTATAAGAACCAAATGGGTATTTCGAAATAAAAAGGATCGAAATGGAGTTATTATAAGGAATAAATCCAGACTAGTCGCCCAAGGCTATAGTCAGGAAGAAGGCATAGACTATGATGAAACCTTCGCCCCTGTAGCGAGACTAGAAGCCATTAGGATATTTTTAGCCTTTGCCGCCCATAAGAGCTTTATTGTATACCAAATGGACGTCAAGAGTGCATTCTTGAATGGAGACCTTGCAGAAGAAGTGTATGTTGAACAACCACCAGGGTCTGCCAACACAGACGGTATCGATCTAGTTTACAGGCTAAGGAAAGCACTGTATGGACTTACGCAAGCCCCTAGAGCCTGGTATGAGACCCTATCCCAGTATGTAACCGACAACGGATTTGAGAAAGGTGCTGTGGACAAAACCTTGTTCAAAATACAGGAAGGTGATGACCTTCTTATGGTGCAAATCTATGTGGATGATATAATTTTTGGTTCAACTAACCTTGCTTTGTGTCAAAGGTTCTCTCATCTCATGCAAAGTAAATTTGAAATGAGTATGATGGGGGAACTTAGTTATTTCCTAGGCTTGCAGGTAAAGCAGTTGCCTACAGGTATTTTCATCAACCAAGAAAAATACAGCAAGGAGCTTCTCAACAAATTTAGAATGAACACTTCCAAATCTTCGCCAACCCCCATGAGCACTTCCGTGCAAATTAGTGCTGATGAAGCCGGAAAGCTGTTTGACCAATCACTCTACAGGAAGCTCATTAGTTCGCTCCTGTACCTAATGGCTAGCAGGCCCGATATCCAGTTTGCTGTTGGAGTGTGTGCGAGATATCAAGTTGCACCTAAAGAATCACACTTCAATACAGCTAAACGAATCCTGAAGTACATTAAAGGAACGGTCGATGCAGGACTATGGTATCCTAAAGAAGGTGGATTCGATTTAGTTGGATACAACGACTCGGATCTCGGAGGCTGCAAGCTAGATAGGAAGAGTACAAGTGGAACTTATCACTTTCTTGGACCTAGACTCGTTTCTTGGTTCAGTAAGAAGCAATTGGCTAACTCTCTTTCCACGGCTGAATCAGAGTACTATGCTGCTGGTAGCTGTTGTATGCAGATCCTTTGGATGCAGCAACAATTGTCAGATTATGGAATCGATGCCAGAGAAACTCCAATCATGTGTGATAGCACGAGTGCAATCGCAATAACGCACAATCCTGTCATGCACTCGCGCACTAAGCATATCAACATGAAAGCATCATTTTATAAGGAATCACGTCGAGAACAAGGATGTTCGGCTTGAAAAAGTTCATAAAGATATTCAGTTGGCCGACATCTTCACCAAGCTGCTCGACACAGCCAGATTCAACATGCTCAGACAAGAATTGGGAATGCTACAGCCAGACTCCCTGTAAGTAATTTACTGTTTTTACTCAACAAATTGAGGGGAATGCTGTAAGACCCAAGAATACAGTATCCAACGTTAATTATTTGTACACTCAGAACCGTCAATACAGTACTGTAGTGAGCGAAGACATATGAATCCTACAGCTGAAGTGTGCAATAATTAAGGGGGAATACTGTAGGACCCATGAATACAGCATTAATCCACAAGTTGTTGTATGGAATTTAAAACCTATATGTACCTTTTTAAGGGGAAACGTCAGACGACTGAAACAAAGACATGCTATAGGATTTCGATTCAGTATATATATAATATAATATTATTACTTTTCAAAATGATTTTTGTCCACGTGCCCTGTTTTTATGTCAAACGTCATGTACATTAAATGCCTTACACTACATCTGGACAATTGAATCTCAAAAGTCGCGATGTTTTAAATTGTTTATCATTCTAAAACCGCCGTTTCAGGCATTTAGGGTGACACAAATGTCAAAAGTGGGACCCGCTTATAATTTAAACATTTTAATGGATTAGCGTACCAGTTACACTCAGTCCATCTTAACCGCTGATTTCAAAAACCGGTTCCCATCCCTTAAAATCTGACCATTCGTACTCTGCAAAACCCTATTTCGCCGCCCAACTATAAAAGGACTGATACTGCCATTAGAGACTCTTTACGCGTTCTGCAAATTAAAGAGTTCTCAAGCAAAAATAGCCTACATACTTTTCTGCATTTTACTGCATATTACGTGTTTTCTTCTTCACTTTTTCTTGTAAAATCATCAAATGGCTGGACAAACTTCTTCTCCCGCTCTCAAGAAAACTGCTAACATCATCGATGGATGGATATTTTCAAGATCTGTTGTCATTGAACGTATTCTGTCTGAAACCAACGACGCAGAACCCATGGAGTACATCATCACTCGTCTTCGTCAACAAGGCCTCTATCGCCTTGGAAGTCAGACTGCTGACAAGTACAATGCTCATCTGGTTGAGGAATTTAACCTCAACGCCGCCGTACGCTTTTTGTCATTGGCCCAAGGAGGTCACGTTGCTGACATTACCGCTACAATCCAAGGAGTTGAGATCTGTGTTGATAGCGATCTGCTCCAGAATATCTACAGGCTACCCGCTGATGGCCTGACAATGGATCAACTTGAGACATTTGGGTCTCAAGAGCTAATAACTAAATTTTATGGATTGTTTACAGGCTCAAAAGTTGTTAACATGGTTCAAACCACCTGTCACAAAAAGAATTTATGTCTGCCTTATGTATACTTGCATGATTTCTGCTGCATGATCATTGAGAATCGAACTGGTGCGTTCGAAATGTGTACCAATCTGAGGTTCAGGATGATGGTGGCTATTCTGACCTGTGAAAAGGTCAACTGGTGCCAGATAATCCGGAAGTGCCTGCAAGAGGAGGTGTGCAAGCCTGCCACCCAGAAGAAATCTTTTGGTTTAATGTTAAACCATATCCTGACGAAATGTGGACTGGCGCAATCCGCTGATGCGAAGAAGAATAGCTCCAGGATATGCCTAGGAGGCATCAAGCCTACTGCGTATAATCAAACCACTATGGTCTGCAACCACCCGAAAACCGGAAGTATGCCAGTTTCTGTAAATCCAAGAGATGAGTCCTTGAAGTCCCAGGACGTGGAATCTTCAAATAAGAGAAAAAGATCTAACAGCAAGAAACCCATTGCTGGTGAGAAGCCCAAGAAGAAACTTAGGAGGCTTTCTAAAGTCAAATCTGCCAAGCCCTCCGAAGAAGTTTCCCCCGTGGCTCAACCCACTGAAGAACAACCCCAGGGCCCAACCCCTGTGGAAGAGGTGTCCACTACTGTATCGATAGTAGATCCTGAGCCTTTGGCGGCTAGGACGGATGATGAGCCATCTGCTATCGAAAAAGACTTTAGCGAGTCGGCTGCCCATTTGGAGCCAAAAGCTACTTCTCCTCTGCGGGATCCCACACCCGTACAGGATCCATCTTCCTTCGGGGCACCATCCCCTGTAAGGAATCCCACTTCCATACAGGATCCCATACCTGTACAGGAATCCCTCGCTACAGCGTCTCCAGACGTTGTACGTAGTCCCTCCCCTGAAACCATTATTCATAAGACCCTTCTCTCTGTCCAAATTGAACATGCTTATGAAAGATTTCTAACATGGAAAGGCTACAGGCTAACTCCGTATGAAATATTGTACAACTGGAGCGATTGGATCCAAGAAGAAAGATTCGTATCAGAAGTGACAGACTCAATGGAAATTGAAGCCCTGATCCGATGGGACAATCCCTTCTGCAAGGAACTGATTGAAAGCCATCTTCTGCAGAAATCTGACGCAAGAAGGAAAGGAAAGGATAAGTCATAGGACTCTCCCTCAAATCCAACAGACGACGATGACAATGACTCAGACGACGACGATGCTTTACAAGATGGTCTGAGAATGAGTAGTGAAGAGGCTCAAGCTAGAGACGCCTCTCCACCAAAAGGTGACGAAGGGCCGTCAACCCAGAATAAGCCCCCTTCGCCACAGCAAGAGATAATTCCCGACGAAGAGGAATCAGTCCCTCAAGTCGAGGAAGTAGAAGTCTGCTGGGAACAGCACCCGAGCCTCGCCTCCGAAGAAAAATTTGCCCGCCATTGCCCAAAGAAGAGGAATCACCTCTCTCACGAACAAAGTGAAGCTGAGAGACAACAGGAGGATTCAGTCCCTCCTGTATCCATGTCTACTGAAGAAACCTCGCAACAGAAGGACACTCAACCCCCTGCCGCCGAACCAGAACAAGCTGCTCCCACCCCTTCAACCATGGAATCTGAGGACGGTATCGTACCTGAGGATGTCCAACTTAGTTCACGCCCAACCGTGAACCTAAGGAGGTTGAACTGCTCTGAGGACTTTGCTCAACCAGATTCTCTGATTTCTGCCGCTAGGAAAGAGCGCCTGCGTGCACTTGGTCTTCAAACTGTATTCATCCAGGATGCAGTGAATGATCTGTCTTCTGTTGAGAAAGCATTGAATTGGATGCATACTTCTGCCGTGGAGGAGATGACCACTCTACAACATGAAGTATCTCGTGTTGTCGAGGTATTCGTTATTCTTCCAGAAGTGTTCAAACAAGCTCTGAAAATCATGGAAGACAAGCAGGAGCAACTCCTGAAGGAAGAAGCAACTAAAACGCGAATAGCTGAAGCCAAGACCGCATGTGCTATGATTGAAAACAGTTCTCAATTGCGCGCCCACGACAAATGTATCCAGGACATGTCGCAGACACTTTTCGCCCTTGTAGAAAGAATGACTAACATCGAGACGAAACAGGATGCTGCATTAGATATCCTAGAACGTCTTGATAAAGCCAAAAAGGGGGAAGAGGCAAGAGAAGCTGTTAGGAGAATCAGGATACAGCAAGAAAGGGAATTTGAGGCTGCTCAAGACAGCATCACTGCCGAATTAAACAAGCTAGCCCCTCCCTCCCAAAGTTTTAAGATTTCAGGCTCCCGACCTGAATTTCATGATCCAAATCTTCCATAGCAAAATCTAATCCAGAGACCTTCTGAGATTCATCTGCCGACCAACCGCCATCCTACTGCCGATGAGGTGAAGCAATGGAGGAAGAACGAACTGATGAGATACTTTGTTAAACTCATCAGAGAATCCGCCATCTTCAAGAGCTACAAAACATTAGCGGAGGCCGCAGAAAAATTTACGAAGATGCTAGAAGATGGAAAACTCCCTCTCCAGCTAGATATGAAGAGCAAGCACAGAAGAGGAGATCGGATCACCCATCCAGAAGACTGGATTCTTGCCTTTGATAGATCCTATGAAGGAAGAGCTATATACCAGGATCGAGGCAACGATTCCCTACAGAACTGGTGGTGTGGTACCAAGAATGATCCAGGGAGAAAGCCATGGAGGCATGCGGACTACAGATAGGAGTTGAAATTCTTGTATATTATTTTTGTTTTGTAATTTGTCTTTGAAACAGCAAACCATGTACTCAATTTATTTTGAACATCAATAAAAGTGTTTGTTTGTCTTGAAAGATTACAACTCTTAATCTACTATGTTGATGTATGATTACTTAATTTGTTTGATAACAATCTAAAGTATAGAAACTTGATTGAAAATAAAGCTGTACGAACTAGTTTACGAACAGTTCATGATTTCAGTTGTAAGCTTAGAAAACATTGTAAGATTGTGCCTGCGCGCCAATCATAAGCTTAAATTGTAAAAATCCTTAGCTGTATCGAACTCGCCTGCGAGCTGTTCATCAAATAGTCTAAGTTGCTGAAAGACAGACCCTTTGACGAAAGACCAAGAAATCTGCCAGAAGACATCAAAGAAGATCACTTCATGAAGAAGGTTTTGGCATCATCAAGAAGACTTGAATGTTAGAAAGTTAAAGTCTTGGCAAATTGTCAAAAAGGGGGAAATTGTTGGGAAAACAAGAACCCTATATCGAAACAGCCGGGATATTCAATCCCTGTATCGAATAGTATCTGATAAGAGGTTTTGACATATATGCCAATCCGCATATAGTAAAGGAAACTGTATCGAAGTATTGAGGTATCATCCTGTATCGAAGACCTATCTCGAAATCAGCATATAGTGGAATCCTTCAGTACAGCAAAGAAGTCTTATAAAGACCAAGTATGGAAACTGTATCGAAACACCGAAACAGTTATCTTCCATACAGCTCTCAACAGGACAAGAAGGAATCTTCAGAAGTCAAGTCCCGTTGAATAAAGAAGTATTTAAATACTCAAGGATAAAGTATTTAAATACTGTCAGTCAACAGATCTTCAAATCCCGCTAAATCCGGATCGTGTTATAATCCCGTTGGAATGGAATCTCACTCAAACGGATACATCTCAACGGATATATATTTCAGAGACTATATATATCACATCATGATTCTGAAGATCAGTTACCCAAGCTATCGAAATTATCAAGCTATCAGAGTTATCATCAGAGCAAAACATATCTCCAAAGCTTACTGCAATTCAGATCTAAAGAGATATACAATGCTCATCATCTTGAACAACACTTCATCAGCTGAAAGCTCTTAAAGTCATAGTTGTTGTTTACCATCTGTTCTATACTTTGAACAAATCCAGATCAGCCCTGTGTGGACTGATTAATCTGTGATTCTCCGGAACTGTGTGTGAAGGAATTGCAGTGAAGAAGACGAAGCTTCAGAACTGTGTGAAGAAGCAAGTCAAAGCATTAGCTCAAAACCAATCTGTGTGAACGGTTGAAGCTAAGATCTTTATATCAATATGTGTGAACGATATATTGATTGTGTGTTGTTATAATTACGTAGTTGTGTACGTAGTAATTATAATAAACTTTTTACTCCTGTGTGGAGGACCAGTGGACGTAGAGGGGTTTACCTCGAACCACTTTAATTACTGTGTTATTTACCTTCAATTTTTAGTGTTTTAATTACTGTGATTAATTAAGTATACACTATACATTTAGTTGCTGTATCCACAGCGACCTACTGTATCTAAGACTTCCGCTACGCACTCAGATTTAAAATCAGTACAGTTTGTTGTTTAAACTATTTCCCAAACTGTATCCAGTATACTTAGTGGCCAACACTATTAATTTTCATAAAGTGGTGTCCAACACCAACCCATCTAATGGATGATTCGATCTTATTTTTCCCCTTGTTCACTCCCCTCAACCTATACGGTTTCTATGGTTCGTGAACAAGTTAAGTTTATACCATCGACGCAAATCAGTTTAACAATTGAATCTTATCCGGAAACCTATCAGGTTTCAAGGGATAAAATTTGCTCCAACCGAAGGCATCCAATGCGCTCCCGGTAATTTATCCGTCCTCTCCGAATGACTACCCCGATAACTTAGAAGCATAGCACATCCGGTTTGGATTTCAATTTCCCGAAAGCTCGATGGTGGGAAGGAAAACCTTGAAACCTTATAAACTTAATAATTTGTCGTGGGAGAATTTTGCACATTAATTCATTTGAGCGCGTTTGTAGCATTCATACAATATGAACAACCATTCACAACCTAGTTGCTACCAACATGTGGTTCATGGACCGTTCATAGAAAGCAAAAACTCTGTAATCTAATTACAAGTCTTCGTCTTAAATCTTCGTCTTCTCGAAACGGATCTTCCTCCGGTCTTCGTCATTACATATAAATTTTACATTGAAAATTGCACGCTAGATACAAATATTTCTAGTAAAATAAATAGGCTCAAAACGGCCTTTACAACCCAATCGAATAAAACGAACAATTCAAAATACTAAGTCTACGAACCACATCCCCATTCAAAAGCATTCATCCAATAAATACTATATAAATGGAAAGCGTAGAGATACATTGATCCAATCAACAATTCGAACCGATTCAATCGATTCATTCAAAACGAGTTAATCCAATTAATTCAAACAACCATCAATTTTAACTTGTTCTGGATGATAAAATATTTCATTAAATTAATTCCCCTAAGATTGAAATTATCATAATTAAATCTTAGTCAAATTAAATCAATTTAATTTATGGGAAATTAATTATCGAACGAAATATAAAAAACGGGGTCGAAAAAACACGGCCGGAGCATCGCAAAGAGGTCGCTGAGCAGTGGCAGCAGTGACCGGGCAGGGACCGAGACCATTGCTGTGCGGCCAAGCATAGATCGCGAGCTCGCCGATCACGAGACCAGATCGCGATCCGCCGCCTCGGTCGCGAGATACCGGCGACCCAGTGCCGCCGGTCCGATTATGTTTTCGGCCTGCTGCTTCCGATTCCAAAAATAACATTTTTCTAATCTTTATATTACACTTTAAATCAGTTTTTCAAAAGAAAAATAGATTTACATTGTAACATAAAATCATGAAAAAATAATTTTTGGATGAACAATAGAAAATCAACGATTAATACGATTATGATTCGAAATCATATACCATCTAATCAAGCATTCCAAATGCCAATATCGTATATACGATCGCAAGACCTACGCTCTGATACCACTGTTGGGATTCGGTGCCTAAATCGAAGGCCCAGCGGAAGCGGTAAAATGAAAATTAATTCGATCAGAATCCCTACGAGTATCGATCGAGCTACGTATATACGAATATAGAAACGAAATCACAAGAGATATAAAAACTCACCCTTGTAGTCCGTTGATTAAATGGATTCCTTCTCTTGAGATATTCCCCAAGCTCTGCTTGATCTCTACCTATCCAATCCGCTCCAAGCTCCTGGATGATCCAACGTTGAAAAGACAATGTCTCTACTTGTCACGCGCCGGAGAAACGACCGGAACGACTAAACCTCATTATCCTCCAAGGATATGGCTAGAACAAGATTATAGGAGCTTGATTATAAAGATTATTACACTCTAAGTGTTAATCTATTATTCTCTCTATTTTTCTCTCAATATTTCTCTAAGAAAATTGAAGAAAATAATGAAGAAGATGAAGAATAAGTTGAAGACCATAAAATGGACTCTAAGTTCTTTTCTCTCTCCTTCCTCTATCTCACGTGTGGAATAGAATTGGGTGTGAGAGTGATGAAGTCTTCTCATCTTATTCAACTTTCCATTCACATGTAAAACTCATGCACATGAGGAATCAAGCCCCACCATGTCATTTTCAATCATATAAAATGGAAACAAAAGACAAGGGGAAATAAGGTGGAAAGGGGCGGCGGCCATGATGAATAAACGGACGAGTTCGGTTTGTTTTGGACTCTCGAGAGTCCAAACAGATAAACTCCGATTCCGTTTCGATGTATTTATATCGATTAATTAATCCAATTAATTAAATATATCAAATACAAAATAACATAATTAATTTCTCCAAGAAATAATTATATTCATGAATTAAATTAATCAATCACCCAGTAATTCATTAGGCCGTAAATCAATTTATTCAATAAGTCGATTTAAACATCCAATGTCCCAAATTTAGATATCCAATATCTAATATTCATAATGGGAGAATAAGCTCGATTTGTTCCGTAGTTAATCCTATTGCGCGACTCGGTAGGTCCGTCTCAGTCAGCAATGGGAGGAACCAAAGAGTAGTAGCACCACCTAGCCAGCCTGGGGCCTATACTGTACCCCAACTGAGAACGAATGATGGGATCATTCAAGAACCATTCTGTCGTGAATACCAGTATACGTTCCCTTATTTCAAATGTCCCGATCAAGTTATAGGGTCACGGTCAATCAAACCCTATTTGTACTTGACGCTATGCATGCGTTAATGCAAATCGAGATCATCGAGCTCTCGTGTATCTAATACAACTAGCTCTAATGCTTTGGCCAAATACTTATGATCTCATCTGCCAATAATCGCATAGGACATCTAACCCGCTCACTAACGGGAGAAAGAATTATATCTTGGTATTCAGTAGGACCTGCTACGTGCCCGTCAAGATGCACGTCGAGGTTGACCCCCGCCTCCCGGTTTACAGGGTCGAACTACTCTAATGAAAATCTTGACGTCACAAGCACATCCCTACTAAATCCTCAAGTCGAAGGTTCACGAATACCTATCACAACCTTTCGATTCCGTCATTGACTGTCCCGGAGTGAAATCCGTGCGACGAATCGAGAGTGAGTCGGTTCGAGTATACTAATCCAATTAGCATACCTATAATGTGTGCTCCCACTAACCAATAGCATTCGACAGGCACTCTCCATGTCAAAGAACACATCATACAAGTCTTCACATAAACTTAACGCCCAGTCAAGTTTCATCGACCTGCGAATGATTAAGTATTTGAGCTATAACCTTTCCCAATGCCGACCCCCTTATCCAATAAGGAATGGATCGTTTTGCTCTCAAATACACGGACTAGTTTCTATATGTATATTTACGAGTTATGAATGCCAGTAACTACCAGTAAATAAAGAAACATTCATTTGCCTTATGATAATGATTTACATTTACAAGTACAATGCCCTCACTCAACAACCTCTGAGTGGCATTAGAGGGCATACTCCTAATAGTCAGGATACAGGGAGATCGTCTGAAATTTCACGACCCTAAATTTCCATGGAAAAACCTCGTGCAGAAGCCGCAAATAATAAGCCTCCCGGCAAACCTACAACCAACAACCGATGAGATAAATAATTGGAGGAAGAATGAACTGTTAAGATACTTCGTAGTTCTTATCAGGGAATCCTCCATATTTAGCAGTTGCAAGACTATGCAGGAAGCCGCCGCAGAATTCAAAAAGAAGTTAGACGAAGGAACACTCCACCTACAGCAAAAGATGAAATCCAAGCATAGGCAAGGAGATCTGGTTACCCACCCGGAAGATTGGATCTTTGTGTTTGATAAATCTTATGAAGGTCAAGCCATTTACTTAAATCGAAATAGGGATGCATTACAAAATTGGTGGAGGGGAACCAAGAACGACCCAAAAAGGCCTTGGAGGCACTCTGACTACGTGAGTTAGCTTAAATATCTCTTCCTGTAATTTTATAATGTTATTAGTTTTTGAACAGCAAAATCTTGTAATCCTTGCTCAAATATCAATAAAATATTTTTCTGTCTTGAAAGTTTAAAACTCGTAATCTACTGTGATCATGTATGATTACAAAATTCAATTCATTTGCTGAAATCAAACATGTATGACAACTTGTTAAATATATAAAGCTGTAAGAACTTGTTTGTGAACAATTCATAGATTAAGTTGTATGTATCTAGATTACGCTGTAAGATTGTGCCTGCGCGCCAATCATAAGTCTAAGATGTAATACTCTTTCCTTTTAAAGTTGAACTCGCCTGCGAGCAGTTTATAGTATTAGACTATTTGCTGAAGGCCAGAACATTCGATAGAAGACCAAGAAGACTGCCCTCTTGTAAGATGTTTCAAAAGGTTTCAAAGTTTTGGCATCATCAAGAATGTTTGGAAAACATCAAAAAGGACTTAAGGAGACTTGGCAATTATCAAAAAGGGGAAAATTGTTGGGATAAAACAATCCTGTATCGAAGTTTTGATAAAGTGCCAACATACAGCAAAGCAGCTGTATCGAAAGATGATTGAAGTTGTCAATCCTATATCGAAGTCTTCTCATAATTCCAACATACAGAGATCCATCATACAGCAAAGAGACTCATCTATCTATATGACGCTAAGTATGGAAGCTGTCCCGAAATGATTATACAGCACCCTTCCATACAGTATCAGTCTAACATAACCTACAGAAATATGTTGGATACAGCATCTAGGCTATAAGTATTGAGATCTTCAATACTTATCCAAACAGGACTTAAAACCGTTGAAATGGAATCTGCCTTATTTGCTAAAGTCAAAGTCCCATTTGAAAAGAAGTATTTAAATACTGAAAGGATAAAGTATTTAAATACTAAGCCGACAGAGATCTTCAAACAACGAGCAAAAATCGGATCGTGCTTTATTCAAATAAATCATCCCGTTGGAACGGACTTTTGCTCAACGGATCTTTCTCAACGGATCTATTCCAAAAAGGATATATATATATCCTCAGAGTTTGAAGATCAGATACACCAAGACATATACCAAGAGAATACTTGAACATTTACAAGCGAAGAACTATACTCGAGCTTTCACAAGTATTCAAACTGAGATATACTGAGTTTCATCAAGATCCTCTAACGAACAATATATCGAGAGCAGCAATATTTCTTCAGGCATTCAGTCTATCCTAAGAGAAGAAATACACAAGTGCTCATCCCTTGAACAACACATCATCAGCTCAAGCTCAAGAAAGTCAAGCTTTTGTTCACACAACATTCTTACATTGAAGAAAACCATCAGCCCTGTGTGGACTGAGAAAGCCTTGCTTTTATTGAACTGTGTGACACGGATCTACATTTTAGAGACGAAGCTTTAGAACTGTGTGTGAAGACGCCAGTCAAGTGTTAGCCTTAACCAATCTGTGTGAACGGTTGAAAGCTACGATCTTTGTATCAATCTGTGTGAACGATACATTGATAGGTTTGATTATAAATACATAGTTGTGTATGCAGTATTTATAATAAACATTTTTACTCCTGTGTGGAGGACCAGTGGACGTAGAGGGGTTTACCTCAAACCACTTTAATTAATTTTTTATTTACCTTCTGCGTTTACTGTTTTAATAACTGTGATTATTTTAAGTATATACTTCATACCTAGTTGTTGTACTTACAGCAACTTACTGTTACAAGACTTCCGCTATGCACTCTAACTTGAAAATCGTACAGCTTGTTGCTTAAACACTTTCCAAGCTGTATTCTGTATACTTAGTGGCCAACAATGATTACATTTACTTTATTGTGGAGAGTATTATGTTTCATATTCGATATACTTGTACTAGCTATTCGACAGCTAACTCCTTTATGGGGGAAATACCTTTCATGTATTTTAGGATCCAGGAGAGCGGATAGGCACGTACCGGGTCGGCATGAAGGTGATGGGCAAGTGTGATGCTGTGTCTTGTCACTCGTTATGTTTTGTATTTCCTCCATTCAGTGATGTTGTACTTGAATGGTTCTTGAGTACTCGAGTATTATTTTTGGTTTTCTTGATGTTTTGGCCTGTGTGGCCATGGTATTGATTATGGATGTATTGTATTCGGTTTTATTAGATATTTTCTTGGATTTCAACTTTATTGTTCTCCATATGATTATACTTGGACCTTATCGGTCAAAGTTCATGGTTCCGCATGTGAAAAGCCTTGTGGGTCCCACGGCGGGGCTCACGGCGCTGTAATATACCCTGAATTATTTGGGGGTGTTACAGAATATGGTATCAGAGCTTAGCTTTATGGATACCTAGGCTGTCGGTCTTTTGGGTCGATTGAGTCATCGTTTGTCTACAGTATCACTACTTTGCCATCATTACAGTGCGACGGGTACTTGTAAGACCTCTTACTCTCCTAGTGTTTCCTTAATGCTTTGCTTTTGATTTGGTATTTTTAGGAATCGGTCACTTAGATGATGTGCGATTTGAACTATACTTACGTACTTTGTGTATCCTTCAGAATGTCTGCTGATAGGGGACAGAGGCGAGGCCGTGGTCGTGGACGCAGACGAGGACGTGGCGCGGCCGCTTCCCTCAATTTCGTTGCAGGGTCGACTACCCTTAGTTTATCTAACTCTATGCATCCTGATACCGAGGGTCAACACGACCAATCGACCGGTCAAGGGAACAATGCGGACATTGGAGTTACGAATGTCCTTCAACAATTGGCTAATCATATGACTATCCTAGACCAAGTTGTTCAGCTGAATAATCCGAACCCGACCTCGGATGCCTTGCTTCAAAATATGGTCTGTATGCATCCTCCGCAGTTCAGCGGTGCTACTGACCGAATGGGTTGGGAGGATTGGCTAGCGGAATTGGAGAAAGTCATTGAAGCGGTTGATTGTCCAGAAGTGAGGAAGGTACCGATTGCTC
Organism: Orobanche coerulescens; assembly: GCA_033398695.1. Lineage (NCBI taxonomy): Eukaryota > Viridiplantae > Streptophyta > Magnoliopsida > Lamiales > Orobanchaceae > Orobanche > Orobanche coerulescens. The sequence continues at coordinate 197,921,751 of CM065802.1, forward strand.
AGTACTTCCTTACCAAGGAAGCCGCGACTTGGTGGAAAGTTATCAAACCACAGGATCATGCTGCTTCATAGGGAGAATTTAAAGAGTTACAGGAGGCTGAGTTTTGTCCTTGGCCAGTGCAAGAAGGCAAAATCCGAGCCTTTTTCGAGGCTAAGCCGCAGAACATTCTAGTCTCGCAGGCGATAGTGGAGTACAACCAACAGCTGATCCACGTGAAGAATCAAGTGCGGGATGAGCGTGAGAAGATCTGTTACTTTTATATGCGGATGAATATGGATTTACGGCATTACATGGCCGGGTTTTCTTGCACTACTTTGAAGGAATATCAAGACAGGGCTTTGTCATATGACATGTTAAGTCCCGAAAATGATACCACAGAAGAACCGAAGAAGTAGAAGATCGTTGGTAACTTTTCTGGCTCTAAAGGTGGCAACTTCCAGAGACCTCAGGCGACTAACCGTTCTACCGAGCAGTCGTCACGTTCCGTTAGAGGGAAGAAGAGTTTTCGTTCCGCTCCGGGCACCTCAACTCGCCGGTAACCTGTTTTAATTGTGGTCGTCCAGGCCACATCAATATGGAGTGCAACTCCCCACCTCTGAAGTGTCACACTTGTGGACAGATGGGGCATAGTGCAGCTTATTGCCCCAAACAAGATCAAACTTTGGACAGTCGTGCTTCGGCCCTAGCGCCTATAGATCAGAGTATGAATCAGCGGCAACCAGTTGGACAATCACAACAGAGTGACGGCAGAGGTCGGGGATGGAGTTAGAACGCTAGAGGGGGATATTCTAGCATCGGTTCGGCACACCCACGAGTCTATGAGATGCCTCGAGCATACGAACCCGATGCGGCAGTGGCCTCAGGTACCATTCATATCCTATCTCATCTACTTCGTGTACTTTTTGATTCGGGTGCTACACATTCTTTCATCTCCTTGAAGTGTGTACGCCGTTTGAATATAACTTGTATGACTGCTTGCGATCCTTTCATTGTGAAACTACCTAGCGGGGATAGAATCGTGGGGAATCGGGATATTAGAGATTTTCCGTTGAGCATAGTTATTGATTGGTTATCGAACTTGATTGTGGTTGATATGGAGGGCGAGGATGTAATCCTCGGCGAGGATTAGCTTGATAGTCACCAAGCGATTATGAATTACCGCAATAAGGTTATCAATATGATGACTAAAGACGGTTCCGAGTACTCATTTATGGGACGTAAATAGGGCCAACCTAAGTTGCTTATCAGCGCCATGAAGGTCGTAAAACTCTTGAATAAAAGGTTGCACGGGCTATTGGTGTTATGCTTTGAAGACGGAAAGGAACGAAGTCGATTTCTCTTTGATTCCAGTTGTTAATGAGTATCCCGACGTTTTTCCGAATGACCTCCTGGGATTACCGCCAGATCGACAGATAGAATTTTCTGTGGACTTAGAGCCTGACGCGGCTCCGATTTCTAAGGCGACCTATTGGATGGCACCTTCCGAGATGCAAGAATTAAAGAGTCAGCTGGGAGAACTATTGGAGAAAGGGTACATCAGACTGAGCGCTTCGCCTTGGGGTGCGCCTGTTCTTTTTGTGAGGAAGAAGGATGGTTCACTATGTTTATGCATTAATTACCGTAAACTAAACAAAGTGACCATGAAGAACAAGTATCCTTTGCCTCGTATAGATGATTTATTTGATCAGTTGCAGGGAGCAACAGTATTCTCAAAAATTGATTTGAGATCAGGATACTACCAGATCCGAGTGAAAGAGTCCGATGTTCCGAAGACTACGTTTCGAACGAGATACGGACATTATGAATTCGTGGTCGTGCCTTTTGGGTTGACTAATGCCCCGACAGTATTCATGCAACTAATGAACAAGATATTCATCGAATACCTGGACAGATGTGTGGTCGTCTTTATTGACGAGATCTGAATTTATTCTCGGGATAAGAAGGAACATGCCCGACACTTGCGTTTGATACTAGATGTTTTGAGAGCCGAGCACCTCTATGCAAAATTCTCGAAATGTGAGTTCTGGTTGGAAGAAGTTATGTTTCTCGGACATGTGGTTTAGGCCTAAGGGGTTCATGTAGACCCACAGAAGATTGAGGCAGTGCTATATTGGGCACCGCCTAAAAATGTTAAAGAATTTCGTAGCTTTATGGGTCTTGCTGGGTACTATCGTCGTTTTGTCGAGGGGTTCTCGAAACTCGCTCGCCGCTTGTGCAGTTACTTGAGAAGACAGAAAAGTTTGTTTGGACGGCTGAGAGACATCAGAGCTTCGATGAGCTGAAGATATGTTTGACCTCAGCGCCGATTTTGGCTTTACCATAGGGTAGTGAAGGATTTGCAGTTTATAGCAACGCTTCAGGACAAGGGCTTGGATGTGTGCTTATGCAGCATGATAAGAAGATAGCTTTTGCGTCACGGCAGTTGAAGCAATATGAGATGAACTATCCTACTCATGATTTGGAATTGGCCGCAATTGTCTTCACACTTAAGATTTGGCGGCATTATTTGTATGGCTCTCCGTGTCGGATTTATACTGACCACAAGAGTTTGAAGTATATCTTCAGTCAGAAAGAGCTAAATATGAGACAGAGACATTGGTTGGAATTGATCAAAGATTATGACTTGGAAATTCTTTACCATCCGGGAAAGGCTAATGTCGTCGCGGATGCTTTGAGCAGCAAATCGACATCGCCTCAGATGCTCGAGGTTCTTACATTTCATATGAAGATTCATCAGGATTTATTCGAGCAAGCAATAGAAATTTGGCTTCAAAGAGTGCAAGGACAGTTGTCCACTCTCGAAATTACCTCGTCCTTGGTTGACGACATCATAGGGAAATAGTGGAGTGACCCGATGATCTCTCAACTGAAGGAAGATGTAATTAAAAAAAAAAGTTCCTGGTTTTATGGTCCATAAAGATATATAGTATTCTGAGATTTCAGGGCAGGCTTTTTGTTCCAAATGATCTAGAGTTGAGGCAGAGAATTCTCCGAGGAGCTCATGCTACACCTTACTCTATCCACCCGGGAACGAGTAAGTTGTACAAACACTTGAAGCGGAATTTTTGGTGGAATAATATGAAAAAGGATGTCACAGAGTTTGTACTGCGGTGTTTGACGTGTCAACAAATCAAGATTGAACATCAACGACCGGCGGGGTTGTTTGAAGGTATTATTCATCTTCAATAGGTATGTTGGATAATGTAACACCCCCAAATCCCATTGGGTTATTACAGTGCCGTGGACCCCACACCCGGAGATCCACCAGGCGAACATGACTAAAATACATTAAATTAACCAACAAGGGAGATCACAGTCCCTACTATGATATCCGACATAATATTCCGATTAGGAATTTCAACGACAACGATGGGCCTACATGGCCAAAAATAAAAATACAACAACATCCACGAGCATCTGCTCGGGTAATACATAATGACAATGACTGACAAACTGGAGAACACTCCAACTCACTGAAAAACATGAACAACTCGGACTAGTATCACTCGAATGCCTCGTCGCATCATCATGCCCCTGTGTCACAACTCTCTCCTCGCAAGCATCTAAAACATGAAAACATGTTCCGCCCCCACGGGGTCAGTCATCCAGATAATGAACATCAAATACATATATAACATGATATGCATCCAAAGGCATAATGAAACGGTACAATGATGATAATAATACGAGATGCTCACAAACCAATGTAAGAACTGAGCATTCATGAAACACTATGCCCACGGCATACAATTAATACCTGTTCGACAGGTTAGAACGTAAATGCCCAACGGCGAATCATAATTATAGAGTACCACAATGAATTACACGACATGAACCAAACCAGAACTTAATTAATTATGAATCACAATGTCCGAAGGCTCCAATGAAATTACCAAGACAATCACAAAGGCCTGAATGCCACTCAGCCGAAGCTGTCAAATATCACAATCACATAAAATCAGAACAGCCCGATGCTGTAGTTAATGAGGGCTAATAAGGTCATAACCACGACCGTAACCTACTGAGCTGTAGGTGTCGGGAAGCCAATCGCGAAGGTTCAAGCCCCAAGCTTACCCATAATAAGATCATAAACGTGACCGTGACCTACTGAGCTGTAGGTGTTGGGAAGCCAACCGCGAAGGTTCAAGCCCCAAGCTTACCCATAATAAGATCATAAATGTGACCGTGACCTACTGAGCTGTAGGTGTTGGGAAGCCAACCGCGAAGGTTCAAGCCCCAAGCTTACCCATAATAAGATCATAAACACGACCGTAACCTACTGAGCTGTAAGTGTTGGGACGCCAACCGCGAAGGTTCAAGCCCCAAGCTTATCCATAATAATCACTAGCCGAGACTAGCCTCCAAAATATAATTAATCACAAACGGCAACGATCCGAAGATTACCGAATTCACGAGAATCATAATGTGCTGCCTTGAGTCGGCCAACACGATAATGATGACTCACGGATGGGCACCGTCCTCGGTGGTCCCAATTCAATACCTACATTGCCTTAGAATGGCCAAATGATAATAATGATGCAACAGATGATTCAATACCTCGATTGCCTTAAAACAGCCAATCGAGAAGAATGATGCAACGGATGATTCAATACCTCGATTGCCTTAAAACGGCCAATCGATAACAATGATACAACGAATGATTGAGCACCTCGATTGCCTTAGAATGGACAATCGATAACAATGATACAATGAGTGATTGAGCACCTCGACTGCCTTAGAATGGCCAATCTATGACAATGAGACAATGAATGATTGAGCACCTCGATTGCCTTAGAACGGCTAATCGATGACAATGATACAATGAATGATTGAACTCCTCGATTGCCTTAGAACGGCTAATCGATGACAATGATACAATGAATGATTGAACTCCTCGATTGCCTTAGAACGGTCAATCGATCACAATGATACAATGAATGCCTCGGCACCTTTAATCGGCTACCGACGATGAAGATGAGAATGAATACGACAATTCCTTCAATCGGCCAATACAACATGAATGACAGGACGCCAACATTAATAACAATGATTATTGTAGGTCACAAGTCGTCCATGAACAAGTCTAGAGGGGGGGGGGTGAATAAACTTGTTCAAACTCTTAAACTCTTTTTCACAAAGAGTGAGTTTCTTCAGCTGATAGGTAAACAAATGACTTGGAGTCGTTTGTTCTTCAATATATGCGGAAGTCAGCTGATGACGAATGAAAAGAAACTAATGAAACAGTTAACAATGAATGCAGCAGTTAAAGTATGATGCAATAAGACAGTAAAGAACGCAGGCGATTATAGTGGTCTCAGAGGTGGGGTAATCCTCTACTAATCCACTTTTCTCCAAACCAGTTGGAGATGATTTCACTATAATTCTCAACCAGTGATAAATATTACAGTGATTCAAACAAAACTACAACAGCTTCCAACCAGTGGAAATCCGTGCCGTTGTACCACACTTGACTGCCTTGCACCTCTTGATCCTCGATCCTTGGATGCCATTACAGTGAAGTACCCCGAACTCAGGATTATAGACAAGAGTTTTTGTCTTCTCCAACTAAGAGCTTCTTTAAGTATGAACTTTTAGAACCGCTCTTTTCTCGATGCTGTATTTTGCTGTTTGATAGCTTGATTGCTTTGATCGCTTGAAAGTATGTTTGCACCGGTTATCGTAAGGTAAGGTATGGTATTTGCTCAGCTTCAAATCTTCGGATATATATAGGTCACGATCTCTGAGATTTTCCTTATACCCGTTGCAAATCTTTTGAACAAATCCGTCCGTTGGAGAGGTAGACTTCATTGTTTTCTTTCTGAACGTTGCAAGGCTGGATTCCCATATTTTAATCTATCTTCCGACCGTTGTGAAGACTCTGCATGTGATGCGCCGAATCTTTTTAATATAAAACGATTAAAGTCTTCAAGTTGGGTCTGGATGATTTATTTAAATCATATCTCTTGTGGGAATCTCTCCAATTTGTCTCTTCACGTTGCATGTGACTTTCCGTAATACTTAACTTTTCAACGCATGCTGACGTGGACTTGGAGTACTTGGCTGATCTCGACTAGGCTGATGAGCAGTTAACATCTCTGCAGTCTGGACCTCTCTGATGTTCACTGTTTATGACTTCACTGATCAGGTGACTTGTCTGAGGTACCTTGGTTGCAGTCTGGTCAAACATCTCTGATAAATTTTTGTTGACCAGAACTACTCTGACTTGACTCGGCTGATCCTCTCTGATGAACTTACCTGTACTTAGTACTTAGCCGATTTTTAGCCTAACTTATTTTTGGCCTATAGAAGATACTCATTTGGTTCTTCTTTACATTTTGCCAAGTTTTATACTTAACATTATTTGGCCTTATGGAAGATACTCATTTGGTTCTTCCTTACATTTTTGTCAAGTAATAAATATTTGATTTTATAATGATGACATCATCAAAATCTAACAAGTATTCCTAACAAATTCCCCCTATTTTGATGATGGCAGAACTTTAAACAAGTAATCAAATGATCAAGTCTGCACTTAAGTGCAAGACACAAACTAAAGTCAGTCTAATTTTTGAGACAACTGGGAATTGTCATTCAAAAAGACTGTTATCAAATTAATTACATGGCTGAATTTTACAAGAAAATTTTCAAGTACATAAATCATTACAAGTACAAAAAAAATAAGTGAAAGTCATCTGCCTCTTCCTCTGCCTCTTCGAATAGCCGCTGTTGTGTCCAAGGGTTTAGCTCCGATTGGTCTTGTCTTGACTGGGGCAAGACCATACTTCCTTTTCACGACAAGAGCTGCGAAGGCTTGCTCTTCTTGGGATGAAAATTTATTCTCAAGACATAACTTCTTGATTTTCCTTTGAAGCGCAAGTTCATCCAACGCACCTCCTCTTTCCAAAATAGGAGGAACTTTGGCACTAAATGGAGGGATCATGGGATAAGCGTTTAGTTTCTCAGCGTGTTTCTTTAGAATAGCCCAGAGTTGCGGATGAGCTTCTTCCATGAAATTTATGAAGATCTGCTGTGAGGAGAGATTATCATCCTGGAGTATTTCCCAGATGTAGTAGTCTCTGATGAATTTCTTTCTTGCAGATCCCCACATTTCCAGGGCTTCATATGGAACAAAATCCTCCACAAACCACAACTCCTTTCCTTCCCACTCTAGAGTAGGCTCAAAACCTCTTATAGTCCTCCTCTTCTTGCCTTCAGGCTGGTCAACCTGTTTTTCTGGATCTGCTCCTCCCTTCCTCTTGGCTGAGGATGTCCCAGCAGTGATCATCTGGACATCCTACCTTTTCTTCGATCTAAACACCTTCCTTATCTCTTCTTTATGATTTCCTTCCCCCTGAATTCTATCTTCCCCCTTTTTGCCAGCATCAACTAGGGTAGTTAATTGCTTCTTCATTCTGCTCATCCAGTCAGACATGCCAAAAGGCATTCTGTTGTTGGTAGGGGGAGGAGGCTGAGGAACTTCTCTCTGCAGCAAAGTGTCAATCTTTGTATTGATGGTTTGGAGGTCAGGAGTGACCTGAGATGCCAGCAGCTCTCCAATCGTATCTTTCACTATCTGCCTGATCAGCTCAGTCACGGCAGGTGAGATCTGAGCTGGTGGAGAGTGCTCGCCTGAGCCTTCTGCAATTGAAGCACTGGACTGCAAGCTTCTATCTGCAGCTGGTACTCCAGATGGGGTCTTCTCTGGGGTCCATAATATGGAGTTCTCAGCTAACTCCGCGTCTAGGCTGGTGTACCGGGCAGGTGCCCCAGTCTTATCTGCAGCCTCTTGTGTCGGCTCTAGCTTCGGCTCCTTTTCTCCTTCTTCCTTCTCTTGCTCTTTCTCCTGCTCTTCCTCCTTTTCTTCTTCAATATTTTCTTTTTCTTTTTCCTCATCTTTTTCTTTTTCTTTTTCAATTCCTTGGTCTCCTCCTTCATCTTTATCATCCTCATCCTCATCATCATCATTATCATCATCATCATCTACCTTTTTCTCATCTTTTTCTCCTTCATCCGCATCATCTTCATCATTATCCTCCTCTCCTTCATCCTGTTCTACTTCCTCTCCTTGTTCCTCTTCTTATTCATTCAACTCTTCTGTTTTCTCAACTTCCTCAGGTTGATTTTCAACTAAAATCTTTTCTTCTTTTCTTCTCTCTTCCTGCTCTTCTTCTTCATCATCCAAATAAACAACTTCTCCTTCTCCATCTACCTCTTCAATCCTAATTCCTTTCTCTTCTTCCTCCTCCTCCTCTTCTCCAAAGGAACCATCAAAAATACTAAGCATAATGGAATGGATGAATTGGTCCATGTTGTTTTTAAAATGAGACATGAACCAATTATCTTGGAGGATTAAAACTAAGTCTGATTCTTTGCAAAAATGAATCAGAACATCCTCTGTGGCTTGGGGATATCCCCAACCACTAGTTTCAATGTAAGCTAGAAGATCAGTAAATGAAAGGGTTTTGAAAAACTTCCACTCTTCGAAAATATTGATAAAAGAGTGTTTTAATGCTTGTGGCTTGACAAGCTGTAGTTGTTCGATGGATAGATTGAAAATATTGTTTTCCAAGAGGTTAAAGATATAGTTGGCTTCAGGAATTGAGATTATTAGACCTGCTTCTTCTTCAGGAATGTAAGCTGGGGTGAGGACAACCACAATCTGAGTCTCCAGGCTGCTCGAGGCAGGCTGGTCTTCCAGGTGAGTTGGTGACCTGGCTGTGGGGCTGGCAAGATGATCTGACTGCTCTTCCTCACTAAACTGCAGTCTCCTGGGCCTCTTGGGAGAGGGTTCTGGTGATGACTGCATGATAGAAGGTCCTTCAGGGGCTGGTCCCCTTCTCTTAAATCGGACTGCTATGGGGGTGTTTTCGGACTCGGAGTCTTACTCGACTGCAGTTGGGATGTCGGCTGCAGGTCGGTCCGACTCGCCTGACGAATAATATCTCGGGTATGTCCTTGTGTCAGGTAGATCCTTCAACATCTGGGCTGCTCTCCTTGTGCCTCCCAATTTTCTCAGGGTTTCTTGGTCCAGATGACCAAGTCTTTTGTTGGTGTGGAAGGGGTCAGTGCTTCCCTTCGCCATTCCTGTCTTTTCCAGCATCCAACTCAGCTGCGTTCCAAATGCCAGCTTTGTCTTAAATCTCTTCTCATCAACAAGCCATTCGGCTTTGTTGACCTCTCGAATGAGTTGCCTGAATATGTAATCTACCAAGTCAATTTCTTCATCTTGAATTAGTGCTCCCAGCACCATGAACTTCGCCGACGACAGTTGATCATAACTGCCGGCCATCCCCATGATGATTTTGGTAGTTATGTCCAACGCAAAACGATAAACTCTCTTAATTTCATTCCTCTTGGCAGTGAGTTTCAGTTTTTCCGGCTGAATCTCCATCTTGATCTTCTTCCAGGTTTCGGCAGCAGACTTTTTGAGTGCCTCGACGGCTATGCCGCGGTGCTTCATTCCGAAAACTGTACGGATCGACTCTCGAGATATGTCAACTTTTTTTCCACCAACTGTGCTCCGAATTCCATCTTGAATTATACAGGCTTCGCGAAAGAACGCGATAACATCCTCCTTGTACAGATGTTGAGGGTTGATGTCCAGGAATGGGTAGATCACATTGAGCTTCATCGCGCGAATTAGGTTAAGCACGTCGTAATCCTCCAGATTTGCTTCTAATAAGCCTTCAAAATCGACGGCCAGCGAGAAAATAATCTGGTCCTTGACCGCCTTCAGGTTGACGCCCTCGAAGTACGATTCCATTTCTGCAAATAAAGGATTTTTAGTGTATTTGGAGTTCAAGAATTTTTTGCTCTGTAAATTTTTGCTCTGTAGATCTAGGGTAAGCGTAAAAGGTAAAGTGAAGGGGTTTCTTTTCTTATAAAGAAGATGAAAAGACGTATGGATTAAATTATTATATAATTGAAACGGTGGTATGCCTTTTGAGATTCTTTTGAATTTCAAATTTGAATCGGTGGTCCATTTTAAAATTTGACGGTTTGTTTTGATTAGCCACCATGGAGGTCGATTTAATAAGCGATTGACGCGTATATTAAAAATGCCACTTGTGAATCAAATATTAATATATTTAAATGCCATTTGTGAACCAAAATTAACATAATAATATGGCAGATAATAATTAAATATTCAGAGGTCGGTTGAGTTTAGAAAACTTAGCTGGTTTGACTGTTGACTGTTGACCGCTCTGCACCAGGTAAGTTGACTCCATTGTCTTCTTGCCTGATATTCTGATCAGCTAGGTTCCTTTGTGTGCATCAGCTAGGATCTGATTTCTTTAATCAGCTGGGTCCGTCCTTCCTCTGAAATGCTTCAGCTTTATCCTCAATTAAGTATTTCTGACTGATTTGCATATTTAAGTATTTCTGATTGATTTGCACATTTAAGTACTTCTGACTGATTTGCACAATTAAGTGCTTCTCACTGATTTGCAAATTTAAGTACTTCTGACAGATTTCACGTGCACATACCATAAAATCTGTGCACAACAGCTACATGCAGCTAGGTATTCTGACTCTGTGGTGGAAATAGAGTTAGAAACCTGCTTCTTGCTAAACCAGGATATCAGTCTGGTTCCTAGGAATTGACACGTTCCACTAGTGCTCTTCCTGTTGATTTTGTATCCTGCGAAATCTGCATCTGAGTATCCTGACAGCTCGAAATTATCATCCTTGGGATACCATAGTCCAACATTGATTGTAGACTTAAGGTATTTTATTATCCTCTTAGCTGCATCTTGGTGTGATTGCTTCGGCTTGGACTGGAATCGTGCACAAACTCCTACGGCATAGGATATGTCTGGATTGCTTGCAGTGAGGTACAGAAGAGATCCAATAAGTCCTCTGTAGTGGGTTGAGTCCACTGATATGCCTGCCTCGTCTGCATCCAGATGAGTACTTGTGCTCATAGGAATTCTTGCTGGCTTGGCTGATTCCATTCCATATCTCTTGATCAGATCTTTGGTATACTTAGCTTGGTTGATGAAAATTCCTTTTTCCATCTTCTTAACTTGTAGTCTGAGAAAGAAGTTAAGCTTTCCCATCATACTCATCTCAAATTCTCCTTGCATGAGATTGGAGAATTTCTCGCATAGCTCTGGATTGGTTGATCCGAATATGATGTCATCCACATATATCTGGACTATTAATATGTGGCCTTCGTGCTCCACTCTGAATAGTGTCTTGTCCACCTTCCCTTTGCAAAAACCATTTTTCTCAAGAAACACAGACAATGTTTCATACCACGCTCTAGGTGCTTGCTTAAGTCCATAGAGAGCCTTCAACAGCTTATAGACTTTGTCTCCTTTGACAAAACCTGGGGGTTGCCTCTACATAGACTTCTTCTTCTAGGATTCCATTCAGAAAAGCACTCTTTACATCCATCTGATATACTTCAAAATCTTTGAATGCAGCATATGCGAGGAATAGTCTGATGGCCTCTAATCTTGCAAAAGGTGTATAGGTTTCATCAAAATCTATTCCCTCACACTGTGCATAACCTTTTGCTACGAGTCTGGCCTTATTCCTAACAACAGCTCCGTCTTCATCACTCTTGTTTTTGTACACCCATTTGGTGCCAATAACCTTCTTGTGATCAGGTCTGTCTGCTAGTTCCCAAACTTTGTTTCTTTCTATCTGCTCCAGTTCTTCTTGCATGGCATTTATCCAGGAATAATCTTCTAAAGCTTGTTCTGTCGTTTTAGGTTCTATCTGTGACATAAAGCATGAGAACATAGCCATTCCTGCTGGTAGGGTTGACTCTCTTGTCTTAACTCCATCAGTCAGCTTCCCAATGATTTGCTGGATTGGATGATCTTTGAGCCACTTGGGGATATCGTCTTCTTCTGGGTTTGTTCCCCCTGTTGGATTGCTCTGGTGGATTTCTGCATCAGCTGGGTTCTGGTCTGCAACTGGATCAGCTACCGTCTTGTCATCTGCAGGTTGGTTCTGATCTGCAGATGAGTCTTTGTCAGCTACAGCTGGGTCTTCATCAGCGGCAACTGGATCAGATAGGTTCGGTGATCCTGTCTGATCTGCAGTTGGGTCTTCAGCAGCTGCAGTTGGATCATCAGGCTGGTCTGCAGGTGAGTCCACCATTCCAGTGTCATGTATAATGACTTCTTCAAGGGTCGCTGTTTTGAGCTTGTTCTCAATTAACTCAACTTGCTTCCTGTACTCAATAGTAGATTCATCAAAAACAACATGGGGTGTTTCCTCCACAACTAAGGTTCTTTTGTTAAATACTCTATATGCCTTGCTTCTTTGTGAGTATCCCATAAAGAGACCGTCATCAGTTTTAGCATCAAAGGCATTTAGTTGTGTTTTACCGTTGTTGTGGATGAAACACTTACAACCAAAAACATGAAAATAAGCAACAGTAGGAGTTCTATTATTCCAAACCTCATAGGGAGTTTTGCCATGTCTCCCTACTATCATACTCCTGTTCTGTGTATGGCAAGATGTGTTGACAGCTTCAGCCCAGAACCTCTTGGGCAGGTCTGCTTCTGCAATCATGGACCTTGCTGCTTCCTTCAGGGTTCTGTTTCTTCTTTCAGCAACGCCATTCTGCTGGGGAGTCTCGCCGCAGAGCTCATCCGGATCCCATTCTGATCGCTGTAATCAGTTATTGCCTTGTTGAGAAACTCTCCTCCTCTATCTGATATGATCTTAATGATGGATAGGGATTTCTCATTCTGGATCCTTCTCAGCAGCTCAGGTAGCTTGGTCAAGGTTTCACTTTTCTTATATAGGAAGATAATCCAAGTGTACCTTGAATAATCATCTACTATAACAAGTGCATGCTTTCGGCCGTTCAGAGTCCTTGTCTTGATAGGACCAAATAGATCCATGTGGAGTAGATCTAAGATCCTTGTGGTGAGAGTTGTAGGCTGGAATGGCTTGAATGATGCTCTGGTCTGCTTTCCTTTCTGACAAGCATCACAAAGCGCTTCCTTCTTGAATGCTTCATTTGGAAGTCCTCTGACCAGCTTCTGAGAACTGATCTTATTGATGGCTTTTAAGTTCAGGTGACATAGTCTTTTGTGCCATAGCCATCCATTCTCAGCTACTGTCTTGGATAGAAAATAGGAGTTAGGTGTTCCTGTGTTCCAATCAATCATATAGACATCTCTCCTTCTGAAACCTTGTAGCTTTACTTCTCCAGACAGGATATCTATCACCATACATTTCCAGATGGTGAAGACTACTAGATTCTTTTCGTCGCAAAACTGGCTTATGCTCAGGAGGTTGTACTTGAGCCCTTTGACATAATGAACTTTGGATATCACAATATTTCCTCGGTGCAGCTCTCCAAAGCCCTTTGTTTGTCCTCTAGAGCTATCTCCAAAAGTTACACCGGGACCTCTTTCTTTGGTGTATTTGGACAGCATCTTCTTGTTCCCGGTCATGTGCCTCGAGCATCCAGAATCTACAAACCATTCTTCACCTCCAAAATTTGAGCTTGTGGAGATGTGGTTGTAGTCCTTCCACCTTCTCTGCAATCAGACAAGCAGAGATTTAGGTACCCAAATCTGTGTGGGTCCTTCGGGGTTAGCTGGTTTCCTAGATAATTGATTTCTCCTTGAATTGTAAACATTGTTATTATTATTATAACCCTCATAAGGTGTGTAAGTTCGAGGTCTGAATCTCCTATTGGGATTGTATACTGGATATTCCTCAAAATTTTGATAGTGTGGGCCATTTCTGAATCTTAGCTGAGACCATTTATTAAATCTTTGAGGTCTCCACACTTGTTCATTTTGGAAATTGGGATAACCTTGAGGTTTCCATTTGCCCCTCCCATTTTGAAATCTGTTTTTAGGGAGTTGTTGGTAATAGTGGGCATGTTGTCTGGGCTGCTGCTTTTGCATGGGCCATTGCCGAGTCACCTGTCTAGGTGGCTGCCTTGTGTAACCTGACTGCAGCCTAGACACGTGACTTGGCTATTGCCTGTTTTTAAATATCAGTTTATATGTAGGCTCAACAGTCGAGACAATTGTTTCTCCCTTGATAAACATTCTTTTATAACTAGAGGGAGTGTGAGGATCATATCCAAGGCCTGATTTGGAATATAGTGGCCTTTTATTGGTAACAATTCTTCCAGAGTTGAAGACGCCTTCAGGGAGGTTATTTCCTGCGCCTGAGTCTTATTTATCTGAGTCAGCTTAGTAAACTCGGATTTGGCATGAGCAAGTGCAGCTGATTTTTCTTTAAGTAAGACAGTTAGTTGGTTTATCTCAGCTGTATTAACATCAGCCTGGTTTTTAAAGTCAGCTGCAGTTATCTCAACCTTATTCAGTTCTAGGCTGAGTTTTTCAAAATCGTTTTTCAGCTGCCTATTCTTATCTTGCAGCTGAGTCTTCTATGCTGATACAGTTTGGTGTGCAGATTTGAGTGTTTCAAAATCTTTAAATAGCTGATTTACCGATTCGTGCAGATCCATATCTTGTGACATGTCTGAACTATTATTTGAACCAGAGGGTTTAGAAGTTACCTCTTCATCATCTAGGTTGGCCATCAGGCAGTCATACTCTTCATCATCATCAGAAAAGAATCCGCTGCTTGATTCTACATGCTCCTGGTCTTCTCCGATGAGGGCCTTTCTTCTATCTTCTTTTCTGCCCACCTCCTTCTTGCTCTCGTCCTTCTTGAGCTCAGGACAGTCCATTTGGATGTGTCCTGTCTTGTGACAATTGTAGCACTCAACCTTCCAGCTTCCAGCTTTCTGGTTCCTTCTTGGATTCTCCTTATAAGTTGCTGAACCTTTGCATTATAAACGCCATTTCTTCCTGAAAATCTAATGGATTTGGAGGCTTGACATCAGATAGGCTCTTGGCAGGGGACTCGGCTGCAAATGCTATTCCCTTCTCTGCAGGCTCAGTTGAGGATGAACTTGGAAGCTCGAACTCATAAGCCTTCAGATCAGAGAACAGCTCTTGAATTTTTATTTTGTTCAGGTCCTTGGACTCTCTCATGGTCACGGCCTTCATGCTCCATTCAGGGTTGAGAGATTTGAGAACCTTCAGTGCCATTTCCCTGTTGCCATAGGTTTTGCCGAGGGAGTTGATTTCATTGATAATCTCAGTGAACCTTGTGTCCACTTGATCTATGGATTCGCCGTTCTTCATTTTGAAATTGTCAAACTTTTGAATAGCAATTGACAATTTATTTTCTTTGATTAGCTCCGTTCCCTCACACATCAAAGCTAATGTGTCCCAGATTTCCTTGGCATCCTTGCAGTTCTTTATCTTGACCATGGTGGATTTGTCAAGAGTTTGATATAACACATCTCTGGCCCGGTTGTCAAGGTTGGCCAGCTTTCTTTCTTCGGGAGTCAGCTCTGTCCTCTTCTTTGGAATCTTCTCTGGCTTCCCTGCTGCAATCTCCTCTGCTGTGTTATCCTTATCAAAGATGAATGGCCCGTCCTCTATGATGCACCACATGTCATCATGGATCGAAGATAAGTGTGCCTGCATCCTTATCTTCCAAAGATCATACTCATCAACTGGAAACACGGGGAGTCTAGAATGCATGTGTTCCATTATAAACTGAGAGTAAAGATATATCTCTGATATAGATCTGGTTCGTGAAATAGATGAACCAACCGCTCCGATACCACTTGTAGGTCACAAGTCGTCAGGAAAAAGTTTAGAGGGGGGGTGAATAGACTTGTTCAAACTCTTAAACTCTTTTTCACAAAGAGTGAGTTTCTTAAGCTGATAGGTAAATAAATGACTTGGAGTCGTTTGTTCTTCAATATATGCGGAATTCAGCTGATGACAAATGAAAAGCAACTAATGAAACACTTAACAATGAATGCAGCAGTTAAAGTATGATGCAATAAGACAGTAAAGAACGCAGGCGATTATAGTGGTCTCAGAGGTGGGGTAATCCTCTACTAATCCACTTTTCTCCAAACCAGTTGGAGATGAATTCACTATAATTCTCAACCAGTGATAAATATTACAGTGATTCAAACAAAACTACAACAACTTCCAACCAGTGGAAATCCGTGCCGTTGTACCACACTTGACTGCCTTGCACCTCTTGATCCTCGATCCTTGGATGCCTTTACAGTCTCTTAACTTCAACCAGTTGAGTACCCCGAACTCAGGATTATAGACAAGAGTTTTTGTCTTCTCCAACTAAGAGCTTCTTTAAGTATGAACTTTTAGAACCGCTCTTTTCTCGATGCTGTATTTTGCTTTTTGATAGCTTGATTGCTTTGATCGCTTGAAAGAATGTTAGCACCGGTTATCGTAAGGTAAGGTAAGGTATTTGCTCAGCTTCAAATCTTCGGATATATATAGGTCACGATCTCTGAGCTTTTCCTTATAGCCATTGCAAATCTTTTGAAAAAATCCGTCCATTGGAGAGGTAGACTTCATTGTTTTCTTTCTGAACGTTGCAAGGCTGGATTCCCATATTTTAATCTATCTTCCGACCGTTGTGAAGACTCTGCATGTGATGCGCCGAATCTTTTGAATATAAAACGATTAAAGTCTTCAAGGTGGGTCTGGATGATTTATTTAAATCATATCTCTTGCGGGAATCTCTCCAATTTGTCTCTTCACGTTGCATGTGACTTTTCGTAATACTTGACTTTTCAACGCATGCTGACGTGGACTTGGAGTACTTGGCTGATCTCGACTAGGCTGATGAGCAGTTAACATCTCTGCAGTCTGGACCTCTCTGATGTTCACTGTTTATGACTTCACTGATCAGGTGACTTGTCTGAGGTACCTTGGCTGCAGTCTGGTCAAACATCTCTGATAAATTTTTGTTGACCAGAACTACTCTGACTTGACTCGGTTGATCCTCTCTGATGAACTTAGCTGTACTTAGTACTTAGCCGATTTTTAGCCTAACTTATTTTTGGCCTATAGAAGATACTCATTTGGTTCTTCTTTAGATTTTGCCAAGTTTTATACTTAACATTATTTGGCCTTATGGAAGATACTCATTTGGTTCTTCCTTACATTTTTGCCAAGTAATAAACATTTGATTTTATACTGATGACATCATCAAAATCTAACAAGTATTCCTAACAATTACAACAACGTATAGTTCGACATCAATATTAACAACAACAACCGATACATCGATACCGCGAACCGGTGATCGATGATAACATTAACAACGAATATATCAATGCCTTACCGGTCATTAATGAATGATAATAAACATTTGGCATAATTGCCGAAGAGTATCGTATCGAATGATCCCCTAATATCAATGAACTTATGAAGAGACTAAGTCTCGGAATGATACAACACATTCATACACATATATGATAAGATTAATCTCATTGACTAGTACAAGTATAAAACTTGCCTCAAACCGACGGTGAAAAAGTCCTTCCACGAGCAACGTCCTTAAAGTGATTATCGGTCCTTGAAACAACCTTGAATAACACAATTACCAACGATTCGCTTAATATATGAATCAAGCATGAACACAACCAACTCAAAAGTCGATACAAAAATACCCAAACTCATTGAAGCAATTCAACAAACACGTTGTAGACAACCTCCAATTGTTTACAACCAATCTCGATTATATCGATACCAAACCTCCAATGAATGATTCAATCCAACAAAACATCTTATATACAATCAATATTCTCATAGGAATACACAATTCGAGATTCCAACAACATCTAATCGAAACCCCCAATTCCAAAATCAACATCCAACATGTTCTTGAATAATCCTCCAACAATCCAATGATAATTCATAAAAACTCATAATCATACGTATATCCCTTCATATATCATGATTACAACATCCAAATCATCATATCCCAACTAAAAATCGAAATCCAAGATGTTGAAAAATTTACCTTAGATTTGGGATGAAGAATCCAAAAAGATGTGTTAATCCACTCCAAGAACTTAAGGAGGATGAAATATCTGAGATTGATGATGATAAATCGCCCAAGAATTCGCCCAAAAATCGCCCAAGGAGAGGAGAAACGAAGAGGAGGATGAAATGAGCTTCCTTCCTCCAAAAATCTGCTGAAAAAGGGTGATCTGACCCGTGTGCCGCGGCTCGGACTGAGTGTTCCGCAGCCCGCGGCTAACAAAAATGCTCCCAGCCATCTTAGTGCCGCGGCCCGCGGTACAGCCCGCTCCAGCACCAAAAGGCACATGGTGCAGTCTTAGCTATTTCGACCATAACTCCTTCGTCCGGACTCCGATTGACTTATTGTTTGAACCATTGCAAAGATAACTTAATGCTCTATAATATCGAAAAGATTCAGAATTTTTTGAGTTTCCAAGAATTAATGGTGATTTTACAAAGTCGAACTCACACATGGAAAAGTCGCTTAAGAACAACAGAACGACACCGAGACGAACTCGGATGACGAAAAGTGTAGAATTAAATATTCTTGGAATGACGAAACGGTCACAACGGAGTCTCTAAGATGGACTTCCTCCAAAAAAAGAAAATTACCGAAAAAATCGAAATTGCGGATATTACATACTACCCCCCTTAAAAGACGTTTCGTCCCGAAACTTAAAACAAGTAGGGAGAAGCAATATCCTGCCAGGAAAAATCAACGAGATACACACGAACAAGAATGATCACAATAAATGATAATGAATCGATATCCAACAAGGATCAAGATTGACTCACCGGGGTGAAATGATAACGTAATGAGTGATAGCTCAAATGAAATGATTGGAACCATTGTTCCCCGTGAAGTGAATGATTAGTTTGATAATTATAAGTCTCAACGTGATTGATATATGATGAATGAATTATATGAATGAATGAACGACAGTGAAATGAATGATTATCCTATTACCGAGCAAGAATTAACTTGCTCAAAACCGGAAATGAATGTCCTTACCTAGGGCTCTCGAAGCCCGATAGGAACCCTTGAATGAAGCACGAGCTGGAGTAACAAAGTCCCTAGAGGCCCTTGAGCTCTCTCGAGATCTACCGGCACTAGAACTCCTGCAGTATTTCTGAAGGTGTCCATGTCTCCCACACAGGAAACAAATAACGGCCTGCATTGAGCACCGGGTACTGCGATGTCCTATTACATTATAGTTAAAGCAAACAACGGTCGAACTCGTTGCCTTAGAAGAGGATTCTCTCTCCGCACGAAGACGACTAGAAAATGACCTCTTGGACGTCGGAGTCCGATGTCCCTCTGACAGCTCTTTCCATACCGAGGCAGAAAAATCACATGATAATTATAGATCCCGTATGAAGATCGCATTATGATTACGTTACAGAATGATGATAATGAGCATACATGCTCTAGCACAATGAATGCAGTAATGATGCAATGAAATGATCGTCGACATTAAATCGGAATATGATAAGATCGTATGAAAGATCAGGTGAGGTAACATGATTATCTGATGAAATTCCTGAAATGATTACCTTGAACAAGTTAACAAGGTTAAAAATTCGATTCACAAGATCAACAACTGAACCGTGAGTTGGGCTGGATGATTAATGAATTAACTGAGCAATGAGATTGACTAAGTGATGAATGAATTAACTGAGAAATGAGATTGACTGAGTGAAGAATGAATTAACTGAGCAATGAGATTGACTGAGTGATGAATGAATTAACTGAACAATGAGATTGACTGAGCGATGAATGAATTAACTGAACAATGAGATTGACTGAGCGATGAATGAATTAACTGAACAATGAGATTGACTGAGTGATGAATGAATTAACTGAACAATGAGATTGACTGAGTGATAAATGAATTAACTGAACAATGAGATTGATTGAGCGATGAATGAATTAACTGAACAATGAGATTGACTGAGCGATGAATGAATTAACTGAACAATGAGATTGACTGAGTGATGAATGAATTAACTGAACAATGATATTGACTGAGTGATGAATGAATTAATATGATCGACAAGATCAAAAATGATGATTGAGGATTATTGACTGATGAATGAGTTGATTCTTATCGTTTACACAGATCACACGTGCTCCAAGATAATTAGTAATGAATCAATCATAACACTAATATCACATATAGGTTTCAACAAAGCATGAATAATTAATGACATGATGAATGTATGAACATAAAGAGAATCGAGTCATTACACAGGTCATACGAAGCTTCGAGGTCTTGCGATATTAGTCTTCACTGACGACGACTCGATGAATGAATGACTCGTGCAGTCGTACAAATTTCACGACTCACAAAACCCGACTGTCCAGGTTGTCACAACCTAACATTCCCACTACTACCACATTGGTAGAGCCACATAACTCACATATCAGGGTATTTCACAACCCAAATCTCTGATACCATCTTCAGTAACACCCCCAAATCCCATTGGGTTATTACAGTGCCGTGGACCCCACACCCGGAGATCCACCAGGCGAACATGACTAAAATACATTAAATTAACCAACAAGGGAGATCACAGTCCCTACTATAATGTCCGACACAATATTCCGATAAGGAATTTCAACGACAACGATGGGCCTACATGGCCAAAAATAAAAATACAACAACATCCACGAGCATCTGCTCGGGTAATACATAATGACAATGACTGACAAACTGGAGAACACTCCAACTGACTGACAAACATGAACAACTCGGACTAGTATCGCTCGAATGCCTCGTCGCCATCATCATGCCCCTGTGTCTCAACTTTCTCCTCGCAAGCACCTAAAACATGAAAACATGTTCCGCCCCCACGGGGTCAGTCATCCAGATAATGAACATCAAATACATGTATAACATGATATGCATCCAAAGGCAGAATGAAACGGTACAATGATGATAATAATACGAGATGCTCAAAAACCAATGTAAGAACCGAGCATTCATGAAACACTATGCCCACGGCATACTATTAATACTTGTTCGACAGGTTAGAACGTAAATGCCCAACGGCGAATCATAATTATAGAGTACCACAATGAATTACACGACATGAACCAAACCAGAACTGAATTAATTATGAATCACAATGCCCGAAGGCTCCAATGAAATTACCAAGACAATCACAAAGGCCTGAAAGCCACTCAGCCGAAGCTGTCAAATATCACAATCACATGAAACCGGAACAGCCCGAAGCTGTAGTTAATGAGGGCTAATAAGGTCATAACCACGACCGTGACCTACTGAGCTGTAGGTGTTGGGAAGCCAACCGCGAAGGTTCAAGCCCCAAGCTTACCCATAATAAGATCATAAACGTGACCGTGACCTACTGAGCTGTAGGTGTTGGGAAGCAAACCGTGAAGGTTCAAGCCCCAAGCTTACCCATAATAAGATCATAAACGTGACCGTGACCTACTGAGTTGTAGGTGTTGGGAAGCCAACCGCGAAGGTTTAAGCCCCAAGCTTACCCATAATAAGAGCATAAACACGACCGTGACCTACTGAGCTGTAGGTGTTGGGAAGCCAACCACGAAGGTTCAAGCCCCAAGCTTACCCATAATAAGCACTAGCCGAGACTAGCCTCCAAAATATAATTAATCACAAACGACAACGATCCAAAGATTACTGAATTCACGAGAATGATAATGTGCTTCCTTGAGTCGGCCAACACGATAATGATGACTCACGAATGGGCACCATCCTCGGTGCTCCCAATTCAATACCTAGATTTCCTTAGAATGGCCAACCGATAACAATGATGCAACGGATGATTTAATACCTCGATTGCCTTAAAACGGCCAATCGATAACAATGATGCAACGGATGATTCAATACCTCGATTGCCTTAAAACGGCCGATCGATAACAATGATACAACGGATGATTCAATACCTCGATTGCCTTAAAACGGCCAATCGATAACAATGATGCAACGAATGATTTAATACCTCGATTGCCTTAAAACGGCCAATCGATAACAATGATACAACGAATGATTAAGCCCCTCGATTGCCTTAGAACAGACAATCGATAACAATGATACAATGAGTGATTGAGCACCTCGACTGCCTTAGAATGGCCAATCGATGACAATGAGACAATGAATGATTGAGCACCTCGATTGCCTTAGAACGGCCAATCGATGACAATGAGACAATGAATGATTGAGCACCTCGATTGCCTTAGAACGGCTAATCGGTGACAATGATACAATGAATGATTGAACTCCTCGATTGCCTTAGAACGGCTAATCGATGACAATGATATAATGAATGATTGAACTCCTCGATTGCCTTAGAACGGCTAATCAATGACAATGATACAATGAATGATTAAACTCCTCGATTGCCTTAGAACGGTCAATCGATCACAATGATACAATGAATGCCTCGGCACCTTTAATCGGCTACCGACGATGAAGATGAGAACGAATACGACAGTGCCTTCAATCGGCCAATACAACATGAATGACAGGACGCCAACATTGATAATAATGATTACGACAACGTCTAGATCGACATCAATATTAACAACAACAACCGATACATCGATACCGCGAACCGGTGATTGATAATAACATTAACAACGAATATCTCAATGCCTTACCGGTCATTAATGAATTATAATAAACATTTGGCATAATTGCCGAAGAGTATCGTATCGAACGATCCCCTAATATCAATGAACTTATGAAGAGACTAAGTCTCGGAATGATACAACACATTCATACACATATATGATAACATTAATCTCATTGACTAGTACAAGTATAAAACTTGCCTCAAACCGACGGCGAGAAAGTCCTTCCACGAACAACGTCCTTAAAGTGATTATCGGTCCTCGAAACAACCTTGAATAACACAATTACCAACGATTCGCTTAATATACGAATCAAGCATGATCACAACCAACTCAAAACTCGATACAACAATACCCAAACTCATTGAAGCAATTCAACAAACACGTTGTCGACAATCTCCAATTGTTTACAACCAATATCAATTATATCGATACCAAACCTCCAATGAATGATTGAATCCAACAAAACATCTTATATACAATCAATATTCTCATAGGAATACACAATTCGAGATTCCAACAACATCTAATCGAAACCCCCAATTCCAAAATCAACATCCAACATGTTCTTGAATAATCCTCCAACAATCCAATGATAATTCATAAAAACTCATAATCATACGTATATCCCTTCATATATCATGATTACAACATCCAAATCATCATATCCCAACCAAAAATCGAAATCCAAGATGTTGAAAAATTTACCTTAGATTTGGGATGAAGAATCCAAAAAGATGTTGTTAATCCACACCAAGAACTCAAGGAGGATGAAATATCTGAGATTGATGATGATAAATCGCCCAATAATTCGCCCAAGGAGAGGAGAAACGAAGAGGAGGATGAAATGAGCTTCCTTCCTCCAAAAATCCACTGAAAAAAGGGTGATCTGACTAGTGTGCCGCGGCCCGGACTGAGTGTGCCGTGTCCCATGGCTAAAAAAAATGCTCCCAGCCATCTTAGTGTTGCGGCCCGACCAGCAGGGGCCGCGGCCCACGGTACAGCCCGCTCCAGCACCAAAAGGCACATGGTGCAGTCTTAACTATTTTGACCATAACTCCTTCGTCCGGAATCCGATTGACTCATCGCTTGAACCATTAGAAATCTAACTTAATGATCGATAATATTGAATAGATTCAGAATTTTTGGAGTTTCCAAGAATTAATGGTGATTTTACAAAGTCGAACTCATACATAGAAAAGTCGCTTAAGAACAATAGAACGATACCGAGACGAACTCGGATGACGAAAAGTGTACAATTAAATATTATCGGAATGAGGAAATGGTCACAACGGAGTCTCTAAAATAGACTTCCTCCAAAAAAAGAAAATTACCGAAAAATCGAAACTGCGGATATTACAGATAATCCCTCTCTTCTATTTCGAATTTTGATGTTATTGTTGATGTATTCCTCGTATGATGATGGTTATGGTATTATTATTGTGCTTCTTGATTATATATGAGGTGTAAATTGAAGAAGATGATGATTATGATTGGTATATGTTTCAAGTGTTTATGTTTTAGATATTAACATGGAATGTTGATATTTAGAACAAGTGATGATGATTATGGATGTTAAGGGACAAGGTATGTGAATGGTGATTTGATCTTCCATATGGTCTTGATGATATACGAATCGTGATTATGAATTTGACAAGAACATTATCTTTCTTTGAGGATATGTGTTCATATGAGTCGAATGATCCTAAGTGTAGTTTGGAATGAGATTGATATATATATATAAACAAGGGATAATCATATCACGTTGAAATTAAGTTTGAATTCGGAATTGAATACGTTGATTTAACTTGCTTCGTGCTCGAATCAACCGTTATTGAAATCACCGGATTATGAGATTGAATTGAAGGTATGAATTCAGATTTGTTGGGCATAAGAACATTTGATCTGTACATAGTTGGAATCGAGTATGTTATGAAATCCTTAATATTAAGATGAATTGATCGTTGATATGATCATCGGTATATGGAATCGCAGTATGGTTATGGATTCGTGATCGATTGATGTAGGTTGTTTGGATATGTATTTATTCGAGGTATTGTGGAACCGTTAAATTGATTGGACGGTTATATCGGTTGTTGATTGTTATCGAACATATTGTTAATTGATCATTGAACTAGGTTGCGTTAAGTGATCGTTGATGATTAACCGTTGTGCTGCGATTGGAATTGGAGGATGCATGAATCGCCGTGGTTGGGGCTACGGAGCTTGTAGATGAAGACGACGGGATTGGTCACACCTTCACCGTATCGGTACTGAGGCAAATTATGTTTGCTCAGTTCATAATGTTTAATAAATGATTTCGTTTTCATTTCATTTATGATTCATATAGCAATGGTATCATGGAATATGAATTGTCGGGATGATGGTATGCATATTATGCTTGGATTAAGATAAATCATAATGTCTATGATTTTAAAGATGTCTAGTGGAAACGGAGGCGTGAATTATATTTGGTCCATTGTGTGAGAGATTAAATATCAAGGCTAGTTATCATGCCGACATTGAACTCGAGGTGGTGGTTTGGTATTAGTTATGGACTGTACTTCATTTTGGATTATTCGGATAACTGTGTATTCGTTCAGGGATGTTGGTCGTGGAAAGGTTAGCGTCTCCAGCTTGAGGTAAATTAATATTTCTAGATTATGATAATCATCCTGTTGCATTATTGCATGTGTGTGTTGATATTTCATGTGGTGAGTGTGGTATATGGAATCGTAGTATGGTTATGGATTCGTGATCGATTGATGTAGGTTGTTTGGATATGTATTTATTCGAGGTATTGTGGAACCGTTAAGTTGATTGGACGGTTATATCGGTTGTTGATTGTTATCAAATATATTGTTAATTGATCATTGCACTAGGTTGCGTTTAGTGATAGTTGATGATTAACCGTTGTGCTGCGATTGCAATTGGAGGATGCATGAATCGCCTTGGTCGGGGCTACGGAGCTTGTAGATAAAGACGATGGGATTGGTCACAACATCATCGTATCGGTACCGAGGCAAATTATGCTTGGTCAGTTCATAATGTTTAATAAATGATTTCGTTTTCATTTCATTTTTGATTCATATAGCAATGGTATCTTGGAATATGAATTGTCGGGATTATGGTATGCATATTATGCTTGGATTAAGATAAATCATAATGTATATGATTTTAAAGATGTCTAGTGGAAACAGAGGCGTGAATTATATTTGGTCTATTGTGTGAGAGATTAAATATCAAGGCTAGTTATCATGCCGACACTGAACTCAAGGTAGTGGTTTGGTATTAGTTATGGACTGTACTTCATTTTGGATTATTCGGATAACTGTGTATTCGTTCAGGGATGTTGGTCGTGGAAAGGTTAGCGTCTCCAGCTTGAGGTAAATTAATATTTCTAGATTATGATAATCATCCTGTTCCATTATTGCATGTGTGTGTTGATATTTCATATGGTG
Organism: Orobanche coerulescens; assembly: GCA_033398695.1. NCBI lineage: Eukaryota > Viridiplantae > Streptophyta > Magnoliopsida > Lamiales > Orobanchaceae > Orobanche > Orobanche coerulescens. The sequence continues at coordinate 197,947,688 of CM065802.1, forward strand.
AGTGTGCACCATTGTTTGTTACGTTTTATGATGTGCTCTTTCTTTTAGCTGTAATCTGTTGGGCCGATGTGTTAGGGGATAAGACCTGAATGGAACCTATGTCCGGAGTATTCCTGAGTAGATGATTCCGTGACCCTTGGCTGCTGCCTTGGGAGTTTATGTGATATTGTCCGGAGTATTCCTGAGTAGATGCTTCTGTGACCCTTGGCTGCTGCCTTGGGAGTTTATGTGCTATTATCATATGCATTGATGAGCATGTTGTGAACTGTTGTCTGACGGAATACAACGTTGTGGTCGTGTCGGTCTTTCATGATCGAGTTATTGTTGCTCTTTTGGAATTTCTTCTGATCCTTGTTAGATATGAATTTCTTCGAGATTCATTGTCATGTTGTATCATGACATATCTGGAGTCAGATACATTCTGATCGTTCATGTGTAAGATTTTCGGGGCGGGCACGTGCAGCATATAGATTCTTATTGAGTCTGTTTGGGAGTTTGCCTTACCGTTGGTATCCTCGGTTGTTAGTCCTTGGTTGATCTTGTTGGAGTTTACCGTGTCGTCGGTATTCTCGATTGTTGATCCCTTATTGCTCTTGTTGGAGTTTACTATATCGTTGTTATTCTCGGTTGTTGATCCTTTATTGATCTTATCGTACCGTTGGAATTCTCGGTTGTCGATCCTTTATTGATCTTATTAGAGTTTATCGTACCATTGGTATTCTCGAATGTCGATCCTTTATTGATCTTGTTGGAGTTTACCGTGTCATTGGTATTCTCGGTTGTTGATCCTTTATTGATCTTGTTGGGGTTTACCATATTGTTGGTATTCCTGGTTGTTAGTCCTTCATTGATCTTGTTGGAGTCACCACATCATGGTATTCTCGTTCGTGGGTGATCCTTTGTCGATCTTGTGTGGAGTTATCATGTCATTGATATTCCCGTTTTAATGCATTGGTTGTTTATCATTATTGATTGTGTGAGCATTCATGCTTTGTATTGATATTCGAGACTTGCCATTGTCTCGGGACAGTTGGTTTATAGATGTGCCGTGATATCGGCTTTATCAGGATTGGGATCCGATTGTGCGATCCAGCGGACAGAATCGGACTTGGCCAGATTATTCCATATTGGAGATATGTCTATGTTTGAGAATCTTGGTATGGTTTCGGATACAGTACAGATGGTTACTTTTGAATTCATTCGTCATTTAAGGACACAAGATGTGGATTATGGTAAGGATTGATTTGATATGGATTATGGGTTGGTGAGGTTATTTCGGTAAGATTACATGGGGAATGTTCTTACTCTGTAAATTACATTGATATGTAATTGTTTATGTGATGTGATCGTTACCATTGTTGAGTATTATGGCTGACCACATCATGGGCTTTATCTTTTAGGTACTCAGAGTTCGAGCTAGTAGCGGTCGTGAAGGGATGAGCTTTCCGGTGATACTAGCTATGGCATGATTGTTGGGATTTGTGTATTCTTTTTTGGTTTTTATGATTCCGCTGCAAATGTATTTAATTATGTCTCTATCCACTGCGTGTGTAATTTAATAATGGCTTTCAGTATCTTTCCAACTCGTGTATACCTTCTAATGCCCTTTTGGCGTCTTTGCCTTGTGTTTTCAAACCGTATTTTATGACGGTAATTGGGTGTTAGGAGTATGCCCTCGAATGCCACTCAGAGGATGTTGAGTGAGGGTATTTTACTTATAATTATGTAAATCATTAATATAAGACAATGGATGTTTCTTTATTTACTGGTAGTTACTGGCATTCCTAACTCGTAAATATACATATAGAAACTAGTTCGTGTATTTGAGAGCAAAACGTTCCACTCCTTATTGGATAAGGGGGTCGGAACTGGAAAGGTTTATAGCTCAAATACTTAATCGTTCGCAAGTCGATGAAACTTGACTGGGCGTTAAGTTTATGTGAAGACTCGTATGACGTGTTCTTTGACATGGAGAGTGCCTGTCGAACACTAATGGTTAGTGGGAGCACACGTTATAGGTATGCTAATTGGACTAGTATACTCGAACCGACTCACCCTCGATTCGTCAAACGGATTTCACTCCGGGACAGTCAATGATGGAATCGAAAGGTTGTGATAAGTATTCGTGAACCTTCGACTTGAGGATTTAGTAGAGATGTGCTTGTGACGTCAAGATTTTCATTAGAGTAGTTCGACCCTGTAAACCGGGAGGCGGGGGTCAACCTCGACGTGCATCTTGACGGGAAAGTAGTAGGTCCTACTGAATACCAAGATAGAGTTCTTTCTCCAGTTAGTGAGCGGGTTATATGTCCTATGTGGTTATTGGAAGATGAGATCATAAGTCTTTGGCCAAAGCATTGGAGCTAGTTGTATTGGATACACGAGAGCTCGATGATCTCGATTTGCATTAACGCATGCATAGCGTCAAGTACAGATAGGGTTTGACTGCCCGTGACCCTATAACTTGATTGGGACATTTGAAAGAAGGGTTTATACGTATACCGGTATTCACGACATAATGGTTCTTGAATGATCTCAATCATTCGTTCTCAGTTGGGGTACAGTGTAGGCCGCTAGGCTGACTAGGTGGTGCTACTACTCTTTGGTTCCTCCCATTGCTGACTGAGACGAACCTACTGAGTCGCGCAATAGGATTGACGACAGAATGAATCAAGCTAATTCTCTCATTATGAATATTAGATATTGGATTATCTAAATTTGGGACATTAGATGTCTAAACCGATTTATTGGATTAATTGATTTACGGCCTATTGAATTAAATATATCACTGGGTGATTATTTTAATTCATGAATATAATTATTTCTTGGAGAAATTAATTATGTCATTTTGTATTTGATATGTTTAATTAATTGGATTAATTAAATGATATAAATACATTGGAACGGAATTGGAGTTTATCTGTTAGGACTCTCGGGAGTCCAAAACGGACCGAACTCGTCCGTTTTTGCATGGTGGTCGCCCCCTTAGTTCCATCCACCTTCCTCTTGTCTTGTTGTTTTATTTTATATGAAAGATCATGACTTTATGGGGTTGGTATTCATGTGACATGAGTTGTTCACACGAGGGTAGAATTTGAATAAAGGAGGAAGACTTTTTTTTTTTTTTTTTTTTTGGAAAAACCGAAATTTATTAAATGGACCAGAAATGTGGGGGGACGAGGCCCACTACACGCCCAAAGAGATTGAGGGAGGACGAGCCCCTCTACACGCCCCAATTAACGACAATAACAGCCGAGGAGATTATTTAAACCTAACATACGGAAAATTATTTTTATCGAGCCTAATCAAGCCATTAATCTTCCTGGGCAGATCAGACGGGCTATAAAGCTGAAAATTTCTGAACTTATATCCTTCATTAGCCAGGTGGTCGGCAATGGTGTTCCCTTCCCGATAAATGTGAGAGAATGAGATATCCATGACACGCCTGAATGATGCAATTTTGTGAGAGATGTTTAGCACTTGCCAATTACCCTTGTTAGGCGAGTTGACTAGAGAAAGGGCAATGGCCGAGCCCATCTCAACCCAAACCTTACGAATGTTTCTGTCGTGGCAAAGGTCCAGCGCTCTCCAAATAGCAAACAGTTCGGCAAAATTGTTAGAATGGTTGCCGATAAATTCGTGAAAAGCAAAGATAGGTTCGCCCAAAAAATTCCTAGCAATCCCCCCCACCGCCGACTCCCCGGGGTTGCCTTTTGAGGCCCGTCTGTGTTGATTTTGGTTGTCCCAGGAGTAGGCCTGACCCATCTCACTATGTAGATTTTTTTCTTTTTTTTGTTTATACAATTACATGCAAAATTATTAATAAAATTGCAGGGGCAGAAATGAAGACCCAAAATATCTGAATAAATGGGCGCCTAGCTGTGCCCACGGCGGAATGCATTTGTGGCCTTTAATCATGAACAGGAAGTCCCAAATTCGATCGCACACACGCTGAGCCGTGAACGGAATCTTCTTGACCCGCATGTCGTTCCTAGAGCACCAAATAAACCACAGAATGAGTATAGGAATGATGCGTAAAATGTGGATAGCACCGAGGCTTTATTAAACCAATGGGACAAAACTACAAGAATAGATCCGGTTTGTAAAAGAGGGATGCCCAATAAGGTACAAAAGTTGGCCCAAACCGAAGATGCGATCGGGCCATTAAGAAAAAGATGAGGCAGTCCTCGGTGCTATCACAACAAAAACAAGAATTATCGCAATAATGCCCTCGCTCTAAGGCCGTCCGGAGTGGGAATCCATTTTTTCAAAAGTCTAACCATGAAAAACGACATAGTAGGGGTAATAATTTGATTCCAACAATGTTTTAAAATAAGATGAGTATCATGACGTTGGCGGATAGCCTCCCACGCACTTTTAAAGGAAAAACCGCCGTGGGAGGTAAGTTTCCAGACGGCCTTATTAGCGATAAGGCCCGACTCAACATGAGTGGGAAAGGTCATAACATAATCCTCAAGATCCGAGGGAATGACAGAGAGAAGTTTGGATCGATCCCACCCGTTTGAAGTCTAAAAATGGTTAATGGTGGTGTTTAGCCGGGGGTTAGAGGCCCATTGGGACAGCGGGCTAAAGTCACACCAATTGTCATGCCAAAACGAGATATCGCCATCACCAATATACCAAAAAATCCATTTATCAGCTAAGGAACGAATGTCACAAAGATTTTTCCATGTAGGAGAGTCATTGGGGTTGGATTTAACCACTATGGGGTGGAGACGTTTACAATACTTAGCCTTCATGAATTGGGTCCAAATATTAGATGAGGTACGAAACCTCCACCAAAGTTTAATTTGAGCCGCTTTAATGATGTCCCCCAAACTCCTACAACCAAGACCACCTTCTTCCTTAGGGTAACAGAGCCTAAGCCATGCGGCCCAATGAAGTCTCTTTCTATTGTCGTTGGAACCCCAAAGAAATTTGTTAAAAAGCCGTTCGAAGAAGATAATGACATTTTTAGGGGGTTTAAGGACTTGGAGACAATAGAAAGGAATAGAGCTCAGGGTAGTTTTAATAAGTTCAAGTCTGCCACCGGAGGTAAGTAATAGGTGATTCCACGACTGGAATTTGGCGCAGGTTTTAGCAATAAGATCACCATACATGTCAAAAGTTTGATTCCCTTTCCACAAGGGGGCTCCCAAATAATTAATTGGGAGACTCATTTGAGAGAATCCAAATGCTTTGTTTCACTATACGAACCAACAAATTGTTCGGCTTGGCAAAAATAAAAGAACTTTTAGAGTTATTAATTTTTGTCCCGAGCTCATGTGTAGTGATCAAGGCAATTTTTGAGAATGAGGAGATTGTTGTAGGAAGCATTGGTAAAGATTAACACATCATCAGCATAAGCAAGATGTGAAATCCGAGCCTTCTTCTTGATTTTGAAAAACATATCGGGGTGGGTAAGAAAAGTTTTATCCAACAGTCTAGATAAATAATCGGACGCAATCACAAAGAGGAGAGGCGACAGGGGGTCACCTTGCCTAATGCCCCTGTCGGATTTAAAAAAGCCCATAGGACTCCCATTAATGAGAATCGAGAACCAACAATTCGAAATGCAACGATAGATCATGTCAGCCCAAGCATCCGAGAAACCGAAAGCTTTTAAAATTTTTAATAGAAAACACCAATTAAGTCTATCGTAGGCTTTTTCCATATCTAATTTAATCAAGACATTCGAATCAGAAGTAGATATGTCATGACAAACTTCTTGGGCCGTTAAAATATTATCAGTGATGAGCCGGCCTTTAATGAAGCCAGATTGGGCAGGGCTGATAATTTTCGGAAGAAGGCGGCCCAATCTGGTACTAAGGATTTTCGCAATAATTTTATAAGATGTATTACAAAGGCTTATCGGCCTAAAATCCTTCCAAGCAAGGGGGGGAGCATTTAGAAATAAGAGATATAGTAGTACACGAAAAAGATTTGGGCATGGGGTTTCCGGAGAAAAAATCCCACACTGCCTCACATACATCAGTAGCAATAATATCCCAGCACTTATGAAAAAATAAGGCATTAAAACCATCCGGGCCGGCCACACTGCCTAGATCAATACTAAAAACAGCTTGTTTAATTTCAGCCACATCCGGCATGGCACACAAATTGTGGTTGTCATCAGTATTAATGATGCAGGGGATAATATCAGGCTTAATATCAGCTGGAGGAAAATCAGAACACTTAAAAACAGTGGAAAAGTAATTAACTCCAGAATTTTGGATATCGACGGGGCCGTGATTTGGATACCATCCATAATTTGAAAGATTTTTCCTTTACTTCTTTTGGATTTGATAAGGTCATGAAAAAATTTGGTGTTCCGTTCCCCTTCAAGGCACCATTTTAAATTGGTTTTTTGTTTCCAAAAGTCCTCTTCCATAGCCATTGTAAGATTGAGATTGGCTCTGGTTGTCTTTAAAAAAATAAGATTGTTATCGGAAGGATTATTATCGAACTTGATCTCGGCATCCGACACAAGCTCCCTAGCTTCAATAACTTTAGTGAAAATATCACCAAAATGAGTTTTATTCCAATCTTTTAAAGAAAGTTTAATTCTCGAAAGTTTGTTCAAAAGTTTGAGCATACCGTGAATGCAGGATCTGCCAAGAATCGCTAACAATCCCCATAAAATCTTTATGCTTGACCCACATATTTTGAAAGCGAAACGAGGGTTTAGGTTTGAACTTGTTGTTACCAAAAGTACATAAAATCGCCGAATGGTCCGAGTGAAGGTGGGATAGGTGTTTTACACTCGAATCCGGGAAGTTATCAAACCAAGCCGGAGAGTGTAAAACTCTATCGAGCCTTTGCCAAATTAAATTACTATACCACGTAAACGGCGAACCAATGTATCCAAAGTCCATAAGATTACAGTCAAAAAGAGCATCATGGAAGTCTTCCATCTCCGAAGGGATAGGGGACGCACCACCTTTTTTTTCATGGGAGTGTAAAATAATATTAAAATCGCCTCCCACCATCCACGGCCCCGGATTATTGCTAACAGTAAGAAGGTCATCCCAAAGAGCCCTCCTTTCAACCCTAGTATTTTTCCCATAGACAATGGTTAAATAATAGGGGACCGGAGAATTATTTGAATTGATTTCCATGTGAAGCAAGTGAGCAGTGTTATGCAAAATTTGAAAAAAAAATTGTGATCAAAAAACACCAAAATGTGGTTACTTTGGTTCGCAACAACTTTATCGAAACCGAGATATTTACAAAAGTAGGCCGAATCAAGTGAAATTTTAGGTTCAATCAGAGCCAAAATATTCACATGGTGGTCTCTACTTAGGTTTTTAACATTCCGTTTAGCATCTTTCTTACCCATCCCCCTAACGTTCCAAATAAGGGTGTTATTCATTGGACACATTAGGGGGTTTTTGAATCCGAGCACTCCTCCGGAGCTCCGTGTTGGAGATATCAGCCGGGATAGGAACTCCCGACCGAGCTTGGGCCTCCCTTTCCAGCTGGCGCCCATATTCAATATCTCGCTGACGACGAAGATTTCTCTTCAAGCTGCGAGGAGATGTGGGGTCGTTTGGTGGGACGTGAGGCGGCAGGGCCAGCACAACAGGTCGGAGACCTTCTGTACCTGGACCATCATCAGAAAAAACATTAGGGACAACTTCCGGGGTGTCCAAGTTAGACTCAGTGTCTCCCCAAGAATCCAACGAAGCCGAGTTAGTGTCCCTGGAAAGGTCACCGTACTCGACTTCCATTTGTTTCTTGTAAGAGCACTCAGGAATGTCCTTGTTCACGCCTTCAATCTCGGGGAGGGGATTACAATTAATTTCTGACGGGGCTTCCCCCGGCTGGACCAGTCCAAGTTCAGGGGATAGTAAATCTATCCCAGGCATGTCTGGTTTATCAGTCAGAGGTGTCAAAGGGCCATCATCTTTGAAAATAGAGGCAGTCACAGGTTCAACATTATCTAATAAAATGAGTTCTTCACCCTCAATCCGATTTAAAGCCTAAAAGGGGTTAATAGATATAACATCAGCATTATTAGCCTTCTTTTCCTGCACAGAATGAGAGGAATCAGTTTTGTGGGATGTCAAAATAGTAGTATCATCACCCTTTTGTTGGACCGAAGGATCATCAATGACAACTAAGTTTTTTGATGAGTGTGTATTATTCTTCGGGGAAGGGCAGCCACGAGGGGATGTAGTGCCCGTGGTTATTGAAAAATTATTAGTTGGTTGCTCACCAGTTTTATTGTTCTTCACCACATAATTTATTTTAGATTTTTTATCCAAAAACTGTTTATTTCTCTCCACAAAGTTCGGACGTAGTTTATGGTTTTTAATGTAACAGTCCACTTCCACATGACCAATATGGTGACAAAAATGACAATATTTCGGCAGCCGCTCAAATTGCACATTAACATCCACAGATTTCCCATCACACGTAATATTAAATTTTTCAACAGGGGTTGTTTCAAGATTCATATCAACACATAAACGGGCATAATTAAGACGCGATTTAGATAACGTAGCTTCATCCGCCATAACAAATTCACCAAAAATACTCGCAATAGTTTTCAAACTCCGAACATCAAACCATTGGATGGGGAGGGCAAAGGCTTTAAGCCATACCGGAGCTACCGGTGGTTCATTTTTAAAATCAAAATCCGGAGTCCACTTTAGGACTCTCATCGGTAAACCCGCGATTGCAATTTCACGTTGGATACGAAGTTTAGCAAAATGTTCTTCGTTAAAACAGGTTATTAAAACATGTCGTAGATTTAAGTATTGAACTTTGCACGGTTTATATCCGAGATTATTAAGATTCGTCCGGATTACCTCGTTCGTCGGTTTCCCGTAGGAAAACTTACCCACTACCGACCACCTGAAAGCTTCGGAAGCCTTGTCACATTCCGGCTTGGAGAAGTGAACCGTTGGGATTTCTCCGGATCGGTCAACAGAACCAAATACACCTTGTAGGGGTCCAGAGCTGCCGGAAATTGTCGTGGCATAGGATTTCACCGCCGGATTTTGGACGGCATCCGACGGGATGCCATTAAAAAAGGACCCGCCGCCAGCTTCTTGAGGAAGGGCGCCGGAAAAACCGTCTCCATTGGCACCAGTGATCGGAAGGCCCTCTGAAATACTATTACCGGGGAAAGAGGCTTTGGTCGACATGTTTGGTGGTGGGTTGGTAGCACCACCCGCCTGAATATGGTTTTGTGCTCGAGATCATTTGCCATGCATCTGGTGATGGGAAATCATCAAGGGAAATAGCTTGATTTTTGTGACTCTGACTTTTAGATGTTGCAAAATCAGGTTTGTCAAGAGAGAGGAGATCGACCGAAGGACCAAAATTTCCCACTGCAGAATTTTGTGAGGCCCGATTAATAATAGGAGGGTTATGAATAGGGCATAAAGAAGGTGGAGGATTATTGCCACAGAAGGGGTTGTTGGAGAACTCCAGTGTTTTTTTGGGGGAGGACGGTAGAGAGAGTGAAGGAGATGTTATTTTATTCCCACTGCAAGTGGGTTTTATATTTTCAAGAGGAACGTGAGCTGTGTCCTTTAACTGATCCGTTTTTTTTTTATATTGATACTGTTATCAATATAAAATGCTTCAAGATCTGTGCTAGCCGATGGAGTTGATACGTTTTTTAAAGACCCAGATCTGAAATTAGGGAGGGTTGACTGGGGGTTCTCCCCAAGCGTGATTATTTTATCTGCCATAAGCCCAGATTTTTGACCAAGTGGATCGAGATCTGTTTTTGATGGGATGGATGGATGACCGGCGGGGAAATTGATGGGACATTCCGCCCCAAATTGCTTATTTTTGTCTGCCATGAGGCAGTATTTTAGTGATGGGCCGCCGCACAAGGCGGCGGAAATTGAAATGAGTTAGACGTTACCAGTTGAAGCTCGGCCGGAAAACTCAAAATTGTAAGAAAAGTGTATGAAGATTGTAGAGAGAAGGAGGAGAAAAATTCTAGAGAGAGAGAGAACATTCAGATTTTTATTATCATTTTAGAACTTGCCTATAAAGGAGGAAGACTTCTCATCACTCCATTCATTCAATTCCAACGTGAAAGAGAGTGAGAGAGAGAGAGAGAGAGAGAAAACTTTTTTCAAAGTCTTCATCATCTTGTTTAAGTTTTCTTGGTGGTTCTTGGAGAAAAATCAAGGAAATCAAAAGAGAGAAAATTTGATAAACATACTTAGAGTATATTCATCAATTCAATAGCTTCATCACTTAGCTGTAGCTGTATCCTTGGAGGATAGCAAGGTGATCGTCATCCCGTTCGTTTCTCCGGCACGTGGTAAGTAGAGGCGTTGTATTTTCGACGTTGGATCATTCGAGTGCTTGGAGCGCTTTGGATCGTATGGAATTCGTTTAAAGCTTGAGGAATAGCTCAAGAGAAGGAATCCATTTAATCAACGGACTACAAGGGTGAGTTTTTATATCTCTTGTGATTTCGTTTCTATTTTCGTATATACTTAGCTCGATCGATCCTCGTAGGGATTCGGATCGAATTAATTTTGCATTTTATCGCTTCCGCTGGGCCTTCAATTTAGGCACCGAATCCCAACAGTGGTATCGGAGCATAGGTCTTGCGATCGTATATACGATATTGGCATTTGGAATGCTTGATCAGATGGTATATGATTTGGAATCATAATCGTATTAATCGTTGATTTTCTATTATTCATCCAAAAATTATTTTTTCATGATTTTATTGTTAGTTGTATTTTTATGCGCTTAATCATCATTATTTTATACCCATTTTTAGTTTAAATCGGAGTAAATGAGCTTTTAATGCATTATCTGTACATGTTTTGAAGGAAATTCGAGTCCGGGAGCTTAAACGAAGAAAAATGGGCCAAAACGACAATTTTTGGTCAGGGACCACGGCACACGGACAAGGGGCCGCGGCACAGGAGGCGCCCAGAAGGACCCGGTACAAACTGTACCGGGGGCCGCGGCCCGTAAGGAAAAACTGCGCCCAGGCCTGGCCGCATGAAGACAGAGGCCGCGGCACAGTAATGCCGGGCCGCGGCCCGCCGCGTTGGTTCCCTACTCGCAGCTCGCGATTTCGGCGGTTTGGAAGCCCGTTTCTGACATAATTTCCGGACGCGTTTTTGAGGCTGATGAAAAATTATAAATAGGCATTGAAGGTCAGAAGATAAGAGGAGAAAAGAGAAGGAGAAAACACCGAGGAGCAGAGAGCAGAAGCCAGAGAACGGAGGATTCAAGTTCTTCAACTGTGTTTGATTTCTATTATGCTTTCTTTAATTCTTTGTGTATTATTTCCTAGCATGTCGGGCTAGAACCCTATTCTAGGATTGTGATGAAACCGAGGTTTTGACGAATTGACTTTTGATTTTGCATTATTAATATATATCTCCATTTCTTAATGAGTTTTCGCCAATTGTTTTTAATGCGTTCAATTATGTGGCCTATGATTGAATTGTTTTGATTACACAACTCGAATCGGGAGAGGAGAGTTAGTAGGAAAAATTGGTGAGAAACGTTTTATCTTGTGAGATAGGAATATACTCATAGGAATTACATGGCATGTCTGAAGATTTCGTACTTTTTGCCTATTATCGAATTAATTCACCTAGGAATAGAGTGTTTTAGTCGCCTTTAGAAAATTCTACTGACCTCGGGAGAGGCATTAGAGTATCTTAGCAATCTTCGCCTTCAATAATTTGGGAAATTACTTAATTTATATAAATCAAGAGTAATTCGGATAAATCGAGATGGATTCTCAATCCTAGATTATTCTCCTATTTGATCTTCTTTCTTCTAATAATCAATTTTATTAATTATTCTTAGTTTATTATATTTTAGTTTTCTTTCATATTCCTTGCACCACCAAATTCGATCGTTCAGACAAAATTAGGATACTCATAAATCGGTAATTAGTAAGTCAGTCCTCGAGGGAACGATATCTTACTTATCACTTTATTACTTGCTTACGACAACGTGCACTTGCGTTCACCGAATTACGTAACAAGTTTTTGACGCCGTTGTCGGGGACTGACTGTTTTACTAATATCGATTTCAGTATTTCTAGTCTTAATTTGAACATTATTTTATTTTTGTGTAATTTTTCTTTTATTATTTGTTTTCATTTCAGGAGTTTCGTTTAGTGCATCAGAAAATTTGGTAACGAAGGCCTATTACCTTTGGATACCGAACTCGAGCGCACTCTGCGGATAAACAAGAAGGAGAGGCATGAGCTGTCAACAAAAGATACCATGACCGATAATACAGAAAATCGCGGAGTGGACAATCCAATTCAGCAAACTCAACCGGCATTGGCACTACGAGATTATGCATTGCCTCAAATCAACGCGAATTTTTTGGGGATTTGGCGCCCAACTGTCCAAGCAAACAATTTCTAAATCAAGCCAGCCATAATCTAGATGGTACAAGCAAGCCAATCCTGCGGATTAGCGAATGACGACCCTAATGCTCATATTGCGTCCTTTCTCGAGATATGCGATATATTCAAGAACAATGGAGTTTCTGATGACGCCATTCGTCTATGGATTTTCCCATTTTCTTCGAGGGATAAAGCCAAGTTTTGGTTGAATTCACTTCCGCCGGGCTCTATCACGACTTGGGCGGAGTTAGCACAACCCTTTTTGGCTAAGTTCTTTCCGCCGGCAAAGATAGCGAGACTTCAGAATGAAATAACGACCTTCGGGCAATTTGAGATGGAATCGCTTCATGAAGCTTGGGAGCGATACAAGGATTTACTAAGGAGATGCCCACACCATGGCCTACCGGATTGGCTACAAATTCAGACCTTCTATAATGGACTAAGTGCTTCTACACGCACTCTTGTTGATGCAGCCGCTGGAGGAGCTTTAATGGGCAAGACGATGGCGGAAGCTCATTCTTTATTGGAAGCGATGGTTGCAAATGCTTATCCGTGGCCTTCCAAACGTGTGAACCCAAAGCGAGTTATGGGAGTTTCCGACAACCATCCGATCTCTACACTATCAGCCCAAGTTGCAGCGCTGACCCAACAATTGCAAGCGTTTTCACATACTCCTTCTACCGTCACCACGGAATCATGTAATTGGTGCAATGGGTCTCACCATAGTGCGGAAGGCCAACTTGGAAATCCTTTCGAGCAATCTCCGATGGAACAAGCTCAGTTTGTGGGGAAAGGATCGGCAGAACAACCCATATTCCAACACATATAATCCGGGGTGGCGAAATCACCCCAACTTTTCTTGGAAAAACGGACAAAATTCAAACCAACCTCAGTTTTCTCAACACCAACAGCAACCTCCTCCTACTCCAAAAATCTCTCTAGAGGAGGCAATGGCGAAATTAGCAGTAAATACGAGTCAGTTCATGACCCGTATGGAAGTAACCTTGCAAAACCATTCCGCCTCTATTCGCAAATTGGAATTCCAATTGGGTCAAATAACAAATATGTTAACAGCCCGACCTGAGGGTACCTTGCAAAGTACAACTGAGACGAACCCCAGAGAGAGTATTAATGCCATTGGCTTGAGAAGCGGGAGGGAAGTGTGTAAGCAGCCCGAGAGGAACAAAAAGAGAGGTGAAGATGAGGTGAAAAATCCGGCATATAAAGAATCACAAATTTCTAAAAGCTCAAAACTGTTTCCTGACAATCCGATGGCCTATGTGCCACCCGTCCCGTTTCCGAAGCGATTGCAAAAGCAAAAATTGGATAAGCAATTCTCCAAGTTTCTTGACGTCTTTAAGAAACTACATATCAATATTCCATTTGCCGATGCCTTGGAACAAATGCCGAGCTATGTGAAGTTCATGAAGGAGATCTTATCGAACAAAAGGAAGCTCGAAGAGTATGAGACAGTGGCATTGACGGAAGAGTGCAGTGCCATCTTGCAAAAAAAGCTCCCGCCTAAATTGAAGGACCCAGGAAGCTTCAATATACCGTGCACTATAGGAAACCTATTTTTTGATAGAGCGTTATGTGATCTCGGCACCAGTATTAATCTTATGCCCCTTTCCATTTTTAAGAAGCTAGGTATTGGGGAAGCCAAGCCAACAACAGTCTCTTTGCAATTAGCTGACAGATTTATCAAGTATCCGAGGGGAGTGATAGAAGACGTTTTGGTCAGAGTCAATAAATTCATCTTTCCGGCCGATTTTATTGTACTAGATATGGAGGAAGACCATGACATCCCAATTATCTTGGGAAGACCATTTTTAGCAACCGACCGAACTCTCATTGATGTGGATAAAGGGAAACTCACTTTACGGGTTCAAGATGACCAAGTAGCATTCCAAGTATTTCGATCTCTCCCGTGTCCAAGCAATGTCGAGAAGGGTTCTCAATTCGAAAGCATAGATATTTTGGCAAAAGACACACACCGGGAAGGCCGTCAGTCGAAATGTTCAGAATCTATTGTAGTTGTTCCGACATCTGAGAAAAATGTAGAGCGAGTCGTATATCTTAGGCATTTGGATATGTCGTCTTCATCATCCGTTCACTCACCATCTAAAAATTCCCAGGCCGTCATAAATTTGTTCGTGAAAAAGAAAACTAAGCCAGAAGGGAAACGGTTGCCAAGTCATGTGAAATTTGGGTGTTTTGGAAAATTACTATTATTCAAATCTTTTCGCAAAAGATATTGGATATCCAAACCAAAAATCGAACTGTTAAAGACTGATGGTCAAAATTTTAAAACACATATTAACGGTTCGATGGATGGGGCGGAGCCCAAATGGTGTTTGCGAAAAGCAAATTGATCTTAAAAAGGTCCGGCTGAAGACTATAAACTTAGCGCTTCTCGGGAGGCAACCCGAGTATCAGTTGTAGATATTAATTTTCGTTGTTTTCATTCATTCTAAGAGTCTAATTTTTCGTCATTTTTGCTTTGTTTTGTTTCTCTCTCACGTTCTATGTGTTTTCGCTCTAAATATTTTTGGTGCAGAAGCATTCCAGGCAAGGGGCCGCGGCACATACATGGCGAGCCGCGGCACGCACAAGTCCAAAATCGAGGAAAACTTTCTGTACTATGTGCCGCAACACAAAGAGGCTGAGCCGCAGCACACTAAGCTAAAGAGCCGCGGCACGTTGAAGCTGAGCCGCGGCACGCCGAGACCCAAAATATGTGCCCAGGAGACTGTACTCTGTGCCGCGGCACGCACTCTCTGATCCGCGGCACACTAACCCCTGGAGCTGCGGCACCCGTTCAATGAGCCGCGACACACGTCGAGATACCCAGCGCCCCAGACCAAACTATACTACGGGCCGCGGCTCACTTGATACGTGCCGCGGCCCCTGCTACGAATTTTAATCGGCCAAGAGCAGGTTTATAAACCATTCGGCCGTGACACAAGGTAACCTTACACCCCTTTCTTTTTCGCGCGGCGCCGTAGGTCTCCCTTCAAGTCTCTTCTTCTTCTTACCTTCTTCAATCCAACACAAGGTAATTCTTATCGCTAAAACTTTATTGCAACATGGATTGATGTTTGGGTAATAATCTTTGATGAACTTGTGTTTATTTTCCACATTTTTATAAAAATTTGTATCGGATTATGCTAAGATTCTTGATGGATTGATGGTGTTTTGTTATTGTATCGTGAATTGCTGTGATATTTGATTCAATTACTGTTTTTGAGGATCGATTTAAGAATGTTATTGAAGTTTGTTCTTCATTTAAGCCAACGCACGCAAAGTGTTCGATGAAATGCCCCAATGAATTTTTTGAGCTAAACATCTTCAAATTGTATGCAACGAATTCGATTGTCGAATTAAATTGTGCCCCAAACCCTTACGTCAAGTTTGAGCCTAAAATCTCAGCCTCATTTCCCTCATAAGAACGTGCGAGTTCATTCGACTCTATATTCATTTTCCATACGTTTTAAGTCGAGAGTGGTGTAGTTATCTTTAAAGTTGTTTAACTTCCGACGTTTATTTTTCAGGAACTTCGTCATGGCTAGGAAAAGGAAGTTGAGCACGAGGGCTAGGACGCGATCGTCCCCTATAAGAGTGGAAACATCACAGAACCGAACTGATATGGAATCCCACCAATTCTATGATCCTGACATCTATAGAATATTCAACGAGAGAATCCGTCCTCGTCCAATAATTCTGGAGCGGGGATTCACTACCGCACCCCAGGACGGCGAGATATTGGCTATGATCAACGAGATGGGATGAACTGGATTCACTGCGCCACCCGAGCCGGTGGTGATTTCCATTGTCCAGGAGTTCTACACCAGTGCTCTATTGCGACAAATCCTGGCAGGACAGATGATGGGGCGACCAGACACACGGACTGAGGTCGTCATCCGAGGCAAAACTGTGGACTTTTCGTTGGCCGTGATTCGGAGGCTGTACGAGCTACCGGGGGTGGACGAATCGGAGTACACACGGATTATGAGTAGCCTCACAAGGGAGGCTCTGTTGGAGGCACTTGCTCTGCCCGGTTCTGTCTGGGAGACGCGCATCTCGGGTTCCAAAGCTTTCTATTTCAAGAGTTCACGCCTCAGTCGTCTCGGGGAAGCCTGGCTCTACTTCCTTTGTGCATGAGTCGACCCTACATCACAGATCCGCTCGGTCTTGCTTCCTCGTGCCCGATTAGTGTATGCTATCACGACGGGACTCCGGTTTGATGTGGCCCCACGTTTGTCCTGTTCTATATGTCAGTGCATCTAGGGAGGGGCGAAGACGAGATTAAAACATCCCTCGCTGATTTGTGCTCTATGCCGCCAGTCGGGCGTGATATGGTCCGACAACGAGCCGTCTATTTCACCACAGGGTCCGATCGACCACCGTATTATCTCCTATTTTGACCAGTGGGGTGGAGCAAGGGCACACGAGCGGGGGCGAGGATTTCTTATAGATGAGCCACACGAGCACTCTCCCGAGCCACTACTCTTGACACATGAGCCGACGGCGGATGCTGATGATCGGACTGAGTCCACTCTACCGCCAGCGAGAGAGCACCTTCAGGCGATGTTTGACAGCCTGAGGGAGGAGATGCGGAGAGAGAGAGACAGCCATCTAGTAGCTGTTCGAGAGGAGATGCAAGCTGAGAGAGACACCCTCCTCGCAGCTATTCGGGAGGAGATGCGCGAGCAGGCCCACCGGGCCAATCGACGTGAGGAGAGGCGCTTGGAGGCGAGGGATGCTTATCATAAGGACTATCTTGCTGCGTGGACGAGCCATATACTCCATCCGGACGGACCCTTCATTCCACCAGTCAGGCCATCTACACCACCCTCCTCACCGGACGAGGCCGGCACTAGTTCCTGAGCTGATATTAGGGGAGTACTTGACCTTTTCTCATATTTCATATTACTACCTGTGTCCATTGAGGTCAATGTACGTCTTAAGTGTGGGGGGGCGGGTTACTTTCAGTTGTTATTTACTTATTCGTTGTTATTTGTCGTTGTTATTGACTATAGCCTTGCTTGTCTTGACTTTATTTGCATTCGTGGATTTTTCGTGCAGCCTTGTGTAAAACTGATGATATGATACTGATTTCTTTTTGAAGAAACGGTTGAGTTCTGGTCGAGTTTGCAGTCTGCGATATTTGTTTCCTTTGAGTATTCATTTAGGTCAGAAATTTTTTGCGTTATTGTAGAAATCCTAGCATATAAGAAATGAGACATACGTGTTTACGAACCGCCATCTATACATTTGGTTACACTATTCACGTAGCTAGTCATCCAGTAACATGAGTCTTCTTGGCATTTAATTTGAGTTTAGAGTCAGACAGTCTTTCCTAAAAATTCGAGAAATTATACATGTTCTATGATGGGAAGTCTAGTAACCGGGGGTATTCACGTGACCCTTTGTTTACTCTCGCGTAAAACGACAACCCTGAATAGACTAATGGTTTAGAAAAAATCGCATGATGATGAAAAGAAACCAAGTAACCGTATGTATTCACGTGACCCGTCGTTTATATTCGCGTAAAACAGCAACTTTGAATCGGACATGTGGGAATAACCATTCGAGTTTTTTCTCCGCTGTAGAAGGAGACTTAGTAACTAGAAGCAATCATGAGCCCCATGAGTGTCTTTTACGTCAAACGGTTCCCCAATACATGAGAATGGATTTCCACCCTAGGGTCATTTCATGGAACATACCGAGAGTCGGAACCTAGTGGTTAACTCGAATCATTATAATGATTATACATAAGGGAATGCTGTCTGGGGAAAATTATTTACAATGAAACTCTTGCATTTTTGCCACGAGACTGCAGGACTGGGCGAGTTGGCTTGTTTAATCTAACCCTTCATATTGGCGGTCGGCTAAATTCACGCTTGTTAATCTTTGAGCTTTAATTTTCTTCATGACCGACAGATCAACACTAAAAATGATTGCTTTGTGGAATCCTTATCCGTGATGTGACTCACTAAAACGATACATGTGTTTTTCTTTGAGATTTTCAGGGTAGTATTAATAAGGTGATCACTATGGATATTGCACGTTTACCCACGATACTTGTCATCTCATTTGAAATTAATTTTTGCTTGAGGACAAGCAAAGGCTTAAGTTTGGGGGTATTTGTTAGTTGTATTTTTATGCGCTTAATCATCATTATTTTATACCCATTTTTAGTTTAGATCGGCGTAAATGAGCTTTTAATGCATTATCTGTACGTGTTTTGAAGGAAATTCGAGTCCGGGAGCTTAAACGAAGAAAAACGGGCCAAAACGACAATTTTTGGTTAGGGACCGCGGCACACGGACAAGGGGCTGTGGCACAAGAGGCGCCCAGAAGGACCGGTACAAACTGTACCGGGGGCCGCGGCACGTAAGATCTGAGCCGCGGCCCGTAAGGAAAAATCGCGCCCAGGCCTGGCCGCATGAAGACAGGGGCCGCGGCACACTAATGTCGGGCCGCGGCCCGCCGCGCTGGTTCCCTACTCGCAGCTCGCGATTTCGGCGGTTTGGAAGCCAATTTCTGACCTAATTTTCGGACGCATTTTTGAGGCTGATGAAAAATTATAAATAGGCATTGAAGGTCAGAAGATAAGAGGAGAAAAGAGAAGGAGAAAACACTGAGCAGAGAGCAGAAGCCAGAGAACGGAGGAATTCAAGTTCTTCAACTGTGTTTGATTTCTATTATGCTTTCTTTAATTCTTTGTGTATTATTTTCTAGCATGTCGGGCTAGAACCCTATTCTAGGATTGTGATGAAACCGAGGTTTTGACGAATTGACTTTTTATTTTGCATTATTAATATATATCTCCTTTTCTTATTGAGTTTTCCCCAATTGTTTTTAATGCGTTCAATTATGTGGCCTATGATTGAATTGTTTTGATTACGCAATTCGAATCGGGAGAGGAGAGTTAGTAAGAAAAATTGGTGAGAAACGTTTTATCTTGTGAGATAGGAATATACTCATAGGAATTACGTGGCCTGTCTGAAGATTTCGTACTTTTTGACTATTGTCGAATAAATTCACCTAGGAATAGAGTGTTTTAGTCGCCCTTAGAAAATTCTACTGACCTCGGGAGAGGCATTAGAGTATCTCAGCAATCTTCGCCTTCAATAATTTGGGAAATTACTTAATTTATATAAATCAAGAGTAATTCGGATAAATCGAGGTGGATTCTCAATCCTAGATTATTCTCCTATTTGATCTTCTTTCTTCTAATAATCGATTTTATTAATTATTCTTAGTTTATTATTGTTTTAGTTTTCTTTAATATTCCTTGCACCACCAAATTCGATCATTCAGATAAAATTAGGATACTCATAAATTGGTAATTAGTAAGTCAGTCCTCGAGGGAATGATATCTTACTTATCACTTTATTACTTGCTTACGACAACGTGCACTTGCGTTCACCAAATTACGTAACATTTATGTTACAATATAAATCTATTTTTCTGTTGAAAAACTGATTTAAAATGTAATATAGAGATTAGAAAAATATTATTTTTGGAATCGGGGCGAAAAAAGAGCCGAAAACGTAATCGGACCCGGCAGCCTGGGACTGGCCAGGCGCTGCCTCGCGGTCCGAGGCAGCATATCGCGATCTGAACCCGTTATCGGCCAGGCTCGGCAGTCTGTGCCGGCTGCTGCCTGGCAATGGTCTTGGTCCCTGCCGGTCCCTGCCGGCCTTGCTCGGCAGCGCTCTGGCCGTGTTTTTCGACTCTGTTGTTTATATTTTGTTCGATAATTAATTTCCCACAAATTAAATTAGATTTAATTTGGCTAATATTTAATTGTGGTAATTTTAATCTTAGGGGACACTACACCATAAGTGCTCATATGCAACGCTTCCTATTGTTTCATTATGCCCCATTTTCTGTTGCCTTAGGCCAGAAATTGATATATCCAATACTTTGTGAGTGTTGCATCTGCTCGCGTGGGATTTGACCTCTAATCCAACACTTTTCCTTTTTAATGCAACAGAGGGAAAGTGTTGCATTATGTACATAGTGCAACACAAAATAAAATATATGCAACAGAAAATAGTGTTGGCTTAGAGGAGAATACAATTTAGAAAAATGGGGCCCATAACCAATGACACGTCAGCAGTGGGCCCTTTTGTCATGTCATTAGTGGGTCCCACTTCATCCACGTCATTAGTGGGTCCCACTTCATCCACGTCATTAGTGGGTCCCACTTCATCCACGTCAGCGGTGGGTCCCACCAAACACAATGCAACACTATTATTATATCCAACAGTAACATGATTGTTATATACAACACTAATTTGAGAATATGCAACAATAACTGAAAGATAAATGCAACACTTTAAATAAAAATTTAGAAATAACCATTTCGTACATACATCATTCTATACAAATAAAATACCATCCA
Organism: Orobanche coerulescens; assembly: GCA_033398695.1. Classification (NCBI taxonomy): domain Eukaryota; kingdom Viridiplantae; phylum Streptophyta; class Magnoliopsida; order Lamiales; family Orobanchaceae; genus Orobanche; species Orobanche coerulescens. The sequence goes on from CM065802.1 coordinate 197,968,468, forward strand.
ATATTCACACCCTGCCATTCAATACCAAATACCAACATCCCAACAAATAGTCGACGCAAAATACCAACTTATACTAACAATTCGACACGCAACACGATAACTAGACCAAATTACCAAGTCTAATTCAAGAGTACCAAGTGACCAAAGTTCTAAATACTAGACATTATTAAATATCTCGATTTCTACGCAGCAGGAGCAGGATCTTGTTCTTCGGACCTTTTACCTCTCCTTCCCACTAGCTAGTTGTTGCCATGTTCCTTGTATTTCGTGACCATCGCATATGGCAAAATAGACATGATACTAGAAACCCCAACGACTTGCAACATTAATGCATCAGTGTAATCGCTACAGTTACCTCAGCTACCAAAAGTGTTTCATCAGCCCCCAGTGAACACGCAGTGCTTAAAGCCTGAGTCAAATCTTCAAGATTTCCATTTTTGGGCACATTAATAGTAAATGGGGATGGCTTAGTACTGCCGTCTGCTTTTACCATGGTCAGTCATTGTCCGCATAATTTCTCCACCACAAAGAGTAAACATGCATTGATGACTTGGTGTACTGCTTCGATCGGCATTAATGGAAATTTTATCTGGTACACCAAATGAGAAAGGGGAGATAAACTGAATTAATACGATGAAATTCCCACATCACAAAAATCTTGCAGACTCTAGATTAAGTTTCAACAATTTCATAAGACAAGAAACCTAAATAAATTATCAAAGTAACATTTCAAATTTGTGGAACATCTTAATACTATTTAATTGACCTAATCTAACTTGATGTCATCCGCAACTTCGACTTCCATAACAATATGCCCGCCCAATTTATTATATTAAGGTTTAACATGCTCTAAATAAAACCGGAAAAAAAGAAAAAAGAGAAAAAGGTTGCAAGATTTGAACTCACCTCAAGTTTCCATCACTTGCCAATTTTTATTTACAAAGATTCTCAAGTATTCATCCAGAGCAGAAAGTGTCAAGATCTGCACGATCTAGGAACCCCAGCTAGCATCTTTTATCAGAAAACACTTCTTAAAAAGTTTAAAGAAAGAAAAAAAAAAGTAAAGAGAGCACCCAGAACCCAATACCACTATACATATACCACTGCACGTACACGCCAAAAGTTCACAACTGATCATGTATAACTACAAATATATGGAGGAAAGAGTGCAAAAAAATTGAGCCCTTGTGAGATAGGCTGAACAGCCTGAAAATAGAGAGAGGAGCCAATCCAAAAGTAAGAAAGGTGCGAGGAAAAAGAAAGGAATCAATTTCCAAGCAAAATGAGCGTGCTTCGTTTTAAATGTTCTTGGTGCCAGAGGTTTTACTCCTGGAGCCCATAATTTCTTTAAAATATCTCCAAAAGATGAAGCAATTTCACCCTGTCAAAAGCAGATATTCTTTTGGTTGAGGAATAATGTTATATTGAACCCAACTTAAATCATACGACATAACAAGAAGAATGACCGATCCTAATTTCTATAACACAGAACTCTGCAAAAGATCCACCAAATAATCTATACAACTGGAGCACTTACTAAGTTAGTCATACACAAGCTCTCTTATATATCTTTCTTTTCAAGAAACTCAGAATCATCATTAAAAATAATAAAAGGTATAAATGGAAAATACATGAAAAGAAATCAAATTTATGGCATAGTATGAATAACATTTCGAGGCAATCTGAATGACCGAAAAGGCAACAATCTTTTGTGAACTGCAAAAGAGAAAACCCATGGATGGAAGTGAAAATGTACAACTACTCAAAGAGCATGGCTGTTATAATGTCCCAAGTATGAGAAACGTACTTTCATGCCCAACGGGTTCTCTGGGTTTATTTACTGATGCAAATTACCAATCATCTTCACTGTAACCAGAAATGTAATGACTAGAGATTAAATGTGTCTCAAAATTCTCTCATACAATTCTTAAGAAAATAACAAAGGATAAGAAAACATCCAAATAAGAACACAGTATCTCAACTTCAATTCAGTCCACAGAAAAGCAAAAGTAGTGAATAAATAGATAAAAGAGCAACCACTAATGATATTTCAACGGTAGGATTTCTGGAACCTCGCACGAGCTCCACATCCACCAAACTTCTTCGGCTCACAATGCCTCGGATCGGCCACCAGCAGAGTCCTATCATACCTCACCAGAATATCCTTAATCTCCTTCTTCGACTGCTCTTCGATGTACTTCTGGTAGAAGGCAACGAGAGCCTTCGAGATAGATTGACGAATAGCGTAGATCTGAGAGGTGTGACCACCGCCCCTGACACGGACGCGCATGTCCACGCCGGAGAAGTGGCGGCGGCCGAGAAGGAGCATAGGCTCGAAGGCCTTGTAGCTGAGAATTTGAGGCTGGACATTCTCGATTGGAACGCCGTTGATTTTGAGAGATAGTATAGGGTTTTTGAGCGAGAGAGAGGCGATTTGTATTCCAACTCAAGAACAGGAAATAGGGTTTGAGAATGAGATGTGAATCGGGTGTTGTGGTGATCAGATTAGTTGTGAGGTTTAATTATGGACCCAATCAAGTTAATGGGTTTATGGGCTAATTAATTTGATTCAGAGATATTAAGTGTATTAGTTGAGTGGTAATTATTGTAAATATTAAAGCTGTATGAACTTTTAATATTTTAGTGGCCCGTGAACTTACCAAAAATGAAACGAGCAACTTAGAGTGGGACACCTAAAATGAAAAGATGAGTGACTTAGACTAAGAGTTGTAACACCCCGAGATATTCGGAATAATTACAGCGCCGTAAACCCTTTAAGTAAGGATTTACAAGGCTAAATAAAAGAAATGCAAATATAATTCAACCTTACAACTGAAGTTCAAAATACAGAACTGGTTCAACTGGTCCCAAGAGTTAACTTATATAACCATATCGAAAATGACATTATTAAAACACACGTACTCGAGTAGTAAAGTGAACTAAGAAGACAAATCATAATAATAATAAACATCAACCACATCACTGAGCCATTTCATCGTCCTGTCGGTACTGTGGTTGCTTCCCCGCTCCTCGGCTACCTGAACATCAAAACAATGTCCACCCCCGAAGGGGTTAGCAAAACAATGCTAGTACAAGTATCATAATACATAAATCATCAGTGCATCATACAACATGCAAAACGGGCTTCCATCATCGGAATCCAATGATGTGAATCCTCACGATTCCATCAGCACAATACGGGGTAATCCAGCGATCCAGCGCCCTTGGTATAGATCCCCATGATGATCCCGTCGGACCAATGCATGGTGGAAAACCTGTCCAGCGATCCAGCGCCCTCAGCATAGATCCCCATGATGATCCGGTCGACCAATGCATGGTGGACATTCGATCCAGCGCCCTCAGCATAGATCCTAATAACCCCCTATGATCATTTATATCATAAACCAATCAATTATGCATACATATATGCATTTCAATATGTCCATCAATACGACAATTAACAATGAATACCACGAGAAATTAAAGAAATAAATCTCATATTCGACATCATGAACAAAATCATATGCATGATCAAAGTTATAATATAAATTAAACTCAACATATGATACTTGCCTCGAAAATGGCAAGAATGAAATACTCCAACAAATGACACGCGTCCGTATGCCACCGCCCCTCGATCGTCCCCTATGCAAGGCTCGGACCTAAGAAATAATAAAGAATTCCTCTCAAGTCGTACGAACGTCTAACAATCCGGTTTACGGCCGCAAGCTCTAAAAATGAATTCTGCCTGAACTACTTAGCGCGCGCTACGTACTCTACATAACGTGCGCTAAGCCTGCTCGTTAACGTATGCAAATAATAAAGTCTAGCGTACGCTAGCTGTGTACAGACAGCCCTCTCTGATCAGCTGACTGTCCTGCCTGATGTCATAATGTACGTTACGTACCAAATGTAGCGCACGTTATTCATTCCCGATAGCGCATGTTAATATGCCTATCTTAGCGTGTGCTAACTGTGCATGGCAGTTTACTGCTGGCAGAAAACTTGAGCTAAATGTGATGAAACTCATGAAATCTTCAGTATTAATACATGCTAACTCCGGTCATATCATGCTCATACGGTTATGAAAGATCTTTACGTATTAAATGACTATTAGGTACAAGGATACGTATAATCATCACAACACCATAATTCATCTTTGATCTTTAAGAAATATCCTAAGTCCAATCCATTTGATGTCCCAAAACGTATGATTCCTTTATGTAAGGGCATAAGAACTTTGTAATCTCCATATACTGGTCATAATCGGTTTTGAAGATACATGAATATGCTTAGGAGTCCATATACTAAAAAGGTTCAATGGATTATACGATGAATAAGTGCCGAAACGTCAAAAATATCCTTCTAACACATGATGTTCGACTACTAATGAATTTAACAGACTAGATAATCATGATCAAAACGTCCTTCATACTAGTACTTAATATTGGTGAAGAATCACCTACCTCAAAGTAGTGAAGAACAAGGAGGAATTCGAAGCAATCCAACGCCGAAGGCTTGAACACCAATCCCCCAATGATCTACAAATCTTCAACTCGAGCTAGGATGCTGATATGAAGTGTTTAGGATGAAGAGAGTGACTCTCTAAGTTCAAGAATTCAGATGTGGGAAGTGAAAAGTCTGAAAATATGAAAAAGGATGTTGTCCTATATATAGAAAATGGTTATTAGCGCGCGCTAGTCCATATTCATAGCTTGCGCTAACGGCTATTTGAAACTTACTGATTTCACTGTACTCAGCCTTTAGCGTGCGCTATCCTCATATGAGTAGCGTGCGCTAACACGTTGACTTGGCTTTTTCCCGAAAGCCGTCCAAGTTCATCCTGACATAATCCGACCAAGATCCCCAGCCTGATCTCACCTACCAACACGTCTCAATCATATTGACCACGTATAGCGTGCGCTAAGGTTCCTTCACAGCGTGCGCTATGGATCCAAGTTAGCGTACGCTACACTTAGTCGATAGCGTGCGCTACATGCGCAGAATCACAATTTAGATCACATTCATGAAATCATACGCTCAACAACACCGGATTATGAAATACGGAGAATAATACTCAGATTAAAATGCATCCAATTTCAATATCACAAGTTCCAAATACATATCAGAAATCTCGGGTATTACATCCTTCCTCCCTAAAAAAGAAGTTTCGTCCCGAAACTTAAGATGAAAACAACTCTGGATATCTAGTCTTCATACTGTCCTCCGTTTCCCAAGTGGCCTCTTCAGCCCCATGTCGTAACCATTGAACTTTAACTAAGTGTATTGGCTTATTTCTTAATTGTTTGATCCGACTCTCAAGTATCTTGATTGGTCTCTCCTCGAAAGTGCCGTCATTAGCTATCTCGATCTCATCGAACTCAATGATGTGGCTGGGATCTGGTACATACCTCCGCAGTTGGGATATGTGAAACACATTGTGAACGTGACTCAGTGATGGCGGTAAGGCCAACCTGTATGCTAAATCTCCAACTCTCTCGAGGATCTCGAATGGTCCGATATATCTCGGACTTAGCTTGCCCTTCCTCCCAAAACGGAAAATTCCTCGTATAGGAGACACCTTCAATAGTACGTGGTCCCCAATGTCGAACTCTAGATGGCGACGACGTACGTCTGCATAAGACTTCTGTCGACTCTGGGCAGTCAACAGTCCTTCTCGAATCAAAGCTATCTTCTCTTGAGTCTGAACTATCAATTCCGGTTCCCTCCCGATCAAGTCCGAAGAATCATCCCAGCACAGGGGTGATCGACATCTCCTCCCGTACAAGGCTTCAAATGGTGCCATCTTAATAGAAGCATGCCAACTATTGTTGTAGGTGAATTCAATCAACGGCAAATGAACTTCCCAATCAGTTGACCAATCCAAAGCACAAGCTCTAAGCATGTCTTCTACTGTTTGTATAGTCCTTTCGGACTGACCGTCTGTCTGAGGATGATAAGCCGTGCTAAAGTTCAGTTCGGTCCCCAAAGCCCTGTGGACTGCCTTCCAGAAGTGTGACACGAAACGACCATCTCTATCTGAAATAATGATCTTCGGTGTCCCATGTAATTTGACTATCTCTGCAATAAATACTCGCGCCAATCTCTTGGGTCCCCAAGTATCTTTAATTCATAGGAAATGAGCCGACTTGGTTAGTCGATCAACTATAACCCAAATCATGTTCATTCCCATCTTGGTCCTTGGCATACTGGTGATGAAATCCATCGAGATGTCGTCCCGCTTCCACTCAGGGATCGGAAGCGGCTTTAACATTCCGGCAGGTCGCTGATGTTCAATCTTAACCTGCTGACAAGTCAAACACTTTGAAACGTATTCTGCTACGTCCTTCTTCATATTCCCCCACCAGAAGTTTTGTTATAGATCCTTATACATCTTACTGCTGCCCGGGTGAATAGAATAAGGCGTGCTATGAGCTTCCTTCAGAATTGTCCGTTTCAAATCATCAGCATCGGGAACACAAAGTCGACTTTGAATTCTCAGAACTCCATCATCTTGTATCACGAATCCTGGGGCCTTTCCTTTCTTTACTTCGTCACATAACCGAAGGATCATAGAATCGTTCAACTGCTTAGATTTGATCTCCTCGACTAGCGATGAAGTCAGTTCCATCACATATAGTTGCCCTTGGATTCCTGGTGCCCATACTTCAATCCCTTCGCGGATCAGTTCCCGTTGAATGCTGGTTTGGGATGTAAGTGCTTCCAACACTCGAAGAGAAATCGGTTTACGGCTCAATGCATTGGCTACTACGTTTGCTTTACCCGGATGATAGACAATCTCCAAGTCGTAATCCTTGATCAATTCCAGCCACCTTCTCTGCCTCATGTTTAATTCTTTCTGGCTGAAAATGTACTTGAGGCTCTTATGATCTGTAAAGATCTGATAATGAGTGGCGTACAAATAATGTCTCCAAATTTTCAATGCAAAGACTACAGCTGCTAGCTCCAGATCATGAGTCGGGTAATTAACCTCGTACGGTTTCAACTGCCGAGAAGCATAGGCAATCACCTTATCCTTTTGCATCAACACACATCCCAGACCTTGATTTGAAGCGTCGCTGTATACCATGAATCCATCAGTTCCATCTGGTAACGCTAATATAGGTGCTGTCGTCAGTCTCTTCTTAAGTTCATCAAAACCAGCCTGGCATTTCTCATCCCACGTGAACTTTTGAGTTTTCAGAATTGGTGAGTGAGCGGACGAGCAATTTTGGAAAATCCCTCTACAAAACGGCGATAATATCCAGCAAGTCCTAAGAAACTCCGGACTTATTTCACGTTATTAGGAGCTTCCCATTCCAAGATTGCTTCGACTTTCTTCGGGTCCACCTGAACTCCGTCAGCTGATATCACATGCCCAAGCAAAGTTACTTCCCTAAGCCAAAACTCGCATTTGGAAAGCTTTGCATACATCTGTTCCTTCCTCAAGGTGCTCAAAACCACACGCAAATGTTCGGCATGCTCCTTTGTGTCCTTCGAATATATCAAGATGTCATCAATGAAAACGACCACAAATTTATCCAAGTATTCTAAGAATACCCGATTCATCAATTGCATGAATACCGCAGGAGCATTGGTAATTCTAAATGGCATCACTACAAATTCATAATGCCCGTACCGGGATCTGAAAGCAGACTTTGGTATATCTGATTCCTTAATTCTCAACTGATGGTATCCTGATTGCAAGTCAATCTTCGAGAATACCCTTGCCCCTTGTAGTTGATCAAACAAGTCGTCGATCCGAGGTATAGGATACTTATTCTTGATTGTCATTTTGTTGAGCTCCCTGTAATCAATACACAGTCGGAGGGATCCGTCTTTCTTCCGGACAAAGAGGACGGGCGCTCCCCAAGGAGAAACGCTAGGTTGAATATAACCCTTCTGTAACAATTCCTCCAGTTGTTTCTTTAGCTCATACATCTCGGTTGGCGCTATGCGGTATGGTGCTCTGGAAATAGGAGCGGCTCCAGGCTCTAATTCGATAGTGAACTCCACTTCTCTCTGCGGAGGTAACCCAGGTAGTTCGTCAGGAAATACATCTGAAAACTCATTCATAACTGAAATAGATGAGAGCTCTACTCCTTCCTCTTTCCTCATGGCATAGCACCAAAGTCCATGACATCCCTGCTTCAGTAATTTCACGGCTTTCATTGCTTTGATCAATTTTCCCGAGCTTCCAGGTCTCCATCCTCGGAATAAGTTTTCAGATCCGTCATCAGCAATGATAGAAATGACTCTCTTTCGGTAATTCAGAATAGCTCCATAACGGTTGAGCCAATCGTCTCCGAGAATTAAATCATCACCGTAGATGTCGACTACAATAAGATTCGATGGCCAATCTCTCCCTCCTATAGACACTGGAAAATCTCTAGCTTCTAGGGTTCCCACAATTTTCTCTCCGCTCGGTAATCCCACAACATAAGGTTCACAATCATACAAGCACGAGATTTTCTAACGATTAACACAGTTCAAAGACATAAAAGAATGCGTAGCTCCTGAATCGAATAAGACACTAACTGGTTGCAAAAGGATCTGAATCGTACCTGATGCAATAGTTGTGTTCTGATCGTCTGACTTCTTCATCTCGTAAATACGCGGAGGAACGGACCCAGCGCTGGATGCCTCTCTTTTCCCAACATTCTGCTGCTGGAAACCGCTTTGCTGCGTCTGGTTTACACTAGTGTCCTTCGAACCAGACAGAGTGCGAGTACCAAAATATCGAGTCGCATTTCCACAAAATGTTGCGCGATGCCCTTCCTGTCCACACTCGAAACAGGTCACAGCAGGCGCGAAATAGTCACGTCGAACATGCCCCGCTTTGCCACAGTTATAACATTTCTTCCCTGCGTCCGAAACGGTTGGTGATGCCCGGAACTTCTTTCCACCTCGAGAACTATGTGGAGGCCTCCTGGATGAATGAAAAGAGAACTGGCCCCTGCGAGGCCCACTATTCTTATTCTCTGTGAAGTTGCCCGACACCTTCTGTTTCTTTGCTTCGGTTGACTTCTCTACTGCCGCCTCTTTCATATCATAGGCCAGTGATTTGTCCTGATATTGTCGCAAGGTGGTACATTCAAATCCGGACATATATTGCTGAATTTCTGGCTTCATTCGCATGTCAAAATGGAAAATCCTCTCCGCCTCACTCCTGACCAAATGGCGCACATAAGTCAGTTGGTGATTAAAGGTCTTAATCACGTCTGTCACAGATGCCTCTGAATTTTGTGGTGAGAAAAACTCCTGGACTCGAGCCTCTCTAACTGGGCGAGGACAATACTGCGCTTCCATCATTAATTTGAACTCCGTCCAATCGACATTATGCTCCTCAGGTCGAATGGCCTCCCACCAGTCGAAAGCCTCCCCTGTCAGAAGATACTGGGCGACCGGAACCTTTCTGTCGTTGGGACAATTAATCCCCGCAAAAATCTTCTCTAACTCCTTCAGCCAGTGATCCCAAGAAAGCGTCTCAGCAGAACCGTCAAATTTCGGAGGATGCAATTTGATCACCTCAGTAAGCTATTTATCTCCCCGATTATCCACGTTATGCTGCTGTCCCATCGCCGTCTGCATGCGATCCACAACTTGAGCAAACTGGTTTATCTGAGCAACCACCTGCTGAAGCACTCCCGGCACATTAGGATCTGCATTATTATTTGCTGATCCCTGTTGTCCTCCGGAATGGGAATCCGTTCGACTAGCGGTTATGTCTGGGGTAGAAACCAAATCTTCCTGTCTCGCATTTCCACGTCCGCGTCCATGACCACGTCCGCATCCACGACCTCCTCTCAACATACTGTAAACACAAATACTCAATATCCCAGACAAACTTTCTAAAAGAAAGTCCATCAATGTTCATAAAACATGATTTAAATAAAACGGTAGTATTTTAGATTAGGAAACTTACAACCACGGTCCACACGACGATGCTGGCTCAGCAGTGATGTTACAAACGACCAATAATCAAATAACGTAAATAGACCCAACTGACCGGACTGCCAAAATATCCATGAATCTTAGCTCCAATACCAAATTCTGTAAGACCCCGAGATATTCGGAATAATTACAGCGCCGTAAACCCTTTAAGTAAGGATTTACAAGGCTAAATAAAAGAAATTCAAATATAATTCAACCTTACAACTGAAGTTCAAAATACAGAACTGGTTCAACTGGTCCAAAGAGTTAACTTATACAACCATATCGAAAATAACATTATTAAAACACACGTACTCGAGTACTAAAGTGAACCAAGAAGAAAAATCATAATAACAATAAACATCAACCACATCACTGAGCCATTTCATCGTCTCCGATCTTGTGGTTGCTTCCCCGCTCCTCGGCTACCTGAACATCAAAACAATGTCCACCCCGAAGGGGTTCGCAAAACAATGCTAGTACAAGTATCATAATACATAAATCATCAGTGCATCATACAACATGCAAAACGGACTTCCGTCATCGGAATCCAACGATGTGAATCCTCACGATTCCATCAACACAATACGGGGTAATCCAGCGATCCAGCGCCCTTGGTATAGATCCCCATGATGATCCCGTCAGACCAACGCCTGGTGGAAAACCCGTCCAGCGATCCAGCGCCCTCAGCATAGATCCCCATGATGATCCCGTCGGACCAACGCATGGTGGACATTTGATCCAGCGCCCTCAACATAGATCCTCATGACCCCCTCGGATCATTTATATCATAAACCAATCAATTATGCATACATATATGCATTTCAATATGTCCATCAATACGACAATTAACAATGAATACCACGAGAAATTAAAGAAATAAATCTCATATTCGACATCATGAACAAAATCATATGCATGATCAAAGTTCCAATATAAATTAAACTCAACATATTTATACTTGCCTCGAAAATGGCAAGAATGAAATACTCCAACAAATGACACGCGTCCGTATGCCACCACCCCTCGATCGTCCCCTATGCAAGGTTCGGACCTAAGAAATAATATAGAATTCCTCTCAAGTCGTACGAACATCTAACAATCCGGTTTACGGCCGCAAGCTCTAAAAATGAATTCTGCCTGAACTACTTAGCGCGCGCTACGTACTCTACGTAACGTGCGCTAAGCCTGCCCGTTAACGTACGAAAATAATAAAGTCTAGCGTACGCTAGCTATGTACAGACAGCCCTCTCTGATCAGCTGACTCTCCTGCCTGATGTCATAACGTACGTTACGTACCAAATGCAGCGCACGTTATTCATTCCCGATAGCGCACGTTAATATGCCTATCTTAACGTGCGCTAACTGTGCATGGCAGTTTACTGCTGGCAGAAAACTTGAGCTAAATTTTGGGAAATTGTGTGGGTTCGATTGTGTGGCCCACGACGCAGTAATATTCCCGGAAGGCTTTGGGGTGTTACAAGTAATAACCCCAAAACTTTGGGAAATTACAAAACGGCCCAAAACATCTGAACCACACGATACATGATCGAAACAACAAATGAAAGCTCACAACATGCATAACAACATGAGACGGACCTGCGGCAACCCCGAAACGGTGGTTCCGAACAACGGTTATGAGAATCTAACGAAATAGCAACGAAAATGACATTAAACACAGAATTGAGTAAAACAAGTCCGAAAAAAGCTCGGATGACAAAAAGTCCAGTATTAAATATTCTCGAAATATCAAGACAGTTACAAGCGTGTTGCTAAAAACGAAAAATATACCAAAAATAAAAATACCGGGAAAAAAAAAATGCGGATAGTACATGTTGAAGCCGCTTCCCATTCTCGAGTGGAAGTGGGAAGATATCTCTATGGATTTTATCACTGGGATTCCGAGAAGTAGAGCCGGGATGAATATTATTTGGGTAATCGTCGATCAGTTGACCAAGTTTGCGCACTTCCTAGGTATTAAGGACACTTGGGGACCGGAGAGATTGGCTCGAATTTTTATAGCTGAGATTGTGAGATTGCATGGTGCCCCTAAGACTATTGTTTCCAATCGAGATGGTCGCTTTGTATCGCATTTTTGGCAAGCTGTTCATCAGGCTTTGGGCACCAAGTTGAGATTGAGCAGGTCTTTTCATCCCCAGTCAGACGGTCAGACGGAGCGGACGATTCAGACGTTGGAAGATATGTTGCGGGCCTGTGCCCTAGACTGGAGTAACGATTGAGAACTTCATTTACCATTGATCGAGTTTGCCTACAATAATAGTTGGCATGCGTCGATCAAGATGTCACCTTTAGAGGCACTCAATGGTAGGCGGTGTAGATCACCGTTAAGTTGGGACGAGGTTTCGGAGCTAGTCGAAATGGAACCGGATATGTTGATGGAGAGTAAGGAGAAGATTTCTATTATCCGGGACTAGTTGTTGACTGCACAGAGCCATCAGAAATCTTATGCCGATGCTTTTCGTCGACCTTTAGAATTCAAAGTGGGAGACCATGTTCTACTCAAAGTGTCGCCGACCAAAGGAGTTTTCCGCTTCGGGAAAAAGGGTAAACTTAGTCCGCAGTATATCGGACCGTTTGAAATTTTGGACAGGGTTGGAGATTTAGCTTATTGCTTGGCGTTGCCTCCGGATCTGAGTCATGTCTATAGCATTTTTCATGTTTCTCAGTTGAGAAAGTACGTGCCGGATCCAAGTCACGTTATCGACTATAGTGAGATTGACGTAGCCGAGGATGTTACCTTTCTGGAGAGACCAGCGAAGATCCTTGAACGTCGTGAGAAGCAGCTTCGGCATAAAACCATCCCGTTGGTTAAAGTGCAATGGTCTAGACATGGGGTCGAGGAGGTGACTTGGGAGACGGAAGAGAAGATGCGATTGGAATACCCCGAGCTTTTTATTTCTTAAGTTTCGGGAAGAAACTTCTTTTTAGAGGGGGAGAATGTAATATCCGTACTTTGTATGAATTGTTGGCTCTGACGTGCCTTCACTTTTGTCGCTCTGTAAACACTCATTGAGATGTTTTTGATGTTGATTTTAGAGTTTCATACCCTTCGGATCATGTTTGCATTGTGTGGACCTTTCGGCAGTGTTTTGAGGCAGGCTGATAGTGTATGCTAGGACAAGCTAACGCACGTTATCTCTGCTTGAGTAGCACACGCTAGCATTGGGTCTGAGCGCACGCTAGCGTTGGATCTTAGTGCACGCTAGAGGACCGGGCTTGGCAGAGACAGCAGCTGATTCTGCCCTCTGGACTAGAAGTTAGCGCATGCTACGTATTAGCTAACGCACACTATTCGTGTTGAGTAGCGCACGCTAGCGTCGCCTGTAGAGCACGCTAATGGGATGAGTCGGCAAGGGCAGTGAGGTATTTTTATTTTTTGGACTAGTAGGGAACGCGCGCTATGCCCGAGCCAGCGCATGCTACTAGTGTTATGTAGCGTGCGCTAGTGCCCAGATGTAGCGCACGCTGGCGGGTTTGGGCAGTAAGTTGGAATTTTTGCAGGATACTAGTTAGCGCATGCTAAGGTTGATGAATGCTAGTTTGCGCTAGTGTTATTCAGGAATACTAGTCTTGAGTTGATGAATGATGATTACATTTACTTTATTTTTGAGAAGTATTATGTTTCATATTCGATATACTTGTACTAGCTATTCGATGGCTAACCCCTTTATGGGGGAAATACCTTTCATGTATTTCAGGATCTAGGAGAGCGGATAGGCACGTACTGGGTCGGCATGAAGATGATGGGCAAGTGTGATGTTGTGTCTTGTCACTGGTTATGTTTTGTATTTCCTCCATTCAATGATGTTGTACTTGAATGGTTCTTGAGTACTCGAGTATTGTTTTTGGTTTCCTTGATGTTTTGGCCTGTGCTGCCATGATATTGATTCAGGATGTATTGTATTTGGTTTTATTGGATATCGTCTTGGATGTCAACTTTATTGTTCTTCATCTGATTATACTTGGACCTTATCGGTCAAAGTTCATGGTTTCGCATGTGAAAAGCCTTGTGGGTCCCACGGTGGGGCTCACGACACTGTAATATACCCTGAATAACATGGGGGTGTTACAACAGCCTAAGGCTTTTGTGTCCAAAGTTAATATTCATAAGGTGTGTAAGCTGAAACGAGTCATTTATGGGCTGAAGCAAGCTTCTCGGGGTTGGAACCTTCGATTTGACAAAGCAGTCAAGGAGTTTAATTTCGTGCAAAACGAGAAGGATACATGTGTTTGCAAAAAGATCAGTGGGAGCAACATTGCGTTCTTAGTATTATATGTAGATGGTATTCTACTTATGGGAAATAACGTAGCAATCCTCAGCATTGTGAAAGCTTGGCTTTCTAAAGCGTTCTCCATGAAAGACTTGGGAGAAGCTTCCTATATTCCAGGGATCCGTCTTTACACAGATAGATCACGAAGAATGATAGGACTTTACCAAGCGCTCTATATAGATAAATTCCTGAGAAGATTTAAGATGGATAATTCTAAAAGAGGGTTCCGTCCCATGCGACATGGAACTCATCTGACCAAGAAAATGTGTCCTCAAACTGAGGAAGTCAAAATAGAGATGAGTAAGGTACCCTATGCCTCGGCAGTGGGTAGCCTTATGTACGCTATGTTGTGCACGAGACCGGACTTAGCCTACGCTGTTAGTGTGGTAAGTCATTTTCAAGCAAACCCGGGAAGGAAACACTGGACAACCGTCAAGAACATTCTTAAGTACTTAAGAAGAAATAGATATATGGTTCTAACTTACGGTGGTGGAGAACTGAAGGTGGTTGGATTCACCTATTCTGATTTTCAGGAAGACAAGGATGACTCTAAGTCGACATCTGGGTATTTGTTTACTATCAATGGAGGAGCGGTATCTTGGAGAAGCTCCAAGCAAAGTGCTACTGCAGATTCCACCTACCAAGCAGAGTACCAAACTGCCTCATAGGCTGGCAAGGAAGCATTTTGGATGAAGAAGTTTGTGCAAGAACTTCAAGTGGTGCCTAATACGGAGCTGCCTATATCATTATTCTGTGATAATTATGGAGCTGTCGCCCAAGCCAAGGAGCCAAGGGTTCACCAGAACACCAAGCATATAGAGAGAAAGTATCACATCGTTCGAGAGATGGTTGAAAAAGGATATGTTTTGTTGCAAAGAGTAGACAGAGAAGACAATGTCTATGACCTGCTGACTAAGCCACTATCTCAGGCTATCTTGGAAAGACATCTGAAGAACATGGGTACTGGATACCATGATATGTGGCATTGAGTGCAAGTGGCAGATTTTTAGGAATATGCGCTCGAATACCACAGAGGGGATGAGAGAGAAGGGGCATTATACTTGTAATTATGGAATAATTAATAAAAAGGCAATATGATTCATTCATTGTTTACATTGAAGTGAAGTCCATGTAAATAAGAGCGGACATTCCACTCTCATTATCGAATAAGAGAAAATGCACGGGATTGTTAAAAGCTTATTTACGTAAACCATTCGTAAGTCGATAAACTTAATTAGGCATTAAGTTTTGAGTAATACTTGTATAACTGATGCTAGGACATGTGCATGTCTTGATAGCATAGTTATAAGTATATTGGTGGGACCAGTGTACTCGAACACGACTCATACTTGATACAGTCACACGGTATTCACTCTTGAAGAGTCGATGACGAATCGAAAGGTTGTGATAGTATACGTTGACCTTTGACTTGAGGGTTCAGTAAGAGATGTACCTGTGTCATTTAGTTTGTCATTAGAGTAGTTAGATCTATTTGCTTAATCGCTGGGTCAACCTCGAAGTGCGGACTATACGGACAGGTAGCGGTCTGTAGTGTACCCCAAGAAAGGATTCTATCTCCTGTTAGTAAGCAGACGAATGTCCTATACGGTTAATGGTAAATAAGATCATAAGTCTTTGGCCAAAGCATTCTGATCTAGTCGTATTAGATACACTAGTAATCAGTCGGTCTTGATTTGCATTAACACATGTATAATGTCTAGTCAACAGAAGGGTTTGACTTTACCATGACCTGAATACTTGACCGGTACATCTGATGAAGGGTCTATACATATATGGTATTCATAACAAAATGGTTCTAGAATGATCCCTTCATTCGTTCTCAGTCGGGATTCTGATGCGGCCCCATTGGCTAAATCGCCCACACTCATTGGTTCCTCCCAATGCTGGCTGAGACGGACCTACAGAGTCGCGCATCAGGATCGTTGACGGATAAATGTGAATTTATTATCTCTCTAATTAATATTAGATATTGGATATCTAATTATGATTTATTGGATAAATCAAATAGCGGTCTTATGAATTGAAATTAAGTTACTGGGTAATCAATTTAATTCATAAATTATATTCCTTAGAGAAATATATTTGTATTTGATATAATTAATTAATTGGATTAATTAATTAGTATAAATACATTGGTGATAAAACGGAGTGTATTTAACGGAGTCGTTTGACGGACATTCGGTACACGATCCGAGAGACTCGACCCGTTCCTAGAAATTTCCATATGGGCCGCCCCCTCTTTTTATTGGTGGTTTCTTGGTTTTGTTGTCATGTGTTGTGAGATCCCACCAAGATTTATTCAACTAATGTGTCCATATTGATATTATTTGGTGGGATCACTTTACACATAATAATATATCACCAAGAAAACAACACCAACACCACCCATTCATTCATGCTTCAGCCGTGAGAAATAGAGAGAGGGAGAGAGAAAATTTTCTTCCAAGTTCTTCATCATCTTTGAGGTGAAAAGAAGTGAGGAAAAATAAGGGAGAAGAATTCTTACGAGTATCCCTAGCCGTGTTCTTGATAGAACGGAGTCTAGTTGATTTTTCCGGCCAAGTTCCGTCGCGATTATCATCATATTGCGAAGATATTATCAAAGGCTTCAAAGGTATGGGGCTTTGATCCTTTTATCTTCGTCAATTTTTATTTCGTATATACATTACTTGATCGATCCTATTTGGGATTCTTTATATTGAGTTTTATTATTCCACTGCGCACTCGTTTTTGTATCCGGAATCCCAACAGAGCTAACATAAGAAGAATACAAAAATTGGAAGCAAAAATTATCTTGAAATCGGTATATCAAGGATGTAGATAATTATTATGATGAAACAATTACAAGGACAATATTGCTGGTAAAAATAATCTACCTCTAACGTCCGATCCCAGATTAGGTTTAAACAAACCTCACAATAACTGTTAAAAACATAGTCGGCTACCAGGAACTCTTGCATGCTGGAAGTCCTCAAGATAATCATAAGGATAGAATTATGGGTAGCCTCAACATGAGGCTCCTCCCCAAGTAGTTTACTTGCAAGGGCATCATGATTTTTAGGATGGTTGACAACTAGATCACCAATGTATTGGAGTGCCTCGAAAAGTCATATCATGAACATCAGAAAACACAACACACTATCCTGCAACAAGTTATGATGACATGCAATCTACACAAGTAATCACTACAATGCAGGAGAAAAAAGAGCGATTGCCTGACTAAGATGTCGGTAAAAATATGTGTTGCAAATATTACAATCTGTTGCAAAGTGTTACAGTAAAGTTTTTAGAAGAAAACACAGGCAACTGAACAATAAGTTGTCAACAACTAAAATGTTCATTCAGGAAAATAAAGTTGAAATAACCAGTATAATTAGTAAAGAATAAATGAGCAAAAACCTGATTTGAGGAATTGTTCCGGATAAGATTATTCAACAGCTCCAGACAGTTTTGTTTGCAGCACATAATAAGATTAATAACCGTCCAATTAACAGACTGCCCAGTGCTCAACCAAAAGCACTCTTCATAAGGACCAACATAACAATGCTACCTGAAGGCTTACAAATATATGAACGTAGAAGGTGTACATATAGGAGATTTTGCAGATCCAACAGGAGCATAGAAGACTTATGAATCAATGTATTACCAAGTAGATGATAACATTTCTCTAATCATTAGTATACACGAAAAGTACGTAAATTAAAATCAAAAGACTTATGTGGGTGGTATTCAGCAGACATGCATTCTATTTTTTTTTTTGTTGAGGGAGAGACGAGAAACTCCCGTCACCTGTATCAGAGGTCCCTTGACCAGGCGGGTGTTAAATCGAGGGATGTGCACTAATGGCAGCCCTGCAAGGGAGAGGACTAACGAGACACAAACCCAGCAACAAACTTTGCATTATTTCAGCAAAGTATTGTCACCACACGGATTCGAACCCACGATGTCGGAGTGTTTCCACCCCAATCACCTTGCAACTTACGACCAGTCTATGCCCCTGGGGACGACAGCAGACATGCATTCTAATCACGTGAACATGCGGCTTCCAATACCAAATAAACAAAGATGCAATAAAAAAGCTTTCACTGCTTGATGAGCCTAAGTTTTTCCATAAACTCTAAGTTTCTTTTTAAACACCTGCACAACGCCGCCTCCTTCGGAACCACCTTCCTCTTTGATGATACTAAAAATCTTCTCGAAAGCACCTTCAAAGACCAAAATTTTTTGAACTTCCTGAATGTAAAATCAACAAAAGTTAATATAAGGATAAAAACTTTATATGGGAGGACAAATTTTACCAAAAATGCCATCAAAAAAATAATAATAATAACCTCAGCCTCCCGAGTCAAGTATGTGAGAAGTAATAGTGCACCATTGCGTATGACCTAAGAGAGAGACAAATAGAGAGATAGAAGGAAGAATAGAAACACATTTTTTTCAATATAACATCAGTGGAGACGGTTGAAAATACAATGAATCTCAATCAATATACCAGCAAGATACCTCACGGTCCATGAGCATGTCTATAAGCCTTCTGATACCTCGAGGAATTATAAGAATAGCTTCTTGCAGACTATATATATCTCCAAAAAGTAACCATTATGATTTATTGACAAGGGTCAAAACAAAAAATGAAACGCATACCTATTCTGAGAATTTGTTAGAAGCATTGTCAACAACTGCAATGTATAGTATCGGACATAGAAATCCTCCTCCGACTGCAAAGGTACTATATTAACAAATCATACATGATCCTAGTTCGAAAATTGTACAACATTTGACATAGAGCTATCTGACCAGTAGACTCAAAAGAAGAGAAATGCTTTCCACTTCTCTTGAAAGTAAATCACTATTCATTAAAGATGGTTGAATCTTGTTCGTTGATGCTTTTGCATGTTCAACTGGACTTAAGGCGCTTACAAGAGTTTCTAGAGCCCCTCGCAGCTTCATACCTCCAAAGAACATTTTTTTACGTCAGCAAATTCCGATAAATATGAAATCATAGGCAAGTAAAAACTCATTAAAAATACAAGGGTAGGGAGACGGTCAAATTTAATCCAACCATAGATTTGACAAACAACATGGGTATGTGTAGAAGCTTTCAATGCAAATAGTATGTGGGTCGACAACCACTTAATGAAACTCTGACCACTTAAAAAATGATGTTATGCAAAATTAGAGAAAAGAAGCCTCAATCCATTTCTACATCATCGTGCTCCTCCTTTAATATGTCCAATAGTAAGGGAAAACCTGCCATATAATTAAGTGGAGGGAACAAATGATACCAATTTTTCTGAAAGTCAAATGAAGTATAAAAAGTAGTTATCCTAAAGAACTACCAACCCATTGCTCCAAAAGATAACTGGGCAGCATGATTTTCAGCTACAACTGCCTAAAGCTTAGCCATGGCACTCCTCCTATCGTCAGCCAGGACACCATTGCTAATGCGATCCAGCAAGCATTGACATAACTGTAACATAAGCATGAATTATGCTGTCAATAAACATTAATCATGGAAGCATGTTAAAAAATACAATATAAACTACTTAACACGATGATTATTTAGGTCACACGGATTTCGACAAGATATAAAAGTTTCATGGAGATGGCATCTTCGAGTTCATTTCTTCAGAGGAAGCAGTTGCTAAGTTCACATTATTACAGAGGCATACTCATACCAAACCGTCTAATACAAGTTTTTGTGATTATTATATAATTTACAAGTAAAACAAAACTGCCACACACCCTTCCTTTGTTAGACTTATTTCTTCAGTAGACAATATTTTCAGCATCTAACCAACAATTACTAACATCAAGATTACAGTTTGTTTATAGATAAATATAGAATTAATGTTGGCATCTCGCTCATTTTTAGGGATGTGGAATTGTTCATTATTGTGCTTCTAGGCAGCATTTAAGCAGGAAAAATATTACCTATCTTCGTTTGAACTTGAATTCTCGTTTCCAAAAATATGCCCAACAACACCCTGCATGAAAAACAATTCAAATCATCAAACGAAAAAAGTGTAAGATGAGAAATATAGAAATAAAAGGAGAAGAGTTACGTCTATATTACATTTCCCAAAAACATCCTCAAGGCTTGAGCAAGTAAGTAGGTGTGTATGTACATAGCATTTTACACTGTGAGAATCTGGAAAATTCGTCACTCTCGATAGCATAAAGACGATTCTTCTGCCATGGTTCTTTTTTAAATCGTCGCCCCACCTCACCCCACCCCGATAGCATATATGAATTCAGACCACCGCCACCCCACCCCCCACCCCTCCCAATCGAAAAAAAGAATATACCATATGAAAGAAACCATGAAGAACCGTAGCAAGTACCTCAAGTAGGGCCTCGTCTAAGAAGGAAAAATCTCCTTCATTGATATCCCGTTGATGGTTCTCTTTTGTCTTTTGTAGCCGATGGGAAGATGAGCTTGCTTCACTGATATCCCGGAGCGATTGTAGAGTATATAAATGGTATTTTAGCAAAGTCCTTTCCAACTCCGTAGAATGGCTGATCGTTTAGCAAATGGCTTCGTTGGAGTTCTCTGGAGAATGGAATAGAAACTGAGGAAGATGACTTCTAAACCCATCGACTTAAAAAATATATATCACATCGGTTTGTTACAAAAAACCGATGTTAAATTGATATAATAACATCGGTTTCTAAAAACCGATGTAATACTGAGACATTTTGACATCGGATATAAGGTAAACCGATGTTAATATACCAATTTAACATCAGTTTTTAGTAACCGATGTGAAAACTGACAATTTAACATTGATTTCCGTAATAACCGACGTGAAATTTGTAACATTCACATCGGTTTTTATAATAACCGATGTTAACGTGAAAATAAATTATAATTGCACCACCGCCTTCTTTTTTACATCGGTTTTCTTGAAAACCGATGTAAATTGGACGATGTTGAAATCTCTTTTCGTAGTAGTGGTATGATACCGTCATGTTTGATGTTGGCATTAATATTGTAAGTCTTGGAAAAATTCTTACAAAACAAAATTATGTTTAAACAAATATTATTGCGTCAAAGGTATGACTATTCATTTATATTTTAACGAATAGTGTGTTGCTATCAGTGAATGTGTGTTCGTTAAACCATTTGAATTGAAAGATTTGTCTGAAAAGCTATATTGTTTAAATTAGGGTTCTTAAAAGAACAAAAAAATCGAGAAAACCGACCAGATACGAACGACAAAATGGATAACTGAACCACTTAGAGCAAGCGGGACAGTATAAGGGTGGATACACATTGAGGTGGACCAATTCGCGGTTCTCATTTTTGTGAACCGACGGGTAACCCAACTGATGCATCTATACTATAAGGGTATTTTTTTTACTTTTTGTATGATTAAACTAGGAAAACTTTTATTTGCCTTTTTTACTCTATTGTTGTGTTGTTGCTCATTCAAAATATGATAAAGAAACTTGAATTTAGTTCCGTCTATAAATATACTAATACTTTTAAAAAATATATAAAACTTAGTGATATTTTATATGTTTTATTTTATTTTTTATTTAAATAAATATTTTTCTTATGATGAACCTGATCGGGCACCCAGTCTAGCCGAACTGGTTTTACGGGTCACCAGAAAAGCAAGTATCCATCGTATATGGGCCAGTTCATAATTCGAATTTTCCGAACTGAGTACTCAGTCCATGAACACCCCTGTTTTAATTGAAACTTTTGGCAATCTGTAAATAAACCCCTCAGTTTGATCATTAAGAATTAATGAGTCGAATAGACATTTTGCATTTGTTGCATATTATGCAAGTCATTTCCTTCTATAAAGCTTGAAAGTATTAAACACTGAGTCATCCGATGAGATATTAAATACTTATTTGAGATCGTAGATCGTTGTATCTTAGGGACAATTATCATAACGATAAATCGAAGTGGTCGTTGGTTCTAAACTGTCGATTTTTGCAACCGACAGTTGGCTAAACTAAGAACCAGAACCGAAGTGGTCTAGGTGCTAAATATTTGAATTAAGTGGCCTACATATTCCTTTACCATGTGAATCAAAATCCGCTTAGTTCAGTTATCTTATACTTACCTAGGTAGTGGAGGCAAGGAGACGATGGTCAATCAAGTCAACCAAATTGTTGTAACAAGCTGGCAGAGAATGTTAGTTCTTGTCGGTGCGATTTAGCTTTAACCCAATTTTTCATCAATATTTGGGCTTCCAGATTTTGATGCGTCGTCAATCGAGTTCACCGTCCATCCAAAATATAGCCTCCCACATCGAATGCGTGTTTTATATAAGTTGTTGACATAAAGATGTCTAGTATTTTCTTTGTGATCATTGCAACTTCATGAAAAATATAGACCTTTTTGTCCGCTACTTATGAATATTATTATCACCAGTTTATGCACGTTCTAATACTTTCACATCAAAAGTATTTAAATAATTTTCAGGGTTTTGATATGCGGTACTGTTGTACCTTGTTCAATTTTGTGACAAGTTTTCTTGATAAGCATTCGACTCACCAAAATCTGTAATAGGAAAATCAAAAGAAATTGGCTACTCGATTAGAAGAATGTTAGAAGAACCCTTATTAATATCAAGATTACCACTATAAGTACAAGCATATTCGTGGTAAAGATCAAATAAATAATGTTTGGTATTGTGAACCGAATCGCTAGGTCAGGGTGTTATTATCATGAAAAAAGAAATAAATCATTGTAACAAAGTGCAAGCAATTATAGTAAACTTTTTCTCTAATTCGAGAACTTTAAAGTTTAATGGCTAAACGAAATTAGGAATGTACAAAAGGTATTTTAACAATTCCTTTTTAATTTGCGTAGTACAATGAAATTAGTCACGGACTTTTAAAGACTTCAGTACAAGTGTGATTTTAACATAATGACCAACGACAAGTGTAGAAGGGGGATAATAAACATCAAATATGATTAACACTCCGGAGACTAGTGTTAATCGTTAGGGGGGAGGACGAGACAACTACGAGAGATGAAAAGACAACTACGAGAGATGAAAGGCATTATAATAGCCCTACAGAGGCGCTGGCAACACCAGCTTTGGCCACAGATTATCCGGCCACGGACGGCCCAGCTGTAACTCGGCCATCAAGAGCGACGGTTAACCCAACTTCTGATGATGGTGCGGTCAACCTTATAAATGCGAACCTACAATTCGTCGATTGGATTGGTCAAGGGATCAATCATGAAGCCAATTCGTGAAGAGGATGAGGTTGAGGAATTGCCAGAAGAACAAACAAAGATTCACACAGAATAATGCAATATGGAAGGTAATAGGTTAGCTAGCAGTGGGCATAGCTTGCACTATATTACTCCTTCAATGGCAAATGATGAATTCTGTATAGAATTTTCTGAAGATGATTTGGTGGAAGAAACAAATAAATGGAAGCATTCATTGGTGTTATATGTCGTTGGTGCAGAACATACCTTGGGGTATATGCAAAACTATATTGAGAAGCTATGGGGAGCTATGGCGAGACCGGTGTAACACCAATATAACAACGGTTTCTTCATTGCAAGGTTTGAATCTGCAGAAGAATGTGAGTTAATTATGTCAAGTGGACCGTATATGGTGAAAAATCAGCCACTCATTATGAAGCAGTGGGAGCCGGATTTTGATTTTAACAAGGAAAACTCACAGTCATGCACATATGGATCAAGCTGCCCAAACTGCTTCTTCCATTCTGGGGAAGGAAAAGCCTGGCTAGAATAGCTAGTGTTGCTGGCATGCCTGTTCGAACAGATGAGTACACAGTGAAACAACAGAGGATTGCTTATGCCCGTGTACTAGTAGAAGTTGATATCAGCCAGCCATTAGTGAAAAATGTGAAGCTTAAGAAACCAAATGGTGACACTTTTGAGCAAGCTATTGAATATGAACGGACTCCAACTTATTGTCAAAAGTGCCAACTGTTAGGACATGATTGTAATGCACTGAAGGCACAAAGAAATGAACAAGGGTGAATTGACAATAAAAGAAGACAAGGGAACAAACCACCAGTTGGGCAGTGGATAGAGGTTAGGAACAAAAAGAAGACAGGAAATCCAAATCATGCACAACAGAATGCACAAAGGTCTGGTAATATGTAAGATGTGAAAAGGCAGAATGAGGAGAATCAAAATACACAAAATGTGAATGCTAACACATTCACAGCACTCAGCTTTGAGGAGAATGCACCCTCATTACCTGTTGAAAACCTAAATGGAGCAGGTAATACTGAAGTTCAGTTTGGTAATTTTGTTGCTACTACAAGTATCTCATATGCAAACACCCCACCAATTAGATGATTATATCAAGTTGGGATATGAGGGGACTAAATAAGTCTACTAGACAAAAGGAGGTAGTTAAGTTTTTAGACCATAATAAAATCACTCTTATGGGAATGATAGAAACAAGAGTGGGGCAGCCTAAAGCTGCTAGAATAAGAAGTGCTTTTAGAAGTGGTTGGAATTTTGTTGACAATTATGGTAGTGTAGAAAATGGATGCATTTGGATTGCATGGGACTCATCCCAAATACAATTTAGTACAATTTCTAATACAAGCCAAACAATCCATGGGCCTGTGAGTTGTTTGGATGGAACAGTCAACATGTTGGTTACTTGTATATATGGGGCAAATGACAGTGAAACAAGAAGTCAGCTCTGGGATGAACCGAGAAATATTGCCAACACAGTCCAGGGAGCATGGTTGGTGCTAGGTGACTTCAACAATATTCTCTCCTCAGCTGATAGACTAGGAGGTGCCCTGGTGACTGATAATGAGTGTATGCCTTTCATAGAAGCCCTGAATGGTGTTGTGCTATAAGAATTGACATACACAGGTTGGGACTATACATGGAGTAACAAACAATCCAACAACCTCATCTATACCAAGATTGATAAGGTCTTTGGCAATTTAGAGTGGCATCATATTTTCTCCTCTATAGTAGCTGAAGTACTTAATCCCATGAGATAAGACCATTCCCCTCTGGTTGTTAACTGTGGGGGGAGAATCTAGAGTATATGCTTACAACAATTAAAATTCTTAAACTCCATCACTGATCTTGAACAATTTATGGGGACAGTTGCAGTCGGGTGGCAGGTGCAAGAGAAGGGGGTAAAAATGTACAAAGTTTGGGCTAAGCTGAAAAAATTGAAACCAATGTTCAAACAACTGAACCACAGGTACACATATGCCCAACGGAAGGTAGATATTTCAAGGTCCAAATTTCAGTCCACTCAGGATGCTCTAAAAGATGATCCATTGAGCCCTGAACTTTTCCATGAAATGAAAGATACTCGGCAAGAATATGAGAACTAGCTATTGTTACGTATTTTAGTGAACGCAAGTGCACGTTATCGTAATCAAGTAATACAGTGATGAGAAAGATATCATTCCCTCGAGGACTGACGTACTAATTACCAATTTATTTGTATTCTAGTTTTATTTGAACGATCGAATTTTGTGGTTGAAGAATTGTTAGAAACCAAATAAAGAAATAAACTAAAAACAACGAATAAAATTAATAGTCTGATGAAAGGAGATCAAATAAGAGACGAATCTAGGATTGAGAATCCGCCTCGATTAATCCGGATTAATCTTGATTAATATAAATTATGTAATTTCCTAATTTATTGACAGCGAAGATTTCTAAGATAATCTAATGCCTCTCCCAAGGACAGTGTAATTTTCAAAGGTGAATAAATCACTCTATTCCTAGGTGAGTTATTCAACAATAGCCAAAATGTCTACAATCTTCAAACGAGCTACGTAATTCTTGTGAGTATATTCCTATCTCACAAGACAAAACGGTTCTCACCAATATTTCCTACTAACTCTCCTCTCCCGATTCAAGTTACGCAATTAAAACAATTCAATCATAGGCTACATAATTGATAGCATTAAAAACAATTAGGGAAAAGCTCAATAGAAAAGTGAAATATATTAATAATGTAAAATCAAGAGTTAATCCTTCAAAATCTCGGTTTCATCACAAACCTAGAAAAAGGGGTCTAGCCCGACATGCTAGAAAACAATACAAAAATATTCAAATTAAACATAAGAAAGAAAAATTAAACACAATTGAAGACCGGCTTCTTCTGTTCTCTGGCTTTTGCTTTCTGCTGCTAGGTATATTCTCCTCCTCTTCGATGATGATATTTTTTGACCTTCAATGCCTTTTTATAACTTTCCTTACGTCTCCAAAACGCGTTCGAGAATTAGGTCGAAAACGGCCTTCGGAACAGCAAAAAACGCGGGCTGAACTCAAAGAACCCGCACCGCAGGCCACGGCTCGGCTTTAGTGTGCCGCGGCCCTTGTCCTAGCACTGCTAGGCCTGGGCAATGTTTTTCCTTACGGGCCGCGGCTCAGGATGAGCGTGCCACGGCCCCCGGTACAGTTTGTACCGGTTAGCTTGGAGACGCTGCCCTTGACAAAAAAGTGTTCGTTTTGGCCCGTTTTTCTTCGTTTAAGCTTCCGGACTCTAATTTCCTACAAAACATATAAATATAATGTATTAAAAGCTCATTTATGCAGATTTAAACACAAAATGGAGATAAAATAATGATAATTAAGTGCACAAAAATACATCTAACAAATACCCCAAACATAAGCCATTGCTTGTCCTCAAGCAAAAATCAATTTCAAATAAGACGACAAGTATCGTGGACAATCGTGCAAATCCATAGTGCTCAACTAATCAATACTACCCTGAAAATCTCAAAAAATAATACGGATATCGTACCAGTGAGTCACAGTACGAACAATGATTCCACAAGGTAAACATTTCTAGTGCAAATCAATAGCTCATGAAGAAAATCAAGGCTCAAAGATTAACAAAGGTGAATTGAACCGACCGCCAATATGAATGTTGAAAGTATAACAAGCCAACTCGCCCAATTCCACAGTCTCGTGGCAAAAACACAAGAATCTCATAATATTCCTCGGACAGCACTCCCTTGTCATTATAATGATTCGAGTTAACCACTAGGTTTTGACTCCTGGTATGTTTCTTGAAATAACCCTAGGGTGGATTTCTATTCTCATGTATTGGGGAACCGTTTGACGTAAAAGACACTCATGGGGCTCATGAATGCTTCAAGTTACTAAGTATCCCTCTACAGCGGAGAAAAAACTCGAATCGCTACTCCCGCAGTCCGATTCAAGGTTGTTGTTTTACGCGAGAGTAAACAATGGGTCATGTGAATACCCCTGGTTACTTGGCTTCCTATCATCGGATATGCGATTTTTCTGAAGCATTAGTCTATTCAGGGTTGTCTTTTTACACGAGAGTAAATAATGGGTCACGTGAATACCCCCAGTTACTAGACTTTCCATCATAGAACATGCAATATTTCTCAATTTTTTGGGAAAAACTGTCCGACTCAATGCCTAAACTTAGGTACTTAATTTAATGCCAACAAGACTAATGTTACTGGACGACTAGCTAAGTGAAAAGCGTAACCAAACGTATAGACGATGGCTCATGTAATGCGGACACTACAAACACGTATGTCTCATTTCTTATATGCCAAGACTACCACAATGACGCAAAAATTAGACCGAAATGAATACTCGAGGGAAACAAAAATCGCGTAATGCGAACTCGACCAATACTCATCCGTTTCTTCAAAGAGAACTCAGTATCATATCATCAGTCTTACACAAGGCTGCATGAAATATTCATGAATACAAACAAAATCCAGAATATCATAGAAGACAAGCAAGGCCAGAATCAATAACAACGAAAAATAAATAACAACTAAAAAATACCCCCCCAAACTTGAGATGTACATTGACCTCAATGGACAACAAATAATAATAATATGCAGTAAGATAAAGGTCAAGTACTCCCCTAAGGTAAGCTCAGGCACTGGCATCGGCCTAATCCGGCGAAGAGGGTGGTGTAGGTGGCCTGACTGGAGGAATGAAAGGTCCGTCCGGGCGAAGGATATGGTCCGTCCAAATAGCCAAATAATCCCGATGGTAGGCGTCTCTCGCAGCTAAGCGCCTCTCTGCACGCCGATTGGCCCGGCGTACCTGCTCGTACATCTCCTCTCGAATGGCTGTGAGGACGCTCTCTCTGCTCGCATATCCTCCCTCAAGCCATCAAACATCGCCTGAAGGACGTGATCTCTCGCTGGCGGCGGGGTGGACTCGGTCTGATCCTCAGTATCAGCCGCCGGCTCATGCGTCAGAAGAAGTGGCTCGGGGGAGTGCTCATGTGGCCCATCCAGAAGAAATCCTCGTCCCCACGGATGTGCCCGTGTGCTACCCCACTGGTCGAAGTGAGAGGTAATGCGATGATCGATCGGACCCTGGGGTGCTAGTATCGGCTCGTCATCCAACCAAGTCACGCCTAACTGGCGGCATAAGGCACATGAGATTAATGTTAATGAGATTAATGTTATCATATATGCGTATGAATGTGTTGTATCATTTTGAGACGTAGTCTCTCCATGATTTTTGTTGATATCAGGAAATTATTTGATATGATACCCTTCGGCAATTATGCCAAATGTTATTATTGTTCGTTAATGGCCGATTCAAGGAATTGAGATACTTGTTGATTAATATTGTTGTCGATGATTGTTATTGTTGACTGAGGTTCCATTGAGATATTGTTGTGATCGTTGTTATTGATATAAGTGTTTTTTATTGATGTTGTATTGGCCGATTGAAGGCATTGACGTATTTGATTATCATTTCCATCGTCGGTAGCCAATTAAAGTTGCTAACACATCCGTTGAGTCGTTATTATCGATTGGTCATTCTAAGACAATTGAGGTATTGAATTGGGACTGTCGAGGATAGTTCCCATCCGTTGGGTCATTGTTATCGATTGGTCATTCTAAGACAATTGAGGTATTGAATTGGGACTGTCGAGGATAGTTCCCATCCGCTGAGTCATTGTTATTGATTGGTCGTTCTAAGACATTCTAGGTATTGAATTGGGACTGTTGAGGATAGTTCCCATCCACTGAGTCATTGTTATCTATTGGTTGTTCTAAGACAAATGAGCTATTGAATTGGGACTGTCAAGGATAGTTCCCATCCGCTGAGTCGTTGTTATCGATTGTCCATTCCAAGGCAATCGAGGTATTTGAATTGGGACCACTGAGGACGGTGCCCATCCGTGAGTTATTGTTGTCGTATTGTCCGAATCAAGGCAGCACACTATCATTCTAGTGAATTCGGTAATTTTGTGATCGTTGCCGTTTGTAGTTAATTGTGTTTTGGAGGCTAGTACCGTCTAGTGCTCCATAGGTAAGTTTGGGGATTGAACCTTCGCGGTTGGTTTCCCAACACCTACAGTTCAGTAGGTCACGGTCCCTGGGTGATCTCATTATGGGTATAAGTCTGGGGCTTGAACCTTCACGGTTGGTTTCCCAGCACCTTCAATTTTGCAGGTCACGGTCATGTTGATGATCTCATTATGGGTAAGTTTGGGGCTTGAACCTCCGCGGTTGGTTTCCCAACACCTACAGTTCAGTAGGTCACGGTCACTCGGTGATCTCATTATGGGTAAGTCTTGGGGCTTGAACCTTCGCGGTTGGTTTCCCAGCACCTGCAATTCAGCAGGTCACAGTCACTGGATGATCTCATTGTGATATAGCTTCGTGCTGTGTGGATTCGGACCCTCATTGTGATATATCCTCGTGCTGTGTGGATTCGGCCCCTCATGTGATACAGCTTCGGGCTATTTGGCTTCAGGCCATTGTGATGATTTGCAGCTTAGACTGAGTGGATTTCAGGCCGTGAGATTTTGCAGCTTCAGCTGAGGGATTTTAGGCCATGTATGATGTATTGGTGTTTCCGTTAGAGCCTTCGGGCATTGTGGTTTGTATCTATTTCAGCTTTGGTTTGGTTTACCTTCGGGAAATTCGTTGTTGTGTTCCATATTGATGATTCGCTGTTAGGCACTTGTGTTCTAACCTAATGAGCAGGTATTGATCGTATGCCATGGGCATAGTGTTTCACGAATGCTCGGGTCCTACCTTAGTTTGTGAGCATCTCATATTATCTTTGTTGTACCGTTTATTTTGCCTTTGGATGCATATCATGTTGTACATGTATTTGATATTCATTATCTGGATGACTGACCCCATAGGGGCGGAACATGTTCTAATGTTTCAGGTGTTTGCGAGGAGAGAGTTGAGACACAGGGGCATGACGATGGCAATGAGGCATTTGAGAGATACTAGTCCCGAGTTGTTTCGGTGTTCATGTTGGTTAGTCCGTTCGGAGTGTTCTCCAGTTTGTCAGTCGTTGTCATTATGTATTATCCGAGCAGGGCTCGTGGATGTTGTTGTATTTTTATTTTGGCCATGTAGGCCCATCATTGTTATTGAGATTCCACGTTGGAATATTGTGTCGGATATCATAATAGGGACTGTGATTTTCCTTTTTGGTCAGATTGATGTATTTTAGTCACGTTCGCCTGGTGGATTTCCTGGTGTGGGGTCCACGATACTGTAATAACCCAATGGGATTTTGGGGGTGTTACACATTGGACGGAGTTTTCCACCACGTGTTGGTCCGACGGGATCGTCTTGGAATTTGGCAATGGATGTTGGATCACAGATTATCATGATTATGTGTTGAGGTTGTCATGTTGAGTTTTTCATTGTAGGTCTTCTTATAAGTGAAGTCCGTAAGTTATTATTATTCATTAATTGTCGAATAATTACTCATTGTATAATTATTGTACTTGTACTAACATTGTTTTGCTAACCTATTCGGGGGTGGATATGTGTTTCAGGTTCAGGTGCTAGAGGAGTGGGAAGCAGCCACTGGGATAGCATGATGACGAGGGTGCACAGTGATGTTACCCTTCTAAAGTATTTTCACAGCTTGTGCTCGTGTTTTGAATTAGTACTCGACTGCATTGTTCCTTTGTTGTATAGTTGGGAGAGTTGTATATTGTTGTTATTTACAATTAAACCTGGTTTGTAATAATTACACTGTTATTGGGATCTAAATAGTATGTATATTTTACTTACTAGCCTAGTAAATCCTTATAAAAAGGGATTAGGACACTTTAATAACCTTGAATATCTTGGGGGTGTTACAATGTGTTCGAGCCGCTTGGTTGTACCAAGAATATAACAATCGAACACCAAATCTAGTACAATACTATATAGAAATCGATGTAAGTACGTGTTACCTTCTTTAAGTGATCAACACAAGTATCTACTCTTGAAGATGCAAAGCAAGTTATGAATTATACAAACATGATTATATATTGATAGTGAACTAAGAAGATACTTTATGAATGGTACATTATATAATGACAATACTCGAATAAGCAAGTAATTTGATGCTCAGTAGGCTTGAATGGAGTCACATGATGTTGGATGTTTTTGATGACCTATCAGTTCCAAAGACGAGCCATTTTCCGATGAGTAGGGCCCACATACTATCGCTAGAGTCTCCCCAGTATTTAGTTATAAAACTATACTCTAGCGTGATCTTTACCTTGCTATTTGTATGTGATCTGCCTGAGCCGCTTGTTATCCCAGGACAACAAATATCAAATACCAAATCTATTATAATAGTATATATAACAATCGAGGTAAGTACATATTATCTTTCTTTAAATGCATATTGTTTATGATATGAAGTTAGGAATGATTCATACAAGTATTTAGCCTTGAAGATGCAAAGAAAATTCTGAATTATATGAACATGATTATAAGTTGATAGTAATTTAATAATGATAGTTTATGAATGGTACATTAGTATAAAGGTAACATCTGAATAAGCAAGTGATACTTGATGCACAAGAGGCTTTAATGGACTCACATGATGTTGGCTGTTTCTGATGACCTATCAGTTCCAAACATAGGCCATTTATAATGCCGAGATTTTTATTTCAGTTTGTCTTGAATTACTTATCATTGTGTGCTGAATATTTTTCCATTATTCATTAAATAAAATTAAACTTTACATGTGTACTGCTTGTGGCGATTATGTCGTGATATTCGTCGAGTGCGACTTGTCGTTGCATATGTTGTATGGATCCTGTGGATGTGTATATGATATGGCATATTGTATTTCATTATTGGTTTACCTCTTAAAAGGTGTTATTGGCTCGTGGTGTCCTTTACTTTTGAGTCAGTTGCGTTCGGGGTTCTTTTGGAACCATATCGAGCTGATTCTAGCCTTTGTGTGCAGCGAACATGCAGGCACATGAGCAGGTGCTCGTGAACACACCAATTCTCGGGCAGAGAGCAGCGCATGACCATACGCATGGTCTGGAGCATGAGCATATTGCCGTGCATTCTTTTTTTTTTTCAAACTATTGATCTTGAGCACGACCAGATGCACGAGCAATTGCTCATTCTTGCCTGACTTTTACCCGATTTACATTTCCTCATCTCCCATCTCGCGGCTATTGTGGCATTTGATGAGGGTTTGAGTCCCTGGACCAATTTTACTCCATTCTCAATGGTGTTTTGGAGGGTTAATGACGTGTATATCAACATCTAATCCTTCATTCTTCGTTTGGTCGAAAGTATTTTATTGAATCCCTAAATTGAATTTTTGGGTTTTTCATCTTGATGCCGATTTTAGTATGATTATGATGATCGGTTGGTGTTATTTCGTCTTGTTAATCGTATTTTATGGGTTGTATATCCATATCTAGAATTCTATCAACCGGGTTGGTGATTTTGGTGTTCTTGAGAAACTTTGAGCGTTTAATGTTTAACTAAATGTCTCAATGGGTTTCCCTTCGGGTGTTGAGAGTGTTTTCCACCATTTTTGGTTGTTGTTCTCATAGTAATTATGATGTTGTTTTCTCATGGAGTTTGTAGGTTTCAGGACTTTTCGATTGAGGAGTGTTCTTCAGAGTGTTCGTGCATCGGTTGTCGAGGCAAGTATCTTGTCTATATAAATTATATCTTGTGAATTGAGGTTATGTATTGTTTTTGTGAAGGTTCGCTCATTGTCGTTGATCGTGGATTGTGTGATTGATTTGTTATTGATGCCCCATTGTATTGATGATGTTCTTGAATGTTTATTCTCGTGTAAATATGTTAGTTTTGATGATTGTATCTGTTTCTTGTACATTCAGATGTGTATTGTGTTGTGTTGTTGGATTTGTTATGTTGATTGTGTATGGATCATGATGATGTGCGAAGTTGATAGTGTCACTTTGATTTGTGATGTGTAGTGCTTAGGATCTTGTTCAACCAGGTAGGGTCCGACAGGGACTATGGAGTTGTTACTTGTAGAGCATGAATAGTGTTTTGTGTGATACCAGGTAGGGTCCAACGGGGCCTTTGGAGATTACTTGAGTAGTCCGAATAATATTTTGTGTGATGCTAGGTAGGGTCAGACTGGGAGGAGTACAAATAGTGCTTTGCGTGATGACAGGTGGGGTCTGACGAGTCCCCTGAAGTTCTTTAATTAAGGAGTATGAACAATATTTTGTTTTAGTACCAGATAAGGTCTGATGGGGCCTTTGGAGTTTGTTACTTGAGGAGTACGAACAATGTTTAGTCATGAGTTATCCAACAAGGTATGATCTAATAGGACTCTAGGCTACGTACTTCATGAGTACGATATCGGGATAACATATGATCTTATGTCATTATGAAATAAATTTTTAGGCTGAGACCCTAAAGATTTTGAAATGATTTATAACTTTAGACAGAGATCCTAAAGGATTTTATTTTCTAAAACTCCTAAGATGATGAAACATTTTCAAAGACTTGAATTTGATTTCTCAATTTGAAAACCTCTCGGAAATTCTTCATAAATGATTCTCATTGTTTGACTCTTAAGTGATGTTTGCGTTTTATATAGTCTGAATACTTGTACTACCGCTTTATATCCCGAGCGCTAGCCCCCAATCTGAGGGTGGATGAATTTGCATGCCACATATTTCCCGTTCGAGGGAGTATTCGCGGGTCGAAATGAAGGATGATGAAAGGCGACAATGCTAATAACATTAGAGTCGGTGTATGGCTTGTTAGGAATATGCCCTCGAATGCAACTCAGATGATGAGAGAGTGAGAACATTGTAGCGTAATTATGAATATTAAATTAAATAAGACATTTATTATTTCTATATTAATGTATATCACTGGTATTGTGATTTGGTATATAAATAGTTTTTGCATTTGAGAGCAAACATTTCACTCCTTATGGAGATAAGATGATAGACAGTGGAAGTGTTTAGGGCTCGAATGCTTAACTGGTTCACAAGTTGATAAAATTTAACTGGGCAGTAAGTTTATACAAGACTTGTATAACGTGTACATTGAAATGTAGAGTACCTCTTCACTAAGGGTTAGTGGGAGCGCATGTTATAGGTATGCTAATGGGATTAGTACACTCGAACTCGACTCACCTTGATTCGGTTGCATAGATTTCATTCTGGGATTGTCAATGATTGAATCGAAAGGTTGTGATAGATTTACATGAACCTTTGACTTTAGGTTTCAGTAGGAGATATGTTTGTGACATTAATTTAGTCATTAGAGTAGTTCGATCCAATTGCCGGTTGGTGGGATCAACCTTGAAGTGCAATTTAGTGGGCAAGTAGCAGTCTGTATTGAATACCAAGATAGGATTCTTTCTCTTTGCAGTGAGCAGGTAAATGTCCTATGCGATTAATGTCAAATGAGTTCATAAGTCTTTAGCCAAAGCATTTAGAGCTAGTTGTATTTGACACACGAGAGCTCGGCGATCTCGGTTTGCATTAACACATGCATAGAGTCTACAATAGGGTTTGATATTACTTTGATCCTAATACTTGACCGGGACATATAATTGAAGGGTTTGTACGTATATGGTAATCACGAGTTAATGGTTTTATAATGATTCTATCATTCGTTATCAGTTGGTTTACGGTGCGGGCCACTAGGCTGGCTAAGTGTCACCCGCACTCCTTGGTTCCTCCCATTGTCGACTGAGACGGACCTATGGAGTCGCGCACAAGGATATTTTATGGAAAAATATGTATTTATTATCTATTCATTAATATTATATATTAGATATATAATTTGATTTGTTGGATAAATTGATGCAGTCTTATGAATTGAAATTAATTATTGGGTGATTAATTTAATTCATAAATAATTATTTTTGGAGAACTATAATTATAATATTATATTTGATATAATTAATTAATTGGATATATTTGAGATAAAATGAAATGTACTTAATGGACTACACACGCGAACGTCCGATATACGAACCGAGTGGCTCGAATCGTTTCTTCTTATCAAATCCATGTGGCCCGCCCCTTTCTTCTCCATCTTATCTTCCGTAATATTTATTTAATGTCATTATTTGTGGGTGTCTGTTTTCATATGTCTTATACATGTTTTTATTGTAACACCCCCAAACCACTTGGGAATATTACAGCACCGCAGACCCTCTCCGCGAGGATCTACCAGGCTAAATACAAGACAATGCATCACTTCACATGCCGACATGGCTACGTAAAGGACCATTAGACCGATTTGGTCTTTTACCATAACACAATACACAACATTACGTACAAGATTCTTTCCCAAAACTCATTCCCACGCAGGGGCTGAAATAAAAATACACATCCCATAAATCTGGGGAACAACACATCGGAGGTATAACCAACACGACTCTACAATTGGTCTTCACGTGATTAGTATCTTCGTCTCCCATCATCCTTCGTATCGATCCTGTGATTCGCTCCCACTACTGCAAGTACACGGGCCTTGTCTGAGACATCCACCCCCCGAATACTCGGGGGTTAGCAAAACTCCACTGTTTTGCTAGTGCAAGTATAAAACAGAAGTACAAGACATACACAACGTGCTTCAAGAATATAATAATCTTGAATATATTTCCCGAGATAATTCACTTAATCAAAACAGTTTGATTTATAAAAAGGGTAGGAAATAATACCATGTATCTCTTACAAAACACTTTATAATCTCGGGAGTTTGAAAACATTTGGAAATAAGGAATTCTCAAGTCTTTCAAAAACACTTGGGGGCACGGCCCAAAATCGTCTTTCCAAAATACGATTCCAATAATAAAACGCGGTTTCACAACCCAATTCACAACACACGGGGTCCAAGACCCAAATCATAAGCCACAGGTTCCACGACCCGAATCACATAACACATGTTCCTAAGGATTATTCGCGTCTCGTGCTAACAAGCCACGAACCTCAGATGCTCCCGTAGAACACACCCGAGTGAATAACACAATAGGAAACCATACCAAATCACATGTCCTCGTGACAACAGTCACGGAACCATTCCATACCACAACCATAAGTTATCCCGGCATCGGGCTAACAAGCCACGAACCTCGGAGTCCCCGCAAGACATACCCGATGATAACCCCACAAGTTATCTCGGCATCGGGCTAGCAAGCCCCGAACCTCAGAGTCCCCGCAAGACATACCCGGATTGGATAACCCTACGGTCACACCCGACCCATACTAGCAAGTATGGATCCCGGAGATTCAACAATCGTACCCGGAGGTGCATCACTATCAACGATCACATAACAATAAGCAGAATATCAAGCCAAGCAACACTTAAACATCACAACCTCCTTTCAAAGGAGTATCAACTAATATCACACCCAATACGTTCTTACCGAACAAGTACACATAACAATACGTAATCCCCGACAAAGGATTACGGTCTATTAAACTCACTCAAAGTGGTCATACCATCTTTTCAACATACAAAACCAACACATATATCCCGAGAACACATATATTCACGAAGTACACGAATTATCGTTGAAAGACAACATTTATCGAGAACATACCGATCCCTTTTTACGTTCATTAAACATTGGGTTTCGTATATAATCATTTGTCCATAATTACGACTACGAAACGTATGGACAAGATACTTGCCTCGATATCACGAGCGACGAAACGACGAACGGGCACGATCGGGCAACCTTCGAACTTCCAAAAAATGATCAAGACTTCGACAGCCCACAAACACTACGAAAATAGCATCACCACGAATCAATAACACTAATCGAAATCCGACACGATCCTAAAAACGACAAGGATCTAAGTGTTCTCAAAGAAATCAAGAATCGTTGGTCTGGGCTATAAAAATCGATGAACGGTTAACAAAATCTGAAGATTACGGTCAAGACAAACAAGAACAAATAACCGATCGGATGATAGCGGTTAAGAATCACAAATCCAAGCAAAAACCCCAAATTTAAGAAAATAGGGTTCTAAAAAGAGATTACCTTGATTTGGACCAAGAAGACGATTAGATGTTGTTAAACATCTACAAATCCGCTCAAAGATGAAGCTAGAAGAAAAAGATCGGTCCTACTCGCCTCTGGATCTCACTCCCGTCGGAAGGGATGAAGAAAAGTGGGAAAATGACGACTTAATCTGCTTGTCGGTATTTATCTTTGGGCCGATTATTAGCGTGCGCTAAACACCATGCATTAGCTTGCGCTAACGGGGTCAACGCTTCAGAGAAACTGCCTATAACAAAGTTAGCGTGTGCTAGCTAAAAGCCGTAGCGTGCGCTAACGGGTCACAAAACCAGTCCAGTAGCCCCTGGACAGAACTGCACCTACCGGGTAGCGTGCGCTAGAAAGAAGAGAGAGCGTGTGCTAAGCAGTCGATAGCGTGCGCTAGCTATCGGCCTTAGCGTGCACTAACAAAGCTCCAGTCCCAGTCCAATAGCTACTGGACTGCCTATGGACTACCAGTTAGCGTGCGCTACATATTCAGTAGCGTGCGCTAAACACCACGCAGTAGCGTGCACTATGCCTCAAGCATTAGCGTGCGCTGCACCACAAAAACTCAAAAACTCACATAGTGATCCGAAACGCCTCCAAACACGTGTCCCAACAAGACACACCCAAACATGGCACAAAATTCCAACGATGAGGACAATGACAATCCGATCAAACCCAGAAAACTCAACGATTCCGGAACAAAAATCTCGGGTATTACATTCTACCCCTCTTAAAAGAAGTTTCGTCCCCGAAACTTGAAACATAAAACGAATAACGCAAAACAATTCCAGATGGCACAAGCTATCCATTGTTGAAAACGTGAAACGAATCACATGCAGCACGTGTCTGCTACCATGCATGTCGCTACGTCAGAAAGATAACAGAACACAACGAACAAAATCAATATGGTTGACCAGCCCGAATAGTACGCCAATCACAATGCGATCTAATCGCTGAACAAATACGAAATTCCACAACACGAGGATTGGGAGGTCGAAAATGAAGCAAATTTTCCAAACTTAAGGAAATCACGAAGGAGTCCGAACGCTCAACAATTACGAAACGAGGTCAACAAAAACTGAACCATCAAACGATTGAGTTACAAAGATCGAGACAACAACAGTCGATCAATCATGTTCGAATCACGACGAACAATAATACTCAAACAACAACCCTAAAGTTCACATCTCGACTCGAGATAATATACGATCCGGTGAAGACAACAAGATGTGTATTCACATAAGATCCACAGGAAAGGGAATAGCAATTGGAAAGTCATAACGACAAACGGTTATTCTGAAACAATACCACAACTCGTTCGATCAACAAAAGCACAAGACAGGACAAGTTCAGAAAATATCAACGAACATAAACGATTCGACAGAGTCGAAAGTATAGAGTTCAAAATCCGATCCACTTCAAATAAAAGAGGTTAATCTCCGGAATATCGAAACAACAAAACGAGGGAAATAACATAACAAACAACTGATAGGCTAAGCCACTCAGGGGCTTCTCGGAGTCGATCCAGATATCGGTGCTCAAGTCCGTGCCCCGGATGGCTCGGTAACCATCTCGCAAAACTGAACTCGGTGTCCCTCGAGTCTGCACCTTTAACACGTTACTGGCGGAGAAGGACAATGTGCACGAACATGTCCCGCCACATTACAGTTAAAACATCTCCTGGATTTACCAGGAGTCAGAGCAGACGACTTGGAACTCTCAGTTCCACGCATCGAGCGATGGAGCTTCACAGCGGAAAGGCTACGACATTGAAAACTAGAAACACCAACTCCTGCACCGTCCACACGGTCATCGGACTTCCTCTGCTTCTTCGACTCGGGCACACGCTCCGACGATAACGAAGCTAGTTCACGGGCTAATGCGCGATCTTGATAGTCCCTCAACGAGGTGCAATTGAATCCCGACATATACATGCGAATATCCGGCTTCATCCATCTGTCAAAGTGAAGGATTCTCTCTTCCTCGGTTCTCACCCGGTCTCGCACATAACTGAGTTGTTTGCTATAATCGATGATAGCTTGCGACACCGATATATCTTGCGGTTCTACCAAGTAGAATTCGCGAATCCTCTACTCTATAATCGGTTTCGGACAGAACTCAGCTTCCATAAATGCTTGGAACTCCGCCCACGTGACATCACGATCACGAGGTTTAACAGCTTCCCACCAATTAGCGGCATCTTTGTCGAGAAGGTACTGAGCGATAGGTACCTTCCGCTCTTCAAGACATCCGACATCCTCGAAAATCTTTCCCAACTGGAAAATCCAACCATCCCAGCCCAACGCATCCGCAGCACCGGCGAATCGAGGGGGATTCATACGAACTACTTCGCAAAGCCATTGATTTACACCAACGTTCTGACTCGCGTCAATGCTACGTTGAACCACCTGGGTCAACTGAGTCATCTGAGTCGCTACTTGTTGCAATATAGTAGCAACACCCAAACTAAAATCATTCCCAGCGGCATTCTCTCGATTCCGCATCTGATCCCCATGGCCATCAGCACCACGGTTACGACCACGACCTCTGCCCCTCGGCATACTAACAAACAACAACCTAGGATAACGAAAGATCATAACTCATAGCAAGATATTCGCATCTCTGTCTTTAATCCAACATCATTAAATCATATACATATTACCATTTAATTCCAGCTAGAGCACAATATACAAACTATTATACCAAAAATCTTCATTTATAATGCCGTTGTTATGCGATTTAAAAATGCAATTAAATTGAAATCGTCCATTATATCAAAATCATTTTCTGTACGGTTTCCGTGCCGGAGCTCACCAAGTTGAAAACCATTTTCAAAAACGTTCCAAAATGCCAAAAAAAGGCCGATGATGGTAATACTTTCCAAATACTCCCCAAAAGTCATTTTCCAAATACCAAATACCATCATCAAATACCATTTGGAATTACAAGGTGTAGACGCGGAAATTCAATAGTTTCAAAATATATGTTAAGTCACCCGACAAAAGAGTTAGGAAAAAGGGTCAACGAAATAATTCAAATTTACAAACCCGAAAGGTCATTTTGAAACACACACTATTTGGTAAAAGTACCCAAAAAGTCATTTTGGACTTTACACACGCAGCGGACAAGAACACAGTTCAAGTTACACATAACCACACACAACAATTGTTATTCATGAACAACACACATAGAGTACGGTCTCAAACGGTCAGCCTAACAATCGCAAAAGTTAGACTTACGGCCAGAATGTAGTTTCCGAGCTTCTACTCAGACCGATTAGGGTATGATTTAACAGAGACTTAGCGTGCGCTAGCCATGCCACGTTAGCGCGCGCTAGCTATTCTCATCCAGCAACACATTCATGAACATATACCAAATAATGCCAAATGCCAAAGGTTACAAATAAACAACAACATACGAATCCAAACGCCAACAATTTACATTCTCACTACATATCGTTTAACCAAAAAAGTTGAAGGCGAAAGTCACGTCTCAAGTAAACTATTGGTAGACCTCGTTTAAGCATTTAAAATCAAATTTTGAAAATTTTCAATGCAAGATGAAAATATAATATGTGTAGTTTGAATTCTCAAAATCTTTGGTCTCGAGGTCATCATATGAAAATCAAATCATTTTTCCTTCTCGAAGGATATTTTTATATAGAATTTACGTGACTTCCCCAAAACATTTGAAATTGAAATACCACATTGATAAAATTTTATTGAGTAACCAATTCAAAACATCACTCCTGTAAAAATGATTTTACACAAAGATGTAAATATATATATACATACATACCGGTACTACTCTTTATTCCAACACAATACGAGAATCAAACAAGTATGGAGTAAGTATTCACGAGGCACAATTAAACTCCACATAATAACATAGAATCACATAAACTCGTATAATACGAGACACAACAAAGTAGGGAGACTTACATCCACAGATCCCATGAAGATGATGGTTGCGCCTCGATACTAATCACGACCGACAACTCAGACGACGCGTCGCGACACCACTCAGTCAGACCAAATCTGACAAGACAAGACCCGACAACACACAACTCAACCCGACAGCCTAGGTTTCCTCAACCTAAGCTTCGATACCATATTCTGTAACACCCCCAAACCACTCGGGAATATTACAGCGCCGCATACCCTCTCCGCGAGGATCTACCAGGCTAAATACAAGACAATGCATCACTTCACATGCCGACATGGCTACGTAAAGGACCATTAGACCGATTTGGTCTTTTAACATAACACAATACACAACATTACGTACAAGATTCTTTCCCAAAACTCATTCCCACGCAGGGGCTGAAATACAAATACACATCCCATAAATCGGGGTAACAACACATCGGAGGGATAACCAATACGACTCTACAATTGGTCTTCACGTGATTAGTATCTTCGTCTCCCAACATCCTTCGTATCGATCCTGTGATTCGCTCCCGGCTACTGCAAGTACACGGGCCTTGTCTGAGACATCCACCCCCCGAATACTCGGGGGTTAGCAAAAGTCCACTGTTTTGCTTGTGCAAGTATAAAACAGAAGTACAAGCCATACACAACGTGCTTTGAGAATATAATAATCTTGAATATATTTCCCGAGATAATTCACTTAATCAAAACAGTTTGATTTATAAAACATATTATAATCTCGGGAGTTTGAAAACATTTGGAAATAAGGAATTCTCAAGTCTTTCGAAAACACTTGGGGGCACGGCCCAAAATCGACTTTCTAAAATATGATTCCAATAATAAAACGCGGTTTCACAACCCAATTCACAACACACGGGGTCCAAGACCCAAATCACAAGCCACAGGGTCCACAACCCGAATCACATAACACATGTTCCTAAGGATTATTCGCGTCTCGTGCTAACAAGCCATGAACCTCAGATGCTTCCGTAGAACTTACCCGAGTGAATAACCCAATAGGAAACCATACCAAATCACATGTCCTCGTGACAACAGTCACGGAACCATTCCATACCACAACCATAAGTTATCCCTGCATCGGGCTAACAAGCCACAAACCTCGGAGTCCCCCCAAGACATACCCGATGATAACCCCACAAGTTATCTCGGCATCGGGCTAGCAAGCACCGAACCTCGGAGTCCCCGCAAGACATACCCTGATTGGATAACCCTACGGTCACGCCCGATCCATACTAGCAAGTATGGGTCCCGTTGATTCAACAATCCTACCCGGAGGCACATCACTATCAACAATCACATAACAATGAGCAGAATATCAAGCCAAGCAACACTTAAACATCACAACCTCCTTTCAAAGGAGTATCAACTAATATCACACCCAATACGTTCTTACCGAACAAGTACACATAACAATATGTAATCCCCGGCAAAGGATTACGGTCTTTTAAACTCACTCAAAGTGGTCATAGCATCTTTTCAACATACAAAACCAACAAACATATCCCGAGAATACATATATTCACGAAGTACACGAATTATCGTTGAAAGACAACATTTATCGAGAACATACCGATCCCTTTTTACGTTCATTAAATATTGGGTTTCGTATATAATCATTTGTCAATAATTACGCCTATGAAACATGAAACGTATGGACAAGCTACTTGCCTCGATATCACGAGCGACGAAACGATGAACGGGCACGATCGGGCAACCTTCGAACTTCCAAAAAACGATCAAGACTTCGACAACCCACGAATACTACGAAAATAGCATCACCACGAATCAATAACACTAATCGAAATCCGAAACGATCCTAAAAATGACAAGGATCTAAGTGTTCTCAAAGAAATCAAGAATCGTTGATCTGGGCTATAAAAATCGATGAACGGTTAACAAAATCTGAAGATTACGGTCAAGACAAACAAGAACAAATAACCGATCGGATGAGATCGGTTAAGAATCACAATCCAAGCAAAAACCCCAAATTTAAGAAAATAGGGTTCTAAAAAGAGATTACCTTGATTTGGACCAAGAAGACGATTAGATGTTGTTAAACATCTACAAATCCGCTCAAAGATGAAGCTAGAAGAAAAAGATCGGTCGTACTCGCCTCTGGATCTCACTCCCATCGGAAGGGATGAAGAAAAGTGGGAAAATGACGACTTAATCTTTCTTTGTCCGGTATTTATCTTTGGGCCAGTTATTAGCGCTAAACACCCTGCATTAGCGTGCGCTAATGGGGTCAACGCTCTAGAGAAACTGCCTATAACAAAGTTAGCGTGTGCTAGCTAAAAGCCGTAGCATGCGTTAACGGGTTACAAAACCAGTCCAGTTGCCCCTGGACATAACTGCACCTACCGGGTAGCGTGCGCTAGAAAGAAGAGAGAGCGTGCGCTAAGCAGTCGATAGCGTGCACTAGCTATCGGCCTTAGCGTGCGCTAACAAAGCTCCAGTCCCAGTCCAGTAGCTACTGGACTGCCAGTTAGCGTGCGCTACATATTCAGTAGCGTGCGCTAAACACCATGCAGTAGCATGCGCTATGCCTCAAGCATTAGCGTGCGCTACACCACAAAAACTCAAAAACTCACATAGTGATCCGAAACGCCTCTAAACACGTGTCCCAACAAGACACACCCAAACATGGCACGAAATTCCAACGATGAGGACAATGACAATCCGATAAAACCCAAAAAACTCAACGATTCCGGAACAAAAATATCGTGTATTAAATTTATATCTTATCAAACATGTTATAAAAACAAGAAAAACACACACACACACACACCACATATACACATTTCGCCCATGAGCTAAGGGAGGCGAGGAGAGAATTTTTTTCCTACTTCTTGTTCATCTTAGAGAAAAGGAAAAAGGAAGAAAAGAAGAGAATAAAAACATTATATCAATTCCTAGCCGTGCTCTTAGAGAACGAATTGATATAGAATTCTTTCGATCAATATCCTCGGGTGGTAACGTAGAGACACTCATTTTCGGTGTTGAATTATTTATGAAGCTTAAACGAATTGGATTCATATTAGTGTTGGTAATACAAAAAGGAATGGAAGTTTCCGTTGCTAGGGAACTTTGCAAAACTTGGCCCGATTTTTCCTTCAGGATAAAGTATCAAGGGACTACGAGGGTATGACTTTTTTAATTTTATCTTTGCCTACTTATATTCGATATATGATACTTGGTCGATCCTCTTAAGGGTTTGTTTTGTATTCAGTTAGACTGGCTTTATTTT
The DNA here is from genome assembly GCA_033398695.1 of Orobanche coerulescens. Classification (NCBI taxonomy): domain Eukaryota; kingdom Viridiplantae; phylum Streptophyta; class Magnoliopsida; order Lamiales; family Orobanchaceae; genus Orobanche; species Orobanche coerulescens. The sequence goes on from CM065802.1 coordinate 198,013,147, forward strand.
TCTGCTGCGTAGAATTAGGTCGAAAACGGCATTCAGAACAGCCAAAAACGCGGGCTGAACTCAAAGAACCCACACCACGGGCCGCGACTCGGCTTTAGTGTGCCGCGGCCCTTGTCCTTGCGCTGCCAGGCCTAGGCAATTTTTTTCCTTACGGGCCACGGCTCAGGATGAGCGTGTCGCGGCCCTCGGTACAATTTGTACCGGTTAGCTTGGAGCTGTGTCTGTGACGCGGCTCTGACTCGAAGCGACGCGGCCCTTGACCAAAATATATCGTTTTGGCCCGTCTTTCTTCGTTTAAGCTTCCGGTCTCTAATTTCCTACAAAACATATAAACATAATGCATTAAAAGCTCATTTATGCATATTTAAACACAAAATGGATATAAAATAATGATAATTAAGCGCACAAAAATACATCTAACAGCTACTGATAGAAGAACAAATCCTAAAGCAGAAATGAAAAGTTCATTGGCTTTCTTGTGGAGATGGTAACAATAGGTACTTTCATGCATCCTTGCAAACCAAAAGGAAATCAAACATTAGGGTGCTGTATGATGAACATGGGAGAAAGCTGGTTCAAGAAGAAGACATAAATAATGAGATACTTTCATTATACAAAACCCTACTTGGAACACAGGCCAACACTGCCCAAGGAGTGGATTTAAGTGTTATTATAACTGGAGCAGTGTTAGGCCATGACCAGAGAGTGAATTTGATCTCCCCAGTCACATCTAAAGAAATTTTGGATGCTCTGAATACAATTGGTAATGACATGGCTCCAGGGGTGGATGGATATATAGCCAAATTCTTTAAAGCTGCTTTGAGTGTAATTGGACTAGATATCAGTGCTGCTGTACAGGATTTCTTTAGGTCAGGAAAATTACTGAAAGCTGTCAATATTACCAAGATCACACTATTACCTAAGTCGGCTTCTGCAAACACAATCAGAGACTATAGGCCTATCTCTTGCTGCTCTGTAATTTATAAAATCATATCAAAGATTCTCACTAGAAGGATGAGCACAGTCATGGATATGCTAATTGGCCCTGAGCAAGCAACCTTTGTTCCAGGGAGAGTTATTCATGATAATACAATTCTGGCCCAAGAAATTATAAGAGGTTATGGGAGGAAGGGATTATCTACTAGGTGTATGATCAAATTGGATCTACAAAAAGCTTATGATTCAATACAGTGGTCTTTTATAGATTCTTTGCTTAGACACCTTGGGTTCCCGCAACAATTTGTGGATTGGCTGAAGGTATGTCTCACCCATGTCTCATACCAAATATGCTTTAATGGCCAATTGTAACCCTCATTGGAAGGAAAAAAAGGTCTGAGGCAAGGAGACCCAGTATCAACTTACATATTTGTGATATGCATGGAATATCTGAGCTGCCTTTTCAAAACACTGGAGAATCACAATGAGTTTAGATATCATCCTAAATGTGGGGCTCTAAGGATTAACCATCTGGAATTTACTGATGATCTGCTTCTGTTCTGTAAAGGAACAAAGAAAGCAGTATGTTCCATGATGTCAAAATTTGATCAGTTCAGCAGGACTTCAGGTTTGATAGCCAATCTGAATAAGAGTGAAATCTATGGAGCATGGATAAAAGATGATGTGCTGGAAGATATAGCTAGACAGTTGCAATTGAAGATAGGGGTGCTTCCTTTCAGATACTTAGGAGTGCCTCTAAATGCGAAAAGGTTATCAATTCATCAATAGCAACCACTATTAGAAAGGATCCTAGGAAAGATGAGACATTGGTCTACAAAGTTCCTAAGCTATGGAGGAAGAGTCCAGTTGGTCCAAAGTGTTTTATATGCTATTCAAAACTATTGGGGCCAATTGTTCTGTTTTTCTAAGAAAGTCCTAAAATCAATAGAAGTTGTGTGTAGAAGATTCTTGTGGATAGGAAAAGGGGATGAATTTAAAAAATCCCCTGTTGCTTGGGATGACATATGTAGAACAAAATCAGAACGAGGTCTTGACTTAATCCATCTGCCCACATAGAATAAATGCTCAATGTTCAGACTACTATGGTCATTGTAGAAGAAAGAAGATAGATTGTGGATACATTGGATTCATTCAATCTACATAAGAGGTGGTGACCTGATGAGAATTAAAGCCCCTGCTCAAAGTTCCTTCTTCTTTAAGAAGATAATAAAACTGCGTGACCAAGTGATGCAACACAATGAGCTGCAGGATATGATGCAAGGAAGAAGTATGCCAACTAAGAAAGTGTATAACCTACTTAGACCCCCAGTAAGCAAGAAAGAATGGAGAGAGCTTGTCTTGAACATGGCAACACCAATAGCTAAATATATAATGTAGATGGCACTTCGAGGGTGACTGGCCACGAAGGATCGGCTCATACAGTTGCAGGTAATTAATGAACAACTATGTGTATTTTGTAAGTCCCAAGATGAAACACTCTCACACTTGTTGTTTGAATGCTATGAAATAAAACCTGTTTGGGCTCGGATGCTAAGATGGGCAGGGAGGAGAATACAACCTGTTGGGTGGGAACAAGAGGTGAGGCTGTTAACAGGGGAGGTGAAGGGCAAATCACCTCGTAACAGGTTTTGGAAAGTTGTGGTTACAGAATTCATATATGCATTAAGAAAGGAGCGTAATAATCGCATTTTTAATGGAAAGGCCTAAAAATTTACAAGAATCACTCATGAAGTAATCTCAAATGCATGTGGAAGATGCTTACTACAAAAGAAGATGCAGGAGTTTGTTAAGAGATTAGGGAATCTATGTTAATTTGGCTTTGTATGTTAAACTGTAGCTTTATGTAAGACTCATGATTTTGAATTTAGAGTTGTACTTGAACTGTTATACTGGAATACAAAAACTTATTTGTTCCAAAAAAAAAAAATTGCACAATGCATGTCGATAATGATAACTATCATTTAGCAAATCATAAGTAAAATTCAAATATTTTGGCACATCCTTTAAGAAAAGCTTGTGGATACATATTGTTGTTTTACATTATCTCCTTAGTATTTTGTCAAGAACAGGATGTCTAATTAAATATAATATTGTTTCCGGAGGGGCATATGTATCTTATAAAACAACTAAATCATCTTGCATAAATAAGTTTAAAACATGAGAAATGCACCTAACATGAAAAATTTTATCACCAATATATGGCCAACAAATATTATTAAGAGATTCTAAACTAACTGTATTATATATAGCATTATCAAGATAAGGTGAAAAAACTTCGCTAGCGAAACCATAATCACATAAAATTTTATGAATGTTATGCAAAATATATTGCTTTATGCAAAGTATTATATTTCCTAAATCCAATTAAATGTTACTGCATCATAAGCATAATCAATCCAATACATGTATGTACATGTAGACATCAAAACATGTAGATCTTTATGATTTAATGAATTAGTTAAATTTCAGTTTTGCCTTATTAACTATCTTTTTAATGTAATGAGTGATGGTAGAATGTGAAACTTTTTACTAGCACGGTTAAAAATTAGTTCAGTAAAATTTTCATACATTTCATTATCGACAAAATCAAAAGAAAGAGTCATATCACACCCAAATTTCACTAATGATTTCCTAATATTCTGAGTCGACTGTATTGAAATATAGAACTCCTATCTTGATTGACGGTAGTCTATGACATCATCATACCTCATAATTGTGTTTGCCTAGACTATATGCCAACTTTATTGGAATGTTGTCTTCATAAATTATCATTTAGCGTCATGTACCCTCCTCCTTTTCAAACTTATACAATTTATTGCAAAGTTGCAATTGGCCAATAAATCCTCAGTACTGGTGGCAACGTCGTTCACCTTAAAATAATGTGCCATAAATATAGTGAAGATGAAATTTAAAGGTTCATTTGTTCCAGTTTTTGTGGTTGCATATCTTCAATGGGAATTTCTTCTTCGGTGAATAGCATTGAGAATTCATAAAAAAGTTCTATTTGCTCAGTTGTATATTCGTCAATAACATAATTGTTAAAATTAGAATGGAGTATAAGCAGCATCTGGAGTACGGTTAGGAGTAGCACCTCATCGAGAAAATCCATCGACACCCTTCTCTTGTCCTTATTGGATTAACCACTTGACATTTTCAGAATTAGAACTTGAAAGTTAAAATTTGAAAACTGGAATTTGAAACTTCAAATTAGTAAGGGTTTAAATAATTAATTAGAGAGTGCAGAGTAGATAGAGTATTGTAGATTGGTGTGATTAAAATTGAGTATGAGAGGAGGTATTTATAGGTGCAGAAAAAAAATATGAATATGACCATTGGAACCTCCGATTCCCAGTTGAATGGATAGTTATGCCAAAAATCTACTTTGATGTCAATTCGAAGAACAAAAAAGAGCTTGTTGTAATCGATCAAACTTTTGAGTCCACGTACTGTGACTCAAACCATTCAGGAAGGACCAAATTATCATGAGAAACCGCTTTCGTAGAAGATTTAAGAAATCCCTTGGTGGATAAGTCCGACGGATCCACTCTTTCTATGCAATGAGAGGAACGCCATGCTAACGATGAGCACATGGATAAGTCATCAAAAAAGAGGAATTGGGTCGTACCTCTACTGGTGCATGCTTTTCGTGTTGTGCTAGCTAGTGTCCTTTGGTCGAACATCTTGCGAATCAAACAAAAAAGTTAAACACCAGCTGAGCACAACTCACACTAGCTCAAAGGTCCACAGTGGAAGGCTCTGTACCAACCACCAACTTATGGCTATCGATCGAAAATATTTTGGCACATTTATCGATCGAAAAGATTCTGGCACATTTTCGAGCATTCCTATTTAAATAAAGTATACGATGGCGCGTTTAGACAACTTATACCCAAAATCAGAGAAAGGACATCCCGAACTTCTTGTTCTTTGAGATTGGTACTATGAATTTTGGTGGTCTTCTTCTCGGATTTTGGTGGTTTTCTTCTCGGATTTAAGTACCCTGAGACTCATGGGTCCCGCTTGTGGGATTCACGACTATAGCAACTAGGCATAAAATGCAAAATATATATAGTGATCAATACTGATACCTTTATTGTTCTTCTAGGTAGTTATGGTATACTAAAAGAGATATTCAATGTCATGTCATGAGTAGAGATGAACTTCCATATCAAACATATATGTTTGTTGAATGTTAATAAATCCTTAGTACTTATTTTCTAGATCAATGAGCATGATATAAGTTTATATCTCCTTTAGTGAGAGAATTACTTATATCTGTCAATACAATTGCTGAGTTATTTGTAAATTTTTAGGCATATAATCCACTTCATAGCTAAATGTCCTAGGTCAAAGACTATCAATTTCAAGAAAAAACAAATTAGATCCTTTAGGTTTCTCAATATAAACCTTGATGTTAATTGAAGTTGGTAAAATTATGGAGTTTTATACTCTCAAGACGGCACCATCCTATGCGGATTTATATATTTTATTTTTGTATTTTTGCTATTTGGGTATTTCAACCTGCTTGAATAGTATTAATATGTTCCATTTGGACATATACGTACTTCTTCTAATGTAATAATAATATTTTTTTTCTTTATGATGATAATATATGTCCGTGATATATGCTTATTCAAGGGCCTTTACCCTCATATCATAATGTGATATATTTTTTTAGTATCAGACAATTATTTTATTTAATTATAAAGTGATAACTTCAAGTATCACTTGCTTATTTGGGTGTTGTGTTTATGCCAATGTACCATTCGTAAATTATCATTCTTTATTCATTATCAATTTATAATCATATTCATATAATTCATAACTTGATTTGCATCTTCAAGACTAAATACGTGTATGAATCATTCATAACTTCACATCATAAACAGTAGACACTTAAGTAAGGGTAATATGTACTTACCTCGATTGATATATACTACTCCATTCCCAAATTTCTTCCTATTTTTTTCAATATGTCCCCCAAATTCGTTCTTATGCTAATAATAGACTCTAATTAACTTAACACTACACTAATACAAGATCTATTCTCCACTCATGTTACACTCCACAATAAACTCAACAATTTTTTAATAAAACTCGTGTCAAAGATTTCCAGGCACAAATTTTTGGAGACGGATGGAGTATTATACTAGATTTAGTATTTGTTTTATTTTTGTTGTCTGGTACAACCAGGTGGCTCGGACACATGACATCCAAATAGCAAGTTAAAGATCATGCTGAAGGGTATAATTTCTTAATGACGACATTGTGTGAGCCTCACTCGCCGACAAATAACCGATCACCGGAACCGATAAGTCACCGGAAACGACCAACATCATGTCCTCCATTGTAGCCTTCTGAGCATCAAGTATCACTTGCTTATTCGGGTGTGGTGTTGTCTTTATACCAATGTACTGTTCATACTATCATTCTTAATTAACTATCAATTTATAACCATGTTCATCTAATCCATAACTTGCTTTGCATCTTCAAGAATAAATACGTGTATGAATCATTCCCTACTTCACATCATAAATGATACAAACCTAAAGAAGGGTAATATATACTTACATCGTTTGCTATATAATATCATACTAGATTTGGTACTTGATTGTTATTGTTATTCCGGTACAACCAAGCGGCCGGACACATCACTTACAAATAACAAATTAAAGATCCCACCATAGAGTATAGTTTCATAACTAGGGTCCCAGGAAAGCCTCTAACGACAATGTATCGGCCCCACTCCCAGTAAATGGCCTGTCTCTGGAACCGATAGGTCATCAGATATGGCCAACATTAGATCATATGACTCCATTCAAGCTTCTTGGGCATAAAGTGTAACACCCCAAAAAATGGCGGCTATTACAGTGCCGTGACACATATCGGTATTCTCGATTCCGTGACTTCTGCTTTCTTGAAAAAAGAAATGACAGCTTCCTTGTATATAACTTTGGGGTTAATATCTAAGAATGGGTAGATCCCATTTTTCTTCATCGCCCGAATGATACAATGCATATCTGTCTGTAGATTCGCCTCGAGCAACCCTTCAAAATCGACTACCACACTGAAGATGATCCGGTGAGTGTATTGAAGATTCAAAGGAATTTCTGCTTTTTAAAAACTAAGGTTTTGAAAGCTTGAAGATGGTAAAGTTGTGAAATGATTTACACCACCTTAAATAAAGAAATGAAAAGACATTTTGAATTTAATATTAATTTAAATTTGTGTCGGTCCACTTTTAAAAAAATATGACGGTTGAGATTTTTAATTGGACATAATGGAGGTCGTGTGAATATGTAGTTGCCACGTGTATATAATAATATAATATTCAAGAGTCGGTCAGTGATAGGAAAGCTTAGCTGGTTGACCGTTTGACTTTTTGACTGCTCTACATCAGGTAGCTTGAGTCGCTTGAGGGTCAGCTAAATTTCTTCGTCGGCTCATCTGGTCTGATCAGGTGGGGTGATTGTTTGCTCTGATTAGGTAGATCCTCCTTCGCTGCATCAGGAAACTCTTCATCATCTGATCTGATCATCAGGTAGCTTTCTCGTCTATATTAGATTCCCAATCTAATAGGCCAAGTCCCTTGCTCAGCTCCAAAAACCTTTCTTCTGGCAAAGGTTTAGTGAATATGTCAAAAATTTGGTATTCGGTGCTAACTATTTCCACTCTAACTCTTTTACTAAGCACATAATCTCTGATGAAATGATGTTTAACGTCAATGTACTTTGTCCTGGAGTGCAATACTAGATTGTTAGTTATTGCAATTGCACTGTTGTTGTCACATCATATGGGAACTTCGTTTGCAATGATGTCGTAGTCCCTTAGATCTTGACTGATCCATAGAATTTGTGCACAACAGCTACCTGCAGTTAGGTATTCTGATTATGCGGTTGAAATTGAATTAGATACCTATTTCTTGCTAAACCAGGATATCAATCTGGTTCCTAGAAATTGGCACGTTCCACTAGTGCTTTTCCTATTAATCTTGCAACCTACAAAATCTGCACCTGAGTATCCTGATAGCTCGAAGTTGTCATCTTTAGGATACGATAGTCCAACATTGACTGTTGTCTTAAGGTATTTGATAATCTTTTTAGCTGCTTCCTGGTGCGACTGCTTTGGCTTGGATTGAAATCTTGCACATACTCCTATAGCATAAGATATATCTGGTCTGCTTGCAGTCAAGTAAAGGAGTGATCCAATAAGTCATATGTAGTGGGTTGGATCTACTGATATGCCTCCTTCATCTGTATCTAGGTGTGTGCTTGTGCTCATTGGTATTCTTGCTGGTTTGGCTAATTCCATTCCGAATCTCTTGATTAAGTCTCTTGTGTATTTGGATTGACTGATGAAAATTTATTATTCATCTGCTTGACTTGCAAATTGAGAAAGAAATACAGTTTTCTCATCATACTCATCTCAAATTCTCCTTGCATGAGATTTGAGAATTGCTCACATAGCTCAGGGTTGGTTGAGCCAAATATGATGTCATCCACATATATTTGAACTAATAATATGTGGTATTCATGCTCTACTCTGAATAGGGTCTTGTCCACCTTGTCTTTGCTGAATCCATTCTTCTCCAGAAACACAGAGAGTGTCTCATACCATGCTCTTGGTGCCTGCTTGAGTCCATATAGAGCTTTTAAAAGCTTGTAGACATTGTCTCCTTTGACAAATCCAGGGGGTTGCTCCACATAGACTTCCTCTTCTAGCATTCAAAATCCTTGAATGCTGCATATGCAAGGAATAGTCTGATGGCTTCCAATCTTGCAACAGGTCAATAAATTTTATCAAAATCTATTCCTTCATATTGTGTATAGCCTTTAGCAACAAGCCTGGCTTTATTCCTAACAACGGCTCCATCTTCATCACACTTGTTCTTGTACACCCATTTGTTACCAATAACTTTCTTGTGATTTGGTCTGTTTGTTAATTCCCAGACATTGTTTCTTTCCATATGATTGAGCTCTTATTGCATTGCATTGATCCATGAGTAATCCTCCAGTGCTTGATCTGTTGTCTTGGGTTCCATATGAGACATGAAGCATGAGAACATTTCCATTCCTGCTGGTACTGTGGACTGCCTGGTTCTGACTCCATCAGTTAGGTTTCCAATGATTTGTTGAATGGGATGATCTCTAAGCCATTTGGGGATTTCTTATTCTTCAGGGTTTGTTCCCCATGTTGAGTTGCTTTGGTGGACTTCTTATCTCTCTGCATCAGCTTGGTTCTGACCTTCTTGATATGCAACTGGATCAACTACGATCTTGTCATCTGCAGGTGTGGATCTTGTCTGTTCTACAGATGGGCCTTCATTAGCTACAGATGGGTCTTCATCAGCTTCATCTGGATTAGGTAGGTTTTGGGGTCCTATTTGATTTGTAGTTGGGTCTTCAGGCTGATCTGCAGGTGAGTCCATCATTCCTGTATCATGAATTATGACTTCTTCCAGGGTGGCGGTTTTGAGCTTATTCTCAATTAATTCTACTTGTTTCCTGTACTCAACAGTAGACTCATCAAATACAACATGAGGTGTTTCTTCCACAACTAAGGTTCTTTTGTTAAATACTCTATATGCTTTGCTTCTTTAAGAGTATCCCATAAAGAGACCATCATCAGTTTTAGCATCGAAGGCATTTAGTTGGGTTTTACCATTGTTGTGGATGAAACACTTACAACCAAAAATATGAAAATATGCAACAGTTGGTGTTCTGCAATTCCAAACCTCATATGGAGTTTTTCCATGTCTCCCTACTTTCATACTCATTACGAGTGTGGCATCTTTGTGTTGTGACTTGACTAGAACCTCTTTGGCGAGTCTCACGCAATCATGGACTGTGCAGCCTTCCTTCGAGGGTTACATTCCTTCTTTCAGCAACACCATTGTGCTGTGGAGTCTTGGCTGTAGAGAGCTCGTGCTGGATCCCATTCTGATCACTGTATTTAGTGATTGATTTGTTGAGAAATTCTCCTCCTCTATCTGATCTAATCTTGATGATTGAGAGGGATTTTTCATTCTGGATCTTCCTTAGCAGCTCAGGTAGTTTTGTCAAAGTTTCACTCTTTTTCTAGAGAAAAACAATCCATGTATATATTGAGTAGTCATGTTCTACTACTAGATCATGCTTCCTTCCACTCAATGTCCTTGGCTGGATAGGGCCAAAGAGATCCATATGAAGTAGATCTAGAATTCTTGTGGTGAGAGTGGTAGGTTGAACTGGTTTGAATGATGCTCTGGTCTGCTTCCCTTTCTGACACGCATCACAGAGAGCTTCCTTTATAAATACTTCTTCTGGAAGTCCTCTGGCCAGTTTTTGAGAACTAATCTTGTTGATGGCTTTGAAGTTCAGATGACATAGTCTTTTGTGGCACAACCATCCATTTTCAGCTATTGTCTTGGAAAGAAAACAGGTGTTGGCAGTTCTTGTGTTCCAATCTATCATGTAGACATATCTCCTTCTGAATCCTTGTAGCTTCACTTCTACAGATAAGATATTTATCACCATGCATTTACAAATGGTGAATACTGCTAGATTCTTCTCATCACATAAGTGACTTATGTTCAAAAGGTTGTATTTGAGACCTTTGACATAATGGACTTTGGATATTGTTATGTTTCCTCTGTGCAGTTCTCCAAAACCTTTTGTCTGTCCTCTAGAGCTATCTCCAAAGGTTACATCTGGGCCTATTTCCTTGGTATAATTTGACAGCACCTTTTTGTTCTCGGTCATGTGTCTTGAGCATCCAGAATCTACAAACCATTTTTCACCTCCTATATTTGAATTTGTGGAGATGTGGTAGTAGTCCTTCCACATTTTCTGCAATCAGACAAGCAGAGATTTAGGTACCCAAATCTGTGTGGTTCCTCGGGGGTTAGTTAGTTTCCTGGAGAATTGATTTCTCCTCGGATTATGGAAGTTGTGGTGATTTTCCCTAAAAGGTGTGTGTTGTCTGGGCCTATATCCTCGATTAGGATTGTGTACTGGATATGCCTCATAAAATTGGTGTTGTGGGCTATTTCTAAATCTTGGCTGAGACCATTTATAAAATCTTTGGGGTCTTCACACCTGTTCATTTTGAAATCTTGGATAACCTTGAGGTTTCCATTTGCCCCTCCCATTTTGAAATCTATTTTGAGGGAGTCTTTGATAATAATGGGCATGTTGTCTAGGCTGCTGCTTCTACCTTGGCCATTGCCTAGTCTCTTGTCTAGGTGGCTGCCTTGTATACCTTGGCTGCTGCCTAAACTTGTGACTTGACTGCTGCCTATTCTGGAATACAGGTTTGTAAGTTGGCTCAGCAGTCGAGACAAGTGTTTCTTCCTTGATGAAAGTAGTTTTTGAACTAGAGGGAGTGTTGGGGTCATATCCAAGGCCTGATCTGGAATAAAGTGGCCTTTTATTCATACACAACTCATCCAAGGTTAGAGATGCCTTCAGGGAAATTATTTTCTTCGCCTGTGTGTTACTAACATGAGCAAACTCACATTTAACATGAGCAAGTGCAGCTGATTTCTCACTATTTGAAATAGTTAATCTTTTTGTCTCAGCTGTGGTATTATCAGCCTGATTTTTCAAATTGTCTATAGCCTGTTTTTCAAATTCAGATTTGATTTTATTCAACTCTAGGCTGAGTTTTTCAAAGTCATTTTTCAGCTGCCTATTCTCATCTTGCAGCTGGGTCTTCTCGGCTGATACAGCTAAGTGTGCAAATTTTAATTTCTCAAAATCCTTGAGAAGCTGATTGAGAGACTCATGTAAGTCCATATCCTGAGACATATCTGAGCTATTATTATTTGAAACTGAGGGTTTAGATGTTACCTCTTCATCAGCTAAGTTGGCCACCAGACAATTATATTCCTCATCATCATCAGAGAAGAATCCGCTGCTAGATTCTACTCCCTCTTGGTATTCTCCAATGAACGTTTTTCTCTTGTCTTCTTTTCTGCCCACTTATTTCTTGCCATCATCCTTCTTAAGATCAGGACAGTCGATTTGAATATGTCCTGTCTTATGACAGTTGTAGCATTTAACCTTCCAGCTTCCAGCCTTTTGATTCATCTTTGGATTTTCTTTATAGTTCTTCTTATACTTGGAGTAGCTTTTCTGGAAGTTGCTGAATCTTTGTATTATGAATGCCATTTCTTCCTCAAAATCTAGGGGATTTGGAGGCTTGACTTCAGATAGGCTCTTGGCAGGGGACTCGGCTCCAAATGTTATTCCCTTCTCTACAGGCTCGGTTGATGATGAATATGGAAGCTCGGACTCATAAGCCTTTAGTCAGACAACAGCTCCTGGATCTTTATCTTGTTGAGATCCTTGGACTCTCTCATGGCCACCGCCTTCATACTCCATTATGGGTTGAGAGATCTTAGAAATTTCCGGGCCATCTCCCTGTTGCCATATGTTTTTCCCAGAGAATTGATTTTATTTATTATCTTTGTGAATCTTGTGTCCACTTGATCAATAGATTCGCCATTCTTCATTTTGAAGTTGTCAAACTTTTGGCTAGCAATTGACAACTTATTCTCTTTTATCAGCTCAGTTCCCTTACACATTACAACTACTGTGTCCCAAATTTCTTTGGCATTTTTGCAATTCTTTATCTTGACCATGGTTGATTTGACAAGAGTCTGGTACAGCACGTCTCTGGTCCAGTTGTCAAGATTGGACAGCTTCCTTTATTCCGGGGTCAGCTCCGTCCTCTTCTTGGGAATCTTCTCTGGCTTCCCGGCTGCAATTTCCTCAGGAGAATTGTCTTTCTCAAAGATGAAAGGACCGTCTTCAATTATGCACCACATGTCGTCATGTATGGATGATAAATGTGGCTGCATTCTTATCTTCCAAAGATCATACTTGTCAACTGAAAAAACAGGTAACCTAGAGTGCATGTGTTGCATGTGTTCCATTATAAATGAGAGATTAAAATATATATCCTCGATATATGGATCTGCTTCTGAAAAATTGAACCAACCGCTCCGATGTCACAAGTCGTCAGGAATAAGTCTAGAGGGGGCGTGAATAGACTTATTGAAACTCTTTTTCCACGAAAGGAGTTTCTCAGTTGATGGGTACAGATGACTTGGAGTCGTCTGTAGATATTACGAGTGCGGAAGTCAGCTGATGACGAACATAGAAAACTGAAACAATGGAACAATGAATATGTATGCAACAGGTAAGTATGATGATAAAACAGTAAAACACGCAGGCAGTTATAGTGGTTTCAGAGGTGGGATAATCCTCTACTAATCCACTTTTTTTCAAACTAGTTGGAGATGAATTCACTATTATCTCAACCAGTGATAAATATTACAGTGATTCTTCCTAGCTACAACAACTTCCAACCAGTGGAAATCTTATCATTGCAACTCCTTGACTGCCTAGCACCTCTTGATCTCAAATCCTCGGATGCCTATCAGTCACGCACACTTCAACCAGTGAAGTACCCCAAACTCAGGTTTTAAGACACGAGTGGGTTGTATTCTCCAACTAAGAGCTTCTTCAAATAAGAACTTTTGACTCTTGCTCTTCACGATGCTATAGTTCGCTTTGTTTGCTTTGATTGCTTTGATTACTTGTAAGTGTTGTTCGCATCGTAGTTTTGCTCAATTCAAATCTCCAAGTATTTATAGTTATTGATCTATGAGCTTTCTTCATAGACGTTGCAATTCCTGTAACAAATCCATCCATTGGAGAAATAGACTTCTTTATTTTTCCTTTCCGAACGTTGCAAGGCTGGATTCCCTTATTTTAATCCATTATCAACCGTTGTGAAGACTTTCATGTTTAAGCGCCGAATATTTTGATTTTAATATGCTTAAAGTCTTCAGAGGTGGGTCTCGATGAATTATTTAATTCATTGCTTTTCGGGAATCTCTCGAGTCCGTCTCTTATCGCCCGCACGTGACTTTCCGTGATTACTGACCTTTCAACGCATGCTAACATAGACTGGATTACTTGGCTGATTACTTTGACATAACTTATCTGATCTCTTTTTGGTCAATCTGTCTGACGTGCAGTCAACCTTCTCTGATGTCGGACTTCTCTGATGACTTCTCTGAGATGACTTCTCTAATGTCCCGACGAATCTTCTCTGATCTGATGACCTGTCTGAAGTCTTCTGACCTGATGAACTTATCTGATCTGATGGTCAAACTTCAGATGACTTGGACTCCGTCTGATAACTTAACTACAGTCTGGTCAAACTTCTCTGATAAATGAGTTGACCAGGACTTCTCTGATAAATCGCTTCTGCAGAATGTTGTCTGACGATAAGCCGTTTGTGGTCAACCTTCTCTGAACAGTTGAGTTGATCAAGACTTCTCTGATTTACTCTTGTCTGCAACTCGGCTTTCTGCACTGTTTGGTCAAACCTCTCTGATGTATCTGTTTCACAAAAACTTCTATGATATGAACTTGTCTGCGATTTATACTTAGCCGATTTTAGCCTAACTAATATGGCCTATAGAATACACTTATTTTGTTCTTCTTTATATATTGCCAAGTATTCAACTATACATAATATGGCTATAGAAGATACTCATTTGGTTCTTCATTACAATTTGCCAAGTATTAAAAACATACATTTGAATAAACAAATACAAGGATGACGTCATCAAAATCTAATAAGTATTCCTAACAGTCCGATCTAACTGGTTTCCAAATTTATTTATGTAGATTTTCTTCCTTGCTGAAAGAAAGATCTCTGACTACTTTGCAGAAGACAAGTTCTGTGGTAAGAGCACGTAATCTGCCTAGCTGTTGTTAGAATTCAGTAGTTAGTAATGGATAGATCTTGGATTAAATCAGATAGGAGGACTGCAGTATATGGGGAAGGTGTCGAAAAGTTCACTAGAGATTGTTTAGAGAATTCAGAAATTGACACTCCAAGAACCTTACCTGGCATGCTAATACTCCAAAGTTGCTGGTCAATTACGACATCCATGCGATTCTCCCGCGTGGAATTTGGTTGACCATATGTGGAAGGATTTTGAGGAAGAGTAAAGAAATCTTCGTCTGGCGCTTGCTACTGATGGAATTAATCCTCACAGTACTATGAGCACTACATACAGCTATTGGCCTGTAATGTTAGTCATGTATAACTTGCCTCCAGAGATATGCATGAAGAGGAAATTCATCATGTTAACAATGCTTATATCCGGTCCAAAGCAGCTGGGAAATGATATAGATGTCTACCTTGAGTTGTTAGTTGAGGACTTGCAGTTGTTGTGAGAGGGAGTTGATGGAGTGTATGATGCATATAGAGACCAACTTTTCACATTGAGAGCAGTTCTTCTACAGACAATTAACGACTTCCATGCATACGGAAATCTTAGTGGATGTGCAACACATGGCTACTTCGCGTGTCCAATATGTGGACCAAATACACATGCAATGCACTTGAACAACGGGAAGAAAATGTCATTTGCTGGCTATAGACAGTTTCTTCAAAAGTCTCATCCATATCAAAGACTGACGAAGGAGTTTAATGGCATGGAAGAACTTGGAGAAGCACCCATACCATTATCTAGAATAAATTGTTCGAGAAACTGTCACACATCAAGTTTCAGTTTGGTAAGAAGGTCAATGTGGGAGCTAAAATAAAGAAAAATGAAGTGAGCAGATAGAGGAAGACGACGAGCAGACTGTGGAAGATGCTAAGTTCAAAAAATGCTGGAAGAAGAAGTCTATCTTTTTAGATCTTCCTTACTAGAAGCACTTGCACGTGAGGCACTGTTTGGATGTTATGCATATTGAGAAGAACGTCTTCGAGTCCTTGATGAATACTGTGATGACTGTCAAAGGCAAGACTAAAGATAATGTAGCAACAAGGCTAGACTTTTTGAAGATGGGGATCAGGCCAGAACTAGCACCCGAAGTTGGAGAGAAGAGAATATTTCTTCCTCTTAGCGCATGCTCGTTCAAAAAAAAAGAAAAGCTGCAATTCTGCACATCATTGATGGATATAAAAGTACTGGAGGGCTTCTCTTCAAACATGAAAAGTATTGTTTGTCTCGATGAGTTGAAGCTGACGGGCCTAAAGTCACATGATTTTCATGTGCTAATGCAACATTTCCTGCCTATACTTATACGTGATGCTCTACCAAAGCATGTGAGATATGCTGTTATGAGATTTTGCTTTTTCTTCAATGATCTTTGTTCGAAAGTCGTCGACGTACTCATGCTAGATAAGCTGCAATCTGACTTGATTGAGACCCTTTGCCTGTTGGAGCAATACTTTCCACTCTCTTTTTGATATCATGGTTCACCCTATAGTCCACCTTTTTTGAGAAGTCCGGTTATGTGGACCAGTTCACTTTATGTAGATGTATCAAATCGAAAGGTGCATGAAGGTGTATAAAGGATATGTGGCAAGTCAAAAACACCCCGAAGGCTGCACTGTTCAACGATATGCTGCAGAAGATGCTGTCGAGTTTTGTTCAGAATACATGAAAGATCTCGATCCTGTTGGGATACCTATTCCAGTTAGAGACCTCAATACCACAACTTCTGGTTTCCTAGACGGAAGGGCAGCAAAATTGGTGTCAGAAGTTGATTTGCACAGGGCACACAAATTGTGTTAGAAAATAGTGAAGAAGTGTCTCCCTACATCATGTAAGCCTAATACAATTTGCAAAAATTACACATTCATTGTTTATAATTTTCTATACATACTATGGTGTTGCTTTGCACTAATAATGTGATGTATATACACTTCTACAATGAGCATAAGGCCCATTTGAAAGTGCTGAATCTGAAGAAAGCGAAAGATGACAAGTGGATACAAGATATTCACAACAAGCAGTTCACTGGGTGGTTCAAAAGGAAGATGGCTGAGGAAATCAATAGTTGCAATGGGGGGACGATGTCAACATTAACATGGTTGGCACATGGGTCACGTGCGTGAGTCATTAAGTACAGTAGCTATGTGATAAAACGGTAGTTTGTACCAAATAAAGGCCCGAGATGATGAAAGAGTTTGTCAAAACAGTGGGATGTCTCAAGTGGCGAACATGATGCTTTTTAGCAGTGCAAAGATAAGAACCCCTTGTTTGCAGATGTCTGCTACTATGGAGTAATCGAGGAGATATGGGAGTTAAACTATCATCAGTTTCAAGTTCCTGTTTTCAAGTGCGCATGGGCTCCAATTGATAAGGGAATAATCACGAATGACGAATGTGGATTCACCTTAGTCAATTTGAACAAATGGGGTCATAAGAAAGAAGAGTTTGTGCTAGCAAGTCAAGTTAGTCAGGTTTTTTACATTGATGACCCGTTAAGAAAAGTATGGTCAGTGGTTCTACCAATTCCCAAGAATATTAGTGAGGGGGAGAATGAGGAAGTGACTAGCATTCCACTTTCTCGTCCTTTAGATGACTTGGAAACTCATTGTATTCCTACTCATCAACGATATGTTAGGCCGGGTAGTAAGGATGGCAGTAAGGATGAGGGTGTTTGGGTGGTGAAAAAGGAAAAATGATGTAACAGTTTGTTATGTATTGCTTAAAGTGATGAACATCAATTTAGGTTATTGTCTTTTTCTTGAACATGTTATGATTGTTATGTGTTCATGTTACGTTATAATGTTTTATGTGCTTTCTCAGCTTTATTATTTATTTTTATCTGAATTATGAAAAATCTATATGATGTATTTTATGGGTTAGTGCAGGAAAAAACAGATGGCTCCTAAGAAAACAAAGAAAATGAGTGTTTAGCAAAGCAAGATGGTTGATGCTTCTGAGAAGAGGGCACCTGAACATGAGTAGGATAAACAGCCTGTAGTTACAGATGAAAAAGTACCTGTTCACGAGCAAAAAAAAAAAACAAACGGGGTCCATCATCTATGTGGAAGTTGGTTAAGCTGAGGGCAAGAGAAAATAAGGTTAAGGTCCGTTATGATAGCCTTGGGCGGGCTTTGTATGAGGATAATAAGGCCTTGCAGTCGATCATTGGCCATATTGCAAGATCCATGGTTCCATGCAACATAGACAACTGGAGGTTCGTTCCAAAGGATATCAAAAATAAGATATGGGAAGAGATACTCGTAAGACTAAATGTTGCAAAGTTATATATGTGTTTTATATGATATCAGATATTTGTTGATGCTTTGTTCTAATATTAACAAATTTTTTTATAATTGGCAGAATGTGTTTGAAGTAGCGCCACAAACTAAGAAGACTGTGTTGACATCCGCATACAAGAAACGGCGTGGTTGGAAGACTGAAATGACTAAGAAGTTTGTGTGGCCATTTCACAAAAATCCTATTCTAGTGCGATCTTTTCCACCCACTGAATATCAAATCTTAGTGAAGTTTGGAAAGAGTTTGTATATAATATAATGGACCCTTCATGGAAGGTATTAAAAGTTGACATTTTTCCATTTAAATCTCTCAAATATTTACTTATTTGGAAATCATACCAGATTACACACAAGGGGCAGAAGGCTTGGACTAAACAGACCAAATATCGCCACAAGGCATCTCGAAAGGATTTTCGCGGTCTGGAAGTTGAGCTACTAAGAAAATTATTTAATCACCGTATTCAGATTTTTATAAAGCTGTTTTCGTGTGACTTTTCCCCGGACCCTCGCCTTGCGGGGATGCTTCGTGCACCGGGCTTCCCTTTTTTTATTAAGATATTTATAAACCTATGGGTGAGGTAATAATTTTTTATCATTAAAAAATAGAGAAAGAAGGGATTACTTGGTGAAAATGAGGAAATCGATAGATTGCTACTTTGGGTGTTCGCCCGCCAAGATGACGAAGGTCTTATAGCAAATGAGGAGACAGCGGCGATGATAGCAAATATTGTGAGTATTTTTAACTAATTAGGCTTTTTAATTTAAATTCAAATACTTTTTCTCTATTTGTCTTATCTTATTATCTAAATACTTGCTTTTACATGTATGTCGTGTGGATTGTTATAGGAGGAAGTCTTGAAGAAACAAGCTAAGGAAGATTTTATTCCAGAAGGATCTCCTGATGCGTTAACTGAAGCGTTGGGGACAGACGAGAAATATGGAAGAGTAAGAGGCATAGGAGGGTTCGTCAAACCCTAAGTTTATTTCTAAACTGCACGAAAGACGAGAGAACCAGTTTCAAAGGCCTTGGTTGAGAACCTAAAAGAAAAGACTGAAGAAGTGTCTAGTTTGAGGGCTGAAGTGGGCAGATTGAAAGCTGAACTTGCTGCAAAAAAGGAAGCAAAAAGCCCAACTGCTTCATCAAAGAAATCATCAAACATGGCCAATCCAGTGTTGGACACAGACCAAATGGGACTCGATGACTGTGATACTCCAAAGCCAAAGGTAATTCACCGTCATACCCTTTAGGATGACGATATATTTTGTTAATTTGGTAAAATAGCCTAAAAATTGATCTTAAACAGAATTTGAAGGAGGCAAAAGCAACTTGATGGAAGATTTTCTCCGTGAAGGAAATTCTGAATTGATGAAGGTTATTTATTTAAAATATTACATCGTTGCATTCTTGTATGTATGTAGGAACTTGTATACATTCTTTCTTCCTACTGATTTTTCAATTGTATACATTCTTAACAAAGGAAACAAATCATCGAAGCTGCTAAGATATCTGTGGGGAAAGATGGAGCCATTGGCGGTCCAAAGACGAAGGTTTCTTATAATTTTAATTACTTAGACTTTCAACATTTCATTCACTTTATAGCATCTACCTGATTTTCATCAACATATTTTTGTCAATAGAAGGGTAGGAAGTCCAAGGTCCTCCCAGCACAAAAAGATGTTGAAGAAGCAGCTCCAGATCCTAAGGTCCTTTGACTTTCTTATAAATATTAAGTCGATATATTATTTCCCCATATGTACGTCAAATCTAATTGTTATCTTATTATCCTTTCAAGGGAAAAAAGAACAAGCTGAAAGTAAGACAACCTATTGGCAAATTGGATGAGGTCGATCCATGTTAAACAAATGTTTTCAACTCTAGAGTTGTCATTATCCATGCCATTTTTTATTATATGCTTCTATATTTAATTCTCATCGTATGATACTGTTTAGGGGAGATCTTGCACTGTGGCCAAAGGAGAAGTTGACCATATTATTGCATATGGGACAGTAGTGTCGGTTGGAGGGCCGCATGTGTTGATCCATACTGTACCAATTGGCAAAGACAACTGGAAAGTGTCTATTGACGGTGTCGTCGAGGACGGGTATGATGGGGATCTCCCCATTCCCATTAAAATGGTCTACTAACTATTGTAGATGCCCTTGGAGCTATCGTTGCTTGGCCAAAAGACATGGTGATTCTAACCAGTTCAGAGGTAATTCTCCCGTATAATGGGTATATAGATGTTTTGTATATTAAGAATAGATAGTCAGAACACTATGGCTTACATTAGTTAAATATTGTGCAGAATAAGGTTGATTCTCCCCAGAAAGAAGAAGCTGCTCATGATGAGTGCATCGATCTATCTAATGCTCATGAAGATCCATTTGGTTTGAATCAGGTTTAGAAGAAAACCAAGTCGGGAAAGAAGGATGCTGATGTTGTTTGATCGAAGTTGAAGGAAATAGATAGATCATTACCCATGGCTTGCAAGTTTGTATATTCTCACGGTGATAGATTCATGACTAGTGATACTTCGTTGCGCGTTGTGCTTGATGAGGCAATGTTTGGAGGGGGAAAATAGTCTGGCTGTCGAGAAATGGAATCCTTGACTTCATGGAAATGAAAGAAATCGGTGGTATGCATATATTGGCTTATATGGGGTAAGATCTGTATAAGATAATACAGCTGCATCTTATGTTTTTTCCTTTCTCTTATTATGTATCTCTGGTAGACCTATGGCCCTGATACAATTGTAATCGTATGGCCTAATGCAGTAAGCTCTTGAATAACTTGAATGGGAAAAATCATTCGTATTATTTTTGCTTCGTGGATCCTGGGTGCATGGATCATGCTTTAGAGAAGCGTGTGCAGGAAAAACACATCATTGCTCGCTTGATGGCATCACCGACAGACTGCATTTGCCTTATCCCGTATAACAATGGGTAAATAATACTATTTTTGTTATCGATAATGCATATCATATTATCATGTGACATTATTAATTCTTCTTTACCAATTACGCAGTTACCATTGGATCCCACTACAACAAAAAAGGTCTTTGACAACGTTTTTTAAACGTTGTGATAGGTTTTTGACAACGTTTCTTAAAACGTTGTATTATCCGACGTTGTCTTAGGTCCATCTATATGACAACGTTCTTTAAACGTTGCGGAAACGTTGTTGTAATAGCGATTCCGTTTTTTGTTAAAAACCTTTAACAACGTTTTGTAAACGTTGTTACTAACTTCAACAACGTTTATTTAAACGTTGTAATAGGTTTTTGACAACGTTTTTTAAACGTTGTCAATAAGTTCCACAACGTTTTTTCAAACGTTGTCTTTGAGTATTCACAACGTTTGTATAAAACGTTGTATAAAGTTATTTTTCTAAAAAAAAATATCCACCCCCAAATTCACCTATTGCACCTACTACAATTTTTTAATTTTTTTCTCCTATTTGTTTCACCAATAGATTTCAAAGCAAAACAAAATTGTAACAATTAGTTTACCAACACCAGATTGCTAATCAACTTTTTAAAACATTACTAAAGTCAAAGAGCACTCAACGACTTTGTATAGTCCTAAAACTTGAAGAATAAAAGCAACAAAAGCAAAAGCACATTAAAAGAGCACTGACAACGTATTCAGCCAAATAAGAAAATTGATATATTAGCAAACACATAATAACATCATACCTCAGCCTCACCTAAAAAAAAACAACTTTCCACAAGGCATCCATCATTTGTACAGTCACTTGGCATCATAAAACTACCTCATTTTTTATATTACACCCTCAGCATATTTTTCTCTTCTTTGCACGATCAGGAATATTTGGCCTCTGAGCCTCAAGATTGCTACACTCCCTCCCTCTATGTATAAAACTTTAACACTACACAATGTACAGGTTTTTAGTACAGGCAACACCTTTATTTGCAATCAGCTCATACAGAGATCTGTTATGAGCAGAAAAACAGTTGAGAAAGAAAGAGAATAAAGAGAGGTGGCCCAAACTAGCCTCAGTTAGCTGTACAACTTTTTCCTTCCCTACAGCGCATCTATGCAGGATGTGAGGTCTGAGCAGCAATTCTCCTTTCTGCAAATAAATAAGTTAAACAACGAGTGTTGCAAAAGCATAATACAGAAAATAAACTTGGTCTATTTGTTGGCCCATGGATTACAACATGACCAAGCATACCCATAGAAGAAGTCCAATTTCTTTTTCTTTCAGTGAAAGTGGTGGTTTCTGAAATGAATTAAGACTCATGTGATATGGTCCCCTTACGTCGGCCGTAACTATGTGGAAAAATGGGGAGGAGGCATGGAAACACCTAATGGATATCTACACAAAATGGTGCAAGTTCTCCTATTGTTGTAAGGAGAGTTCGAAAAATTGGAAATGAAGAACAAAGTCGTTCCAAATTCCAGCCAGCCCACTAAAGGACAACAGATGGCACCACTTGATAAGAGCATCTCTAATAACCACCACACAAACCTGCTTTTTCAATTCTCAATGTGCCACATCACCTGAACACCTTGTTCTCATACTCTTCGAGCCGTTTCTGAATCGCTATGACAAAACGAGGGAAGGAGAGAGAAAGACAAAGTTATCCTAATGCATGCTGCAGACAGAAAATCATGAAGACAAAGATAGCAAGAATCGTACCATAATATTCGTCATCACGAACGAGCTGAGCAAACCTTGGGTGCTATTATAACTTTAAACCCCAGTGCATTATCAAAGACAGGGACCAAGCATGGAACAAACTATGACTACGGGGCTTCAAAAATAGTGTTCTAGGCGCACACACCATTAGGATACCCTCGGAAAAGGCCACTGATATTATCAACAGTAACTATATATTTTAGTTTACTAGTTCATTATGAAATTCTCTGACAAACTGAATATTTTTAAATCATACATTTTAGTTATTTTCATAACTGACACGATCTAGAAAGTGACGCGATTATTTTCTAAACCGGTTCCGAAATAATCGATTTAGAAAGTGAGTTTTCTACATTGGTTTCTTGCAACTACTACAGCATCCAGTCATATGAAATAACTCCCACTTCCTCAAAGCTAACCATACTACCTGCTTAGGCTGACCATTCTTGCCACCTATAGTTGTCACAATTATGTGCCCCGTCTCCATCCCATTACCATCTACTACTGCTGCTTCCATATCCTGCAACCAAGATCAACACTAAAAATGATTATATCAGCAGGTAAAAGTTACAAACACCATAGAGAAAATCTTCGAAGATTAAACCTTCTCCACTTTCTCATCCTTGATTTTCATCTCATTGATTTCTTCTGGGAGTTTGTCCACAAGCATTGCATCGCATTTCGGCTCCTCAGCCGCAACACCAACCGTAGCCATACCTCGAAACCCAAAAATCTCACACGTGTACACTTTAGCTCAAATTAAAACTCCTCCGCTCTCAAACCCTAACACGAACCAAAAAAAAAATAATGAACACAGAAATGAGAAATCAGAGACAAAATTTCACTAAATTAATCTTTATAACGAACAATGCATGACCAAAACATAACGCTAGAGTAGCATTTCATGAAGAAATTCATGAAAAAAACAAGAGGCGCATGTAAAAATACTGAGATATTGTTTCCCTCGACAGTAACTTTTTCGAACTCATCGTCGTCATAGTAGTACTACTTTTCATCACATCTTCATCTCTTGGCCTTTTTTTACCTAGTAGTAGTAATTTCTTCTCCCCCTCCTCCACTTGCATTTCCTTATCCAGTAAAAATAACTGATTCTGCTCTTCTTGTTTAGTCTCAAATTCTTTTGAAGAATTGCAAAACAAAATCTCTGCAAAACGAAACCAATAAACTTTATGAACTATTGTTCAAGATACATATTTGATCATATAATGGCATCGGCCAAGTGACGCGCCAACTTGACGCGCTTTGGCGCCACATTCATATTCCACTGCCGTTGATGAATGACAAGTGTACAAGATGATATCACAATCGTCTTGTGTTATTCATCCAATGCAGTCGAATATATAATTTTGGGTGATGATTTTTTTTTTTGGTAATTAGACTAAAAACCCTTTGAAGTAGTTTTCTCTAACATGCTTAGAATTTCCAGTTAAGCATGTGATGTAAGAAGATAATTAGCCCCATTCTGGATCCTTTCCATGCAGTAAAAATCATTGTCGGACAAGAAGATTTTGAACATCTGTGGATTTCTTCACAATTACTGCGACTCGTTCACTTTCTAATTGTCTATGTGATGTGATCAAAGCTTGGTTTTGGAATGGCTGACTACGTAAAGTAATGAAACACTATGCATTTTCAAAAATGCTTCTTCTCCTCAATGTAATTGATAGAACATGCTTATGAAAAGATCTACCAACTAATAAATTGAACGCATCCACTCAACAATGTCATTGACAAATTAAAACCCAAACTAACATTCACCAACAAAACAATGCCTCCTTAAGTGCAGAACATTTGCATCCTAAAACCCCCAAAATACAACTCCGCAATTTGGACATCCCCATCCAGTTGAATATAAATTTAGAAACTAAACCCCAAACTGATTTCACATGCCCTCGATTTCAGTTCGCTTCTATTTCCAAAATCCATAAATTCATCTTAGAGCAAGAAACTTGAATAATTGCCGCAACACTTGAAATACTGGCAACAATTATACATGGACAAATACAAGCGTCACGCATCGTGTATGTAAAGACTTGCCTTCTCATTCTTGAATCGAGTGCGAATATTTCCGAGCTCTTTATCTACACGGAGGCGCTCCTGCTCTTTGTTCTGGCAATTTCGGATGTCACTAATGAACACTGACAACCCCCTCATACCCGAAAGCGCCATCTCACAACGGCCTCAGATCAAGCTATCCTCCAGATCTGTGGGGAGAAGCCGTTCTCCTTTTACAGTTTTTGTGTTTCTTTTTTTCCTTTTTCTGGTTTATTGTGGGGAGAAGCCGTCTGTGGGGAGAAGCCGCCTCCTTTTTCCTTTTCCTTTACTGAAACAATAATACAACGTTTATAAAAAAACGTTGTAGTATTTCTTCTCTTTTCACAACGTTTAACAACTAAACGTTGTAATATAATGCAACGTTTCTTCACTAAACGTTGTCTATTTCCCTTACCACAACGTTTCTTTTATAAACGTTGTCAAAAGAGAAATACTACAACGTTTTTAAAATAAATATTGTCGAAAACCTAAATGACAACGTTTTTTTAAAAACGTTGTTAAAAAAAACGTTGTCAATGCCTCTTTTTGTTGTAGTGTCCTGACTGTGGTCAATGATGAGAAGAACATGGTCTACCTGATTGATCCTCTCGGCAATAGAACTTGATACAATGGTTGGAAGAATAGTGTGATCAGGTGTGTATATATATAAGTAGCAGGCTAGCAGCATATATGTTGATTCTTTTCTTGAAGATTCATTAATGTTCCAAATGTATAATTCTTCTATTTTTAAATGTAGCGCTGTGAAAACCAGCAATGCATCGAGGGGATATAATAAGGCTCCAGGTTATAAGCAAATCACTGTAAGTGTATGGAGATATCATTTTGTGAACGGTATATATATATATATATGGGGAAATTACAGCCAACTACCCTATTAGATGGCCTCTTTACACTTTCGTCCCTATTGTTTCATAAATTACAGCGAAGGACAAAAATCTGAATTGGTGTTGACTTCCATTAAAAAGACGAAAATGCCCCTCTATTTACTTGAATAAAACATTTCTTTTAAAATACATTTCATATAAAACAAATAGCTTATAAGTTATTAAAGTGTTTGGCTAATAAATTTCTTTTAAAAAATATTCTTTATTCAGAAAATAATTTTTTTTCGATATATAATTTTTTTCGGGAAAATATATTTTTTTATTTTTCGTAAAAATATCTAATTTTATTTTTTTCCAGAAAATAATTTTGTTTTTTTTGAAAAAATAATATTTTTTCAAGAAAATAATTTTATTTCGAAAAAATATTATTTTACCAAAAAATACCTTTTTCTCCAAAAAATAATATTTTTTTTATTTTTTTCCAGAAAATAATTTTATTTTTTTCGAAAAAATAATATTTTTTTCCAAAAAATAATTTTATTTCGAAAAAAAATATTATTTTGCCAAAAAATATTTTTTCCTCCAAAAAAATACTTTTTTAATTTTTTCGAAAAATATTTTTTTTTTCCAGAAAATAATTTTATTTCGAAAAAATATTATTTTGCCAAAAAATAATTTTTTCTCCAGAAAATATTTTTTAATTTTTTCGAAAAAAATAAAAAATTCCATAAAATAATGTTTTTCGAAAAGATAATTTTTTTTCCCATAAAATAATTTTTTTTTTTATTTTTCGAAAAATAATATTTTTTCCATAAAATACTTTCTTTTTTGGAAAAAATATTTTTTTCTAGAAAGCTTGAAAACTTATTACACTGAAGTCCAAAAGTGTTAGATATATTACAATGAGGTCCAGCATGTGCCACCCACGTGAGGCGAAAAATAAATGGGTAAAAAAGGAAAGGAAAAATAAAAGGGCAAATTCGGAATATCAGTACTCTCTCTCCAGCGACATCATCTGAAAGTTTGACTTTTGTCCTTCGTTGTAAATATAGTTTCTGGACAGTACAAAATTTGTCCTTCATTGTAATATCTGAAACAATAGGGACTAAACTGTAATTAGGCCATCTAAAAAGGTAGTCAAATGTAAATCGCCCTATATGTATATATATATAGGGAATGGTTATAATAAAAACCATCCCCTATATATTAACTAGGAACCAATATTAACCATTATTGAATCAATATAGATGGATGAGATTTATTTAAAAAATAAGGAAGACTATATAACTTTGACCGAAAATTACCTAAATTAGTCAAATAAGGTTAAGGATGTCAAATTGTGTTACCATCAAACTTACCATAATTTTTTCAGACGTGATTTGTGGAAATGCTATACAAGGAGTACAACTAAAAATTGAGGTATTTTTATTTAAATCGCATGATGCTATTTTTTTATTGTATTAGTTATGGCATGTTTCCAACATCTTAATGCATTGCTTAATATTTTTTCTTTATTTTTGTATTATTTATGAAAATCAAATGTTATTGCTTATTATTGATATATACATTGCTTATATTTTATTTATATATTGCTTATTAACATAATATGTTATTGCTTATTATTGATATATACATTGCTTATATTTTTATTTATGTATTGCTTATTAACATATTATTGATA
The DNA here is from genome assembly GCA_033398695.1 of Orobanche coerulescens. Lineage (NCBI taxonomy): Eukaryota > Viridiplantae > Streptophyta > Magnoliopsida > Lamiales > Orobanchaceae > Orobanche > Orobanche coerulescens. The sequence goes on from CM065802.1 coordinate 198,040,436, forward strand.
TATACATTGCTTATATTTTATTTATGTATTTCTTATTAATATTGATGTAGTGCTTATTATTGATATATACATTGATTATATGTTATTTTATGTATTGCTTATTAACATATTATTTATATATACATTGCTTATATTTGTTTATGCTTTGCTTATTAAAATATTAATTATTGCTTATTGTTTTTCTTTTTAAAGATAGCAAATTTCTACACATTTAATTTTAAGATAGTAAGCATCGGCCCCTAAAAAAAGAAGATTTGAAGCATCCCACTAATTAAGGGTGAAGCAATTAATTTAAACGTTAATAACCTACTATGAGAGAAAATAAATATCTCCATATTTAATACAATGTGTAAAGGATAATTAAGATGGCCTCAATCAGCCGTGAATCATCCTATATAAATATTTATACAAATACACTAATGCCCTTACGCATAGAAATTAAGCTCTTACTAAATTATTAATCACTAATTAATTGTAACCATTGATCGAAAAAATTGAAGGGCTCAAATCAGTTCCTAGTTAACACCTATGGAAAAGTTTCTATCTGAACTCTTCCCTATATATATATATATATATATATATATGACATGGAGTGACTGATTCATGGATTTCAAATTTTATAGGGCAATCTGAAACAAGAACCATCCTCCCTTCACCGTGGATTTTGTGTCCTCCACTACATCAAAGAGATCTTTGAAAGCGAAGATTCACAACTTGAGAAGATGGTAATTTTTATTCTGTCATCCTTTTGTATTATATAGTATGTTTTGGTACTGAAAATTTGTGATGTTGATGCATCTTTTATGTACGTACTTAATCTATTTTTTTGTTTCAATGTGATTTGCTAAGTATCCTGGTTCATTCAAACACCAATACTACACTTAGGAGCAGTATGATGAAGTCAGGAACGAGTGGAGCGAGTTCGTCTACACATTTGTCGATGGTGCTTAAGCTGGCTTCATTGTGAGGAAGTTCCTTGTCTAGTTTCAAATCAGTACTATATATGTATGGTCTTGGTTGCTACACTACTGGTACTCAGGTGATGATGGTGCATGTCTATTGGTATAGTTAGATCAGAACATGTCGTTTCATCGGGTAAATATGGTGAATGTTTTGTTGATGTGCAGTCCATTATCTAGACCTATGCATGTATCTCGTAGACATTGTGGAAGTTTATTTGTTGTTGGAATATTATAGTTATGCCCAATGCAAACTTGTGAATCACGCGAATCTGAATATTTGGCATTTTGTACGACAATCCGTCGTTTATATATGAAAGTGTGTGGTTTATTACTATTATCAATGCTTATGATCTGGTGTTATTGAATTGCGATCTTGTGATTTGAGATTTTTGGTTTTTTAATGAGGTTGATTGATGTATTTGAGGTTGTGTTGTTGGGATCTTGTGAATTGAGGTGTTTTTATTGGATGGATCATGTTTTTGTACAAATTGAAAAGAAATATGCAATGTGTTTATTTACTTCGGAGAAAAAATGAAGTCAGAGATATATAATTAGTGACACAAAACACAATAAGCGAAGTAAAAAGGAGTGTAATGCTTCGGCTAAACAAATAAAAGTGAAGTAAATGGGATATCTTTAACTTCGTTGCCTGTTAACAAGTGAAGTCAATAACATTATTTCACTTCAACTGTATATAATTTACTGAAGCGAATAGGAAATATACACTTCAACGATTGTAAGATAAGTGAAGTCCAAAGACATTTTTTAATTCTCAAACCCCTGTATTAGGGTTCTAAAAACCAAGATATACTTCGGTTATTATGATATTAGACTTCGCATAAAAAGAGAAGTTTAAAGTATACCTTTTACTACATGCACATTGACTTCGGTAATTATAATGTTTTTACTTCTGATATTATCCGAAGTCTTTGACGTTTATTCTTATAGTGTTTGAGATTTCAGGGCATGCTGTGTGTCCTGAATAATCTGGAGTTGGGGCAGAGAATTCTTCGAGAAGCCCATGCTACGCCTTACTCAATCTGTCCAGGAACGCGTAAGATGTACAAAGACTCGAATCGCAATTTTTGGTGGAATAATATGAAGAAGGATGTCACCGAGTTCGTATTGCGATGTTTGACGTGTCAACAAGTCAAGATCAAGCATCAACGACCGGCGGGGTTGTTGAAGCCGCTTCCCATTCCCAAGTGGAAGTGGAAAGATATCTTCATGTATTTCATCATGGGGATGCCGAGGTGTACATCCGGAATGAATATGATATGGGTAATCGTTGATCGATTAACCATATCTGCACACTTTCTTGGTATTAAGGATATATCGGGACCAAAGAGACTGGCCCGAACCTTTATAGCTGAGATTGTGAGATTGCATGGTGCCCCTAAAACTATTGTTTCTGATCGAGATGGTCGTTTCGTGTCGCATTTTTGGCAAGCAGTCCATCAGGCCTTGGGCACCTAGTTGAGTTTGAGTACATCTTTTCATCCTCAGTCAGACGGTCAGACTAAGCAGATAATCCAGAAGTTAGAGGATATGTTGCGGGCTTGCGCCCTAGACTGAGAGTAATGATTGGGAAATTCATTTTCCGTTGATTGAGTTTGCCTACAATTATAGTTGGCGTGCGTCGATCAAACTGGCACCATTTAAGGCACTTTATGGTAGGCGGTGTAGATAGCCATTATGTTGGGACCAGGCTTCAGAGTTAGTCAGAACAAAACTGGATATGTTGATGGAAACCAAGGAAGATCTCTATTATCCGAGATCGGTTGTTGACTGCCCAGAGCCGTCAGAAATCTTATACTGATACTCATCGTCGACCTTTGGAATTCTAAGTGGGAGACCATGTTCTACTCAAGGTGTTGCCGGCCAAAGGAGTTTTCTGATTCGGGAAAAGGGGAAACTTAGTCCGAGGTATATCGGACTGTTTGAAATTTGTGACAGGGTTGGAGATTTAGCTTATTGCTTGGCGTTGCCTCCAACTTTGAGTCATGTCCATAGTGTTTTTCATGTCTCTCAGCTGAGAAAGTACGTGCCGGATCCAAGTCATATTATCGACTATGAAAGCAAAACCATTCCATTGGTTAAGGTGCAATGGTGAAGACATGGAGTCGAGGAAACGACTTGGGAGACGGAAGAGAAGAAGCAATCGGAATACCCCAAACTTTTTATTTCTTAAGTTTTGTTAGTTGTATTTTTATGCGCTTAATCATCATTATTTTATACCCATTTTTAGTTTAAATCGGCATAAATGAGCTTTTAATGCATTATCTGTATATGTTTTGAAGGAAATTCGAGTCCGGGAGCTGAAACGAAGAAAAGCCGGCGGAAATGACATTTTTTGTTCAGGGACCGCGGCACACGGACGAGGGACCACGGCACAGGAGGCGCCCAGAAGGACCCGGTACAAACTGTACCGGGGGCCGCGACACGCAATCTCTGAGCCGCGGCTAGTAAGGAGAAAATTCTCCCAGGCCTGCCGCATGAAGACAGGGGCCGCAGCACACTAATACCGGGCCGCGGCGCAGAATTTATACTCGCAGCTCGCGATTTCGGCGGTTTGGAAGCCTATTTCTGAAGGTCAGAAGAGAAGAAGGGGGAGACAGAAGGAGAAAATACCGAGGATCAGAGAGCAGAAGCGAGAGAACGGAGGAATTCAAGTTCTTCAACTGTGTTTAATTTTTCTTATGCTTTCTTTAATTCTTTGTGTATTATTTTCTAGCATGTCGGGCTAGAACCCTATTCTAGGATTGTGATAAAACCGAAATTTTGATGAATTAACTTTTGATTTTGCATTATTAATATATATCTCCCTTCTTTATTGAATTTTCCCCAATTATTTTTAATGCGTTCAATTATGTGGTCTATGATTGAATTGTTTTGATTATGCAACTCGAATCGGGAGAAGAGAGTTAGTAGGAAAAATTGGTGAGAAACGTTTTATCTTGTGAGATAGGAATATACTCATAGGAATCACGTGGCCCGTCTGAAGATTTTGTACTTTTTGCCTATTGTCGAATTAATTCACCTAGGAATAGAGTGATTTATTCGCCTTAGAAAATTCTACTGACCTCGGGAGAGGCATTAGAGTATCTTAGAAATCTTCGCCTTCAATAAATTGGGAAATCACTTAATTCATATAAATCAAGAGTAATTCGGATAAATTGAGGCGGATTCTCAATCCAAGATTATTTTCCTATTTGACCTTCTTTCTTCGAATAATCGATTTTATTAATTGTTCTTAGCTTATCACTTTATTAGTTTTCTTTAATATTCCTTGCACCACCAAAATTCAATCGTTCAGATAAAATTAGAATACAAATAAATTGGTAATTAGTAAGTCAGTCCTCGAGGGAACGATATCTTACGTTCACCGAAATATTTTACAAGTTTTTGGCGCCGTTGCCGGGGACTGATTGTTTTACTAATATCAATTTCAATATTTCTAGTCTTAATTTGAACATTATTTTTATTTTTGTGTAAATTTTTGATTATTTGTTTTCCTTTCAGGAGTTTCGTTTAGTGCATGAGAAAATTCGATAACGAAGGTCTATTACCTTTGGATACTGAACTCCAGCGCACTCCGCAGAAAAACAAGAAGGAAAGGCGTGAGCTGTCAACAAAAGATGCCATGGCCGATAACACAGAAAATCACGGAGTGGACAATCCTATTCAGCAAGCTCAACCAGTATTGGCTCTCCGGGATTATGCATTACCTCAAATCAACGCGAATTTTTCGGGGATTTGGCGCCCAACTGTCCAAGCAAACAACTTCGAGATTAAGCCAGCTATAATCCAGATGGTACAAGCAAGCCAATTCTGTGGATTAGTGAATGACGACCCTAATGCTCATATTGCGTCCTTTCTCTAGATATGTGATACGTTCAAGAACAATGGAGTTTCTAATGACGCCATTCGTCTACGGCTTTTCCCATTTTTTTTAGAGATAAAGCCAAGTTTTGTTGAATTCACTTCCGCCGGGCTCTATCACGACTTGGGCGGAGTTAGCACAAGCCTTTTTGGTTAAGTTCTTTCCGCCGGCAAAGACAGCGAGACTTCGGAATGAAATAACGACGTTCGGGAAATTTGAGATGGAATCGCTTCATGAAGCTTGGGAGCGATACAAGGATCTACTAAGAAGATGCCCACACCATGGTCTATCGGATTGGCTACAAATTCAGACCTTCTATAACGGACTAAGTGCTTCTACACGCACTCTTGTTGATGCTGCCGCTGGAGGAGCTTTAATGGGCAAGACAATGGTGGAAGCTCATTCTTTATTGGAAGCGATGGCTGAAAATGCTTGTCAGTGGCCTTCCGAACGTGTGAACCCAAAGCGCGTTATGGGAGTTTCCGACAATGATCTGATCTCTACACTATCAGCCCAAGTTGCAGCGCTGACTCAACAATTGCAAGTTTTTTCACATACCCCTTCTACCAATACCATGGAAACATGTAATTGGTGCAATGTGTCTCATCCTAGTGCTGAGTGCCAAGTCGGAAATCCTTTCGAGCAATCTCCGATGGAACAAGCTCAGTTTGTGGGGAACGGAAATCGGCAGAACAACCTATATTCCAACACTTACAATCAAGGGTGGCGAAATTACCCAAATATTTTGTGGAGGAACAGGCAAGCTTTAAATAAACCTCCGCAAGCTCAATTCGTGCAACCCCCACAGCAGCCCCCTTAACCACTGAAGGTGTCTTTGGAAGATGCTCTTGCTCAAATGGCGGCAAATACGAGCCAATTCATGACTCGCACGGAGACTACTCTACAAATCATTCCGCTTCTATCCGAAACTTGGAAGTACAAATGGGGCAGATCGCAAATTTATTGTCCTCTCGACCTCAAGGTGTATTACCCAGTGCCACCGAGATAAACCCCAAGGAAAATGTGCAAGCAATCGAGCTACGAAGTGGAAAGGAGCTACAGGAGCAGTCGATGAATAGCAAGGACAAGAGCAACCACAGTGAGAAAACAAAGGAGGAGGAGCCCAAGACAAAAGCAGTGTCGACTGCTCATCCCACTCCATCAATTCCATTCCCACAACGCCTGCAAAAGCAAAAATTGGACAAGCAATTCTCCAAGTTTCTTGACGTCTTCAAGAAACTACATATCAACATTCCATTTGCCGATGCCTTAGAACAAATGCCGAGTTATGTGAAGTTCATGAAGGATATCTTATCAAACAAAAGGAAGCTCGAAGAATATGAGATTGTGGCATTGACGGAAGAGTGCAGGGCTATTCTACAGAAGAAGCTCCCACCTAAATTGAGGGATCCGGGAAGCTTTACTATTCCATGCACTATTGGAAATTCATCGTTTGACAGAGCCTTATGTGATCTAGGAGCCAGCATAAACCTTATGCCCCTTTCCATTTTTAAGAAGCTGGATATTGGGGAAGCCAAGCCAACGACGGTCTCTTTGCAATTATCTAACAGATCTATCAAGTATCTGAGGGGAATAATAGAAGACGTTTTGGTCAAAATCGATAAATTCATCTTCCCGACCGATTTTATTGTACTCGATATGGAGGAGGATCATGATATCCCAATCATCTTGGGAAGACCATTCTTAGAAACTGGCCGAACTTTAACTTATGTGGAAAAAGGGAAGCTTACTATACGAGTTCAAGAGGAGCAAGTTACTTTCAATATATTTCGATCCTTACAATATCGTAGTGATGCTGAGAATTGCTTTCAAATTGACGTCATTAACTCTTGTGTACGTAGAGCTTTTCGGGAGAGCTATCCATCAGATCCATTGGAGGCCATTTTTGTTGGGTCCGCTTCCGAATTGAATTCAGAGCATGTAGCCTATTTACGACACATCGATGCTTCCTCACCATTTTTCACCCGTCGACCATATGAGGAGCTCGAAAGTTCACCAACTCGACCCGTCCCATCAATCGAGAGACCCCCAAAGCTGGAGATCAAGCAACTACTGAATCATTTAAAATATGCATTTTTGGGACCCGACGATTCCCTACCAGTCATTCTTTCGGCGACTTTGGCGGGGGATCAAGAGGAGAACTTATTGAGGGTTTTGAGGGAGTACAAATCTTCCCTTGGGTGGTCTATTGCGGATATCAAGGGAATCAGCCCGTCCATTTATATGCACAGAATTCTGATGGAGGAAGACTACAAACCATCTTTGGGGCATCAACGCCTTTTAAATCCAAATATGGAAGAGGTGGTAAAAGTCGAGGTTTTAAAACTTCTCGAATCAGGTATGATCTTTCCTATTTCTGATAGCAAGTGGGTAAGTCCGGTTCAATTTGTGTCAAAGAAGGGTGGGATAACGGTTATCCAAAATGATAATAATGAATTAATTCCCACTAGGATTGTTACGGGGTGGCGTATCTGCATAGATTATAGGAAATTAAATAAAGCCACTAGAAAAGACCACTTTCCTTTACCATTTATTGATCAAATGTTGGATAGATTAGCCGGACACGATTTCTATTGTTTTCTTGATGGTTATTCTGGGTATAATCAGATTTATATAGCCCCAGAAGACCAAGAAAAGACGACGTTTACATGTCTTTATGGCATTTTCGCTTATAGGCGCATGCCTTTTGGTTTATGTAATGCGTCGGCCACTTTTCAACAGTGTATGATGGTTATTTTTTCTGACATGGTAGAGCATTGCATTGAAATTTTTATGGATGATTTTTCTGTTTTCGGTGATTCGTTTGATATATGTTTGCAGAATTTGTAGAAAGTCCTCAAAAGATGTGAAGAAACAAATTTGGTCTTGAACGGGGAGAAGTGCCATTTCATGGTCCAGGAGGGCATTATACTAGGCTATCGCATATCCTCCCATGGAATGGAAGTCGACCGGGCAAAAATTGAAACAATCGAGAAGATGCCTCCGCCTACTTCGGTAAAGGGGGTAAGGAGATTTTTGGGACATGCCGGTTTTTACCGCCGTTTTATTAAAGATTTTTCGAAGATCACGAAGCCATTGTGCAACTTGCTCATGAAGGATGTTCCGTTTAATTTTGACGAGTCTTGTAAAGAAGGTTTCGACCTATTGAAGAAAGCTCTAAGCACCGCCCCGGTCATAGTCGCTCCAGACTGGGGCCTTCCATTCGAGTTGATGTGTGATGCTAGTGATTTTGCCATTAGGGCTGTTTTGGGACAGAGACGATGGAAAGTGTTCCACATCGTGTATTATGCAAGCCGAACTCTTGACGACGCCCAAAGAAATTATGCCACAATAGAAAAAGAATTGTTAGCTGTGATCTTTGCTTTTGATAAATTCCAGGCGTATTTATTGGGGACGAAAGTAGTGGTGTGGACTGATCATTCGGTGATCAAATACCTTTTGGAGAAGAAGGATGCTAAACCAAAGTTGATTAGGTGGGTGATTCTCCTCCAAGAATTCAACTTGGAAATTCGCGACAAAAAGGGGACTGAGAATGTTATTGCCCATCACCTTTCATGTTTAGAGAATCCCATTGAAAAGGGGGAGAGTCACCACAAATTGTGGAAAACTTCCCCGATGAACAGCTCTACAAGTTGGGTTTGCAACACGCGCCTTGGTACGCTGATCTAGTGAACTATCTGGTGAGTAAAATAATTCCGAATGATCTTTCGCATCATCAAAAGAAGAAGCTGATTTCAGACGCTAAGTATTACTTGTGGGACGATCCTTTTCTGTTTAAAAGATGCCCTGATCGAATCATTCGCATATTTTTTCCGGATGAGGAAATACGCAGTGTGCTGAATCATTGCCATGCATCACCCTACGGAGGGCATTTTAGCGGAAATAGAACAGCGGCAACGGTCTTGCAATCGGGTTTCTATTGCCCATCATTATTCAAAGATGCTCACTCCTTTGTGTCCACGTGTGATCGGTGTCAACGGACGGGAAACATCTCATAACGATATGAAATGCCGTTGAACACAATACTTGAGGTTGAATTGTTCGACGTATGGGGGATCGACTTCATGGGTCCATTTCCTCCATCAAATAAGAACCTCTATATTCTAGTAGCAGTGGACTACGTCTCAAAGTGGGTCGAAGCGGTGGCACTACCAACAAATGGGTCTAATGTCGTGATCAAATTTATAAAAAAAAAAATATTTTCACGCGTTTTGGGACTCCACGTGCTATTATCAGTGATGGTGGTTCACACTTCGACAACAAATTCCTTGATGCGGTCTTAAAAAAACACGGAGTCACTCATCGTGTTGCTACTTCCTACCATCCCCAGACAAGTAGTCAAGTCGAGATATCAAATCAAGAGCTGAAGTGGATCTTAGAAAAAACAGTCAGCTCGTCTCGAAAAGATTGGTCCTTTAAACTCGATGATGCACTTTGGTAATACCGTACTACGTACAAAACACCTATCGACATGTCACCATACCATTTGGTTTATTGGAAAAGTTGTCATCTACCAGTAGAGATTGAGCATCGGGCATACTGGGCGATAAAGAAATTGAATTTTGATCTTAAATCGGCTGGTGAAAAGCGCTGTTTGCAGTTGAACGAGCTGGAGGAAATTCGTCATGATGCGTACGAGAATGCGAAGCTTTATAAGGAGCGGTTAAAGATTTGGCACGATAAGCACATTACACATCGAGAGTTTGTTCCGGGTCAAGAGGTGTTATTGTTTAATTCTCGCTTGAGGTTGTTTCCTGGGAAATTGCGTTCACGATGGTCGGGACCGTTTACAGTAGTTCAAGTATTCCGACACGGAGCAATGGAAGTACAAAAAGATGACCGAAAATTTAAAGTTAATGGGCAGCGGTTGAAGGCCTACATGGGTAAACCAATAGACGCGCAGAAGACGAGCGTCATCCTATCCACTGCAGAGTGAATGCTAGAAAAGTCCGGCTGAAGACAATAAAATTAGCGCTTCTCGGGATGCAACCCGAGTATTAGTTGTAGATGTTAATTTTCGTTGTTTTCATTCATTCTAAGAGTCTAATTTTTCGTCATTTTTGCTTTGATATGCTCTCTCTCACATTCTATGTGTTCTCGCTTTAAAAAATTTTAGTGCAGGAGCATTCCAGGCCAGGGGCCACGGCACATGCAGAGCGGGCCGCGGCACACAAAAGTCTAAAATCAAGGTAAAGTTTTTGTACTCTGTGCCGCGGCACGAAGATGCTGAGGCGCGGCACACTTGCCCCAAGAGCCGCGGCACGATGAAGCCAGGCCGCGGCACGCTGAGACCCAAAATATGTTCCCATGAGCCTGTACTGTGTGCCGCGGCATGCAAGCTCTGGGCTGCGGCACACTAACCACAAGAGCCGCGGCACCCGTTCAATGAGCCGCGTCACACGTCGAGATACCCAGCGCCCAGACTTAACTGTACTACGGGCCACGGCTCACTTGATACGTGCCGCGGCCCCTGCTGTGAATTTTAAACGGCCAGGGCAGCCTTATAAACTTAGTCGGCCGAGACACAAGGTAATCTTACAATCCTTTCTTCTTCGTGCGGCGCAAGGATAGCATCCCTTCAAGTCTATTCTTCTTCTTACCTTTTTCAATCTAACACAAGGTAATTCTTATCCCTAAAACTTCATTGCAACATGGATTGATGATTGGGGTAATAATCTCTGATGAACTTGTGTTTATTTTCCACATTTTTATCAAAAATTTGTATCGGAGTATGCTAAGATTCTTGATGGATTGATGGTGTTTTGTTATTGTGTCGTGAATTGCTGTGATATTTGATTCAATTATTGTTTTTGAGGATTGGTTTGAGTATGTTATTGTTTTTTGTTCTTCATTTAAGCCAACGCATGCAAAGTGTTTGATAAAATGCACCAATGAAATTTTTTGAGCCGAACATCTTCAAATTGTATGCAACGAATTCGATTATCGGATTAAATTGTGCCCCCAACCCTTACGTCAAGTTTGAGATTAAATCTCTACCTCATTTCCCTCATACGAAAGTGCGAGTTCATTCGACTCTATATTCATTTTCCACACGTTTTAAGTCGAGAGTGGTGTAGTTATCTTTAAAGTTGTTTAATTTCCGGCGTTTATTTTTCAGGAACTTCGTCATGGCTAGGTAAAGGAAATTGAGCACGAGGGCTAGGACGTGATCATCCCCCACAATAGGGGAGACGTCACAAAACCGACAGATATGGAATCCCACCAATTCTCTGATCCTGACATCCATAGAATATTCAACGAGAGAATCTGTCCTCGTCCAATAATTCCAGAGCGGTGATTCACTCCCGCCCCCCCAGGACGGCGAGCTATTGGCTATGATCAACGAGATGGTATGGACTCGATTCACTGGGCCACCCGAGCCGGCGGTGATTTCTATTGTCCAGGAATTCTATGCCAGTGCTCTATTGCGACAAATCCAGGTGGGACAGATGATGGGTCGACCAGATATACGGACTGAGGTTGTCGTCCGAGGCCAAACAGTGGACTTTTCGGTGGCCGCTATTTGGTGGTTGTACGAGCTACCGGAGGTGGACGAATCGGAGTACACACGGATTATGAGTAGCCTCACGAGGGAGGCTCTGCTGGAGGCACTTGCTCAGCCAGGTTCCGTTTGGGAGACGCGCGTCCCGAGTTCCACAGCTTTCTATTTCAAGAGTTCTCACCTCAGTCGGCTCGGGCGAGCCTGGCTTTATTTCCTCTATGTACGAGTCGACCCTACATCACAGATCCGCTCGGTCTTGCTTCCTCGTGCCCGATTATTGTATGATATCACGACGGGACTCCGGTTTGATGTGGCCCCATGTTTGTCCCGTTCTATATTTCAGTGCATCCAGGGAGGGACGAAGATGGGATTAAAACATCCCTCGCTGATTTGTGCTCTATGTCGCCAGTCGGGCGTGACGTGGTCCGACGACGAGCCATCTATTGCACACCAGGGTCCGATCGACCACCGTATTATCTCCCATTTCGACCAGTGGGGTGGCGCGAGGGCACACGAGCGGGGGCGAGGATTTCTTATCGATGAGCCACACAAGCACTCTCCCGAGCCACTACTCCTGACACATGAGCCGACGGCAGATGCTGAGGGTCGGACTGAGTCCACTCCACCGCCAGCGAGAGAACACCTTCAGGCGATGTTTGACAGCCTGAGGGTGGAGATGCGGGTTGAGAGAGACAGCCATCTCGCAGCTGTTCGAGAGGAGATGCGGGTTGAGAGAGACAGCCCCCTAGCAGCTGTTCGGGAGGAGATGCGCGAGCAGTCCCGCCTGGCCAATCGACGTGAGGAGAGGCGCTTAGCGGCGAGGGATGCTTATCATCAGGACTATATAGCTGCATGGACGAGCCATATACTCCATCCGGACGGACCCTTCATTCAACTAGTCAGGCCATCTACACCACCCTCCTCGCCGGATGAGGCCGGCACCAATTCCTGAGCAGATATTAGGGGAGTACTTGACCTTTTCTCATATTGCATATTATTATCTGTGTCCATTGAGGTCAATGTAGGTCCTAAGTTTTGGGGGGTCACTATTAGTTGTTATTTACTTTTTCGTTGCTATTTTCGTTATTTTTTATTCTAGCCTTGCTTGTCTTTTAAAATATTCTGGACTTTATTCACATTCGTGGATTTTTCCTGCAACCTTGTGTAAAGTTGATGATATGATACTGATTTTTTTTTGAAGAAACGGTTGAGTTTTGGTCAAGTTTACATTCTGCGACATTTGTTTCCTTTGAGTATTCATTTAGGTCTGAATTTTTGCGTCATTGTAGAAATCTTAGCATAGAAGAAATGAGACATACGTGTTTACGAACCGCCGTCTATACGTTTGGTTACACTTTTCACGTAGCTAGTCGTCCAGTAACATGAGTCTTCTTGGCATTTAATTTTAGTTTATAGTCGGACAGTCTTTCCCAAAAATTCGAGAAATTATACATGTTCTATGATGGGAAGTCTAGTAACCGGGGGTATTCACGTGACCCGTTGTTTACTCTCGCGTAAAACGACAACCCTGAATAGACTAATGGTTCAGAAAAATCACATGATGATGAAAAAAATCCAAGTAATCGGATGTATTCACGTGACCCGTCGTTTACATTCGTGTAAAACAGCAACTTTGAATCGGACATGCGGGAATAGCCATTCGAGTTTTTTCTCCGCTATAGAAGGAGACTTAGTAACTAGAAGCACTCATGAGCCCCATGAGTGTCTTTTATGTCAAACGGTTCCCCAATACATGAGAATGGATTTCCACCCTAGGGTCATTTGATGGAACATATCGAGAGTCGGAACCTAGTGGTTAACTCGAATCATTATAATTATTATACATAAGGGAATGCTGTCCGAGGATTATTATTTACGATGAAACTCTTGCATTTTTGCCACGAGACTGTGGGACTGGGCGAGTTGGCTTGTTTAATCTAACCCTTTATATTGGCGGTTGGCTAAATTCACGCTTGTTAATCTTTGAGCTTTGATTTTCTTCATGACCGATAGATCAGCACTAAAAATGATTGCTTTGTGGAATCCTTGTCCGTGATGTGATTCACTAAAACAATACGTGTATTTTTCTATGAGATTTTCAGGGTGGTATTAATCAGGTGAACACTATGGATATTGCACGTTTATCCACGATACTTGTCATCTCATTTGAAATCAATTTTTGCTTGAGGACAAGCAAAGGTTTAAGTTTGGGGGTATTTGTTAGTTGTATTTTTATGCAGTTAATCATCATTATTTTATACCCATTTTTAGTTTAAATCGGCGTAAATGAGCTTTTAATGCATTATCTGTATATGTTTTGAAGGAAATTCGAGTCTGGGAGCTGAAACGAAGAAAAACGGGCCAAAACGACATTTTTTGGTCAAGGACCGCGGCACACTGATGAGGGGCTGCGGCACAGGAGGCGCCTAGAAGGACCCGGTACAAAATGTACCGGGGGCCGCGGCACGCAAGCTCTGAGCCGCGGCCCGTAAGGAGAAAATTCGCCTAGGCCTGGCAGCATGAAGACAGGGGCCGCGGCACACTAATGCCGGGCCGCGGCGCAAAATTTATACTCGCAGCTCGCGATTTCGGCGGTTTGGAAGCCCCTTTCTGACCTAATTTCCGGATGCGTTTTTGAGGCTGATGAAAAATTATAAATAGGCATTGAAGGTCAAAAGAGAACAAGAGGGATACAGAAGGAGAAAATACCGAGGATCAGAGAGCAGAAGCCAGAGAACAGAGGAATTCAAGTTCTTCAAATGTGTTTGATTTTTCTTATGCTTTCTTTAATTCTTTGTGTATTATTTTCTAGCATGTTGGGCTAAAACCCTATTCTAGGATTGTGATGAAACCGAGATTTTGACGAATTAACTTTTGATTTTGCATTATTAATATATATCTCCCTTCTTTATTGAGTTTTCCCCAATTGTTTTTAATGTGTTCAATTATGTGGCCTATGATTGAATTGTTTTGATTACGCAACTCGAATCGGGAGAAGAGAGTTAGTAGGAAAAATTGGTGAGAAACGTTTTATCTTGTGAGATAGGAATATACTCATAGGAACTACGTGGCCCGTCTGAAGATTTCGTACTTTTTGCCTATTGTCGAAATAATTCACCTAGGAATAGAGTGATTTATTCGCCTTAGAAAATTCTACCGACCTCGGGAGAGGTATTAGAGTATCTTAGAAATCTTCGCCTTCAATAAATTGGGAAATCACTTATTTATATAAATCAAGAGTATTTCGGATAAATCGAGGCGGATTCTCAATCCTAGATTATTTTCCTATTTGATCTTCTTTCTTCGAATAATCGATTTTATTAATTGTTCTTAGTTTATCACTTTATTAGTTTTCTTTAATATTCCTTACACCACCAAAATTCGCGTTCAGATAAAATTAGAATACAAATAAATTGGCAATTAGTAAGTCAGTCCTCGAGGGAACGATATCTTACTTATCAATTTATTACTTGATTACGACAACGTGCACTTGCATTCACCGAAATACGTAACAGGTTTCGGGACGAAACTTCTTTTTAGAGGGGGAGAATGTAATACCTGTAGTTTTATGAATTGTTGGCTTTGACGTCATTTCACTTTTGTCGCTCTTATAAGCACGTATTGAGATGTTGTTGTTGTAGTTGTTGTTGTTGTTGTTGTTGTTATTAATTTTGGAGTTTCGCACCTTTCGGGACATGTTTGTATTGATTGGACTTTGCAGCGATGTTTTGAGTCAGGCAGATAGCGCACGCTAGGCATAAGCTAACGCACGCTATTTCTGTTGAGTAGCGCGCGCTAGTCTCGCCTATAACGCATGCTATTGGTCCGGGCTTGGTAGAGGCAGTAGCTGGGTTCTGCCCTCTGGACTAGCAGTTAGCGCATGCTAGGCGTGATCTAACGCACAGTATTCATGCTTGGTAGCACGCGCTAGCATCGGATCTAGCGCACGCTAACTGCTCGATTTTCGCAGTGGCAATAGGGGTTTCTGCTCTCTGAACTAGCAGCTAGCGCACGCTATAGGTATTGCATAGCGCGCACTATGCCGGATGTAGCGCATGCTATCGACACAGGTCAGAGGCTACTGGACTACCGGGTGACCTCGTTAGCGCGCGCTATACTTCAGAATTAGCGCACGCTAATTAGGCCCAGTGTATAAACTGGGTCAGCCGCCTTCTTCGTCATTATCTTTTCATTTTCCACATTTCCGATGAGAGCACACCATAGAGGCGGTCCTGAGGCGATTTGGAATAACTTTTCATCATCCATCACCATCTTTAGCTGGATAACAAGGATTTTATAACATCTAATCTATTCCTTCTCTCCGAATCAAGGTAAATTCCTTAGAACCCTAGTTTGCAGAATTTTTGAGAATTTTTCTTATATCCGTCTGATTTATCCATTTTGAAGCTTGAAATCCTTGATATTATGATGTATCTACTCCCTATCCAATTTTTCCTTACGACTATACGAATGATTTTGCGTATTACTTGAAGTAGAGAGGGTTTGGATGATTTCCAACCCTATGTGAATACTTTGAAGATTTATGAATCGTAAAAGGGGGTTTTCGGGAGTCTTCCTTGATAATTGAGTATTGATGATTGATTATCGTATTTCTCTACGAATCATTTAGGCCCAGAAGTGCGTTCTTTGACCTCTCAAGCTTGAACACCATTTTTCACTTTGGTTATAATGTCTCAAAGGCAAGTATATATTTATGATTGTACGTTCTCGACTTTCAAAGTGAGGTATATGAATTGTATGATTGTATATATTCAGTCTGGAATGGACCAATGGGTCCTCAGAGGGTTCCGTTGCCTTTGGTGTGGTTCCACAAATATTTTGGGTTAACCACTCTAGGAGGGTCCGATGGGGCCTCAGAGGATTCTGTTGCCTTTGGTGCGGTTCCATGGTTAATCATGTATGTATTAAAATGAAGTGCTATGCGATTTAGTTATTCCGGAATACTTGTCTTGAGTTTGATGAAATGATGATTACATTTACTTTATTGTCGAGAAGTATTGTGTTTCATATTCGATATACTTGTACTAGCTATTCGACGGCTAACCCCTTTCTGGGGGAAATACATTTCATGTATTTCAGGATCCGGGAGAGGACAAAGGCATGTCCCGGGTCGGCACAAAGATGATGGGCAAGAGTGATGATGTGTCTTAATTCTGTCTGTGTTTTGTACCTTGTTCCATTTGGTGTCGTTGTACTTGGAATGGTTTGAATACTTGAGTAATGTTTCAGATGTTCATGTTGTTGTGGCTTGTGTTGCCCTGGATTTCAAATTCCTGATGTATTGTGTTCTGTCGAATTGATTGTTACATTGGTGTCATCCTTATTACCTTATATTGAGATTTTGTTTGGACCTTATCGATCGAAGTTTATGGTTCCGCGTAATTATAGCCTTGTGAGTCCCACTGAGGGGCTCATGGCGCTGTAACATACCCTGAATAGCTTGTGGGTGTTACAATTTCTACTTGTGCCTCCTTCCTGAATGAACACATCTTCAAGAAAGTATGCTTGTAAAGCAACAATGATCCTATGATATTCAGGCATGTAAAATAAATATCCCATGGAATCTCCTGGATATCCTATGAAATGACCATTCGCATACCTAACTTTCAATTTCTCTAATTGAGTCTTCTTGACATAAGCAGGACATCCCCAAATCCTAATATGATTAAGACTTGGTTTTCTACCTTTCCACATTTCATGTGGAGTATTAGGAACGGATTTGGAAGGACATATGTTTAAGATATGTGCAGCAGTAAGGAGCGCATAACTCCACAAGTAAGTGTGTAGATCAGTATAGTTAAATATGGAGGGAACCATGTCCAACAAGGTTCAGTTCCTTCTTTATAACACACCATTTAATTGTGGAGTAGCTGGAGGAGTGAACAGTGACACTATTTCCAGTTATTCTAAGAACTCATCAAACTCGGTACTCGTATATACGCTACCTCGATCTGACCTAAGTGTCTTGATATGATGACATGTTTGGTTTTCAACTAGGGCCATAAATTTCTTATATTTTTTAAGGTTTCGTATTTATGATTCATTTAGTACACGTATCCATACCTAGTATGGTCATCAGAGAATGTAATAAAATATTGAAATCCATCTTGTGCCACTTCAAAAGGACCACATACGTCGGTATGGATTAATCCAAGTTTTTTAGAAGCTCTTTCAAAAGTCCATGTGAAGGGTGACATAATCATTTTGCCTTGAAGGCAAGATTCAGAAGTTGAATAGGATCTGATCCTAATGGACCCATAAGTCCACCTTTCTCCATTTTATGAATCTTGGTCTGACCAACATGACCAAGTCTAAGATACCACTTAAGTGCTTTCTTTGTTTCATCCCTACCACGTTCCCTAGTTATAGTGTTCACGTTGGTTTTATTCTTTAGATTCAAATGGTATAAACCATTTAGTAATGTAGTTATACCAACCAAATTATTTCTAAAATAAATACGACAAGATCCATCTCCAGTAAAGAAATGATATCCTTTACGGACCATAACCGGATTGATATAATTTTTGTGTGCCCCTTGGCCAAAACAAGTACATCATCCAAAGTAATAATAAAAATGATTCTAAATCCATCATAAGTGATTGGATGTCAGTAGCCTGGGCATTATGCCCGCTGCCGACTGTCACCATGACTTCTCCAGCTCCAAGCTTCCTACTTTATTCGAGATCCTGGTTCATTGTACATGTATGAGAACTTGCACCAGGATCAAAGTATCCAAGAAGTAGAATAAATAATTAAAGAACAATTCATCTCCGAAGCTAGTAGTTCCGTAGCTGAAGGCGCATTGCGGCCAAGTTTTAGACAGTGCCTCCTATAGTGGCCTAGCTCACTGCAGTTTAGGCCAGCTTACTCTTTGAAAACATTGGGGTCTTTCCGTTATCTTTATGTGCACCCCTTTGGGCTTTAACTGCTTCTTGTCCTTCTTCTTATTATTCTTGGACCTCCGAGGCCCAGAAAAAATTATAAGTGCAGTTTCCTTCGACTTAGTCTTTATTTGAGACTGTATCGTACTAAGTTTATTCATTAGCCCAGCTAAGTTGCAAGAAATATCATTGTAGTTGAAGTTCATTACAAGCTGAGACAAGGAGTCATGAAGTGATTGCAGGATAAGGTCGGTCTGGAGAAAATCATGCATCCTAAAATCAAGAGCCTCCAGTCTCTCGATCATAGATATCATTTTGAGGACATGATCCCCAACATCCTCACCTTCCTTCATCCGAGCACCAAACAACTACTCCATATCTCATATAGAATAGTTTGGTTGTGCTCCCCCTAAAGCTCAGTAAGATGTGCCAGAATTTCCCTTGTAGAGGACATGTCTTCATGGGCCCTTTGAAGCTCGTTATTCATTGAGGCCATCATGAAACCTCAAACCCTAACATCATCTCTGACCCATTTTTCATGGGCTTCGACATCTTTATGACTATCCCTAGTACATGCAGGAGCCAGTGGGATATCCTCCTATAAGACGTAACCCAGTGTCTCCATATGGAGGACTATCCTCAGATTGTGGAGCCAGTCCACAAAGTTGGATCCAGTCAGAGTGTTCTTTTCAAGTAGAATCGTGAGTGGGTTCATTGTTATTTTTGAGAGATTTGTTTATTTGTTAACTGTATAGAATAATTTGAGATTCGTTAGTGATTGTTTAATTATGATCTGAGTAAAGAATTTTAAGGACTTTATTTATTCAAAAATCGGATCCCACTATTTTTATTGGCATTTCACACTCCCATGTGGAATCCGGAAGTCATGGTTGACTTCATAGTGGTGATCGATTTCTTTACAAAGTTTAATAGAGAGAAACCCATGTGGTTTCTATTCTATTATTATCTATAAAGTGGTGTCTAACACCAACCCATCTATGGATGATTCGATCTTCTTTTAGCCCTAGTTCACTTGACCTCACCCCATGCAGTTTCTATGGCTTGCTGAACTATCTAAGTTAGAACTGTCAATTCCCATCAGTCTTGAATCTTATCCGGCAACCCGTACGACCTCTAGGGGTTTGATTTGTCACAACCGAAGGCATCTAATATACTCTAGGAATTTATCAACCTTCCCCAAAAATATTACCCCGACATACTCGAAAGAATAATATTTTGGTTTAGATTTCAATTTTCCACGAGTTTGACGGATGGTAGGAAACCTCGTAACCTTTTTAACTTAATGTTTAAAAGTGAGAGAATTACGCGATTACAGATTATACTTTGCACATTGATTATTTTATAATCGTGGTTAGTCAGTTTTTTTGTTTGTCATACAATATGAGAAACATACACAAACTAAATATTGGGCTTCGGTCCAGCATCCTGCCTGCATGGGCTTAAAAATGTGCGAGGTGCGGCTTGCGATTCAACCTGTGAGATCTGTACTAGAAAGTGGCTAAATTAATTGATTTGGACTACTCATACCAACAAAATTCATCTTCCTTTCTGGTATCCATCTCATAGAAACTCCAAAGTTAAGCGTGCTTGTCCTAGAGTAGTTATGGAATGGGTGACCCCCCTAGGAAGTTTCTCAAGGAGCGCATGAGTGTGGACAAAGCGTGCTAGAATATAGTGAGGATTGTCTTCATCATTCTGGGGACCAACATTTGGTTTTAGAGCAGGTCTCAGGTGTGAATTTCCTCGGAGTATCCTACAGGGGAGGCTGCCAGAGTGTTGGAACTGAGAGGCGGGCATGCAGCAGATATTGCCATTTGGACGAAACTAAGATGCTGGCGTAGTGGAGCTTGTCAACCGCTAGAGGGATATGTGATCAAATCGAGTTTGCAGAGGTTTTCGGACTCTGGTTCCAAGATGTTGGCAAGTACTGGGAGGGGGATTCTTGGGCTTCGGTCCAGCATCCTGCCTGCATGGGCTTAAAAATGCGTGAGGCGCGTCTTGCGATTCGACTCGTGAGATATGTATTAGGAAGTGGTAAATGAATTTATTTGGACTACTCGTACCAACAATATGCAGCTTCTTTTCTGGTAGCCATCTCCTAGAAACTCCAAAGTTAAGCGTGCTTGGCCTGGAGTAGTTATGAGATGGGTGACCGAGGGAAGTTTCTCAGGGTGTGCACGAGTGAGGACAAAGCGCGCTAGAAAAGACTCGTGTTGGTATAGTGAGGATAGTATTCATCATTCTCGGGACCAACACTAAATCTATCAACATGTAGTTCATGGACCGTTCCTAAGTACTGAGTCATCATCGACTCGATAAAAAGAAAACTAAAAGTAATCAAATTACAAGTCTTGATGGCGTCTTTTCCTCGTCTCTTCGTCATAGCTAATTTAGTACATTTATAAAATTTGCATCCTATATAAATTTATTAAAAAATAAATTGGCTCAAAAGGACTATTACAACCACATCGAATAAAGATTCAAAAACTAAGTCAATGAACTACATTACCATTCAAATAATAATGCAACAATCACATTAAAGTTAATGGCATAAAAAATAATCTAAATATTGATCGAATTAATACAACATTAATCCATCCTTAAGAATTAATCCAATTAATTTATGAAACCCTTACTTTTGGCTTGTTCCTGTAAAACCCCACGAAATCATGTAAGCGTTAGGCTCAGTAGATATAGTTGTAATATATCATCTCATTGTCATGAATAAAATTTTTGTTACGAATCCCTTGATGTTCCGATGGATTAATTGTTAATCGCCCAAATTTAAATTTATATTATTAAATATTTAGCACACATAATTAATTAAATTAAATAACATACGAAAATAACTAATGGGCCAAGACCTAAAACATACACTTAATAGATTGGGCTCAACCCAATATACTTTACAACTAAACTAACTAATAACCCAACCCACTACAATAATAATAACTTATACACTTAAATTAACAATATATATATATATATATAATATACATGAGGGGGGGCAAGGGAAGAAAAAAAGGAAGAGAGGATGTGGATTCTAGAGCCTTCATCCTCCCCATGCAAGAAACTCTCATAAATCACCTTAGACACATGGCATTAGTCTTCTCTTGAACTACACTTCCCAAGCCCTAATAACACACCTTAAATACTTACACTATTACCTAGCCACCACTCTTACACTACATAATACAAAAATCTGCATATAGAGGGAGAGAGAGAGAGAGAGAGAGGAGGGCCGAAAATTTGGAGAGGAAGGAGGAAGAAGGAGTTCATCAAAAACTCAAGTAAACTAGGTAATCTTACTCCCTCTAATATATTCTATAATTTATAGTTATAAACCTTCATATACTAACTTAAATTCTATCATGCAAATAAAATAAACCTACAGGGTGTAATGTTGGTCATTGCCGAATCATCATAGAAGTGAAAGGAAGGTCATCTTCCAACTCTCAAGACTTAGAACCAACCGTTGCAACGAAAAATCGAGGTGGGTGAAAATCCTTTCAAAATTCCTAAAGTAAATAAATTATTTCTTTATTTTGTGATGCATGTGCAAATCTGAAATTTCTTCAAGTATGATGTTGACAAATTATTGAAATCACCATATTAAAAATTCATGTTATGATATTTGTGCTTTGAATTAGATGTATATTCGTTTTCTTGAATTTTACTTTCGAAAATTATGAAGTATGGTGAGCATGCACAGATTTGGAAACTTTTGTATAAATACATGTCTTAGAGATATATGTTGTGGTTATATTAACATGCAATACGATTTTCTTGGATATAAACGATCACCGATTTGGTAGTCGGATTTCGCTTATGTGAAAAATTGAATATTATATGTCCTATTCGAGATTTTGATGAAACTCTACCAAATCTGGAATTTTATATTATATGATTATATTATGATTTTTGGATAACTTATTTGTGGCAAAATGGGACTTGAAAACAAGTAAACAGAATTTAAGGGCATAAATTATAATTAATGGAAAATTATGGACGAATCAGAAAATTCCGAGAATAAACTGTTCTGGACCGTGAATAACATGTATTTTAACTTATATAAGCTGTCCGTAAAATTTTGAACAAATCGGAGTTCGTTATCTAAGCTTATTAGTCAATAATGTAATTTTCAAACAATTTCGGGGTCAAAATGCAAGAAATCAAAAATTCTGGACCAAGTCTGAATTTTCTGGACTTTTTCACAAATTTGGGATTCCAGGTTCATCACGAGACATCTCGTAGAATTTCGTTAAATTCCGAGCTAAATTCGTAGCTCTAAAGGCCTCGGAGCAATTTTGTTAAGTTTTGGGGCAATTTCGTAATTTCTGTAAATTTCAGTCCCGAAACTGGAAATTCCGAATCTCTTCTTAAATCTGAAATTGAAATATTGTATCTTTGACCTTCTTATAAATTTTCAACCAAAGGGTATAAACGTCGTTTCGACCAACTTCAGAAAAATTCTTGACTTCTTTTCATCGAACCTACCAATCCAATACATCTGACTTGAGCCCTTTAAAACTATTGATGAAATATTGAGAATATTTTCAAATTAATATACAAGCCCTATCCCGTATTACCGTGCCACAAATATAAGTAACCATATTCCATACTTAATCAAAAGACGCAATTAATCTCACTGATCGAATATTTAAGTGTTACTCGTGCTATGCAACTAACTGACAATTGTGACTGTCCGGGAACTAAGTGCTATACAAACAAAGTGCCACGGACAGGTCCGCCCTCTAACTCTATCGGGACAAAGTGCCACGTCGACGAACGGGGGCCACCTCTAGAACCCATACGAAACAGAGTGCCGACATAAAATCTGGGGGCCACTTCTTGAACTGTGGGAGCCATCTGTAGAGCCCCAAATCGAGTCGGGACAGTTAGACCGAGTCATGGATCGAGTAGCGCGGCTGCGGTTCATGAACAAGGCTACCGTTGTTGCCTATTCCCATAACCGAGGAATGGAGTGTTCCGAGGGACCTGGGTCGTAGAACTTGGGGTATAATCGCGATTACGGTGTGATCCGGGTATTGACTCAAATCTAAGGACATACCGAGCCGAAATAAGAGATTAGTAAACACACACTAAGTATGAGAGCGAAGGCTCAGCTACTGGGGCGACGGTCTAAATCTTGGAGCGACTGCCTATACTGCTAGGAGTAATAAGGAGACTCTAGAATCCAAAGTCCACATCGACATGATTCAAAGCTAGATTGACTGATTGAATGATTGACTTGACATCTGTCCACGGGGACAGGATTATATTATTTCACTACTAAACTATTATCTTTCGATAAATCGCAGAATATCTTTGACACCTTTTTCACTTTTCTTATAACTTGATGAAATCTTGCATCACTTAAAATTTTCAAAGGAAAGAAAGCCACACCCGCATACGATCACCCACTCACTGAGACCTTTAGTCTCACCCCACTATTTTCCCTTTTAAACCAAAGAATGAGCAACCAGCAGAAGACGAGGGAGGCTTTATGGAAGAGACTGATTGGAAGACCGCCGCCTGGACTTAGAATTTCTGTTTTCATCCCTACTTATCATAATGTACTTTGAATCGTCTGTTATTTTTCCACTGCAAACTTATGATCACTGTAATTTGATTATCAACTTTTGTTACAACGAATCTTAGAACATCGGGTTAACATCGTTGATTGAAAATTTTATTCAATTGTTATTTAGCTTCCGCTATTTATTGCTACACTTTATTTGATTGATCGACCGGTACGTCACGCCCTCGTCCTTCTCGATGTTGGGGGCATGACAGAAGTGGTATCGGAGCCTGTTTTGTGAGGACGCTTACAACGGGCTAACCAGGATAAGATTCTTCGGACTTAGATGGGAATTCCTCCTAGGACGAAGTGAACCATAGGACTGAGAGCTAAAGTAGATTTCTCGAGTCAATTCTCGTTAAGATCTCTTTCGACTTGTCATTATTCACTTGGAATATGCATAGTCAAATTCAAATTTCCTAAGTCATTGGCCAAGGTACTTGATTAAGTATTCACAGCATTTCCTTGACTGAATCAATTCTTCTATTGAACTCTTGAAACGGATATAGTTTATTTCACTTATCCTTTTCTCAAAGTCATATCACTATTCATTCGAAATTGATGAAGTTCCTTTAAACTCCACTAAACTTCAGTATTATTGTTCCTTTGTCGTTAGTATCATATAAGCATTTGTTGAATCATTAAGTTCACTATCTTAATGATTATTCATGCTTAATAGAGTTTTGTATTGGATATTAGATTTTGCGAGATACTGACTTAGTTTTATTTTGTTAATTAGATGGACCCTAGTGGCGAGAAAGAACTGACCAAGGAAACTCAGGGTACCCCTACTACGCGAGCAACGATTACTGAGGATCATCTCCGGCAAGCGCTTAACCATATTGAGAGTGTTGCCAGACCTATTTTAGATGCAGCTGTTTTGGTCGATTCAAATGAGAGAGAGATCCAGAACTTGAGGTCCGTGATTGCGCGCATATTTCAAGATGTGATGGCGTATCGTGATCAGAGGGACGAGCTGTTTCGGTTGCTGGAGAAGAGGAGACAAGAATACGAAGAGCTGGAGGAACGGGCACATCACCTGGAAACCTAATCGTTAGTGAACATTCAAACGATAGCCAAACTCCAGAGCCACAAATATCTCCAAGTCTACAGGGTGCAAATGCTGGCGGAACAAATCTTGTCTGAACGCCACGAGCATGAAAAATATCAGATCATGGTGAAGTCTAAGCTGGGAGACGTGATCGACCGATTTCCCAATTCCACCACTGAAATCGGAGCCCCATCACGAGCATCCCCAATTGTGGACACTCGATTTCATGAGTTCGAAGAAGACCATCTGGAGGAAGATCCGGAGGAGGACCAAGAAGAGGACCCAGAAGAGGATGCGAGTATGTTAGGTGTACCCCTATGCGCTTATTTATCATTATTGTGCATTTTTTTTGTGAGTAAATCTGCATAAATGAGCTTTTAATGCCCTATTATTTTATGTTTTGCAGGAAATCGGAGTCCGAAAGCGGAAACAATGAAAAACGGACGAAAACGGCGAATTTTGGCCTGGGGCCGCGGCACAAGGAAAGTGGGCCGCGGCACACGCAGAGGACCAGCAGGCACCAGAGTAAACTGTACTCTGAGCCGCGGCACAGTTATGGTGAGCCGCGGCCCAGAAGAAATAAACAGCGCCCAGGTTTGAGCCGTGGCACATATTAAGTGAGCCGCAGCACACGGGGCGGTTTTGGTGTACTCCGCGCGGGTTTGGGCCATTTTGAATCCAGTTCTCGACCTAATCATAGGGACGCGATTTGGAGGCTGATGAGAGCTATAAATAAGGGTTTAAGGCCATAATCTGGAGCTTTCGGAAGATCGATCAATCTTGGAGGAGGAATATCGCAGAAGAGAAGGATAAGCAGAGGGCGAAAGCCAGAAGAACGAAGGAATCCGAGCTCTTCATCTGCGTTTGATTTTCATGCTTTCATTCATTAATTCTGTATTTTTATCTTTTAGCATGTCAGGCTAAAACCCTATTCTAGGATTTTGATGAAACCAATGTTTTGACGGATTTGCTTTAGATTATCTATATAATTCCCTTTTTCTGTTGAGTTTTCCCAATTGTTTTTAATGCTTTCAATTGTCTGGCGAATAATTGAATTGTTTTTAATTACCTTACTCGAATCGGGAGAGGAGAGTTGGTGAGGAACTATTGGTGAGGACCATTTTATCTTGTGAGATAGGAATATACTCATAGGAACTACGTGGCCTTTTGGAGATTTTGTGCTTTTTGCCTATTGTCGAATTAATTCACCTAGGGATAGAGTGCGTTATTCGCCTATAGAAAAGTCTATTGACCTCGGGAGAGGCGGTAGAGTATTTTAGCAATCTTCGCCTTCAATAAATTGGGGAAATCATTAACTTCAGATAATCGAGAGTAAATTCGGATAAACCAAGGTGGATTCATAATCCTAGACTTTTTCATTAATTGATTTTCTTTCTTCAAGCGATCGTTTTTCTATTTATTATTTGTTTACTTTAGTTATTAATTGCAACCCAAATTTCGACTGTTCAAATAAAATTAGAATACATAAAAATTGGTACTTAGTAATTCAGTCCTCGTGGGAACGATACTCACTCATCACTTTATTACTTGTCAACGATAATGTGCACTTGTGTTAACGAAATATCGCAACAAGTTTTTGGCGCCGTTGCCGGGGACTGAATTTTTACTAATATCGATTTCAGTATTTCTAGTCTTAGTTTGAACATTTTTTATTGTTTTTGTTTAATTTTATTTGTTTGTTTTTCCTTTCAGGATTGTTCGGTTAGTGCATGAGAAAATTCGGTAACGAAGGCCTACTACCTTTGGATACCGAACTCGAGCGCACTCTTCGGAGAAACAAAAAGGAGAAACGAGAGTTACCAGCGAAAGTCACCATGGCCGAAAATACCGAAAATCACGGAGGTGATAATCTTGTACAACAAGCTCAATCGGCACTAGCACTTCGCGATTATGCTATGCCGCAAATCAACGCGAACTTTTCGGGGACTCGGCGTCCCACCATCCAGGCGAACAACTTCGAAATCAAGCCTGCCATTATTCAGATGGTGCAATCAAGCCAGTTTGGTGGATTGCCGAACGATGACCCCAACGCACACATTGCGTCGTTTCTCGAGATTTGTGACACGTTCAAGAACAACGATGTCACCGATGATGCCATCTGTCTGAGGCTTTTCCCTTTCTCTTTGAGGGACAAAGCAAAATTTTGGTTGAATTCTTTACCGCCGGGATCGATCATGACATGGGCATAATTAGCGCAAGCCTTCCTTGCTAAATTCTTCCCACCTTCGAAAACAGCGAGGTTACGAAACGAAATTACCACTTTTGGTCAATTTGATATGGAGTCGCTTCACGAGGCGTGGGAGCGATACAAAGATTTGTTACGGAGATGCCCGCACCATGGCCTACCGGACTGGCTGCAAATTCAGACGTTATATAATGGATTAAGTGCCTCTACACGCACTCTCGTGGATGCAGCCGCTGGAGGAGCTTTAATGGGAAAAACGATGGCTGAGGCACACCCTTTGTTGGAAGCTATGGCCGCAAATGCGTATCAATGGCCGTCCGAACGAGTTTACCCGAAGCGAGTAATGGAAATCTCCAATAATGATCCGAGTCAGTTCATGACCCGTACGGAAGCAACATTGCAGAACCATTCTGCTTCCATTCGCAACTTGGAAGTCCAACTGGGCCAGATAGCAAATGTATTAACAGCCCGCCCGGAAGGTACCTTGCCAAGTACCACTGAAACGAATCCTAGAGAGAGTGTCAATGCCATCGGTTTGAGAAGTGGGAAGGAATTATGCGAGCTACCCGGGCAGAACAAAAAGAGAAGTGAGGATGAGAGTAAGAAAAATCCAGCGACTGAGGAACCACAAGATTGGAGACCCTCGATACTATTTCCGGACAATCCAAAGGCATATGTACCACCCGTCCCGTTTCCGCAGCAATTACAACAGAAAAAGGTGGACAAGCAATTCTCTAAATTCCTCAACGTCTTCATGAAACTGCAAATTAACATCCCATTTGCCGACGCCTTGGAGCAAATGCCTAGTTACGTGAAATTCATGAAGGAAATTTTGTCAAACAAAAGAAAGCTCGAGGAGTATGAGACAGTCGCATTGACGGAGGAGTACAGCGCTATTCTTCAGAAAAGGCTTCCGCCAAAATTGAAGGATCCGGGAAGTTTTAATATACCTTGCACTATAGGAAATCTGACTTTTGATAGAGCGTTATGTGATCTCGGGGCAAGCATTAATCTCATGCCTTTGTCTATTTTCAAGAAGCTTGGAATTGGAGAAGCGAAACCGACGACCGTCTCTTTGCAATTAGTTGATAGATCCATTAAGTATCCGAGGGGAATAATCGAGGACGTCTTAGTAAAAGTTGATAAATTCATCTTTCCGGACGATTTCATTGTGCTTGACATGGAGGAAGACCATGACATCCCAATTATCTTGGGAAGACCATTTTTGGCAACCGGCCGAACTTTAATCGACGTGGAAAAAGGGGAACTAACTCTAAGGGTTCAAGACGAGCATGTCACTTTTCAAGTATTTAAACCCTTTCCATGTCCGGGTGGTGTTGAGAAGAGCTCGCAAATTGAAAGTGTGGATACCGTTGCAAAAGACACACACCGGAAGAATCATCGGTCGAAAAACTCAGAATCTGTTTCAGAGGGTCCGAACTCTAACGAGTCGCATATCTCAAGTATGTGGACATGCCGTCATCATCAACCATTCATCCATCAATGAGAAATCCCGATGCTGTCATAAGTTTGTTCGAGAAAAAGGAGAATAAGCCGGACGTAAAACGGAGGCCAAATCATGAGAAAAATGGGTGCTTCGGAAAGTTGTTTGTGTCAAAACCTTTTCGCAAACAACATTTGGTGTCCGAACCGAAAATTGAATCGTTAAAGAACAATGGTCAAAATTTTAAAACACATATTAACGGTTCGATGAACGGGGCGGAGTCCAAATGGAGTTTGCGAAAAGCGAACTGATTTCCAATAGGTCCGGATGAAGACTATAAACTTAGCGCTACTCGGGAGGCAACCCGAGTTTTAGTAGTAGATTTTTGTGTTTCAATATTTTCTTGCATTTTTGAACATTTATTTTTCATCATTTTTGCTTTGATTTGCTTATCCCTTTTGTTCTTGACGTGTTCCTTTTAAAATTCTGTGCAGAAAAAGTCCCAGGGGAAAAATTTATTCCTGAGCCGCGGCACAAGGCTAGTGAGCCGCGGCACACACAAATCGAACCAGAAGGCTAAACATTCTATACTATGTGCCGCGACACAACCCTACTGAGCCGCGGCACACTTGATTCCTGAGCCGCGGCACGTTGATGCTGATCCACGACACACCAATTGCCAGATGAAGAGCCCAGGACAATGTACTATGTGCCGCAGGACAAACCACGTGCGCCGCGGCACATCAACACTCTGAGCCGCGGCACCCGAATGCTGAGCCGCGGCACATGGCGATAGAACAAAGAAGACCATACGGACTGTACTCTGGGCCGCGACTCACTTAGGCTATGCCGCGGCCCACCGTTCGGAATTTGAACAGCCCAGGTATCCTTATAACACGAATTCGGCCGACCCCAGGTACTTTTCCCCCTCTTCCTTTGCACAGCAATCGGCGGTACACTTCTCCCCTTCATTTTTTTTGTTGTATTCTCCAAATCTACTCAAGGTAATTTTCAATCCCTTGTATGAATTGCTTCATGAATTGCTTGTTGTTCTCCATTTGATGATTGATTAAGTTATTGGTTTTTCTTTTTCAAAATCCTATCCAAAAATTTGAGTTGGGAATATGAAGACGTTGATTGATCATGGATGATTATCTTTCGATTATGAATGAATTGTTATTGTTTTATGTTGTTTGTCATGAGGATCGACTGAATATGTTGTTTTTGGGAATTAAATCAAGCTATTACAATTGTTGTTCTTCATTAGAATTCATGCACACAAGGTGTTTGATAAAATGCTTGAATGAAAAATTTTCTATGTTAAGTCAATGTTTGGAAGCTATGTGCAACGAAATTGTTTCTGGAATTACAGCGTACCCCAACCAACGTCAAGTTTACATGTTAAATCTCAATTTTATTTTTCTCTCACGGCGATGATAGCTCGTTAAATTCTTGATTCAAGTTTTGGATATCCTTAGCCGAGTAATGTTGTTCTCATTGTTGCTTAAGTAAGAAAACTCCGGTTTTTAACGTTTCAGGAAATCGCTATGGCTAGAACCAAAAAGCTCAGCAAACGGGCCAGGACTCGGTCGTCCCCCACGCGAGGGGAAACTTCTCATAGTCGAGCCGAGTCGGAGGCGCACCAATTTTCTGACCCGGAGATCCATAAAATCTTCAACGAGAAGATTCGCCCTCGACCTCTGATCCCGGAGAGGGGATTCACACCAGCCCCCCAGGACGGGGAGCTTCTGACCATGATCGACGAGATGGGGTGGGCCCGTTTCGCTGCACCTCCTGAGCCGGCGGTGATATCTATTGTGCAGGACTTTTATGCGAGCGCTTTGTTGAAGCACATTCGTGCGGGCCAGATGATACAGCAGTTAGATACTCGGACTCAGGTCGTAGTCCAAGGCATTACGGTGGATTTCTCAGTAGCTGCTATTCAGAGGTTATTTGAGCTGCCGGTGGTTGACGAGACAGCTTATACGCGAGTTATGGATAGCCTCACGAAGGAGGCTCTGCTCGAGACTCTTACACAGCCCGACTCCGACTCGGAGAGGTGCGCCCCGGCTTCTTCCACCTTCTACTTTAAGAGCTCGCGCCTCAGTCGGTTCGGGCGTGCCTGGCTGTATTTTATCTGCGCACGTATTGACCCCACCTCGTAGATCCGCACGATTTTTCTCTCTCGAGCCCGTACATTATATGCTATCACCTCCGGGCTGCGATTCGATGTGGTTCCTCTCTTGGTCCGATCTATCTTCCAGTGTATTCAGGGAGGGGCCAAGACGGGGCTGAAGCACCCCTCTCTTATTTGCGCTCTTTGCCAGCAGTCAGGGATGATGTGGTCGGACGATGAGCCGATGCTAGCTCCCCAGGGCCCGATTGATCACCGCATCATTTCGCATTTCGACCAGTGGGGAGGAGCGCTGACACACGCTCGGGGGCGAGGATTTCTACTTGATGAGGCCCTCGAGGGGTCCCCCGAGCCTCTTCTTCTGACGCAGGAGCAGATGGAGTCCAGCCCGCCGCCCGACAGAGAGCGCTTGCAGGCGATGTTCGACGGATTGAGGGAGGAGATGAGGAGAGAGAGAGAGAGGAGATGAGGAGAGAGAGAGAGTCTTCTGGCTGAGATGAGAGAGGAGAGGCGGACGGAGAGAGAGAGAGCATCATTGCTGCCGTCCGAGATGAGATGTGCGAGCAGGCCTGTCGGGCCAACCGGCGTGAGACGAGGCATCTGGCAGCGAGGGATGCCTACCACCAGGAGCACCTTGCTGCATGGACGGCCCACATTATGCACCCAGACGGGCCATTTATTCCACCTGCTCGGCCAGCCACACCACCCTCTTCGCTGGACGATGCCGGCACCAGTTCGTGAGCGGACTGGAGGGGAGTACTTGACCTTTCACTTTTATTGCATATTATATTTCGTCCATTTAGGTCAATGTACATCCTAAGTTTGGGGGGGGGGGGGTTTACTTTCTGTTGATATACTTATTGATGTACTTATTTCGTTTGCACTTTCGTTATTTTTAGTTATCTTTTTGTTGCTAGCCTTGCTTGTCATGATTTTACTCTTATTCGTGAATTTTTCGTGCTCATTTTTGTGTGAAACTGATGTTACAATACTGATTTCTCTCTGAAGAAACAGTTGAGTTTTAGTCGAGTTGTAGTCAATGATATCTGTTTCTGTTAAGTCTTCATTTAGGTCCGAAATTTTTTTCGTTTTTGTAGAGATCTTAGCGGATAAGAGAGTAGACATACGTGTTTTCAAAGCACCGTCTATACGTTTGATTACACTTTTCGCGTAGCTAGTCGTCCAGTAACATAAGTCGTGTTGGCACTTAGATTGAGTTTAGAGTCGGACAGTTTTTCCCAAAAGTCGAGATATTATTTGTTCTATGATGGGAAGTCTAGTAACCGGGGGTATTCACGTGACCCGTTGTTTACTCTCGCGTAAAACGACGACCCTGATTAGACTAGTGGTTTAGAGATTTCGCATGTGCCGATGATGGGAAGCCTAGTAACCGGTGGTATTCGCGTGACCCGCTGTTTAGTCTCGCGTAAAACAGCGACCTTGAATCGGACATGCGGGAATAGCTATTCGAGTTGTTTCTCCACTGTGGAAGGGAACTTAGTAACTACAAGCATCCATGTGCCCCATGAGTGTCTTTTACGTCAAACGGTTCCCCAACACATGAGAATGGAATTCCACCCTAGGATTATCCCGATGAAGCATCCCGAGATCCTAACCTAGTGGTCAACTCGAATCAATTTATTGAGCATATATAAGGGAATACTGTCCGAAGGTTATTTTTTTTTATGAAACTCTTGAAATTTTTGCCACTAGACTGTGGGATTGGGCGTATTAGCTTGTTTATTTTAACCTTTCATATTGACGGTCGATTAAATTCACACTTGTTAATCTTTTAGCTGGATTTTCTTCATGAACGATGGATTAGGACTGAAGTTGGTTACTTAGTGGAATTAGTGTCCTGGATGTTGCTCGCTATTACGATACTTGTACTATTCTTTGAGATTTTCAGGATGGTATTGATTAGGTTGAGCATTATGAGTTGCACGATTATTCACGACATTCTTTTGTTGACATTGATTATTTTTGCTTGAGGACAAGCAAAGGCTCAAGTTTGGGGGTATTTGTTAGGCGTATTTTTATGCGCTTATTTATCATTATTGTGCATTCTTTTTGTGAGTAAATCTGCATAAATGAGCCTTTAATGCCCTATTATTTTATGTTTTGCTGGAAATTGGAGTCCGAAAGCCGAAACGATGAAAAACGGACAAAAACGGCGAATTTTGGCACAGGGCGCGGCACGCAGAGGACGGCGAGGCACGAGTAAAGCTACTCAGCCGCGGCACAGTTATGGTGAGCCGCGGCCCAGAAGAAATAAACAGTGCCCAGGTTTTAATCTGTGCCCCATGAGCCGCGGCACGGATTAAGTGAGCCGCGGCACACGGGGCGGTTTTGGTGTACTC
The DNA here is from genome assembly GCA_033398695.1 of Orobanche coerulescens. NCBI lineage: Eukaryota > Viridiplantae > Streptophyta > Magnoliopsida > Lamiales > Orobanchaceae > Orobanche > Orobanche coerulescens. The sequence continues at coordinate 198,073,503 of CM065802.1, forward strand.
CGCGCGGGTTTGGGCCGTTTTCAAGCCAGTTCTCGACCTAATCACAGGGACGCGATTTGTAGGCTGTTTAGAGCTATAAATAAGGGTTTAAGGCCATGATATGGAGCTTTCGAAAGATCGATCAATCTTGGAGGAGGAATATCGCAGAAGAGAAGGATAAGCAGAGGACATCAAGAGCAGAGGTCGGAAGCCAGAAGAACAGAGGAATTCGAGCTCTTCATCTGCGTTTGATTTTCATACTTTCATTCATTAATTCTGTATTTTTATCTTTTAGCATGTCAGGCTAAAACCCTATTCTAGGATTTTGATGAAACCAATGTTTTGACGGATTTGCTTTAGATTATCTATATAATTCCCTTTTTCTGTTGAGTTTTCGCAATCGTTTTTAATGCTTTCAATTGTCTGGCCAATAATTGAATTGTTTTTAATTACCTTACTCGAATCGGGAGAGGAGAGTTGGTGAGGAACTATTGGTGAGGACCGTTTTATCTTGTGAGATAGGAATATACTCATAGGAACTACGTGGCCTTTTGGAGATTTTGTGCTTTTTGCATATTGTCGAATTAATTCACCTAGGGATAGAGTGCGTTATTCGCCTTTAGAAAAATCTATTGACCACGGGAGAGGCGGTAGAGTATTTTAGCAATCTTCGCCTTCAATAAATTGGGGAAATCATTAACTTCAGATAATCGAGAGTAAATTCGGATAGACCAAGGTGGATTCATAATCCTAGACTTTTTCATTAATTGATTTTCTTTCTTCAAGCGATCGTTTTTCTGTTCATTATTTATTTACTTTAGTTATTAATTGCAACCCAAATTTCGACTGTTCAAATAAAAGTAGATTACATAAAAATCGGTACTTAGTAATTCAGTCCTCGTGGGAACGATACTCACTCACCACTTTATTACTTGTCAACGATAACGTGCACTTGCGTTAACGAAATATCGCAACAGAGTATGAATTCGGGAGGTAATTAGAAAACTCTAAGACTTGGTTACGAACATTAATGTAACTTGTTTTGATGCTTCATACTTTTGATGTTTAAGACGTTTGTGTTAGGAGTATGCCCTCGAATGCCACTCAGAGGTTGTTGAGTGAGGGCATTGTACTTGTAATTATGTAAACCATTTATATAAGGCAAATGAATGTTTCTTTATTTACTGGTAGTTACTGGCATTTCTAACTCGTAAATAAACATATAGAAACTAGTCCGTGTATTTGAGAGCAAAACGTTCCACTCCTTATTGGATAAGGGGTCGACCTTTGGAAAGGTTTATAGCTCAAATACTTAATCGTTCGCAAGTCGATGAAACTTGACTGGGCGTTAAGTTTATGTGAAGACTTGTATGACGTGTTCTTTGACATGGAGAGTGCCTGTCGAACACTAATTGTTAGTGGGAGCACACGTTATAGGTATGCTAATTAGATTAGTATACTCGAACCGACTCACCCTCGATTCGTCACACGGATTTCACTCCGGGACAGTCAATGGCGGAATAGAAAGCTTGTGATAGGTATTCGTGAACCTTCGACTTGAGGATTTAGTAGGGATGTGCTTGTGACGTCAAGATTTTCATTAGAGTAGTTCGACCCTGTAAACCGGAAGGCGGGGGTCAACCTCGACGTGTATCTTGACGGGTAAGTAGCAGGTCCTACTGAATACCAAGATAGAATTCTTTCTCCTGTTAGTGAACGGGTTATATGTCCTATACGGTTATTGGCAGATGAGATCATAAGTCTATGGACAAAGCATTGGAGCTAGCTGTATTAGATACACGAGAGCTCGATGATCTCGATTTGCATTAACGCATGCATAGCGTCAAGTACAGATAGGGTTTGACTGACCGTGACCCTATAACTTGATCGGGATATTTGAAAGAAGGGTTTATACGTATACTGGTATTCACGACAGAATGGTTCTTGAATGATCCCAATCATTCGTTCTCAGTCGGGGTACAGTGTAGGCCACCAGGCTGGCTAGGTGGTGCTACTACTCTTTGGTTCCTCCCATTGCTGACTGAGACGGACCTACCGAGTCGCGCATTAGGATTGACGACGGAATGAATTAAGCTAATTCTCTCATTATGAATATTAGATATTGGATATCTAATTTGGGACATTGGATGTTTAAATCGATTTATCGGATAAATTGATTTACGGCTTAATGGATTAAATACATCACTGGGTGATTAATTTAATTCATGAATATAATTATTTCTTGGAGAAATTAATTATGTTATTTTGTATTTGATATGTTTAATTAATTGGATTAATTAATCGATACAAATACATCGGAACGGAATCGTAGTTTATCTGTTTGGATTCACGGGAGTCCGAAACGAACCGAACTCATCCGTTTCTGCATGGTATCCGCCCCCTAATTTCCACCTACTTTCCTCTTGTCTTGTTGTTTTCATTTTATATGAAAAAGATGACTTTGTGGGGCTTTGATTCTCATAATAATGAGATGTATCATGTGAAGAGTTGAATAAATGAAGAAGACATCTCTCACTTGAGATTCCAATCCAATTCCAACGTGAGAGTGTAGAGAGAGAGGGAAAAGACTTCTCCAAGTCTTCTTCATCTTTGTTCATCAACTTCTTCTTCATTTTTCTTGGAGAAAAATTGAGAGAAAATCATATAGAGAGAGTAAGATTAAAACACTTAGAGTGTAGTAATCTTTACATATATAGCTTCATCACTTAGCTCTAGCCGTATCCTCGGAGGATAGCAAGGTGATCGTCGTTCCGGTTGTTTCTCCGGCGCGTGGCAAGTAGAGACGCGGTGCTTTCGGCGTTGGATCGTTCAAGAGCTTGGGGAATAGCTCAAGAGAAGGTTACCATTTAATCAACGGACTTCGAGGGTTAGTTTCTTATGACTCTTGCTTTTCGTTTATATTTTCGTATATACGTAGCTCGATCGATCCTCGTAGGGATTCGGATCGAATTAATTTTCGTTTTACCGCTTCCGCTGGGCCTTCGTTTTTTGGCACCGAATCCCAACAGTGGTATCGGAGCGTAGGTCTTGCGATCGTATATACGATATTAGAATTTGGAATGCTCGATTAGATGGTGAATGATTTGGAATCATTTTAGTCATAATCGTGGTATATGTTTTTACGTTCGTTGTAATTATATTTTTCGTAAGTTTATGTCTAAATATAAATCTTAATTTCTTGGAAATATGATTTATATTGAAGATATGAATGTTGGAGAATATAGATATTGGATATCCGGTCGAAAAACTAGTCCCGAAATGCCGTTGGATGGTCCGGGAGGGGTCCGGAAGTCGGGGGCCGCGGCCCAGTGTGCGGCCGGCACAGGCGAGCAGCATATTGTGGGCCGCGGCACGATCTCCGAGGGCCGCGGCACGGGGCTGGCAGCGGCCGGCAGCTACTGGCGTGATCGGCCATGCCAGCATGTCTGCCGGCATGCTGCAGCGATGACTTCGCCATGGCAGGCCAATTTCGCCCCGGCTCGATTTTTCCGTGTATTCTTGAAAATTAATCTCCGGCATGTTAAATTGGATTTAATATGATTAAAATGATTTATGGTATTTCATTTTATAAGGGAAATTTGATTAATTGGAATATTTTTGGTCGACCGAATTATTTTGAACTTTTTCATATTACCGATTGTGTGAATCGATTTGATCGGTTCGTATTGTTGATTGGATCAATGTATCTCTACGCTTTCCATTTATATAGTATTTATTGGATGAATGCTTTTTGAATGGGGATGTGGTTCGTGGACTTAGTTTTGAATCGTTCGTCTTATTCGATTAGGTTGTAAAGGCCGTTTTGAGCCTATTTATTTTACTAGAAAAATTTGTATCTAGGATGCAATTTTCAATGTATAATTTATATGTAATGACGAAGACCGGAGGAAGATCCATTTCGAGAAGACGAAGATTCAAGACGAAGACTTGTAAATAGATTACGGAGTTTTTGTTTTCTAGGAACAGTCCATGAACCACATGTTGGTAGCAACTAGGTTGTGAATGGTTGTTTCATATTGTATGAATGCCACAAACGCGCTTAAACGATTAATGTGCAAAGTGCAACGTAAATCGCGAAAATTCTCCCACAATAAATTATTAAGTTTATAAGGTTTCAAGGTTTTCCTTCCCTCCATCGAGTTTTTGGGAAATTGAAATCCAAACCGGATGTGCTATGCTTCCGAGTTATCGGGGTAGTCGTTCGGGGAGGACGGATAAATTACCGGGAGCGCATTGGATGCCTTCGGTTGGAGCAAATTTTATCCCTAGAAACCTGATAGGTTGCCGGATAAGATTCAATTGTGAAACTGATTTGCGTCGATGGTATAAACTTAACTTGTTCACGAACCATAGAAACCGTATAGGTTGAGGGGAATGATCAAGGGGAAAAAGAAGATCGAATCATCCATTAGATGGGTTGGTGTTGGACACCACTTTATGAAAATTAATAGACTAGAAACCTGTTCGGTTGCCCTCTATTAAGATTTATAAAGAACTGGATCACCACTATGAAGTAGAGCGACGATACTTTCGGTTTTCACATGGGAGTCTGTTATTCCGATAAAAATAGTGGGAGCTGGGTAACAAGAATAGAAAAGACCTTAATTCTATACTCAGAACATAATATAACAAGTCACTAATTAATCTGTTATACTTAATGCAGACATAACTCAATATGACAATGAATCCACTCGCAATTCTACTCGAAAAGAACACCTTAATGGGACCTAACTTTGTGGATTGGATCCGCAATCTGATGATTGTCCTCAGTATAGAGGCACTGGGATACGTCTTGGAGACGACATTTCGGCGCCTCCTGTGCGGACCCGAGCCAATCAGGAAGAGATTGAAAACCACGAAAAGTGGGTTAAGGATGACGTGAAAGTCCGTGCTTATATGATGGCTTCCATGTCTAATGAGCTTCAGAGAGCTCATGAGAAAATGACTTCTGCTAGGCAGATTCTATCTCACTTAACCGAACTTTATGGTGAGCACAGCAGAACTGCTAGATATGAGATATCCAAGCAACTGTTCGGTGCAAGGATGAAGGAAGGTGAGAAGGTTGGGGAACACGTCCTCAAAATGATATCCATGATCGAGAGATTGGAGGCTATTGATTTTAAAATGGATACTTCTCTCCAAACCGACCTTATCCTATAGTCTCTTCCTAATTCCTTCTCACAGTTTGTTATGAACTTCAACTGCAATGAGATTGCATGTAATTTAGATGGGCTAATGAACAAACTTGTGACCGCTTAGTCTCAGATGAAGACTCTGCAGATGAAGGAGTCTGCTCTTGTGATTTCTTCTGGACCTCGGAGGTCTAAGAACAAGAAGAAAAAGACCAAGAAGCAAACTGGACCACAAGTTAAGGACCTTAAGGATAAGGGCAAGGCCCCGATGGTTCCGAAGAACAAAAAGAAGAAGGATGCTTGTCTCAAGTGCGGTGGTGGAGCCCTTTGGGCTGAATCATCCCATTCTTCATGGCACTTGGTACATAACTTTTAGTTTTGGAAACAAATTGTTGCACTCTTGTATTTTCTACTTCACGGATCTTGGATTCTGGTGCTAGTTCTCATATTTGTACCGTGAATCAGGATCTGGAACAAAGTAGGAAGCTCGGAGCTGGAGAAGTTATGATCACAGTCGGAAGTGGGCATAGTGTCAAGGCGACCGACATAGGATCACTTCTTTTGGGTTTAGAATCCGGCTTTGTTTTGACTTTAGAAGATGTACTTGTTTTGCCCAAGGGGCACAAAAACATTGTATCCATTCCGGTCATGGACCGAAAAGGCTTTTCATTTTTCATTGGTGATGGTTCCTGCAAAATTTATTTTAGAAATAAACTAGTGGGTACTGCTACATTGTTGAATGGATTGTATCATCTAAATCTCAGCAACAAAGTAGTTGTGAATACTATGACTAGAAAATGTGGTAGGGATGAAACCAGTCAAGTTTTGAAATGGCATCTTAGCCTTGGTCATGTTGGTCAGACCAAGGTTTACAAGATGGAAAAAGATGGACTTATGGGTCCATTGGGATCGGATCCCTTTCCTACTTGTGAATCTTGCCTTAAAGGCAAAATGACTAAGTCCCCCTTCACAGGGACTTTTGAAAGAGCCGCTGATAAACTGGGATTAATCCATACCGAAGTATGTGGTGCTTTGGAAGCAGCACGTGACAGATATCAATATTTCATTACGTTTACAGATGATCATACTAGGTATGGTTATGTATACTTAATGAAACATAAATCCGAGGCCTTTGAGAAATTCCAGGAATTCAAGGCCCTAGTCTAGAAACAAACTGGTAATCATATCAAAGCACTTCGGTCGGACCGAGGTGGCGAGTATATGAGTACGGAGTTTGACGAGTTCCTTAACAAACATGGAATAGTTTCACAACTAATACCTCCAGGTACTCCTCAGTTAAATGGTGTCTCAGAAAGAAGGAACCGGACCCTGTTGAACATGGTCCGTTCCATGCTGGGCTATACTGACTTGCCGATTTACCTGTGGGGGTATGCACTCCTGACTGCCGCGTATATCTTGAACAGATGTCCTTCTAAATCCGTTCCTAAAACTCCACATGAGATGTGGGAAGGAAGGAAACCAAGTCTTAATCATATTAAGATTTGGGGATGTCCCGCTTATGTCAAGAAGACTAAGGTGGAAAAGTTGGAAGCTAGGTCTGCGAAGGGACGTTTCATTGGATTCCCGTCTGGGACGATGGGATATCTATTCTACATGCCCGAAGATCGAAGGATCGTTGTTGCTTTACAAGCACACTTCCTGGAAGATGAATTCATTCAGGAAGGCGGAGCAGGTAGAAGTATTTCCTTAGAAGAATACAATGAAACACCTCGAGAGACACTTGTGCAAGAAACTGGAACCGAACTTTCTGAAACACAAGTACAACCACCTCGTAGGTCTAGTAGGGTGTCTCATTTACCTAATAGGTATGGGCTTGTGCACTTGGAGGAGCTGGGTCTCCATGAGGTTCCAAGTGATAGCCAAGAGACCGACCTGACGACCTATGACCAAGCGATGGTGGATGTAGACTCCACAAAATGGCGTGAAGCTATGGAAGCTGAGATAGACTCGATGCATGTAAATCAGGTCTGGACACTAGTAGACCGCCCCAAGGGCATAGTGCCCATTGGGAATAAGTGGATCTACAAGAGAAAGACTGATGGTGATGGCAAGGTTGACGCCTATAAGGCCAGGCTTGTGGCAAAGGGTTATACCCAACTATTCAGGAAAGTCGGTAAGGAACCTTCTCCCTCTATCAACAAAGTATTATTTGTTGAAGGTTTGCATCACAATTACTTAATGTTTCTCAACTATGTGATGAAGGTTTTAAAATTAACTTTGACCAAACTCATTACACGGCATTTAGAAATAATAAAATTGCATTCATCGGTTTGAGATGTGGAAACATTTATATTGTTGATCTTAATGATAAAAGTTCATTTAATGAAGAGTGCCTTATTACTTTGGATGATAATGCATATTTATGGCATCGTAAATTGGGGCATACATCTCTACCCATCATTTCTATTTTATCAAGACACGATCTTGTCAGTGGTTTACCCAAACTCAAATTTGATCGGAAACATTTGTGTGAATCTTGCATAAAAGGGAAACATACTCTAGAATCTTTCAAACCAAAATTCGAGGTTTCCACTATCCGCATTCTTGAACTTATGCATATGGATTTGATTGGACCATATATATATATATATGTTAGTCTAAATGGTAAACTTTATACTTTGGTTATTGTTGATGATTATTCCCGTTTCACTTGGGTTAGATTTCTTTCTCATAAGGATGATACATTTTCCAAGTTTTCCAAATGGTGTCGTTTAGTGCAAAATGAGAAAAGTCTCTCTATAATTTCTATTCACACCGATCACGGAGGTGAATTTGATTGCACTCCGTTTTAGCTTTTATGTGACAAATATGGTATTAATCACACTTTTTCTGCTCCTAGAACGCCTTAACAAAATGGGGTTGTTGAAAGGAAAAATCGATCTTTGGAGGAAATGTCAAGGACTTTGCTTAACGAATATTCTCTTCCACAATATTTTTGGGCCGAAGTAATTTTTACGGCATGCTATGTGATTAACCGAGTTCATATTCGTAGAACTCACCTTAAAACTCCGTATGAATTATGGAAGGGCAAAAAGCCAAATATATCTTACTTCCATCCTTTTGGTTGCAATGTGTTTATCCTAAATAATGGTAAGGATAACTTGGGGAAATTTGATGCTAAATGTGTAATATCCGGAATTTCTACTACTGTTGTTTAATATTATTTTATCCGAGTTATATTGTATAGCGTGGAATCTGTACAGTATGGATAAAATAAATTAAGGACTGAGATGTCAGTATTGGTATAATTGTCATATTTGGCCGACAATTACATTTGAGGATATAGTGCGTCATGTATACGTATCTAGTATGTCGAGACGGACGAGAAAAGTTGGAAATGGCTGAGTGTAACATTATTAGCGCACGCTAATAATCACGAGTAGCGCACGCTACCGTGCAGGTTTAGCACACGCTACGGACATAACTTAGCGTACGTTTGTGAAGAACAGCTCAGAGGGAATCTACGCGTGGACCAGGCCACTTTTGGCGCATGTTCTAATAAGTCAACGGATGTTGTAATGTAGTGTTAGCGCACTCTCATGCATGTTGATTAGCGCACGCTAACTGTATATCGGACAAAAAGGAATCTTATCCTCGTCAGCACTTTCGGCATGTGGACCAGTCATCGGAGCATACAGACAAACGAGTCAACTGATATTAGCGCACGCTAAACGCAAAGACTTGCGTACGCTAAAGAGTATAAGTTACGTACGCTAATGCATGGGCATTATGTACGTAAGCACATGTACGAAGCCAGACAGTAGCCACTGGACTGCGATAGTGCACGCTAACAAAGTCAGTTAGCGCACGCTAAAGCCGTAGCGCACGCTAAATATGAGATGTTAGCACACGCTAGTAATGTATTCTATATAAGGGGATAGATGGGTATTATGAAGCATTTCGTCCACTTCTTTCCTTTCACCCGATAGTGAGAACCTTGGGAGGACATTTGGAGTTTCTAACACCAAGGGATGATCCTTTTTAACAAGATTAAAGATGGAAATCATGGATTAAAGCTTTGTTCTTGAAATCATTGGTGATTGTTGGAAATGGATTCAACCTTGGAAATCAATCCATTCCTTCATAAAGGTAATCACTCTTCATCTTTGGATTTCGTTTCGGATTGAATGTTGATGTTCTTGAGTTGATCATTATCATATAAACAAGTTGATAAGCATGATTATGATATGGATTACCGGATTATGATGATGTTCTTGTTGATATGAAGATATTGATATGATTCTTGTGGTTTGAATTGTGTTGTTCGTTTTATTGAGATAAGTTGGTGAATCCTTCTCCTCAGCTTCGGATGTTGATGTTATTGTCGTTGATTACTCTCTGTAATGGAAGATTAAGGAAGTGTTGTTACGTTCTTGATGTTTCATGTATTGATATTAAGAAAGATGATATATGGATATAGAACTTGGATTATAAGTTGGATGATTGTTTATATGTTAAAGGATATCGGATTTCGTTGTTTTGAGCATGATTTAGAATCACTTAGTGTTCTTGATAATCGCCATATGTTGATTGGTATCTAAAAAACATACATCAGTACAGCATTAGCGCACGTTAAGCTTACTGGCTAGCGCGCGCTAACGGGAGCAACTTAGCGCACGCTACGTTAAGCGATTAACGTGCGCTAAGGGGGCAGAAAGTGCAGTATTTTCGTGTTGTGGTTATGAATTCGTGCTGGTTTGAGTTGAATTGATCCGACTAGTGTTTAATCGAGATAGTGTCAAGCCATTGGGTTTGCGATTTGGTTTTATCGATTGTTGACTGTTATCGAACTTGTTGTTTATCGATTATTGTAATAGGCTGAGATTATTGATCGGTGATTATAACTGTGTGTTGCGGCCATGCTCGAGAACGTTCGTAAATTGCACTGATTGGGGCCGAGGGACTTGTAGATGATAGCAATGGAATTGGTAACGGCTTCATCGGTATTAAGGAAAGTTATTACTTGCTCAGTTTATAATATTTAATGAATGGTTTCAGTTTCATTCGTTTATAATTCGTATAACAATGTTTATAATCGTAATCACAGGAGATCTGGGATTATAAATCGTATTCGAGTTTTGGGAATCTAAATCATAATGTATATGATTTACTTTTGTTATTGGTATACTTGTACATCGAGGATATATTGTGATAAAGACGAAGTTATGAATTATCGGCAATTCGTGATACTTTGGACCGTCGAATATTAAGGATAATGGTTCGTGATGGTTTAGACATTGAGATCGCTCTCGAAGGACTCGGGGCAAGTACTCTAATCATTTTTATCATTTGTGTCAATCATGTTGTGATACATTCGTGTATCATTGTTGTCATGCATTTGTGCATTGTTATTGTCGTGCATTGTGTACTATTGTCTTGTGCAGTCGTGCATTGTTGTCGTATGTCCACCATGCGTTGGTCCGACGGGATCATCATGGGAATCTATAGCTGTGTGCGCTGGATCACTGGACAGGTAATGCCACCATGCGTTGGTCCGACGGGATCATCATGGGAATCTATAGATGTGTGTGCTGGATCGTTGGATTACCATATGTGTTGTTGTTATTGTGCATATGTATATTATGGGTTGCCATAAGTATACATTGTTGTTATTGATGTGATCATAGTGACGTTGTCATATGAGTGTGCATTTGTAGGTCTTGTGTTCGGACGATGTCCGTATGTTGTGTTGATCTGATCTCGGATTAGACTGATGTGATTGTCATGGTATTTCGTATCTTGAGGTATGTTCCGTATTTCCTTGATACTTGTCTTTTATGGACAATTGCTTATCGTATTGGAATTGTCGACGTTGTCCGATGGATTGAATTGGCCAGAGTTGGTATAATTTCCGTATCGCGAGTTATGATAATGTTTTGAGAACCTTGGGTATTGTTGAGATACCGTACAGATATTTTGGTATTATCTTATTGTCTTGTTAAGGATACGAATCGTGGATTTTCGTAAAGTTACGACGGTAAGATTACATTGGTCGTATTCTTACTTAGTATTTCCATTGATATGTAATTATTCACGTGATGTGATGGTTATCATTGTTGGATATTATGGCTGACCCCGTCGTGGGATTTCTTTTTAGGTTCTTGGATTATCAAGCTTGTAGCGGTCGTGAAGAGATGAGCTTCCCGGAGGATACTGGCTAGGAAATGTGTTTGTGTATTGAACTTCTGATCTGTTGTTGTATTCCGCTGCTAGAGTATTTTAATTGTTTGTCTTTATCCGCTGCGTGAGTATTCTTAAATGGCATTTTGGTATCTGGTAACTTAGGTTACTTTGGCAATCGTTTTCTAAATCTATCCTGTTGGCACGTGTAAGCGATAGCTTAACGTTTGTTTTAAACTATTGAGTTCTGGCATTTCAGGCCTTATCCTTTCAAATGAGATTCTACGACGGTTTCGATAAACGAGTTTTATAAAGTCTTCGAATATTTTAAATAGATAATGTCGTCGTTAGCCTCTTGGACGTTTGTAAATATTTGCGATAATTTTCCTTCAGCCTTGTGGGTTCCATCTCGGGGCCCACGGCGCTGTAATATTCCCGGTCGGATCTAGGGGTGTTACAGAATATGGTATCGGAGCTTAGGTTGTGAAAACCTAGGCAGTCGGGTCGAGTTGGGTCGTGCTTTTGTCGTGTCATTCGAGTTGTCGGTTGACAAGTGTTTGAGATTTGAGTTTTTGTTGTTCACTCGGGCTTGTGCGTTATATGATTTACCAGTGTGGTACTGGGGTTGTTGTAACTTTTCCAAATGGTATTAACGTGTTTCTTCATATAGAGCTGTGTTGTGTTCTCGAGTTGAATAGAGTTTGCAAATTGTGTGTTTTGTAAATATCTGTGTCGAGTATTTTCTAGAGTCGAGACATGTGCCAGTATCACGGGGAATCGTCGGCTTCACGATCTGTAAGTATTTGGATTTTTGAATTGCATTGAGGATATTTGCAGTTATAATATTGATGTGCTTTGAGATTCAGAAAGATATTATGTGTTACAGTATGAGGTGACAGAATTGAGTCAGGATTGATGATCTTGAGAAACTATAATTTTTGGAAAGCAAGATGTCGGTTAAACTTTGGAGCGGAGTTGTATATTTGGGAAAGATGTTGCGAATGGTTGAGAGGAACATGCAGTCATGTTAATTTATGTTAAGATATATGAAACTGTTTTTGAGCATTTGAAAATGATATTCTTCAAAATGAATGTTTTACGGATGTTTTACTGGAAATAATTTTGGGTCAAGACCCAATCGATTTTAAAATGGTTTTGTAACTCAGGACTTGAGGTCCGAAAAGAGTTTTCTACTTTATAAACTTCTTGTAATGTGGAACGGAATTTAGGCTGAGACCTAATGTTTCAAAAAGGCTTTTTCATAGTTTCTAAAACTCCCAAGATTTGTAAAACACTTTACCAACCGTTTACCTATTTTATTACTACCTTTCGGGGTTTTAATTTACTTGTTCAAATAAAACTTCTCGGGAAGTCTTTCACTGTGTTGAGTTGTTTCAATGTTTTGTCATGGCATATTTGAGGTGATCCAGGATGGATTAATGACTGACGTGGCGAGTCATATGTCGAAAAAGGAGTTTTTAGTCGGAATTTATATATTGAGATTTTGGAACCCTATCGTGTGGTTTTTCCGATGGAATATCAGTGAATATTGGTGACAAGCCGAATTGGTATACATGAGTATGGGTGTGGTCAATCATTTGCATAGTTTTCATTTTAAAAACTTCGAAATCGTGTAGAATCGAAGGAAACTGTTATCGAACACTTGGCACCAGCGAGCCAGTTTAATTTTTCCAAAATTTATTTCGTGGTCTTACGAAAATTTATGTTTTGAATTTTGAAATTTTTGAAGGAACTTTCAAAAATTTGTCTTCTTGACGAGATATATGATTTCAAACTGGTTTTGAAAATGTGATTGATATACATACGCATTTAGTGCATAATGCATATCATGGTGAAGTTCTGAGTGTGACTCACGAAATGGATAAGACGTCAGTATGGAACGATGAATAAAGATTCGAACTTCAGTATGGTAGTTGGTTATCCAGGGATGATCGCTTGATTGATCGGATAAGAAGAATATGCTGCGTGATGTAGAATTCATGCACAAGATGTAATTTTGGAACTTCGGGTTTTGTGAAACTGGGACGTATGCGCTACTATAATGTTTTTGAAAGGTTTCTTTGTAAGTGTAGATTTGGGGAAGGTGCCCCCATGCTAGTTGTTTTGGATATTGAGTGGTCGTTCCCACTCCATGTATGATTCGATATGTTCATCGGTTGTGATTGGTTGTTCATATGCCGAGGGGTATGTTCGCGAGCCGGGTGTGTTTCTTTGAGATCTACTGTATGTGATTTGTTTAGCGTTTTGAGAATTTTGCTCTTTCATGTATCTGTCTCTATGGTTTTGTGTTCATCGTGTTGGAACTTACCGTATGAAGGTATTCTCGATTATGTTTTGACCTCTGGTTGGTCATATTGGAGTTTATCATGTCGATGATATTCCCGGTTAATTTATTGGTTGATCATTGTTGGTGATCATATGAGCGTTCAGATTTTGTGTCGATGTTTCGGAATTTATGTAGTTGTTTTGGGCAGTTGTTTCACAGATGTATCATGTATTATTGATTTGTATCCGAATTGGGATTTGATTGTGCGATCAGGCAGACAGGATTCAACAGGAATAAATTATTTCATCCGAAGATAATATAATTTGATGAGACTCAAGGAATTGTGATTGTAAGCATATTGAAACTGTACAGTGAGGTCACTTGCTAGTATCTCAAGAAATCGTCGACTTTGCGCATTGGTAAGTATGCTGTTTCGGTTATTCGTGAATGATGATGATTGACCGTTGTCGTGTTGGTATCGAAATATTTTGGTTGAACGGTTTGTTTGTTTATCTATGACGGATTGCAAGTTTCGAGGACGAAACTTATTTAAGTGGTGTAGTATGTAATATCCGGAATTTCTACTACTGTTGTTTAATATTATTTTATCCTAGTTATACTATACAGCGTGGAATCTATACAATATGGATAAAATAAATTAAGGACTGAGATGTCATTATTGGTATAATTGTCGTATTTGGCCGACAATTACATTTGAGGATATAGTGCATCATGTATACATATCCAGTATGTCGAGACGGACGAGAAAAGTTGGAAATGGCTGAGTGTAACATTATTAGCGCATGCTAATAATCACGAGTAGCGCACGCTACCGTGCAGGTTTAGCGCACGTTACAGACATAACTTAGCGTACGTTAGTGAAGAACAGCTCAGAGGGAATCTACGCGTGGACCAGGCCACTTTCGGTGCATGTTCTAATAAGTCAACGGATGTTGTAATGTAGTGTTAGCGCACGCTAATGCATGTTGATTAGCGCACGCTAACTGTATATCAGACAAAAAGGAATCTTATCCTCATCAGCACTTTTGGCGTGTGGGCCAGTCTTCGGAGCATACAGACAAATGAGTCAACTGATATTAGCGCATGCTAAACGCAAGGACTTGCATACGCTAGAGAGTGTAAGTTACTTACGCTAATGCATGGGCGTTACGTAAGCACATGTATGAATCCAGACAGTAGCCACTGGACTGCGATAGCGCACGCTAAAGCCGTAGCGCACGCTAAACATGAGATGTTAGCGCACGCTAGTAATGTATTCTATATAAGGGGACAGACGGGTATTATGAAGCATTTCGTCCATTTCTTTCCTTTCACCCAATAGAGAGAACCTTGGAGGACATTTGGAGTTTCTAACACCAAGGGATGATCCTCTTTAACAAGATTAAAGATGGAAATCATGGATTAAAGCTTTGTTCTTGAAATCATTGGTGATTCTTGAAAATGGATTCAACCTTGGAAATCAATCCATTCCTTCATAAAGGTAATCACTCTTCATCTTTGGATTTCGTTTTGGATTGGATGTTGATGTTCTTGAGTTGATCATTATCATATAAACAAGTTGATAAGCATGATTATGATATGGATTATCGGATTATGATGATGTTCTTGTTGATATGAAGATATTGATATGATTCTTGTGGTTTGAATTGTGTTGTTCGTTTTCTTGAGATAAGTTGGTGAATCCTTCTCCTCGGTTTCGGATGTTGATGTTATTGTCGTTGATTACTCTCTGTAATGGAAGATTAAGGAACTGTTGTTACGTTCTTGATGTTTCATGTATTGATATTAAGGAAGATGATATATGGATATAGAACTTGGATTATAAGTTGGAAGATTGTTTATATGTTAAAGGATATCGGATTTCGTTGTTTTGAGCATGATTTAGAATCACTTAGTGTTCTTGATAATCGCCATATGTTGATCGGTATCTGAAAAACATGCATCAGTACAGCATTAGCGCACGCTAAGCTTACTGGCTAGTGCGCGCTAACGGGAGCAACTTAGCGCACGCTACGTTAAGCGATTAACGTGCGCTAAGGGGGCAGAAAGTGCAGTATTTTCGTGTTGTGGTTATGAATTCGTGCTGGTTTGAGTTGAATTGATCCAACTAGTGTTTAATCGAGATATTGTCAAGCCGTTGGGTTTGCGATTTGGTTTTATCGATTGTTGATTGTTATCGAACTTGTTGTTTATCGATTATTGTAATAGGTTGAGATTATTGATCGGTGATTATAACTGTGTGTTGCGGCCATGTTCGAGAATTTTCGTAAATTGTACTGATTGGGGCCGAGGGACTTGTAGATGACAGCAATGGAATTGATAACGGCTTCATCGGTATTAAGGCAAGTTATTACTTGCTCAGTTTATAATATTTAATGAATGGTTTCAGTTTCATTCGTTTATAATTCGTATAGCAATGCTTATAATCGTAATCACAGAAGATTTGGGATTATAAATCGTATTCGAGTTTTGGGAATCTAAATCATAATGTATATGATTTACTTTTGTTATTGGTATACTTGTATATCAAGGATATATTGTGATAAAGACGAAGTTATGAATTATCTGTAATCTGTGATATTTTGGACCATTGAATATTAAGGATAATGGTTTGTGATGGTTTAGACATTGAGATCGCTCTTGAAGGACTCGGGGCAAGTACACTAATCATTTTTATCATTTGTGTCGATCATGTTGTGATAAATTCGTGTATCGTTGTTGTCATGCATTTGTGCATTGTTATTGTCGTGCATTGTGTACTATTGTCTTGTGCAGCCATGCATTGTTGTCGTATGTCCACAATGCGTTGGTCCGACGGGATCATCATGGGAATCTATAGCTGTGTGCGTTGGATCGCTGGACAGGTAATGCCACCATGCGTTGGTCCGACGGGATTATCATGGGAATCGATAGTTGTGTGCGTTGGATCGTTGGATTACCATATGTGTGGTTGTTATTGTGCATATGTATATTATGGGTTGCCATAAGTATACATTGTTGTTATTGATGTGATCATATTGACGTTGTCATATGAGTATGCATTTGTAGGTCTTGTGTTAGGACCATGTCCGTATGTTGTGTTGATGTGATCTCGGATTAGACTGACGTGATTGTCATGGTATTTTGTATCTTGAGGTATGTTCCGTATTTCCTTGATACTTGTCTTTGATCGACAATCGCTTATCGTATTGGAATTGTCGACGTTGTCCGATGGATTGAATTGGCCAGAGTTGGTATAATTTCCGTATCGCGAGTTATGATAATGTTTTGAGAACCTTGGGTATTGTTGAGATACCGTACAGATATTTTGGTATTATCTTATTGTCTTGTTAAGGATACGAATCGTGGATTTTCGTAAAGTTACGACGGTAAGATTACATTGGTCGTATTCTTACTTAGTATTTCCATTGATATGTAATTATTGACGTGATGTGATGGTTGTCATTGTTGGATATTATGGCTGACCCCGTCGTGGGATTTCTTTTCAGGTTCTTGGATTATCAAGCTTGTAGCGGTCGTGAAGAGATGAGATTCCCGGAGGATACTGGCTAGGACATGTGTTTGTGTATTGAACTTCTGATCTGTTGTTGTATTCCGCTGCTAGAGTATTTTAATTGTTTGTCTTTATCCGCTGCGTGAGTATTCTTAAATGGCATTTTGGTATCTGGTAACTTAGGTTACTTTGGCAATCGTTTTCTAAATCTATCCTGTTGGCATGTGTAAGCGATAGCTTAACGTTTGTTTTAAACTGTTGAGTTCTGGCATTTCAGGCCTTATCCTTTCAAATGAGATTCTACGACGGTTTCGATAAACGAGTTTTATAAAGTCTTCGAATATTTTAAATAGATAATGCCGTCGTTAGCCTCTTGGACGTTTGTAAATGTTTGCAATAATTTTCCTTCAGCCTTGTGGGTTCCATCTCGGGGCCCACGGCGCTGTAATATTCCCGGTCGGATCTAGGGGTGTTACAGAATATGGTATCGGAGCTTAGGTTGTGAAAACCTAGGCAGTCGGGTCGAGTTGGGTCGTGCTTTTGTCGTGTCATTCGAGTTGTCGGTTGACAAGTGTTTGAGATTTGAGTTTTTGTTGTTCACTCGGGCTTGTGCGTTATGTGATTTACCAGTGTGGTACTGGGGTTGTTGTAACTTTTCCAAATGGTATTAACGTGTTTCTTCATATAGAGCTGTGTTGTGTTCTCGAGTTGAATAGAGTTTGCAAATTGTGTGTTTTGTAAATATCTGTGTCGAGTATTTTCTAGAGTCGAGACATGTGCCAGTATCACGGGGAATCGTCGGCTTCACAATCTGTAAGTATTTGGATTTTTGAATTGCATTGAGGATATTTGCAGTTATAATATTGATGTGCTTTGACATTCAGAAAGATATTATGTGTTACAGTATGAGGTGACAGAATTGAGTCAGGATTGATGATCTTGAGAAACTATAATTTTTGGAAAGCAAGATGTCGGTTAAACTTTGGAGCGGAGTTGTATATTTGGGAAAGATGTTGCGAATGGTTGAGAGGAACATGCAGTCATGTTAATTTATGTTAATATATATGAAACTGTTTTTGAGCATTTGAAAATGATATTCTTCAAAATGAATGTTTTACGGATGTTTTACTGGAAATAATTTTGGGTCAAGACCCAATCGATTTTAAAATGGTTTTGTAACTCAGAACTTGAGGTCCGAAAAGAGTTTTCTACTTTATAAACTTCTTGTAATGTGGAACGGAATTTAGGCTGAGACCTAATGTTTCAAAAAGGCTTTTTCATAGTTTCTAAAACTCCCAAGATTTGTAAAACACTTTACCAACCGTTTACCTATTTTATTACTACCTTTCGGGGTTTTAATTTACTTGTTCAAATAAAACTTCTCGGGAAGTCTTTCACTGTGTTGAGTTGTTTCAATGTTTTGTCATGGCATATTTGAGGTGATCCAGGATGGATTAATGACTGACGTGGCGAGTCATATGTCGAAAAAGGAGTTTTTAGTCGGAATTTATATATTGAGATTTTGGAACCCTATCGTGTGGTTTTTCCGATGGAATATCAGTGAATATTGGTGACAAGCCGAATTGGTATACATGAGTATGGGTGTGGTCAATCATTTGCATAGTTTTCATTTTAAAAACTTCGAAATCGTGTAGAATCGAAGGAAACTGTTATCGAACACTTGGCACCAGCGAGCCAGTTTAATTTTTCCAAAATTTATTTCGTGGTCTTACGAAAATTTATGTTTTGAATTTTGAAATTTTTGAAGGAACTTTCAAAAATTTGTCTTCTTGACGAGATATATGATTTCAAACTGGTTTTGAAAATGTGATTGATATACATACGCATTTAGTGCATAATGCATATCATGGTGAAGTTCTGAGTGTGACTCACGAAATGGATAAGACGTCAGTATGGAACGATGAATAAAGATTCGAACTTCAGTATGGTAGTTGGTTATCCAGGGATGATCGCTTGATTGATCGGATAAGAAGAATATGCTGCGTGATGTAGAATTCATGCACAAGATGTAATTTTGGAACTTCGGGTTTTGTGAAACTGGGACGTATGCGCTACTATAATGTTTTTGAAAGGTTTCTTTGTAAGTGTAGATTTGGGGAAGGTGCCCCCATGCTAGTTGTTTTGGATATTGAGTGGTCGTTCCCACTCCATGTATGATTCGATATGTTCGTCGGTTGTGATTGGTTGTTCATATGCCGAGGGGTATGTTCGCGAGCCGGGTGTGTTTCTTTGAGATCTACTGTATGTGATTTGTTTAGCGTTTTGAGCATTTTGCTCTTTCATGTATCTGTCTCTATGGTTTTGTGTTCATCGTGTTGGAACTTACTGTATGAAGGTATTCTCGATTATGTTTTGACCTCTGGTTGGTCATATTGGAGTTTATCATGTCGATGATATTCCCGGTTAATTTATTGGTTGATCATTGTTGGTGATCATATGAGCGTTCAGATTTTGTGTCGATGTTTCGGAATTTATGTAGTTGTTTTGGGCAGTTGTTTCACAGATGTATCAAGTATTATTGATTTGTATCCGAATTGGGATTTGATTGTGCGATCAGGCAGACAGGATTCGACAGGAATAAATTATTTCATCCGAAGATAATATAATTTGATGAGACTCAAGGAATTGTGATTGTAAGCATATTGAAACTGTACAGTGAGGTCACTTGCTAGTATCTCAAGAAATCGTCGACTTTGCGCATTGGTAAGTATGTTGTTTCGGTTATTCGTGAATGATGATGATTGACCGTTGTCGTGTTGGTATCGAAATATTTTGGTTGAACGGTTTGTTTGTTTATCTATGACGGATTGCAAGTTTCGAGGACGAAACTTATTTAAGTGGTGTAGTATGTAATATCCGGAATTTCTACTACTGTTGTTTAATATTATTTTATCCTAGTTATACTGTACAGCGTGGAATCTATACAATATGGATAAAATAAATTAAGGACTGAGATGTCAGTATTGGTATAATTGTCGTATTTGGCCGACAATTACATTTGAGGATATAGTGTGTCATGTATACATATCCAGTAGGTCGAGACGGACGAGAAAAGTTGGAAATGGCTGAGTGTAACATTATTAGCGCACGCTAATAATCACGAGTAGCGCACGCTACCGTGCAGGTTTAGCGCACGTTACAGACATAACTTACCGTATGTTAGTGAAGAACAGCTCAGAGGGAATCTACGCGTGGACCAGGCCACTTTCGGCGCATGTTCTAATAAGTCAACGGATGTTGTAATGTAGTGTTAGCGCACGCTAATGCATGTTGATTAGCGCACGCTAACTGTATATCGGACAAAAAGGAATCTTATCCTCATCAGCACTTTTGGCGTGTGGACCAGTCTTCGGAGCATACAGACAAATGAGTCAACTGATATTAGCGCATGCTAAACGCAAGGACTTGCATACGCTAGAGAGTGTAAGTTACTTACGCTAATGCATGGGCGTTACGTAAGCACATGTATGAATCCAGACAGTAGCCACTGGACTGCGATAGCGCACGCTAAAGCCGTAGCGCACGCTAAACATGAGATGTTAGCGCACGCTAGTAATGTATTCTATATAAGGGGACAGACGGGTATTATGTAGCATTTCGTCCATTTCTTTCCTTTCACCCAATAGAGAGAACCTTGGAGGACATTTGGAGTTTCTAACACCAAGGGATGATCCTCTTTAACAAGATTAAAGATGGAAATCATGGATTAAAGCTTTGTTCTTGAAATCATTGGTGATTCTTGGAAATGGATTCAACCTTGGAAATCAATCCATTCCTTCATAAAGGTAATCAGTCTTCATCTTTGGATTTCGTTTTGGATTGGATGTTGATGTTCTTGAGTTGATCATTATCATATAAACAAGTTGATAAGCATGATTATGATATGGATTACCGAATTATGATGATGTTCTTGTTGATATGAAGATATTGATATGATTCTTGTGGTTTGAATTGTGTTCTTCGTTTTCTTGAGATAAGTTGGTGAATCCTTCTCCTCGGTTTCGGATGTTGATGTTATTGTCGTTGATTACTCTCTGTAATGGAAGATTAAGGAACTGTTGTTACGTTCTTGATGTTTCATGTATTGATATTAAGGAAGATGATATATGGATATAGAACTTGGATTATAAGTTGGAAGATTGTTTATATGTTAAAGGATATCGGATTTCGTTGTTTTGAGCATGATTTAGAATCACTTAGTGTTCTTGATAATCGCCATATGTTGATCGGTATCTGAAAAACATGCATCAGTACAGCATTAGCGCACGCTAAGCTTACTGGCTAGCGCGCGCTAACGGGAGCAACTTAGCGCACGCTACGTTAAGCGATTAACGTGCGCTAAGGGGGCAGAAAGTGCAGTATTTTCGTGTTGTGGTTATGAATTCGTGCTGGTTTGAGTTGAATTGATCCAATTAATCGAGATATTGTCAAGCCGTTGGGTTTGCGATTTGGTTTTATCGATTGTTGATTGTTATCGAACTTGTTGTTTATCGATTATTGTAATAGGTTGAGATTCTTGATCGGTGATTATAACTGTGTGTTGCGGCCATGTTCGAGAATTTTTGTAAATTGTACTGATTGGGGCCGAGGGACTTGTAGATGACAGCAATGGAATTGATAACGGCTTCATCGGTATTAAGGCAAGTTATTACTTGCTCAATTTATAATATTTAATGAATGGTTTCAGTTTCATTCGTTTATAATTCGTATAGCAATGTTTATAATCGTAATCACAGAAGATTTGGGATTATAAATCGTATTCGAGTTTTGGGAATCTAAATCATAATGTATATGATTTACTTTTCTTATTGGTATACTTGTATATCAAGGATATATTGTGATAAAGACGAAGTTATGAATTATCTGTAATCTGTGATACTTTGGACCATTGAATATTAAGGATAATGGTTTGTGATGGTTTAGACATTGAGATCGCTCTTGAAGGACTCGGGGCAAGTACACTAATCATTTTTATCATTTGTGTCGATCATGTTGTGATAAATTCATGTATCGTTGTTGTCATGCATTTGTGCATTGTTATTGTCGTGCATTGTGTACTATTGTCTTGTGCAGTCATGCATTGTTGTCGTATGTCCACCATGCGTTGGTCCGACGGGATCATCATGGGAATCTATAGATGTGTGCGCTGGATCGCTGGACAGGTAATGCCACCATGCGTTGGTCCGACGGGATTATCATGGGAATCGATAGTTGTGTGCGCTGGATCGTTGGATTACCATATGTGTGGTTGTTATTGTGCATATGTATATTATGGGTTGCCATAAGTATACATTGTTGTTATTGATGTGATCATATTGACGTTGTCATATGAGTATGCATTTGTAGGTCTTGTGTTAGGACCATGTCCGTATGTTGTGTTGATCTGATCTCGGATTAGACTGACGTGATTGTCATGGTATTTTGTATCTTGAGGTATGTTCCGTATTTCCTTGATACTTGTCTTTGATGGACAATCGCTTATCGTATTGGAATTGTCGACGTTGTCCGATGGATTGAATTGGCCAGAGTTGGTATAATTTCCGTATCGCGAGTTATGATAATGTTTTGAGAACCTCGGGTATTGTTGAGATACCGTACAGATATTTTGGTATTATCTTATTGTGTTGTTAAGGATACGAATCGTGGATTTTCATAAAGTTACGACGGTAAGATTACATTGGTCGTATTCTTACTTAGTATTTCCATTGATATGTAATTATTGACGTGATGTGATGGTTATCATTGTTGGATATTATGGCTGACCCCGTCGTGGGCTTTCTTTTTAGGTTCTTGGATTATCAAGCTTGTAGCGGTCGTGAAGAGATGAGCTTCCCGGAGGATACTGTCTAGGACATGTGTTTGTGTATTGAACTTCTGATCTGTTGTTGTATTCCGCTGCTAGAGTATTTTAATTGTTTGTCTTTATCTGCTGCGTGAGTATTTTTAAATGGCATTTTCGTATCTGGTAACTTAGGTTACTTTGACAATCGTTTTCTAAATCTATCCTATTGGCACGTGTAAGCGATATCTTAACGTATGTTTTAAACTGTTGAGTTCTGGCATTTCAGGCCTTATCCTTTCAAATGAGATTCTACGACGGTTTCGATAAACGGGTTTTATAAAGTCTTCGAATGTTTTAAATAGATAATGCCGTCTTTAGCCTCTTGGACGTTTGTAAATGTTTGCGAAAATTTCCTTCAGCCTTGTGGGTTCCATCTCGGGGCCCACGGCGCTGTAATATTCCCGATCGGATCTAAGGGTGTTACAAATTACGACTCCAGAATATTTCTTGGGTATGCTACGAATAGCAAAGCATATCGTGTTTATAACATTAGAACAAATAAAGTTGAAGAATCCATTCATGTTAAATTTAACGATATGATCTCACCCCCAAGAAAGGTAGAATGTTTTGATGATGCAGGTATTTTTCCAGATTTTCATCCCTCAAACGAAATGGAGAAAATTTCGGAAATCCCAAAGAAGACAATCGAGAGCTTACCGAAAGACTGGAGGCACATCAAATACCATCCAAAAGATCTCGTGATTGGAAATATTGAAGACGGTGTTCAAACTAGAAGGAGAACCACCGAATATATGGCTCATTGTGCTTTCATATCCGAAATTGTTCCCAAAAATATATCGGAGGCTCTTGATGATGAAAGTTGGATGATGGCAATGCAAGAGGAGCTCGTTCAATTCATGCACAATAATGTATGGAATTTAGTTCCCACCCCTAAAGATAAAACTATTATCGGAACTAAATGGGTGCACAAAATTAAGTGTGACGAAGACGGTTACCCAATTCGAAATAAATCTCATTTGGTCGCACAAGGGTATAATCAAGAAGAAGGTCTTGATTATGAAGAAAGTTTTGCTCCCGTGGATCGACGCGAAGCCATCCGTTTGTTATGTGCATTTCGGCTCACAAAAAGATCAAGTTTTCCAAATGGATGTGAAAAGTGCATTCTTGAATGGCTATATTCAAGAAGAAGTTTATGTCAAGCAACCTCCCGGTTTTGAAGATCACCAATTCTCGGATCACGTCTACAAGCTCAACAAGGTGCTATACGGTTTGAAACAAGCACCCCGAGCATGGTATGATCATTTAAGTCAATTTTTAATTGCAAATGATTATAAAAGAGGTAAAGTCGATAATACATTATGTGTGAAAATATTGGATAAAGATATACTTGTTTGCCAAATTTACGTTGATGACATTGGTTTTGGGGCTACTAACAAATCATTATGCCAAGCTTTTTCTAATCTTATGAAGGGAGAGTTCGAGATTAGTATGATGAGAGAATTAACATTCTTCCTCGGGCTTCAAATCAAGCAATGCGAAGATGGAATTTTTATTCATCAAACAAAGTACTCAAACGATCTCCTCAAGAAATTCAAAATGGAGAGTAGCAAAGTGATTTCAACACCAATGTCTTCATCATTGAAATTAGAAAAAGATGAAAATGGCAAATCCGTAGATCAAAAATTATATCGAGGTATGATCGGATCTTTGATATATTTAACTGCTTCTATGCCAGGCATAATATTTGCTACGTGCTTATGTGCTCGATTCCATGCTAATCCTAAGGAATCCCATTTAATTGCTTGTAAACGCATTTTTCGTTACTTGAATGGGACCATCGGTCTAGGACTATGGTATCCTTCTTGCTTGGATTTTAATTTGATTGCATATAGTCACGCCGATTTCGGCGGATGTAAAATTGATAAAAAGAGTACTAGTGGTACATGTCATTTCATTGGCTCATGTTTAATATCTTGGGGAAGTAAAAAGCAAACCAATGTAGCATTATCTACAGCTGAGGCCAAATACGTTGCTGCAGGGAGTGCCTGTGCTCGGGTATTATGGATTAAAAATCAACTCCGCGACTAAGGCATTTATTTTGAAAATACCCCCATTTTATGTGATAATACTAGTGCAATTAATTTGAGCAAAAATCCCATTTTGCATAGTAGAACTAAGCATATAGACATTAGACATCACTTTTTACGTGATCATGTGCAAAAGAAAGACATCTGCTTAATTTTTGTCGGGACGAAAGATCAACTAGATGATATTTTTACGAAACCTCTTCCCGAGGAATCATTTAATACTATTCGTTTGCAACTTGGTATGGGACATCTTGACAATTTTTGAAATTAGCTATCTACTCGAGAAATCAGTTTCTTAGAAACGTTTCATTCGCTAGAGCGTGCTAGCTTCATCCTCTTAACGCGCGCTAATTTCCCATTCCTGTACGATTTTTTCTTCGATAGCGTATGCTAACCCCTTATTTCTTGCGTACGCTAGCTAAAATCTTCTTATTCCGATATATGCTACTGGACAGTCCAGTAAGCTACCTATATATTCATAACGTACGCTAATCCTACATTCTTTGCGTACGCTAATTAAACTTTTTCAGTTCCCTATATAAACCCTGAACAGCCCAGAAAATCATTCATCATTTCATAACGCACGCAATCGCTCAGATCCCCTTTCGCAGCAAGAACCCTAGCCAAACCCGATTCATATAACTCCAATTTCTTCCTTTAAATCACTCAATTCCTATCATAATCATGTCAAGCAAGCGAAGAAAAGCTATGGAGAAGGCACACAAAAGCACAAAACGTACCCGCGAACCAGAATATGATGCATCTCGTTTCGTGTCTTATACCGCTCCCAAGGTACTTTCGGAAATCCTCCCTCGGGAACACTTGACGGACTGCTATTACTTCAATTTCCACAGTCTGGAACGAGTGAATATTGCTATTTTGGAATTCTTCTCTTAAATTGGTATTTCTCGCTTCGTTGAATGTAAAGAACCCATTTTTCCTGAGTTGGTTCGTGAATTCTATGCGAATCTTCATATTGCTGAGAGTGAAGGATCCTCACCCTTAGTTTTAGGAAGTTTGGTTGGAGGAACTGTGGTGAAAGTCTCTTCAGAGATTTTGAGTCAATTATTCGATTTGTCGTCGGATGGTTTCTCTTGTTCTGGGAAGTCCATTTATGAAGAATTTGGTGTGTTTGAGATTGATGTCAAAGAATTCTTAAGCTCAAAAGACGTCATCGATATCACCGATGAGGTCTTCGAGAACAATGACTTCGGCATTAACATTCGACTCCTTTTGGTCGCGCTCACCAAGTGTATAATGCCTAAGGTCAACACGCAGCATAAGTTGGTTGGAATAGACAAACATGTGGTGTACCGAGTGCTGAACGACGATTTGGTTGATTTCGCCGCGATTGTTACAAACTGGATCAAAGTCAAAGGCGGCCTCTTTTGGTCGAAAAACTATGCCTCACGGTCCCGCAAGGCTGGAATGCCATACGGCGCCATCCTAACGGCGATTTTCAAATTTCATCAAGTGGTCTTGACGAAGGACAAAGCCGTTCTAGTGTCTATCGTCCATGAGATTTCCGACTACTCGCTCAAGGCTATGCACTATGTGCGAACCATCAACCGGGGCTGGATTCTCTTTCCGTACCTTAATGAAGATGATCAAGTGGAGAAAGGGACTCGAATGCCGACACCGGAAGAGCGGATTACTAGACAAGGGCCGCACACCCTTCGAGAAATCCAAACTGGAGAATTTGTGAGGAAGCCTACTTCTAAAGGCAAACGTCCGATGAGAGAGTCTATTACCGAGGAAGAGGAGAGTGATCTGACCTCCCGGATGCGTAGCATCGAAACTTCACACCTGGAAATCCGTAAAGATGTTCATTCTCTCCGCTCGGAGGTTCAAGGAGTCCGCGGGCTGTTTGAAGATTTTATTCGTTTCACTCACCCATCTTTCCCGCTTCCACCCTCCTCATCCGAGCAAGCACCCTAGTTTTTAGGACATTGATTCTCGTTGTAGCAAACTTTTATTCCACATGTTTCTGATGTAGTGTGCTTTGGATATTTTTGTGTAATGCTTGAATTATTTTCCATGAAATGCGCATTCCCTTCGTTTAGTTTACATGTACTTTGGCTCGTTAATGTTAATTTTGTGTTTTGTTTTGACGCATGTCATTTGATTGGTATTTTGTTATATACGCAACAAAACAGGGGGAGTCCTTTTTGTTTATGTCAAAAAGGGGGAGAAAACACTCCAAAACCGAACGTACTAACATATCGAACAAATTACTTTAATTCGACATTTTTAAATGGTTTTGCAGATTTATATTAAATGTTTTGACATCATCAAAAAGGGGGATATTGTTGACTCAAAGTATTTTGATGATGATTATATTCAAAACATTTAACCAAAATCTATCTCATCGAGCTGTTACATTGAAGAAAATTCTGTTCCTAGCGCACGCTACAGACTGAATGGTAGCGCATGCTAACGAGGGAAAGTCACCTTCAGTCAGGCAAGTAATCTGTAGTCAAGTTGGAGTCACCTAATGGATAGCGCACATAAAGCCTACAATATCAGCGCACGCTAAATTGTCAAACTTAGCGCACGTTAATATCTATCTATAGCGCACGCTATCGCAATCAAGGCATATACTCATTAAGGTCTGGATAGAAAAAGGGAAATCATCTGCGCATGCTACGGAAGTATAATTATGTACGCTATTCAGAGGCCTTAGCGTATGTTACATGTCAAACCTTGCGCACGCTACCGGAAATCATATTCAAGTCCAGTAGCTTCTGGACTCAAACAAGGAAGCGCTTACGTACGTTATATAGGCTAATGTACGTTATCTGGAAAATCTCTAGCGCACGCTATAATACACTTGCTAGCGCACGCTAAGCGTTCGAAATCCTACCATTAGTCAACTTATCCATTGGAACGCAGAGGTCAAAAAGGAGATCCGGAAAATCTGGAAAACTATATAAAATAATACTAGCGCACGCTAAAGTATATGTACTAGCGCACGCTAAGTATAATTTTACCCATTGGAAAAGAGACGTTCGGGAGACAAACCGACAAGATTCAACAGTCAAAAGTGAAGACCTATTGACCAACGCTAACGCACGCTACAGAAGACCGTCTAGCGCACGCTAGACTTGTATTATTACCGTTGGTACAGTTTCATGACCGTTCAGTTCAGTCAAGTCAAAGCTTGATAACGCACGCTATGAAGGATTATTAGCGCACGCTAATAGTACGTTTTTAAGCATATGAAGAAGGACTTGACACTATAAATACCCATATCACTTGGGTGTCTCAACACACAACTTTAAGCACTCAAGCATTCAAGCATTCAAAGCATACATGAGCTCAGATTTCTATCTATTATTGCATTCTAAGTTGTGAGAAGAAAAGATACAAAGAGTGATACACATTGTAATATTTATTATACTTTGTATTCTTTTCATTTGGTTGCGAGTGTTTCATCACTCATACACGAGCGTAAGAGAAACGAATTAAGAGTCACTAATCCGGTGTTATTAGGATCTTTGATCCATCATTGTTAGGATTATACTCCAACATTCGTAAGTGAGAATTGTCTAGTTCCGATAAAATACTAGATACAAAAGGTTTATTTTGAGAGTGGTTGTGCTTGAACCAATAGAAGACAAGAGGTTGTAACGGTTGTTGTGCTCGGACCGATCGAAGATGAGACAAGTGTGTGTGGTTGTTCTTTAGCCAATAGAAAAAGAAGTCGGAGAGAGGACGTAGGCAAGTTGCCGAACCTCTATAAATCTTTGAGTCTTTTACTTTCCGCACATTTTATCTTTATTCGCGAGAAAGTTCAATATTCCGCATTACCACTATTCAACCCCCCTTCTAGTGGTGAATTTATCTCTTCAATCGAAAGCATCATCGTGCATCATTTTGGGAAGCTTGATTCGCATCTAACATCATTCTCCAATTCGTTCGTCCGTATCGAAGGTAATTTCTTGTAATCACCTAGGGTTGACCTTCGAGATTTTCTTCTTGATCTCACTTTTCATCCAATTTTTGGTGGTTTGGATGATGTCATCGGGTATTATTAATTATGTTCCACGGATTGTATATCTGTATCTCGAATTCGTTGAGTCCAACCATGATTTTTGTGTTCTAGGGGAGCCTTGAGCATTTAATGTTCGATTAAATAACTCAACGGGTTTTCCTTTGATTCTTGGGCGTGTTTTGCGTTGTTTCCAATTGTTATACTCGTTGTAATCATGTTTTCATTGTTTTCGCCGGAGGATTGTAGGTGTTCGAGATCTCCCGATTGAGCCGTGTTCGTCGGAGTGCTGGATATCGGTTAATGAGGCAAGTATCTTGCTTATACGATTTATGTCTTATGTGTTGGGTTTACAATGATTCGGTTTACCTTCTTGGATATGAGTCGTGTGAATTGATTATGAATTGATTCTTCGAATGTTTGATGGTATTAATGATATCCTTACTTGTTTACCATTGTGGAATGGTGTTGGTCATGTTAATTGTGCTGTTTGTGTTGTGCTTGATCCTACATGTTTGAGGTGTCGTGATAATTATGCTAATGGTGTCGGATTGATTGTACACTTGGACATACATTGTGGGTATTATTGAATAGTTTGAAACATTGGTAATAATATGTGTTGTTCGTCGTAATGTGTTTCCTTAATCGATATGTGTTATGAAGTGATTGTGAGGAACAAGGTACGGTCCGTCGTGACCTTTGGGGTTCGGTACATGATGTGTACGAACACTGAATGTGTGGAACTAGGTACGGTCCGTCGTGACCTTTGTAGTTTGGTATATGATGTGTACGAACAGTGAATGTTTGGAACCGGGTACGGTCCGTCGTGGCCTCTGGGGTTCGTTACTTGACGATTACGAATAGTGATTGAATGGATACTATTTTGATGTGGGGTCATGGACCCGTAATGATATACTAGCTAATGTGTTTTGAAACATGAACCGGGCTGAGGCCCCAATGATTTCGGAAAAGGTTTTGTAACTTGGGACGTGAGGTCCAAAAAGGTTTCTACTTCTAGAACCCCGATATGATGAGTTTATTTGCAAATACTTCATTGCTTGAGTTCAAAATTCTAAAACCTCTCGGGAATGTTTTGATAGTTGATTGTTGTATCTGATTCGTGGTTGCTGTTTTCTTGTTACATTTCGTATAGTATTATACTTGCACTAGCAAAATAGTGGAATTTTGCTAACACCCGAGTAATCGGGGGGTCGATGTCTGTTTTGTGTCCAGGTACATGCAGGTTTGGGGTAGCAATCACAGGATCGGAACAGGAAGTGACGAGCTACGCCTAATCAAGAGTTGGGAGTTGAGTCGAGATATGTTGTATCGACATAGTTGTAATCCGTCTTCCACTATTTTGTATCTTTACCCCTGCGTGGGTATTGATTGTAAAGAATTGTATTTTTCAGTTTGTGTCAGTCGTGCGACCTCATCTATCAGTGTTGTTTAAATTTGACCTTAACGATCCATATTATTGTATTGTTTGCCCCCGACCAGGCAAACACTTGGTCGTTTTGTGATGTTTAGCCTGGTAGATCCTCGTGGGAAGGATCTACAGCGTGTAATATTCCCATATGGTTTTGGGGGTGTTACATTTATGGTATTGGAGCTTAGGTTGCGAAAACCTAGGCTGTCGGGTCAAGTCCGGTCATGATTTGTCGAGTAGTGTGTTGTCGTGTCATTCGAGTTCTCGGGTGAAAAGTTGGGTTGTGCATAGTCACAACATGTCGGATGTGTTGTCGGATGAGATAAGTATCATGGGCGACCATCATCTCTGTGCGGCCTGTGGACGTAAGTCTCCTCTTTTATGCGAGGTATCTGTGTTTCATGATTTCATTTAAGTGAGATAATTGTGGTGCATAATTTTGGTTGCATGATAATGTGAAGAGGAATCCATGTTTAATACTTGTGGTACCCCACGTGTGTATTGAGCTGAACGTATTGATGGTATCGGCACCGAGTGGTGCAATATAATTTGAAAATTGTGAACCTTGGTGTGTTCCAGAAAATGTATCGACGGTGGAGTTCGTGAGGAACTCATATGGATGTTTTTGACGTATGTTTAAACTTGATGCTCACGAGTCGTATTTGATCGAGTTGGTGATCCTGTTTGCCGTTTGGGCATGTGGTCTTAAATTCGGTTATTTTTTTTGAATAGTTGTAATTATGTCCGCTGCGTGTAGGTTTGAAAATGGTTTTCTGAAAGATCTTATGGGCTTGATTAAGTTTGTGGAAAATCGTTTTTTGAAATTATTCTGATGGTGCGTTTAAACGACGATTTTGTATGGATTTTGAAATCGGTTGAACTTTGACGAGTTGGTCAAGTATTTTCAAATGACACCTTCAGACGGTATTTGAAAGGTGTGTTTTGAAGTACTTTGGTCATTGTAAAATGTTACCGTCATTTTTGGATATGTTGAAAGGATTTCGGGATGTTTTTAATTTGTAAAACGACTACGATTTTCGGAATTTAAACATAATGTGTTTGTGTGTTGGGACTAAGTCATTTCAACGAGCTTGTTATGTTGTTATGCTTGTCGGAGAATTTTACAGTGTTTCTAAATGTCGGGATACACTGTTAGAAGTTGATCCTTAACCTTCGGAGCCATTTTGAGGTTACTAAATTAATTCTGCTGTCTTGAAGCTAGTGGTTATGGACATAAGGTGTTTTCTATTACAGTCGTAAGCTGTTAGATGTTATGGCCGTAAGAAGTTAGTTGTTACGGCCGTAAGATTCTGATGGTGTCATAGTTGTATATGTGCTCTTTATCGGTCATTTGATTTATGATGATATAGTCGTATGGTCCGCCAATGACGATTGTGAACTTTAACTATTGTATCAGTAATGTTTCACTCGGTTGTTTATCATGTACGGGTATTATTGACGTTGTTGATCGTTACCATTCTTGCTAACGAATTTCGGTTGTACACTTTAGTGTTTTGACTGCATAGTCTGTTTTAATTGTATTATTCTAGGACGTTATCCTGATGTGATAGTTAATTTGTGGAATGATTAGTACGAGTACAAGAGCTTTTCCACCCGGGAATGGTTTGGCGAAATCTCTGGGGGTCAATGTTAAGGGGCATGGCCGTTGATTATCATGTTTGTTATTTGTGATGGTGTGGTGTGGTAACATGTGGTTAACCTGTATGTCATTAATAGTGATAATGATATATGTTGCTAAGGTCATTTTGATGATATCATTTATCGAGTAGATTTGATTGTTCAAAATGTTTTTCTGCAAATGATTTCAAAACAAAACAGATATGATAATGGGTTCATGGTTTTGATTAAACGGCCGAGGTGTTAAAAATATTTTCAAAAATTTCATTCCACCAAAAACATTCAAATTCAAAAAATTATCATTTGAATGAATACCTCGGAAAATTTTATTTTTAAGGAATGTTACAAATGTTTGAACACAATAATATGTATGTGGAATTGACCATCCTTGTTTTGGTAAAGGTCATACATTTTTGCTGATGTGGCCAAGTGAATTACTTATGAATCTAAGTTCTATTGTTGCAGTGATAGTTCGTGTATTTGTGTAATGACTTAGAGTGAATATTTTATTGTGTTGTTGTTTGTTGTCCTGTGTCGATTATGTGATGTTTGTTTTGTCGTTCTGAACAGTTGTCCGTTCAATATACCGAGAGGTCGAGGACGGGGACATGGTAGTAGACATAATCAGGAGCATGAAAGGACGACTCGCTCGTTGTAGGGTGCCAATCAGCTCAGTACATATGGTCGGGATGACCAGTCGCGTGATCAGGGGCAATCATCCCGAGGTAATTTTGACATTGGTGCCATCACCATCCTTCGTCAGGTGGCTGACCAGTTGGCGCAGATGAATCAGACAGTACACTGGAATGAGATCCTAGATGGGGATAACGGAGCTAGTACGTGGTTACGAGATGTGATGAGAATGCACCCACCCCGTTTTGCAGGTTCTTTTGACTCATTAGGTTGGGAGAAGTGGCTCTTCCAGTTGGACAGAACATTTAATGTTGTAGCTTGTACCGATGAAAGAAGAGTACTTATTGCTCAGTACATGCTCGACAAGGAAGTTGCAGACTGGTGGGAGGCCGTAGCGCCTAATGATCGTGCAGCTACTTGGGCTGAATTTAAGTCTTCCATGGAAGCTGGGTATTGCCCATTACCTGTTTGAGAACGCCGGATTGTTGAGTTTTCTCGGCTACACCCCGGGATGTGTTGGTATCTCAAACTATAGTCCACTATAATCGGCAATTGTGTTATGTCCGGGATCAAGTGAGAAGTGAGGCAGATAAGGTTCGTTATTTCGATATGCATATGAAAGCTCATGTTCGGCAGTGTATGGCTCCTTTTATGTGTATAAAGCTGAAGGACTATCAAGATCGATCCTTAGCATTTGAAATGGCTATAATGTCTACAGAGTCTGTATCTGTAGCAAAGAAATAGAAGATTTCTGATGGCGCGTCGGGAAGCAAGGGAGTTGGGATTCCTGAACTTCAACCCTCGTATCAGTTGAGTATGGAACCTGCTCGGTCAGATGGAGAATTTAAAAGACCCAGGTCGGTGTCTTTGAGTTCTGGTAGTGCTCCAAGGTGTATTAACTGTAATGTTCTGGGCCATGAGCGTGCCAATTGTAAGGCACCGCCGGTGATGTGTTACAATTGTGGACACAAGGGACACTGAGTCCAGTATTGTGAGAAAGTGTATAGTGTGGTCGATCCTCAAGCTTCAGCGCCGGTGTCGAGATATACTCATAGAGATCATTGATGTCTGTTGCTCTTGCTTTTAATTTATTTTCGTGCTATGGTTTGTTTTAAGTTTCGGGACGAAACTTATTTTTAGAAGGGTAGAATGTAATACCCAAGATTTTATTTTCGGTTGCCTTGAACTATTTGTCGTTTGGTGTCAGTTATTTTGTTTTGTTATGACTATGTGGCATATGTTTCTCTGTTATGTACGGTATGATTTATCATGTTGTAATGTTCGTCGAGTGAGACTTGTTGTCACGTACGCCTCTTTGTTTTAATGTGTGCTTGTGGTGTGGTATGTTATGTTTCGTAACTTGCTCGTTATTGTTTGAATTTTAGACGGTGCGTGATAAGTGGTAATTTTACCACTTATTTCTAGGATTTTATACTAGGTTTTTATCTCGTTTCGTGATTAATGTGCTCGTATTTGGCTTATTTATGATTAGTCGAGCCGTATTACGCGTTTGGGTTGGTTTTAGTGTGTTTACAGGTTTTTAGAGCCAAAAGGACCCAAAACGAGACAAAGGACCGAGAGTCGAGTCAACCGGACGAAGAAGCGGATTTTTGCAAGAAACAGCCAACCCTATCGGCCCAGCCTTTCGGCCGATAGGCACGCCCGAAAGGAGATTCTGCCCTGCCGAGTGAAGCGATCGACGAACCACCTATAGGCCAGCCTATCGGCCGATAGGCTGCCCAGCGGACACTCGTATTTTGACGGATTATGACTCTTTTGGACAGATTTTATTTCCTAGATTAGGGCTAATCGGGAATGTAACCCCCTTAGGCTATATAAGCCCCCTTCTAGACCTAGTTTTATTATCTTTTACCCATCTTTCATCAGCCCTTTTCATTCTTTTCATCTTTTACATTGTTTTAGATCTTTTTAGCAAGATTTATTCCTTTGATTCAAGAACTTTTTGGAGGAGAATTATTATTGAAGACTCGGAGTTCATCCATAAGGGTTGTAATCTCTCTTTTCATATTAATAATATGCATTCTTCATCAATTTCTTGTTTAATTTCAATTATGTCTGGCTAAATTCATTGATTGATTCTAGGGTTAGTAATTTTAATTGATGTTCACATGATGTTCCTTTGATTACCTTTTGACCTTTCATCCTAGGCTTGTGTTCAAGTTGTGTTAAATCTCATGCTAGATTAAAGGGCCCTTAATTGATGCATGTTAGCTAATTAATTTTGTCCGGAAGGAGTAATTGATTAGTGGAAATACTTGATGCACAATATGATTTTATCTTGAGACCTAGCGGAGAAAGATAAATCATAGATAAATAAGTTGGCGCTTTTAAGTGATTTAAATTCTTTGAGCCCTGGCGGGGAAAAGGGTTTAAATTAACTATCTTTCTAGGTTGCCTTGATCGGAATTCTAGATCGGCTGAGTGATTATTTCTAGGATTGAATTAAAATTTGGGGAAAAGGAATCAAGTGAACGAATTGTGTGAACTCAATTAGATGATACTACCCTAGAATCAATTACCTTTAGACTTGTGATTTATCTTGCTAATTTGTTTATTTGCTTAATTTAGATAATTCATCTTTTATTTAATTTTTATTTTTCGATTTTTGAGTTAGATAATTAGTAACAAACAAAATTTTCGGAATCCTAAATAGCAGTCAAATTTTGAGTAGAGTTACTTCCTTTATTTTCGACACATCAATTCCCTTGGGTTCGACACCTTGGAAATACTCCGAGGTTTTACAAATTTTAAAATTGATCGGATTTGAAAACCATACTACGCGAATTTAAGCGATCAATTTTTGGCGCCGTTGCCGGGGAATTGATAGAAAACTTAAGGGAATAATTCGAAAAAGAAGAGATTGTTACTTTAGGTAGTTTACTTTTATTATTAATTTTCGATCTCGTTTCCTCACATCTTGTTTTCTCTTCCTTGTAGGCGGTGCATGATCACAAGATCCCAAGGAAAGGACCTATTTCCTTTGGATCCGGAAATCGAGAAGTCTTTGAGGAGGAAGAAGCAAGAAGCGGGAACCGAGACTCTTTCTATACCTTTCGTTGATACCATGGCCGGCATTGTTGACCAACCACGAGAACTCGCTCGTCCCGAGAAGATCCCTTTGAATGCCCGCTTTCGACCTAAGCTGGACGATTATCAAGAAGGAGGTTGGGGAATGATTGATGCCAACAACTTCGAGCTTAAGCCGTCCCTCATCGCTACAGTGAAGTCTCAAACATACGGAGGGGGAGTGAATGAAGATCCAAACGCTCACCTTGAGTCGTTTTTGGACATATGTGCCACCATCAAGCAAAACGGAGTGCCTCCAGATGTCATTAAGCTCCGCCTATTCCGGTTTTCTTTAGAAGACGATGCGCTAGATTGGTACAAGAGCCTAGATCGGAAGGAAATTGGTACTTGGAGAGAGATGACCCGGTTGTTCTTAGCACAGTTCTATCCTCCCTCGAAGGTGCAAAAACAAATCAACGATATCTTGCAATTCGAGCAATATGAGGATGAATACTTATACGAGGCATGGATCCGATTTAAGAAGCTACTTCGCAAATGCCCACAGCATGGAATTTACAAAGAGGAGATCTATATTCGGTTTTATCGGGGTTTGACGAGGAAGGCTAGAAGAGAATTGGACTATTCATCGAAAGGGGGATTTCTAGCTAACGATTATGAAGAGGCCAAGAATCTCATTGAGCTAGCAGTAAACAATGATTACGAGGAGGTGACCGATAGGAAGATGACGAGAAGAAAGGTCCCATCCGGTGACGAGGACGCCTACGGTGATTTGAAGGCGAAATTTGAAAAACAACAAAGAGAACTTGAGATGCTAAGAAAGAATACTCTGGGAGTCAATTCAGTTTTTGAAGAGTTAAACGAGCCTATTGCAGTTAAGGAGGATGTGAATTACATGCAAGGAGGAAACTTCCGGCAAGGGGGAAATATGGGGAACTACTATCCGAACAATCGAAACCACCCTAATTTCTCCTATGCCAACCCGAACAATGCTCTCCAGCCACCACCGGGATTTAACGTGAAAAACGGGGTTATTCAAGAGCCGATTGCTAAGACACCTATGGAAGAGATGCTGGAACGGTTGGAGGCGAGCCAAAAAGATTTTATTTATAAAGTAGACAAGAGGTTCGGAGCTCTCGAGCATAGTGTGACATCTATTGGAAACTCGGTGATAGCCTTGACAAAGCAGATGTCGATGGTGGAGACCCAAATGAGTCAAATGGCGAACGCCCAAGCCGGATTTCATAAGCCGGGCCATTTTCCGAGCAGCACCGAGACCAACCCGAAGACTCAACAGTGCAACGCAATCGAGCTTCGGAGTGGGACAAAGTACAGTAATCATGGGGCTGGAGTTAAGGAATCTGGAAACGAGGAGGTATTAGAAACGGGAGCAGAAAACGAGAAAGAAGATGGAATACAGCAGAACCTAACGGCCAGCATATCGGCCGATAGGCCCAACCGATACCCATACAGCATGCCGGCAGTGAAGCCTATCGACCCACCTATCGGCCGAAAGTCTCCTGGATGTTCGAATGCGAAGAATTTTGAGGAAAAAGCTCCATTTCCACAGCGTTTGGCCAAGTCGAGATATGATGAAAAGCTCCAACAATTTATCGACATGTTTCAAAAAGTGAATATCAACATTCCACTTCTAGACGCTTTGAGAGACATGCCGGGTTACGTGAAATTCTTGAAAGACGCTGTGGCAAGCAAGAGGAAGTTGAGGAAGTTTGAAACAATAAATATGACAGAGGAGTGTAGCGCTATCATTCAAAACAAGCTCCCACTCAAGCAGAAGGATCCGGGACGTTTTACTTTGACATGCATGATTGGCGACCAAACGTTCCGTAATGGGTTGTGTGATCTCGGGGCAAGCATCAATCTTATGCCTCTATCCATCTTTAAGAGGTTGAAGATTGGGGAAATGAAGCTGACTACCATTTCTCTACTCATGGCGGACCGGTCGATCACTTATCCGAGGGGAATTGTGGAGGATGTGCTCGTTAGAGTCCAACACTTGGTCTTCCCGGCCGATTTCGTAGTTCTTGATATGCCCGAGGACGAGAATCAACCATTGATCTTTGGGAGACCGTTTCTAGCGACGGGGAGAGCACTTATCGACGTCCAGGAGGGTGATCTTACTTTCCGGGTTAATGATCAAAATCTGAAAATTTCCATCTATGAAGCGATGAAGAAGCCCGATGATGCACCCGAGGAATGTTTTGAAATTGAGTCCATTATGCCACCCCCGACCGACTTATTGGAGCATTGCATTTCACACTCCATTTACTCACATTCTGAGGTTGAAGAAATTTCCGAGGATTTGCCAGAGTATGTTCGAATGTTGGAGGCGAACGAGGGTCGACCTAATGAGAGGAGCGTATGCTATCTTGATATCAACAAACCCGTTCAAGGGGGAGTTGTCACTGAAGATCCGGGATGAATGAGGTATCGTCTAGCTAAAGACGTTAAACGTAGCACTTGTTGGGAGGTAACCCAACGTATGTATATTAGTTCGTTTTATTCCTTTATTTTCGATTTTTCGTTTGCGTGATTTTTGTAGTTTCTAGTTTTGTAGTAGCTTTGCTAATTTTTGTTAAGTTCTAATCCATGCACGCCGAGTTTTGAATACTTGCAGGTCTTTAATCGCCATATCCAAGCAAAAACGGGACCAATTATGCGAAAGAGAAAAAGCTGGAAAATTTTTTGAGACAGAAAATCCTATCGGACGAGCCTATCGGCCGATAGGCCCGGCCGTTAGGCTGAGAAAAAAAAAAAAAAAATTTTTAGTGATTGCAAGCAGTGGTCGATAGGGTCTGCCTATCGACCGATATCCCACCCGATATGAGGTATGTAAGAGACAGAAGTTCCTATCGGACTGGCCTATCGGCCGATAGGCCTGGCCGATAGGACATACCCGGCACTGTATATGCTTCGATTTCCGCCACAGTGATCAGGTACTCCATTAACAAAGCCACTCCTTTCTCTTTTCAAACTTATTCCTCCTTTAGGATGCGAAATAAGTTTGGGGGGAGGGAGAAGCGCGGCTTTGTTAATTTCTTTACGTGTGAGTACCTTGTATGCCTTATATCATTATTTGTTTGCGTTGGTGCCCGTTGTTTTTATTTGTGCTTATCATACTGGTGTTGCGTGGATTTAGCTTTTGTTGCTTAGTTTTTAGTTTTTTTTTTATTATTCATTTTCGTTTGGTGTGTTTGCTAGTTTCTATTTTCTATTTTTTAGGTCGTAGTAGTTTTTTTTAGATTTCGTGTTTGCTTTTATTTGCTTTTCGTTGTTTGTTTTAGATAGCCTTGCTTGTCTTAGTTTTTCTTTATTAGTGAATTTTTCGTGCTTCTATTTGTGTGATACCGATGTTACGACACTGTTTTTCTCTCTGAAGAAACGATCGAGTTTTAGTCGAGTTGTAGTCGATTATATACATTTTGCATAGTATTCATTTAGGTCCAAAATTTTTCGTGATTGTAGAGATCTTGGCGAGATAAGAGACGATACATACTTGTTTTAAAATCACCGTCTATACGTTTGGTTACATCTTAGGATAGTGAGTAAATGCTTGTTTAAATCGGTCGTGTTGGCACTTAGAGTGAGTTTAGAGTCGGTCAGTTTTTCCCAAAAGTTGAGATAATGTTGTTCTATGAAGGGAAGTCTAGTAACCGGGGGTATTCGCGTGACCCGCTGTTTACTCTCGCGTAAAACGACGACTCTGATTCGGACTAGTGATTTAGATATTTCACATGTGCCAATGATAGGGAACTTAGTAACCGGGGATATTCGCGTGACCCGCTGTTTACTCTCGCGTAAAACGGCGACCTTGATTCGGACATGCGGAAATTATATATTCGAGTTGTTTCTCCGCTGTAGACGGGAACTTCGTAACTAGAAGCATCCATGTGCCCCATGAGTGTCTTTTACGTCAAACGGTTTCCTAATACATGAGAATGGAAGTTCCACCCTAGGATTACCCCGATGAAACATCCCGAGATCCTAACCTAGTGGTCAACTCGAATTAAATTCGTGAACATATATATAAGGGAATACTGACCGAGGTTTATTTGTTATGAAACTCGTGAAAAATGTGCCACTAGGCGTGTAACAGGACGAACTAGCTTGTTTATTTTAGCCTTTCATATTGACGGTCGATTTGACTCACGTTTTGTTAATCTTTGAGTGGATTCTCTTCATGAGCGAATGATTAGACGAACTTGACTACTTTGTGGAATCATTATTCTGAGTGCAGCTCGCTTTTACGACACTCGGATTATTTAGAGAGAATTACAGGGTAGTATTGATTAGGTTGAACACTATGAGTTGCACGATGATTCACGACATTCTTTTTCTTTTCTTTTTGTTGTTCGGGACGAACAAGGCTTAAGTTTGGGGGGGTTTGATAAGTGGTAATTTTACCACTTATTTCTAGGATTTTATACTAGGTTTTTATCTCGTTTCGTGATTAATGTGCTCGTATTTGGCTTATTTATGATTAGTCGAGCCGTATTACGCGTTTGGGTTGGTTTTAGTTTGTTTACAGGTTTTTAGAGCCAAAAGGACCCAAAACGAGACAAAGGACCGAGAGTCGAGTCAACCGGACGAAGAAGCGGATTTTTGCAAGAAACAGCCAACCCTATCGGCCCAGCCTATCGGCCGATAGGCACGCCCGAAAGGAGATTCTGCCCTGCCGAGTGAAGCGATCGACGAACCATCTATCGGCCAGCCTATCGGCCGATAGGCCAGCCCGATAGGCTGCCCAGCGGACACTCGTATTTTGACGGATTATGACTCTTTTGGACAGATTTTATTTCCTAGATTAGGGCTAATCGGGAATGTAACCCCCTTAGGCTATATAAGCCCCCTTCTAGACCTAGTTTTATTATCTTTTACCCATCTTTCATCAGCCCTTTTCATTCTTTTCATCTTTTACATTGTTTTAGATCTTTTTAGCAAGATTTATTCCTTTGATTCAAGAACTTTTTGGAGGAGAATTATTATTGAAGACTCGGAGTTCATCCATAAGGGTTGTAATCTCTCTTTTCATATTAATAATATGCATTCTTCATCAATTTCTTGTTTAATTTCAATTATGTCTGGCTAAATTCATTGATTGATTCTAGGGTTAGTAATTTTAATTGATGTTCACATGATGTTCCTTTGATTACCTTTTGACCTTTCATCCTAGGCTTGTGTTCAAGTTGTGTTAAATCTCATGCTAGATTAAAGGGCCCTTAATTGATGCATGTTAGCTAATTAATTTTGTCCGGAAGGAGTAATTGATTAGTGGAAATACTTGATGCACAATATGATTTTATCTTGAGACCTAGCGGAGAAAGATAAATCATAGATAAATAAGTTGGCGCTTTTAAGTGATTTAAATTCTTTTAGCCTGGCGAAAAGGGTTTAAATTAACTATCTTTCTAGGTTGCCTTGATCGGAATTCTAGATCGGCTGAGTGATTATTTCTAGGATTGAATTAAAATTTGGGGAAAAGGAATCAAGTGAACGAATTGTGTGAACTCAATTAGATGATACTACCCTAGGATCAATTACCTTTAGACTTGTGATTTATCTTGATAATTTGTTTATTTGCTTAATTTAGATAATTCATCTTTTATTTAATTTTTATTTTTCGATTTTTGAGTTAGATAATTAGTAACAAACAAAATTTTCGGAATCCTAAATAGCAGTCAAATTTTGAGTAGAGTTACTTCCTTTATTTTCGACACATCAATTCCCTTGGGTTCGACACCTTGGAAATACTCCGAGGTTTTACAAATTTTAAAATTGATCGGATTTGAAAACCATACTACGCGAATTTAAGCGATCAGTGCGCTAGTGTACTGAGATATTGTCGAACGTCTAATCGGACTGTCGGAATGGTGGGATGAGAGCTACGTCCGTAAGGCATGGCCGAGTTACGGCCGTAATGCCTTGTCGGGTTACAGCCGTAATGCATCTGCACAATTTGGGCAGTAGCCCGAGAGGTCCTATTATGACCGTAAGGGATAGGCCGATTACGGCCGTAAGGAACTGCATGTTATGCCCGTAACATGCTCGGCTATATAGGGCCTGGGCGACGGGTCTTGTCCCATTTTTCCTCTTTCTCCTTCTTCCTTCGCGAATTTTAGCCGGAATTTGAGAGTAGTGATCGAAAGCATCACCGTGCATTATTTTGGGATGCTTGATTCGCATCTAACATCATCCTCCAATTCGTTCGTCCGGATCGAAGGTAATTTCTTGTAATTTCCTAGGGTTGAACTTCGAGATTTTCTTCTTGATCTCATTTTTCATCCGATCTTTGGTGGTTTGTATGATGTCATCGGGTATTATTAATCATGTTCCACGGATTGTATATCTGGATCTCGAATTCGTTGAGTCCAACCATGATTTTTGTGTTCTAAGGGAGCCTTGAGTATTTAATGTCCGATTAAATGACTCAACAGGTTTTGATTCTTGGGCGTGTTTTGCGTTGTTATACTCATTGTAATCGTGTTTTCGTTGTTTTCGCCAGAGGATTGTAGGTGTTTAAGATCTCCCGGTTGAGCCATGTTCGTCGGAGTGTTCGATATCGGTTAATGAGGCAAGTATCTTGCTTATATGATTTGTCTTGTGAATAGAGATTACGTGTTGGGTTTACAATGATTCGGTTTACCTTCTTGGATATGAGTCGTGTGAATTGATTCTTCGAATGTTTGGTGGTATTAATGATATCCTTACTTGTTTACCGTTGTGGAATGGTGTTGTTCATGTTAATTGTGCTGTTTGTGTTGTGCTGGATCGTAAATGTTTGAGGTATCGTGATAATTATGCTAATGGTGTCGGGTTGACTATACACTTGGACATACATTGTGGGTATTGTTGAAAAGTTTGACACATTGGTAATAATGTGTGTTGTTCGTGGTAATATGTTGCCTTGATCGATATATGTTGTGAAATGATTGTGTGGAACCAGGTACGATCCGTCGTGACCTCTGGGGTTCGGCACATGATGTGTACGAATAGTGAATGTGTGGAACCAGGTACGGTCCGTCGTGACCTCTGGAGTTCGGTACATGATGTGTAGGAACAATGATTGTGTAGAACCGGGTACGGTCCGTCGTGGCCTCTGGGGTTCGTTACTTGAAGAGTACGAACAGTGATTGAATGGATAATGATTTGATGTGGGGTCATGGACCCATAATGATATCCTAGATAATGTGTTTTGAAACAAGAACCGGACTAAGGCCCCCAATGATTTCGGAAAAGGTTTTGTAACTTGGGACGCGAGATGATGAGTTTATTTTCAAATACTTCCTTGCTTGAATTCGAAATTCCAAAACCTCTCGGGAATGTTAGATAGTTGATTGTTGTATCTGATTCGTGGTTGCTATTTGGTTGTTACATTTTGTTTAGTATTATACATGCACTAGCAAAATAGTGGAATTTTGCTAACCCCCAAGTAATCGGGGGTGGATGTCTGTTTTGTGTCTAGGTACATGCAGGTTCGGGGGAGCAGTCACAGGATCGGCACAGAAAGTGACGAGCTACGATACTAATCAAAAGTTGGGAGTTGAGTCAAGATATGTTGTATCGGCAGAGTTGTAATCCGTCTTCCGCTATTTTGTATCTTTACCCCTACGTGGGTATTTATTGTAAAGAATTGTATTTTTCTATTTGTGTCAGTCGTGCGACCTCATCGGTCAGTGTAGTTGTTTAAATTTGACCTTAAAGGTCCGTATTATTTAAGTTGTAAGAGTACATGATCGATTTGAAATTATACATAATTGGTCGAAATTATTTGTAATTAGTTGTAATTGTACATGGTCGATTTGAAATTATATATAATTGGTCGAAATGATACATAATAGGTTGAAATTATAAGCACTAAGTTGTAATAGTACATGATTGATTTGAAATTATACATAATTGGTCGCAATTATTTATAATTAGTTGAAATTGTACATGATCGATTTGAAATTATACATAATTAGTCGAATTATTTATACTTAGTTGTAATTGTACATTATCGATTTGAAATTATACATAACTGGTCAATTCACCATTTTCTGCGTGAAACGAATAAACCAAGGAAAATATATGGAATTAATTACTGTTAAACTATAAAATTCAATGACAGAAATCTGACTACATGTATATATACAAAATTATTTGTATTATAACTATATGTGAATTTTTGTAAATTCAAATTAATAAATTATTTTATATTAAAATGTGCATAGGTTCAGATTGTATAATTTGTTTAGTTATACATAATCGATTTGAAATTGTACAAAGTCGATTTGAAATTGTACATAATTGGTGAAAATGTAAATAATCGATTTGAAATTATGC
The DNA here is from genome assembly GCA_033398695.1 of Orobanche coerulescens. NCBI lineage: Eukaryota > Viridiplantae > Streptophyta > Magnoliopsida > Lamiales > Orobanchaceae > Orobanche > Orobanche coerulescens. The sequence goes on from CM065802.1 coordinate 198,117,567, forward strand.
ATAATTGATCGAAATTGTACATAATTTGGTTGAAATTATGTATAATCAATTAAAATTATGTGTAATCCATTTGAAATTGTACACAATTGATTGAAATTATACATAATCAATTAGAATTGTACACAATTAGTTGAGCATATATGTAGTCGATTGAAATTATACATGATCGATTTGAAATTGTACGTAATTGGTTGATATTAAATATAATTAGTCGAGAGTAAACATAATTGGTCTAGATTATATGGAAAATGGTTTTTTAGGCCCGTAACTTTGGCCTAGTTGGGTTATAAGGATATTATCTTTTCGGGCCTGGAGAAGAAGGACATTAATTCTAAAAACTGGGAAAACAAGGACAATTAAGCCCGAAGGAGGTCCGATTGGCTTAATTGTCCTTGTTTTCACACTTTTTAAAATTAATGTCCTTCTTCTCCAGGCCCGAAAATCTAATATCCTTTTGACACTACCATTTATTTCTAAAGTTTCTAAATTACTTTTTATTTCTAAAGTTTATTATTACTTTTTTATTTATTTTACCATTTATCTTTTCAATTATTATAATTTTATTAATATGTTTATTTCAGTTATTTTGAAATATATTTTTAAATATAAAAATATTTAAATTTTTAATAATTACACCTCATTAAAATCTTAATAACCGAAATGTACTCAAATTTTAAGTTCTAAAATTTGAAAATCATAATAAAATTAAAACTATCAAATAATTTAAAATAAAAAATTATGTATAAAATTTAAAAATTAGTAAGCATCAACTAATTAACAGCAAAAAAAAATATGTAAAAACATGAATATTTTGATATAGTTAAAAATAATATTGATATAGTTTTTTTGTTTATATTAATCAATTTGAAAAATTCTTTAGATGGGGTAAAATAAATTAAACTAATCGAATTGGTTAACTCGATTAAATTTTATTTTATATAAAAATTTATTGATTTGATTTAAAAAATTATAAATAATTGAAATATTTTTTTGATAAAATAATCAATAATATTTTTAAAATTATTTTTTTAGTTCATATATTACGATATAAATATAAAAATTAAGAGAATTATAAATATTTTTTTGGACGAAGAAGATATCAAAATGTTCTTTTCTTTTATTTTTAAATAACTTTTTATTAAAAGATCTTGATGTTCACAGGAGCATTCGTTTGCTTCACACGACCGTTTTAAATAACTCTACAATACTCTTAACAAAAATACATAATTGATGTTTTAACAAAAATATTTTTTCTCCAACTCTTCTAAACAATAGAAATAGATTTGAAGTGTTTTTAAATTTTCTAAAAAATGAAAAGGTATTTTAGAAAAAATACTAACTCAGTGAGAATTATTTCTTTTGATTAGAAGTGAGCATGAATAGATTTAGTTCGGTTTGGTGTATTCATTTTTATAAATAAAACTAAATTATTGAAATTCAGTGTGATTTTATTCGATTTTTATTTTTTGGTTTGGTTTCAGTTTAAACCATGATTTTTAAGAACTAATTAAATTCAAATTTTATTTTAAGTAATAATTGTAACACCCCCAATCCGCTCAGGAATATTACACGCCGTAGAACCTTTCCTTAAGGATCTGCCAGGCTGGTAACAACATATAACAACTCAACCATGCCTTTAAGGCTAAAATGACTCAGTAGACCAATTTGGTCTTTCAATAAATACATACAACTCGAATACAACTCATGCCCACGCAGGGGTCAAAATACAACCACACCCATACAACGGGAAAAATATAGCAGCGGAAAATAAAGTACAACTGAACCAATAAACAAAGTACGGTTCCTCATGTGATTAGTATCGATCATCTTTCATCATCCTTCGTGCCGACCCTGTGTTATGCTCCAAAACCTGAATGCAAAAATAGACATCCACCCCCCGAATACTCGGGGGTTAGCAAAACTCCACTGTTTTGCTAGTGTAAGGACAAAGTGCAAATACGAGCCATACAATTCACATTCCACGAATAACAATAACCAGGAATCCTCAAAAATCCAAACGTGATGAAAAGTACTTCCCGAGGCAAGAGTTTGGTAAAACATTCTAAAACCGAAAGGTCACAAATAAAAATGGAAACAATTTATAAAACAGTTTTAAAGATGCCATCGAGAGTTTAAATAGAAAACAATTTAGGATTATCAAATCCTCCTCATTCCAAAATCAACAGGGTCCTCGACCAATAGGCGGAAATCAATTTGCAAGAAAACCATTCAATCAACACAAGCGAGTCTTCACAAATATTTCCCACGGGGTTCTCGACCCAATCCAAATAATATCAACATGAGATCAAACATCTCAACATCACACAGGGTCCTCGACCCAAAACACAAAATGTCAACACAGTATAATCAAGGACACAACCTTTCGTCCGCCCAAAAACTGCTCAAGACCCCTGATTAATTAACCCTCGGAGATCTCGTAAAATGTCCTTGGTTAATTAACCCTGATACCAACATTTTAAAACAAGTTGAAACACACTTTCAGAAAACATGAATCACGGTCTATATCGAGACCAGCATTTGCAAAGAGTTGAAAGAATTTGAAATACGATAATCGTTCGGTAACGGGGTCTTAGCTAAACACTCAAATATCCGTTACCAATAAGCCTGCCAGGCGCCTCTACTGAAACACCTGTGCACCGGCGTTCACTCCACATGTCAGCCGCACCTTGTACGTGTCACCGCGCCGGCGTCACTCCCATAAGAGCCGCCCCTTGCACGCGTATCAGGTAAACACCGGCGTTCACCAACCATATGGAGCCGCACATTGCAGCGTACACCAGGCCGGAGATCGCACGCCCGCCTCGGAGGCTCCGGATATGACGTCTCTCACAACAAGTATTCACATTGTCACAAACATCAAGTACACAATCATCGTCGTAACAATTATCAAATCAATACACCAATTCACATAATTCATCCGTCAGTCCACGACCACACGAATAAATAACAACACGCACGTCAACCATAACGCGACGGAAAGAAGCAATATACGTACACACGCATTATCAAGCGCAACATCAACACCAAATATATCCAAAGGATTCACGTAGTCACTTACAACCCACACAATTTACAAAATGTAGCGCTTTGAAAGTGAGCCTTTAACGAGGCTAGCCGAATCTTTTGAAAACTCATTTCAGACAAATAAACAAACACACCAAGATGATCACCAATTATCATATCCACAAAACAAGAATAGTATGGACAAGGTACTTGCCTTGAACAACCACAACGCGGAGAATCGACCGAAGTAGGTTGGCACGAACCGACTACGAACCCGCCGACTCCACCGAACGCCAACTCGCGATAATAAACTACGGAGGACAATAACAACAATGAAAATAAATTCCATAGCACGACTCAAAGAGGTTGAATTCAAAGAACGATTGACGAAAGTTCAAGTGTTTTTCCCAAAACGGCCAAGAACACGATTCGTCCCGACAAAACACGAAAATGGAATTCCAAGTTGAAATATGGATATACAATCCATAGAATATGTTTAACAACATCATTTAACCACAATCTATCCAACAAAAATGGATGGAAAACGAGATCGAGAACAAATCCCCCAAAAAGTCGATTCGAAGGAAATCAAGAAATATACTTCGATTCGACGAAGAACAATGGATTAAATAATGTTAAACACAAGAATAATACCAAGATTAATAATACCCATCATGAATTAATCAACAACACGGAACGAATCGGACAAAAATGCAAAACCCCCCAAATTCACGAAATTAGGGTTCTAAGGAGGACTACCTTGATTCGCTGGATCAAAGGATGATAACGGATGATTGATTGATGTTATGAACTCAAGAACTTCGTGGATTTGTTGTTAAACAACATGGCTTCGTCACCTCCGAAGCTCCAGTCGTGGATCGAAAAGAAAGGAAATGAAAAATTTGTGAAAATGAGGCTGCTCTGCCACATAGCGTGCGCTAGGCTGCCGAGCTAGCGCGCGCTATCGGCCGAGGCCGCAATCCAGTGACCTCCTGGACTAGACTGCTCGGCCAGGTAGCGTGCCCAGCCTTCCGGCCGTAGCGTGCGCTACCTGCCGGCCGTAGCGTACGTAGTGTCCGGCAGTAGCGTGCGCTACCTGCCGAGCCTACCCGATTCCAGAACCTCAGGACTCCACTGTCCAGACCCGATAGCGTGCGTCGGCCGGACGCATAACGTGCGCTACTCCTGCCGGTTAGCGCACGCAGCCTTCTGGCAGTAGCGCGCGCTACGCCGGTTCCTGCCGCGTCAGCCCGGCCAGTGCCCGCAATCGTCCGGCCAGGACCCGCCACCGTCCGGCCAGCTGTTCAGCCGCCATGACCCGACTACTCGATTTCCGAAAACGTACGGAACGAACACGACGAAAAGTTCGCGGACAACATCAACGACCCGAAATGAAAACATAATGCAATAATTAATCATATGCGACCAAGAAATGGGTCGAAACAACAATTACTAATAAGGATACCCATAACTTTGGGTAAATTACAAAATGGCCCAAAACGCCCGAGAATCACGATACGTGATCGAATAACCAAACCGAAGTTCACAACACGTCTAACAAAGTTAAACGGACTTACGGGAAACTCGAAATAGCAGTTTCGAACGAGATTCGCAAGAATCGAACTCAAGTGTGGAAAAGTCGCTAAAAAGCACGGAACTCAAAAAAACAACACCGAAACGAACTCGGATGTCAAAAAGTGTAGAATTAATCATTCCCAGAATGACGAAACGGTCATGAGCGAGTCATCAAAATGGACTTCCGCCGAAAAAAAAGAAATTACCGGAAATCGAAATTACGGGTATTACATTCTACCCTCCTTAAAAGAAGTTTCGTCCCGAAACTTAAAACAAGTAGGGAGAAGCAATATTCCCTGCCAGGAAAACTCGACGAGATACGCAAAAATTGAAAACTCGCGCCCGACGGCGAAACGCTGCAAGAAACGCAAAGAGACATACGACGTGAAAACACGCTCCACGACGACCAACACAACGCCACCGGTAGAAACATAATAAAACCAACAAGTGACAAGCGTCATCAAACAGATAGTACAATCAAGTCCATTATCCGAACAGTCACAAAACACACGAATGAAAATCAATACGATTGACCAACCCAATGGTTCATCAATCAAAACACAAGCCAAACGCTGAACAAATACGGAATTCCACCGCCTAAGGGTTGGAAGATCGAAAACGAGACTAATTTCCCGAACTGAAGGGAATTACGAAGGAGCCTGAACGTTCACCAATCACGGAACGAGATCAACAAAAACCGAACAATCAAACGATCGAACTACAACGATCGAGACAACAAAAATTGAACAATCATGTTCGAATCACGAAGAACAATAAAGTTCAAACAACAATTCCAAAGTTCGCATCTCGACTCGAGACAATATATGATCCGGTGAAAACAACAACATGTGCATTCACATGAGATCCACAAGAAAGTGAATAGAAATTGAAAAGTCACAACGACAAACGAGTTATTCCGAAACAATACCACACTCGTTCGATCAACAAAAGAAAGGGATAGGGAAAGTTCAGAAAATGTTAACGAGCATAAACGAGTCGTCAGAGTCGAAAACACAGGAGATCCATATCCGATCCACTTCGAATAAAAGAACTAATAGAACCAAATGATGTCACTTCCGAACAAGGTTCACAAGAATCGAACCGAACTCGAAAAAGTCACAGCGATAACCAGATCGACCCACAACAAGATCACAGCTCGTTCAGACGATGAAACCAAAATACAGAACAAGTTCAGAAAGTATCAACGAACATGAGCGAGTTGAAAGAATGGAGAAAGAGAAATTACAAAAGTTAAAATAGTACGGGTATTACCTTCAACCTCGCCCACGAAATTCACAAAAACAGAAGCAAGGTAACAATACATTAAACAACCGACACATAATGGAATAATCACCGATGCACACGGTCGTACCAAACAAGCTCTAACAGTTCGCACAAGAGCGATAACGCAGAAATCACTACGGGGCGACAATATTCAACACCAACATCCCACCTCTCACAGAGGGCTAACATGACAAATGTGTGGAAAGTGACCCAACGCTCACACCGCCAATTCGATCATACTAGGGGGCAAACATCATAATGAGAACGCGAACAACATACATACATACCCAGCCCTTAAACGGGAATGGATAGGTTTTAAAAATGAAAACCTCATTTTGAAAATAATTTAGATGAACACTGGTTGATCTTGAGTATCACCTTTCAAAAAAGTACAAATGTGAAACATCGTTACCGAGACTTTGAAAACCATCATGCGTTTGGTAAAATGAGGACATTATCTTTTAGCGAAAGACTTTCAGAAATATTCGACCCTTGGGTCTAAGTATAAGTGTTTCTAAACATCGAAAATATCTCAAAACATTTTGGTCCTCGAGGTAGAAGAATTTTGAAACATGTTGTGGCACCTTGGATGTACCATGAGAAAATAATTCATTTTAAAAGTACGTCTCGAAATTTATTTTGTAAGATACTCAAAGTTTTCAAAGATAATTCAATGGGCTAGAATGCCCAAAAACTTCAGGTAATTTCACAAAACATTATAGCACCGTGGGTCCCGCGCCGGAACTCACCAGGCTAAAAAACCATTTACAACGTTAAAAAGGCCGATGACGGTAATATTTCAAAAACTTACAAAAGCCATTTACAAAATACTAAATACCGTCATAAGAATTTCGCCAAAACGATCAAGGCCATAATGCCACAAACTCGGTTAAGGGAATCGGTTTTTGAAATAGAACTCAGTCGGTAAAATACCGAAAGCCATTACAAAAGAACTCACGCAGCGGATAAAAGAAATAAAGCCAAAGATGCACAATCCAGCAACACTACTCCTCATATGAACGAAATATGAGGGTCAGATAACCGCATATCAAGAAATCAAAATCCAAAAGAGGATTTCGTCACTTAACAATTAATCATAAAAATAGCTCGTGTCACACGAGGCACAACACAAAGGAGGGAGACTTACATTCACAGGTCTCACGAAGATGATCATCGCCCCACGATACTAATCACGACCAACAAAGCTAGACGACGCGTCGCGACACGACTCAGTCAGATAAAATCCAACGAAACAAAACTCAACAGACACCACTGACCCGACAGCCTAGGTTTCCACAACCTACGCTCTGATACCATTTATGTAACACCCCCAATCCGCTCAGGGATACTACACGCCGTAGAACCTTTCCTCAAGGATCTACCAGGCTGGTAACAACATATAACAACTCAACCATGCCTTTAAGGCTAAAATGACTCAGTAGACCAATTTGGTCTTTCAATAAATACATACAACTCAAATACAACTCATGCCCACGCAGGGGTCAAAATACAACCACACCCGTACAACGGGAAAAATATAGCAGCGGAAAATAAAGTACAACTGAACCAATAAACAAAGTACGGTTCCTCATGTGATTAGTATCGATCATCTTTCATCATCCTTTGTGCCGACCCTGTGTTATGCTCCAAAACCTGAATGCAAAAATAGACATCCACCCCCCGAATAGTCGGGGGTTAGCAAAACGCCACTGTTTTGCTAGTGCAAGGACAAAGTGAAAATACGAGCCATATAATTCACATTCCACGAATAACAATAACCAGGAATCCTCAAAAATCCAAATGTGACGGAAAGTACTTCCCGAGGCAAGAGTTTGGTAAACCATTTTAAAACCGAAAGGTGGAAACAATTTATAAAACAGTTTTAAAGATGCCATCGAGAGTTTAAATAGAAAACAATTTAGGATTATCAAATCCTCCTCATTCCAAAATCAACAGGGTCCTCGACCAATAGGCGGAAAGCAATTTGCAAGAAAACCATTCAATCAACACAAGCGAGTCTTCACAAATATTTCCCACGGGGTTCTCGACCCAATCCAAATAATATCAACACGAGATCAAACATCTCAACATCACACGGGGTCCTCGACCCAAAACACAAAATGTCAACATAGTATAATCAAGGACACAACCTTTCGTCCGCCCAAAAACTGCTCAAGACCCCTGATTAATTAACCCTCGGAGATCTCGTCAAATGTCCTTGGTTAATTAACCCTGATACGAACATTTTAAAACAAGTTGAAACACACTTTCAGAAAATATGAATCACGGTCTATATCGAGACCAACATTTGCAAAGAGTTGAAAGAATTTGAAATACGATAATCGTTCGGTAACGGGGTCTTAGCTAAACATTCAAATATCCGTTACCAATAAGCCTGGCAGGCGCCTCCACTGAAACACCTGTGCACCGGCGTTCACTCCACATGTCAGCCGCACCTTGTACGTGTCACCGCGCCGGCGTCACTCCCATAAGAGCCTCCCCTTGCACGCGCATCAGGTAAACACCGGCATTCACAAACCATATGGAACCGCACATTGCAGCGTACACCAGGCCGGAGATCGCACGCCCTGCCCTCAGAGGCTCCTGGATATGACGTCTCTCACAACAAGTATTCACATTGTCACAAACATCAAGTACACAGTCATTGTCGTAACAATTATCAAATCAATACACCAATTCACATAATTCATCCGTCAGTCCACGACCACACGAATAAATAACAACACGCACGTCAACCATAACGCGACGGAAAGAAGCAATATACGTACACACGCATTATCAAGCGCAACATCAACACCAAATATATCCAAAGGATTCACGTAGTCACTTACAACCCACACAATTTACAAAACAGCCGCGTTTTGAAAGTGAGCCTTTAACGAGGCTAGCCGAATCTTTTGAAAACTCATTTCAAACAAATAAACAAACGCACCAAGATGATCACCAATTATCATATCCACAAAACAAGAATAGTATGGACAAGGTACTTGCCTTGAACAACTACAACGCGGAGAATCGACCAAAGTAGGTTGGCACGAACCGACTACGAACCCGCCGACTCCACCGAACGCCAATTCGCGATAATAAACTACGGAGGACAATAACAACAATGAAAATGAATTGCATAGCATGACTCAAAGCCGTTGAATTCAAAGAACGAATGACGAAAGTTCAAGTGTTTTTCCCAAAACGGCCAAGAAGACGATTCGTCCCGACAAAACATGAAAACGGAATTCCAAGTTGAAATATGGATATATAATCCATAGAATATGTTTAATAACATCATTTAACCACAATCTATCCAACAAAAATGGATGGAAAACGAGATCGAGAACAAATCTCCCAAAAAGTCGATTCGAAGGAAATCAAGAAATATACTTCGATTCGACGAAGAACAATGGATTAAATGATGTTAAACACAAGAACACTACCAAGATTAATCATACCCATCATGAATTAATCAACAACATGGAACGAATCGGACAAAAATGCAAAACCCCCCAAATTCACGAAATTAGGGTTCTAAGGAGGACTACCTTGATTCGCTGGATCAAAGGATGATAACGGATGATTGATTGATGTTATGAACTCAAGAACTTCGTGGATTTGTTGTTAAACAATATGGCTTCGTCACCTCCGAAGCTCCAGCCGCAGATCGAAAAGAAAGGAAATGAAAAATGAGTGAAAATGAGGTTGTTCTGCCACATAGCGTGCGCTAGGCTGCCGAGCTAGCGCGTCTTGCTCGGCCAGCCGCAATCGGTGACCTCTGGACTAGGCGCTCGGCGAGTGGCGTGCGCGACCTTCCGGCCGTGGCGTGCGCTACTGCCGTGGCGTGCGTAGTGTCCGGCGATGGCGTGCTACTGCCGAGCCTACCCGATTCGAGAACCTCGGGACTCCAGCTGTCGGACGATAGCGTCGTCGGCGGACGCATGCGTGCGCTACTCCTGCCGGTTAGCGCCGCAGCCTTCCGGCGATGGCGCTTCTACCGGTTCTGCCCGCGTCGGCCCGGCGATGCCCATCGTCCGGCCAGGACCCGCCACCGTCCGGCCAGCTGTTCAGCCGCCATGACCCGACAACTCGATTTCCGAAAATGTACGGAACGAACACGAGGAAAAGTTCGCGGACAACATCAACGACCCGAAATGAAAACATAATGCAATAATTAATCATACGCGACCAAGAAACGGGTCGAGACAACAATTACAGATACGGATACCCATAACTTTGGGTAAATTACAAAATGGCCCAAAACGCCCGAGAACCACGATACGCGATCGAATAACCAAACCGAAGTTCACAACACGTCTAACAAAGTTAAACGGACTTACGGGAAACTCGAAATAGCAGTTTCGAACGAGATTCGCAAGAATCGAACTCAAGTGCGGAAAAGTCGCTAAAAAGCACGGAACTCAACAAAACGACACCGAAACGAACTTGGATGTCAAAAAGTGTAGAATTAATCATTCCCAGAATGACGAAACGGTCATGAACAAGTCGTCAAAACGGACTTCCGCCGAAAAAAAAGAAATTACCGGAAATCGAAATTACGGGTATTACATTCTACCCTCCTTAAAAGAAGTTTCGTCCCGAAACTTAAAACAAGTAGGGAGAAGCAATATTCCCTGCCAGGAAAACTCGACGAGATACGCAAAAATCGAAAACCCGCGCCCGACGGCGAAACGCTGCAAGAAACGCAAAGAGACATACGGCGTGAAAACACGCTCCACGACGACCAACACAACGCCACCGGTAGAAACATAATAAAACCAACAAGTGACAAGCGTCATAAAACAGATAGTGCAATCAAGTCGATTATCCGAACAGTCACAAAACACACGAACGAAAATCAATACGATTGACCAACCCAACGGTTCATCAATCAAAACGCAAGCCAAACGCTGAACAAATACGGAATTCCACCGCCTAAGGGTTGGAAGATCGAAAACGAGACTAATTTCCCGAACTGAAGGCAATTACGAAGGAGCCTGAACGTTCACCAATCACGGAACGAGATCAACAAAAACCGAACAATCAAACGATCGAACCACAACGATCGAGACAACAAAAATCGAACAATCATGTTCGAATCACGAAGAACAATAAAGTTCAAACAACAATTCCAAAGTTCGCATCTCGACTCGAGACAATATATGATCCGGTGAAAACAACAACATGTGCATTCACATGAGATCCACAGGAAAGTGAATAGAAATTGAAAAGTCACAACGACAAACGAGTTATTCCGAAACAATACCACACTCGTTCGATCGACAAAAGCAAGGGATAGGGAAAGTTCAGAAAATGTTAACGAGCATAAACGAGTCGACAGAGTCGAAAACACAGGAGTTCCAAATCCGATCCACTTCGAATAAAAGAACTAATAGAACCAAATGATGTCACTTCCGAACAAGGTTCACAAGAATCGAACCGAACTCGAAAAAGTCACAGCGATAACCAGATCGACCCACAACAAGATCACAGCTCGTTCAGACGATGAAACCAAAATACAGAACAAGTTCAGAAAGTATCAACGAACACGAGCGAGTTGAAAGAATGGAGAAAGAGAAATTACAAAAGTCAAAATAGTACGGGTATTACCTTCGACCTCGCCCACGAAATTCACAAAAACAGAAGCAAGGTAACAATACATTAAACAACCGACACATAATGGAATAATCACTGATGCACACGTTCGTACCAAACAAGCTCTAACAGTTCGCACAAGAGCGATAACGCAGAAATCACTACGGGGCGACAATATTCAACACCAACATCCCACCTCTCACAGAGGGCTAACACGACAAATGTGTGGAAAGCGACTCAACGCTCACACCGCCAATTCGATCATACTCGGGAGCAAACATCATAATGAGAACGCGAACATCATACATACATACCCAGCCCTTAAACGGGAATGGATAGGTTTTAAAAATGAAAACCTCATTTTGAAAATAATTTAGAAGAACACCGGTTGATCTTGAGTATCACCTTTCAAAAAAGTACAAACGTGAAACATCGTTACCGAGACTTTGAAAACCATCATGCGTTTGGTAAAATGAGGACATTATCTTTCAGAAATATTCGACCCTCGGGTCTAAGTATAAGTGTTTCTAAACATCGAAAATATCTCAAAACATTTTGGTCCTCGAGGTAGAAGAATTTTGAAACATGTTGTGGCACCTTGGATGTACCATGAGAAAATAATTCATTTTAAAAGTACGTCTCGAAATTTATTTTGTAAGATACTCAAAGTTTTCAAAGATAATTCAATGCGCTAGAATGCCCAAAAACTTCAGGTAATTTCACAAAACATTATAGCGCCGTGGGTCCCGCGCCGGAACTCACCAGGCTAAAAAACCATTTACAACGTTAAAAAGGCCGATGACGGTAATATTTCAAAAACTTACAAAAGCCATTTACAAAATACTAAATACCGTCATAAGAATTTCTCCAAAATGATCAAGGCCATAATGCCACAAACTCGGTTAAGGGAATTGGTTTTTGAAATAGAACTCAGTCGGTAAAATACCGAAAGCCATTACAAAAGAACTCACGCATCGGATAAAAGAAATAAAGTCAAAGATGCACAATCCAGCAACACTACTCCTCATATGAACGAAATATGAGGGTCAATTAACCGCATATCAAGAAATCAAAATCCAAAAGAGGATTCCGTCACTTAACAATTAATCATAAAAATAGCTCGTGTCACACGAGGCACAACACAAAGAAGGGAGACTTACATCCACAGGTCTCACGAAGATGATGATCGCCCCACGATACTAATCACGACCAACAAACCTAGACGATGTGTCGCGACACGACTCAGTCAGATAAAATCCAACGAAACAAAACTCAACAGACACCACTGACCCGACAGCCTAGGTTTCCACAACCTACGCTCTGATACCATTTATGTAACACCCCCAATCCGCTCAGGGATATTACACGCCGTAGAACCTTTCCTCAAGGATCTACCAGGTTGGTAACAACATATAACAACTCAACCATGCCTTTAAGGATGAAATGACTCAGTAGACCGATTTGGTCTTTCAATAAATACATACAACTCAAATACAACTCATGCCCACGCAGGGGTCAAAATACAACCACACCCGTACAACGGGAAAAATATAGCAGCGGAAAATAAAGTACAACTGAACCAGTAAACAAAGTACGGTTCCTCATGTGATTAGTATCGATCATCTTTCATCATCCTTCGTGCCAACCGTGTGTTATGCTCCAAAACCTGAATGCAAAAATAGACATCCACCCACCCAATACTCGGGGGTTAGCAAAACTCCACTGGTTTGCTAGTGCAAGGACAAAGTGCAAATACGATCCATACAATTCACATTCCACCAATAATAATAACCAGAAATCCTCAAAAATCCAAACGTGATGAAAAGTACTTCCCGAGGCAAGAGTTTGGTAAAACATTCTAAAACCGAAAGGTCACAAATAAAAATGGAAACAATTTATAAAACAGTTTTAAAGATGCCATCGAGTGTTTAAATAGAAAACAATTTAGGATTATCAAATCCTCCTCATTCCAAAATCAACAAGGTCCTCGACCAATAGGCGGAAAGCAATTTGCAAGAAAACCATTCAATCAACACAAGCGAGTCTTCACAAATATTTCCCACGGGGTTCTCGACCCAATCCAAATAATATCAACACGAGATCAAACATCTCAACATCACACGGGGTCCTCGACCCAAAACACAAAATGTCAACACAGTATAATCAAGGACACAGCCTTTCGTCCGCCCAAAAACTGCTCAAGACCCCTGATTAATTAACCCTCGGAGATCTCGTCAAATGCCCTTGGTTAATTAACCCTGATACCAACATTTTAAAACAAGTTGAAACACACTTTCAGAAAACATGAATAACGGTCTATATCGAGACCAGCATTTGCAAAGAGTTGAAAGAATTTGAAATACGATAATCGTTCGGTAACGGGGTCTTAGCTAAACACTCAAATATCCGTTACCAATAAGCCTGCCAGGCGCCTCCATTGAAACACCTGTGCACCGGCGTTCACTCCACATGTCAGCCGCACCTTGTACGTGTCACCGCGCTGGCGTCACTCCCATAAGATCCGCCCCTTGCACGCGCATCAGGTAAACACCAGCGTTCACCAACCATATGGAGCCGCACATTGCAGCGTACACCAGGCCGGAGATCGCACGCCCCGCCCTCAGAGGCTCCCGGATATGACGTCTCTCACAACAAGTATTCACATTATCACAAACATCAAGTACACAGTCATCGTCGTAACAATTATCAAATCAATACACCAATTCACATAATTCATCCGTCAGTCCACGACCACACGAATAAATAACAACACGCACGTCAACCATAACGCGATGGAAAGAAGGAATATACGTACACACGCATTATCAAGCGCAACATCAACACCAAATATATCCAAAGGATTCATGTAGTAACTTACAACCCATACAATTTACAAAACAGCCGAGTTTTGAAAGTGAGCCTTTAACGAGGCTAGCCGAATCTTTTGAAAACTCATTTCAAACAAATAAACAAACACACCAAGATGATCACCAATTATCATATCCACAAAACAAGAATAGTATGGACAAGGTGCTTGCCTTGAACAACTACAACGCGGAGAATTGACCGAAGTAGGTTGGCATGAACCGACTACGAACCCGCCGACTCCACCGAATGCCAACTCGCGATAATAAACTACGGAGGACAATAACAACAATGAAAATGAATTCCATAGCACGACTCAAATCCGTTGAATTCAAAGAACGAATGACGAAAGTTCAAGTGTTTTTTCCAAAACGGCCAAGAACACGATTCGTCCCGACAAAACACGAAAACGGAATTCCAAGTTGAAATATGGATATAAAATCCATAGAATATGTTTAACAACATCATTTAACCACAATCTATCCAACAAAAATGGATGGAAAACGAGATCGATAACAAATCCCCCAAAAAGTCGATTCGAAGAAAATCAAGAAATATACTTCGATTCGACGAAGAATAATGGATTAAATGATGTTAAACACAAGAATACTACCAAGATTAATCATACCCATCATGAATTAATCAACACGACGGAACGAATCGGACAAAAATGCAAAAAACCCCAAATTCACGAAATTAGGGTTCTAAGGAGGACTACCTTGATTCGCTGGATCAAAGGATGATAACGGATGATTGATTGATGTTATGAACTCAAGAACTTCATGGATTTGTTGTTAAACAACATGGCTTCGTCACCTCCGAAGCTCCAGCCGCGGATTGAAAAGAAAGGAAATGAAAAATGAGTTAAAATGAGGCTGCTCTGCCACATTTATACTGGGCCGGACTAGCGTGTGCTAGGCTGCCGAGCTAGCGCGCTCTATCGGCCCAGGCCGCAATCCAGTGACCTCCTGGACTAGACTGCTCGGCCAGGTAGCGTGCTCAGCCTTCCGGCCGTAGCGTGCGCTACCTGCCGGCCGTAGCGTACGTAGTGTCCGGCAGTAGCGTGCGCTACCTGCCGAGCCTACCCGATTCCAGAACCTCAGGACTCCACTGTCCAGACCCGATAGCGTGCGTCGGCCGGACGCATAACGTGCGCTACTCCTACCGGTTAGCGCACGCAGCCTTCCGGCAGTAGCGCGCTATGTCGGATCCTACCGCGTCAGCCCGGTCAGTGCCCGCAATCGTCCGGCCAGGACCCGCCACCGTCCGGCCAACTGTTCAGCCGCCATGACCCGACGACTCGATTTCCAAAAACGTACGAAACGAACACGACGAAAAGTTCGCGGACAACATCAACGACCCGAAATGAAAACATAATGCAATAATTAATAATACGCAACCAAGAAACGGGTCGAGACAACAATTACAGATACGGATACCCATAACTTTGGGTAAATTACAAAATGGCCCAAAACGCCCGAGAATCACGATACGTGATCGAATAACCAAACCGAAGTTCACAACACGTCTAAAAAAGTTAAACGGACTTACGGGAAACTCGAAATAGCAGTTTCGAACGAGATTCGCAAGAATCGAACTCAAGTGCGGAAAAGTCGCTAAAAAGCACGGAACTCAACAAAACGACACCGAAACGAACTCGGATGTCAAAAAGTGTAGAATTAATCATTCCCAGAATGACGAAACGTTCATGATCGAGTCGTTAAAACGGACTTCCGCCGAAAAAAAAAGAAATTACCGGAAATCGAAATTACGGGTATTACAATAATTATTTTTAAAAAAATTAACTAGAAATATTTTTTTTTTAAATTTAATTAAATACTACATACACTAGAAAAAAATATTTCAAAACGATCGTGATGCCCAACAAAAAATGAGTAAATTTAATTTTATTTTATTATAAGGGATAAATTAAAGATAAATATAAGATATTAAATTATATCTGTATTAATATTTAGCGGACTCACTGGCTAATTTTCTCAACATATGCTATAAATAAAGTTCGGTTAAAACTTAAAACATGTAATTCTTAATACTACATTCTTTAAGAATATATTTAATTATCATGTTAGATGAGTTATTCCGAACGGCTGAAATATTTTTTTAGGCCCGTAACTTTGGCCTAGTTGGGTTATAAGGACATTAGCTTTTCGGGCCTGGAGAAGAAAGACATTAATTTTAAAAAGTGGGAAAACAAGAACAATTAAGCCCAATCGGACCTCCTTCGGGCTTAATTGTACTTGTTTTCCCACTTTTTAAAATTAATGTCCTTCTTCTCCAGACCCGAAAAGATAATGTCCTTATAACCCAACTAGGCCAAAGTTACGGGCCTAAAAAAACATTTTTCCCCTAGATTATATACAGTAAGTTGAAATGTACATGATCGATTCAAAATTATACATAATTGGTTGAAATTGTGCATAAAAGGAAGTGATTCAGTTGCAAGTTTGGGGATATACTTCATAAAAGTAGTCTTCCCTTCCAACACCTTCGTTTCAAAATATTGGATGAGCCATCTGACAAAGGGAATGAAGTGAGAAAAAGAGCATGTGGAGCATCAATGGAGTCGGGTTGAACTGTCAAGAACATGAGCCATGTGATTTCACTGGATCAGTTGATAAATCACATCTTATGGACTCGAAGAATTTGGAATTTTTTTTTCAATTGGTCAAAATTCTACATAATTGGTCGAAATTGTAAATAATTGGTCTAATGTGTGTATATTTGTTGAAATTATTCATAATCGATTTGAAATTTTACACAATTGGTTTAAATTGTAGACAATTGGTCTAAATTGTACATACTTGGTGAAAATTATATATAATATATTGAAATTGTAACACCCCCAATCCACTCAGGGATATTACACGCCGTAGACCCTCTCCTCGAGGATCTACCAGGCTGATAACTAAAATCAAACATCTAAACATCGCCTTTAAGGCTAAAATGACTCAGTAGACCGATTTGGTCTTTCAATAATAACATACAACTCAATTCCAAACACATACCCACGCAGGGGTCAAAATACAATAAACTCCCGTACAACGGGGAAAAGATACTGCAGCGGAAAAGAAAATACAACTAGACCAATACGACATCAACGGATCCTCATGTGATTAGTATCGTTCATCTTTCATCATCCTTCGTGCTGACCCTGTGCTATGCTCCAAAACCTGAATGCAAAAATAGACATCCACCCCCCGAATACTCGGGGGTTAGCAAAACTACACTGTTTTGCTAGTGCAAGTACAAGTGCAAAAATACGAGCCATACAATTCAAGTTCCAAGAATAACAATAATCAGAAATCCTCAAAGATGAAAATACAACGAAACGAATACTTCCCGAGGCAAGAATTTGAGTAAAACTTTCCAAATCCGAAAGTTCACAAATAACGAGAACGGTTTGCAAAATGGTTTAAAATACCCTCGGGAGTTTTAATAGAAAACAAATTAGGATTATCAAATCCTTATCTTTCCAAAAATCAATAGGGTCACAGCCCAAAGGTTTTTGTTTTCGCAAATAGAAAACCGACAACAGTTCACAGGGCCAAAACCCAAGTCACGTGTCCTCGACGGACATAAAATCAATACCAACTCGTGAAGTTTTTACTCGTGAATCCCGGACTCAACCCATTGGAATTCCCTTCGAGGCCCCGTCGAACCTACCCAAGGTGAGTAAAGTATGTTCACTAAATAAACACCAACCTGTGAAGTTTTTACTCGTGAATCACGAACTCAACCCATTGGAATTCCCACCATGGCCCCGTCGAACCAACCCACGGTGAGTAAATTACGTTCACTAAATAAACACCAACCCGTGAAGTTTTTACTCGTGAATCCCGGACTCAACCCATTGGAATTCCCGCCGTGGCCCCATCGAACCAACCCACGGTGACTAAAATACGTTCACTAAATAAACACCAACCCGTGAAGTTTTTACTCGTGAATCCCAGACTCAACCCATTGGAATTCCCGCCGTGGCCCCGTCGAACCAACCCACGGTGAGTAAAATACGTTCACTAAATAAACACCAACCTGTGAAGTTTTTACTCGTGAATCCCGGACTCAACCCATTGGAATTCCCGCCGTGGCCCCGTCGAACCAACCCACGGTGAGTAAAATACATTCACTAAATAAAATATCACACCAAGCATCGCCTTGGGAACAGGGTAATACCATTGATCCCGCCCGTGGCCTCGAAGGACCCTCCCGAGCTGGCTAGCTAAACAATCACACACATAGCACAATGCAACAAAGATATCCAAACAATTCATTCAGAGGTATCAAACACTTATCAAAACACCTCGTCAAACCACAACGCACCGAAATGAAATAATATACGTCCACACGCAATACCAAGTGCAACATCAACACCAAACATATCCATAGAAATCACATAGTCATTTACAAACTACACCATTCACAAAACACACGCGTTTTGAAAGTGAGCCTTTAACAAGGCTAGCCAAATCTTTTGAAAACTCGTTTCAAACAATCAAACAAACATATAAAGACGATCATCAATTATCATATCCACAAAACAAGAATAGTATGGACAAGGTACTTGCCTTGAACAACCACGACGCGGAGAATCGACCGAAGTAGGTTGGCACGAACCGACTACGAACCCGCCGACTCCACCGAACGCCAACTCGCGATAATAAAATACGGAGGACAATAACAACAATGAAAATGAATTCCATAGCATGACTCAAAGCCGTTGAATTCAAAGAACGAACGACGAATGTTCAAGTGTTTTCCCCAAAACGACCAAGAACACGATTCGTCCCGACAAAACACGAAAACGGAATTCCAAGTTGAAATATGGATATACAATCCATAGAATATGTTTAACAACATCATTTAACCACAATCGATCCATCAAAAACGGATGGAAAACAAGATCGAGAACAAATTCCCCAAAAAGTCGATTCGAAGGAAATCAAGAAATATACTTCGATTCGACGAAGAACAATGGATTAAATGATGTTAAACACAAGAATACTACCAAGTTTAATCATACCCATCATGAATTAATCAACAACACGGAACGAATCGGACAAAAATGCAAAACCCCCAAATTCACGAAATTAGGGTTCTAAGGAAGATTACCTTGATTCGCTGGATCAAAGGATGATAACGGATGATTGATTGATGTTATGAACTCATAAACTTCGTGGATTTGTTGTTAAACAACATGGCTTCGTCACCTTCGAAGCTCCAGCCGCGGATCGAAAAGAAAGGAAATGAAAAATGAGTGAAAATGAGGCTGCTCTGCCACATTTATACTGGGCCGGACTAGCGTGCGCTAGGCTGCCGAGCTAGCGCGCGCTATCGGCCCAGGCCGCAATCCAGTGACCTCCTGGACTTAGAGATGTTAAACGGGCTAGCCCTAGCGGTTCCGGGCTAGCCCTAGCGGTTCCGGGCTAGCCCTAGCGGGCTTCGGGCTAAACGGTCCGCGCTAAAAAAGCCCAGATTTAAACGAGCTAGGAAATATTGGCCCTAACCCTAACCCTAACGGGTTTCGGGCTAAACGGGCTAAATATTTAAAAAATCTATTTTTTATTTTTTTATAAGTTAAAAAAAATAACAATATATTTTATATATATAGTAACAACTATACTATAATAAATATAACAAAAAATACACTTTTATGTGTATATATATATATATATATATATATACACAAACACTATATTAACAAATATAGTAATAATATATATTATATATAATATTAATATATATTATATATATAATATTAATATAGTATATATATATATATCGGGCTTCGGGCTAGCCCTAACGGGCTTCGGGCTAAACGGTCCGGGCCAAAAAAGCCCGGATTTAAACGGGCTAGGAAATATCGGCCCTAACCCGGTTTTTTGGCGGGTTAAACGGGCCAGCCCTACGGGCCCGAGCGTGCGCAGCCTTCTGGCCAGGTAGCGTGCGCAGCCTTCCGGCCATAGCGTGCGCTACCTGCCATCCGTAGAGTACGTAGTGTCCGGCAGTAGCGTGCGCTACCTGCCGAGCCTACCCGATTCCAGAACCTCAGGACTCCACTGTCCAGACCCGATAGCGTACGTTGGGCCGCCCGATAGCGTGCGCTACACCTGCCGGATACCGCGCGCAGCCTTTCGGCTGTAGCGTGCGCTACGCCGGTTCCTGCCACGTCAGCCCGGCCAGTGCCCGCAACCGTCCGGCCAGGACCCGCCACCGTCTGGCCAGCTGTTCAGCCGCCATGACCCGACGACTCGATTTCCGAAAACGTACGGAACGAACACGACGAAAAGTCTGCGGACAACATCAATGACCCGAAATGAAAACATAATGCAATAATTAATCATACGCGACCAAGAAAAGGGTCGAGACAACAAATACAGATACGGATACCCGTAACTTTTAAGAAATTACAAAATGGCCCAAAACGCCCGGAAATCACGATACGTGATCGAATAACCAAACCGAAGTTCACAACACGTTGAACAAAGTTAAACGGACTTACAGGAAACTCGAAACAGCGGTTTCGAACGAGATTCGCAAGAATCGAACTCAAGTGCGGAAAAGTCGCCAAAAAGCACGGAACTCAACAAAACGACACCGAAACGAACTCGGATGACAAAAAGTGCAGAATTAATCATTCTCAGAATGACGAAGCGGTCATGAGTGAGTCATCAAAATGGACTTCCGCCGAAAAAAAAGAAATTACCGAAAATAAAAATTACGGGTATTACATTCTACCCTCCTTAAAAGAAGTTTCGTCCCGAAACTTAAAACAAGTAGGGAGAAGCAATATCCCCTGCCAGGAAAACTCGACGAGATACGCAAAAACTGAAAATTCGCGCCCGACGGCGAAATGCTGCAAGAAACACAAAGAGACATACGGCGTGAAAACACGCTCCACGACGACCAACACAACGCCACCGGTAGAAACATAATAAAATCAACAAGTGACAAGCGTCATCAAACAGACAATACAATCGAGTCAATTATCCGGACAATCACAAAACACAACGAACGAAAATCAATAGGATTGACCAACCCAACGGTACATCAATCAAAACGCGAGCCAACCGCTGAACAAATACGGAATTCCACCGCCCAAGGGTTGGAAGATTGAAAACGAGACTAACTTCCCGAACTTAAGGGAATTACGAAGGAGCCTGAATGCTCAACAATCACGAAACGTGAACAAAAACCGAACAATCAAATGACCGAGACAACAAAAATCGAACAATCATGTCCGAAACACGAAGGATAATAAAATTCAAACAACAACTCCCAGGATGATCTGGTGAGAACAACAAGACATGCATTCCCATAAGATCCACAGGAAAGGGAATAGCGATTGAAAAGTCACGACGACAAATGAGTTATTTCGAAACAATACCACACTCGTTTGATCGACAAAAACAAGGGGCAGGACAAGCTCAGAAATGTCAACGGACATAAACGAGTCGACAGAGTCGAAAACACAAGAGTTCCAAATCCGATCCACTTCGAATGAAAGAACTAATAGAACCAGATGATGTCACTCCCGAACAAGGTTCACAAGAATCGAACCGAACCCGAAAAAGTCACAGCGATAATCAGATCGACCCACAACAAGATCACAGCTCGTTCGGACGATGAAACCGAAATACAGAAAAAGTTCATAAAGTATCAACGAACATGAGCGAATCGATAGACTGGAGAAAGAGAAAATACCGAAGTCAAAATAGTACGAGTATTACCTTCGACCTCGTCCACGAAATTCACAAAAATGGGAGCAAGGTAACAAGACATTAAACAACCGACACATAACAGAATAATCACCGATGCACACGGTCATACCAAACCAAGCTCTAACAGCTCGCACATGCGCGACAACGCAGAAATCACTATGAGGCGGCAACATTCAACACCAACATCCCACCTCTCACAGGGGGCTAACACAACAAATGTGTGGAAAATGACTCAACGCTCGCACCGCCAATTCGATCATACTCGGGAGCTAACATCATAATGACAACGCGAACATCATACATACATACCCAGCCCTCAAACGGGAATGGATAGGTTTTAAAAATGAAAACCTCATTTTGAAAATAATTTAGAAGAACATCGGTTGATCTTGAGTATCACCTTTAAAAAAAAGTACAAACGTGAAACATCGTTATCGAGACTTTGAAATCCATCATGCGTTTGGTAAAAATGAGGACATTTTCTCTTAGTGAGAACTTTCAGAATATTCGACCCTCGGGTCTAGATAAAAGTGTTTCTAAAACATTGAAAATATCTCAAAACATTTTGGTCCTCGAGGTAGAAGAATTTGGAACATATTGTGGCACCTTGGATGTACCAGGAGAAAATAATTCATTTTAAAAGTACGTCTCGAAATTTATTTTCTAAGATACTCAAGGTTTTCAAAGATAATTCAATGGGCTAGAATGCCCAAAAATTTCAGGTAATTACACAAAACATTATAGCGCCATGGGTCCCGCGCCGGAACTCACCAGGCTAAAAACCATTTACAAAAACGCCAAAAAGGCCGATGACGGTAATATTTCAAAAACTCACAAAAGCCATTTACAAAATACTAAATACCCTCATAAGAATTTCGCCAAAGCGATCAAGGCCATAATGCCAAAAACTCGGTTAAGGGAATCGGTTTTCGAAATAAAACTCGGTCGGTAAAATACCGTATGGCATTACAAAAGAACTCACGCAGCGGATAAAAGAAATAACGTCAAACATGCACAACCCAGCAATATTACTCCTCATTTGAACGAAATATGAGGGTCAAATAACCGCGTATCAAGAAATCAAAATCCATAAGAGGATTCCGTCACTTAACAAATAATCATAAAAATAGCTCGTGTCACATGAGACACAACACAAAGAAGGGAGACTTACATCCATAGGTCGCACGAAGATGATGATCGCCCCACGATACTAATCACGACCAAAAAACTCAGACGACGCGTCGCGACATGACTTAGTCAGATAAAATCCGATGAAAAAGGACTCAAACAACACGACTTGACCCGACAGCCTAGGTTTCCACAACCTATCTCTGATACCATTTATGTAACACCCCCAATCCACTCAGGGATATTACACGTCATAGACCCTCTCCTCGAGGATCTACCAGGCTGATAACTAAAATCAAACATCTAAACATCACATTTAAGGCTAAAATGACTCAGTAGACCGATTTGGTCTTTTAATAATAACATACAACTCAATTCCAAACACATACCCACGCAGGGGTCAAAATACAATAAACTCCCGTACAATGGGGAAAAGATACTGCAGCGGAAAAGAAAATACAACTAGACCAATACGACATCAACGGATCCTCGTGTGATTAGTATCGTTCATCTTTCATCATCCTTCGTGCCGACCCTGTGCTATGCTCCAAAACCTGAATGCAAAAATAGACATCCACCCCCCGAATACTCGGGGGTTAGCAAAACTCCACTGTTTTGCTAGTGCAAGTACAAGTGCAAAAATACGAGACATACAATTCAAGTTCCAAGAATAACAATAATCAGAAATCCTCAAAGATTAAAATACAAGGAAACGAATACTTCCCGAGGCAAGAATTTGAGTAAAACTTTCCAAATCTGAAAGATCACAAATAACGAGAACGGTTTGCATAATGGTTTAAAATACCCTCGGGAGTTTTAATAGAAAACAAATTAGGATTATCAAATCCTTATCTTTCCAAAAATCAACAGGGTCACAGCCCAAAGGTTTTTGTTTTCGCAAATAGAAAACCGACAACAGTTCACAGGGCCAAAACCCAAGTCACGTGTCCTCGACGGACATAAAATCAATACCAACTCGTGAAGTTTTTACTCGTGAATCCCGGACTCAACCCATTGGAATTCCCTTCGAGGCCCCATCGAACCTACCCAAGGTGAGTAAAATACGTTCACTAAATAAACACCAACCTGTGAAGTTTTTACTCGTGAATCCCGGACTCAACCCATTGGAATTCCCGCCGTGGCCCCGTCGAACCAACCCACGGTGAGTAGAATAGGTTCACTAAATAAACACCAACCCGTGAAGTTTTTACTCGTGAATCCCGGACTCAACCCATTGGAATTCCTGCCGTGGCCCCGCGAACCAACCCACGGTGAGTAAAATACGTTCACTAAATAAACACCAACCCGTGAAGTTTTTTCTCGTGAATCCCGGACTCAACCCATTGGAATTCCCACCATGGCCCCGTCGAACCAACCCACGGTGAGTAAAATACGTTCACTAAATAAACACCAACCTGTGAAGTTTTTACTCGTGAATCCCGGACTCAACCCGTTGGAATTCCCGTCGTGGCCCCGTCGAACCAACCCATGGTGAGTAAAATACGTTCACTAAATAACATATCACACCAAGCATCACCTTGGGAACAGGGTAATACCATTGATCCCGCCCGAGGCCTCGAAGGACCCTCCCGAGCTGGCTAGCTAAACAATCACACACATAGCACAATGCAACAAAGATATCCAAACAATTCATTCAGAGGTATCAAACACTTAGCAAAACACCTCGTCAAACCACAACGCACCGAAATGAAATAATATACGTCCACACGCAATACCAAGTGCAACATCAACACCAAACATATCCATAGAAATCACATAGTCATTTACAAACTACACCATTCACAAAACACACGCGTTTTAAAAGTGAGCCTTTAACAAGGCTAACCAAATCGTTTGAAAACTCGTTTCAAACAATCAAACAAACATATAAAGACTATCACCAATTATCATATCCACAAAACAAGAATAGTATGGCCAAGGTACTTGCCTTGAACAACTACAACGCGGAGAATCGACTGGAGTAGGTTGGCACGAACCGACTACGAACCCTCCGAATCCACCGAACGCCAACTCGCGATAATAAACTACGGAGGACAATAACAACAATGAAAATGAATTCCATAGCATGACTCAAAGCCGTTGAATTCAAAGAACGAACGACGAATGTTCAAGTGTTTTCCCCAAAACGGCCAAGAACACGATTCGTCCCGACAAAACACGAAAACGGAATTCCAAGTTGAAATATGGATATAAAATCCATAGAATATGTTTAACAACATCATTTAACCACAATCGATCCATCAAAAACGGATGGAAAACGAGATCGAGAACAAATCCCCCAAATAGTCGATTCGAAGGAAATCAAGAAATATACTTCGATCCGACGAAGAACAATGGATTAAATGATGTTAAACACAAGAATACTACCAAGATTAATCATACCCATCATGAATTAATCAACAACACGGAATGAATCAGACAAAAATGCAAAACCCCCAAATTCATGAAATTAGGGTTCTAAGGAAGATTACCTTGATTCGCTGGATCAAAGGATGATAACGGATGATTGATTGATGTTATGAACTCAAGAACTTCGTGGATTTGTTGTTAAACAACATGGATTCGTCACCTCAGAAGCTCCATCCGCGGATCGAAAGAAAGGAAATGAAAAATGAGTGAAAATGAGGCTGCTCTGCCACATTTATACTGGGCCGGACTAGCGTGCGCTAGGCTGCCGAGCTAGCGCGCGTTATCGGCCCAGGCCGCAATCCAGTGACCTCTTGGACTAGACTGCTCGGCCAGGTAGCGTGCGCAGCCTTCCGGCCGTAGCGTCCACTACCTGCCGGGCGTAGTGTACGTAGTGTCCGGCAGTAGCGTGCGCTACCTGCCGAGCCTACCCGATTCCAGAACCTCAGGACTCCACTGTCCAGACCCGATAGCGTACGTTGGGCCGCCCGATAGCGTGCGCTACACCTGCCGGTTAGCGCGCGCAGCCTTCCGGCCGTAGCGTGCGCTACGCCGGTTCCTGCTGCGTCAGCCCGGCCAGTGCCTGCAACCGTCCGGCCATGACCCGCCACCGTCCGGCCAGCTGTTCAGCCGCCATGACCTAACGACTCGATTTCCGAAAACGTACGGAACGAACACGACGAAAAGTCCGCGGACAACATCAACGACCCAAAATGAAAACATAATGCAATAATTAATCATACGCGACCAAGAAAAGGGTCGAGACAACAAATACGGATACGAATACCCGTAACTTTTAAGAAATTATAAAATGGCCCAAAACGCCCGGAAATCACGATACGTGATCGAATAACCAAACCGAAGTTCACAACACGTCTAACAAAGTTAAATGGACTTACAGGAAACTCGTAACAGCAGTTTCGAACGAGATTCGCAAGAATCGAACTCAAGTGCGGAAAAGTCGCCAAAAAGCACGGAACTCAACAAAACGACACCGAAACGAACTCGGATGACAAAAAGTGCAGAATTAATCATTCTCAGAATGACGAAACAGTCATGAGTGAGTCGTCAAAACGGACTTCCGCCGAAAAAAAAGAAATTACCGGAAATAAAAATTACGAGTATTACAGAAATTTTACATGATCAATTTGAAATTATATATAATTGGTCGAAATTGAACATAATCCATTGAAATTATACTTAATCGATTTGGAATTTTATATAATGGGTCGAAATTGTATAATTTCAACAATATGTATACAATTTGTTGAAATTATATTTGAAAGTATACATAATTAATATTTAGCTAGGATTCAGTCACCCAGTGTCGTTTACCATGTCGAGTGGTAGTGAATCGAAATAATATGATTAGAGTTTGACCACTAAAACCGTTTAGGATTTATAATTATACGTGATCGATTTGATATTATACATAATTGGTCGAAATTACTTATAATTAGTTGTGATTGTACATGATCGATTTGAAATTATACATAATTGGTCGAAATACCGGGCATAATAGGTCGAAATTATATACAATAAGTTGTAATAGTACATGACCGATTTGAAATTGAACATAATTGGTTGTTAATTATTTATAATTAGTCGTAATTGTACATGATCTATTTGAAATTATACATAATAGGTCGAAATTATATACACTAAGTTGTAAGAATTTATAATTAGTTGTGATTGTACATGATCGATTTAAAATTAAACATAATTGGTCGAAATGATACACAGTAGGTCAAAATTATATTCACTAAGTTGTAATAGTACATGATCGATTTGAAATTAAACATAATTGGATGGGATTGAACATAATTGGTCAAGAGTAAACATAATTGGCCGAAATTGAACATACTCGATTCGAAATTGCACATAATCGATTTGAAAATGTACAAGACCGATTTGAAATTAGACATAATTGGTCGAAATGGTACATAATAGGGCGAAAATATATACATTAAGTTGTATTAGTACATCATCGATTTGAAATTAAACATAATTGGTCGAAATGGTACATAGTAGGTCGAAATTATATACACTAAGTTGTAATAGTACATGATCGATTTGAAATTAAACATAATTAGTTGGGATTGAACTTAATTGGTCAAGCGTAAACACAATTGGCCGAAATTGAACGTACTCGATTCGAAATTGCACAAAATCGATTTGAAAATGCATATGATCGATTTGAAATTAAACATAATTGGTCGAAATGGTACATAATAGGTCAAAATTATATACATTAAGTTGTAATTGTACATGATCATTTGAAATTGAACATAATTGATTGAAATTATTTATAATTAGTTGTAATTGTATATGATCGATTTGAAATTATACATAATTGGTGGCAATTATTTATAATTAGTTGTAGTTGTACATGATCAATGAAAAATTATACATAATTGGTTAAGATTGAGCATAATTGGTCGAGAGTACTAAACAAATTGGCCAAACCTGAACATACTCGATTTGAAATTGCACATGATCGATTTGAAAATGCACATGATTGATTTGAAATTAAACATAATTGGTCGAAATGGTACATAATAGGTCGAAATTGTATACATTAAGTTGTAATAGTACATGATCGATTTAAGATTGAACATAATTGTGTACAATTATAACTAATAATAAATAATTTCAATCAGTTATGTTCAATCTCAAATCGATCATGTACTATTACAACTTAATGTATATAATTTCGACCTATTATGTATCCTTTCGACCAATTATGTTTAATTTCAAATCGATCATGTGCATTTTCAAATCGATTATGTGCAATTTCGAATCGAGTACGTTCAATTTCGGCCAATTATGTTTACTCTTGACCAATTATGTTCAATCCCAACTAATTATATTTAATTTCAAACCGATCATGTACTATTACAACTTAGTGTATATAACTTCGACCTACTATGTACCATTTTGACCTACTAATACAATTTCGAATCGTTTATGTACAATTTCAAATTGACCATGTACAATTTCAAATAATTATTCATAATTCTGACCAATTATGTTCAATTTTGACCAATAATGCACAAATTTGAATCGATTATGTACATTTTCAAATTGATTATGTGTAATTGCAAATCGATTATGTATAATTTCAACAAATTATGTACAATTTCAAGCCGATCATGTAAACTTTCAAGTCGGTTATGTATAACCAAATTGATTATGTGCAATTTGAAATCGAGTATGTTCAATTTCGGCCAATTATGTTTACTCTCGAACAATTATGTTCAGTCTCAATCAATTGTGTATAATTTCAAATCGATCATGTACAATTACAACTAATCATAAATAATCACAACCAATTATGAATAATTTCAAATCAAACATGTACTATTACTACTTATTATAGATAACTTTGACCTATTGTGTACCATTTCGACCAATTATATTTAAAATCGAATCGATCATGTACAATTACAACTAATTATAAATAATTTCGGTCACTTATGTATAAATTAAAATTGATCATGTACTATTACAACTCAGTGTACATAATTTCGACATATTATGGACCATTTTGACCAATTATGTATAATCGTGAATTGATCATGTATATTTCACCTTAGTGTATATAATTTCGACCAATTATTTAACTCTCAGCCAATTATGTTCAATCTCGACTAATTATATATAATTTCAAATCGATCATGTACAATTACAACTACTTAGTGTATATAATTTTGACCAATTATGTACAATTTCACATCGAGCATGAACAATTTCAACTAAATTACTCTATAAAATTTCGACCAATTATGTCTAATTTCACATTTTCAAATCAATCATGTACAATTTCAAATCGAGTATGTTTAATTGATTATGTATATTTCAACCAATTGTGTACAATTTCAAATGGATTATACAATTTTAATTGATTATACATAATTTCAACTAAATATGTACAACTTTGACCCATTATGTATAATTTCGCTTAATTATGTACAATTTCAACTAATTATATATAATTTCAAGTTTTTTATTTATATTTTCGACCAATTATATATAATTTCGGTAATATCCGAGGGTAAATTTTTTTGTTTCACTGTTGAGATGTACATATTCATTTGGAATTGTACAAATGCCATTGTATTGTATCATTCGTGTTTGTTGAGGTGCGTTGGATTGTAGTTCGTTCATTCCGGTTGAGAGTTGGTGGAACAACTTGGTTGTCCACTTTGTTGAGCTAACGTACGTTAGCTTGTGCGCTTAACGTACGTTAGGCTTTAGGCATTACGTACGTTATGATGATCATGCTACGTACGTAATGAGTGGTAGGTGGAGGGAACCTTCCTCAGACTCGACTTTCGGACGGTGGGTCCCGGGCATCTTTTATCCGATCTTAGTATTGCAGTCAACGGATCCTTACGTACGGTAATAGGTGAGATCTACATATGCAATCCATGTAGCTTGCTAACGTACGTAAATGGTTTTTGTTTACGTACGTTATGGTCTTCATATTTTTGGTCAGTTGGTTCTGGAGTTAGCATTACGTACGTTAATGTTTTGGCATAGCGTACGTAATGGCCATTACGTACGTTAACCTTGGTGTATATCGTACGTAATTGTGTTTGTCAGATTATATAACTTGGTTTCGTATTTCATTTCTTCACAAACCAAAATCATTTTTCTCTCCCTAGAATCGTCCTTCTGGACTTGTTCTTGATATTTAGTCTCTTCCAACACGATTTTGATCATCCTAGCTTGGATTGAAGTTTGAAGTTGGTAGCTTGTTGGTGCTCGTTTGTTGATTGGAGAGTTCTTCTTGTTCTTCATTGGTAAGTTCTCTTAATCTCTTGTTCTTCAAGTGATTTTCGAGTATGATGATGATGTTGTTGTTTTCTTCGGGTATTGATTGATTGTTGGAGAATATCATCATTCTTGATGAGTTTTCATAACTCGTAATGAAGAACATGATGATTTTGTCTTGAGGATGAGTTGTTTTTGATGTTTTAGAATGTTTGGAGGTTATAATCATGTCTAGGAAGGATTATGTTAAGATTGTTATATGATTAACATAGTCTTGATATGATTGTTGTTGTTTGTGTTTTTGGAGGGATTATAACCATTTTAGTAAGGAATTATGATGAATTATGTAATGATTATCATAATCTTACAATGGTTGATTTAATCTCGTGGTTTAATCCGAATTCTTGATGAATTGGTGATGGATTATTGTTTAGATATCATGTTTGTTGAGATGATGATATTCTTTGGGGTATTGATGATGATATTAGTGATATTATCATTTTGAAATGTTTGTTTTGATGATTGTTCTTAAGTGATTCTTGTTGAATTGATTTCACAAGTGTTAAGAACGTAATGATCATGTTAATCGATCATTGAGGTGTAGGAGGATGTTAGAATTCATAGTTGAGAATTATGGTATTCGTTTGTGGAGTTTAATCGATTCGTGATCGAATCGGTTTGTCCTTGGTGTTGTTTTCTGTTGATTTTGTGTTATTGAATGAATGGTATTTCATTCAAGATTGTTCGAGTGTTTGTGATCGTCGAAAGGCGCCGTTCGTCATTTTGTGGGAGGATGTTGATCGTGGAAGGACTTTCTCGCCTTCTGTTTGAGGCAAGTTTTATACTTGTACTGGTTAATGAGATTAATGTTATCATATATGTGTATGAATGTGTTGTATCATTTCGAGACATAGTATCTTCGTGATTTTTTGATATATGGGGATTGTTAGATGCAATACCCTTCGGCAATTATGCTAGATGTTATTGTTATTCGTTAACGACCTGTTTAAGGCATCGAAAGTCTTGTTGTTATTGTTGTTGTCGATAGCCGGTCTGCGGTATCTATGTATCGATTATTATTGTTGACGTTGAAGTCAATCTAAGACATCATTGGGATTGTTATTATCAAATTGGTATTGTTGCTATTGTATTGGCCTATTGAAGGCATCTGACGTATCCAATTATCATCTCTGTTTTCGGTGGTCGGTTTAAGGCACCAGGACATCTATTCTAATTGAGTCATTGTTATCGATTTGTCGTTCTAAAACAATCGAGGTATTGAATTGGGATTGTCGAAGATAATTCCCATCCGTTATGTTGTTATTATCGATTGGCTATTCTAAGATAATCGACGTACTGAATTGGGATTATCGAAGATAATTCTCATCCGTTGTGTTGTTGTTATCGATTGGCCATTCTAAGGTAATCGACGTATTGAATTGGGATTGTCGAAGATAATTCCCATCCGTTATGTTGTTGTTATTGATGGGCCATTCTAAGGCAGTTGAGGTATTGAATTGGGATTATCAAAGATAATTTCCATCCGTTGTATCATTGTTTATCGATTGACCGTTCCAAGGTAATCGATGCATTGAATTGGGACTGTCGAAGACATTTTCCATCCATTGAGTCATCGTCATTGACTTACCATTCTAAGGTAATCGATGTATTGAATTGTGACTGTCGAAGACATTTCCTATCCGTTGAGTCATCGTCATCGATTTACCGTTCTAAGGTAATTGAGGTGTTGAATTGGGACTGTCAAGGATAGTTTCCATCCGTTGAGTTGTTGTGATCGATTGGCCATTCCAAGGCAGTCGAGGTATTTGAAGTGGGACCGCCGAGGACGGTGCCCATCTGTGAGTTATAGTTATCGTGTTGGCCGACTCAAGGCAGCACACTGTTATTCTTGTGAATTCGGTAATCTTGGGATCGTTGCCGTTTGTGATTAATTATGCTTGGAGGCTATTCGGGGCTAGTGCTCGATGAGTAAGTTTGGGGCTTGAACCTTCACGGTTGGTTTCCCAACACCTACAGTTCAGTAGGTCACGATCACTGGGTGATCTCATTATGGGTAAGTTTGGGGCTTGAACCTTCGCGGATGGTTTCCCAACACCTACAGTTTAATAGGTCACGGTCACTGGGTGATCTTATTATGGGTAAGTTTGGGGCTTGAACCTTCGTGGTTGGTTTCCCAACACCTACAGTTCAGTAGGTCACGATCATTGGATGGCCTCATTATGATACGGCTTCGTGCCGTGGCTTCGGAACTCATTGTGATACGGCTTCGTGTCGTGGCTTCGGTCCTCATTGTGATATGGCTTCGTGCCGTGGCTTAGGCCCTCAGATGATACAGCTTCGGGCTGATTTAGTTTCGGGCCACTATGGTGTTTGACAGTTTCGGCTGAGTGGTTTTCAGACCATTATGATATTTCGGCAGCTTTGGCTGAGGGGATTTTAGGCCATTGTGATGTATTTATATTTCTGTTGGAGCCTTCGGGCACTGTGATTTGTATCAAGTCAGCGTTGGTTTGGTTTACCTTCGGGTAATTTCACTGTTGTGTTCTATATTGATGATCCGTTGTTGGGCACTTGTGTTCTAACCTGTTGAGCAGGTATTGATCGTATGCCGTGGGCATAGTGTTTCACGAATGATCAGTTCTTACCTTGGTTTGTGAGCATTTCGTACTATCATTATCATTGTACCGTTTCATTCTGCCTTTGGATGCATATCATGTTGTACATGTATTTGATATTCATTATCTGGATGACTGACCCCGTGGGGGCGAAACATGTTTTCATGTTTTAGGTGCTTGCGATAAGAGAGTTGAGACATAGGGGCATGATGTTGGCGACGAGGCATTCGAGCGATACTAGTCTGAGATGTTTTGGTGTTCATGTCAGTCAGAGAGTTTGGAGTACTCCATTTTTGTTCAGTTGTTGTCATCTAGTATTACCCGAGTAAGGCTCGTGGATGTTGTTGTATTTTTATTTCGGCCATGTAGGCCCACTTTTGTCATTGAATTTCCATATCAGAATATTATGTCGGACGTCATAGTAGGGACTGAGATTCCCTTTTTGATCAGTTTGTTGTATTTTGGTCGTGTTCGCCTGGTGGATCTCCTGTTGTGGGCTCCACGACACTGTAATGACCCAATGGGTTTTGGGGGTGTTACAGAAGATGGTATCAGGGAATTGGGTTGTGACATACCCTGATATGTGAGTTATGTGGCTCTACCGACGCGGTAGTAAGTGGGGATGTTAGGTTATGACAATATGAATGGTCGGGTTTTGTGAGTCGTGATAGTTGGACGACTGTATGAGTCATTCTTTCATCGAGTCGTCGACAGTGAAGACTAGTATCGCAAGACCTCAAAGCTTCGTATAACCTGTGCAAGGACTCGATTCTATTTTATGTTCATACATTCATTATGTCATTGATTATACATGTTTTGTTGAAAACCTGTATGTAACATTTTTGTTACGATTCATTCATGATTATTTGTTTTGGAGCGTGTGGGCTCAGTATTGACTATAATTAGCATGTTTGAGGTGATTATTTATTTGTTGAGTATGTTTACTCATGTTTGGCTATTGACTTAGCATTGTGGATTGGCTGTTGAGGCATATTTGAGCTTTGTTCATGATCGAACGTTATTCTTTCAGTATAGAAAGAGGAATTCGAGGACGTGGCAGAGGGGGTAAAGGCGTTAGAGCAGGCCGGAACCCAGAACCTCATGTTTATGCACATGCAGATGCCGATATGGATCAGAATTCGGCCAGAAATGTGACTTATGCGACCGGTTCTCCTTCAGGACATCATACTCGAGAAGTCGATCAGACTGAAAGTGGACACATCGACCCTTTCTTGCTTATGAGGGGCATGATGGCCCAGATGACTCAGATGACGCAGATAATGGAAACCATGCAGACCTCAGTGGTTCGTGGCACACCGTAGCAGGGACTCCCGGTGCCGTATTATGGACAGGCCAGGAGAGTGAGTCAGATTGTCAGAGATATCTCTCATCAGAGGCCGCCTATTTTTGAGGGTTCTTCGGAACCAGCTGACATTGTTCATTGGCTTGAACATTTTGATAAACTCTTCGACATGGTTCAGTGTCCAGAAGAGAGTAAGGTGGCAGTAGCGGCTTACTATCTGAGTAAAGGCGCTTATTCTTGGTGGCTCTCTGTGAAGCCCACCGATCGTGATTGTGCTTGGAGCGAGTTCAAGACTCTCATGTTCGAGAGGTATTATACGGCTCCACTTCGTGAAGCCAAGTTGTCAGAGGTTTTGAACCCCGAATCCATCGAGGACGAGGGTGTTATTGTCATTGCTGAGAAGTTTCAAGGACTTCTTCAGTTTGCTTCTTCTGTTATCCGTACTGAAGCTGATAAGATCAAGTATTTTAGCAAGAGGCTAAACCCGCAGTTGAGGATGTAGTTGTTCAATCATAATTGTAATTCACTTGGTGAATTCATCGAGAAGGCTGTTGGAGCAGAGCTTTTGATCAAGGAGCTTGCTCGGAAGAACCCTTCAGTTTCTTCTGGTGAGAGGACTAGGATGCCGGTTCGTTCAGAAGGACATCGGGCTCCGATGTCCAAGACGTCGTCTTCTAGTTGTCTTCATGCTGGGAAAGCATCTTCTTCTCAGGCGACGGGTTCGACCGTTCTTTGTTTTAACTGTGATACAATAGGACATCGCAATACCCGGTGCTCGATGCACACTATTGCTTGTTTTCTGTGTGGGAGGCAAGGCCACCTTCAGAAATACTGCAAGAGTTCTAGCGCCAGTGGGTCCCGAGAGAGCTCATGGGCCTCGAGAGATTTTGTTACTCCCGTCGGTACTTCATCAAAGGGGTCCTATCAGGCTTCGGGAGCTAGAGGTAAGGACATCCGAGGAGGAGCAACGAGTTTAGGTTTGGGTTTTCCTTGAGTCGGTGAGATCGAAGAGATTGATGATCTGGAGGATGTTGATATCGGGTACATTTGATATGTAACCTTGATTTTTATTTTCCTTGTTTTCGGATTGATGTTTGACTCAGTCTGTATTGTAGTATTGTTGTTGTGAACCATTTATTATTGATCTATCTCGTAATGATAACTTTTGAGAATCTTGAGATTTGAGGTCGTCTGATGCGTTTTTCTTTCCTTTTGGTGTTGTACCCGAGATTTTTGTGATAATCTGGGTAACTGTTCATTGCGATTCGAGACGCCAAGTCGTAAGGACTCGGGCGTGCGATTGATATGGTCCCGAGGACTATATGTGCGTTGTTATTTTCTCTTGTAGTGTGAGTCAGTGATTGCATGGGCATCCGATGCCGATGAGAATGGGGGAGTGTACACCGATGATTATAGACATGTACAATGGGCGGCACCCGTAGGGTGTGTACGCCGGTGTTTTGAGTCATGCGGTTGGTACAACTTTCTAACTGGTCTCTAGCGGAAGAGTCGTGATTCGACTGATCTCGCACTGGGTTGAGTGTTTTTATCTCTTAGTTTTCACCGTGTTCGGGCAGAGGAGACGCGGCGACCCGGGGGGTTGGCCCGATTAATCAGGCGAAGTAGTTCGCATTGAGGAGTATTCCTGGAGATGTTGTTTTCAGATCCTGATGAATAGTTCGTACCCCGTGTTGTGCACCCTGAGTTTTGGGGACGAAACTCTTTTTAAGGGGGGGAGTATGTAATATCCGGGGGTAAATTTTCTCGTTTCACTGTTGAGTTGTACATATTCATTTGGAATTGTACAAATGCCGTTGTATTGTATCATTCGTGTTTGTTGATGTGCGCTGGATTGTAGTTCATTCATTCCGATTGAGAGTTGGTGGAACAACTTGGTTGTCCACTTTGTTTAGCTAACGTGCGTTAGCTTATGCGCTTAATGTACGTTAGGCTTTAGGCATTACGTACGTTATGATGTCCATGCTAAGTACTTAATGAGTGGTATGTGGAGGGAACCTTCCTCGAACTCGACTTTCGGACGGTGGGTCCCGGGCATCTTTGATCCGATCTTACTATTGCGGTCAACGGATCCTTACGTACGTTAATAGGTGATCTTTAAGTACGTAATACATGTAGCTTGCTAACGTACGTAAATGGTTTTTGTTTACTTACGTTAAGGTCTTCGTATTTTTGGTCAGTTGGTTCTGGAGTTAGCATTACGTATGTTAATGTTTTGGCATAGCGTACGTAATGGCCCTTATGTACGTTAACCTTGGTGTATAGCATACGTAATGGCCCTTACAACGGTTCATTTCTTCACGAACCAAAATCATTTTTCTCTCCCTAGAATCGTCCTTCTGGACTTGTTCTTGATATTTAGCCTCTTCCAACACGATTTTGATCATCCTAGCTTGGATTGAATCTTGAAGTTGGAAGCTTGTTGGTGCTCCTTTGTTGATTGGAGAGTTCTTCTTGTTCTTAATTGGTAAGTTCTCTTAATCTCTTGTTCTTCAAGTGATTTTCAAGTATGATGATGATGTTGTTGTTGTTTTCTTCGGGTATTGATTGATTGTTGGAGTATATCATGATTCTTGATGAGTTTTCATAACTTGTAATGAAGAACATGATGATTTTGTCTTGAGGAGGAGTTGTTTTTGATGTTTTAGAATGTTTGGAGGTTATAATCATGTTTAGGAAGGATTATGTTAAGATTGCTATATGATTAACATAGTCTTGATATGATTGTTGTTGTTGTTTGTGTTTTTGGAGGGATTATAACCATTTTAGTAAGGAATTATGATGAATTATGTAATGATTATCATAATGTTACAATGGTTGATTTAATCTTGTGTTTTAATCTGAATTCTTGATGAATTGGTGATGGATTATTGTTTAGATATCATGTTTGTTGAGATGATGATGTTCTTTGGGGTATTGATGATGATATTAGTGATATTATCATTTTTGAGATGTTTGTTTTGATTATTGTTCTTAAGAGATTCTTGTTGAATTGATTTCACAAGTGTTAAGAACGTATTGATCATGTTAATCGATCATTGAGGTGTAGGAGGATTTTAGAATTCATAGTTGAGAACTATGGTATTCGTTTGTGGAGTTTAATCGATTCGTGATCGAATCGGTTTGTCCTTGGTGTTGTTTTCTGTTGATTTTGTGTTATTGAATGAATGGTATTTCATTCAAGGTTGTTCGAGTGTTTGTGATCGTCAGAAGGCGCCGTTCGTGGGAGGACGTTGATCATGGAATGACTTTTTCGCCTTCAGTTTGAGGCAAGTTTTATATTTGTACTGGTCTATGAGATTAATGTTATCATATATGTGTATGAATTTGTTGTATCATTTCGAGGCATAGTCTCTTCGTCATTTGTTGATATATGGGGATTGTTTGATGCAATACCCTTCAGGAATTGTTTG
This sequence comes from Orobanche coerulescens, assembly GCA_033398695.1. Lineage (NCBI taxonomy): Eukaryota > Viridiplantae > Streptophyta > Magnoliopsida > Lamiales > Orobanchaceae > Orobanche > Orobanche coerulescens. Next base: position 198,155,359 of record CM065802.1, read on the forward strand.
ATGCAATTACTCTTGTTGTTATTGTTGTTGTCGATAGCTGGTCCGCGGTATCCATGTATCGATTATTATTGTTGATGTTGATGCCAGTCTAAGACAGCGTTGTGATTGTTGTTATCAAATTGGTATTGTTGTTATTGTATTAGCCGATTGAAGGCATCTGACGTATCCGACTATCATCTCTGTTTTCGGTGGTCGGTTTAAGGCACCGGGACATCTATTCTAATTGAGTCATTTTTATCGATTGGTCGTTCTAAAACAATCGAGGTATTGAATTGGGATTATCGAAGATAATTCCCATCCATTGTGTTGTTGTTATCGATTGGCCATTCTAAGATAATCGACGTATTGAATTGGGATTATCGACGATAATTCCCATCTGTTATGTTGTTGTTATCGATTGGCCATTCTAAGGTAATCGTCGTATTGAATTGGGATTATCGAAGATAATTCCCATCCGTTGTGTTGTTGTTATCGATGGGCCATTCTAAGGCAATCAAGGTATTGAATTGGGGATTATCGAAGATAATTCCCATCCGTTGTATCATTGTTTATCGATTGACCGTTCCAAGGTAATCGATGTATTGAATTGGGACTGTCGAAGACATTTTCCATCTGTTGAGTCATCGTCATTGACTTACCGTTCTAAGTAATCGATGTATTTAATTGGGACTGTCGAAGACATTTCCCATCCATTGAGTCATCGTTATCGATTTACCATTCTAAGGTAATCGAGGTGTTGAATTGGGACTGTCAAGGATAGTTTCCATCCGTTGAGTTGTTGTGATCGATTGGCCATTCCAAGGCAGTCGAGGTATTTGAAGTGGGACCGCTGAGTACGGTGCCCATCCATGAGTTATTATTGTCGTGTTGGTCGACTTAAGGCAGCACATTATTATTCTTGTGAATTCGGTAATCTTGGGATCATTGTCGTTTGTGATTAAATGTGCTTGGAGGCCAGTCGGGGCTAGTGCTCTATGGGTAAGTTTGGGGCTTGAACCTTCGCGGTTGGTTTCCCAACATCTACCGTTCAGTAGGTCACGGTCACTGGGTGATCTCATTATGGGTAAGTTTGGGGCTTGAACCTTCTTCGTTGGTTTCCCAACACCTACAGTTCAGTAGGTCACGGTCACTGGGTGATCTCATTATGGGTAAGTTTGGGGCTTGAACCTTCACGGTTGGTTTCCCAACACCTACGATTCAGTAGGTCATGGTCATTGGATGGCCTCATTGCGATTTAGCTTTGTGTTGTGGCTTCGGCCCTCATTGTGATACGGCTTCGTGCCGTGGCTTCGGGCTGATTTGGCTTCGGGCCACTGTGGTGTTTGATATTTTCGGCTGAGTGGTTTTCAGACCATTATGATATTTCGGCAGCTTCGGCTGAGGGGTTTCAAGCCATAGTGTTGTATTTATGTTTCTGTTGGAGCCTTCGGGCACTGTGATTTGTATCTAGTCAGCATTGGTTTGGTTTACCTTCGGGTAATTTCACTGTTGTGTTCTATATTGATGATTTGCCGTTGGGCACTTGTGTTCTAACATGTTGAGCAGGTATTGATCGTATGTCGTGGGCATAGTGTTTCACGAATGCTCAGTTCTTACCTTGGTTTGTGAGCATTTTGTACTATCATTATCATTGTACCGTTTCATTCTGCCTTTGGATGCATATCATGTTGTACATGTATTTAATATTCATTATGTGGATGATTGACCCCGTGGGGGCGGAACATGTTTTCATGTTTTAGGTGCTTGCGAGGAGAGAGTTCAGACACAGGGGCATGACGATGGCGACGAGGCATTCGAGCGATACTAGTCCGAGATGTTTTGGTGTTCATGTCAGTGAGACAGTTTGGAGTACTCAATTTTGTTCAGTTGTTGTCATCTTGTAATACTCGAGTAAGGCTCGTAGATATTGTATTTTTATTTTGGCCATGTAGGCCCACTTTTGTCGTTGAAATTCCATATCGGAATATTATGTCGGACGTCATAGTAGGGACTGAGATTTCCCTTTGATCAGTTTGTTGTATTTTGGTCGTGTTCGCCTGGTGGATCTCCTCGTGTGGGGTCCACGGCACTGTAATAACCCAATGGGTTTTGGGAGTGTTACAATTTCGAATCGACTATGTATAATTTTAGATCGATTATGTATAATTTACACCAAATATATAAAATCTCAACCTATGCACATTTTAATATAAAATAATTTATTAATTTGAATTTACAAAAGTTCACATGTATTACAATCCAAATAATTTTGTGTGTGTATATATATATATATATATATATATATATATATATATATATATATATATATATATACTGTGATAAGACTATATTATATTTATACCAATCATTGCAACCATAAGGTTTAGTAGATTATGGCAGACAGAATTAAATTCTCTCCTAATATAGCCTATGGAGCTATCTGCCATGATAAAGATAATATCACAGCAGTCTTGAATTACAGGAAGGATAACATCAACATTTGAATTCTTTTGAACACAGTTGATGACAGTAAGAGAATCTGAGAAGATTTTGCAGTTGCTCAGGCCTTTTGCATGAATAATCCACAATCCCCATCTTTGTAATATCCGCATTTTTCTTTTCCCGGTATTTTCATTTTTGGTGTATTTTTCGTTTTTAGCGACTTGTTTGTAACCGTATTGATATTTTGAGAATATTTAATACTGTACTTTTTGTCATCCGAGCTTGTTTCAGACTTGTTTTACTTAATTCCATGTTTAATATTATTTCCGTCGCTATTTCGTTCGATTCTCGTAACCGTTTTGCCGCAGATCCGTCTCATGTTGTTATGCATGTTATGAGCTTTCGTTTGTTATTTCGATCATGTATCGTGTGTTTCGGATGTCTTGGGCCATTTTGTAATTTCCCAAAGTTTTGGGGTGATTACTAACGTTGTAGTTTTCTGAACCCTCGGGTAGTCGGAATTGTGTTTTCTTTTAGCGCTTTGGTTCTGACTTGATCTTGTTGTTCATGTGTCTTCTTTGGCCCGTTGTTTGGTGTCGGATGCGCGTTGTTTTTATCCGAGATTGAATTTGCTGTTTTCCATCCTTGAGTGCTGTCTGTGTTGCTCTCTGCACTTGTTAGCGCACGCTATCGTTGTTGTGTAGCGCACGCTATCGTTGGTTTGTAGCCCACATTACGTTCATTTAGTAGCGCGCTAACGACTCGAGCACAACAGTGACAGTGAGTTGTTCCTGCTCTCTGCTCTCTGGACGAACAGCTTAGCGCACGCTACATTTGTATATTAGCGCACACTACGGTTTGGACTTAGCGCACGCTGGGTGACCGGTAGCGTGCGCTAACTCGGTAGTCCAAACTGGGAATGTTTTTGGACTCGGTCTAGTGCCCAGGTAGCACACGCTATGGCTCGATAGCGCGCGCTATCGAGTGGCCGTTAGCGCACGCTATTCTCTAGTAGCGCACGCTAATGGGCTAGAACCGTAGGTTCTGGACTGGTTTTTGGCTGGGTAGCGCATGCTAACTTTTATCGTTAGCGCACAGTACATATCTCTAGTTATAAAAACCAGAGAGTTGACCCAGATTCTTCATTTCTCTTTCTCTTTCCGATCCGGGGCGATTCGTGGGTGATTTTCGAGCGATTCGAAGTCTTGTAACTTTAATCTATCATCTTCCTTGAGATCTTGGTGTAGATTAACAACACCAACACTTGTTCTTCATCCTTAATCCAAGGTAATCTCCTAGAACCCTATTTTGGGAAATTTGGGGTTTTTTGAGTTTTCATCCGATTTGTTCCGTATTGTTGATTAATCCATGATGTATATGATTAATCTTCATAGTATTCTTGTTTTCCCTACGAGTTCATGGTAAGTTTTGTGATCTTTGTGGAATCGAGAGGGTTCGGTTGCGATCCATACTTATCGTTGTTTTGTACGAACTTACATGAATTGTAGGTGGGGTTTCGGGTGTCTTCAGTTATCGTTATTCTTGTCGAATTGGTTGTAATGGTGTTTTACGAATCGTCTAGGTTCGGTGTGTCTAATTTCTCGCAACCGCGATTGTTTCATTATGTCCTTTTTGTCGTGATTATCGAGGCAAGTACTCTTATAAACTTACACTCTTAACATGGTAGTGTTGCATGAGTAACGTGTGTGTGTGTATGCTCAATACGGGTTAGATCTGACGGGGTCTCGGTAGGGTCCACGGAGGCGTGGAACGACAAGCTTTGTTTTTAACCACTACGGGTTAGATCCGACGGGGTCTCGGTAGGGGTCCATAGAGACGTGGATCAACGGTTAATTGTGGTGCATTTTTATAAATGTGTTTTGGGTTATGTTGTTTCCGGAAATGTGATGTTTTATCATTTGCATGCTTTGACTATATGTGTAAGGTGTAAGTTGTTCAATTGGTTACTTATACTAGCGTAATTGCTAACCCCTTTGGGGACCCATTTTGGGGAAATTCTTGTTATGAATTTCAGGTCATGTTCAGCCGGACGATCGGGCACTTGGGCAGTACGAGGATGCTGGCCAGGGTTGATGACGTGTGCAATTGAGTCTCTTTATTTCCGTTGTCCTTTTTGATGCAGTTGTTTTTTTAACCGAGGAGGCGAATACATGAGTACTGAGTTTGATGAGTTCTTAAAAGAACATGGAATAGTATCACAATGTACACCTCCAACAACTCCTCAATTAGATGGTGTTTCAAAAGTAGGAACCAGGCCTTGTTGACCATAGTTCTTTCCATGCTTAACTATACTGATTTACCAATTTATCTGTGGGGACATGCACTACTTACTACAATGCACATCTTGAATAGATGTCCTTCCAAATACGTTCCTACAGCACCACACGAGATGTAGAGAGGTAAGAAACCAAAATTTAATCATATTAAGATCTGGGTATGTCCCGGATATGTCAAGAAGACTAAGGTGGAGAAATTGGATGTTAGGTATGTTAAAGAGCATTTCATAGGATACCCATCTGAATCAATGGATTATTTGTTCTACATGCCCGAAGATCATAGGATCGTCATTGCTTTATAAGCACACTTCATGGAAGACGAGTTCATTCAGGAAGGTGGAGTAGATAGAAATTTTTCTTTGGAAGAACATAGTTAAACTCCTAAGGAGACACCTGTGCAAGAATATAAAACCGAACCTTCTGAAATACAACCACTACCACCATGTAGGTCAAGTAGGATATATCAACTACTTGAGAGGTATGGCTACATGCATCTGGAGGAACTGGGTCTCCACCAAACAGATGGTAGATAAGAGAATGATTTTATGTAGTATGAACAAGCGATGGTAGATGTTGACTCTGCAAACTGGCGTGAGGCCATGGAAGCTGAGATAGACTCGATGCACATCAATCAAGTCTGGACTTTGGTAGATCGACCATAGGGCATAGTTGTAATACCGTATATTTGATATGTATTTGAACATTGTGACATTGTGTATGTTGTATTATTAATCAGAGTATGATCCTTCATATTTCATAGTCCAGTATTGGCGAGTGTATGATTCCATTGATGTTAATACATGCATGCACTTACACATAATTAACGCATGCTAACCAGTTAGTGTAGCGTACGCTAAAATGTTGAATGGTTGGCTTTTGAGACTTATGTTTCATATCAATTGATTTTAATAAAACTATTTTATCAAAAATTGACTATCTCAAAATTATTACCATGTATCTCATACATGTAAAAGATTTAACGAGTATGATTTATTTGGAAATAACGATTATTAAGCAAATAAAAAAAATATGATGCACCTCATACAATCATATGCTAAAATATAATGCATCTCATATGTTGTTGCCCAAAATATTTATCCGAAGATTAATACTGCTGGAAGACGGACAACAAACAACAATTGCGGGAGCACTTCCGAGAGAAGATAAATAATACAAGATTTGCCGGGTTTGTTAGGCCCGGGCTTGAATGCTCTCGCGAGATGTTATTAATACAAATATTCGTGGATACAAGTATTAATGTGAGAAATCTAAATACAATGAGTGTAAAAAGACTCTGTTAATCCGGCTCTTGAGCGAAGCTTGGTGTTCTTCGTCCCGCCGATAATCTGCTCGAGGAGAAAAGGCCGGGAGAAGTAAGACCGAAAGAAAGCTGTTGCCAAGAGTTGGAGGTTAGCCAAGTGCTTAATGTTTATACATTGCGTATGTATTGCAAGAATGTCGGCCGTTTACAAATGCGGGGGCTTCGTATATATAGAAGCGGCCGGGTCACGTCTGTAGTGGCGATCGCTGCCGGCCATTTTAATATTCGCCGATCGCGGCCGCCAATACTTTAATGGGGCGATCCACGGGCACAAAGCTAAAGTCCAAGGAAGATCTTGTTTGTCGGGCTAAAGTCCAAGGAAGAGGCCGCACGGCTTGGGCGGTCGATAAGGAGCCATCACGTGTCCGAGTCGGGCAACATGTGGCCCTACCGACAAGCTTTGGCGGCTGTCGGTAGTGGAGGGAATCTGCCGATTGTGGTCAATGGCCCGGGATTCGCGGATCTTGTCGGCCTTTGCACATGGTGCCGATCCTGGTGCTCGGCCTTTGCCATTGGATGTCCATCGGTGGTGATCGACATGAGCGGTCGTCCTCGGCCGATCATCCGAGGCCGTCATCGGCCGGTGGATGGAGGTCGCCAATGGTCGGTCACCAAGGGCGAGTCGGCAAGATGCCGAGAGGAGATCGTCCGCTCGTAGGTCGCCAGGGTCGATCGCCGAGTGCGAGAGGCGATCGTCTTGAGGTCGATCGCTCGGCATCGGATCGTCCAGGGCCTTGGCCGGCCGATGTAGCTTGTCCATTGGCTAAGGCTCGGTCGCCAGTTCTTGATCGGCGAATCGACTTGGCCGCTCGGCAGTGACTCGGTCGCCCGTCCTCCTAGTCGATCGCCGGTCGGAAGGTGTTAATTCTTGACACAACAATTGCCCCCCAGCTTGCTCCTATGTTGAAGACATGGGGCGAGGTGGTTCTTGCTGGTGATCGTGTATGGATGAGGACGGGTGATCTGAGCTGACTTAGGACTCGGACTTGGGCTATCATGGTCGATTGGCTTAGCTATCTTTCGGTCTTGTACCTGCAAAAAACAACATTGGCCGATCCCCCATGGAAACTTGGTGATTTCGCTTGTTTGAGGAATCGTGCACAGTCGCGGAAATCGATGGACCGACTCCATGACCGTGTCTTGATGCGCGAAGACAATGAGTGCCTCGTGACTCACTTTATTATGAGGGTCCTCTGTTAGGCTGCGCCTCGCCTTGTATTTAAACGAAGGGCGTGCGGTCTCGGTCTAGAGGAGTCCTTGCGCGGGGCAGCGTCGGATGAATCAACTCCACGCCCGCGGCTTGTTAGCTCTGCTTCCACCTCGGCCAGCCATGGAGATGACCGACCTCGACGGTGTACGTTGAGACGGGGTTGTGGAATGAGTCCACTGATTAATGTTGGAGGGCCCTCCGACTACGCCGGCCTCGTATTTAAACGAAGGCGGGCGATCTCGGCCGAAAGGGACCTTGCATGGCCGAAGCAGCCGGTTCCATCGACTGCCAGGACCATGGCCTTATGATGTGTGGTGGAGGCGATCTTATGCCTTAGTCCGTCATGTTATATGCTGGACTGTAGATGGCGATCGTGTCCACCGGGTTGCTGATGATGTTGCGATCTGGCCGGAAGATTGGCGATCGTCGCTCGGCGGCTGATCGCTTTATTCGTAGGTTGATGTCGGCGATCGGCGGGGGTCAGCCCCTTTTTTAGAATGTTGGACTGTAGGCCGTGAGCGAGTCCTCCGGCTCTTCTGGATAGTAGCGATCGGGCTGGAAGACTGGAGGTCGTCGCCGGCCGAGAGGCGGAGGTCGCCGCTCGGGCGCCGGTCGCGGTACTCCTAGGCTAAGAAGAAGCCTTTGCCTGGACAGAAAATCTGCGGCCCTAGCCGGAAGGCTGCGTAGGTCGTCGGTAGGGTCTTCGTGAGATGCCCGAACATAGGCGAAGCCCCGAAAACCTCCTAGACCGCGTAGAGGCGGTCTCATCGCCACGGGCTCGCCGTTGAGGATGATCACGTCTACCGGCCGATGTAGTCCGAGTCGGACTCTTCTTCTCCTTGCCCGATTTGCATCATGCGATGGCGACCTTCGGCCGGGCGACCACAGTGGCGAAGTGTTCCGTGAAGACGTGCGCCACTCGTTAAAGGAGCCAATGGACCGAGGTGGCAATGAGGTGTACCACCGGTGGGCGAGGTCGTCTAGTGTCGAGGGAACATTCGGCAACGGGTCGCGTCCGATGCCCCACACCGGTCATGTAGATGTTGAACTTGTGAAGGTGTGTTTGGGGTCCGATCGCCCGGTACACGGGTGTCCGAGGAGGAGCGATCTGTCTTGCCGCACCGGCGAGCTCGATGTCGATCGCGAGCGGCTCGCTCGGCGGCGATCGCCTTGGTGGCGCCGCCCGGATTGCAGGAGCGCCTTCATGTCGTTGAGTTGACGTTGCATCGCGGCAATCGCCGCGGCTCGGCTGCTTGCGGATCGGCTTTGGGAGCGGGGCCGAGGCGATCGTGTACCGACCTCCGGACCCCGCCGCCGACCTCGGGAATTTGGCGAGCTGGAGCAGCGGCTGGATCGCCTTGTGGGAGCCGGGTAGGCCGAGCTCCCGGTGACGGACACCAACTCCGTCGCCTCGTAGCCGGGGCCGGACCGCCTGGCCGCTGTCGGGTCGCGCCAGTGCGATCGAAGACAGACGTGCCCAGGCCGCCGAGCGCCTCTTCTTGCGGGCGAGAGCCTCTGGCGCTTGCTCGGCCGGTAGTGCCTTAAGCTTCCGCTTGATCTTCCGGCGGGAGACCGAGGGGTGATAGCCGGAGGCGCGTCGAGTGCACTCGCCGCTCCCGAAGGACGGCGGGGGCCCTTCGATCTGTTCCTTGGTTCGAACCGATCGAGCGAGAGGCTCGGGCCGCCTTCCCGGGACGTGGTCGAAGCGCCTCCGGCCGCGGCTACCTTCCACCATCGGCGGCTCGGGCCGGGGGCGGAACAGGTCTGGCCGGTGGCGGCGGCTTTCTTCGACGCGGATGCGGAAGACATGATTTCTGAAGGATTTCTTTGAAGTGAAGTGAGTGTCACTTCAAGTATCTGCCCCGAGAACAGTGAGTGTTCTTCGGGACGGTAGGTATAAAAAATTGAGGGTTGGATGCCCTTCTTCTAGCGCCAATTGTTGTTGCCCAAAATATTTATCCGAAGATTAATACTGCTGGAAGACGGACAACAAACAACAATTGCGGGAGCACTTCCGAGAGAAGATAAATAATACAAGATTTGCCGGGTTTGTTAGGCCCGGGCTTGAATGCTCTCGCGAGATGTTATTAATACAAATATTCGTGGATACAAGTATTAATGTGAGAAATCTAAATACAATGAGTGTAAAAAGACTCTGTTAATCCGGCTCTTGAGCGAAGCTTGGTGTTCTTCGTCCCGCCGATAATCTGCTCGAGGAGAAAAGGCCGGGAGAAGTAAGACCGAAAGAAAGCTGTTGCCAAGAGTTGGAGGTTAGCCAAGTGCTTGATGTTTGCTTCAGACATGTGCGTATGTATTGCAAGAATGTCGGCCCGTTTACAAATGCGGGGGCTTCGTATATATAGAAGCGGCCGGGTCACATCTGTAGTGGCGATCGCTGCCGGCCATTTTAATATTACGCCGATCGCGGCCGCCAATACTTTAATGGGGCGATCCTCTGGTCACAAAGCTAAAGTCCAAGGAAGATCTTGTTTGTCGGGCTAAAGTCCAAGGAAGAGGCGGCACGGCTTGGGCGGTCCAATAAGGAGCCATCACGTGTCGAGTCGACCAACATGTGGCCCTACCGACAAGCTTTGGCGGCTTTGTCGGTGGTGGAGAATCTGCCGATTGTGGTCAATGGCCCGGGATTCGCGGATCTTGTCCCGGCCTTTGCACATGGTGCCAGTCCTGGTGCTCGGCCTTTGCCGACTGGATGTCCATCGGTGGTGATCGACATGAGCGGTCGTCCCTGGCTGATCATCCGAGGCCGTCATCGGCCAGTGGATGGAGGTCGCCAATGGTCGGTCACCAAGGGCAGGTCGGCAAGATGCCGAGAGGAGATCGTCCGTTCGTAGGTCGCCAGGGGTCGATCGCCGAGTACTGAGAGGCGATCGTCTTGAGGTCGATCGCTCGGCATCGGGACTGGTCCTGGGGCCTTCGGCCGGTCGATGTAGCTTGTCCGCTGGGCTAAGGCTCGGTCGCCAGGTTGCTGATCGGCAGAACTGACTTGGCCGCTCGGCAGTGACTCGGTCGCCCGTCCTCCTAGTCGATCGCCGGTCGGAAGGTGTTAATTCTTGACACAACATCATACAATCAATGCAATGTAAATATGATGCATCTCATACATTCACATGAACAATTTGGTGTGGTGTGGTATAGCTATAGAACCTATTATGAAATTTGTAAATATCAATAGGTCGATCGGTGTAATCTTCGATAACGCATTTCTTCTTGAATTCCTTATAAGTAGCTCGTCTCCTTCGTCTTCCTCTTATAGCTAGAACAATTCTAAACTATATTTTTACATTTAGTAATAGAAACCTCGAGTTACATTCGAGGGGAGTAAGATGAGAAGAGAAATTACAACAAGATAATAAGAAGGCACGGCCTACAAGTCGTATTATGAATATTACAACCATAATCAGATCATCAATCTAATTGGTCTAGTATGGCTATACCAACCACGATGCATTAACTATTTAAGCATTCACAAGCACATATAATATATAAAATGTACCAAATATCGAGCATTGATAAGTTTTATAATATATAAAATATGCCAAATATCGACAATCGATAAGTTATAAAGTTCTGAGGCCCAAAACATCAAACCGGGTAAAACGGAAAATAAACTTCCAGGAATACACGAAGAAAACGAGGCCGAAACGGGTCCGGAAGTGGCCTGGAGCGCGATCCGACAGCTGGGATCGCGATCCATTGTCCAGACCGCACCAGCACACTGAGCTTGGACCGCGATCCCTATCCTTGGACCGCATCAGTATGAGTTTTTGAGTATACATCTTATGTATACTACATGTATACATCTTATGTATATAACAACTAATACCTTTTGAGCAATATAAGTGTATAAATCAAGTAGATCAAATCTATATTTATACAACTTCGAAATATAATTATGTTCATATAAAAATTTTAAAGAAGCATAATCTTTACATAAACAAATCTATGTTCATATGCACCTCTAAAAATTCATAATCCTAACATAAAATTATATGTAGATCAAATCATATGTTCTTTGATTCTTGGATTATTAGTAGAACTAAATCATCACATGAATCTCCATATATCAAAGAACCATATATGTCAAGATCAAACATATAAATCAAAATATATATCACCATATACATATTAAGATAGGCATCATATATATATTTCTCATATATATATCTATATATATATAGATCGAAACACAAACCTACTAAAATTATATATATCACCATATATATAAACATACATAGATAAAATTTATATATCATATATATAAACATCATACATCACATATATGAACATCATATATCAACACATATGAAAATCAAAACAATGAAAATATACTAGTCGCTCTGATACCATTGTTGGGTTTTTATTGAACTAATAAGACTTATGATCTCATCATATATCAAAATAGTGCAGTGGAAGTATAAATATAATATGTAAAACCCTCCGAGGATCCAAGTATATTATCGAAGTACGGAGAACAAGATTGTTACCTCTTGTAGCGTGTTTTCGGTCGAGCCTTCTAGAGACGTTGCAAGAAGCGAGCGTCCTCTACGGTATCCACATAACAAACAAGTCCCAAGCGTCTAACGGATTGATAGCTCCGATTCAATAAAGATTTCACTTAAATCAATTTGAATATAGGTATGTTCTTGATTATGGTAAGAACAAGAATACCAAGAATTTTATTCAACTGTTCTTGAACTTTGATCTAAAATAACAACTATGAATATTATTCAATATGTTATTAAAGATCAAACTCACAAGATAAGATGAAGATTAAATGAGTATTCTAAATACTTTTTCTTGGTCCAAGAATCAATCTTCAAAGATCTGAAGATATCTTCTTGATCCTTTTGATTATTCAACTCTTGAATATAATCTTCAAGACTTTTAGAGAGAAATATCAAAATCAGATTTTTTATTCTCTCTAGACTAATTATGTCTTCTCTTGTGTTGGTCATGTGTGAGGGTTATCACAAGACACTATTATATAGCCCTCTACATGGCTAAGGGTTCACCAACCCTTTCACCAACCATAATCAACCGGAATAAAATAGCTGCTCTGCTCGTTTAAGTGTGTGACCTTGTAGGTTCTAATTAATACGGCAATGAGTATAAAAACAATTTTACGACTCATAAATCATAAGTGGCCTCTAGCTAGACATTATGACTACCCGCATTAAGAGAATTAATTCGACGGCACGAACAAAATCCCGTTACTGTATAATATTTAATCCTCTTGTCGCGCGATATCCTAATTACTCATAAGGCATGGATAAGTCGACCTTATATACCTTAATTAATATTCTTGATCTCAAGTTACAATTGTCCAATTCAAATATTTATCAATAACTCTTTATTGATAAATTTGAGCATGACCATGTATTTAAACAATTTAACTTTTCAAGGACCCGTTGATATCTTCTCCATTTTATAGGAGGGACAAGTCCCCTCTGGACAAACTACTTCCCTCTGCATAAATCGTACCGTATCCAATCACAAACTGTATGATCCGTTGTTACAGAAGATGTTGGTATTGTTTTAAAATATGATACTCATTATGTAGGAACTGTAGTGTCTTTAGGTAATAAGGACTTAAATAATATATAACAATTAGAGGAATTATAATGACTTATTCCATATATAATTCTTTTTATTTTGCCATATCCAATATGATGTCGCTACATGTACCTATAACGTGATATAACATCTCATGTTCATGACCAGTAAAATATAGCCATCGTGTCATTATCATACTAGTAATCATATTACTGAGGATATCTAGAATAAATATTCTTTATTGTTTTAACGAGCTTTACTATCAATTCACATGCTTGATGATCGTAAGCAGAATATTAATTCAATAATATAATCAATATTATAATAATAATTGTCTTCACATTATATTATTAAACAGTAGACTTAGAGCATAATACTAACAGCAACTGCACCTGGTGGATGTGTGGTTAGGCCACGGCTCCCTGCAAGGGAAGGGTGGAAGCCTCATGGTTTGACTAAGTACACACCCAAAGAAGTGGTAGAGTATGGCATAAATTTACATGTAAATCATTAATGAACTCGTTTCATAAGATCATGTTTGATTTTATTATGTCCATGAGTCATGACGAGGGGATGCCCTGAAGATATGATTCAGAAAATCAAGAATCTCGATGAAATTATAAGATTGTGGCATGATCAACCACCCACTTCGAGGTATGCTACTCAATGAATCATAAAGTACGATGATGTTAAACCTCGCTCTGTTGGATGAAAACAAGAAAGCCTCGATTGGCTTAAGACAAACATTCTAGGTAGAACTAGATTATCTAACAAAGAGATATGTATTTAGTGTAGGTAGTGCTAACCTAACCAAGTGTAAAGCATGTAGGACATAAATGAGCCTTTGTCATTAAGCGTAGTGAGAACAGTGGAATTCTAATGTACAAGGTTTACAAAGTAATACTTCTAGCGACGCTCAGAGATTGATTACGAGGAAATATACTCCCATGTAATGGATGATATTATGTTCCGTTATTTGATTGGAGTAGTAATTTCTGAGGGACTGGAAATACAGCTAATGGATGTGGTTACTGCGTATCTCTATAAGGATATATATATATATATATATATATATATATATATATATATATAGAGAGAGAGAGAGAGAGAGAGAGAGAGAGAGATTTATATGAAAGTGTCTGATGGAATTCCATTACCCAAATCAAGTGACTCTAGACCAGCGAGTGCATTTGTAATTCGCTTGAAACGCTCACTTTACGGCTTGAAGCAATCCGATATAATGTGGTATAACCTAAGTGACTACTTGATTGGGGAGGGATATAAGAACGATGAAGTGTGTCCCCGCATCTTCACAAAAAAACAAGTTCCAAATTCACGATCATCGCAATTTATGTCGATGACATGAACATAATCGGTACACTTGATGAAATAAGAGAAACCACTATATACTGGAAATATGAGTCTGAGATAAAAGATCTTGGGAAAACTCGGTTATATCGAGGCATTGACATAGAACATCAAGTTTGTGGAATTCTTTCCACCAGTCTGCCTATATACAAAAGATTCTCAAGCACTTGAACATGGACAATGTACACCCAACTAGCACTCCCATGATAGGTCGAACATTTGGATGTAAAAGAAAGCTCCATTTCGTCCATAGGAAATTGTTGAAGAGCTGGGGAGTTGAAATTCCCTACTTAAGTGCAATAGCGTAATTGTACTTAGCTCAATGTGTACGACCTGATATCACGCCTCAGTTAGTTTGATGGCTACACTTAGTTTAGCATCGACACAATATCATCGGAATGGTATCAAGAATATCTTATTGATATTCTTGATAAAAGAACCTATTGAGTTAAGACTATTGTTTCTATATAAGAAGGCAAATGAAGTTGATTTCGAAAGGGAAATGTTAAAGCAAATATTACCACTGATGAGCATACTTATGTTTATGAACAAAATATAACTTATAAATTAATTGATCGATGGAAGGATCATAAAAGAAAACTTTTTGAGATATAAGGGAACATACTCACATAAGTTGCACTCTTTTTCAGTAACCAAAATTTACAACGATAAATGAATGTAAGCATTAGAGAGAGATGTATATTTTTCCAAAACTTCTGAGATCGATGTAAATATGACAAGAAAATGATGATTTATAAAGAAACTTGATCACATGTGTTGTACTCTTTTCTTTGATCAAGGTTCATTTTCTCCCATTGGGTTCTGTTACTTGGCAAAACTTTTAATGAGGCAACGACTTCTTGATTGATGTACAAATCAGGGGGGATGTAGACTTGAGGGGGAGTCTTACATTCACTTGTACGTTATACTATTTTCCTTAAAAGGATCTTTTCCCATAGGGTTTTTATCACTTGGAAAGGTTTTTAACGAGGTAACCGGGTGTATCAATTTAGGGGTCGATGGAATGATCACCTTGAAGTGCCATGGTCAATGTAACTATCATATGGAAGGATAGACTCAAAGGGTGAAGTCTAAACCTTACATGTTTAGATGTTATACTCTTTTCCTTACGATCAAGACATTTTCCCTTTGGGTTTTTGGTTGACGAGGTTTGAATGAGGCAACCTGATATGCGCTAATAGATTAGGCAAAAGGGGGGTGTTAAAGATGTTAGGAATATGCCCCCGAATTCCACTCAGAGGATGAGAGAGTGAGATCAATGTATTGTTATTATGAATATTAAATAAGACATTTATTATTTCTATATTATTGTATAGGTATTGTGATTTGGTATATAAAATAATAGTCCTTGCATTTAAGAACAAACATTCCACTCCTTATGGAGATAAGGAGATAGGCATTGGAAGTGTTTAGGGCTCGAATGCTTAACTGGTTCGCAAGTTGATAAAACTTAACTGGACAGTTAGTTTAGACAAGAAGTATAACATGTACTTTGACATGTGGTGTAATATCCTGAATTTCTACTATGGTTTTTAATGTTATTTTATCCGAGTTATGTTGTACAGTGTGGAATCTGTACAATATGGATAAAATAATTGAAGGATTGAGACATCTGAATTGATATAATCGTCGTACTTGGTCGACAATTGCATTTTAAGACATCATGTATCACGTTGTTTTAATTCTGATATCGGGTACATCATGTGAGGATGTTATTGGGACGAGTATATGTATTCAGTATGTCGTGTATACGTATTCGGTATGTTGAGACGACAGGCAGGTGCGGCTATTTTTGGCTAAGTTCAGAAGCCATTACGTAGGTTAAGCTGAGAAGCTTACATACGTTAAGTTGGTAAGTATAACATACGTTATGTATCATGCATTACGTACGTTAAAGCATCAGGTGAGATGCAGTCATCTAATAAAAGGACTTTGTCTAAATACAAGCATAACTGACATTAAGCATAGGAGTTTACGTACGTTAAGACACAGCTGTAACGTACGTTACGTAGGGTACATAGCGTATGTTATGAAGAGAACTGGACAGGTTCAGGCTATGACCGACAAGTGGGTCCCATGGTCGGCAACTTTCGACTGGCGTGCGAAAAGGCAAGTCAACGAAGAGGTTAATGTACGCAACGGATTGCCCATTACGTACATTAAATGGGTATATTACTGTAGCAAGTCAACTATATATTGCGTACGCGATAGCACAGGTGTTACGTACGTAATACAAGGTACAAAATGAGGCAGTGAGCTCTGGATGCTGATTACGTACGCTATGTAGGACATGTAGCGTACGTTAATAGGTCTTACGTACGTTAGTGTTGGGTGTTAACGTACGTAATGATCTGTGCAGGTTATAAAATAAGGATCCGTCTTTCATTTCTTCACGAGAAGAAACAAATATCTTCCTCCCAAACTTCGTCCCTCTTCACTTCTAAGCCTATTCCAGACCCTTCCACCTTGGTTGAGACCTTGATGGTTCGATTATAAGCTTGAGGTTTAGAATCCTTGATGTTTCTTGAAGTGTTTGATTGTTGTGCTTCTTCTTCAAGAGGTATGTTGGATAACTCCTCTTTTTAATTTCGGATTTTGATGTCATTGTTGATATTTTCTTCGTATGATGATGGTTATGGTGTTGTTGTTGTGATTCTTGAGATTATATGAATTGTATGTTGAAGAATATGATGATATGTCTTCCATATGTTGTTTGTTATGAATATGATTATGGAATCATGGTGTTCTTGGTGTTCTTGGTATATATCACATCAAAGAGGAATATATGATGGGATATATAATGGTTTTTATTATTAACATGGATTTGATAATTAAAACCAATATTATGTTGATTATAGTAGTTGATTTCATATGTTCTTGATGAAATATGAATCATGATAACGAGGATGAATCCGGAAAGATTATGGTTAATCTTAGAACAAGATTATCAATGGTATGGATAGTTCAGATTGTTGATTATGTCGGTCGTGTTATTTTACTGTGAATTTACAATTATGAGCAAGGAGGAATCTTGTTAATTCATCTAGGAGGTTGATTTCGGAATAGAATATGTTATGTAATCCTTGTTATTGTGATGAGTTGATTGTTGATATGATTATCTAATTGTGGAATCGTATTATGGTCATGGGTTCGCGATTAATTGATTTGGGTTGTTCGGATTTGTGTTTAATCGGGATATTGTGGGACTGTTGGGTTTGTTGATCGGTTATATTGATTTTTAATTATGATTATCGAGTTGTGGTTTGTATTGTGGATATGAGTTCGTAATTATTGAGTTGAATTATTTGGTTTTGGATATGATCGAGGAATCGTTGAACCGTTGAGTTTGATTGGTTGGCTATGTCGGTTATTGATTGTTATTGGATTGTTGTTAATTGATTACTTCAATAGGTTGTGATAATTGATCGATGACTAGAATAATATGTTGCGTTGCGGTCGAGTTCGAGTATGTTTGGGAATTGCTTTGGCCGGGACCGAGGAGCTTGTGGACGAAGGCGAGGAAATTGGTAACGGCTTCATTATCATTGTATCGGTATCGAGGCAAATTATTACTTGCACAGTTTATAATATTTAATGAATGGTTTCAGTTTCATTTGTTTATAATGCATATAGCAATGATTATTATTGTGAACTCTGGAGATTTGGATTGTACGTTGTTTCTGATTTTGGGAATTAAATCATAATGTATATAATTTCCATTCATTATTGGTGTAATTGGGTATCGAGGATATATTGTGGTAAATGCGAGGATATAAATTATCTACAGTCCGTGGTAATTTTGGATCGTCGAACATTGAGGAAATTATCAGTGATGGTTTTGACACCGAGATGGCTCTCGAAGGACTCGGTGTAACATCCCGATATATTCGGAATAATTACTGCGCCGTAAATCCTTTGTATAAGAATTTACAAGGCTAATTTAAGAAAAATGCGAAGATAATATTAAAGCGTTATTAATGAAAAGAAATTCAAACCCGTCTGATAATTTCAATAAGTCCAATATTACAAAACATCTCCAAAGCATCAATAACATAAGCGTACTCGAGTATTGGGAAATAATCATAAAACCAAAATAACATAATCCACATCACTGAGCCACTTCATCGTCATGTCGGTACTGTGGCTGCTTTCACGCTCCTCGACAACCTGAACATCAAAACTAATGTCCACCCCCGAAGGGGTTAACAAAACAATGCTAGTACAAGTATCATAATACATAAATCATCAATGCATCATAAAACATACAAAACGGACTTCCGTCATCGGAATCCAATGATGCGAATCCTCACGATTCCATCAACACAATACAAGGTAATCCAACGATCCAGCGCCCTCAGTATAGATCCCCATGATGATCCCGTCGGACTAACGCATGGTGGAAAACCCGGCCAACGATCCAGCGCCCTCAGCATAGATCCCCATGATGATCCCGTCGGACCAACGCATGGTGGACATTCGATCCAGCGCCCTCAGCATAGATCCTCATTACCCCCTCGGATCATTTACAATATAAACCATGCAATCATGCATACACAAATGCATTTCAATATGTTCATCAATACGAACAATTAATAACGAATACTACGACAAATCAAGAAATTAATCTCATACTCGACAACATGAACAAAACCGTATGCATGATCAGAGTTCCAATATAAATCAAACTCAACATAAGATACTTGGCTCGAAAATGGCAAGAATAAAATACTCCAACGAATGTCATGAGTCCGTATGCCATCGCCCCTCGATCGACCCCTATGCAAGGCTCGGACCTTGTTCAAAAAGAGATACAAGGAACTTAACATACTACCCGATACTAACGTACGATCATCAAATAATTTGATTAGAATCGAAAAATAGTGACGTAAGGCCGGTTCATGGTTAGCATATTAGATGAGAGCTGAACCGGAAATGATAGTACACTTCATGAGAGTTGAACAATCATTTCGGAGGTGAAGTGCTGATGCTTATGAGTTCAAGGGTTTACAAGACATTAAAGTTTTCGGGTTTAAATATGGGATTCAATTCCAAATTCGCATAAGTTCGGCTATGATGATTTTCCACCAAACGTTACTCAAGATGACAGGCATGCTCAAGCATTATGCAAGGAAAAAGATACTACGGTGATACGGGTTGAGTTCAAAGACATGGCCGATTTATCATCCCTAAGAACATGAAGAATATTGTCAAAACAAATTCCTCTAACATACATGAATTTCATCAGTGGAACATCGAAGGAGTTCATAGAATCTAACTGAAATCATGCTCATTATTCCAACAAATTAAGGATACTAAGGTTTTCATCCACCGAGGCTAAATCAATACTCTAAGTAATGGAAGAAAAACAAGGTATAATCAGGTTCTAATCTCCAAAATATGGTGCTGGAATCAAAAAATCTTTAACTAGTCCAATGATTTCCTAAACAAGCTCAAAACATAGCTAAGAACATAAATTCTAGCTTGGTGAATCATAGCATACCTTAAACGGAAGGATAAGTTGGAATACTTGATGAACTCTATGCCCAAAAGCTAGAACACCGATCCTCCAAGCCCCTTCGTCCTCAATGATGTGTTAGGGAGCTGATATGAAGGTTGAAGATGGAGAGGGTAACTCTCAAAGTCGCGGAATTATGTTATGGGTTGAAGTGAAAGTCTGAAAATGAAGGAGGGTGCTGTCCTATATATAGAAAATGGTTATTAGCGCGCGCTACTCCTTCAAATTAGCGTGCGCTAACGAGCTATCATTCTGCCGACTCTGACGTGTCTCGGTATAGTGTACGATAAACATCCTTACGTGCGCTAAAATAAACGATTAGCGTATGTTAACCACTACTTATAGCGTGCGCTAACGACTGAATGAAAGTTCACTGACCTCACTGTACTAGACTTAGCGTGCGCTAGCCTCGTAACATTTGCGTGCGCTAAACACCATTGACTCGACTCTCCCAGAAAGCCGTCCAGGTTTATCCCGACATAATCCCTATGAAATCCGCGGCCTGATCTCACCTACCAACCTGTCTTAATCATGCTGACTACGTGTAGCGCGCGCTACAACTCATACATAGCATACGCTAGTTAACTCAATTAGCGCGCGCTAATGCTAAGATATTAGCGTGCGCAACAAGTGCACAAAAATGCCAGTATGAACAACATGCATGAAATCATACGCTCAACAACACGGGATTATGGAATACGGAGGAAAATACTCAGATCAAAATGAAGTAAATACAGTATCACGAGGTTCAAATACATATCAGAAATCTCGGGTATTACATCCTCTCTCCCTAAAAAGAATTTTCGTCCTGAAACTTAATATGAAAACAACTCTGGATATCTAGCCTTCATATTGTCCTCCGTTTCCCAAGTGGCCTCCTCGACTCTATGTCGTGACCATTGCACTTTAACCAAGGATATTGGTTTATTCCTCAATTGTTTGATCCTACTCTCAAGTATTCTGATTGGTCTCTCTTCGAAGGTGCCGTCATTAGCTATCTCGATTTCACCAAAATCAATGATATGACTGGGATTTGGTATATATTTCCGTAACTGGGATACGTGAAACACATTGTGAACGTGACTCAGCGATGGCGGTAAGGCCAACCTGTATGCTAAATCCCCAACTCTCTCGAGGATCTCAAATGGTCCGATATATCTCGGACTTAGCTTTCCTTTCCTCCCAAAACGGAAAATTCCCCGGGTAGGAGAAACCTTCAATAGAACATGATCCCCAATCTCAAACTCCAACGGGCGACAGCGCATGTCTGCATAAGACTTCTGCCGACTCTGGGCAGTCAACAGTTGTTCCCAAATTAGAGCTACCTTCTCTTGAGTCTGAACTATCAACTCTGGTTCTGTCCCAATCAAGTCAGAAGAATCATCCCAACACAGGGGCGATCTACATCTTCTTCCGTACAATGCTTCAAACGGTGCCATCTTAATGGAAGCATGCCAACTATTGTTGTAGGTGAATTCAATCAAGGTCAAATGAACCTCCCAGTCGGTTGACCAGTCTAAGGCACAAGCTCTAAGCATGTCCTCTACTGTCTGAATAGTCCTTTCGGACTGACCATCCGTCTGAGGATGATAAGCCGTGCTAAAGTTCAGCTCGGTTCCCAAAGCCCTGTGAACTGCCTTCCAAAAGTGCGACACGAAACGACCATCTCGATCCGAAATAATGGTCTTCGGTGTACCATGCAATCAAACTATCTCTGAGATAAACACTCGTGCCAATTTATCGGGTCCCCACGTGTCTTTAATTCCCAGGAAATGAGCCGACTTGGTCAGTCGATCAACTATAACCCAAATCATGTTCATTCCCGTCTTGGTCCTTGGCATATTGGTGAGAAAATCCATCGATATATCCTCCCACTTCCACTCAGGGATCGGAAGTGGCTTCAACATTTCGGCAGGTCGCTGATGTTCAATCTTAACCTGTTGACAAGTCAAACACTTCGAAACGTATTCTACTACGTCCTTCTTCATATTCCCCCACCAGAAATTTTGTTTTAGATCCTTATACATCTCACTGCTGCCCGGGTGAATAGAATAGGGCGCGTTGTGATCTTTCTTCAGAATTGTCTGTCTCAAAACATCATCATAGGAAACGCAAAGTCGACTCTGAAATCTCAGAACTCCATCATCTTGTATCATGAATCCTGGGGCCTTTCCTTTCTTTACTTCGTCACATAACCGAAGAATCAGAGAACCATTCAACTGCTTGGATTTGATTTCCTCGACTAGTGACGAGGTTAGTTCCATCACATATAGTTGCCCTTGGATTTTTGGTGACCATACTTCAATACCTTCGAGGATAAGTTTTTGTTGAATGCTGGTTTGGGACGTAAGTGCTTCCAACACTCGAAGAGAAATAAGTTTACAGCTCAGTGCGTCGGCTACCACATTTGCTTTACCCGGATGATAGAGATTTTCCAAGTCGTAATCCTTGATCAATTCCATCTACCTTCTCTGCCTCATGTATAATTCCTTCTGACTGAAAATATACTTGAGGCTCTTATGATCTGTAAAGATTTGACAATGAGTGCTGTATAGATAATGTTGCCAAATTTTTAAAGCAAAAACCAAAGCTGCTAACTCCAGATCATGAGTCGGGTAATTAACTTCGTACGGTTTCAACTGTCGAGAGGCATAGGCAATCACCTTATCCTTTTGCATCAACACACATCCCAGACCCTGATTTGAAGCATCGCTGTACACCATGAATCCATCAGTTCCATCTGGTAACGCTAGTATAGGTGCTGTCGTTAGTCTTCTCTTAAGCTCATCAAAACTCGCCTAGCATTTCTCATTACACATGAATCTCTGAGTTTTCTGCAACAGCTGAGTGAGCGGACGAGCAATTTTGGAAAATCCCTCTACAAAACGGCGATAATATCCAGCAAGTCCTAAGAAACTTCGGACTTCTTTCACATTATTAGGAGATTCTCATTCCAAGATTGCCTCGACTTTCTTTGGGTCCACCTGAACTCCGTTAGCTGATATCACATGGCCAAGGAAAGTTACTTCCTTTAGCCAGAACTAGCATTTGTAAAGTTTCGCATAAAGCTGTTCATTCCCCAAGGTGTTCAAAACAACAGGCAAATGCTCAGCATGCTCCTCGGGGTCTTTCGAATAGATCAAGATGTCATCAATGAAAACGACCATGAACTTATCTAAGTATTCTACGAATACCCGATTCATCAATTGCATAAATACCGCAGGAGCATTGGTGAGTCCGAATGGCATCACCACGAATTCATAGTGTCCGTATCGGGATCTGAAAGCAGATTTCGGTATATCCGATTCCTTAATTCTCGACTGATGGTATCCTGATCGCAAGTCAATCTTCGAGAATACTATTTCCCCTTGCAGTTGATCAAACAATTCGTCAATTCGAGGTATAGGATACTTGTTCTTGATCGTCACTTTGTTTAACTCTCTGTAATCAATACATAGTCGGAGGGATCCATCTTTCTTCCGGACAAATAGAACGGGTGCTCCCTAATGAGAAACGCTAGGTTGAATGTAACCCTTCTGCAACAATTCCTCGAGCTGCTTCTTAGGTTCATACATCTCGGTTGGCGCCATACGGTATGCTGCTCTAGAAAAATGTGCAGCTCTAGGCTCCAATTCGATATTAAACTATACTTCTCTCCCCGGAGGTAACCTAGGTAGTTCGTCAGGGAATACGTCTGAGAATTCGTTCACATCTGGAATAGATGAGAGCTCGACTCCTTCTTCTTTCTTCATGGCATAGCACCAAAATCTGTGACATCCCTGCTTCAGTAATTTCACTGCTTTCATAACTTTAATCAATTTTCCCGAGCTTCCCGGTCTCCATCCTTTGAATAAATGTTCAGATCCATCATCAGCAATGATAGAAATGACTCTTTCGGTAATTCAAAATAGCTCCATAACGGTTGAGCCAATCGACTCCGAGAATTAAATCATCACCATGGATGTCGACTACAATAAGATTTGATGGCCAATCTCTCCCTCCTATAGCCACTGGAAAATCTCTAGTTTCTAGGGTTCCTATAAGTTTCTCTCCACTCGGTAATCCCACAACATAAGGTTCACAATCATACAAGCACGAGATTTTCAAACGATTAACATAGTTCAATGATATGAAAGAATGCGTAGCTCGTGAAACGAATAAGACACTAACTGGTTGCAAAAGGATCTGAATCGTACCTGATGCAACAGCCGTGTTCTGATCGTCTGACTTCTTCATCTCGTAAATATGTGGAGGAACGGACCAAGCGCTGGATGCCTCTCTTTTCCCAACATTCTACTGCTGGAAACCACTTTGCTGCGTCTGGTTTACACTGGTATCCTTCGGAACCGGTGCAAAAGTGCGAGTACCAAAAGATCGAGTCGTATTTCCACAAAATGTTGCGCGATGTCCTTCCTGTCCACACTCGAAACAGGTCACAGCAGGTGCGAAACAATCACGTCTAACATGCCCCATTTTGCCATAGTTATAACATTTCCTCCCTGCGTCTGAAACGGTCGGTGCTGCACGGAACTTCTTTCCACCTCGAGAAGGATGCGGAGGCCTCCTGGATGAATGAAATGAGGACTGGCCCTTACGGAGCCCACTACTCTTGTTCTCCATGAAGTTGCCAGACACTTTCTGCTTCTTTGCTTCCGTTGACTTTTCTACTGTCGCCTCTTTCATATCATAGGCCAGTGCTTTGTCCTGATACTGTCGTAAGGTGGTACATTCAAATCCGGACATATACTACTGAATTTCCAGCTTTATCCGCATGTCGAAATGGAAAATCCTATCCGCCTCGGTCCTGACCAAGTGGCGCACATAAGTCAGCTGATGATTAAAAGTCTTAATCACGTCTGTCATAGATGCCTCTAAATTTTGTGGTGAGAAAAACTCCCAGACTCGAGCCTCTCTAATTGGGCGAGGACAATATTGCGCTTCCATCATTAATTTGATCTCCGTCGAGTCAGCATTATGATTCTCAGGTCGAATGGCCTCCCACCAGTCGAAAGCCTCGCCACTCAGGAGATACTGGGCTATCAGAACCTTTCGGTCGTCAGGGCAGTTAATCCCTGCAAAGATCTTTTCTAACTCCTTCAGCCAGTGATCCCAAGTAATTGTCTCAGCAGAACCGTCTAATTTTGGACGGTGCAATTTGACCACCTCAGTATGCCAGTTGTCTCCCCGATTATCCTCGTTATGCTGCTGTCTCATCGCCATCTGCATGTGATCAACAACCTGAGCAAACTGGTTTGTCTGAGCAACCACCTGTTGAACCACTCCCGGCACGTTAGGATCTGCATTATTATTTGCTGATCCCTGATGTCCTCCCGAATGGGAGTCGATTCGACTAGCCGATAATTCTGGGGTAGACGCCGAATCCTCCTGTCTCGCATTACCACGTCCGCATCCACGACCACGTTCGCATCCCCGAACTCCCCTCTGTAATGCCCGGATAAATGGTGTATTCACCTTGTACTAGACCTTGTATTATTTCGACTACGTGATGTTATAAATCGTAGATTGGTTTCCCGTATTCGTGCCCTTATGTTTTTATATATCTTCAACATTTTATGCATGATTCTGCACGTACTTACGTACGCTACGGACTTGCGCTTAACGTATGCTAAGTCTGCTGTGTAACGTACGTTATATGTTGAGCTTAACGTACGTAAGCTCAGTCAAGTCAAAGATTCGACAAGGGTCAGCGTGGGGGGACCGGATGGAGATTCGGGGAGATTGCCAGCATGAACCTGGATGGTTTTCCAGCACATGCAAGTCAACGGCTTAATGTACGCTAGAAGAAGATTTTAACGTACGCTAAGGACATATATGTTACGTACGTAACACCTATAGGATAACGTACGTAAGCGTATGGCAGAAACAGTCCAGCGAGCTCTGGCCGAGAGTTAACGTAGGCTAATGTTCTAGTATAGCGTATGCTAACCATGTTACGTACATAATGGGCCTTAGCTAACGTACGTAATGGTTTAAAAATCTATTTATAGGACCCGACCCTCATCTCATTTCCCACTCTTACCTTGGCCGATTTTTGTGTTCTTGAGACTATCCCTCACCCCATAGTCCTCATATCATCATCTACATCCAATTTTGGGAAGTCTAGACCGTGTGATTTGGTGATGAAGCTTCCAGTGAAGAGTTTATCCAAGATTTTCTTTGTCTCTTAAGGTATGTTAACTCTCCACCAAGATGAAGACTTTGTTCTTAGTTGTATTATGAGCTTCTTCGTGAGATTATTGAGCTTGTTTCATTATAATGAATCCAATACCATGTTTGAAAGGATTTTATTGGTTGAATTAAGGTTTCCATGGTTAGAGTTAAGTCATAATCTTCACCAACCTTAAGGATGAAATTTCTGAGATTTAACACACCTTGATGATCCTTTCGTAACACTCTTTTTATGGACAAATGTAAGGATTACCCCCGTGTTTGATGAAATTGTGTAGTTGTACATAGAGTGTGTTCGAATATAACACTTGCCTTGATGAACTTGTGTAAATCTTCTTAGAGGAGTAGAACCTTGATAGGATTATTGGAACAACCATTTGAATGAAGAACTTATTAAGAAAATCATCCACGGAAGAACAAGAATTGCAGAGACGAATTAGCCTAGAACTAGAATGAACATGATTATCTCATAATATTCGATTTAGACATCGAACCGAACCTTTAAGTAAGAATCGGAATTTGAGTTTAGATTTTGGAACATAATGATATTTTGAATGTTCTTGAAACTTTAGATGCTAAACCTTGTGTTCCACTACCATCTCATGAATTCGCAAGTCTTTTT
The DNA here is from genome assembly GCA_033398695.1 of Orobanche coerulescens. Lineage (NCBI taxonomy): Eukaryota > Viridiplantae > Streptophyta > Magnoliopsida > Lamiales > Orobanchaceae > Orobanche > Orobanche coerulescens. The sequence goes on from CM065802.1 coordinate 198,181,897, forward strand.
CCAAGCGTAGCACTCGTCGGAAAATAGAACCAAGAACCGATTCTCCGTTATCGATAATTCATTTATAACTTTAGACGTTCGGGACTCATACGTAAGTTCCGGGAAGATTATTGAAATTCTTGTTATTACCTTGTACAAGGTGATAGATCGAGGGGCGGCGACCTCCGGACGAGTGACATTTGTGGGAGTATTTAAATTCTTCTTGAGGCAAGTATCGTATTTTAAGCTTATTGATATTGTATTGTTGATCATGTGTACAATTTATTCGTGTTGTTGAACATGAGATTATATTCTTTGAGTTGTCATGATATTTACGTCGATGAACGTGTTGATTTGCATATGTGTATGCATAATGGTATTGTTTGTGTTATAAATGATCCGAGGGGATCATGAGGATCTATGCTGAGGGCGCTGGATCGAATGTCCACCATGTGTTGGTCCGACGGGATCATCATGGGGATCTATGCTGAGGGCGCTGGATCGTTGGACAGGTTTTCCACCATGCGTTGGTCCGACGGGATCATCATGGGGATATATACCAAGGGCGCTGGATCATTGGATTACCCTGTACTGTATTGATGGAATCGTGAGGGTTCACATCGTTGAATTCCGATGACGGAAGTCCGTTTTGTATGTTTATGATGCATTGATGATTTATGTATTATGATACTTGTACTAGCATTGTTTTGCTAACCCCTTCGGGGGTGGACATTGTTTTGATGTTCAGGTAGCCGAGGAGCGGGGAAGCAACCACAGTACCGACAGGACGATGAAATGGCTCAGTGATGTGGTTGATGTTTATTGTTATTGTGATTTGTCTTATTGGTTCACTTTAATACTCGAGTACGTGTGTTTTAATAATGTCATTTTCGATATGGTTGTATAAGTTAACTCTTTGGATCAGTTGAACCAGTTCTGTATTTTGAACTCCAGTTGTAAGGTTGAATTATATTTACATTTCATTTATTTAGCCTTGTAAATCCTTACTTAAAGGGTTTACGGCGCTGTAATTATTCCGAATATCTCGGGGTGTTACAGAATATGGTATCGGAGCTAAGATTCATGGATATCTTGGCAGTCGGGTTAGTTGGGTCTGTTTACGTTATTTGATTATTGGTCGTTTGTAACATCACTGCTGAGCCAGCATCGTCGTGTGGACCGTGGTTGTAAGTTTCCTAATCTCAAATACTACTGTTTTATTTAATTCATGTTTTGTGAACATTGATGGACTTTCTTTTAGAAAGTTTGCCCTGGATATTGAGTATTTGGGTTTACAGTATGTTGAGAGGAGGTCGTGTACGCGGACGTGGAAATATGAGACAGGAGGATTCAGCGTCTACCCCGGAGATATCTGCTAGTCGAACCGATTCCCATTCTGGAGGACAGCAGGGATCAGCAAATAATAATGCATATCCTAATGTGCTGGGAGTGCTTCAGCAGGTGGTTGCTCAGACAAACCAGTTTGCTCAAGTTGTTGATCGCATGCAAACGGCAATGGGACAGCAGCATAACGTGGATAATCGGGGAGACAAATGGCTTATTGAGGTGGTCAAATTGCACCCTCCGAAATTTGACGGTTCTGCTGAGACGCTTTCTTGGGATCACTGGCTGAAGGAGTTAGAGAAGATTTTTGCGGGGATTAACTTTCCCAACGACAGAAAGTTTCCGGTCGCCCAGTATCTTCTGACGGGGGAGGCTTTCGACTGGTGGGAGGCCATTCGACCTGAGGAGCATAATGTCGACTGGATGGAGTTCAAATTAATGATGGAAGCACAGTATTGTCCTCGCCCAGTTAGAGAGGCCCGAGTCCGGGAGTTTTTCTCACCACAAAATTCAGAAGCATCTGTGACAGACGTGATTAAGACTTTTAATCACCAGTTGACTTATGTACGCCACTTGGTCAGGACCGAGGCAGAGAGGATTTTTCATTTTGACATGCGGATGAAGCTGGAGATTCAGCAATATATGTCCGGATTTGAATGCACCACCCTGCGACAGTATCAGGACAAGGCATTGGCCTATGATATGAAAGAGGCGGCAGTAGAAAAATCAACGGAAGCAAAGAAGCATAAAGTGTCTGGCAACTTCACGGAGAATAAGAATAGTGGGCCCCGCAGGGGCCAGTCCTCATTTCATTCATCCAGGAGGCCTCCGCATCCTTCTCGAGGTAGAAAGAAGTTCTGGGCAGCACCGACCGTTTCAGACGTAGGGAAGAAATGTTATAACTGTGGCAAAGCGGGGCATGTTCGACGTGACTGTTTCGCACCTGCTGTGACCTGTTTCGAGTGTGGACAGGAAGGATATCGCGCAACATTTTGCATAAATGCGACTCGATCTTTTAGTACTCGCACTCCTGCACCGGTCCCGAAGGACACTAGTGTAAACCTGACGCAGCAAAGTGGTTTCCAGCAGCAGAATGTTGTGAAAAGAGAGGCATCCAGCGCTGGGTCCGTTCCTCCACGTATTTACGAGATGAAGAAGTCAGACGATCAGAACACAGCTGTTGCATCAGGTACGATTCATATCCTTTTGCAACCAGTTGGTGTCTTATTCGATTCAGGAGCTACACATTCTTTCATATCTTTGAACTGTGTTAATCGTTTGAAAATCTCGTGCTTGTATGATTGTGAACCTTATGTTGTGGGATTACGGAGCGGAGAGAAACTTGTGGGAACCTTAGAAACTAGAGATTTTCCAGTGACTATAGGAGGGAGAGATTGGCCATCAAATCTTATTGTAGTCGACATCCAAGGTGACGACTTAATTCTCGGAGACGATTGGCTCAACCATTGTGGAGCTATTCTGAATTACCGAAAGAGAGTCATTTCTATCATTGCTGATGACGGATCTGAACACTCATTCCGAGGATGGAGACTGGGAAGCTCGGGAAAATTGATCAAAGCAATGAAAGCCATGAAATTACTGAAGCAGGGATGTCATGGACTTTAGTGCTATGCCATGAGGAAAGAGGAAGGGGTAGAGCTCTCATCTATTCCAGTGGTGAATGAATTCTCAGATGTATTTCCTGACGAACTACCTGGGTTACCTCCGTAGAGAGAAGTGGAGTTCACTATCGAATTAGATCCTGGAGCCTCTCCTATTTCCAGAGCACCATACCGCATGGCTCCAACCGAGATGTATGAACTAAAGAAGCAACTCGAGGAATTATTACAGAAGGGTTATATTCAACCTAGCGTTTCTCCTTGGGGAGTGCCCGTTCTCTTTGTCCGGAAGAAAGACGGATCCCTCCGATTATGTATTGATTACAGGGAACTCAACAGAGTGACAATCAAGAATAGGTATCCTATACCTCGGATCGACGACTTGTTTGATCAACTGCAAGGGGCAAGGGTATTCTCGAAGATTGACTTGCGATCAGGATACCATCAGTTGAGAATTAAGGAATCGGATATACCAAAGTCTCGCCGGATCCTGACGGCATTATGAATTTGTAGTGATGCCATTTGAACTTACCAATGCTCCTGCGGTATTCATGCAATTGATGAATCGGGTATTCTTAGAATACTTGGATAAATTTGTGGTCGTCTTCATCGATGACATCTTGATATATTCGAAAGACACAGAGGAGCACGCTGAGCATTTGTGTGTGGTTTTGAGAATCTTGAGGAAGGAACAGCTGTATGCAAAGCTTTCCAAATGCGAGTTCTGGCTTAGGGAAGTAACTTTCCTTGGGCATGTGATATCAGCTGACGGAGTTCAAGTTAAGATTGAACATCAGAGACCTGCCGGAATGTTGAACCCACTTCTGATTCCTAAGTGTAAGTGGGAGTATTTATCGATGGACTTTCTCACCAGTATGCCAAGGACCAAGATGGGAATGAGTATGATTTGGGTGATAGTTGATCGATTAACCAAGTCAGCTCATTTCCTGGGTATTAAAGACACTTGGGGACCCGGGAGATTGGCACGAGTATTTATTACAGAGATAATCCGATTGCATGGAACGCCGAAGACCATAATTTCGGATCAAGATGGCCGCTTCATGTCGCACTTTTGGAAGGCAGTTCATAGGGCTCTGGGGACTGAGCTTAACTTTAGCACGGCTTATCATCCTCAGACGGACGGTTAGTCCGAAAGGACTATTCAGACAGTAGAAGACATGCTTAGAGCTTGTGCCTTGGATTGGTCAACTGACTGGGAAGTTCACTTGCCGTTGATTGAATTCACATATAACAATAGTTGGCATGCTTCTATTAAGATGGCACCGTTTGAAGCTTTGTACGGGAGAAGATGTCGATCACCCCTGTGCTGGGATGAGTCTTCGGAATTGATCGGGACGGAGCCAGAATTGATAGTCCAGACTCAAGAGAAGATAGCTTTGATTCGGGAAAGATTGTTGACCGCCCAGAGTCGACAGAAGTCTTATGCAGATACGCGTCGTCACCTGCTAGAGTTCGACGTTGGGGACCACATACTATTGAAGGTGTCTCCTACATGGGGAATTTTCCGTTTTGGGAGAAAAGGTAAGCTTAGTCCGAGATATATCGGACCATTTGAGATCCTCGAGAGAGTTGGGGACTTAGCATACAGGGTGGCCTTACCACCATCGCTGAGTCATGTTCACAACGTGTTTCACGTATCCCAATTGCGGAAGTATGTACCAGATCCCAGCCATATTATTGATTTCGACGAGATCGAGATAGCTAATGATGTCACCTTCGAAGAGAGACCAATCAAGATACTCGAGAGTCGAGTCAAACAATTGAGAAATAAACCGATCTCCTTGGTAAAAGTTTAGTTGTCTCGACATGGAGTCGAAGAAGCAACTTGGGAGACGGAGGATAGTATGAAGTCGAGATACCCGGAATTATTTTCGTTTTAAGTTTCGGGCCAAAACTTCTTTTTAGAGGGGTAGTATGTAATGCCCGGATAAATGGTGTATTCACCTTGTACTCGACCTTGTATTATTTCGACTACGTGATGTTATAAATCGTAGATTGGTTTCCCGTATTCGTGCCCTTATGTTTTTATATATCTTCAACATTTCATGCATGATTCTGCACGTACTTACGTACGCTACGGCGTGGGGGGACCGGATGGAGATTGCCAGCATGAACCTGGACGGTTTTCCAGCACATGCAAGTCAACGGCTTAACGTACGCTAGAAGAAGATTTTAACGTACGCTAAGGTCATATATGTTACGTACGTAACACCTATAGGATAACGTATGTAAGCGTATGGCAGAAACAGTCCAGCGAGCTCTGGCCGAGCGTTAACGCACGCTAATGTTCTAGTATAGTGTACGCTAACCATGTTACGTACATAATGGGCCTTGGTTAACGTACGTAATGGTTTAAAAATCTATTTATAGGACCCGACCCTCATCTCATTTCCCACTCTTACCTTGGCCGATTTTTGTGTTCTTGAGACTATCCCTCACCCCATAGTCCTCATATCATCATCTACATCCGATTTTGGGAAGCCTAGACCGTGTGATTTGGTGATCAAGCTTCCGGTGAAGAGTTTATCCAAGATTTTCTTTGTCTCTTAAGGTATGTTAACTCTCCACCAAGATGAAGACTTTGTTCTTAGTTGTATTATGAGCTTCTTCCTGAGATTATTGAGCTTGTTTCATCATAATGAATCCAATACCATGTTTGAAAGGATTTTATTGGTTGAATTAAGGTTTCCATGGTTAGAGTTAAGTCATAATCTTCACCAACCTTAAGGATGAAATTTCTGAGATTTAACACCTTGATGATCCTTTCGTAACACTCTTTTTATGGACAAATGTAAGGATTACCCCCGTGTTTGATGAAATTGTGTATTTGTACATAGAGTGTGTTTGATTATAACACTTGCCTTGATGAACTTGTGTAAATCTTCTTAGAGGAGTAGAACCTTGATAGGATTATTGGAACAACCATTTGAATGAAGATTTTATTAATAAAATCATCCACGAAAGAACTAGAATCGCAGAGACGAATTAGCCTAGAACTAGAATGAACATGATTATCTCATAATATTCGATTTAGCCATCGAACCGAACCTTCAAGTAAGAATCGGAATTTGAGTTTGGATTTTGGAACATAATGATATTTTGAATGTTCTTGAAACTTTAGATGCCAAACCTTGTGTTCCACTACCATCTCATGAATTCGCAAGTCTTTTTCCAAGCGTAGCACTCGTCGGAAAATAGAACCAAGAACCGATTCTCCATTATCGATAATTCGTTTATAACTTTAGACATTCGGGACTCATACGTAAGTTTCGGGAAGATTATTGAAATTCTTGTTATTACCTTGTACAAGGTGATAGATCGAGGGGCGGTGACCTCCGGACGAGTGACATTTGTGGGAGTATTTAAATTCTTTCCATCTTGAGGCAAGTATCGTATTTTAATCTTATTGATATTGTATTGTTGATCATGTGTACGATTTATTCGTGTTGTTGAACATGAGATTATATTCTTTGAGTTGTCATGATATTTACATCGATGAACGTGTTGATTTGCATATGTGTATGCATAATGGTATTGTTTGTGTTATAAATGATCCGAGGGGATCACGAGGATCTATGCTGAGGGCGCTGGATCGAATGTCCACCATGCGTTGGTCCGACGGGATCATCATGGGGATCTATGCTGAGGGCACTGGATCGTTGGACGGGTTTTTCACCATGCGTTGGTCCGACGGGATCATCATGGGGATCTATACCAAGGGCGCTGGATCATTGGATTACCCTGTACTGTATTGATGGAATCGTGAGGGTTCACATCGTTGGATTCCGATGACGGAAGTCCGTTTTGTATGTTTATGATGCATTGATGATTTATGTATTATGATACTTGTATTAGCATTGTTTTGCTAACCCCTTCGGGGATGGACATTGTTTTGATGTTCATTTAGCCGAGGAGCAGGGAAGCAACCACAGTACCGACAGGACGATGAAATGGCTCTGTGATGTGGTTGATGTTTATTGTTATTGTGATTTGTCTTCTTGGTTCACTTTAGTACTCGAGTACGTGTGTTTTAATAATATCATTTTCGATATGGTTGTATAAGTTAACTCTTTGGATTAGTTGAATATTTTGAACTCCAGTTGTAAGGTTGAATTATATTTAAATTTCTTTTATTTAGCCTTGTAAATCCTTACTTAAAGGGTTTACGGCGCTGTAATTAATCCGAAGATAATATTAAAGCATTATTAATGAAAGGAAATTCAAACCCGTCTGACAATTTCAATAAGTCCAATATTACAAAACATCTCCAAAGCATCAATAACATAAGCGTACTCGAGTACTGGAAAATAACCATAAAACGAAAATAACATAATCCACATCACTGAGCCACTTCATCGTCATGTCGGTACTGTGGCTGCTTTCCCGCTCCTCGACTACCTGAACATCAAAACAAATGTCCACCCCCGAAGGGGTTAGCAAAACAATGCTAGTACAAGTATCATAATACATAAATCATCAATGCATCATAAAACATATAAAACGGACTTCCGTCATCGGAATCCAACGATGCGAATCCTCACGATTCCATCAACACAATACAGGGTAATCCAACGATCCAGCGCCCTCGGTATAGATCCCCATGATGATCCTGTCGGACCAACGCATGGTGGAAAACCCGTCCAACGATCCAGCGCCCTCAACATAGATCCCCATGCACTACCAATGTTTATACTTTAGCCGACAGTAAAAAGTCGTCGGCTAAAGTCGAAAGTCGTCGGCTAAAGTGGTCAGCTGTCGGCTAAAAGTCGGTCGGACGAGGTCGGTCGGCTAAAGTTTAGCCAACAGCTAATAGGGAAGGTCGTCGGCTAAAATCGAACTTTAGCCGACGATTACACGGTCGTCGGCTAAAATAATACCAGTTTTAGCCGACGGATACATAGGCGTCGGCTAAAATGTCGAGTTTTAGCCGACGGTAAATGCTGTCGTCGGCTAAAACCTATACACTTTAGCCGACGGCAACTTTGTCGTCGGCTAAAACTATTCACTTTAGCCGACGACTACGTCGTCGGCTAAAGTTTTATTTTATTTTTTTAATTAAATACTTTAGCCGACGGTCTGTGCAAATGCCGTCGGCTAAAGTCCAGTGAAAAAAAAATTCAGATTTCGAAATCACCAAACCTGTTCAGATAACCTGTTATTCCAAATGTACAATACACCACCATACATCACAATCAACATAAATCAATTACGAAAAGCATAATTTAAATACAAACCATATCAACATGTCATGTAGCAACATCAACAAAATCAATAAACAGCAACATTAACGAACACGAGTCTAAACAAAAAACATTTAGCAAAAGAACTACTACAATGACAACTAAAATCCTCAAAGATCCGTCAAATTCTTAAAGATAGAAGAAGGATTACTACCGTCTTGCATGTCGTCGTCCCGAGGCTGTGAAGAAGAGGGGGGTGTTTGTGAATTGAAGAATTGAGGTGGTGGTGGTACCGAAATTCCCGATTGACACACGGTCTGACTCAATGACATCATATACTGCATCATGGCCTGCTGCTGAGCTAACATCTCTTGTTGAACCTTCCTTTGTTCCTCTTGGAATTTCTGGAACTGGTCTTGAGACTTCCTTTGCTCCTCAGCTCGGAGCTCCCTCTCGATCCTCAATTGCTCCTCCAAATAGGCCTTTTGAGTGTCGCCCCTTTGATTGCGCTGAAACCCTGTAGTATTCTTCAATAATCCGGTGCCTTCAGCTCCCATCATCGGCGTCCGGTGATGACTCCCTTTAGGAGGGTAAATGGTAGCCCACACCCTTGCCCTAATGTAGGGATCGGCCTGATCGATCTCTCGGCGTGCTAACTCGAGACCAGTCTCGTCCAAATCCGGATGCTCCTCCCTCGCCATCTCTATCAACATCCTCTCAGAATCCTCAGTCACTCTCTCCTAATTAAGTGGGAACAAAAAAAGTAACCGAATATTAATAAAGTTCAGAGGTAAAGACTGATAGCAGTATTAAAATTGTTAGGATATATTTACTACTTACAAGTCTATCCGGATAGTTAGGATATGCCTTGTGAGTCACGTAGACAGAGGCATTCACCACATTTTCATCAGAAGTGGCCTCGTGCGAAACTCTCGCTAACGACCGCGAACCTGAACTGTGGTGCTCCATCAAACCCTTACGGTTAACAGTGTTGGTTGAACTGCTCGCCTACACATAGAAACATGTAATTTTCATTTAACAAGGCAAAAAACTACCACAAGTAAGTTTCATATATGTTACATATCTTTAAACAACAATAGCATTACGAAAATATTTAGAGCTCGATTACATATAATATAGTCCGGGTCGCTAAAATGTGCGCATAGCCATCTCCACTCGTACTCCCGATACTTGAACTCCTCTGGAGTAGCCTCACGAGAATTACCCCAAGCTGACCAAAACATGTGTAGCTCATTTTTCCAAGATTTGTATCTATAAAAAATATTTATAAATAATAATCAAACATTAGTCAAATATATTTGTAAAGTATTTTGTAAATTTCATGTATTTATTTGCTGTGATTTTGTGTTATTGTTTTATTCTAATTCATAATGTTATTTGTTTAATATGTTATTCATAAATAATCTGTTGTGTGTATACAGTTGTTATTATGCAGTTGAATGTTAAGATTTAAGTTTAGTGATTATGTTACATGTCATTTTATATTTATTGTTTGTGTATGATTATATAATATTAATGTGTTACTTTTATTATTTTTATGTATAATTAATATTATAATATTTTATGTATATTCTAAAAGTGTATGTTATAATACTCATAATTACAAGTAAATTAGAATGTTTACCATGTTTAAATTTATCAATCAAATTACCTTCCATTTATACAAGTTGTGAATTTTAAATTATAAATTATTATGTATTAATAAATAAATTATAAAATATTTGACAAATACATATTTTTAACAATAACTAAAATGATGCAAAAATTAGTCGAGTAATTACTCAACTACGTATTGTGAAAATTACTTACTTGGTTGTTTGCACCTCATCACACCAAGTATGTAGTAGGAAAGAAGGAACCTCAAACCAAACCTACAATTAGCATATAATATATATTACTAATTTTTTTCGAATTTAAATACACAAAGTAGCTTTCGGAATTGAGAAAAACTTACCGACATAGCATTGTTCAATGCATCATTCACACTTTGTGGCACATCCTTCCACTCAACCCACAATACCGGAATTCTATCGTGTATGACAAACCCAACATTACGACAATATGCCGTACAAGCAACCGAAGCCAAAATGGGTCGTCGATACTTTTCATCTACTGCTATCTTGTGACGGCCATTTTTTAAAACATATGCGTCAAGTGCTAGACCCTTCGATGGGCCACGAGTCTTCTTCTTCTTTTTTGGTTCGTCTTCGGTACGACCCCCCTCATTATCAAGCTCCGCAAGCGACGCGTACAACTTCGTCTTAGATATCCGACATGTTCGCCAAATTATTTTCTCAGGCCACGCCTGGAACACATACGCCTCCGTCGGGTTAACCAAGCTATATGGCCGGCGGACTCCTTTCTCATCGACCCCTGGAATCGACGGTACCATAGAGGGCATAAATAGAGTCGACGGAGGACCGGAAGGCACCTCAGATGACGTGCTCGGTGTAGATCGGCCGCTCCCAGATGTAGTAGGAGGAGAGGGAATGCGGTGTATAGGAGGCATACGAGGCTGAGTCATCTCGACAGTAGTGGGAGTCGTCCGTGATCTCGGAGTCTGATACGATAAGCGCCTCGCAATAGTATGTGCGTCATCCATAGGATACAAGTTCCCATCCTTAAACTTCAGTCCACTATTCTCTATTAGCCCACGTATGCGACTGTTACTTTCATCCAAATATTTACCGACAGGATCAGCACGATTGGAAGCTGCGGAACTATCCCCCGACTCCGGAGTCTTCGATTTTTTCTTACCACATGCTAGTCTCTTAATTTTGTCCATTTCACCTGTACAAATTCAACCACATAAATTAATTCTTTTTATACATAAACCCTAAATAGAATATGCAATTCAAGCTTAGAGCAACTACACATCACTTCACAAGAAACACAGACAAACGCAAACTAGCACAACCAATAATAAAAAGTAAGCAAGAGGACCAGCAAACATAAAGAGCCCAACTTATTAATCAAGATAAATTCATAGCTCAGTAGAAAATATATAACTAAGTTGAAAAATTTGAGACTTGGTGTGAAATATAGCAAGATGTGCTGAACTGATGAACATATACATTCTAAAACTATTGCTTTGAGTCAATCGTTGAGATCTTCCAGAAGAATCAAGGAATAAGGTTACTAGACAAGTAAATGAAAGCTGCACCAAATTACGCCATCAAGCATCTGAGTGATGATTCAATAATGATAAAAGTGACAAATTCAAATGCAGAGAGGCCTTGACCATATATTCACTATCACTCACGAAAATTCCAGTTTAGAATATGTATTTAATTCGTAAAGAAAAAAAGAACATCGGTTTAGATTCTTTCCATGCTAACAGATCCCACATCTCTAATCCCAGTGTCCGCTCTAAGGCGGACGGTGTCATACAGTAGACGCCTTGATGTTCGGCAAAAGATCATCATCTTGTTTGCATTTATAAGCATTCAAAAATTCTGAATCTAACAAAAATTGCAACTCATTAAATGGCACATTTTCAATTAGACGGCTTTCAAACTCTCCTTGAATTTGGTAGAACAGATCGCTCATTATCAAATTCTCCAACTCTTGTCCGCCACCGAAATTACTAACTCAAAGATTAAAGGAGATAAAGAAAAGGAACCTTTATCTAGAGACATAAGCATAGGAAGTATCTTATCAATGCAAAAGCGAACTCTTCGCACAATTCTGAAATAATGATACTCTTAGCTTCTGGAAAGCTGAGATTATCAATCGGTCGTCTGGACATATCATTATAACAAAGGAGAGCTAAAATCACTAGATTAAATCCCCAAGAAGAACAAAAATATTAAGAACTGTGAACACCCGAATGTTTTCATATAGATGGTCTGCAAATTACATAAAAACATTGTGAAGTGATAATGACACAACACCATATACACTAATATTTCTTCAGGAAAAAAACCAATATTAAGAACTGTAACTACTTTTAACTATAAACAATTAGCATAACATAACTACATGTTGAGAGACGGGGTACCTGAGTGCCAAGGATTTTGGCAGTATTGTAGCTCCTGGGGGAATCTTGAAACGATTTCTTCTTCCGCTTGAACCCCAGCAGCGCTCCGCCAAAATTACGAGGGTTCCAGACGGAGCGGCGGGACGACGGTTGCCGGTGGAGCGGCGGGACGAAAGGGAAAAGACGAAGGGGAAAAGGGTTCCAGGCGGTGCGGCTGAGATGTCGGCTGAGACAAAAGAGGAAAAGGGAAAAGGAAAAAGACGAAGGGGAAAAGGGAAAAGACGTCAGCCTGTTACGTTTTTTTTATATATAAGGGTATTTTGGCCGACGACAGTGGACATCGTCGGCTAAACTTGAAAGCTTTAGACGACGGTAACAGTCGGCTAAAATAAAAAAACGAGCCACGATGACACGGGCCGTGTCGAACGGCTCGAACGGGTTGCATGTCCATAATGTTTTTGGAAATATAGACCACTAGGACACGGGCCGTGTTAATTGACACGGTCCGTGTTAATTGACACGGGCCGTGTCACTTTAGGCGACAACAACCGTCGGCTAAAATAGATCCCAAAAAAAATATATGTATATACTTTAGCCGACAGCTGTCGTCGGCTAAAACCTTATATAATTAAATTATATATATATATATATATATATATATATTTAACTATATATATATATATAATAAAAATTAAAAATATCTACACTTTAGCCGACGGCTGTCGTCGGCTAAAGCCCAATTTATCATTTTTTATATAATTAAATTATATATATATATATATATTTAACTATAAATATATATATAATAAAAATTAAAAATATCTGAACTTTAGCCGACGGCTGTCGTCGGCTAAAGCCCACTTTATCATTTTTTATATAATTAAATTATATATATATATATAACTATAAATATATATATTAAAAATTAAAAATATCTACACTTTAAAGCCCAATTTATCATTCTTTTATATAATTAAATTATATATATATATATATTTAACTATAATTAAAAATATCTACACTTTAGCCGACGACAGCCGTCGGCTAAACTAAATTTCCAAAAAAAACATGACCAAATGGCTAAACTAATTTATATTCTTGGAATTTAATTATAGATAATATATTTATGTATATTATTTGAAATTTATATAATTAAAATAAATTATATAAACTAAATTGGAATTTAAACTAAATTTTATATTATTTATATACTTTAAATGAAATTGCCGTCATGGCTAAAGTATTTATTTATTTATAAATTAAATTTTATATATATAAATTTGAATTTAATTATAAATATATATATATATATATGTATATTAATTTATATAGTTTTTATATAATTATATTTTATATATATTTATATTTGTTTTTTATATAATATTAATAGTTTATATATTTATACTTGTTTTATTATAAATAATTATATATATAAAAAATAAAAAATCGTAATAATATCAATTTTGATTCGTATAGCGGCAAACAACAATCAATATTTAAGGAACTTTTACAAATAATATGATATGTCCTTCTAAGGTTCGTAGTCGAATCACCACTTGAATCTGCCTCTCGTGCCGGAGTTCATAATCGGCAAAGATATGTCCGAACTCGTCCTCATCATCTTCATCGAGTGCACGTAATTCATCTGTACCTACCTCTATGAACCCACGTTCTTCGCCATGTAGCCGAACAACTCGACCTTCTACAACATTATTCAGTAGTATTGTGGAGGATCGTGGAATATTAGTTGTATCTGGCTCTTGATATGCCTCGTTGTAATCCTTATCGACTGCTTGTCCAAGTGTAGCCGCACTATATATATTTCTCGTAGCCACATGATTTACGATCTTCCATGCTCCTTTTTTACCAAGTCATCGAGGTAGTAAACTGGTTTAGCAGATGTTGCAAAAACAAAAGGATCACTTTCATACCAACTTGTAGAAGTATCAACAGATAATAGTCCATAATTATCCTCCCTTTCGATTTGAGGATTTGTATCAAACCACCTACACTTGAACAAGTAAACTGTCAAGCTTTCTCCATAAATTAGTTCCACTACTTCGAGAAGAACACCGTAATATCCACCGTCAATCATAACCCCAGAATTTTGACACCTCCTTCTTTGATCTCTGTCGATACATACAAATGTCACACCATTTACCTTCGCTATTGAATAAACTCTATATGTAACAGGCTTCATGGAAAGAAGCATCAACTCACGTGACCACATCGGGTGGCCATCACTTTGTATGTGCGTCATCTGGATATTAATTAAGGTGAATGTCGTGATTAAGTAAATTATGTAAGCAAAATAAGTAAACAGTAATTAAACACTTACCCATTGTCCGAAATAATCAGCAAATGTTTCATTGTGGAATCTAATGTCTCCATTCACAGCATCACATGAAAGGTGAATGTCTTTCCAATATTGAACTTCTGGACAGTTAAGTAATATCCACCAATGTGCAATTCGTAGCTCGTAAGGTTGTAAATGACTGTCAGGTAATCTTCCTTGAACTTCAACTTCGCTGGTGATGATGGAGAGATTAAATTGCACTGGAATTATTGACATAGGCTCGGGTGTGGGATCCACCGCGCCTAAATAGAACTTGGTATATGTTACACACTCCCATGCAAGATATGCTTCGGCGATACATCCTTCTGGTGCAGACTTATTAGTCACAGAGTCCTTATACTCACCAAGTTGCCTTTCTATTGGAAACATCCACGTGTAGTGGACCGGGCCTGTTAGTAAAAGTTGGCAAGGGAGATGGATCATGAGGTGAGGCATGAGATCAAAAAAATTCGGTGGGAAGATCCTCTCAAATTTGCATAAGATATAAATGATCTCCTTTTGCATGAGCCGGAGATATGACTTCCTTACTTCCCTAGTGCATAAATTTTGAAAGAACCTGGATAACGATACACAAGGCTCGACCACCTGTTTGGACAAGTATAGTCGAATAAAGACAGGAAACAAACGTTGTAAGAGGATATGACAATCATGGCTCTTCAGTCCAGTTAACTTGTTCTCCTTGAAGTTAACACACCTCCCTATATTTCCAGCATATCCTGTGGGATACCTTGCAGCCTTCATCCACGAAAAATCTCACCTTTTGCTCGGGGTGACGGTGTAAGCGACTTTCGGCATTTTGTGTTTCCCCTTCCCTTCCTTCAACCACAAATGTTTTCTAATGTTCATTTCTTTTAAACCAATGCGTGCCTTAGGTCGTCTTTAGTTTTCCTTCCCAACATAACACCGTACCGACAACACTTTCACAAACATTTTTTCTATGTGCATCACATCTAGGTAGTTCCTAATCGACAACTTACTCCGGTAAGGTAGATCCCGAGAAAATACTTTTGTGGGACCAATACTTATACTGTCGAGTCTTTCAAGAGTTGCCGCTACTATATCGGGATGGTTGCTCAACCGCCCAAAATCATACTCATTCAAAGACGGCCAAAATTTCTCACTACCCACTCCGTGGTGGATCACCAACCTCTTCCGTCCCATCAAATGCCGCAAAGATTCGTGCGCCTGAACATCCGTCCTCTCAAGCCATATACGGTGACGCATTCGATAACCTTCCGACAATGATACCTTGCGCAATCGCATTCAAGCACACTTGGACATCCTCTATATCCACTAATAACAGATCCTGACAAAGATCCCATACGCAGAAAATCACCGATGGTACCGTACACATAGCACGTAAGTAGAACATCTCATGTGAGTAAGCTGTACGTCGGATGACCTTGCTCCCACAACAAGTTCAGCTCCTCTATCAAAGGTCTCAAATAAACATCAATACACTTTCCGGATACCCGGGGCAGTACTAAGAGAGTCAACATATTATACTCCTTCTTCATGCACATCCATGGAGGAAGGTTGTAAGGAACCATTACCACCGGCCATATACTATACGAAAGGCTCATGTTGCCAAAAGGGTTGAATCCATCAGATGCAAGTCCGAGTCTTACATTTCGGACATCTGATGCAAATCCTGGAAACTCCCTATCTATATGCTTCCAAGCCTCTCCATCATAAGGGTGTATCATAATATCCTCGTCAGTCACCCGAGGCTCAGCGTGCCATCTCATCGCCTTGGCTGTGTGAGGAGACATGAAAAGCCTCTCCAATCTATCCTTCAGAGGGAAATACCAAAGAACCTTCATAGCTTTCTCTTTACCAGAAGGAGTGAACTTATACCTCTCTGTGTCACATACCGTACATCTATTTAGATCTTCATTAGGCTTTCCCCAAAATAAAGCACAATCATATATGCATACGTGGATCTTGATGTACGATAGCCCAAGACCTTTTAGGATACGTCTCATTTTACTGTGATTACTAGGAAGATGATGACCTTCTGGGAGCATTTTCCCTGTAAGTTCCAAATAATCATCCACAGCTTTAATCGAGGTTTTGTTCTCCACCTTGACTCTCATAGTCTCTGTGACACTATCAAGACCCGTCATGTGACACCCAGGATAAAGAAGAGTCTGTTGGAGCTGGATTAGCTTGTTGTATCTATCAAGAGAAATTGTGTTAACGGGTATCAATGTAGGCGTTCGGATGACTGCTTGATCAGCTACATGGTATTCTTGACCTTCAGCCGATACGTCCCTATCGTAATAACCAAACACGTCGTCAATCAACCGTCTTGTGGGGTCATTGGATGTGCTACCACTGTACTGTCCGTGATCATGGGGAATAATTGAATTCGATCTTTCACCGTGGTAAATCCAACATGTATATTTATCCTAAAATCCATTTTTTTAAGTGCTCCCATACGACATCAAGTGTAAAACAGTACATATCGCTGCAGCATTTACATTTATTGCAAGGACAGTAATGAATCATACTATCATTATCATGTTCCTTCACAAATCGAATAAACCCTCGCATTCCATCTATGACCCTTGGATCCCATTTTTGCAGACCAATCCAACTTTTATCCATCCTATAACAAAAATAACAACAATATTATACATCGTATTTATCAAGAGCATACAAAAATTATGACTAAATCATCATATATATAGCTCGAATTCAAGATGTCAAATCCATATATATATATATATATATATATATATATATATATATATATATATATATATACACACACACACACCAAGAAATATTCGAGAAAACGAACTAATAATTCTAAAACATTTTCATAATCATCCAAATAGATATATTATATGCGTAATATAATTATAACTGATATTAAAATTCAATAAAGTACATACCTTCAATATGATTTCTTGAATGATCAAACCAGAGAAAATTACTGTTTTTCGTTTTCTTGTTATGTAATTTCCGAATGTGTTGTAAATGGTCTCTTCAAGTGTTAGATGGTGATATATTTTGCACAAAAAAACATGAAAGACTTTAGCCGACGATATGTCGTCGGCTAAAGTATACTAGCCGTCGGCTAAACTTTACTTTAGCCGACGGCATGTCGTCGGCTAAAGTATACAAGTCGTCGACTAAACTACAAAACTTTAGCCGACGACTAAGCTGGACTTTAGCCGACCAATAGTAAAGTCGTCGGCTAAAGTAGTTTAGCCGACAACAAGTTAGCCGTCGGCTAAACTTGCTGACTTTAGCCGACGACTTCCGCCGGCCGTCGGCCGTTCTCCGGCGAGTCGTCGGCTAAAGTGTTATTTTTGGTAGTGATGATGATCCCGTCGGACCAACGCATGGTGGACATTCGATCCAGCGCCCTCAGCATAGATCCTCATGACCCCCTCAGATCATTTACAATATAAACCATGCAATCATGCATATACAAATGCATTTCATTATGTTCATCAATACAAACAATTAATAATGAATACTACGACAAATCAAGAAATTAATCTCATACTCGACAACATGAACAAAACCGTATGCATGATCAAAGTTCCAATATAAATCAAACTCAAAATAAGATACTTGCCTCGAAAATGGCAAGAATAAAATACTCCAACGAATGTCACGAGTCTGTATGCCACCGCCCCTCGATCGAACCCTATGCAAGGCTCGGACCTTGTTCAAAAATAGATACAAGGAACTTAACATACTACCCGATACTAACGTACGATCATCGAATAATTTGATTAGAATCGAAAAATAGTGACATAAGGCCGGTTCATGGTTAGCATATTAGATGAGATCTGAACCGGAAATGATAATACACTTCATGAGAGTTGAACGATCATTTCGGAGGTGAAGTGCCGATGCTTATGAGTTCAAGGGTTTACAAGACATTAAAGTTTTCGGGTTTAAATATGGGATTCAATTCCAAATTCGCATAATTTCGGCTATGATGATTTTCCACCAAACGTTACTCAAGATGACAAGCATGCTCAAGCATTACGCAAGGAAAACGATACTACGGTGATACGGGTTGAGTTCAAAGACATGGCCGATTTATCATCCTTAAGAACATGAAGAATATTGTCAAAACAAATTCCTCTAACATACATGAATTTCATCAGTGGAACATCGAAGGAGTTCATAGAATCTAACTAAAATCATGCTCATTATTCCAACGAATTAAGGATACTAAGGTTTTCATCCACCGAGGCTAAATCAATACTCTAAGTAATGGAAGAAAAACAAGGTATAATCAGGTTCTAATCTCCAAAATATGGTGCTGGAATCAAAAGATCTTTAACTAGTCCAATGATTTCCTAAACAAGTTCAAAACATAGCTAAGAACATAAATTCTAGCTTGGTGAATCATAACATACCTTAAACAGAAGGATAAGTTGGAATACTTGATGAACTCTATGCCCAAAAGCTAGAACACCGATCCTCAAAGCCCCTTCATCCTCAATGATGTGTTAGGGAGCTGATATGAAGGTTGAAGATGGAGAGGGTAACTCTCAAAGTCGCGGAATTATGTTATGGGTTGAAGTGAAAGTCTGGAAATGAAGGAGGGTGTTGTCCTATATATAGAAAATGGTTATTAGCGCGCGCTACTCCTTCAAATTAGCGTGCGCTAACGGGCTATCAGTCTGCCGACTCTGACGTGTCTCGGTATAGCATACGATAAACAGCCTTACGTGCGCTAAAATCAACGATTAGCGTACGTTAACCACTACTTATAGCGTGCGCTAACGACTGAACGAAAGATCACTGACCTCACTGTACTAGACTTAGCGTGCGCTAGCCTCGTAACATTTGCATGCGCTAAACACCGTTGACTCGACTCTCCCAGAAAGTCGTCCAGGTTCATCCCAACATAATCCCTACGAAATCCGCGGCCTGATCTCACCTACCAACCTGTCTTATTCATGCTGACTACGTGTAGCGCGCGCTACAACTCATACATAGCATACGCTAGTTAACTCAATTAGCGCGCGCTAATGCTAAGATATTAGCGTGCGCTACAAGTGCACAAAAATGCCAGTATGAACAACATGCATGAAATCATACGCTCAACAACACAGGATTATGGAATACGGAGGAAAATACTCAGATCAAAATGAAATAAATACAGTATCACTGTTGGGATTCGGTGCCTAAAACGAAGGCCCAGCGGAAGCGGTAAAACGAAAATTAATTCGATCCGAATCCCTACGAGGATCGATCGAGCTACGTATATACGAATATATAAACGAAAAGCAATAGTCGTAAGAAACTAACCCTCGAAGTCCGTTGATTAAATGGTGACCTTCTCTTGAGCTATTCCCCAAGCTTTGATTGATCTCTACGAATCCAATCCGCTCCAAGCTCTTGAACGATCCAACGCCGAAAGCACCGCGTCTCTACTTGCCACGCGCCGGAAAAATGATCGGAACAGCAACACTCGATTAACCTCTAAGGTTACGGCTAGAATCAAGTGATGAAGCTTTTATTACTACACTCTAAGTGTATAATATCTCTCTCTCAATGTATCTTGAATTTTCTCCAAGAAAACTCAAGAACAAAAGTGAAGAAAATGATGAAGACTTGAAAAATGATTTTCTCTCTCACTTGTGCAAAGCTCACGGCTGGAATGGCATATGAAGCAAGTGAAGGGAGTCTTCATTATATTCTTATTCAACTACCCAAAATCTCCTACTTTAGACAATATCACCAAAGGGGTGATATTTGTCCCCTTGATTGGTCACAAGTCCACCACACTAGAAAGTGTAGACCAAGACTGGGGTGGCCATCTAGAAGTAGAGATGTTAAACGGGCTAGCCCTAGCGGTTCCGGGCTAGCCCTAGCGGGCTTCGGGCTAAACGGTCCGGGCCAAAAAAGCCCGTATTTAAACTGGCTAGGAAATATCGGCCCTAACCCTAACCCTAACGGGCTTCGGGCTAAACGGGCTAAACGGGCTAAACGGGCTAAATATTTAAAAATCTATTTTTTATTTTTTTATAAGTCATAAACCAAAAAAAACAGTAACAATATATTTTATATATATAGTAACAAATATACTATAATAAATATAAAAAAAATACACTTTTATGTATATCACATATATATATATACACACTATATTAACAAATACAGTAATAATATATATTATATATAATATTTATATATATTACATATATAAATATTAATATATATTATATATAATATTAATATATGCTATATAAATATAGTATTACTATAAGTTGAAATTAATAATATATATATATATATATACACACATATATCGGGCTTCGGGATAGCCCTAGCGGGTTTCGGGCTAGCCCTAACGGGCTTCGGGCTAAACGGTCCGGGCCAAAAAAGCCCGGATTTAAACGGGCTAGGAAATATCGGCCCTAACCCGGTTTTTTGGCGGGTTAAACGGGCCAGCCCGCCGGGCCCGAGCCCGTTTAACATCTCTATCTAGAAGGAATCGGATGAGTTTGATTCGTTTCGGACTCCCTGTGAGTCCAAACAGATAAACTCTTATTCTGTTCCAATGTACTTGTGTCGATTAATTAATCCAATCAATTAATCACATTAAATAGATAATAACATAATTAATTTCTCCAAGAAATAATTATATTTATGAATTAAATTAATCACCCAGTAATTTATTTAATTCATTAGGCCGTAAATTAATTTATCCAATAAATTAATTTAGACATCCAATGTCCCAATAAATTAGATATCCAATATCTAATATTTATAATGAGAGAACAAGCTCGATTCATTCCGTCGTCAATCCTAATGCGCGACTCTGTAGGTCCGTCTCAGTCAGCAATGGGAGGAACCAAAGAGTAGTAGCACTACCTAGCCAGTCTGGTGGCCTACACTGTACCCCGACTGAGAACGAATGATTGGGATCATTCAAGAACCATTCTGTCGTGAATACCAGTAAACGTATAAACCCTTCTTTCTAATGTCCCGATCAAGTTATAGGGTCACGGTCAGTCAAACCCCATATGTACTTGACGCTATACATGCGTTAATGCAAATCGAGATCATCGAGCTCTTGTGTATCTAATACAGCCAGCTCCAATGCTTTGGCCAAAGACTTATGATCTCATCTGCCAATAACCGCATAGGACATATAACCCCTTCACTAACAGGAGAAAGAATTCTATCTTGGTATTCAGTAGGACCTGCTACTTGCCCATCAAGATGCACGTCGAGGTTGACCCCCGTCTTCCGGTTTATAGGGTCGAACTACTCTAATGAAAATTTTGATGTCACAAGCACATCCCTACTAAATCCTCAAGTCGAAGGTTCACGAATACCTATCACAACCTTTCGATTCCGTCATTGACTGTCCGGGAGTGAAATCCGTGTGACGAATCGAGGGTGAGTCGGTTCGAGTATACTAATCCAATTAGCATACCTATAACGTGTGCTCCCACTAACCATTAGCATTCGACAGGCACTCTCCTTGTCAAAGAACACGTCATACAAGTCTTCAAATAAACTTAACGCCCAGTCAAGTTTCATCGACTTGCGAACGATTAAGTATTTGAGCTATAAACCTTTCCAGTGCCGACCCCCTTATCCAATAAGGAGTGGAACGTTTTGCTCTCAAATACACGGAGTAGTTTCTATATATATATTTAAGAGTTAGGAATGCCAGTAATTACCAGTAAATAAAGAAACTCCCATTGCCTTATATTAATGATTTACATAATTACAAGTACAACGCCCTCACTCAACATCCTCTGAGTGGCATTCGAGGGCATACTCCCAACAATCTCCCACTTGCACTCAATGCCACCACACTATGGTATCTAATACCCATGTTCTCCAGATTATGCTCCAAGCTAATCTGAGAATGTAGCTTGGCCAGTGGATCAGCGATGTAGTCGGCTGACTCTACTCTATGCAGCACAATGTATCTCTTTGCGAACAAATACTCTTACGAGATGATACTCTCTCAATATGTTTGGTACTATTGTGAAACCTAGGCTCGTAGGTCTGTGCTACCGCTCTGGAAGCACAGCACAAGGTGTCACGAGAAGTTTACCTAGTAACTTCTTAACCCTTCCTTTGGATGCCTCCGAGGCCGCTTTATACTCAGCCTAACATGTGGAATTAGCAGTCGCGCTATACTTGGCACTATAGCCAGAAGTAGACATATAATCATCTTTCTGTCCTTGGAAGTCCAATACAGTGAATCCCACCACATTCTGTTCTCCACCACCATATATAAGAATCAGATCTCTTAGTACTTCTAAAGTACTTGAGAACATTCTTTACGGCGATCTAATGTTCCCTGACTGGGTTAGCCCGAAACCTACTTACCACGCTTCCAGCATGCGCAATGTCAGGTCTCGTACACAATAAAGCATATGTAAGGCTACCCACTGCCGAATCATATGGTATATAACTCATTTCCTTTCATTGTTCCTCACTATGAGGACACATCTTCAAGGTGATTTTTATTCCATGTCGCATCGGAAGGAACCCTCTTTAAGATCTAATCTATACAGAGGGCTTGGGAAAAAACTTATTATTCTCTTCGATCTATCCCAATAGAGTCGAATCCCAAGAATATAGGTTTCTTCTCCCAAGTATTTCATGGAGAAATTACTCAAAAGCCAAGCTTTCCCAGAACTGAGCATTCCCAGATCATTTCCTATTAGTAGAATGTCATCTACATATAGTACTTATAATGTGATCTTGCTCCCACTAACCCTCTTGTATACACAAGATTCCTCTTCATTTTGCACGAAGTCAAACTCTTTGACCGTATCGTCAAAATAAAGGTCCCAACTACATGAAGACTGCTACAGTCCATTTCATGGAGTCTACATCCACCATTGCTAGGTCATTGTTCGCGGGTCGGTCTCTTGTTTATCACTTGGAACCTCAGGGAAACCCAGTTCCTCCAAGTGCATAAAACTATACCTCTCAGGTAAATGAGACACCCTATTAGACCAACGAGGTGGTTGTACTTGTGTTTCAGAAGGTCCGGTTCCATTTTTCTTGCACAGGTGTCTCCTGAGGGGTTTCATTATATTCTTCTAAAGAAATACTTCTACTTGCTCCGCCTTCCTGAATGAACTCATCTTCCAGGAAGTGTGCTTGTAAAGCAACAATGATATTTCGATCTTCGGGCATGTAGAATAGATATCCCATCGTCCCAGATGGGAATACAATGAAACGTCCCTTCTCAGACCTAGCTTCCAACTTTTCGACCTTAGTCTTCTTGACATAGGCGGGACATCCCCAAATCCTAATATGATTAAGACTTGGTTTCCTTCCTTTCCACATCCCATGTGGAGTTTTAGGAACGGATTTGGAAGGACATTTGTTTAAGATATAAGTGTCAGTCAGGAGTGCATACTGTAACACCCCAAACTAGGCGGATATTACAGTGCCGTGGACCCCCGACTGGGACCCACCAGGCGAATGAGAATGAATGAATTACATAGGTAAATGTAGTACCGAACCACATTACAACATCAATTACTCCGATGAGGAGTTTTATACAACACCCAGGATAAAATAGAATACATGTGTATTTTATGTGACGATAAAATACACAACACTGAATGAAATGAACATTCAAACGGAATGTCTGCAGCGGAATGAATAAAGGAAACATAAATGACTGAATGAATGGTGAGCAGGAGGCCCCTACTAGTATCACTGGGACTCCTCGCCGTCACCGTGCTCTCCCCATGCCTTAGCCTTGCCATGACACGAAAAACAACATCCCAACGGAATCGATTTACGAACAACAATCCTCAAGGGTTGAAAATACACAATCATGATATATCTGAAATTATGAATTATCTGTCGAAACATACGCAATCAAACATGCTATATGAATCGACTAATCAAGACGGCTCAAAGGAATGGCGCCACACTACGTCAGGGATGGAAATGTGTCCGTGCACAAGCCACCAACGATCAAACACGCGTGGTCTTGTACCTAATCGGTCTCACGAGCAATCGACTCGTGTGCACGCGATCCAATGTGAGGCCACCAACCAACACACGACTATAATGTGCCCGACATGAAAATCTACACATACCAACGCACGCCTTGATATGACCGGAATGCCACAATATGACAAAAGTGACAACGAAAATGAATAATGACTCACAAAGAATGAAAGATGGTAAAATGAATGATAGCTCAATGAAATGATCGGAAACGTCGTTCCTTATGGTCGAGGTGATTAATTGACAATGACAAGTTTTGATACGATTAATACAATGATGAATGAATTATGATTATGAGTAATCAACAACAAAAAGGAATGAATATCCTTTTAACCGAGTAAGAATTAACTTACTCAATACCGATGATGAATGTCCGTCCACGAACAACGTCCTAAATGAAATATCGGTCTCTCGAACAACCTTGAATAACACAATTACCAATAATCCGATCATTACGCAAATCAAAAACGATCATAATCGACTCAAACGTCGACACAACGATATCCGAGCTCGAATGAATCGAAACCAACTCCAAGATGAGTATTTCAAACCATCAAAACACTTTCAAGGATATCATTAATCCATTAGGAATCCATAACTCATGATTACAACAACATCAATCGGAAAATCCCCAATTAACCGAAGTCAACCCCAAGGGTTCTTGAAATAATTCCGAAAAATAACCATTAAATCAGGAGGAATATGTTTATACAAGTTAGATAATCCATAACTAACATATTCCAATGATAATCCAAGCTTACACGAAGAAATCGGAAGGAAAACCCCAAAAATCCGAAATTCTAGATCCAAGAGATTAATACCTTTGATTCGATGTGATGAAGATGATGAAATGATGATCAATCCGAAAGATGAGATTGAAGATGATGATTGATGATTACACCTCGAAGAATCCTCTCCGAATCGCTCGAAATCGCCCAAAACTACCGAAGGAATGAAATGAGATGAAAAATGACGAACTCTGACTAAACTGTCCAATTTATACTCAGTCCAGGTTAGCGTGCGCTAGCCCTTATGCATAGCGTGCGCTAACGAGTAATTTGGGTAGTCCAGTACCCACTGTCCGAACACGGTAGCGCGCGCTACGTACCTATTTGTAGCGTGCGCTACGGCCATACTACTAGCGTGCGCTAATATCCATTGTTAGCGTGCGCTAGCGAAATATTTGACGCCCGATCGGAGTCCGTAAAACTGTCGACCTCGTCGGCCCGATAGCGTGCGCTACAACCATTGTTTAGCGTGCGCTAATATATCGGTTGCGTACGCTAACAACAATGCATAGCGTACGCTATGAATTAACCCGGTGCAGTCCAGTAGCCACTGGACTCAATCTGATCTGTCCCTAGCGCGCGCTACTCCACACATATAGCGTGCGCTACTACAACCCGTTAGCGCGCGCTACTTACCACTCGTAGCGTGCGCTACAAATATTCTCACCTGTAGTCCAGTACCTTCTGGACTGCAGCCAAGGCAACCTTAGCGTGCGCTAAAGCTGAGTGATAGCGTGCGCTACCTATACCCCATTAGCGTACGCTAAAAGGAGTATGTAGCGTGCGCTACTCCTCACGCACAGCTCGCAATGAAAATGACAATGATGATAAACGCGGCACGAAACTCCAATCAGATTAGTGATGAATGACGATTGATACACGATACAATTACTCTGAATGATGAATACCATGACTGAATATGAGTGACAAATGATCAATGATGAATGAAATTACTGAGTATCAATTACTGAATGATAAATACTGAATGATAATTACTGAGTGATAATTACTGAATTACAACTGGGTATTACATACACCCCCCCTTAAAAGAGTTTCGTCCCCGAAACTAAGGGTCAAACAACTCGGGATAACTCTCCCGCATACTATCCTCGGTTTCCCAAGTAGCCTCTTCGACTCCGTGTCTAGACCACTGAATTTTAACCAAAGGAATCGTCTTATTCCTCAACTGTTTGATTCGCCGCTCTAAAACTCGTATAGGACGTTCCTCATATGAATGATCATCGGCAATCTCGATTTCATCGAACTGAAGTATGTGACTCGGGTCGGCAACATACTTCCGCAACTGAGAGACATGAAACACATTATGAATTCGGCTCAACGCCGGAGGTAAAGCCAATCGATAAGCTAACTCGCCCACTCGATCCAAAATCTCAAACGGTCCAATGAATCTCGGACTCAACTTTCCCCTCTTCCCAAAACGGAAGATACCACGACTCGGGGATACCTTGACCAACACATGGTCACCAGCCTCGAACTCTAATGGTCGACGACGGTTATCTGCATATGATTTCTGTCGACTCTGAGCGGTCAACAAACGACTCCTGATCAAAGATACCTTCTCACGGGCGGCTATAAGCATATCGGGCTCGGTGCCGATTGATTCTGATAAGTCGTCCCAACACAACGGAGATCGACAATGACGACCATACAAGGCCTCGTAAGGTGCCATCTTGATCGAAGCATGCCAACTATTATTATACGTGAACTCGATCAATGGTAGTTGGGCTTCCCAATCGTCTTTCCAATCGAGGACGCATGCCCTCAACATGTCCTCTAATGTCTGAATGGTCCTCTCTGATTGTCCGTCTGACCGAGGATGAAAGGCTGATGCGAGATTGAGCCGAGTTCCCATAGCACGATGAATCGATTTCCAAAATGCGACACAAACCGTCCGTCACGATCGGAAGCGATACTTTTAGGAGTACCGTGCGATCGACTATCTCTTTGATGAGCGATTGCGCAAGTCTCTCGGGACCCCACGTTTACTTGATCTCAAGGAAATGAGCTGATTTGGTTAAGCGGTCCACGATCACCGGATCGTGTTCATGCCACGACGACTCGTCGGCAAACTCGTGATGAAATCCATAGAAATGTCTTCCCACTTCCATTCGGGAATAGGAAGGGGTTTTGACATACCCACGGCCTTGATGTTCAATCTTAACTTGTTGACAGGTTAAGCATCTCGAAACAAATTCGGCGACTTCACGCTTCATATTACTCCACCAGTAATTTTGTTTCAAGTCCTTGCACATCTTGCTAGACCCCGGATGAACAGAATAAGGGGTAGCATGAGCTTCTTTCAAAATCGAGTTTTTCAACTCGTCATTTGCCGGTACGCACAACCGATTCTTAAACCTCAAAAGTCCATCCTCGTAGACCACAAATCCAGGGGCTTTCCCCTGAGCCACATCCTCTCGGATGCGCAACAATGATGGGTCCGAACCCTGATTCTCTCGAATTGCCTCCTCGAGTGATGATGAAATCTCTAACATACAAAGCTGCCCCTGAACTCGCTGAAGCCATACCTCGATCTCGGGTCTAAGGAATTCCTGCTGAAGCTCCTTCTGAACTGTTAAACGGGCAAGCATCTGCTCCTGAACGGACTTACGACTCAAGGCGTCGGCGACAACATTCGCCTTGCCCGGGTGGTAAAGGATCTCGATATCATAATCTTTGATTAATTCCAACCACCGTCTCTGGCGCATATTTAACTCCTTCTGAGTAAATATATACTTTAAGCTCTTATGATCGGTGAATATCGCAGGTAACGCCATAAAGATAATGACGCCAAATTTTCAAAGCGAACACCACGGTGCTAGCTCCGTGCGTGGGTCGGATAATTAATCTCGTAAGGTCTCAATTGCCGTGAAGCATAGGGAATAACCTTCCCGTTACGCATGAGTACACATCCGAGCACTGTCAGGACGCATCACTATAGACCACAAATCCTTAGTCCCTGCGGCAAGGAAAGTACAGTCTTGACATTAACCGGCTCTTGAGTTCCTCAAAACTCCGTTGACACGCGTCGGACCACGTGTATTTCTTATCCTTCCGCAAAAGGTTCGTTAAGGGTTGAGCGATTCGAGAAAATCCCTCTACAAATCGCCGATAATAACCCGCTAATCCGAGGAAACTTGGATTTCCTTAACGTTCTTCGGAGGTAGCCAATCTCGAATAGCCTCCGTCTTCGAGGATCGACACGAACTCCGTCGATGAAATTACATGTCGAGAAAAGTCACTTGAGACATCCGAACTCACATTTAGAGAATTTCCCATAAAGTTGTTCTCGTCTCAACACGTCGAGCACTAGATGAAGGTGAAACT
Source organism: Orobanche coerulescens (assembly GCA_033398695.1). Lineage (NCBI taxonomy): Eukaryota > Viridiplantae > Streptophyta > Magnoliopsida > Lamiales > Orobanchaceae > Orobanche > Orobanche coerulescens. The sequence goes on from CM065802.1 coordinate 198,210,513, forward strand.
CGTGTTCCTCCGTCACGAGAATAAATCAAAATGTCATCGATGAAGACAACAACAAACCGATCCAAAAAGTCGATGAAGACCCGATTCATTAACTCCATGAATACCGCAGTGCATTAGTCAATCCGAGCGGCATAACCACAAACTCATAATGACCATAGCGCGTGCGGCAGCTGTTCTCGCGATATCCGACTCTCGAATCCATGGCGATGATATCCAGGATCTTAAGTCGATCTTGGAAAATCGAAGCTCCACGAAGTTGATCTAAGAGATCGTCAATACGGGGTAAGGGATACTTATTCTTGATCGTCACCTGTTCAACTCCCGACAATCAATACATAAGCGGAATGAACCATCCTTCTTCTTGACAAACAACACCGGTGCTCCCCACGGGGACGCACTCGGTCGGATATAACCTTTCTCGAACAACTCCTCAAGTTGGTTCTTTAATTCTGCATTTCGGTCGGGGCCATCGATGCGGTGCCTTCGATATCGGGGACGTACCAGGCTCCAACTCAATCGTGAATTCCACATCCCTCTGTGGAGGCAAGCCGTAACTCGTGCGGAAAAACATCGGCATATTCCCTCACCACCGGGATATCCGTCAATATTCGATGATTTCGGTTTTGGCCATATAGCACCAATAACCGACACATCCTCGATTGAGTAATCTTCTTGCTTTCATCAAATTAATGACTTTACGAGCAGTAGGGATTACCTCCTGAAACACACATTCAACTCCATAAATGCGAAATGATAGTGACCAAACGATTTCGGACACTAATGATTGCATCATGACGATCCATCCAATCAATACCCAAGATTATGTCGTCCCTCGGAAAATCTACTACGATTAGGTCCGCTGGCCATACACGACCATGAAGCTGAATCGGACAATTCTGAATCTCACGACTTCCGATAATTCGTCTACCATCAGGTAGGCCAATGACATATGGCTCACAACTAGTAGCACTACCGAGACGTAGTCTACTCAAACATGACTCGGAAATGAATGAATGAGATGCACCAGTATCAAAAAGGGTACACACAGGTTGAGATAGAATATCGAGTGTACCTGAGATCATTCGGGCCTCAGGATCATCGGTCTTCTTCATCTCATAAATTCGGGGCTTGCTGGCCCCGAACCGGACGCTCCGTCGATAGCTCTTGGCTCCGCCTTTAGCTCCTGTCGTCTTGAGCAGCCCGAGTGGCCTGATTACGCACCTGAATGACACAGGGCTTGAGATGACGCGGAGTGGGTTTAAAGTCCCTACGGCAAAAACGGGCCCTATGCCCGGCAATCCCACATTGTGGCACGTGATGCATCGGACACTTGGTGCTGAAATGACCACATTCCTCACGGTTGAAGCAGTGATGATGGCAGGCGCCGCTCGCGGCCGAGATTCCGCGGGTTTAGACGCTAGGGGAGGTCGCTCGGAAAAAGTAGAGCTCGCCGCGGTTTCTTGAAAGTGGCACGACTCCGTCGATGATTACGGTTCTTGGACTTCTTGCTAGCGAGACGAAGGTTGCCGCTTAGCAATTTCCTTAGCCGTAAGCTCGTAAGTAAGAGCCTTCTCAATGAACTCGGCCAACGTGGTGCAATTATGATTAAATGGCGAAGTCTCATACGGGGTTTGACCTCTTCTGAAATACTTGATCTTGTCCGCTTCGAGTGAATGATAGATGAGGCGAACGGAAGAAGTTCTGAAATTTTTCGGCGATGGCGAGAACATCATCATCCGCCGAAAGGTCTGGAGTGAGTAATTCCGACAACATGGCCACCCTGAGTGGGGCCGGATAGTACCTCTCCATCATGAGAGTCTTGGTGATCCCAAGTACATGTTCCGTGTGGGTTTCAACGATAACCACCATGAATGAGCGCTCTTACCGAGATAGTAAGCCGCAATCGAAACTTTATGCCCTTCGGGGTAAACCACCATAGCAAATAACTTCTCAAAATGCTCAAGCCAGTGTACAATATCCGCCGGCTCTGATGAGCCCTCAAAAGTATGTGGTCGCTGGCGAGAGATATCGCTAATTATATTGCTTACACCCCTCTCTTGCCTCCGAGGTGGCGGCGGAGGAGCTGCGATTACGATTGACGGAGTTATGCATCGTCTCCATCAACTGAGCCATCTGGGTCATTTGGGCCATCATGCCCTGCACAAATGCGAGTGGGTCGACCCGAACACCCTCTGACTGAGCCGTGTCCCGGGTACGACTCCCTGACAGTGAATGATCGCGTCCAGGTGAGTGAGTTGCAGCGTCGCTGCTCGATGAGTTAGCATTATTCCTGGCATTTGCACGGGTATTCGCACGAGTTCTCGGGATTCGGCCCACTCCACGACCTCGTCCTCCACGTCCTCTGCCAGCCCTTTCCATACTGAAGTGGAAAGTCATATGATGGTTATACATCTCGCATGAGTATCACATTATGATTATATTATGAAATGATGAAAATGAGCATACGCGCTCAAATACAGTGATTACATGAATGATTGATTGACGAGATATGATTATCTGATGAAGTTACTGAAATGATTATCTTGGATGAGTTAACAAGATTAATGATCCGATCTTCCTGATCAACAACTGAACAATGAAATGAATTGACTGATTAATGAGTTAACCTGACCGTCCCGGTCAAAATGACAATGATGATTGAGGATTGTTAACTGATGAATTATGAATGAATGATTAATGCCAGAAATTATACCATGGCATTAGAAATCTTACAGTTCTTGGTGCGATTGGCTCGGCATTTGCAGTCACACGTGGCGAAAGTCCAATGATACTAGTCCGATGACGATGATTTCAAATGAGACATGACTTGGAGGGTAGTATTCAAAACCACGCTCCGATACCAACTCTGTAACACCCCAAACTAGGCGGATATTACGGTCCGTGGACCCCGAGTAGGACCCACCGGGCGAATGAGAATGAATGAATTACACAGTAAATGTAGTACCGAACCACATTACAACATCAATTACTCCGATGAGGAGTTTTATACAACACCAGGATAAAATAGAATACATGTATATTTTATGTGACGATAAAATACACAACCTTGAATGAAATGAACATTCAAACGGAATGTCTGCGGAATGAATAAAGGAAACATAAATGAATGAATGAATGATGAGCAGTGGGGCCCCTACTAGTATCACTGACTCCTCGCCGTCACCGTGCTCTCCCGTGCCTTAGCCTTGCCATGACACGAAAAACAACATCCCCAACGAATCGATTACGTAACAACAATCCTCAAGGGTTGAAAATACACAATCATGATATATACGAAATTATGAATTATCACAGCCGAAACATACGCAATCAAACATGCTATATGAATCGACTAATCGAGACGGCTCAAAGGAATGGCGCCACACTACGTCCGGGATGGAAATGTGTCCGTGCACAAGCCACCAACGATCAAACACGCGTGGTCTTGTACCTAATCAGTCTCACGAGCAATCGACTCGTGTGCACAGTCCAATGTGAGGCCACCAACCAACACACGACTATAATGTGCCCGACATGAAAATCCTACACATACCAACCGGCACGCCAGTATGACCCGGAATGCCACAATATGACAAAAGTGACAACGAAAATGAATAATGACTCACCAAGATTTAATGATGGTGAAATGAATGATAGCTCAATGAAATGATCGGAAACGTCGTTCCTTATGACTGAGGTGATTAATTGACAATGACAAGTTTTTATACGATTAATACAATGATGAATGAATTATGATTATGAGTAATCAACAACAAAAAGGAATGAATATCCTTTTAACCGAGTAAGAATTAACTTACTCAATACCGATGATGAATGTCCGTCCACGAACAACGTCCTAAATGAAATATCGGTCTCTCGAACAACCTTGAATAACACAATTACCAATAATCCGATCATTACGCAAATCAAAAACGATCATAATCGACTCAAACGTCGACACAACGATATCCGAGCTCGAATGAATCGAAACCAACTCCAAGATGAGTATTTCAAACCATCAAAACACTTTCAAGGATATCATTAATCCATTAGGAATCCATAACTCATGATTACAACAACATCAATCGGAAAATCCCCAATTAACCGAAGTCAACCCCAAGGGTTCTTGAAATAATTCCGAAAATAACCATTAAATCCGGAGGAATATGTTTATACAAGTTAGATAATCCATAACTAACATATTCCAATGATAATCCAAGCTTACACGAAGAAATCGGAAGGAAAACCCCAAAAATCCGAAATTCTAGATCCAAGAGATTAATACCTTTGATTCGATGTGATGAAGATGATGAAATGATGATCAATCCGAAAGATGAGCTTGAAGATGATGATTGATGATTACACCTCGAAGAATCCTCTCCGAATCGCTCGAAATCGCCCAAAACTACCGAAGGAATGAAATGAGATGAAAATGACGAACTCGACTAAACTGTCCCAATTTATACTCAGTCCGAGGTTAGCGTGCGCTAGCCTTATGCATAGCGTGCGCTAACGAGTAATTTGGGTAGTCGGTACCTTGTCCGAACACGGTAGCGCGCGCTACGTACCTATTTGTAGCGTGCGCTACGGCCATACTACTAGCGTGCGCTAATATCCATTGTTAGCGTGCGCTAGCGAAATATTTGACGCCCAGTACTGGAGTCCAGAAAACTGTCTGACCTCTGATCTGACCCCGATAGCGTGCGCTACAACCATTGTTTAGCGTGCGCTAATATATCGGTTGCATACGCTAACAACAATGCATAGCGTACGCTATGAATTAACCCGGTGCAGTCCAGTAGCCACTGGACTCAACCTGATCCGTCCCTAGCGCGCGCTACTCCACACATATAGAGTGCGCTACTACAACCCGTTAGCGCGCGCTACTTACCACTCGTAGCGTGCGCTACAAATATTCTCACCTGCAGTCCAGTACCTTACGGGTGCGGCCAGCTAACCTTAGCGTGCGCTAAAGCTGAGTGATAGCGTGCGCTACCTATACCCCATTAGCGTACGCTAAAAGGAGTATGTAGCGTGCGCTACTCCTCACGCACAGCTCGCAACGAAAATGACAATGATGATAAACGCGGCACGAAACTCCAATCAGATTAGTGATGAATGACGATTGATACACGATACAATTACTCTGAATGATGAATACCATGACTGAATATGAGTGACAAATGATCAATGATGAATGAAATTACTGAGTATCAATTACTGAATGATAAATACTGAATGATAATTACTGAGTGATAATTACTGAATTACAACTGGGTATTACACATACCCCCACAGGTAAATTGGTAAGTCAGTATAGCCCAGCATAGAACGGACCATGTTTAACAAGGTCCGGTTCCTTCTTTCTGACACACCATTTAACTGAGGAGTACCTGGAGGTGTTAGTTGTGAAACTATTCCATGTTCCTTAAGGAACTCGTCAAACTCCGTACTCATATACTCGCCACCTCGGTCCGACCGAAGTGTTTTGATATGATTACCAGTTTGTTTCTCGACTAGGGCCTTGAATTCCTGGAATTTCTCAAAGGACTCGGATTTATGTTTCATTAAGTATACATAACCATACCTAGTATGATCATCTGTAAACGTAATGAAATATTGATATCCGTCACGTGCTACTTCCAAAGCACCACATACGTCGGTATGGATTAATCCCAGTTTATCAGCGGCTCTTTCAAATGTCCCTGTGAAGGGGGACTTAGTCATTTTGCCTTTAAGGCAAGATTCACAAGTATGAAAGGGATCTGATCCCAATGGACCCATAAGTCCATCCTTTCCCATCTTGTAAACTTTGGTCTGACCAACATGACCAAGTCTAAGATGCCATTTCAAAACTTGATTGGTTTCATCCCTACCACGTTTCCTAGTCATAGTATTCACAACTACTTTGTTGCTGAGATTTAGATGATACAATCCATTCAACAATGTAGCAGTACCCACTAGTTCATTTCTAAAATAAATTTTGCAGGAACCATCACCAATGAAAAATGAAAAGCCTTTTCGGTCCATGACCGGAATGGATACAATATTTTTGTGCCCCTTGGGCAAAACAAGTACATCTTCTAAAGTCAAAACAAAGCCGGATTCTAAACCTAAAAGAAGTCATCCTATGTCGGTCACCTCGACACTATGCCCGCTTCCGAATGTGATCATAACTTTTCCAGCTCCAAGCTTCCTACTTTGTTCCAGATCCTGATTCACGGTACAAATATGAGAACTAGCACCAGAATCCAGTATCCAGGAAGTAGAAAATACGAAGCGAGAATAATTTGTTTCCAAAACTAAAAGTTACATGCACGAAGTGCCATGAAGAATCGGGCAGTCTCTAGCCCGGTGGCCCACTCACCGCACTTGAGACAAGCATCCTTATTCTTCTTGTTCTTTGGAACCATCGGGGCCTTGCCACGACCCTTAAGGTCCTTAACTTGTGGTCAGTTTGCTTCTTGGTCTTTTTCTTCTTGTTCTTAGACCTCCGAGGTCCGAAGAAATCACAAGAGCGAGACTCCTTCATCCATGAGTCTTCATCTCGGTGACGGTCACAAGTTTGTTCATTAGCCCAGCTAAATTGCATGCAATCTCATTGCAGTTGAAGTTCATAACAAACTGTGAGAAGGAATCAGAGAGAGACTGTAGGATAAGGTCGGTTTGGAGAGAAGTATCCATTTTAAAATCAAGAGCCTCAAATCTCTCGATCATGGATATCATTTTGAGGATGTGTTCCCCAACCTTCTCACCTTCCTTCATCCTTGCACCGAACAGTTGCTTGGATATCTCATATCTAGCAGTTCTGCTGTGCTCACCATAAAGTTCGGTTAAGTTAGATAGAATCTGCCTAGCAGAAGTCATTTTCTCATGAGGTCTCTGAAGCTCATTAGACATGGAAGCCATCATATAAGCACGGACTTTCACGTCATCCTTAACCCACTTTTCGTGGTTTTCAATATCTTCCTGATTGGCTCGGGTCCGCACAGGAGGCGCCGGAATGTCCGTCTCCAAGACGTATCCCAGTGCCTCTATACTGAGGACAATCATCAGATTGCGGAGCCAATCCACAAAGTTAGGTCCCATTAAGGTGTTCTTTTCGAGTAGAATTGCGAGTGGATTCATTGTCATATTGAGATTTGTATGCATTAAGTATAACTGATTAATTAGTGACTTGTTATATTATGATCTGAGTATAGAATTAAGGTCTTTTCTATTCTTGTTACCCAGCTCCCACTATTTTTATCGGAATAACACACTCCCATGTGATATCCGGAAGTATCGTCGCTCTACTTCATAGTGGTGATCGAGTTCTTTATAAATCTTAATAGAGGGCAACCGAACAGGTTTCTAGTCTATTAATTTTCATAAAGTGGTGTCCAACATCAACCCATCTAATGGATGATTCGATCTTCTTTTTCCCCTTGTTCACTCCCCTCAACCAATACGGTTTCTATGGTTCGTGAACAAGTTAAGTTTATACCATCGACGCAAATCAGTTTCATAATTGAATCTTATCCGGCAACCTATCAGGTTTCTAAGGATAAAATTTGCTCCAACCGAAGGCATCAAATGCGCTCCCGGTAATTTATCCGTCCTTCCCGAACGACTACCCCGATAACTCGGAAGCATAACACATCCTGTTTGGATTTCAATTTCCCGAAAACTCGATGGAGGGAAGGAAAACCTTGAAACCTTATAAACTTAATTATTTGTTGTGGGAGAATTATCGCCATTAATGTTACACTTTGCACATTAATTCATTTAAGCGCGTTTGTGGCATTCATACAATATGAAACAACCATTCACAACCTAGTTGCTACCAACATGTGGTTCATGGACCGTTCCTAGAAAACAAAAACTCCGTAATCTATTTACAAGTCTTCGTCTTGAATCTTCGTCTTCTCGAAATGGATCTTCCTCCGGTCTTCGTCATTTCATATAAATTTTACATCGAAAATTGCATCCTAGATACATGTAATACCCGGTCGTAATCCATTCATTATCATTTAGTAATTATCAGTCAGTAATTTTCACTCATTAATAATCACTCATCATTCATGATTCATTCATTTGCGTTCACTGTTGGCATGTTGTAACCGTATATCAGTTACCGATCGTCATTTCATCTGCGTTTATAGATCGAGACGGGAGTATTATCATTTTCATCGTGATTAGTAGTCTTATACTGGGAGTATCATCTTTGGCATGTGTTGGACTTGTTCACTTTCACATACGTATGGTATGTCGGGTCATTCATCAATCGTAGCGAGGAATCGGAGTTATCGGATTTTCACCATGTCCAGCATTGAGTTACGGCCGTAAGGATTGTAGGTTACGGCCGTAACAAGGGTTCGTTGATGTCAGGCCATTTTGGACGAACGGGACTTACGGCTGTAAGGTTTCGGAATACGGACGTAAGTTGAGCAGGTACGACCATAAGGCTTGGCTGATTACGGCCGTACGTGTCGAGGAGGGTGCCCAGGCGTTTTTGGCCGAAGGCGAGTTACGGCCGTAAGGGTTGCGGCATACGGCCGTAAGACGAGGAAGGTACGGCCGTAAGGCTTAGCCGGGTATGGCCGTACGCTACAGGCAGGGTGCCTGGTCGTTTTTGAGGAAGGGGGCTTACGCCCGTAAGTTTGGCTGGATACGGCCGTATCATCCGAGTTACGCCCTTAAGGTGTGTGGGTACGGCCGTAAGGATGTCGGCAGATGTTTTAGATGAGGGCGAGTTACGCCCGTAAGTCAGGAGCGGATACGGCCGTAAGGCTGTCGGCAGGTATTTGGACGAAGCCGAGTTACGGCCGTACGAGTTGGCCGGTTACGGCCGTAAGGCCATTGACCTGGGATGTTACGGCCGTAAGAGGGCCGAGTTACGACCGTAACTTCCGGCAGTATATAAGGAGTTGGCCGGGACTTTTTTCCTCATTTCCTCATTTCTCCAACTTTTATTCGAGAGATAGAGGGTTGAGGGAGAGATTTTTACATCACCTACCACTTGAGTGTTGGATTTTCATCATCTTCATTCGTTTAGGAAGCTTGGATACTCGATTTAACTCGTGTTCATCGGATCGAAGTGGTTGGTTCTTCAAGAGGTAATTTCTTCAACATCTTGGATTTCGATTTTGTGTTGAAATATTATGTTTTGGACGTTATAATCATGTTATATGAAGGGATATGAATATGATTATGAGTTTGTATAAAGATTCATTGGATTATTGAGGGATTATTCAAGAACACTTTGAATATCGAGTTGGATTTGGGAGTTTTCGATTAATTGTTGTTATCATCACGTATTTGGATATTCATAACAGATTATTGATCGTATTGAAGATGTTTTGTTGGTTTGAAATACTTCTTGGCGATTTGGTGTTGGTATTATTGAGGTTTGGTTGTAATCAATCGAAGTTGGCCACAAAGTGTTCGATATAATGCCCCAATGAACTTGGTTTAATTGTATCGACGTTTTGAGTTCGTTATATTTGTGTTTGATTCGTATATTGAACGGATTGTTGGTAATTGTATTTATTCAAGGTTGTTCGAGCGACCGATATATCAATTAGGACGTTGTTCGTGGAAGGATAATTGTCACCGGTGTTGAGTAAGTTAATTCTTACTCGGTTAAAAGGATATTCATTCCTTTTTGTTGTTGATCATTCATAATCATAACTCATTCATCATTGTATTACTCATATTGAGACTTGTAATTGTCTAATAGTCACTTCATTAACGAGGAACGGCGGTTCCAATCATTTCATTGAAACTATCAATCACTTCATTATCACTTTCATCTCGGTGAGTCATTCTTGACTTTATCAGATTATTATTATTCATTGATATTCATTATGGTCATTCTTGTTCATATGACCTTCTGGGTTCATATTGCGTGCCCGGGTGCGGATGTGCGGAATTTTTAGTCGGGCACGTGATGGCCATGTATTGGGAGTGATACATTGGATTGTGCACACGGTAAAGATTAATTCCGTGAGACTAATTAGGTACAAGGACGGGTGTGTCCGGTCATCCGTCTTGTACACTTGCACCGAACACTACGGGCGTACTATGATACTCCTCTTCAGCGTAATTCATAACTAGGGATATTTCATAACTTCAGTTAAATCATGATTGTGTATTTTTCAACCCTCGAGGATTGTTGTTCTATGTAACTGACCCCGGCTGGGGATTTTGTTTTTCAGGTCATGGCAAGGCAAAAGCACGGGAATAGCATGCTGACATCGAGGAGTCCCAGTGATACTAGTAGGGGCCCGATCTTTTCAGTCATTCATGTTGTTGTCATTTGTTTTCCGCTGCAGATTTTCATTTGGATACTCCGTTTCATTCAGTGTTGTGTATTTTATCTTCATATAAAATACACTAGTATTCGGTATTGTCCTGGTGTGTTGTAATTAAACTCCTCATCGGAGTAATTATTGTTGTAATGTGGTTCGGTACTACATTCATCCTGTGTAATTCATTCATTTTCAATTGCCTGGTGGGTCCCAATCGGGGATCTACGACACTGTAATATCCGCCTAGTTTGGGGTGTTACAGAGTTGGTATCGGAGCGTGGTTTTGAATACTACCTTCCGAGTCATGTCTCATTTTAAATCATCGTCATCAGACTAGTATCATTGGACTTTCGAGTCACGTGTGACCTGTGAAAATGCCGAGCCAATCAGACCGAAAGAACTATAAGATTTCTAACGCCATGGTATAATTTCTGGCAATAGTCATTCATTCATCATTCATCAATTAACAATCCTCAAACATCATCATTCATTGTGATTAGGACGATCATGTTAACTCATTAACCACTTAATTTATTTCATTACTTAGTTAATGATCAGGACGATCATGTTAACACATTAATTACTCAATTCATTTCATTACTCAGTTGTTGATCTGGATGATCATATTATTAATCTTGTTAAGTTGTTCAAGATAATCATTTCAAGAATTTCATCAGATAATCATGTCACTTCAGTAAATCATTCATATAATCACTAAGTTAGAGCATGTATATTCATTTTCATCATCTCATGACATAATCATAACGTGATAATCATGCGGGAAATATAATCATTATGCGACCTTCCTACTTCAGTATGGGGAGAGCTGTCAGGGGATGCACGGGGAGAGGCCGCGGTGCGGGCCGAAACCCGGGAAATAATCACTCGCTGTCGGGAAATCGTACCCAGGACTCGGCTCGATCAGAACATGTTCGGGTTGATCCACTCACTTTTATGCAGGCCATGATGACCCATGTGCAATTGCTCAATCATCATTGCGCCACTCTGGCCGGATTAATCGAGAGAACTCTCCCGTATGAGCCTGCTGCTAAGGAAATTGCTGAACAACAACCTTCTTCTGTCAGCATGAAATCAACGAAGCGTAATCAATCCGAAGGCGGTCAGTTAACCTTCAAGAAGCCTCGTGTGAGTCCTATCGTTTCTAAGCGACCCCCTACGGTGCTTAATCGTACGGGATCTCAGTCCCGAGCAGCCAGTTCGGCTATCACCTGCTTCAACTATGGAGCGCCGGGTCATTACACCACTAAGTGTCTGAAACCGTCTATCACGTGCCATAATTGTGGGAATTTTGGGCATAAGGCCCGTTTTTGCCGAAAGGACTCCAAGTCGGCTCCGGTGGCATCTCAGGCCCCGAAGCAATCAGTGATTCAGAATCAGGCTGCTCTGTCAACGTCGTTTAAGACAATGGAAGCAAATAAAGTTGGAGCTCATATTTATCAGACGGGAGCGTCCGGTTCGGGGGCCGGCAAGTCCCGGATTCATGTGATGAAGAGGATCGACGATCCGGTGGCCCGAATGATCTCAAGTATACTCGTAATTTTATTTCAACCTGTGTGTACCTTTTGATACTGGTACACCGCATTCATTCATTTTCGAATCATGTTTGAATAGACTTATTTTGGGATAGTCCTATTGCTTGTGGACCTCATACCATCGGTCTACCTGACGATGGAAGAATTTTCGGAAATCATACCGAAGTAAGCTTAAAGACCGCGATTGGTTGGTGGACCTAATCGTGGTGAATTTATCTGAGGACGATGTAATATTGGGTATTAGTTGGATGGATCGTCATGATACTATCCTTAGTGCTGTAAGCGTTAGGTCACTATCATTCCGTCGTTGGTTGTCGAATGTGTGCTTCAGGGAGGTAATCCCCGTTGTTCCAGAAGAATCATTATTATGATGGAAGCAGACAAATTCCTCAACCGAGTTGTTCAATCATTCATTGTATCATTTTCATCAATTGGCCATTCTAGGGCAATCGAGTTGTTCAATCATCCATTGTATCATTTTCATCGATTGGCCGTTCTAAGGCAATCGAGTTGTTCAATCATTCGTGGTATCATTTTCATCCATTGGCTATTTTAAGGCAATCGAGTTGTTCAACCATTCATTGTATCATTTTCATCGATTGACCGTTCAAGGGCAATCGAAATGTTCAATCATTCATGGTATCATTGTCATCGATTGACACTGTATTTCCAGACGAGTTATCTGGTTGCCTTCACATAGAGTAGTGGAATTCAGGAGTGAGTTGGAGCCCGGTACGTCCCCGTTATCGAAGGCACCGTATAGGATGGCCCCGACCGAAATGCAAGAGTTGAAGATTCAACTTTAGGAATAGTTCGAGAAGGTTATCTCTGACCGAGTGCGTCCCCGTGAGGAGCACCAGTGTGATCTGTCAAGGAGAAGGATGGCTCGTCTCGTGTGTGTATTAATTATCAGGAGTTGAACAGGGTGATGATCAAGATTAGTATCCTCTACCCCGTATTGACGATCTCTTAGATCAACATCAGGGAACTTCAATATTTTCCCATATCGACTTAAGATCTGGATATCATCAGTTGCGAATTCAAGAGTCGGGTATCGCAAGGACGGCGTTTTGTACACGCTATAGTCATTATGAGTTCGTAGTTATGCCTTTCGGGCTAACTAATGCACCTGCGGTATTCATGGAGTTAATGAATCGGGTTTTTATCGACTTTTTGGATCAGTTTGTTGTTGTCTTCATCGATGACATTTTGATTTATTCTCGTGATCGAGAGGAACACGAGGTACGTCTTCATCAGGTTCTCGACGTGTTAAGACGCGAGCAACTTTATGGAAATCTTTCTTAATGTGAGTTCTGGATGTCCGAAGTGACTTTTCTCGGGCATGTAATTTCATCAGACAGAGTTCGTGTCGACCCTCGAAAGACGGAGGCTATCCGAGATTGGCAACCTCCGAAAGATGTTAAGGAAATCCGAAGTTTCCTCGGATTAGCTGGTTAATTATCCGACCCACGACCTGGAGCTAGCAGCCGTGGTTTTCGCGTTGGAAATTTGGCGTCGTTACCTTTATGGCGTCACCTGTCAGTTCTTTACTGATCACAAGAGTTTGAAGTATTTATTTACTTAGAAGGAGTTAAATATGCGACAGAGGCGGTGGTTGGAACTAATCAAAGATTATGATATCGAGATCTTTTACCACCCGGGCAAGACGAATGTTGTCGCCGACGCCTTGACTCGTAAGTCCATTCAGGGGCAGATGCTTGCTCGTTTAACAGTTCAGAAGGAGCTTCAATAGGAATTCCTTAGACCCGAGATCGAGGTCCGGCTTCAGCGAGTTCAGGGACAGCTTTGTATGTTAGAGATTTCATCATCACTTGAGGAGGAAATCAGGGAGAATCAGGGTTCAGACCCAGCATTGTTGCGCATCCGTGAGGACGTGGCTCAGGGGAAAGCCCCTGGATTCTTGGTCCACGAGGATGGACTTTTGAGATTTAAGAATCGGTTGTGCGTACCGGCGAATGACGAGTTGAAAAACTCGATTTTGAGAGAAGCTCATGCTACCCCTTATTCTGTTCATCAGGGGTCTAGCAAGATGTACAAGGACTTGAAACAAAATTACTGGTGGAGTAATATGAAGCGAGAAGTCGCGGAATTTGTTTCGAGATGCTTAACCTGTCAGCAAGTCAAGATAGAACATTAGCGATCGGCGGGTATGCTGAAACCTCTCCCTATTCCAGAATGTAAGTGGAAAGACATTTCTATGGATTTCATCACGAGTTTGCCGACAAGTCGTCGTGGCATGAATACGATCTGGGTGATCGTGGACCGCTTAACTAAATCAGCTCATTTCCTTGAGATCAAAGATATATGGGGTCCCGAGAGATTTGCCCAGCTGTTTAACAAAGAGATAGTGAGATTGAACGGTACTCCTAAGAGTATCGTTTCTGATCGTGACGGGCGATTCGTGTCTCATTTTGGAAATCAGTTCATCGTGCTATGGGAACTCAACTTAATCTCAGTACCTCCTTTCATCCTCAGTCCGATGGACAATCATAGAGGACTATTCATATACTAGAGGACATGTTGAGGGCATGCGTCCTCGATTGGAAAGACGATTGGGAAGCCCAACTACCTTTGATCGAGTTCACGTATAATAATAGTTGGCATGCTTCGATTAAGATGGCACCTTACGAGGGGCCTTGTACGGTCGGTGTTGTCGATCTCCTTTGTGTTGGGATGACCTATCAGAATCAATCGGCACGGAGCCCGATATGCTTATAGCCACCCGTGAGAAGGTAGCTTTGATCAGGAGTCATTTGTTGACGGCTCAGAGTTGACAGAAATCGTATGCAGATAATCGTCGTCGACCACTAGAGTTCGAGGGGTGACCACGTTTTGGTCAAGGTATCCCCGAATCGAGGTATTTTTCGTTTAGGAAAACGGGGGAAGTTGAGTCCGAGATGCATTGGACCGTTTGAGATTTTGGATCGAGTAGGCGAGTTAGCTTATCGATTGGCTTTACCTCCGGCATCAAGCCGAATTCATAATGTGTTTCACGTCTCGCAATTGCGGAAGTATGTTGCCGACCCGGGTCACATACTTCAGTTCGACGAAATCGAGATCACGGATGGTCATTCGTACGAGGAGCATCCTGTACGAGTTTTAGAGCGGCGAATCAAACAATTGAGGAACAAGACGATCCCTTTGGTCAAGATTCAGTGGTCTAGACACGGAGTCGAAGAGGCCACTTGGGAAACCGAGGAGAGTATGCGGGAGAGTTATCCCGAGTTGTTTGACCCTTAGTTTCGGGGACGAAACTTTTTTAAGGGGGGGGAGTATGTAATACCCGGTCGTAATCCATTCATTATCATTCAGTAATTATCAGTCAGTAATTTTCACTCATTAATAATCACTCATCATTCATGATTCATTCATTTGCGTTCACTGTTGGCATGTTGTAACCGTATATCAGTTACCGATCGTCATTTCATCTCCGTTTATAGATCGAGACGGGAGTATTATCATTTTCATCGTGATTAGTAGTCTTATACTGGGAGTATCATCTTTGGCATGTGTTGGACTTGTTCACTTTCACATACATATGGTATGTCGGGTCATTCATCAATCGTAGCGAGGAATCGGAGTTATCAGATTTTCACCATGTCCAGCATTGAGTTACGGCCGTAAGGATTGTAGGTTACGGCCGTAACAAGGTTCGTTGATGTCAGGCCATTTTGGACGAACAGGACTTACGGCCGTAAGGTTTCGGAATACGGCCGTAAGTTGAGCAGGTACGGTTGTAAGGCTTGGCCGATTACAGCCGTACGTGTCGAGCAGGGTGCCCAGGCGTTTTTGGCCGAAGGCGAGTTACGGCCGTAAGGGTTGCGGCATACGGCCGTAAGACGAGGAAGGTACGGCCGTAAGGCTTAGCCGGGTACGGCCGTACGCTACAGGCAGGGTACCTGGTCGTTTTTGACGAAGGGGGCTTACGCCCGTAAGTTTGGCCCGATACGGCCGTATCATTCGAGTTACGCCCGTAAGGTGTGCAGGTACGGCCGTAAGGATGTTGGCAGATGTTTTAGACGAGGGCGAGCCCGTAAGTCAGGAGCGGATACGGCCGTAAGGCTGTCGGCAGGTATTTGGATGAAGCCGAGTTACGGCCGTACGAGTTGGCCGGTTACGGCCGTAAGGCCGTTGACCTGGGATGTTACGGCCGTAAGAAGGCCGAGTTATGGCCGTAACTTCCGGCAGTATATAAGGAGTTGTCCGGGACTTTTTTCCTCGTTTCTTCATTTCTCCAACTTTTATCCGAGAGAGAGGGTTGAGGGAGAGATTTTTCCATCATCAATCACTGGAGTACTTGATTTTCATCATCTTCATTCGTTTGGGAAGCTTGGATACTCGATTTAACTCGTGTTCATCGGATCGAAGTTGTTGGATCTTCAAGAGGTAATTTCTTCAACATCTTGGATTTCGATTTTGTGTTGAAATATGATGTTTTGGACGTTATAATCATGTTATATGAAGGGATATGAATATGATTATGAGTTTGTATAAAGATTCATTGGATTATTGAGGGATTATTCAAGAACACTTTGAATATCGAGTTGGATTTGGGAGTTTTCGATTAATTGTTGTTATAATCACATATTTGGATATTCATAATGGATTATTGATCGTATTGAAGATGTTTTGTTGGTTTGAAACACTTCTTGGGGATTTGGAGTTGGTATTATTGAGGTTTGGTTGTAATCAATCGAAGTTGGCCACAAAGTGTTCGATATAATGCCCCAATGAACTTGGTTTAATTGTATCGACATTTTAAGTTCGTTATATTCGTGTTTGATTCGTATATTGAACGGATTGTTGGTAATTGTATTTATTCAAGGTTGTTCAAGCGACCGATATATCAATTAGGACGTTGTTCGTGGAAGGATAATTGTCACCGGTGTTGAGTAAGTTAATTCTTACTCGGTTAAAAGGATATTCATTCCTTTTTGTTGTTGATCATTCATAATCATAACTCATTCATCATTGTATTACTCATATTAAGACTTGTAATTGTCGAATAGTCACTTCATTAACGAGGAACGGCGGTTCCAATCATTTCATTGAAACTATCAATCACTTCATTATCACTTTCATCTCGGCGAGTCATTCTTGACTTTATCAGATTATTATTATTCATTGATATTCATTATGGTCATTCTCGTTCATATGACCTTCTGGGTTCATATTGCATGGCCGGGTGCGGATGTGTGGAATTTTTAGTCGGGCACGTGATGGCCATGTATTGGGAGTGATACATTGGACTGTGCACACGGTAAAGATTAATTCCGTGAGACTAATTAGGTACAAGGACGGGTGTGTTCGGTCATCCATCTTGTACACTTGCACAGAACACTACGGGCGTACTATGATACTCCTCTTCAGCGTAATTCATAACTAGGGATATTTCATAACTTCAGTTAAATCATGATTGTGTATTTTTCAACCCTTGAGGATTGTTGTTACGTATGGCCCGACCCATTTGGGATTTTGTTTTTCAGGTCATGGCAAGGCAAAAGCACGGGAATATCATGCTGACGTCGAGGAGTCCCTGTGATACTAGTAGGGGGCCCCGATCTTTTCAGTCATTCATGTTGTTGTCATTTGTTTTCCACTGCAGATTTTCATTTGGATACTCCATTTCATTCAGTGTTGTATATTTTATCTTCATATAAAATACACTAGTATTCGGTATTGTCCTAGTGTGTTGTAATTAAACTCCTCATCGGAGTAATTATTGTTGTAATGTGGTTCGGTACTCATTCATCCTGTGTAATTCATTCATTTTCAATTGCCTGGTGGGTCCCAGTCAGGGATCTACGGCACTGTAATATCCGCCTAGTTTGGGGTGTTACAATACAAACATTTCTAGTAAAATAAATAGGCTCAAAACGGCCTTTACAACCCAATCGAATAAAACGAACGATTCAAAACTAAGTCCACGAACCACATCCCCATTCAAAAGCATTCATCCAATAAATACTATATAAATGAAAAGCGTAGAGGTACATTGATCCAATCAACAATACGAACCGATCCAATCGATTCACACAATCGGTAATATGATAACGTTCAAAATAATTCGGTCGACCATAAATATTCCAATTAATCAAATTTCCCTTATAAAATGAAATACCATAAATCATTTTAATCATATTAAATACAATTTAACATGTGGGAGATTAATTTTCAAGAATACACGAAAAAACCGAGCCGGGGTGAAAACTGGCCAGCATGACCGAGTCACCCTCGGCAGCATACCGGCAGTCAGGCCTGGCATGGCCGAGTCACGCTCGGAAGATGCCGGCCAGGACACGACCGAGTCACCCAGGACACGGTCGGGTCTGCCTGGCAGTGACTTGGCCAGACTGCCAGACACGACCGAGTCACCCAGGACACGGTCGAGTCTGCCTGGCAGTGACTTGGCCACACTGCCGGATACGACCGAGTCACCCAGGACACGATCGAGTCACTCTCGGCCAGATTACCCTTTTTGTCCAAAAAGTCGTCCGACGACGATTCGGGGCTAGATTTTCGACCGGATATCCAATATCAATATTTTCCGACTTTCATATCTTCAATATAAATCATATTTCCTGTTGTGTCGAGAATTATACTCTCCGACCGGCGATCGCCTCGGAGATCGGGCGACCTAGCCCGCCAGAAGCGTAGGCGAAGCTGAGCCCGGAACCAGGCGGCCTAACCTTAGCCCGACATACAAGATAAATCGGCCAACCGAAGGTCCCAGGACATGTCCCGATGCCGAGCGATCGACATCAAAGACGATCGTCTCTCGGTACTTGGCGATCGACTCTTGGCGACCGCCTAGCAGACGATCATCTTTCGGCACTTGCCGACCGACCCTTAGTGACCGACCGGTGCCGACCTCTGGTGACCAGTTAGAGACGACCGACTCATGCCGATAGTCATCCAGTCGGCAAAGGCCGAGCCGCAGGACTGAACCCACGTGCAGAGCCGAGAGGCCCGCCGTCCACCACAGCCTGTCAGCATCCGTCCACCAGCCGACAGGCCCACCGAAAGGTGTCAGTAGGGCCGCATGTGACAGTGACTCCGGACGCGTGCTGGCTCCTCATTGGACCGCACAGCTGGCTGCCACCATCTGCCTTGGACTTTAGGCCGACAACCCGTGTGACTTAAGGACGATCGCCCCATTATTATATTGGCCGACAGACAATCGGCCCATTATTATATTGGCCGGAAGGCGATCGCCCGCCAGGAATCAGGGCACCTCAGCCCCTATATATAGCAGGCAGCCTGCACTTGTCCAAGGACCGAGATTCTTACTCTCTGAACTTTCTGATTCACGCAATACAGAAGCAATACACAACACTTGGCTTTCTCCTACTCTTGGCAACAGCTATCTTTCGGTTCTTTCTTCTCTCGGCCTCTCTCATCAAGAAGACGATCGGCAGGGACGAAGAACACCGAGCTTCGCTCAAGAGCTGGATTAACAGAGTCTTTTTACACTCATTGTACTTAGATTCTCACATTAATACTTGTATCTACGAATATTTGTATTAATAACATCTCGCGAGAGCATTCAAGCCCGGGCCTAACAAACCCGGCAAATCTTGTGTTTATTCATATTCTCTCGGAAGTGCTCCCGCAATTGTTGTTTGTTGTCCGTTCATTCCAGCAGTATTTAATCTTCGGATAAATATTTTGGGCAACAACAATTGGTGCTAGAGGAAGGGGCCCTCTAACCCTCAAATTTTTATTCCTACCATCTCGAAGAACACTCACTGTTCTCGGGGCATATACTTGAAGTGACACTCACTGCGCTTCAAAGAAATCTTTCAGAAATCATGTCTTCCGCCTCCGCGTCGAAGAAAGCCGCTGGCCAGCCCGCCAGGCGCCACTTTCCGTCTCAGTCCGAACTGCAGCCGATGGCGGAAGGTAGCCGCCCGATCGAGACGCTCGATCCGTCACGGGCGGCCCAAGCCTCTCGCTCGATTAGTTCCGAACCAAGGAACAGATCGACGAGGCCATGGCCGTCCTACAGGAGCGATGGAGTGCTCTCGACGTGCCTCCCGCTATCACCCCCTTGGCCATCCGCCGGAAGTCCAAGCGGAAGCTCAAGGCGTTACTGGCCAAGCTATCGCCAGGAGGCTTTCACCCACAAGGAGAGGCGCTCGCCAGCCGGGGCACCTCTGTCTTCGATCGCCTGGGCAGTGACCCGTCTTGGCGACCGGGGCAGTCCGGCCCCAGCTACGAGACGATGGAGTTCGAGTCCATCACCAGGAGCTCGGCCTACCCGACTCCCAGTGTAACACCCCCAAGTTATTCAGGGTATATTACAGCGCCGTGAGCCCCGCCGTGGGACCCACAAGGCTATACATGCGCGGAACTGTAAAACTTGACCGAGAAGGTCTAAATACAATGAAAAGAAGGACAATACAAATGGTATTCAAACCATAACCAATGAAACCATATACATCACCACACAAATCAATACCTCAGCAACACAGGCTGGAACATCAAGGAAACTGAAATACAATACTCGAGTATTTAAAATCCATTCCAGTACAACAACATTGAATGGAGGAATTCAAAAAAATAACCGGAGACAAGACACAGTATCACACTTGCCCATCATCTTCATGCTGACCCGATACCCGCCTGTCCGTTCTTCTGGAACCTGAAATACATAAAAAGTATTTCCCCCATAAAGGGGTTAGCCGTCGAATAGCTAGTGCAAGTATATCAAGTATGAAACACAATACTCCTCGACAATAAAGTAAATGTAACCGTCAATTCATCAGTTCAAGACTAGTATTCCGGAATAACTAAATCTCATAGCGTCACATCAAGACGTATATGAATGCCGTAGAAACGGTTCGTTCATATCATCCGTCAATACATGTATGAATGCCATAGAAACGGTTCATTCATATCAAGCCATCAATACATATATGAATGCCGTAGAAACGGTTCGTTCATATCATGCCATCAATATATCTATGAATGTCGTAGAAACGGTTCGTTCATATCATACCATCAATATATCTATGAATGCCGTAGAAACGGTTCGTTCATATCATACCATCAATATTTCTTACTTTCAAAGTCGAGAACGTACAATCATAAATATATACTTGCCTTAATAAACGTTACCGAATACCCCGCAGAACACGGTTCGACCGGGAAGCTTGAACCACGAAGAAGACAACGAACGAAAGGGTTCCGACTTGAGTTCTTCACAAGGATTTCGTCCCTCAGTCATATCAATGATAAATCAACAATCGTACGATGAATAATAATCGTACAACGCACAAACCCCCCTCTTAGACCTTTTGTCGGACACCTTCAAGGCGTCGACTAAGAACTCAACCAAAACGAGGAATCAATACAATCCAACCGTGGAATAATGATGGAAATGATAGAATACACCTAAATAATCATCAATCCATCACTAATCTAAATTACTACGGATTAAATGGATGAAATCAAACAAAATCCCCAATTTTCCAAAAACTAGATTTTTAGGAAATCTAACCTTGATTCGGTCGATCGGAGGATGTTATGGGATGATCGGTCGACATTATAAACTCAAGAACTTCGTGGATTGATAGTTGAACAACATCTCTACATGTTCTCCAAGCCCCAGCCACGGAAAGGAAAAGAGAGGAATGAAAGAAATGGGTGTAAACCCGTCTGTTCGATCATATATATACTACCCAGCAGCCTGCCGACCACTTACGGCCGTAACTGGGAGACCTTACGGCCGTAACCGGCATTCGTCAAAATCCACCCAGCGCTTACCGATCGCTTACGGCCGTAACCGACAGGGCCTTACGGCCGTAACTCGGCACTTACGGCCGTGCATTCGACAGTCCTTACGGCCAGAATCGCATTCGTCCGAACTTGCACGGCACCCATACTGGCCGAATCGACCCTTACGGCCGTAACCGGCATTCGTCCAGCCATGTCTGCCAAGCACTTACAGCCGTAACCGGAACCTTACGACCATAACTCGGCCAGGCCAGGACCTGCTCCGGCCGCGACTCGGTCGTGGCCACTCCGACGGCCCGGACGACCCCGAAACCCAAACCTGAATATAAATCGAAGGTACGGTTACGACCTACTCGCAAAGACAAATCCGAGCACCAAGAGAACACATGATTCCTACCACCCAAAGGCTCGAAATTCGACAACGGAAGTAATTACCCCAAACTTTGGGAAATTACAAAAATAGCCCAAAATGTCCGAAATACACGATACACGATCGAAACACAAACCCAAAGCTCGTAACATGAATAATAACATTCAATGAACTTATGAGAAACTCGAAATAACAGTTTCGAACGAGATTCGCAAGAATCGAACGCAAGTATGAAAAAACGGCTTAAGAACACGGAACTCAACAAAACGATACCGAAACGAACTCGTATGACAAAAAGTGCAGAATTAATCATTCTCAGAATGACGACACGATCATGAGCGAGTCATCAAAATGGACTTCCGCCAGAAAAAATAGATAATTACCGGAAATCGAAATTGCGGATATTACATACTACCCTACTTAAAAGAAGTTTTGTCCCGAAACTTAAAACAAGTAGGGAGAAGTAATATCCCGTCAGGAAAACTCAACGAGGTACACAAGAACCGAAAACTCACGCCCAAACGGCAAATCATCAATATAGAATACAACAATACATTACTCGAAGGTAAACCCAAACCAACGCTGAAATAGATACGAATCACAATGCCTGAAGGCTCCAAGGGAAATACCGATACATCACAGTGGCCTAAAAGCCCTCATCCGAAGTGGTATATCATGATGGCCTGAAAGCCGAACAGCCCAAAGCTGTAAATCATCACAATACATATCTCAAAGAAGCGAACCTGACTGTCGGACATACCCCTCGGCATATGAACAACCAGTCGCAAGTCGTCGGACATATCCAATACAACATGGACTACGAATGACCAAACAATAAGGCTCAAGAGGGACATCACAGTATGCCCGATCAGGAAATGTGTCCGTGCACATGTCCACCCCATATACGGAATCCAAAATATACGTGTGACAATGTACTTAATTAGCCTCACGAACTACGTCTCGTGTGCACGGTCCAATGCGGAAACATCCACGCATGACCATCGTGTGCCTGGCCAAAAATCCTACACATAACCAATCGGCACGCAGACATGATTCCAGATATGCCACGATACAACATGACAACTAAACTCAAAGGATAACATACCCAATATGGATCATACGAATCACCAAGTGAACGATGAAACACGAATAATAAAAGATCGACATGACCAACGATATTCAACACTACCATCCTGGGATCAGAATCCCTAAGGACCGGTTAACACGGGAAATAATCACAACACAATAATTCAGGAAATTCTCAACCCTTAACGATCACAAAATTACCGAGTTCACAAGAATAATAGTGTGCTGCCTTGAGTCGTCCAACACGACAATAATAACTGACGGATGGGCACTATCCTCGGCGATCCCCATTCAATATCTCGATTGTCTTAGAATGACCAATCGATAACGACTCCACGGATGGGAACTATCTTTGACAGTCCCAATTCAATACTTCGATTACCTTAGAACAACAACTCGATAACAACGATACAACGGATGTCTCGGCACATTTAAATCAGTTACCGATAACGAAGATGATAATCGAATACATCAATGCCTTCAATCGTCCAATACAATATCAATAGAAAAAAAACACCGCTATCAATAACGACGATCACCACAATATTTCAATGGAACATCAGTCACGATAACAATCGATACGTCGATACCGCGAAACGGCTATCGACAGTAGCTTTACCAACAAATATCGCAATGCCTTGAACCGGCCATTTACGAACAACAATAACATTTGGCATAATTTGCCGATGGGTGTCGTATCAAACAATCCCCTGATATCAATACAATCATAAAGAGGCCAAGTCTCGAAATGATACACACATACGTACACCTACACGATAAAATTAATCTCATTGATTAGTACAAGTATAGAACTTGCCTCGATATCAATACAACAAATTGTTACCAATTCAGTTGATTTCGTCTTACGAGTTCCTCAGTCCCGACCAAGGTAATCTACGAACTCTTCAACCTCAACCGCAATACAACAGTCATAATCCATGATCAAACATCATATCTTATTGTAAAACACAGGATTAATAATCAACAGGTTCGATGACGAACAATATAAATACCACCAAACCACAAACTCAACCGTTTCACCATATCTCGACTAATCACCGTCTGAACAATCCAACTCAGACACTTACAAATCCTATCCACAATACAAGTCGAAATATGATGATCATATCAGCAACCAATTCGGACCAATAATAAGGGTCTAAATGTTCCAAACTCAATTCTTAAATATGAATTGACAAGGTCCCCTTCTCGTAAATCCATCATTCAAATCTACTTATGACCGTCATCAATTCGAATCATCCGACTGGTTCAAAACAATAGATAATCATATTAAAAAGGTTATCAAACAATCCAATCATTCGACTTGAATATTTGCTCCATACGTATGGGGTTCCGAATTCAGAGATGAATAATAGTCTCATCAAACTCATAACCACATTCGTATTCCTATACGAATATTATTTCAAACGCATAGTTTAGCTCTAGATATGAATATTCCATATTCATTTTCAAAGCATCAACACTTCTAAATTTTTATCACCTCGTATAATTCAGGAGTTCTTCAAGAACATGAAATATCCGAAATCACGTTCAGAACAACATATCCAAGGTATATATATCTCCATGTTACCATTTTCTTCATCATGCTATTCATACAACCTCAAGAATCGCAACAAAACCATTATCATCATATGAAGAAGATGTCAATAATCATATCAACATCCGAAATATCTTATTACAATTCCAATAAATCTCATATAACATTATCACATGATGATCCCAGCATGCTCCCTCCCAAGTAGTAATCCTTTAAAAAGAAACGAGCCACTATCAAAGGGATACGAGGATTACCTTGTATGGACGAACCACGAAAAAGAATAATTGAACTCCATTCCAAGAATCATCAAAAACTTCAAGTACTTCTCAAGGCTCTCTCTATTGACTGAAGGAAGGAGAATGGACAAAATGCCCCTCAGCACTCATCTATCCTCTCTATAAAACACATCACTAGCGCGCGCTAGACCTTATATTTAGCGTGCGCTACAGGGCTAGCGTGCGCTATCCTTCCTTGATGGCGTGCGCTATCGGGCAGTCCATAAGCTACTACATTGCTTCGAAATTCATCTAACATACGTAATGCCCATGCATTAGCGTACGCAAACAGGCGTTGACTTGCTACAGTGAAATGCTCAGTAGCGTGCGCTATTCCTCGACCTTATTGCGCGCTAATCGTCGTTGACTTGCTACAGTATCGTGCCCCCACATGCCGAAAGCATCCGCGATTACCGGGATTCCTTTGACCGATATGGAATTAGCGTGCGCTAATCATACAGTTTTAGCGTGCGCTAGCTCTACACGACAAACACTCGGTGACGTTATCTGGACACGCGTCGAACATGGCTGGGTCCACCCGCCGAAAGCTAAGATTCCATTATTGGTGATCTGATGTTAGCGTGCGCTAACTGAATATAAAAATCAACATGGGCCTACCTGTCGGTCACCTTCCAGAACTAACACAGCAAGTCGTTACGTACGTTAGGGGTCCTCCTTAGCGTACGTAACCGAACCTCTTAGCATGCGCTAAGTATGCACCGTAGCGTACGCTAAGTATATATCTTAGCGCGCGCTAGGCATACCCTGTAGCGTGCGCTAACGTAGCTGTACTTAGCCATTTTCCGCTATTCTCGACCAACATCTCGACATACCAAACGATCATACGGCACAATGAAAACATATACGCATTCAACAACATTGTCAAACGTTCACATCATCCTCAAGCACAATTATCCATCAATGACATCGAACATATAAACGAAAAAAATATATCCGAAAAATTGGGGTATTACACTCTACCCCCCTCTTAAAAATAAGTTTCGTCCTCGAAATTTGCAATCACTCGCACAAACAACATTTCAACGGAAATTCAAATTCACCAAGAATTATCGAATAATCCGAACAACATACTTACAAGTCTGTGTAGTCGAAGATCTCCCGTGATACTAGCATGCGACTCCTAAACAAAGTCTCAACATAATACCGATACACACCAATATCGCAATTAGCAATTTAACAAAATCTCAAGGAAGAGTTCACGTCCGTGACCACGGCCACGATTCTTCCTACTTTCAGCCAACATTTTGAAGGGCACACACGTGCGTAAGTATAATCCAAATCGCATATTCTCGAAGTGACCAATTCCCAAGAATACCAATCTATAAACGAAACGATTAAGAAAAATACAAGAAGAGTGAGAGGACTTACAAGTACCGGTCGCACTGTGATGATGGCAGAGTAGTGATACTGTGGGCAAAAGACGACTCAATCGACCAAAAAGACCGACAGCCTAGGTATCCATAAACCTAAGCTCTGATACCATATTCTGTAACACCCCCAAGTTATTCAGGGTATATTACAGCGCCGTGAGCCCCGCCGTGGGACCCACAACGCTATACATGCGCGGAACTGTAAAACTTGACCGAGAAGGTCTAAATACAATGAAAAGAAGGACAATAAATGGTATTCAAACCATAACCAATGAAACCATATACATCACCACACAAATCAATACCTCGGCAACACAGGCCGGAACATCAAGGAAACTGAAATACAATACTCGAGTATTTAAAATCCATTCCAGTACAACAACACTGAATGGAGGAATCCAAAAAAATAACCGGAGACAAGACACAGTATCACACTTGCCCATCATCTTCATGTCGACCCGATACCCGCCTGTCCGTTCTTCTGGAACCTGAAATACATAAAGAGTATTTCCCCCATAAAGGGGTTAGCCGTCGAATAGCTAGTGCAAGTATATCAAGTATGAAACACAATACTCCTCGACAATAAAGTAAATGTAACTGTCAATTCATCAGTTCAAGACTAGTATTCCGGAATAACTAAATCTCATAGCGTCACATCAAGACGTATATGAATGCCATAGAAACGGTTCGTTCATATCATCCGTCAATACATGTATGAATGCCGTAGAAACGGTTCGTTCATATCATGCCATCAATACATATATGAATGTCGTAGAAACGGTTCGTTAATATCATGTCATCAATATATCTATGAATGTCGTAGAAACGGTTCGTTCATATCATACCATCAATATATCTATGAATGCCGTAGAAACGGTTCGTTCATATCATACCATCAATATTTCTTACTTTCAAAGTCGAGAACGTACAATCATAAATATATACTTGCCTTAATAAACGTTACCGAATACCCCGAAGAACACAGTTCGACCGGGAAGCTTGAACCACGAAGAAGACAACGAACGGAAGGGTTCCGACTTGAGTTCTTCACAAGGATTTCGTCCCTAAGTCATATCAATGATAAATCAACAATCGTACGATGAATAATAATCGTACAACGCACAAACCCCCCCTCTTAGACCTTTTGTCGGACACCTTCAAGGCGTCGACTAAGAACTCAACCAAAACGACGAATCAATACAATCCAACCGTGGAATAACGATGTAAATGATAGAATACACCTAAATAATCATCAATCCATCACTAATCTAAATTACTACGGATTAAATGGATGAAATCAAATAAAATCCCCAATTTTCCAAAAACTAGATTTTTAGGAAATCTAACCTTGATTCGAACGATCGGATGATGTTATGGGATGATCGGTCGACGTTATAAACTCAAGAACTTCGTGGATTGATAGTTGAACAACATCTCTACATGTTCTCCAAGCCCCAACCGCGGAAAAGAAAAGAGAGGAATGAAAGAAATGTGTGTAAACTCGTCTGTTCGATCATATATATACTGCCCAGCAGCCTGCCGACCACTTACTGCCGTAACTGGCATTCTTCAAAATCCTCCCAGCGCTTGCCGATCGCTTACGGCCGTAACCGACAGGGCCTTACGGCCGTAACTCGGCACTTACGGCCGTGCAGCGGCAGTCACACGGCCGTAACGGCATTCGTCCGAACACCGCACAGCACCCATACTGGCCGTGGCCAGCCCTACGGCGTAACGGCGGCGTCGTCCGGGCATATGCGCTAAGCACTTACGGCCGTAACGCGGCACCTTACGACCGTAACTCGGCGACGAGGACACTGCTCGGCGCGACTCGGTCGTGGCCACTCGACGGCAGACGACCAAACCCGAACCTGAATATAAATCGAAGGTACGGTTACGACCTACTCGCAAAGACAAATCCAAGCACCAAGAGAACACATGATTCCGACCACCCAAAGGCTCAAAATTCGACAACGGAAGTAATTACCCCAAACTTTGGGAAATTACAAAAATAGCCCAAAACGTCCGAAATACACGATACACGATCGAAACACCAACCCAAAGCTCGTAACATGAATAATAACATTAAATGAACTTACGAGAAACTCGAAACAACAGTTTCGAACGAGATTCGCAAGAATCGAACGCAAGTACGAAAAAGCGGCTTAAGAACACGGAACTCAACAAAACGATACCGAAACGAACTCGGATGACAAAAAGTACATAATTAATCATTCTCAGAATGACGACACGATCATGAGCGAGTCATCAAAATGAACTTCCGCCGGAAAAAAAAAAAAGAAAATTACCAGAAATCGAAATTGCGGATATTACACCCTGAAGGCAGCCCAACCTTCTGGCTCCCCTTCGCCAAATAGTCGAGGTCGGCAGCAGGGGAGTCAGGAGATCGGTACACGATCGCCTCGGCTCCCGCTCCCAAAGCTGATCCACAAGCGACCGAGCCACGACGATGGCCGCGATGCAACGTCAGCTCGACGACATGAAGGCGCTCCTGGAATCCGGGGCAGGCGCCAAGAAGACGATCGCCGAGCCGAGCGATCCGCTCGAGGTCAACATCGAGCTCACCCCCGTGCAGCACAAGATCGCTCCCCCGCAAACACCTTTGTACGAGGGGAGATCGGACCCCGAAATACATTTGAGCAAGTTCAACATCTACATGACCGGGTGTGGGGCATCTGACGCGACCAAGTGCCGAATGTTCCCTATGACGCTGGACGACCTCGCCTACAGGTGGTACGCCTAATTACCGCCTCGACCCATCAGCTCCTTTAACCAACTGGCGAACATCTTCACTGCGTACTTCGCCACCAGGGTCGCCCGGCCAGAAGGTCCCCTTCGCATGATGCAAATAAAGCAGGGAGAAGAAGAGTCCGACTCGGACTACATCAACTGGGTAGACGAGATCATCCTCAACGGCGAGCACGTAAGCGATGAGATCGCCCTCTACGCGGTCCTAGGAGGATTTCATGGTCTTTCGCCTATGTTCAGGCATCTCACGAAGGACCAACCCGCGACCAACGCGATCTTCCGAGCTAAGGCCGCAGATTTCCTGGCCAGGCAAAGGTTTCTCCTTAACCTATGAACAGCACGATCGGCGCCCGGACGACGATCTCCCGCCCGATCGCCAGTATCAACTTATGAATAATGTGATCGGCAGCCGAGCGACGATCACCAGTCTTCCAGCCCGATCGCCGATCATCAAGCTACATCATCCAAAACCTGGAGGACACGATCGCCATCGACAGTTCACCATTTAACATGATGGACTAAGGCATGAGATCGCCTCCACCGCACATCATAAAGCCATGGTCCTGGTAGTCGATGGAACCAGCTGCTTCGGCCATGCAAGGTCCCTTTGGGCCAAGATCGCCTGCCCTTCGTTTAAATACGAGGCCGGCGTAGTCTGAGGGCCCTCCAAAATTAATCAGTGGACACGATCGCCCGCCCTCAAAGGATCATCATCCAACATGGTGAACCCGGACAATGCGACGTGCCACAACCCCGTCTCAACGTACACCGTCGAGGTTCGCCATCTTCATGGTGGGCCGAGGTGGAAGCAGAGCTAACAAGCCGCGGGCGTGGAGTTGAATCATCCGACGCTGCCCCGCGCAAGGACTCCTCTAGACCAAGACTGCACGCCCTTCGTTTAAATACGAGGCAAGGCGCAACCTAACAGAGGACCCTCACAATAAAATGAGTCACGAGACACTCAATGTCTTCGCGCACAAGACACGGTCATGGAGTCGGTACATTGAACTCCGCGACTGTGCACGATTCCTCAAACGACGAAACCATCAAGTTTCTGAGGGGGATCGGCCAATGTTGTTTTTTGCAGGTACAAGACCGAAAGATAGGTAGCCAATCGACCAGATAGCCCAAGTCCGAATCCAAAGTCAGCTCAACAGGTTGCCCGTCCTCATCTTACACGATCGCCAGCAAGAACCACCTCGCCCCATGTCTTCAACATCGGAGCAAGTTGGGGGGCAATTGTTGTGTCGAGAATTATACTCTTCGACCGGCGATCGCCTCGGAGATCGGGCGACCTAGCCACTGCCGAGCAGCCGAGGCAGAACTGCCGACCAGCAACCAGGCGGCCTAGCCTTAGCCCGACAAACAAGATAAATCGGCCAACCGAAGGTCCTAGGACAAGTCCCGATGCCGAGCGATCGACATCAAAGACGATCGTCTCTCGGTACTTGGCGATCGACTCTTGGCGACCGCCTAGCGGACGATCATCTCTTGGCACTTGCCGACCAACCCTTGGTGACCGACCGGTGCCGACCTATGGTGACCAGTTAGAGACGACCGCCTCATGCCGATAGTCATCCAGTCGGCAAAGGCCGAGCCTCAGGATTGAACCCACATGCAGAGCCGAGAGGCTCGCCGTCCACCACAGCCTGTCAGCATCCGTCCACCAGCCGACAGGCCCGCCGAAAGGTGTCAGTAGGGCCGCATGTGACAGTGACTCCGGACGCGTGTTGGCTCCTCATTGGACTGCACAGCTGGCTGCCAGCATCTGCCTTGAACTTTAGGCCGACAGCCCGTGTGACTTAAGGACGATCGCCCCATTATTATATTGGCCGGCAGACGATCGCCCCATTATTATATTGGCGGGAAGGCGATCGCCCGCCAGGAATCAGGGCACCTCAGCCCCTATATATAGCAGGCAGCCTGCACTTGTCCAAGGACCGAGATTCTTACTCTCTGAACTCTCTGATTCACGCAACACAGAAGCAATACACAGCACTTGGATTTCTCCTACTCTTGGCAACAGCTATCTTTCGGTTCTTTCTTCTCTAGGCCTCTCTCATCAAGAAGATGATCGGCAGGGACGAAGAATACCGAGCTTCGCTCAAGCGCTGGATTAACAGAGTCTTTTTACACTCATTGTACTTAGATTCTCACATTAATACTTGTATCCACGAATATTTGTATTAATAACATCTCGCGAGAGCATTCAAGCCCGGGCCTAATAAACCCGGCAAATCTTGTGTTTATTCATATTCTCTCAGAAGTGCTCCCGCAATTGTTGTTTGTTGTCCGTTCATTCCAGCAGTATTTAATCTTCGGATAAATATTTTGGGCAACAACATTTCCCAGAAATTTAAGATTTATATTTAGACATAAACTTACGAAAAAATATAACTACAAGCAACGTAAAACATGTACCAAGATTATGACTAAAATGATTCCAAATCATTCACCATCTAATCGAGCATTCCAAATGCCAATATCGTATATACGATCGCAAGACCTATGCTCCGATACCACTGTTGGGATTCGGTGCCTAAAACGAAGGCCCAGCGAAAGCGGTAAAACGAAAATTAATTCGATCTGAATCCCTACGAGGATCGATCGAGCTACGTATATACGAATATATAAACAAAAAGCAAGAGTCATAAGAAACTAACCCTCGAAGTCCGTTGATTAAATGGTGACCTTCTCTTGAGCTATTCCCCAAGCTTTGATTGATCTCTACGAATCCAATCCGATCCAAGCTCTTGAACGATCCAACGCCGAAAGCACCGCGTCTCTACTTGCCACGCGCCGGAAAAATGATCGGAACAACAACACTCGATTAACCTCTAAGGTTACGGCTAGAATCAAGTGATGAAGCTTTTATTGTTACAGTCTAAGTGTATAATATATCTCTCTCAATGTATCTTGAATTTTCTCCAAGAAAACTCAAGAACAAAAGTGAAGAAAATGATGAAGACTTGAAAAATGATTTTCTCTCTCACTTGTGCAAAGCTCACGGCTGGAATGGCATATGAAGCAAGTGAAGGGAGTCTTCATTATATTCTTATTCAACTACCCAAAATCTCCTACTTTAGACAATATCACCAAAGGGGTGATATTTGTCCCCTTGATTGGTCACAAGTCCACCACACTAGAAAGTGTAGACCAAGACCAAGTAAGGGAGTAGGTGATGGGGTGGCCATCTAGAAGGAATCGGATGAGTTTGATTCGTTTCGGACTCCATGTGAGTCCAAACAGATAAACTCCTATTCCGTTCCAATGTATTTTTGTTGATTAATTAATCCAATCAATTAATCACATTAAATACATAATAACATAATTAATTTCTCCAAGAAATAATTATATTTATGAATTAAATTAATCACCCAGTAATTTATTTAATTCATTAGGCCGTAAATTAATTTATCCAATAAATTAATTTAGACATCCAATGTCCCAATAAATTAGATATCCAATATCTAATATTTATAATGAGAGAACAAGCTCGATTCATTCCGTCGTCAATCCTAATGCACGACTCGGTAGGTCCGTCTCAGTCAGCAATGGGAGGAACCAAAGAGTAGTAGCACCCAGCTTGATCTGGTGGCCTACACTGCCGGACTGAGAACGAATGATTGGGATCATTCAAGAACCATTATGTCGTGAATACCAGTAAACGTATAAACCCTTCTTTCTAATGTCCCGATCAAGTTATAGGGTCACGGTCAGTCAAACCCCATATGTACTTGATGCTAAACATGCGTTAATGCAAATCGAGATCATCGAGCTCTCGTGTATCTGATACAGCTAGCTCCAATGCTTTGGCCAAAGACTTATGATCTCATCTGCCAATAACCGCATAGGACATATAACCCCTTCACTAACAGGAGAAAGAATTCTATCTTGGTATTCAGTAGGACCTGCTACTTGCCCATCAAGATGCACGTCGAGGTTGACCCCCGCCTTCCGGTTTATAGGGTCGAACTACACTAATGAAAATTTTGACCTCACAAGCACATCCCTACTAAATCCTCAAGTCGAAGGTTCACGAATACCTATCACAACTTTTCGATTCCGTCATTGACTGTCCCGGAGTGAAATCCGTGTGACGAATCGAGGGTGAGTCGGTTCGAGTATACTAATCCAATTAGCATACCTATAACGTGTGCTCCCACTAACCATTAGTATTCGACAGGCACTCTCCTTGTCAAAGAACACATCATACAAGTCTTCACATAAACTTAACGCCCAGTCAAGTTTCATCGACTTGCGAACGATTAAGTATTTGAGCTATAAACCTTTCCAGTGCCGACCCCCTTATCCAATAAGGAGTGGAACGTTTTGCTCTCAAATACACGGACTAGTTTCTATATATATATTTACGAGTTAGGAATGCCAGTAACTACTAGTAAATAAAGAAACTTCCATTGCCTTATATTAATGATTTACATAATTACAAGTACAACGCCCTCACTCAACATCCTCTGAGTGGCATTCGAGGGCATACTCCCAACAATAACGAGGTTCAAATACATATCAGAAATCTCGGGTATTACACTCGGGGCAAGTACTCTAATCATTTTTGTCATTTTGTGTCGATCATGTTGTGATACATTCGTGTATTGTTGTTGACATGCATTTGTGTATTGTTGTTAATATGCATTTGTACATTGTTGTCATATGTCCACCTCATGTTGGTCCGACGGGATCATCTTGTGTGTCTATGCTATGTGCACTGGATCGTTGGACTACGAGGTGTTGTTGTGCATATATATATTATTTGTTATCCACCTCGTGTTGATCTAACAAGTTCATCTTGGGATCTATGTTGTGTGCGCTGGATCATCGGATTTCCATCGAGTATACATTGTTATTGTTGTGAGCATATTGATGTCGTCATATGAGTATGTATTTGTATGTCTTGTGTTAGGACCATGTCCATATGTTGTTTGATCTGATCTCAGATTAGACTGACATGATTGTCGTGGCATTGCGTATCTTGATGTATGTTCCGTATTCCCTTTGGTATTTGTCTTTTGATGGACAATCGATTATCGTGTTGGGATTTGATGATGTTATCCGATGGATCGAATTGGTCAGAGTTGGTATATTTCCGTATTGCAAGTTATGATGACGCTTTGACAATCTTGGGTATTGTTTGAGATACAGTACAGATGTTTGTGTATGAGTTTATTGTTTTGTTGAGGATACGAGATGTGAATTTTGGTAAGGATTATCACGAGTTGGTAACGTTATGGCGGTAAGATTACGTTGGTGGTATTCTTACTTAGTATTTCATTAGTATGTAATTATTGATGTGATGTGATCGTTATCATTGTTGGATATTATGGTTGACCCCGTCGTGGGCTTTATTGTTAGGTTCTTGGGATATCGAGCTTGTAGCGGTCATGAAGAGATGAGCTTCCCGGAGGATACTGGCTATGGCGTGTGTTTGTGAATCGAGTACTTTGATTAGTTTTTATTTTCCGCCGCAATAGTATTTTTAGTCATTTGTTATATCCGCTGCGAATGTGTTTTAAAATGGTTGCTAGTATGTTACGAACTTGAGTTTATTTTTGAAAATCGTTTTCTAAACTATTGTGTCGATACGTGCAAGCGGTGGCTTAACGTATACTTTTGAAACTGTTGAGTTTTGGTATTTTGGCCTCGTACTTTCAAATGATATTTTTCGACGGTATTGATAAATGATTTTATAGTCTTTGAATATTTAAAAAATATTACCGTCATTGCCGCTTAGGCATATTTAAAATGTTTGTAAAATGTCTTTTAGCCTTGTGGGTTCCATTTCGGGACCCACGGGTGTTACAGAATATGGTATCAGAGCTTAGGTTGTGAAAACCTAGGCTGTCGGGTCGAGTCGAGTCATGTTTTTGTCACGTCATGTGAGTTGTCGGTTGGCAAGTATTAGAGCCCTGGGTTTTTGTTGTTCACTTGGGCTTGTGTGTTATTTGGTTTACTAGTATGGTACTGTGATTGTTTTAAACTTATCCAAATGGTATTAACGTGAGTCTTTGGAAAGAGATGTGTCGTATTTTGAGTTGAACTAATTTTTCAAAATGTATGTTTTGAAAATGTTCGTATCGTGTATTTTATAGAGTTGAGACATGTGCCAGTATCATGGGGAATCGTCGGCTTCACGATCTATAAGTATTTAGATTTTTGAATTGCATTGAGGTTATTTGCAGTTATAAGTTGATGTACTGTGAGAAACTTTCGGAAAGATATTATGTGTTACAGTATGAGGTAGCAGAATATAATAGTTGGGACAGACCGATGATCTTGAGAAACTGTGATTATGAAAAATCAATATGTCGGTTAAGCATGGGAAACAGAGTTTTGTACTTGGGAGAAGTGTTATGGATTGTTGAAAGGAACATGTAGTCATGCTATTTCATTTTGAGACATATGAAACTGTTTTTGAACATTTGAAAATTATACTTTTTAACATCATGTATTTTCTCAAATTTATTTTGCGAGATAGTATTGTTGTCTTTAAAAACATGTTTCATTATGGCATAGTTGAGGTGTTGCAGAATGGAATAATGGTCGATAGAGCAAGTCATATGTGGGAAATGTGATTTTAATAAAGTCTCTATAATAAGATTTTGGATTCTATCGTGTGGTTTTCCAACCGAATGTCAGTGGAATTGGTGACGAGCCGAATTGGTATACAGGAGTATGGATGTGGTCAATCATTTGCATAATTTCATTTTATTTAATCGTATGTATTCAAAAAGAATTATCATTGAGAACTTGACACAAGCGAGCCAGTTTAACTTTTCGAAAATTGATTCTGTGGTCTTACGAAAATTTATGTTTTGAGTTTTGAAATTTTTAAAACAACTTTCAGAAATGGATTTTTATTGACAAGATTATACGGTTTCAAAGTTGTTTTGAAAATGTGATTGGTGTAATATCTGGATTAATTATTGAGTATTTAATCTGTAATTGAACCCTGTATTATTCGGATTTGTGATATCGATAATCGAAGTATGATATTTCTCATATTCGTATCCATGTGCATGATAATATCAACATATGTATTTTCACATGCAAACACGTGATAACGTACGCTACGAAGTGAGCATAGCGTACGTTATGTGTCAAGATTAGCGTACGCTACGAATGAAGCGTAGCGTATGTAAGACAGCTAATAATTGAGCAGGGCGGCTAGCACATGAGCCAGCTCGTGGTGGGCTCGGCTGGATACTACCAGATTCGCACGGCATGAACCTGGACACTTTTTAAGTCAACGGATATTAACGTACGGTAAGGTAAGTATGTAGCGTACGCTAATGGTACTGGTTATGTACGTCATATGATAAGACTAGCATACGTAATGTAGTTCAGAAACAAGACAGTAAGCTATTTTGGACGATAACGTATGCTATGAGCAAAGGCTAGCGTACGTTATGCTCAGAAAGTTATAAATGGGACAGCACCCCATTTCATTTCATTCGTTTATTTCACTTGGCTTTCAACATACTTCATCCCCAGAGAGTTCCCAGCCACCTTAAACACCTTTAGATCACTTAATACTTCGTCATTGAAGATTGGAGAATACTTATACTTGATCATTGAAGTGGAAAATCATCTTTAATTGGCATACAAGCAACCGGAGTTGGATTCTACCTATTGTCTCGGCATTTTCTTCATCTAAAGGTATGTTATGATATCTCCAACCTTAGATTTGTGTCCTTAAGGATATGATGATCATGCTACCATGGATATTAAGTTCCATAGATGATTTATTCAACCAAACATCATGTTTAGGAAGTTGGAATAATTATGCTTAAGTTACCTTTGTTTAGAACATTATAGTTGGAACCTTGTTACGAAAAACAATAAGAGTAGTGTTATGAGTTGGATAATCCATATTGAATGGTGTTGCCATATTGATCGTAGACTTGGAGTTGATATCACTTTTGCTAAATGGACTTAAGAAAGAATCATCGAAGGTTGTATTCTTTCTTATAATTTGGATTTGTTAGTTCATCTTTAAGATAAAGTTTGAATGTAATGATGATATTGGAAACAAGCGCATCAACCTTAGATCACCTGAACTTGACATGAGAATTGTAATCGAGATTGAATATAGTGTTGTGATGATATACGTATCCTTGAATTCGAAGATGTTTCAATCCGTAAGATCATTCATAATTGTATGAGCATGATATGTATGAGGATAATGTATGTTAATCACTGAGGATTTCGTACGCTACATCACCAATCGAGACAGTCGTCTGCTCAGTGAGAAACTATCATATGTGGGTTTAGCGTGTGCTAGGCTCTGCAGCTTACGTACGCTAATGGGCAGAATTAATGTACGCTACATTTGGTACGTAACGTACGTTATATCATCAGACGAGTCAGTTGACTGATCAGAGAGGAACTGTCGATGCATGGTTAGCATACGCTAGACTTCGTAGCTTACGTACGCTAACAAGTAGGCTTAACATATGCTACGAAGGGTATGTAACTTAAGTTATGTAGGCAAGACAGGATACGTTTTAAGAACTTTCGACCGTAATTTAGATTGTTAGATGTTCGTACGACGTGAGATGAATTCTTTATTATTTCTTCTATTTAAGGTTCGAGATTTGCAACGTGATTAATCAAAGAGGTGACCTTCGAGGGTATTGATATTCGTCGGGGTTTTATCCTTGTCATCGATTCAAGGCAAGTACTTTAATTGTTCTATGTATTGATGTTATACACATTGTTGTGCATCGTGTTGGTTCAATGGGATCATCGGGGGATCAATGCTAGCATGCGTTGGATCATCGGACGGGTTTCTCCACCATGGGTTGGTCAGACGGGATCATCGTGGGATCTAGGCAGTGAACTGTGATACCCGAGATCCTAATATGTATTTTGAATATTGTGACGTTGTATATGTTGTATTTGATCTGAGTATTATCCAGCGTATTTCATGATCCAGTGTTGTTGAGCGTATGATTTCATGAATGTGTTCAGTGAAGCTTCGTATGGCCGTTAGCGCACGCTATATGAGTGGTAGCCTACGCTAATTTATATACTTAGCGCACGTAAAGGGAGGTTAGCATACGCTACGTCAAGGCCATGCAGAAACAGTAGGCCGCAAGCCCGTTAGCGCACGCTATGGATATGGCTGTAGCGCGCGCTAATAACCATTTTCTATATATAGGACAGCACACTCCTTCATTTTCAGACTTCCACTTCAACCAACAACATAATTCCGCGACTTTGAGAGTTACCCTCTCCATCTTCAACCTTCATATCAGC
Organism: Orobanche coerulescens; assembly: GCA_033398695.1. Classification (NCBI taxonomy): domain Eukaryota; kingdom Viridiplantae; phylum Streptophyta; class Magnoliopsida; order Lamiales; family Orobanchaceae; genus Orobanche; species Orobanche coerulescens. The sequence goes on from CM065802.1 coordinate 198,248,842, forward strand.
TTCCTAACACATCATTGAAGGCAATGAGCTTTGAGGATTGGTGTTCAAGCGTCCAACGTTGAGTTCATCAAGAGATTTCGTCTTTTCTTTCCATACAAGGTATGTGTTGCTGCCCGAACTTTGAATTCATGTTCTTATTCGGATTATAACTCCCTCCTGGAGTTTATCAAGGTTATAGATTAATGATTAGGTTGAGCACCATTCATGTAAGCTTGAAGTAATCATTTTAGAACCCCTTTGAATAAGAAGATTGTAACCGAACCCTTTTGAGTTGAATCAAGGATATGTGATTTTTGAGATTTTGGTATATTTTAGGATGTCTTATCCGAATCACTTGCATGTCGGGGTAATGTTATTATCATCACTTTGTTTGAGATTTTTACAAGAAGATGAATTATTAGAATGGTCTAGAAATATCCTTGGATAGTATGAGGTGACCTTCAACGTAATTCATAACTCATAGTGATTTCTGGATATGGTTATCTTCATGTTGATGATTCGAATGAAAGGATGTTGATGGGTAACCATTGCTATGAACATAAATTTTGGCAAGGAAGATAAATTGTGGAAGAACGAATTATATGGATGATTAAACCTTAAACTCGGATTGAAACGTGATTTATAACCGAACTTGGTGAGGGAATCGATAATCCGGAATCGAAGTATGAATTTATGATGATTTCAATATCGCTAGCTCAACCGATCATTCGTCGGGTGAGTTGAACCGTGAGACGACTAGCTAAGAGTGTTAACCCGACCGTGGGAGACGTTAGATGTTCGTACGTTTAAACTTGTTTTGAGTTGCCATTATTTTTCCTGTTTGTTCAAGGGCCGAGCACTGCGAACGTCTGATCGAAGGAGGCGGTTTTCGAGTGTGTTGAGATCATTGGAGTAATCAGTTCTTGCCATCTTTGAGGCAAGTATCGTAATTTGTTAATGTTGGTATTTTGAGCATGCATGTGGTTTATTCATGTTGTTGAACATGGGATTTATTTCGTTGAATTTTCATGATATTCGTTATCGAGTGTTTGTATGTTCATGTTGATATACATAGCGATTTTGCATATATGTATGCATGAGTTGTGTTTGTTTATGTTGTGCGATCTATGCTGAGGGCGCTGGATCGGATGTCCACCTCGTGTTGGTCTGACGGGATCATCTTGGGATCTATTCTGAGGGCGCTGGATCATTGGATGGGTTTTTACACCTCGTGTTGGTCCGACGGGATCATCTTAGGATCTATGCTGAGGGCGCTGGATCATTGGAATACCCATGTTGTGTTAATGGAATCTTTTGGATTCGCATTGTTGGATTCCGATAGCGGTAGTTCGTGTTGTGTATTCTGTCATGCATTGTTGTTGTAGATTCGATTCGTTTAATATGATACTTGTACTAGCATCGTTTTTCTAACCCCTTCGGGGGTGGACATTTGTTTTGATTTTCAGGTAGCCGAGGAGCGGGAAAACAGCCATAGTACCGACGTGACGACGAAGGGGCTCAGTGATGTTTATTGTGGTTGTGAATTATCTTTTTGGATTATTTTCAGTACTCGAGTACATGTGTCGTATTAATATTTTGAGATGGTTGTATTAATAAACTCATTTGATCTGTTGAAACCGGTTTTTTATTTTAAATAATTGTGGTTCTGTGGTATTATTTTTATATTTCTTCAAATTAGCCTTGTAAATTCTTACTTAAAGGGTTTACGGCACTGTAATTATTCTGAATATCTCGGGGTGTTATAGAATATGGTATCGGAGCTAAGATTCATGGATATCTTAGCAGTCGGGTTTTAGTTGGGTCTGTTTACGTTATTTGATTTATGGGTCGTTCGTAACATCACTGTTCAGCCAGCGTCGTCATGTGGACCGTGGTTGTAAGTCTCCAAATCTCTTATACTACCGCTTTACTTAAATTCTGTTTTGTGAATATTGACGGAATTTATTTTTGAAAATTTTGCCCTCGATATTGAGTAATTGTGTTTACAGTATGTTTAGGGGAGGTCAAAGACGCGGACGCGGTTGTGGACGCAGACGTGGTAATGTGAGACAGGAGGATTCAGCGACTACCCCAGAATTATCGGCTAGTCGAACTGATTCCCATTCTGGAGGACAACAGGGATCAGCGAATGACAATGTAAATCCTAACATGTCGGGAGTGCTTCAACAGGTGGTTGCTCAGATAAACCAGTTCGCTCAGGTAGTTGACCGCATGCAGACGGCGATGGGACAGCAGCATAACGAGGATAATCGGGGAGACAGATGGATTACTGAGGTGGTCAAATTGCACCCGCCAAAATTTGACGGCTCTGCTGAGGTACTTACTTGGGATCATTGGCTGAAGGAGTTAGAAAAGATATTTGCGGGGATTAACTGTCCCGAGGACCGGAAAGTTCCTATTGCCCAGTATTTTCTGACTAGGGAGGCTTTTGACTGGTGGGAAGCTATTCGACCTGAGGATCATAATGCTAACTGGATGGAATGCAAACTAATGATGGAAGCACAATATTGTCCTCGTCCAGTTACAGAGTCTAGAGTCCGAGAGTTTTTCTCACCGCAGAGTTCGGAAGCATCCGTGAAAGACATAATCAAGACTTTTAATCATCAGCTGACTTGTGTGCGACACTTGGTCAGGACGGAAGCGGAGAAGATTTTTCATTTCGATATGCGGATGAAGCTGGAGATTCAGCAGTACATGTCCGGATTCGAGTGTACTATGTTGCGACAGTATCAAGACATAGCGCTGGCCTACGACATGAAAGAGGCAGCGGTGGAGAAATCGATGGAGGCAATGAAGCAGAAAGTGTCTGGAAGCTTCTCGGAAAACAAGAGTAGTGGGCCCCGCAAGGGCCAGTCTTTATTTTATTCGTCTAGGAAACCTCTGCATCCTTCTCGAGGTGGAAAGAAGATCCGGACAACATCAACAGTTTCGGACGCATCAAAGAAGTGTTATAATTGTGGTCGAGCAGGGCATATTCGACGTGATTGTCCCGTTCCTTCTGTGACTTGTTTTGAATGTGGGCAAGAAGGGCACCATGCGAATTTTCGCGGAAATGTGACTAGATCATTTGGCACTCACACTCCAGCGCCAGTTCCGAAAGAGACAAGTGTGAACCAGACGCAGCAAAGTGTGTTTCAGCAGCAGAATATTGGGAAAAGAGAGGCGTCCAGTGCTGGGTCCATTCCTCCGCGCCTGTAAGAGATGAGGAAATCTGACGATCAGAACACTGCTATTGCATCAGGTACGATTCAGATCCTTTTGCAACCAGTTAGTGTCTTATTCGATTCAGGAGCTACACATTCTTTCATATCATTGAACTGTTTTAATCGTTTGAAAATCTCGTGTTTATTTGATTGTGAGCCTTATGTTGTGGGTTTGCCGAGCGGAGAGAGAATTGTGGGAACCCTAGAAACTAGAGATTTTCCAATATCTATAGGAGGGAGAGATTTGCCATCAAATCTTATTGTATTCGACATCCATGGCGACGATCTAATTCTCGGAGATGATTGGCTCAATCGTTATGGGGCTATTTTGAATTACCGAAAGAGAGTCGTTTCTATCATTGCTGATGACGGATCTGAACATTTATTCAAAGGATGGAGACCGGGAAGCTCGGGAAAATTTAAAGCTATGAAAGCAGTGAAATTACTGAAGCAGGGTTGTCACGGATTTTGGTGCTATGCCATGAAGAAAGAAGGAGTAGAACTCTCATCTATTCCAGTTGTGAAAGAATTCTCAGATGTATTCCCTGACGAACTACCTGGGTTACCTCCACGGAGAGAAGTAGAGTTCAATATCGAATTAGAGCTTGGAGCCGCTCCTATTTCCAGAGCACCATACCGTATGGCGCTAACAGAGATGTATGAACTAAAGAAGCAACTGGAGGAATTATTGCAAAAGGGTTCCATTCAACCTAGCGTTTCTCCTTGGGGAGCGCCCGTTCTCTTTGTCCGGAAGAAAGATGGATCCCTCTGATTATGTACTGATTATAGGGAGCTAAAAAAGTTGACGATCAAGAACAAGTATCCTATACCTCGGATCGACGACTTGTTTGACCAACTGCAGGGGACCAGAGTATTCTCTAAGATCGATTTGCGATCAGGATACCATCAGTTGAGAATTAAGGAATCGGACATACCGAAATCTACTTTCAGATCCCGGTACGGACACTATGAATTCGTGGTGATGCCATTTCGACTTACCAATGCTCCTGCGGTATTTATGCAATTGATGAATAAGGTATTCTTAGAATACCTAGATAAGTTTGTGGTCGTTTTCATTAATGACATCTTGATCTATTCGAAAGACCCCGAGGAGCATGCTGAGCATTTGTGTGTTGTTTTGAGCACCTTGAGGAATGAACAACTTTATTCGAAACTTTCCAAATGCGAGTTCTGGCTTAGGGAAGTAACCTTCCTTGGGCATGTGATATCATCTGACGGAGTTCAGGTGGACCCGAAGAAAGTCGAAGCAATCTTGGAATGGGAATCTCCTAATAATATGAAAGAAGTCTGAAGCTTCTTAGGACTTGCTGGATATTATCGCCGTTTTGTAGAGGGATTTTCCAAAATTGCTCATCCGCTCACCCAGCTGTTGCAGAAGACTCATAGACTCATTTGGAATGAGAAATGCCAGGCTAGTTTTGATGAACTTAAGAGGAGACTCACGACAGCACCTATACTAGCATTACAGGATGGAATCGAAGGATTCATGGTGTACAGCGATGCTTCAAATCAGGGTCTGGGAAGTGTGTTGATGCAAAAGGATAGGGTGATTGCCTATGCCTCTCGACAGTTGAAACCATACGAAGTTAATTACCCGACTCATGATCTGGAGTTAGCAGCTGTGGTCTTTGCTTTGAAAATTTTGCGACCTTATTTATACGGCACTCACTGTCAGATCTTTACAGATCATAAGAGCCTCAAGTATATTTTCAGTCAGAAGGAATTAAACATGAGGCAGAGAAGGTTGCTGGAATTGATCAAGGATTACGATTTGGAAATCCTCTATCATCCAGGCAAAGCAAACGTGGTTGTTGATGCACTGAGCCGTAAACCTATTTCTCTTCGAGTTTGGAAGCACTTACGTCCCAAACCAGCATTCAGCGAGAACTGATCCACGAAGGGATTGAAGTATGGTCACCTGGAATCCAAGGGAAACTATACGTGATGTAACTAACTTCGTCACTACTCGAGGAAATCAAATCTAAGGAGTTGAATGATTCTCTGATTCTTCGATTATGTGACGAAGTAGAGAAAGGGAAGGCCCCAGGATTCGTGATGCAGGATGATGGAGTTATGAGATTTCAGATTCGACTTTGCGACCCTGTTGATGATGTTTTGAGACAGACAATTCTGAAGGAAGCTCACAGCGCGCCCTATTCTATTCACCCGGGCAGCAGTAAGATGTATAAGGATCTAAAACAAAACTTCTGGTGGGGAAATATGAAGAAGTACGTAGCAGAATACGTTTTGAAGTGTTTGACTTGTAAGCAGGTTAAGATTGAACATCAGCGACCTGCCGGAATGTTGAAGCCACTTCCGATCCCTGAGTGCAATTGGGAAAATATATCGATGGATTTCATCACCAATATGCCAAGGACCAGGATGGGAATGAACATGATTTGGGTTGTATTTGATCGACTAACCAAGTCGGCTCATTTTCTAGGAATTAAAGACACGTGGGGACCCGAGAAATTGGCACGAGTATTTATTTCAGAGATAGTCCGATTGCATGGTACACCAAAGACCATTATTTCGGATCGAGATGGTCGTTTCGTATCGCACTTTTGGAAGGCAGTTAACAGGGCTTTGGGAACCGAGTTGAACTTTAGCACGGCTTATCATCCTCAGACAGGCGATCAGTCCGAAATGACTATTCAGACAGTAGAAGACATGCTTAGACCTTGTGCCTTAGATTAGTCAGCCGACTGGGAGGTTCATTTGCCCTTGATCGAATTCACCTACAACAATAGTTGGCATGCTTCCATTAAGATGGCACCGTTCGAAGCACTGTACGGGAGAAGATGTAGATCGCCCCTGTGTTGGGATGATTCTTATGACTTGATTGGGACGGAACCAGAGTTGATAGTTCAGACTCAAGAGAAGGTAGCTTTAATTCGGGAAAGGCTGTTGACTGCCCAGAGTCGACAGAAGTCTTATGCTGATGTGCGCCGTCGCCCACTGGAGTTTGAGATTGGGGACCACGTACTATTGAAGGTGTCTCCTACTCGGGGAGTTTTCTGTTTTGGGAGGAATGGCAAGCTAAGTCCGAGATATATCGGACCATTTGAGATCCTCGAGAGAGTTGGGGATCTAGCATATAGGTTGGCCTTACCGCCATCGTTGACTCACGTTCACAATGTGTTTCACGTATCCCAGTTACGGAAGTATGTACCAGATCCCAGTCATATCATTGATTTCGGCGAGATCGAGATAGCTAATGACGGCACCTTCAAAGAGAGACCAATCAAAATACTCGAAAGTCGGATCAAGTAATTGAGGAATAAAACAATATCCCTGGTTAAACTGTAATGGTCACGACACGGAGTCGAAGAGGCCATGTGGGAAACGGAGGATGGTATGAAGACTAGATACCCGAAGTTATTTTCATCTTAAGTTTCGGGACGAAACTTCTTTTTAGGGAGAGAGGATGTAATACCCGATATCCTAATGTGTATTTTGAACATTGTGACGTTGTATATGTTGTATTTGATATGAGTATTATCCAGCGTATTTCATGATCCGGTGTTGTTGAGCGTATGATTTCATGAATGTGTTCAAAATTGTAATTTTTGCACTTGTAGCGCACGCTAACGACTAGGCGTAGCGTACGCTAATTTGGGTTTCGTAGTGCACGCTGTGTATGAACCTTAGCGCGCGCTATACGTAGTCAACTTGATTAAGATAGGGTGGTAGGTGAGATCAGCCGCGGATCTTGGTCGAGACATGTCGGGATGAATCTAGACGGCTTTTGGAAAAGTCGAGTTAACGGTGATTAAGGCACGCTAATGTTATGAGGCTAGCGCACGCTAAAGTTGAGTACAGTGAGGTCAGTGAAGCTTCATATGGCCGTTAGCGCATGCTATATGAGTGGTAGTGTATGCTAATTTATGTACTTAGTGCACGTAAAGGGAGGTTCGCGTACGCTAAGTCAAGGCCAGGCAGAAACAGTAGGCTGCAAGCCCGTTAGCGCACGCTATAGATATGACCGTAGCGCGCGCTAATAACCATTTTCTAAATATAGGACAGCACACTCCTTCATTTTCGGACTTCCACTTCAACCCACAACATAATTCCGCGACTTTGAGAGTTACCCTCTCCATCTTCAACCTTCATATCAGCTTCCTAACACATCATTGAAGGCGAGGATGTTTGAGGATTGGTGTTCAAGCGTCCAACGTTGAGTTCATCAAGAGTTTTCGTCTTTTCCTTCCATACAAGGTATGTGTTGCTGCCCGAACTTTGAATTCATGTTCTTATTCGGATTATAACTCCCTCTTGGAGTTTATCAAGGTTATGGATTAATGATTAGGTTGAGCACCATTCATGTAAGCTTGAAGTAATCATTTTAGAACCCCTTTGAATAGAAGATTGTAACCGAACCCTTTTGAGTTGAATCAAGGATTTGTGATTTCTGAGATTTTGGTATATCTTAGGATGTCTTATCCGAATCACTTGCATGTCGGGGTACTGTTATTATCATCACTTTGTATGAGATTTTTACAAGACGATGAATTATTAGAATGGTCTAGAAATATCCTTGGATAGTATGAGGTGACCTTCAACGTAATTCATAACTCATAGTGATTTCTGGATATGGTTATCTTCATGTTGATGATTCGAATGAAAGGATGTTGATGGGTAACCATTGCTATGAATGTAAATTTTGGCAAGGAAGATAAATTGTGGAAGAATGAATTATATGGATGATTAAACCTTAAACTCGGATTGAAACGTGATTTATAACCGAACTTGGTGAGGGAATCGATAATCCGGAATCGAAGTACGAATTTATGATGATTTGAATATCGCTGGCTCAACGGATCATTCGTCGGGTGAGTTGAACCGTGAGACGACTAGCTTAGAGTGTTAACCCGACCGTGGGAGACGTTAGATGTTCGTACGTTTAAACATGTTTTGAGTTGCCGTTATTTTTCCTGTTTGTTCAAGGGCCGAGCATTGCGAACGTCTGATCGAAGGAGGTGGCCTACGAGTGTGTTGAGATCATTGGAGTAATTAGTTCTTGCCATCTTTGAGGCAAGTATCGTAATTTGTTAATGTTGGTATTTTGAGCATGCATGTGGTTTATTCATGTTGTTGAACATGGGATTTATTTCGTTGAATTGTCATGATATTCGTTATCGAGTGTTTGTATGTTCATGTTGATGGACATAGCGATTTTGTATATATGTATGCATGAGTTATGTTTGTGTATGTTCTTCGATCTATGCTGAGGGCGCCGGATCGGATGTCCACCTCGTGTTCGTCCGACGGGATCATCTTGGGATCTATGCTGAGGGCGCTGGATCATTGGACGGGTTTTTCCACCTCGTGTTGGTCCGACGGGATCATCTTGGGATCTATGCTGAGGGCGCTGGATCATTGGAATACCCATGTTGTGTTAATGGAATCTTGTGGATTCGCGTTGTTGGATTCCGGTAGCAGAAGTCCGTGTTGTGTATTCTATTATGCATTGTTGTTGCATATTCGATTCGTTTAATATGATACTTGTACTAGCATCGTTTTGCTAACCCCTTCGGGGGTGGACATTTGTTTTGATGTTCAGGTAGCCGAGGAGCGGGAAAACAGCCACAGTACCGACGTGACGAGGAAGGGGCTCAGTGATGTTTATTGTGGTTGTGACTCGTCTTTGTGGATTATTTTCAGTACTCGAGTACGTGTGTCGTATTAATATTTCGAGATGGTTGTATTAATGAACTCATTTGATCTGTTGAACCCGGTTTTGTATTTTAAATAATTGTGGTACTGTGGTATTATTTTTACATTTCTTCAAATTAGCCTTGTAAATTCTTACTTAAAGGGTTTAAGGCGTTGTAATTATTCCGAATATCTCGGGGTGTTACATGAACGCTGGATCATCGGAATCACCATGTGTATGTTGTGATGTCATGTTGTGATTATCATTTGTGTATGATATTTATGAGTTTCTCGCAAGAAGAGGCTCGTTCGTATTTTATCATTTCTGTTAGTTTTGTTCTTCGTGAATCATTGAATAATATGTTGTGGTACTTGTACTAGCATCATTGTGCTAACCCCTTCGGGGGTGAACATTTGTTTATGTTCAGGATCCAGGAGAGCAGGAAAGCAACCACTGGAGCTACATGACGACGAGGGTGCAGAGTGATGTTCCGGACGGGTTCAATTATCTGATGTTCGTGTTGTTTTTAATAAGTACTCGAGTACATCGTCGTTTGTGATATTGGATTTGGTGATGTATTAATATTCTTCATTTGGATGTTTGTATTTTCGGTATAGGCCCAGAACTGTTGTATTTTATTTCAGTTACTTTCATATGTTGGTATCTGTTATTGTCTTTTTATTTCTTTAGCCTTGGAAATTCTTATGTAAAGGATTTACGGCGCTGTAATATTCCTGAATATATCGGGGGTGTTACAGAATATGGTATCGGAGCTAAGATTATGGTTATCTTGGCCATTAGATTAAAATAGGGGTCATATATATCTTTTGAGGTAACCGGCCGTGAATAACATCACTGTACTGCCTACGTCTTCGTGCGAGCGGTGGTTGTAAGTTCCTAAACTCTATCTTGTCCTTCACATGTTATACCTCTTTATACTTGAACATTAGAACGATATTGTTTCCTGTATATTGAGTATTTATGCTTACAGTATGTTGAGAGGTGGACGTGGACGTGGTCGCGGTCGCGGACGCGGACGAAAGAATGCTGAAAGAGAAGCTTCGCCTTCTAATCAGGCCAGCCACAGCTCAGGCGAGCCACAAATATCTATTAACAATGAACCAGAACCTGTTCTTCTCGAAATCCTTCGCCAGGTGGTTAACCAGATGACTCAGTTTGCCCAAGTCGTGGACCGAATGTAGGTGGCAGTAGGATTACAACAGGTAGATAGACAGCAAGGTATCCCAGACATGGGAAATCGAGGCAACCGATGGCTGCAAGAGGTGGAAAAGATGCAACCACCCAAATTCGACGGCTTTTATGAGACACCAATGTGGGATCATTGGTTAAAATAACTGGAGAAAATTTTTGCCGGGATTAATTGCCCAGACAACCGGAGAGCCTCTATTGCTTAGTACTTTCTGATAGGGAAAGCGTCCGAGTGGTGGGAAGCCATCTGACCTTTAGATCATGATGCCGACTGGGGAGAATTTAAATTGATGATGGAAGCTCAGTACTGCCCTCGTCCAGTGAGAGAAGCCAAAGTTCGGGAGTTTTTCTCCGTGTAGCCTTCAGATGTGCCAGTATGTCAGGCGATTAAGACGTTTAACTAGCAGCTGGCATTTATTCGACATTTGGTCAGAACGGATGCAGAAATGATGATCCATTTTTATATGAGAATGAAACCAGAGATTCAGAGGTACATGTCCGGTTTCGAATGTACCACTCTCTATCAATATTAGGATAAAGCATTGGCGTATGAAATCAAAGAAGCAGCGATGGAAAAGTTTGCAGAATCCAAGAAGCAGAAATTCTATAGTAGTTTCACAGAGCACAAGAGCAGTGGGCCCCGCAAGTCCCAGTCATCCTTTCATTCATTCAAGAAACCTCCACACCCGTCCAAGAGCAGAAAAAACTTCGGAACAGTATCAGCCGTGACGGATGTAACAAGGAAGTGTTTTAACTGTGGTCAGACGGGACATTATCAACGAAATTGCCCCCTTCCTGTCGTGACTTGTTTTGATTGTGGTCGAGTGGGACATCGTGCGGTGTTCTGTGAAGAGGTTGCAAAATCTTTTAGAGCCCGTACATCACAGCCAGCTCAAAAGGAAGCAAGTATTTAGCAGACGCAGCAGAGTGTTCAGTTGCCCCAAAATTTTGGTCGCGGACGAGGCAGAGGACAGTTGGACTGAAAGGGGACATCGAGTGCTGGATCCATTCCCCCACATCTGTACGAGATGAGGAGGGAAGACGATCAGGATGCTGCTGTCGCATCAGGTACTGCTCAGATCCTTTCACAGCCAGTTAGCGTTTTATTCGATACAGGAGTTACGCATTCATTTATATCCTTGTCTTGTGTAAATCGTTTGAATATTTCTAGTTTTCATAATTGTGAGCCTTATGTCGTGGGTTTACCAAGTGGAGAGAGGATTGTGGGAAACATAGAAACTAGATATTTCCATGTATCAATTGGAGGCAGAGAGTGGCCCTCAAATCTGATTGTGATAGAAATGCAAGGAGACGACCTGATACTCGGAGATGATTGGCTTAATCGATATGGAGCTATTGTAAACTACTGGAAGAGGAATATTTTGATGATAGCTGATGATGGTTCCGAAATACTGTTTGAGGGATGGATACCACGAAGCTCATGAAAGATGATCAAAGCGATGAAAGCTGTCAAACTGCTAAAACAGGGTTGTACTAGATAATGGTGTTACGCAATGAAGAAGGAAGATGGAAAAGTGGAACTTTCATCCATTCCTGTTGTGAACGAATTTTCGGATGTGTTTCGTGTCGAATTACCTGGACTACCTCCACGATGGGATGTAGAATTTACCATCGAGCTGGAACCAGGAGCTACACCAATTTCTAAGGCGCCGTATCGTATGGAACCTACTGAGATGTACGAATTAAAGAAGCAACGGGAAGAGTTACTAGACAAAGGCTATATCCAGCCAAGCGTTTCGCATTGGGGTGCACCAGTTCTTTTTGTCCGGAAGAAAGATGGATCGCTTCGATTGTGTATTGACTATCGAGAACTGAACAAGATGACAATTAAGAACATGTATCCGTTGCCACGGATTGATGATTTATTTGACCAGCTGCAAGGAGCAACAGTGTTTTCCCAGATCAATCTGAGGTCGGGATATCATTGGTTGAGGATTAAGGAATCCGATGTTCCAAAATCAGCATTCAGGACTCGCTACAGACATTATGAGTTTTTAGTGATGCCGTTTGGTCTCACTAACGCACCTGTTGTAGTCATGCAATTGATGAACCGAGTGTTCATAGAGTATTTGGACAAATTCGTAGTCATATTTATTGATGACATTCTAGTTTATTCCAAGAGCCCGGATGAGCATGCACAGCATTTGCGGATCGTTTTAGACCTTTTGAGAAACCAACAATTGTACGCCAAGCTTTCTAAGTGTGAATTCTGGCTAAAAGAAGTAATGTTCCTCGGTCATGTGGTATCAGCAGAAGGAGTCCGAGTAGACCCCCATAAAGTCAAAGAGTTATGGATTGGGAGTCTCCTAAGAACGTGAAGGAAGTCCGGAGTTTCTTAGGACTTGCTTGGTATTATCGTCGGTTCGTGGAAGGGTTTTCCAAAATTACCCGCCCAATTACTCGATTACTGCATAAAACCCAAAAGTTTGAGTGGAACGAGATGTGCCAGGCTAGCTTTGATGAATTGAAGATGAGATTGACGACGGCACTGATTTTATCACTCCCACAGGGAACTGGAGGATTCATAGTTTACAGTGACGCTTCGAACCAAGGACTCGGGTGTGTATTGATGCAGAATGAGAAGGTGATCGCCTATGCGTCAAGACAGCTGAAGCCTTATGAAATAAATTACCCAACACATGATTTGGAGATGGCAACAGTAGTTTTTTCTTTGAAAATCTGGACACATTATTTGTGCGGGACTCACTGTCAGATCTTCACGGATCATAAGAATCTCAAATACATCTTCAGTCAGAAAGAGTTGAACATGCGGCAGAGGAGATGGATGGAATTGATTAAGGACTATGACTTGGAGATTCTTTATCATCCAAGCAAAGAAAATGTAGTGGCCGATACACTTAGCCGCAAGCCTGTTTCTATTCAGATGCTCGAGACTCTGACCTCCCAGCCCAACATTCAACGGGAATTGATTTGCGAAGGAATTGAAGTATGGTTGCAGAGAGTCCAAGGACAAATCTGTGTAATGGAGTTAACTTTGTCATTAACCGAAGAAATCAAATCTAAGCAATTAGATGATCCTATGATGATTCGGTTATGTGATGAAGTGAGTAAAGGTAAGGCCCCACGATTTGTAATTCACGATGATGGAGTTTTGAGATTTCATAGCCGACTTTGTGTTCCCGATGTCGATGTTTTGAAGCAGACAATTATGAAGGAAGCTCATAGCACGCCCTATTCTATCCACCCGGGCACCAGTAAGATGTATAAGGACCTGAAGCAGAACTTCTGGTGGGGCAACATGAAGAAAGATGTAGCGGATTATGTCTCGAAATGTTTGACTTGTCAGCAGGTTCAGATCGAGCATCAACGACCTTACGGAATGCTGAAGCCGCTTCCGATTCCTGAATGGAAGTGGAAGGACATATCGATGGACTTTATCACTAATATGCCGAGAAACAAGACAGGAATGAACATAATTTGGGTGATAGTTGACCGTCTAACCAAATCGGCTCATTTTCTGGGCATAAAGGACACGTGCGGACCAGAGAAGTTGGCACGAGTGTTTATTGCATAGATAGTCCGATTGCATGGTACGCCGAAGGCCATTATTTCTGACCGAGACAGTCGCTTTGTGTCTCATTTTTGGAAAGCAGTTCATAAAGCCTTAGGAACCAAATTGAACTTCAGCACATCTTATCATCTATAGACAGACGGACAACCCGAGAGGACTATTCAAACAGTGGAAGGCATGATGAGGGCTTGTGCCTTAGATTGGTCAACTGATTGGGAAGTTCATCTACCGTTGATTGAATTCACCTACAACAATAGTTGGCATGCTTCCATTAAGATGGCACCGTTTGAGGCATTATACGGGAGGAAATGCAGATCGCCCCTATGTTGGGATGATTCATCAGACTTGATCGGCATGGAACCAGAATTGATCGTACTGACACGAGAGAAAATAGCCTTGATTCGTGAAAGACTGGTGACCGCCCAGAGTCTACATAATTCTTACGCAGACGTGCGCCGTCGCCCATTAGAGTTCAATATTGGAGATCATGTGCTTTTAAAAGTTTCTCCTACTCGGGGAATCTTTCGTTTTGGGAGAAAAGGAAAGCTGAGTCCGAGATATATCGGACAGTTCGAGATTCTTGAGAGAGTTGGAGAGTTGGCATACAGGATGGCATTACCGCCGTCATTGAGCCATGTTCATAACGTATTCCACGTATCCCAGTTACGGAAGTATATACCAAATCATAGTCATGTCATTGATTTCGGCGAGATCGAAGTCGCTCAGGATGGCACGTTTGAAGAGAGACCGATCATGATACTCGAGAGTCGAGTTAAGCAATTGAGAATCAAACTGATCGCTTTGGTTAAGGTTCAGTGGTTGCGCCACGGAGTGGAAGAAGCCACTTGGGAAACGGAATATAACATGAGGTCCAGATATCCAGAGTTATTTTTGTCCACGAAACTCCTTTTTAGAAGGAGAGTATGTAATATACGGATTAATTAATGAGTATTTTGTCACATCCCTGGACCCTTCCGCCGTAGCATGATATTGTCCGCTCTGGGCACTCTCCTCTGATCTAGCCCTCACGATTTTGTTTCTGGGAACCCAGCGAGCAGCTTCCCAGGAGGTCACCTATCCTGAGACTTCTCCTCGCACCAGCACGCTTAACTTCGGAGTTCTCGTCACCCCGAAGCCACTGGGCTTCCAAAAGGCCTCATGCTATAAGGAGTTCGGCACGCACATATAAGGCACTTCGCCCGCTCTCTGCTAGTCGGTGTGGGATATCACAATCCGCCCCTCCACAAAGTACCCGATGCCCTCGTCTGCACACTCTCACGACACGGCAGAGTGGCTCCGATACCAAATTGTCACATCCCGGGACCCCTTCACCGTAGCATGATATTGTCCGCTCTGGGCACTCTCCTCTGAGCTAGCCCTCACGGCAGCGAGCAGCTTCCCAGGAGGTCACCCATCCTGAGACTCATACTCGCACCAGCATGCTTAACTTCGGAGTTCTCATCACCCCGAAGCCACTGGGCTCCCAAAAGGCCTCATGCTATAAGGAGTTCGGCACGCACATATAAGGCACTTCGCCCGCTCTCTGCTAGTCGGTGTGGGATATCACATATTTCATCTGTAATTGAACGCTGTATTATTCGGATTTGTTATGTCGATAATCGAAGTATGATATTTCTCATATTCGTATCCATGTGCATGATAATATCAACATATGTATTTTCACATGCAAACACGTGATAACATACACTATGAAGTGAGCATAGCGTACGCTACGTGTCAAGATTAGCGGACGCTACGAATGAAGCATAGCGTACGTAAGACAGCCAATAATTGAGTAGGGTGCTAGCACATGAACCAGCTGGTGGTGGACTCGGCCAGATACTACCAGATTCGCATGGCATGAACCTGGACACTTTTTAAGTCAACGGATATTAACGTACGCTAAGGTAAGTATGTAGCGTACGCTAATGGTACTGGTTACGTACGTCACATGATAAGATCAGCATACGTAATGAAGTTCAGAAACAAGACCGTAAGCTATTTTGGACGATAACGTACGCAATGAGCAAAGGCTAGCTTACATTATGCTCAGAAAGTTATAAATAAGACAGCACCCTATTTCATTTCATTCGTTTCTTTCAGTTGGCTTTTAACATACTTCATCCCCAGAGAGTTCCCAACCACCTTAAACACCTTTAGATCACTTAATACTTGGTCATTGAAGATTGGAGATTACTTATACTTGATCATTGAAGTGGAGAATCGTCTTTAATTGGCATACAAGCAACCGGAGTTGGATTCTACCTATTGTCTCAGCATTTTCTTCATCTTAAGGTATGTTATTCTATCTCCAACCTTAGATTTGTGTCCTTAAGGATATTATGATCATGCTACCAAGGATATTAAGTTCCATAGATGATTTATTCAACCAAACATCATGTTTAGGAAGTTGGAATGATTATGCTTAAGTTACCTTTGTTGAGAACATTATAGTTGGAACCTTGTTACGACAAACAATAAGAGTAGTGTTATGAGTTGGATAATCCATGTTGAATGGTGTTGCCATATTGATCGTAGACTTGGAGTTGATATCAAATTTGCTAAATGGACTTAAGAAAGAATCATCGAAGGTTGTATCCTTTCTTATAAGTTGGATTTGTTAGTTCATCTTTAAGATAAAGTTTGAATGTAATGATGATATTGGAAGCAAGCGCATCAACCTTAGAGCACCCGAAATTCACATGAGAATTGTAGTCGAGATTGAATATAGTGTTGTGATGATATACATATCCTTGAATTCGAAGATGTTTTAATCCGTAAGATCATTCATAATTGTATGAGCATGATATGTATGAGGATAACATACGTTAATCACTGAGGATTTCGTACGCTATATCAGCAACCGAGACAGTCGTCTGCTCAGTGAGAAATTGTCATATGTGTGTTTAGCGTACGCTAGGCTCTGCAGCTTCGGACGCTAATGGGCGGAATTAACGTATGCTACATTTGGTACGTAACGTACGTTATATCATCAAACGAGTCAGTCGACTGATCAGAGAGGAACTGTCGATGCATGATTAGCGTACGTTAGACTTTGTAGCTTACGTACGCTAACGAGTAGGCTTAACGTACACTACGAAGGGTATGTAACGTACGTTATGCAGGTCAGACAGGATACGTTTTATGAACTTTCGACCATAATTTGGATTGTTAGATGTTCGTACGACGTGAGATGAATTCTTTATTATTTCTTCTATTTAAGGTTCGAGATTTGCAACGTGACTAATCGAAGAGGCGACCTTCGAGTGTATTGATATTCGTCGGAGTTTTATCCTTGTCATCGATTCGAGACAAGTACTTTAATTGTTCTATGTATTGATGTTATACATATTGTTGTGCATATATGTCGTTGTTGTATGCCCACCTCATGTTGGTTCGACGGGATTATCGGGGGATCTATGCTAGCATGCACTGGATCATCAGACGGGTTTTTCCACCACAGATTGGTCTGACGAGATCATCGTGGGATCTAGGTAGTGAACGCTGGATCATCGGAATCACCATGTGTATGTTGTGATGTCATGTTGTGATTATCATTTGTGTATGATATTTATGAGTTTCTCGCTGGAAGAGGCTTGTTCGTATTTTATCATTTATGTTAGTTTTGTTCTTCATGAATCGTTGAGTAATATGTTGTGGTACTTGTACTAGCATCGTTGTGCTAACCCCTTCGGGGGTGAACATTTGTTTATGTTCAGGATCTAGGAGAGCAGGAAAACAACCACTGGAGCTGCATGAGGACGAGGGTGCAGAGTGATGTTCTGTCTGGGTTCAATTGTCTATTATTCGTGTTCTTTTTAATAAGTACTCGAGTACGTCGTCGTTTGTGATGTTGGATTTGGTGATGTATTAATATTCTTCATTTGGATGTTTGTATTTTCGGTATTGGCCCAGAACTGTTGTATTTTATTTTAGTTACTTTCATATGTTGGTATCTGTTATTGTCTTTTCATTTCTTCAGCCTTGTAAATTCTTATATAAAGGATTTACGGCGCTGTAATATTCCTGAATATATCGGGGGTGTTACAATTGGTATACGTACAAACGTAGTGCATAATGCATATCATGGCAAAGTTCTGAGTGAGACTCACACACTCGATAACACATTAATGGTACGATGAAAAGAGGTTCGAACTTCCGTATGGTAGTTTGGTTATCCAGGTGTAATCGATTGGTTGATCAGATAAGAGAAATATGTCGCGTGTTGTGGATTCAGTACAGAATATGATTTTGGAACTTTAGATTTTGTGAAACCGGGGCATATGTGCTATGTGGCTCTATTGGTGTGGTAGTAGCGTGATTTTGCTATAGTGACTTTTGACTTTTGAGCCAACTGATTTTCTTCGCATAGTAAGTGTAGATTTAGGAACGGTGACCCCAGGATGGTTGGTTTGGATATTGATTGGTCCTTTCCACTCCATGTATGATTGGGTATGTTCGACAGCTTGTGACTGGTTGTTCATACGTCCAAGGGGTATGTTCAACAGTCGGGTGTGTTTCTTTGAGATCCAATATATGTGATTTGTGTATCATTTTGAGAATTTTATTCTTTCGTATATATGTCTCTGTGGTCCTATGTTGATCGTGTTGAAGCTTACCATGTGAGGGTATTCTCGGTTATTTTTAACCTTTGGTTGGTCATATTGGAGTTTATCATGTTGATGATATTCTCGGTTGTGTTTTGACCTTTGGTTGGTCATATTGGAGTTTATCATGTTGATGATATTCTCGGTTGTGTTTTGACCTTTGTTTGGTCGTATTGGAGTTTATCATGACAATGATATTCTTGGTTAATTCACTAGTTGATCATTGTTATTGATCGTATGAGCGTTCAGACTTTGTGTCGTGATTTGGGATTTGTTGCCATTGTTTTGGGCAATTGTCTATCAGGATTGGGACTTGATTGTGCGATCAGGCAGACAGGCTTTGACACGGATGGATTATTCCATAATTGAGTTATAACGATGTTTTTTGTTGAAATTCATGAAATTGTGATTGCAAGCGTATTGAGGCTTTGAAGTGGGGTGATTTGCTAGTATCGCAGGAGATCATCGACTTCATGCATTTGTAAGTATATTGTTTGGTTATTCATTAATGATGATGATTGATCGGTGTCATGACAATTTTTGGATATCTTGGTTGAACTGTAGTTTACGATGGGATTGCAAGTTTCGAGGACGAAAATAATTTTAAGTGTTGTAGTATGTAATATCCTGAATTTCTACTATGGTTGTTTAATGTTATTTTATCCGATTTATATTGTACAGTGTGGAATCAGTACAGTATGGACAAAATAATTGAAGGACTGAGACATCTGAATTGATATAATCGTCGTACTTGGTCAACAATTACATTTGAAGACATCGTGTATCAGGTTGTTTTAATTCTGATATCGGGTATATCATGTGAGAATGTTATTGGGACGATTATATGTATTCAGTATGTCGTGTATACGTATTCGGTATGTTGAGACGACAGGCAGGAGCAGCTATTTTTGGCTAAGTTCAGAAGCCAATATATATGTTAAGCTGAGGAGCTTACCTACGTTAAGTTAGTAAGTATAACGTATGTTATGTATCATGCATTACGTACGTTAAAGCATCAGGTAAGATCCAGTCGTCTGATCAGAGGACTTTGTCTAAATACAAGCATAACGTACATTAAGCATAGGAGTTTACGTATGTTAAGACACAGCCGTAACGTACGTTACGTAGGGTACATAACTTACGTTATCAAGAGAATTGGACAGGATCAGGCTATGACCGACAAGTGGGTCCCATGGTCGACAACTTTCAGCTGGCGTGCGAAAAGTCATGTCAACGAAGATGTTAACATATGCAACGGATTGCTCATTACGTACGTTAAATGGGTATATTACTGTAGCAAGTCAACTTTATGTTACGTACGCTGTGGCACAGGTGTTACATATATAATAAAAGGTACGAAATGAGGCAGTGAGCTCTAGATGCTGATTACGCGCTATGTAGGACATGTAGCGTAAATTAGTAGGTCTTACGTACGTTAGTCTTGGGTGTTAACGTACGTAATGATCTGTGCAGGTTATAAAATAAGGATCCGTCTTTCATTTCTGCACGAGAAGAAACAGATATCTTCCTCCCAAACTTTGTCCCTCTTCACTTCTAAGCCTATTCTAGACCCTTCCATCTTGGTTGGGACTTTGATGGTTCGATTATAAGCTTGAGGTTTGGAATCCTTGATGTTTCTTGAAGTGTTTGATTGTTGTGGTTCTTCAATAGGTATGTTGGATAAGTCCTCTTTCTAATTTCGTATTTTTGATGTTGTTGTTGATATTTTCTTCGTATGATGATGGTTATGGTAGTGTTGTTGTGATTCTTGAGATTATGTGAATTGTATATTGTAGAATATGATGATATATGTATTCCATATGTTGTTTGTTATGAACATGATTATGGAATCATGGTGTTCTTGGTATATATCACATCAAATGGGAATATGTGATGGGATATATAATGGTTTTTATTATAAACATGGATTTGATAATTAAAACCAATATTATGTTGATTGTAGTAGTTGATTTCATATGTTCTTGATGAAATATGAATCATGATAACGAGGATGAATCCGGAAAGATTATGGTTAGTCTTAGAACATGATTATCAATGGTATTGAACTATTTGGATAGTTCGGATTGTCGATTATGTCGATCGTGTTATTTTACTGTGAATTTACAATTATGAACAAGGAGGAATCTTGTTAATTCATCTAGGAGATTGATTTCGGAATAGAGTATGTTATGTAATCCTTGTTATCGGGATGAGTTGATTGTTGATATGATTATCGAATTGTGGAATCGTATTATGGTTATGGGTTCGTGATTAATTGATTTGGGTTGTTCGGATTTGTGTTTAATCGGGATATTGTGGGACCGTTGGGTTTGTTGATCAGTTATACTGATTGTTAGTTATGATTATCGAGTTGCGGTTTATATTGTGGATATGAGTTCGTAATTGTTGAGTTGAATTGTTTGGTTTTGGATATGATCAAGGAATCGTTTATCCGTTGAGTTTGATTGGTTGGTTATGTCGGTTATTGATTGTTATCGGATTGTTGTTAATTGATTACTTCGATAGGTTGTGATAATTGATCGATGACTAGAATAATATGTTGCGGTCGAGTTTGAGTATGTTCGGGAAATGCTTTGGCAGGGACCAAGGAGCTTCTGGACAAAGTCGAGGAAATTGGTAACGACTATAATATTTAATGAATGATTTCTGATAGGACGACAAATGTAGACCTCCTAAAAACCCGATCTGAAGAAGCCTAATATAAACCGACGTACCGATCTCTGAGTAAAGGAGGAGAGACCTAGACGAATGGAGTCTGACCTAGGGGCTCCGAGAAGATTCTACCGATCTAAGGGGTCTGTTGGGAAAACAAGAACCCTGTATCGAAACAGCCGGGATATTCAATCCCTGTATCGAATAGTATCTGATAAGAGGTTTTGACATATATGCCAATCCGCATACAGTAAAGGAAACTGTATCGAAGTATTGAGGCATCATCCTGTATCGAAGACCTGTCTCGAAATCAGCATATAGTGGAATCCTTGATCTGAAAGAAGTCTTATAAAGATCAAGTGTGGAAACTGTATCGAAACACAGCGATTTATCTTCCATCTGACTCTCAACAGGAGAAGAAGGAATCTTCAGAAGTCAAGTCCCGTTGAATAAAGAAGTATTTAAATACTCAAGGATAAAGTATTTAAATACTATCAGTCAACAGATCTTCAAATCCCGCTAAATCCGGATCGTGTTATAATCCCGTTGGAACGGAATCTAACTCAAACGGAAACATCTCAACGGATATATATTTCAGAGACTGTATATATCACATCAAGATGCTGAAGATCAGTTACCCAAGCTATCGAAATTATCAAGCTATCAAAGTTATCATCAGAGCAAAACATATCTCCAAAGCTTACTGCAATTCAGATCTAAAGAGATATACAGTGCTCATCATCTTGAACAACACTTCATCAGCTAAAAGCTCTTAAAGTCAAAGTTGTTGTTCACCATCTGTTCTATACTTTGAACAAACCCAGATCAGCCATGTGTGGACTGAGTAATCTGTGCTTTTTCGGAACTATGTGTGAAGGATTTGCATTTAGAAGACGAAGCTTCCGAACTGTGTGTGAAGAAGCAAGTCAAAGCATTAGCTCAAAACCAATCTGTGTGAACAGTTGAAGCTAAGATCTTTATATCAATCTGTGTGAACGATATACTGATTGTGTGTTGTTATAATTACGTAGTTGTGTACGTAGTAATTATAATACACTTTTTACTCCTGTGTGGAGGACCAGTGGACGTAGAGGGGTTTACCTCGAACCACTTTAATTACTGTGTTATTTACCTTCAGTTTTACTTTTTTAATTACTGTGATTAATTAAGTATACACTATACATTTAGTTGTTGTATCCACAGCGACCTACTGTATCTAAGACTTCCGCTATGCACTCAGATTTAAAATCAGTACACTTGGTTGTTTAAACTATTTCCCAAACTGTATCCAGTATACTTAGTGACCAACAAGTGGTATCAGAGCGGTTGATTCTAAAAAGAATCAGTCGTACTTTTAACCGAATCAGATCCAAAATCACTTATTTTCAAAACAGTCTCTTTCATTTCTGTATTATCACATGGATACCTCTATGATCAACAAAGTGCCTATATTCTCTATTAACGAATTTGATGATTGGAGAATTAGGATGGAGGCTCATCTCGCAGCAATGCACGAAGAGATGATTTTTGTGATACAGGATGGCCCTATCAAGATCATGAAGGTAAACACGGCCGCAAGGATTGAAGGCCAAGCTCATGCTGAGATGCTCGAGAAGGAATGCGGGCAATGGACAACAGATGAAAGAAAGCGAGCAAATCTCGAAAATGTGGCTAAGAATGCGTTATTTGTCACTCTTGACAAAGGCACGTTCTCGAAGGTAAAGAGCTGCAAAACAGCTAAAGAAATCTGGGATAAACTCAAGTTGATTTGTGAGGGAACTGAGCTCTCAAAAGAAAACAAGATTTCAAAACTGACTCAGCAATTTGAATCTTTCGAAATGAAACCAACTGAGACACTTGAGGAACTTGACCTCAGATTCACTGGTATTGTTGGTGAACTTGAAGCGTTGGGCAAAATTTACTCCCAAAAGGAGAAGAACTTAAAAATTTTCAGATCTCTCCCAGCCCGATGGGACATTAAGACCACAGCTATGCGTGTATCTTGCAATCTTAATGAAATATCTACTTTTGATCTCTTCTCTGACCTCAAAGCTTTTGAGTATGATATTGACAGAAGAGAGAAAGCTGAAGAATCTCCATCAAAGGTCACAGCCCTAGCCGCTGTATCGAATCGTCGACACAGCATGCCCAGCTCGTCGAAGCCTAGTCACAAGAATGCTGATAGTGACGACGACATCCTGTCTCAAGATGAAATGGCGCTTCTCATGCACAAATTCAAAAAGTTCATCAAACAGTCTGGAAAGACTCCCTACAGGCCCAAACCTGTCCACAAGGTAAGTACCGAAACATCATCTGGTGATGCTAACCTGTGTTATAATTGCAGGAAACCAGGGCATTATGCAAATAAATGTCCTCATCCTAAAGTCCAAAGGTTGCCTGAGGTCGAGCAACAAGAGAGAGATGAAAGAAGACGTGCTTGGAAAGACAAGCTCAAGGCCCTGATTGGAGAATCAGAAACCTCCCCCACACCATCCAAATCAGCAGAATGTCTTTAGGTGGTCACTGAAAGTGATTCATCTGACGATGAGTTCGATGATAAAGCATATATGTGCTTTATGGACAAAGACATTCCAGAAGGTGAAGACAGCGACGATGAGGTAAGCTCAACCTCAGCTATTCCGTCAAATGCATCTCATACTTTTGAAAACATGATGAATGAATTTAAAAACATTCAAAAGGCCCATGAGACCTTGAAAACTGAGAATATACAGCTTCAATTAACTAATTTAGAGCTGAAAGATGAAAATGACTTACTGAAGATAAATTATGAAAATATGTCTCTTGACTGTGAAACCAGCAAAGTCGATTTTGAAAAACTCATGGAGAGCAATCATCAACTTGCTCATGAACTAAGTGAGGTTAAAACTCACAACGAGAGCAAGACAAATGATTTGGTTCTACTTCAAGCCAAAATCACAACTCTCGAAAAACGAGAAATTAAACTTGAGACCACTCTGAAATCGTTCGAGAAATCGTCCAAAAGAATGGAAGAAATTATGAGCACTGGGCAAAATGCTCATGATAAAAGTGGCTTAGGATACAGCTCATGTTCAAACAAAGGGAAAACTAGTACAGTGTTCGTCAAGAGTGTGGAACACATTCCAGAATCGGAAGATACCCCTAGTCCCGTGAAGGAACCTGCTGTACCGAGAAAACCGAAGGCTGCCATTCCGCCTCCGCAATCCTATTCCAGACAGCGGAATCATAAGCCATTCCAACCTGTGAGGCGCACTCAACAGCATGCTCCCAGAGCATATCAACAGCGCCAACAGCCGTTCAGAAGGAAGGTTGTATCCAACTACCAAAGGCCCGCACGGCAGTACTATCAGTACAGCACGCCTAGGTATTGGATACAGGAGCCCCGTTATCCATCGAGACAGTAGATGCCGGTTCAGTATCAACAACAGCATTGGGAATCCAACTGGAGACCCAGAAGGCAAGCTGTTAGGCCTAAGAAAATGGCTCCACCTCCAAGACGGCACTCGTACTGGATTAATAATAATAACCCTGAATTTTTCATGCATAATAATTATCATGGTTATAAAAACTACGGATATGCCCCCCGTAGATATCGCAACCTTGTGCAGTATGACCTACAAGAAACCAATTCTTGTGAGAAAACTTGGGTACCT
Organism: Orobanche coerulescens; assembly: GCA_033398695.1. Classification (NCBI taxonomy): domain Eukaryota; kingdom Viridiplantae; phylum Streptophyta; class Magnoliopsida; order Lamiales; family Orobanchaceae; genus Orobanche; species Orobanche coerulescens. Next base: position 198,273,417 of record CM065802.1, read on the forward strand.
AGAGGAACTAACAATCATGGACCCAAAAATCAAAGGGGACCTAAATCTACTTAATTTCGTTGTTACAGGACATTCTAGAGGAGGATACCTGGTACTTTGATAGTGGATGATCTCGGCACATGACCGGAGATAGAAGTAAGCTATCAGATTTTGTAGAAGGTCGCGGTCCAAAAGTTCGTTTCGGTGATAAATCTAAAGGAAGAACAAGAGGGAAAGGAAACCTACTTGTCGGAAAATTCAAAGTCACCGATGTTGCATATGTTGAAGGCTTACAGTACAATCTACTTAGTATTAGCCAGTACTGTGATAATCAGTTCTCGGTGAAATTCTATATAGATCGCTATAGAGTCAAGAACATCCAAACCAAGGAAGTTGTGCTTACAGGAAGCAGATCAGGTAACATGTATATTGCTGACTGGAAGCCTATGAGCTCCTCAATTACATGCTTTGTTGCCAAAGGTACTGCAAATCTTAGCTGGATATGGCACATGAGGATGTCTCACGTCAACTTCAAGACAATCAACAATCTCTCAAGACAGGGAATGGTTAGAGGTTTGCCAAATGTATCATTCAAGAAAGACAGCGTCTGCAGACCATGTCAGAAAGGCAAGCAAATCAAGTCAACCCTGAAGAGCAAATCCTACCTTTCAACCCAAAGAGTGTTGGAAATGCTACACATGGATCTCTACGGTCCTGTAGACCCAGTAAGTTTGGGAGGTAAGAAATACTGCATGGTTGTTGTTGATGATTATTCCAGGTATGCTTGGACGATCTTCCTTAGCAAGAAGAAGGAAACAACATCTAAGCTGCCCGAGCTCCTGAAAAAGTTGCAAAATGAAAAGTCATTGAGTATCGTGTGCATTCGTTCCGATAGAGGTACAGAATTTACTAACCGCTTTATAGAGCAATACTGTTCGGAGAATGGAATACAGCACGAATACTCAGCTGCCCGTACACCGCAACAAAATGGCGTTGCTGAGCGAAAGAATAGGACGTTGAAAGAGGCAACAAGGGCAATGATTGCCGCAAGCAAGTTGCCACAGCGTTTCTGGGGTGAAGCAACTAATACAGCATGCTACACTTAAAACCGCTGTATCGTCAACAAGCACCACAACAAAACAGCATATGAGGTATGGAGCAACAAAACTCCATTAGTTTCGTATTTCCACATTTTTGGATGCAGGTGTTATGTGTTAAATAATGGGAATGATCAACTTAGAACCTTTGATGAGAAATCAGATGAAGGAATATTTGTAGGATACTCCTCCGTCAGCAAAGCTTTCAGAATCTTTAACAAAAGGAAGCTGACGATCGAGGAATCAATTCATGTAGTGTTCGACGAACCTCACCATGTCCCTACAGGAGTAGATGATATTACTCAGGACATCCAACAACTCTCTATCTTGGATCCTCCAACTCCCATAGAACCTGTCGTTGATTTAGAAATCAATCCCGCAGCTGTAAGAATCGACGTGGATGAAGGCGTGGCTGTAAAAGTCGAAGATATATCTGAAACTCTCGTCTGATGCGGGACCACGAATTAGAACCCGACCGAAGATGGTTGAGAGATCACCCGCAAGAGCTGATCATTGGAAACATAAATCCGGTGTTTCTACTCGTAGGAGAATACAGTACACAAGGAAATGTACTTTGCGCACAAGAAGAATCGATCTTTGAGATATCATAGTTTCTGAATGGAAATCTCAATCCGAGCTTAGAAGACTCAATATATGTGATATCATTTGTATTCTTAGCCCGATCAGAACTGTTTCGACCATAGACGCTCTTAATAATTCTCATTGGATAACATCTATGGAAGAAGAGCTTAACGATTTCGAAAGAAATAATGTATGGTATCTTGTACCCAGACCTACACATCAATCGGTTATAGGAACCAAATGGGTATTTCGAAACAAAAAGGATCGAAATGGACTTATTATAAGGAATAAATCCAGACTAGTCGCACAAGGCTATAGTCAGGAAGAACGCATAGACTGTGATGAAACCTTCGCCCCTATAGCGAGACTAGAAGCCATTAGGATATTTTTATCCTTTGCCGCCCATAAGAGCTTTATTGTATACCAAATGGACGTCAAGAGTGCATTCCTGAATGGAGACCTTGCCGAAGAAGTTTATGTTGAACAACCACCAGGGTTTGCCAACACAAACGGTATCGATTTAGTATACAGGCTAAGGAAAGCGCTGTATGGACTTAAACAAGCCCCTAGAGCCTGGTACGAAACCTTGTCCCAGTATCTAACCAACAACGGATTTGAGAAAGGTGATGTGGACAAGACCTTGTTCAAAATACAGGAAGGTGATGACCTTCTTATGGTACAAATCTATGTGGATGACATAATTTTTGGTTCAACTAACCTTGCTTTGTGTCAAAGGTTCTCTCATCTCATGCAAAGTAAATTTGAAATGAGTATGATGGGGGAACTTAGTTATTTCCTAGGCTTGCAGGTAAAGCAGTTGCCTACAGGTATTTTCATCAACCAGGAAAAATACAGCAAGGAGCTTCTCAACAAATTTGGAATGAACACTTCCAAATCTTCGCCAACCCCCATGAGCACTTCCGTGCAAATTATTGTTGATGAAGCCGGAAAGCCGTTTGACCAATCACTCTACAGGAAGCTCATTGGTTCGCTCCTGTACCTAACGGCTAGCAGGCCCGATATCCAGTTTGCTGTTGGAGTGTGTGCGAGATATCAAGTTGCATCTAAAGAATCACACTTCAATACAGCTAAACGAATCCTGAAGTACATTAAAGGAACGGTCGATGCAGGACTATGGTGTCCTAAAGAAGGCGGATTCGATTTAGTTGGATACAGCGACTCGGATCTCGGAGGCTGTAAGCTAGATAGGAAGAGTACAAGTGGAACTTGTCACTTTCTTGTACCTAGACTCGTTTCTTGGTTCAGTAAGAAGCAATTGGCTAACTCTCTTTCCACAGCTGAATCAGAGTACTATGCTGCTGGTAGCTGTTGTATGCAGATTCTATGGATGCAGCAACAATTATCAGATTATGGAATCGATGCCAGAGAGACTCTAATCATGTGTGATAGCACGAGTGCAATTGCAATCACGCACAATCCTGTCCTGCACTCGCGCACTAAGCATATCAACATGAAGCATCATTTTATAAGGAATCACGTCGAGAACAAAGATGTTCGCCTTGAAAAAGTTCATACAGACATTCAGCTAGCTGACATCTTCACCAAGCCGCTCGACACAGCCAGATTCAACATGCTCAGACAAGAATTGGGAATGCTACAGCCAGACTCCCTGTAAGTAATTTACTGTTTTTACTCAACAATTGAGGGGGAATGCTGTAAGACCCAAGAATACAGTATCCAACGTTAATTATTTGTACACTCAGAACCGTCAATACAGCACTGTAGTGAGCGAAGACATATGAATCCTACAGCTGACGTGTGCAATAATTAAGGGGGAATACAGTATGACCCATGAATACAGCATTAATCCAAAAATTGTTGTATGGAATCTAAAACCTATATTTACCTTTTAAGGGGTAACGCTGTATCGACGCGGAAATAGCACATGCTATAGGATTTCGATTCAGTATATATATAATATAATATTATTTCTTTTCAAAATGATTTTTGTCCACGTGCCCTGTTTTTATGTCAAACGTCATGTACACTAAAAGCCTTACACGACATCTGGACAACCGAATCTCAAAAGCCGCGATGTTTTAAATTGTTTATTGTTTTAAAACCGCCGTTTCAGGCATTTAGGGTGACACAAATGTCAAAAGTGGGACCCGCTTATAATTTAAACATTTTAATGGATTAGCGTACCAGTTACACTCAGTCCATCTTCACCGTTGATTTCAAAAACCGGTTCCCATCCCTTAAAATCTGACGATTCGTACTCTGCAAAACCCTATTTCGCCGCCCAACTATAAAAGGACTGATACTGCCATTAGAGACTCTTTACGCTTTCTGCAAATTTAAGAGGTCTCAAGCAAAAACAGCCTACATACTTTTCTGCATTTTACTGCATATTTCTGTTATTCTCTTTCACTTTTTCTTGTAAAATCATCAAATGGCTGGACAAACTTCTTCTCCCGCTCTCAATAAAACCGTTAACATCATCGATGGACGGATCTTTTCAAGATCTGTTGTCATTGAACGTATTCTGTCTGAAACCAACGACGCAGAACCCATGGAGTACATCATAACTCGTCTTCGTCAACAAGGCCTCTATCGCCTTGGAAGTCAGACTGCTGACAAGTACGATGCTCTTCTAGTTGAGGAATTTTACCTCAACGCCGCCGTACGCTTTTTGTCACTAGCCCAAGGAGGTCACGTTGCTGACATTACCGCTATAATCCAAGGAGTTGAGATCTGTGTTGATAGCGATCTGCTCCAGAATATCTACACCCTTCCCGCTGATGGCCTAACAATGGATCAACTTGAGACATTTGGGTCTCAAGAGCTAATAACTAAATTTTATGGATTGTTCACAGGCTCAAAAGTTGTTGACATGGTTCAAACCACCTGTCACAAAAAGAATTTTTGTCTGCCTTATATATATTTGCATGATTTCTGCTACAGGATCATTGAGAATCGAACTTGTGCGTTCGAAATGTGTACCAATCTGAGGTTCAGGATGATGGTGGGTATTCTGACCTGTGAAAAGGTCAACTGGTGCCAGATAATCCTGAAGCGCCTGCAAGAGGAGGTGTGCAAGCCGGCCACCCAGAAGAAATCTTTTGGTTTAATGTTAAACCATATCCTGACGAAATGCGGACTGGCGCAATCCGCTGATGCTAAGAAGAATAGCTCCAGGATATACCTAGGAGGCGTCAAGCCTACTGCGTATAACCAGACCACCATGGTCTGCAACCACCCGGAAGTATGCGGTTTAGGAAATCCACGAGATGAGTCTTTGAAGTCCCAGGACGTGGAATCTTCAAAGAAGAGAAAAAGATCTCACAGCAAGAAACCCATTGCTGGTGAGAAGCCCAAGAAGAAACTTAGGAGGCTTTCTAAAGTCAAATCTGCCAAGCCCTCCGAAGAAGTTTCCCCCGTGGTTCAACCCACTGAAGAACAACCCCAGGGCCCAACCCCTGTGGAAGAGGTGTCCACTACTGTATCGATAGTAGATCCTAAGCCTTTGGTGGCTAGGACGGATGATGAGACATCTGCCAACGAGAAAGACTCTAGCGAGTCGGCTGCCCGTTTGGAGCCAAAAGCTACTTCTCCTCTGCGGGATCCCACATCCGTACAGGATCCATCTTCCTTCGGGGCACCATCCCCTGTAAGGAATCCCACTTCCATACATGATCCCATACCTGTACAGGAATCCCTCGCTACAACGTCTCCAAACGTTGTACGTAGTCCCTCCCCTGACACCATTATTCATAAGACCCTTCTCTCTGTTCAAATTGAACATGCTTACGAAAGATTTCTAACATGGAAAGGCTACAGGCTAGCTCCGTATGAAACATTGTACAACTGGAGCGATTGGAGCCAAGAAGAAAGATTCGTATCTGAAGTGACGAACTCAATGGAAATTGAAGCCCTGATCCGATGGGACAATCCCTTATGCAAAGAGCTGATTGAAAGCCATCTTTTGCAGAAATCTGACGCAAGAATGAAAGGAAAGGATAAGTCAGAGGACTCTCCCCCAAATCCAAAAGACGATGATAACAATGACTCAGACGACGACGACGATGCTTTTCAAGCTGGTCTGAGAATGAGTCGTGAATAGGCTCAAGCTAGAGACGCCTCTCCATCAAAAGGTGATGAAGGGACGTCGACTCGAAGCAATCCCCCTTCACCACAGCAAGAGATAATTCCCGACGAGGAGGGATCAGTCCCTCAAGTCGAGGAAGTTGAAGCAGTTTTGGAACAGGCACCTGAGCCTGCTGCCACTGAAGAAGAAGTTGCCCGCGCCGTCCAGCAAGAGGAATCAGTCCCTCTACCGGAACAGGCGGAAGCTGAGAGACAACAGGAGGAATCAATCCCTCATGTATCCATGTCTATAGATGAAACTTCGCAACAGGAAGACACTCAACCCCCTGCCGCCGAACCAGAACAAGCTGCTCCCGCCCCTTCAACCGTGGAATCCGAGGACGGTATCGTACCCGAGGATGTCCAACTTAGTTCACGCCCAACCGTGAACCTAAGGAGGTTGAACTGCTCTGAGGACTTTGCTCAACCAGATTCTCCGATTTCTGCCGCTAGGAAAGAGCGTCTGCATGCACTTGGTCTTCAAACTGTATTCATCCAGGATACAGTGAATGCTCTATCTTCTGTTGAGAAAGCATTGAATTGGATACATACTTCTGCCGTGGAGAAGATGACCACTCTACAACATGAAGTATCTCGTGTTGTCGAGACATTCGTTATTCTGCCAGAAGTGTTCAAACAAGCTCTGAAAATCATGGAAGACAAGCAGGAGCAACTCCTGAAGGAAGAAGCAACCAAAACGCGAATAGCTGAAGCCAAGACCACATGTGCTATGATTGAAAACAGCTCTCAATTGCGCGCCCACGACAAATGTATCCAGGACATGTCGCAGACACTTTCCACCATTGTAGAAAGAATGACTAACATCGAGACGAAACAAGATGCTGCATTAGAGATCCTAGAACGTCTTGATGAAGCCAAAAAGGGGGAAGAGGCAAGAGAAGCTGCTAGGAGAATCAGGATACAGCAAGAAAGGGAATTTGAGGCCGCTCAAAACAGCATCACTGCTGAGTTAAACAAGCTAGCCCCTCCCTCCCAAAGTTTTAAGATTTCAGGCTCCCGACCTGAATTTCATGATCCAAATGTTCCGTGGCAAAATCTAATCCAGAGACCTTCTGAGATTCGTCTGCCGACCAACCTCCATCCTATTGCCGATGAGGTGAAGCAATGGAGGAAGAACGAACTGATGATATACTTTGTTAAACTCATCAGGGAATCCGCCATCTTCAAGAGCTATAAAACATTAGCGGTGTAACACCCCAAACTAGGCGGATATTACAGTGCCGTAGATCCCCAACTGGGACCCACCAGGCAAAAGAAAATGAATGAATTACACCAGATAAATGTAGTACCGAACTACATTACAACAATAATTACTCCGATGAGGAGTTTAGTTACAACACACCAGGACAATACCGAATACTGGTGTATTTTATATGAAGATAAAATACACAACACTGAATGAAACGGAGTATTCAAATGAAAGTCTGCAGCGGAAAATAAAGGACAATAACATGAATAACTGAAAGATCGGGGCCCCCTACAAGTATCACTAGGACTCCTCGACATCAACATGCTATTCCCGTGCGTTTGCCTTGCCATGACCTGAAAAACAAAATCCCCAAACGCGGTCGATTACAAAGAACAACAATCCTCAAGAGTTGAAAATACACAATCATGATTATATACGAAGTTATGAAATATCCTCACGAAACATACGCAATCAAACATGCTATATGAATCAACTAACGATGCGGCTCAAAGGAAATGGCACCACACTACGCCCGGGATGGAAATGTGTCCGTGCACAAGCCACCAACGAGTATCGATCGAATACACGCGTGGTCTTGTACCTAATCAGTCTCACGAGACAATATGAATCGTGTGCATAGTCCAATGTGAGGCCACCAACCAACACACGACTATAATGTGCCCGACATGAAAATCCAACACATACCAACCGGCACGCCCGATATGACCGGAATGCCACGATATAAAAAAAGTGACATCGAAAATGAATAATGACTCACCGAGAGGGAATGGTAATGAAATAAATGACAACTCAATGAAAAGATTGGAACCGTCGTTCCTTATGACTGAAATGATTAATTGATAACAACAAGTTTTTATACGGTTAATATAATGATGAATGAGTTACGATTATGAATGAACAACAACAAAAGGCATGAATATCCTTTTAACCGAGTAAGAATTAACTTACTCAACGCCGGTGACAATTATCCTTCCACGAACAATGTCCTAATTGAGATATCGGTCGCTCGAACAACCTTGAACAATTCAATTACCAACAATCCGTTCAATATACGAATCAAACACGAATATAACGAACTCAAAACGCCAATACGACTAAACCAAGTCCATTGAGGCATTAAATCAAACACGTTGCGTCCGAACTCCGATTGTTTACAATCAAACCTCAATATACCAATATCAAATCCCTCAAGAAAGGTTTCAAACCCACAAAACATCTTCAATACGATTAATAATCCAAAACGAATATCCAAAAACGTGATTATAACGACAATTAATCGAAAACCCCCCAATTTCAACTCGATATTCAAAGTGTTCTTGAATAATACTTCAATAATCCAATGAATCTTTATACAAACTTATAATCATATACATATCCCTTCATATAACATGATTATAACGTCCAAAACATCTTATCTCAACACAAAATCGAAATCCAAGGTGTTGAAGAATATTACCTTTGGAGATCCAAACACTTCGATCCGATGAAAACGTGTTAAATCGACTATCCAAGCTTCCCAACGAAATAAGATGATGAAATCCGAATACACAAGTGATTGAGGATGGAAAAATACCTCTCTCAAGTCTCTCTTTCGGAACAAGAAGAAGAAGAGGATGAAAATGAGTAAAAATGTCCCGGCCGAGTACTTAAATACTGCCGGAAGTTACGGCCGTAACTCGGCCCTCTTACGGCCGTAACTTTCCAAGTCAACGGCCTTACGGCCGTAACCGGCCAACTCGTACGGCCGTAACTTCGGCCGTCAAAGCTCGGCAGACTTACGGCGTAACCGCTCTGAGTTACGGCGTAACCCGCCGTCAAAAAACACCCGTCGACAGCCTTACGGCCGTACCGCACACCTTACGGCCGTAACTCGGATGATACGGCCGTATCCGGCCAACCTTACGGGCGTAACCCGCCCACGTCAAAAATAGCGACATCCTTCTGCAGCGACGGCCGTATCCGGCCAAGCCTTACGGCCGTACTGCCTCGACTTACGGCCGTATGCCGCAACCCTTACGGCCGTAAGTCACCCTTGGTCGACAACACCCGAAATTAACGAACACCACTTACGGCCGTATCTCACCCTCCTTACGGCCGTAACTCACCTTCGGCCAAAATGCAGGCGGCTCTTTGGACCACTTACAGTAGAATCGGCCTTACGGCCGTACTACTGGACTTACGGCCGTATCCGAACCTTACGGCCGTAACTCAATGTTGGCCAAGGTGAATAAATCCGATGATTCCGATTCCTCGATACGACTGATGAATGATCCGACAAATCATACGAATGTGGAAATGAACAAGTCTAACACATGCCAAAGAATGATACTCCAGCACAAGACTACCAATCACGATGATAATGATAATACTCCCGTTCCGACACTCAAACGGAGATGAAATGACGATCGGTAACTGATACACGGTTACAACATGCCAACATTGAACGCAATTGAGTGATTCATGAATGATGAGTGATTATTAATGAGTGAGAATTACTGAGTGACAAATACAGACTGATAATTACCGAATGAAAATGACTGAGTTACAACCGGGTATTACATACTCCCCCCCTTAAAAGAGTTTCGTCCCCGAAACTAAGGGTCAAACAATTCGGGATAACTCTCCCGCATATTCTCCTCGGTTTCCCAAGTAGCCTCTTCGACTCCGTGTCTAGACCACTGAATCTGACCAAAGGAATCATCTTGTTCCTCAACTGTTTGATTTGCCGCTCCAACACTCGTGCACGCTCCTCACGGATGATCATCCGCGATCTCGATTTCGTCAAATCGAAGTATGTGAGAGACGTGAAACACATTATGAATTCGGCCCAACAACGAGGTAAAGCCAATCGATATGCTAACTCGCTTACTCGTTTCTAATTCTCACATGGTCCTATGAATCTCGAACTCAACTTCCCCGTTTTCCGAAGCGGAAAATACCTCGACTCGGGAATACCTTGACCAAAGCGGGATCACCCGTATCGAACTCTAGTGGTCGATGACGATTACTGCATATGATTTCGCCGACTCGGCGATCAGCAGGCGTCTCGATCAAAGCTACCTTCTCCCGCGGCTATAAGTATATCGGGCTCGGTGCCGATTGACTCGATGGGTCGTCCCAACATAAGGAGCTCGACAACCATGCAGATGGTGGGCTTCCCGATCCTCTACTAATCGAGGACGCATGCCCTCAACATGTCCTCCACTGTCGAAAAGTCCTCTCTGATTGTCCGTCGGATGAGGATGAAAACGGTAATGATATTAAGCCGAGTCCTCAAAGTACGATGAATCTGGTTCCTAAACGAGACACGAATCGCCCGACACGATCGAAACAAAACTCTTAGGAGTTCCGTGCAATCTCACTAACTCTCTGAGCGGTTGGGTAAGTCTCTCGGGACCCCACGTATCCTTGATCTCAAGGAAATGAGCTGATTTAGATAGCGATCCGCGATCACCCAGATCGTATTCATGCCACGACGACTCGGCGGCCAACTGGTGCAGAAATCCATAGAACAGTCTTCCCACTTCCATCCCGGAATAGGAAGTGATATCGCATACTCACCGGTCGCTGATATTCCATCTTGACTTGCTAATAGGCTAAACATCTAGAAACAAATTCCGCGACACCGCGCTACATATTATTCCACCAGAAATGTTGTTTCAAATCCTGGTACACCCTGCTAAACCCCGGATGAACCGGATAAGGGGTAGCATGAGCTTCTCTCAAGATCGAGCTCTTCAACTCATCATTCGCCGGTACGCACAACCGATTCTCAAAACTCAAGAGTCCATCCTCGTGGACCACAATTTTAGGGGCTTTCCCCTGTACCACATCCTCGCGGATGAGCAATAAAATGAATCTGAACCCTGATTCTCCCTGATTCCCTCCTCAAGTGATGATGAAATCTCTAACATACAAAGCTGTCCCTGAACTTGCTGAAGTTGGACCTCGATCTCGGGTCTAAGGAATTCCTGCTGAAGCTCCTTCTGAACTCTTAAATGAGCAAGCATCTGCTCCTGAACGGACTTACGACTCAAGGCGTCGGCGACAACGTTCGCCTTGCCCGGGTGGTAAAGGATCTCGAGATCAAAATCTTTGATTAGTTCCAACCACCGCCCCTGTCGCATATTTAACTCCTTGTGAGTAAATATATACTTCATCTCACAGTGATTGGTGAATGGTGACGGTGACGCCATAAAGGTAGTGACGCCAAAATTCCAACGCGAAAACCACGGTTGTTAGCTCGGTCGTGGGTTGGATAATTAATCATCTAATCTGGGAACTTGGATTTACTTAACATCTTTCGGAGGTTGCCAATCTCGGATAGCCTCCGTCTTCCGAGGGTCGACACGAACTCGCTAGATGAAATTACATGCCCGAGAAAAGTCACCGGACATCCGTAACTCACAATAAGAAAACTTCCATAAAATTGCTCGCGTCTCAACACGTCGAGAACTGAAGAAGATGAACTGGTGTTCCTCTCGGCTAAGAGAATAAATCAAAATGTAAATCGATGAAGACAACAACAACCGATCTAAAAGTCGATGAAAACCCGATTCATTAACTCCATGAATCTGCAGGTGCTATAGTTTGCCCGTACGGCATAACTACGAACTCATAATGACCATAGCGTGTATGAAACGCTGTCCTCGCGATATCCGATTCTCAAATCCGAATCTGGTGATATCCAGATCTTAAGTCGATCTGGAAAAAATACGAGGCTCCCGAAGTTGATCTAAAAGATCATCAATACGGGGTAAGGGATACTACTCTTGATCATTACCCCGATCAACTTCGGTAAATAATACACACACGAGACGAGCCATCCTTCTCCTTGACAGATCACACTGGAGCACCTCACGGGGACGCAATCGGTCGGAGATAACCTTTCACGAACTACTCCTCAAGTTGAATCTTCAATTCTTGCATTCAGTCGGGGCCATCCGATACGGTGCCTTCGATAAAGAGAACGTGCGGTTCCAACTCACTCCACGAATTCCACTACTCTATGTGAAGGCAACCGGATAACTCAAATGCGTAATTACATCGTCAATCGATGACAATGATACCACGAATGATTGAACATTTCGATTGTCCTAGAATGGTCAATCGATAAAAAGAGATACCAATAATGATTGAACAACTCGATTGCCTTAGAAAGGCCAATCGATGAAGATGACACAATGAATGTTTGAATAACTCGATTGCCCTTAAAGGTCGATCGATGAAAATGATGCAATGAATGATTGAATAACTCGATTGCCCTAGAAAGACCAATCGATGAAAATGATACAATGAATGATTGAATAACTCGATTGCCCTAGAAAGACCAATCGATGAAAATGATACAATGAATGATTGAATAACTCGATTGCCCTAGAAAGGCCAATCGATGAAAATGATACAATGAATGATTGAATAGTTCGATCGCGGAATCTCTCTGCCTCTGCCATAATAAAATTCTACTTTGGAACAACGGGGATCACTTCCTGAAGCACACAATCGACAACCAACGATAGAAAGATAGTGACCAAACGCTAACAATCACCGAGGATAGTATCAAGACGGTTGAACCAACAAATACGAAAATTACATCGCCCTAAGATAAGTTCACCACGATTTGATCCATCAACCAATCGCGGTCATTAAGCTTAATTTGGTAAAATTCCGAAAATTCTTCCATCGTCAGGTAGACCGATGGTATGAAGTCCACAAGCAATAGGACTATTCCGAAATAAGTCTATTCAAGCATGATTCGAAAATGAATGAATGCGGTGTACCAAAGATCAAAAGGTACACACAAGTTGAAATAAAATTACGAGTATACGAAATCATTCGGACCACCGATCGTCGATCCTCCTCATCATATGAATCGGGACTTGCCGGCCCCGAACCGGACGCTCTGTCGATAAGTACGAGCTCCAACTCTATTTGCTTCCATTGTCTTAAATGACGTTGACAAAGCGATCGATTAAAGCGGTGCTTGGGCACGAGATGCCGCGGAGCCAACTTGGAGTCCTTTCGGCAAAACGGGCCTTATGTCCAAAATTCCCACAATTATAGCACGTGATAGACGGTTTGAGACACTCGGTGCTGAAATGACCCGGCGTTCCACAATTGAAACAGTGATGGCGAGCGGCGCTCGGGAATGAGGTCCCGCGATTATGCGCCGTAGAAGGTCGCCGAAAGCGATAGGGCTCACACGAGGCTTCTTGAAGGTTGACTGACCGCCTTCGGATTGATTACGCTTCGTTGATTTCTTGTTGACAAATGAAGGTTGTTGTTCAGCACTTTCCTTAGCAGCTGGCTCATACGGAAGAGTTCTCTCGATTAATCCGGTCAGAGTGGCACAATGATGATTGAGCAACTGCACATGGGTCATCATGGCACATAAAAGTGAGTGGATCAACCCGAACATCTTACGATCGAGCGAGTCACGGGCACGATTTCCCGGCAGTGATTATTCCTCGGGTTTCGGCCGCACCGCGCCTCTTCCGTGCATCCTCGGCTCTCTCCATCGAAGTAGGAAGGTCGCATAATGATTATATTACCCGCATGATTATCACGTTATGATTACGTCATGAGATGATGAAAATGAGTATACATGCTCTAACTTAGTGATTATATGAATGATTGACTGAAGTGACATGAATATCTGATGAAATTCTTGAAATGATTATTTTGAATAACTTAACAAGATTTATAATATGATCATCTAGATCGGCAACTGAGTAATGAAATGAATTGAGTGATTAATGAGTTAACATGATCGTCTTAATCATAATAAATGATGATGTTGAGGATTGTGAAATGATGAATGATGAATGAATGACTATTGCCAGAAATTATACCATGGCGTTAGAAATCTTACAGTTCTTTCGGTCTGATTGGCTCGGCATTTGCACAGGTCACACGTGACGCGAAAGTCCAATGATACTAGTCTGATGACGATGATTTCAAATGAGACATGACTCGGAAGGTAGTATTCAAAACCACGCTCCGATACCAACTCTGTAACACCCCAAACTAGGCGGATATTACAGTGCCGTAGATCCCCAACTGGGACCCACCAGGCAAAAGAAAATGAATGAATTACACAAGATAAATGTAGTACCGAACTACATTACAGCAATAATTACTCCGATGAGGAGTTTAGTTACAACACACCAGGACAATACCGAATACTGGTGTATTTTATATGAAGATAAAATACACAACACTGAATGAAACGGAGTATTCAAATGAAAGTCTGCAGCGGAAAATAAAGGACAATAACATGAATAACCGAAAGATCGGGGCCCCTACAAGTATCACTAGGACTCCTCGACATCAACATGCTATTCCGTGCGTTTGCCTTGCCATGACACGAAAAACAAAATCCCCAAACGGGGTCGATTACAAAGAACAACAATCCTCAAGAGTTGAAAATACACAATCATGATTATATCGAAGTTATGAAATATCCTGCCGAAACATACGCAATCAAACATGCTATATGAATCAACTAACAAGATGCGGCTCAAAGGAAATGGCACCACACTACGCCGGGATGGAAATGTGTCCGTGCACAAGCCACCAAGCAGTATCGATCGAATACACGCGTGGTCTTGTACCTAATCAGTCTCACGAGACAATATGAATCGTGTGCAGTCGATGTGAGGCCACCAACCAACACACGACTATAATGTGCCCGACATGAAAATCCAAAACATACCAACCGGCACGCCAGTATGACCCGGACTGCCACGATATAACAAAAGTGACATCGAAAATGAATATTGACTCACAGAGAGGGAATGGTAATGAAATAAATGACAGATCAATGAAATGATTGGAACCGTAGTTCCTTATGATGAAATGATTAATTGATAACAACAAGTTTTTATACGGTTAATATAATGATGAATGAGTTACGATTATGAATGAACAACAACAAAAGGCATGAATATCCTTTTAACCGAGTAAGAATTAACTTACTCAACGCCGGTGACAATTATCCTTCCACGAACAATGTCCTAATTGAGATATCGGTCGCTCGAACAACCTTGAACAATTCAATTACCAACAATCCGTTCAATATACGAATCAAACACGAATATAACGAACTCAAAACGCCAATACGACTAAACCAAGTCCATTGAGGCATTAAATCAAACACGTTGCGTCCGAACTCCGATTGTTTACAATCAAACCTCAATATACCAATATCAAATCCCTCAAGAAAGGTTTCAAACCCACAAAACATCTTCAATACGATTAATAATCCAAAACGAATATCCAAAAACGTGATTATAACGACAATTAATCGAAAACCCCCAATTTCAACTCGATATTCAAAGTGTTCTTGAATAATACTTCAATAATCCAATGAATCTTTATACAAACTTATAATCATATACATATCCCTTCATATAACATGATTATAACGTCAAACATCTTATCTCAACACAAAATCGAAATCCAAGGTGTTGAAGAATATTACCTTTGGAGATCCAAACACTTCGATCCGATGAAAGCGTGTTAAATCGACTATCCAAGCTTCCCAACGAAATAAGATGATGAAATCCGAATACACAAGTGATTGAGGATGGAAAAATACCTCTCTCAAGTCTCTCTTTGGAACAAGAAGAAGAAGAGGATGAAAATGAGTAAAAATGTCGGCGAGTACTTAAATCTGCCGGAAGTTACGGCCGTAACTCGGCCCTCTTACGGCCGTAACTTTCCAAGTCAACGGCCTTACGGCCGTAATCGCCAACTCGTGCGGCCGTAACTCGGCTCGTCAAAGCTGCCGGCAGACTTACGGCCGTAACGCTCTGAGTTACAGGCGTAACCCGCGTCACAAACACCCGTCGACAGCCTTACGGCCGTACCGCACACCTTACGGCCGTAACTCGGATGATACGGCCCTATAACGCCAACGTTACGGGCGTAACCCGCCCACGTCAAAAATAGCCGGACATCCTTCTGCAGCAGACGGCCGTATCCGGCCAAGCCTTACGGCCGTACCTGCCTCGACTTACGGCCGTATGCCGCAACCCTTACGGCCGTAAGTCACCCTTGGTCGACAACACCCGAAATTAACGAACACCACTTACGGCCGTATCTCACCCTCCTTACGGCCGTAACTCACCTTCGGCCAAAATGCCTGGGCAGCCTGCTGGACCACTTACAGCCGTAACCGGCCAGCCTTACGGCCGTACCCGCTGGACTTACGGCCGTATCCCAGAACCTTACGGCCGTAACTCAATGTTGGCCAAGGTGAATAAATCCGATGATTCCGATTCCTCGATACGACTGATGAATGATCCGACAAATCATACGAATGTGGAAATGAACAAGTCTAACACATGCCAAAGAATGATACTCCAGCACAAGACTACCAATCACGATGATAATGATAATACTCCCGTTCCGACACTCAAACGGAGATGAAATGACGATCGGTAACTGATACACGGTTACAACATGCCAACATTGAACGCAATTGAGTGATTCATGAATGATGAGTGATTATTAATGAGTGAGAATTACTGAGTGACAAATACAGACTGATAATTACCGAATGAAAATGACTGAGTTACAACCGGGTATTACAAGCGGAGGCCGCAGAAAAATTTACGAAGATGCTAGAAGACGGAAAACTCCCTCTCCAGCTAGATATGAAGAGCAAGCACAGAAGAGGAGATCGGATCACCCATCCAGAAGACTGGATTCTTGCCTTTGATAGATCCTATGAAGGAAGAGCTATATACCAGGATCGAGGCAATGATTCCCTACAGAACTGGTGGCGTGGTACCGATAATGATCCAGGGAGAAATCCATGGAGGCATGCGGACTACAGATAGGAGCTGAAATCCTTGTATATTATTTTTGTTTTGTAATTTCTCTTCGAAACAGCAAACCATGTACTCAATTTGTTTTGAATATCAATAAAAGTGTTTGTTTGTCTTGAAAGATTACAACTCGTAATCTACTGTGTTGATGTACGATTACTTAAATTGTTTGATAACAATCTCAAGTAATAGAAACTTGATTGAAAATTAAGCTGTACGAACTAGTCTACGAACAGTTCATGATTTCAGTTGTAAGCTTAGAATACATTGTAAGATTGTGCCTGCGCGCCAATGATAAGCTTAAGTTGTAAAAATTCTTAGCTATATCAAACCCGCCTGCGAGCAGTTCATCAAATAGTCTAAGTTGCTGAAAGACAGACCCTTTGACAAAAGACCGAGAAATCTGCGAGAAGCCATCAAGGAAGATTATTTCATGAAGAAGATTTTGGCATCATCAAGAAGACTTGAATGTTAGAAAGTTAAAGTCTTGGCAAATTGTCAAAAAGGGGGAAATTGTTGGGAAAACAAGAACCCTGTATCGAAACATCCGGGATATTCAATCCCTGTATCGAATAGTATCTGATAAGAGGTTATGACATATATGCCAATCTGCATACAGTAAAGGAAACTGTATCGAAGTATTGAGGCATCATCCTGTATCGAAGACATGTCTCGAGATCAGCATATAGTGGAATCCTTCAGTACAGCAAAGAAGTCTTACAAAGACCAAGTATGGAAACTGTATCGAAACACCGAAACAGTTATCTTCCATACAGCTCTCAACAGGACAAGAAGGAATCTTCAGAAGTCAAGTCCCGTTGAATAAAGAAGTATTTAAATACTCAAGGATAAAGTATTTAAATACTATCAGTCAACAGATCTTTAAATCCCGCTAAATCCGGATCGTGTTATAATCCCGTTGGAACGGAATCTAACTCAAACGGAAACATCTCAACGGATATATATTTCAGAGACTATATATACACATCAAGATGCTGAAGATCAGTTACCCAAGCTATCGAAATTATCAAGCTATCAAAGTTATCATCAGAGCAAAACATATCTCCAAAGCTTACTGCAATTCAGATCTAAAGAGATATACAGTGCTCATCATCTTGAACAACACTTCATCAGCTGAAAGCTCTTAAAGTCAAACTTGTTGTTCACCATCTGTTCTATACTTTGAACAAACCCAGATCAGCCTGTGTGGGTAGAGTAACTGTGCTTCTCTGGGCGTGTGTGAAGGATTTGCATTGAAGAAGACGAAGCTTGAGCGTATGTGAAGAAGCAAGTCAAAGCATTAGCTCAAAACCAATCGTGTGAGCGGTTGAAGCTAAGATCTTTATATCAATCGTGTGAACGATATCGATTGTGTGTTGTTATAATTACGTAGTTGTGTGCGTAGTAATTATAATAAACTTTTTACTCCTGTGTGGAGGACCAGTGGACGTAGAGGGGTTTACCTCGAACCACTTTAATTACTGTGTTATTTAGCTTCAGTTTTTACTGTTTTAATTACTGTGATTAATTAAGTATACACTATACATTTAGTTGCTGTATCCACAGCGACCTACTGTATCTAAGACTTCCGCTACGCACTCAGATTTAAAATCAGTACAGTTGGTTGTTTAAACTATTTCCCAAACTGTATCCAGTATACTTAGTGACCAACAGGGTCTCTCTGACCTATGGACTCAGATAAGAATGTCCCGACCTAAGGGGTCTCGCCGACCTCTGGAATCAGATAAGAGTGTCCCGACCTAAGGGGCCCCTTATAATATGAACCGACCTGCCTAAACCATATCCAGGGTTGTAAACTCATGAAGGTTGAGCTCTAGAAAAGGTATATCTTGACCTACCTGACAGAATCCCAGAAATTCAGGGGCTGGTAAACCACAGTCCCCAAATTCCGGATATCCGGGGATGGGAAATTGCAGCCTAAATCCCTGAATATCTGGGATCTTCCCTAAAATTAGGAAAAGATCTCAAGGACAGACAGCCCTCCCTTCTATAAATAGGGTATAAGCCTTTCTTTCAAAGGCCAAGCATAATTTGGAGATTACAGAGAAGTATTTTAGAGAGAGAAAGAAATACACAGAGAGAGAGAGAGAGCAATATTGTACATCTTCGGGTTTTCTTAGATAAACTTCTGAGATTAACCCGGTTCTTGGTGACCGATCAGCTCGGTTCCATCAAGTGGCAACGTCTGTGGGAATTGTGATATTGAGTCACTCTTTGAGTTGAGACGTGAGATCAGTAATGGCGGAAGAAATAAACCAGAAGAAAACTGTGGAGCTGATACCCCAAAATTTGGAAGAAGAACTAGCAGCTGCGGGTGGAGAATCGACTCTGGAAAAAACACCCATCGCCCCGGGAGAAGAAGCTGCACCCAGCACAATCACACTGACAAAGGAAGCCTTAGCCGACATAATTGCTAGTGTGATCCAGAAGTGCAGGGAGGTCGAAAAACAAAATATACCACGAAAAGTAATACCCATCCTCTCGGATGGGCCAAAGGAAATCGATCAGCAGGAAGAACGTGGGGAGAGATATCCAAGAGTATGGGAAAGATCTAGACAGGAAAGAACGCTGGACCCCTTGATATCTAGTATGCAAGATGAGCTAGAGGAATTGGTACAAAGGGTTGCGGGGAAGAACGCGGAGAGTCATCCAGGTCGCCCCTTCTCGGAGAGCATACTACAGGCTGAACTCCCGTACGGGTTTAGGGCTGTCACCTTCACCTACGATGGGCTTTCAATTACCCGACATTTGTACCGATTCAAGAATATGGCCTTATTACACCGATATTCAGATGCCGTAAGCTGTAGAGCATTCCTGGCTACACTGACAGAGTCAGCTCAGGACTGGTTCCACCAGATACCCCCAGGGATGATTACTAGCTTCAAGGCTTTTAGCTCAGCGTTCCTGACTCACTTCGCAAGCGCTAGGGCACACCAGAAGACATTCATGTCCTTGTTCAGTATCAAGCAGTACTCCGGAGAAGCACTGAGAGCTTATGTGACTCGGTTTATAAAAGCATGTCTGGAGATACCCTCATCATCTGAAGAAGTGAAGACGAGTGCCTTGACGTAGGGGCTAAAGTCTTGGCTGCTACGCACCTCGTTGACTAAAAAGCTGGCCAGAACATATGATGAGGTCTTAGAAATTGAGTAGCCTTACAATTTAGGGCACAATATAGAAATTGAGTAGCCTTACAATTTAGGGCATAATTTAGAAATTGACCTATTCTAGATTTAAGGCACAATATAGAAATTGAGTAGCCTTACAATTTAGATGATCGTTCTTCCAATCCTCGTCATTATATTCTTCGAAACACTTAAGAGATCCGTCGGATTTGATTGGAACTTTCGGGCCAAGACAAATGATTTTCCAAATTTCTATATCATAGGCACGAATGAAGATCGACATATTTTTCTTCCATGTCATGAAGTTTGCGCCATCAAAAAATGGTGGTCGGTTAAGAGCAAGGCCTTCGACTGGAGCAAATTGAAATGCTATTTGGATCGACTCCTCGGATGTTAAGCCATGTATTGGAGATACTGCTCCGATACCAATTGTTGAATCGAGATCGGAATATGCGCCGTGTTGCGGAAGCGTAAATTAAATTGCGGAAATTAAATAACGCACGAATTTATAGAGATTTGGCAATAAACGAGCCTACGTCCTCTCTTGTTATATTTTTCTATAGGTTCAAGATAAAAACCTCTGCACCTCTCTTCTATCGGTCACGGGATAACCGTTACAATCACGTCTTCTATTGGTCCGTGATAAACCACTCGTACTTGTCTTTGTGTCGGTTCAAGTTAAACCGTTTTATTTTTCTATCGGGCAAGGAATCAATCGCTCTAGCTTTCTATGGGTACTAGATAGACCTCACTTAGATAGCGATTGCGATTCTAATAATGCCGGATCCTTGATCCTAAAACACCGAATCCAATCGTATCTTTTCTTTTACCTCTCGTGTATGATGTTGAATGTATAAACACTCAAACTAACAATATAAGCTCAATATTACAACAACAATAGAATGTATATGAATCTCAGATCAATGTCTCGTATGCTTGAAGTTGTTGTAAGGATGAATACCAAGGATGTGGTATTTATAGGCATTGGAGCCTCAACTAGCCGTTAGCCTCATATGCATTGATTACGGCCGCTATCTTCCTTCCATTACGTACGCTAACAGCGTTACGTACATTAAACAACATAGATTACATATGTTAGCACATACCAGTTTCAGTCCAGTAACATTCGTTTCTTTACTTACGTACGTTATCAACATTTCATTACGTACGTTAAGCTTACGTCATTGTTGATGTCATATATCCGTTTCCGCCTTTTTGACTTTGACTCTTCCCAGCGTTCATCTGATTTGAACACCATTACGTACGCTATCCAACTCTCCTTACGTACGCTAAGCTGCTTCAATTACGTACGTTAAACATCACGCGTTATGTAAATTAGTCTTGTGTTTTTCCAGCTTTTTGCACTTTGTCTTCTTCGATGCTTTGCTTTGTCTCTTTGTTGATTTGTCTTGTGTAACAACTTAATCATCAAAACATTATTAATACATGTATGGAACAAAATGTTCCAACAATTTTGTGTCGATCATGTTGTGATACATTCGTGTATTGTTGTAGACATGCATTTGTGTGTTGTTGTTAATCTACATTTGTGCATTGTTGTCGTATGTCCACCCCGTGTTGGTCCGACGGGATCATCTTAGGTATCTATGCTGTTTGCGCTGGATCGTTGGATGGGTTTTCCACCTCGTCTTGGTCCGACGGGATAATCTTGGTTATCTATGCTGTGTGCGTTGGATCGCTGGATTACCATGTGTTGTTGTGCATATGTATATTATTGGTTATCCACGTCGTGTTGATCTAACAGGATCATCTAGGGATCTATGCTGTGTGCGCTGGATCATCGGATTTCCATTGAGTATACATTGTTGTTATTGTTGTGAGCATATTGATGTCGTCATATGAGTATGCATTTGTAGGTCTTGTGTTAGGACCATGTTCGTATGTTGTTTGATCTGATCTCGGATTAGACTGACATGATTGTCGTGGCATTGTGTATCTTGATGTATGTTCCGTATTCCATTTGGTATTTGTCTTCGATGGACAATCGATTATCATTGGGATTTGATGATGTTATCCGATGGATCGAATTGGTCAGAGTTGGTATATTTCCGTATTGCGAGTTATGATGACACTTTGAGAATCTTAGGTATTGTTTCAGATACAGTACAGATGTTTATGTATGAGTTTATTGTTTTGTCGAGGATACGAGATGTGAATTTTGGTAAGGATTATCACGAGTTGGTAAAGTTATGGCGGTAAGATAACATTGGTAGTATTCTTACTTAGTATTTCATTGGTATGTAATTATTGATGTGATGTGATCGTTATCATTGTTGGATATTATGGCTGACCCCGTCGTGGGCTTTATTTTTAGGTTCTTGGGAGATCGAGCTTGTAGCGGTCATGAAGAGATGAGCTTCCCGGAGGATACTGACTATGGCATGTGTTTGTGAATCGAGTACTTTGATTAGTTGTTATTTTCCGCTGCAATAGTATTTTTAGTTATTTGTGAAATCCGCTGTGAGTGTATTTTAAAATTGGTTGCTAGTATGTTACGAACTTGAGTTTATTTTGGAAAATCATTTTCTAAACTATTGTGTCGGTACGTGCAAGCGGTGGCTTAACGTATACTTTTGAAACTGTTGAGTTTTGGCATTTTGGCCTCGTACATTCAAATGATATTTTTCGACGGTATTGATAAATGGATTTTATAAAGTCTTTGAATATTTTAAAAGATATTACCATCATCGCCGCTTAGGCGTATTTGAAATGTTTGTAAAATGTCTTTTAGCCTTGTGGGTTCCGTTTCGGGGTCCACGACGCTGTAATATTCCCGGATGGCTCTGGGGGTGTTACGTGTGGAGTGCCTGTCTTCAGTAAGAGTTAGTGGGAGCACACGTTATAGGTATGCTAATGGGATTAGAATACTCGAACACGACTCACCTCGATTCGGTCACATGGATATCACTCTGGGATTGTCAATGACTGAATCGAAGGGTTGTGATAGGTATACGTGGACCTTTGACTTGAGGTTTCAGTAGGAGTTGTGCTTGTGACATTAAGTTAGTCATTAGAGTAGTTCGATCCAATCGTCGGTTGGTGGGGTCAACCTCGAAATGCAACTTAGTGGGCAAGTAGCAGTCTCTACTGAATACCAAATTAGAATTCTTTCTCCTGTAAGTGAGCAGGTAAATGTCCTATGCGGTTAATGGCAAATGAGATCATAAGTCTTTGGCCAAAGCAGTTAGAGCTAGTTGTATTTGATACACAAGTGCTCGGTGATCTCGGTTTGCATTAACAAGTGCATAGAGTCAAGTTACAATAGGGTTTGACTTTACCGTGACCCTAATACTTGACTGGAACATATGATTGAAGGGTTTATATGTATACGGCATTCACGACATAATAGTTTTTGAATGATCCGATCATTCGTTCTTAGTCGGGTTACGATATGGAGCACTAGACTGGCTAAGTGTTACCCGTACTCATTGGTTCCTCCCATTGCCGACTAAGACGGATCTACGGATATTTGATGGATAAATATGTATTTACTATCTCTTCATTAATATTGGATATTAGATATCTAATTTGATTTATTTGATAAATCATGCAGTCTAATAAATTGAAATTAATTATCAGGTGATTAATTTAATTTATAAATAATTATTTCTTGGAAATATATTATTATAATTTTGTATATGATAAAATTAATTAATTGGATTAATTAATTAAGTATAAATACATTTGGGATAAAACAAAGTGTATTCACGGACTAGACACGCGAACGTCCGGTACACGAACCGAGTGGCTCGGCTCATTTTCTCACCATACTATGTAGGCCGCCCCTCCCTTCCTTCCATTTGGTGTCTATGGTAGGGTAGGATTCCTACCTGATTATTGTAAGCTCTTCATATATATATATTAATATCATTAATGAGAATAAAATACATCATTCCTTCTACTTCTTGTCTACATTATCCCTTCAACAAATTTGAATTTTTAAACAGAAATATTTATTTGTTCTAAATTCAAAATTTAAATAGACAATCAATAACTTCTCACGCATCTTACCTCTATTTCGTAGAACATCATCTCTTTATCTTTCTTCTATTTTTATCTTTAAATAATACAACTAAATTAGTATGTATACAATGTTATTTCTCTCTCTTCTTTATGTCTTTAAATAATACAAATAATAATAAATATATTCTTTCTTTGTACTTTTATATTATACAACTGCATACTATAATAATACCAATTTCATCCTTTTCTATTTTTATCTTTAAATAATATAATTATATATTATATAAATGCAGCATTTATTTAATTTTTTAAGAAATGATCTGACACCTACAGTAAAAAGTAAAATGTAAGGATTTTTAATCACAGAACAAACACAACTAGAACAAATGTTATATTTCAAAGCAACCTCAATACTTAAGATTTAGAAAACAAGAATTCTAAATAACAACAAGCCCTAGGATTAACATACCAGACTCACAACCAATGAACTTGGTTCACTGGCCATGGGTCTTCCACTTAACGTGGGAGATCCGGGTTCGAGCCTCTCTGAGGATAAGAATTTTCAAGGGTTTATGACTCTTTAATCAATGATTAAAGAAGAGACCCTAGCCCTTCGGGGTACGCTGGTGGAACAATTAAATATTGAGGACTAGTTACTACAAAAATAGGCAAAGAGACCGCCTCCGGACGGGTCTCTATCTCAACGGTCTCTTTGATAAAGAGACCGCTTTATTAGAGGGGGTCTCTTTTTGAGACATAAGAGACCCGTTATTATATAAATTGGGTATGTTAGGTAATTACTTCGAAAAATAGTTTAAAAGGGTAAGAGACCGGTTATTAGAGATATGGGGTCTCTTTGAATTTTTTAATGTTTATTATGTAAAGCATAAGAGACCCGTTATTAGAGATATGGGGTCTCTTTAAAATTTTTTAATGTTTATTATGTAAAGCATAAGAGAGTTGTTTTCACACGTGACAGGTCTCTTTGATTTTTTTTAATATTTTTTATTGTAAAACCTGAGAGCCGATTTCCCACCTAACGGGACTCTTGGAATTGATCAGCTCAATTTTGTGAATTGTTATTATTTTTTTCAGCCCTGCACCCGTACTCCCAAATATACCAAATCCACTTGTATAAAATTGCGCCAAATTTACACCAACATATTTTTGTTCAAAAAACTTCAATCATCAACATCTCAAATAAAAATCAATCACAACGTAATTTTGAAGCAACGAATGTATTATCAATTATGAAGCAAAAACAGACATCTTGTACTAAATCCCGATTTGTTCACAACAAACATTATCAACAAACTACAAAACAAAAATATACGTCCTTATAAAAGCCCCGAAAGTATGGCAGTTTTCACAGTTGACTTGAGCAACGTTATTAGGAGAAGGAGATGCCTCTGGACCTGCATTTCCATCATTCAGCCATAATCACCTAACAAGTGAGAGTTAATTGAAAAACTAAGCATACTGTGTTCCATCACCTATAAAGTTTAGCATATAAATACTATTCATGGAGGTTAAAAGGATATGATTAAATCAAGCAGCAATTGTGCTAAAATTACATTCACTTGTACGTTATACTATTTTCCTTCTAATTATCTTTTTCCCATAGGGTTTTTATCACTTGGAAAGGTTTTTAACGAGGTAACCGGATGTATCAATTTAGGGGTCGATGGAATAATCACCTTAAAGTGCCATGGTCAATGTAACTATCATATGGAAGGATAGACTCAACGGGTGAAGTCTAAAGCTTACATGTTTAGATGTTGTATTCTTTTCCTTACGATCAAGACATTTTTCCCTTTGGGTTTTCGGTTGACGAGGTTTCAATGAGGCAACCTGATATGCGCTAATAGACTAGGCACAAGGGGGTGTTAAAGGTGTTAGGCATATACCTTCGAATGCCACTCAGAGGATGAGAGAGTGAGAGCATTGTATTGTTATTATGAATATTAAATAAGACATTTATTATTTCTATATTATTGTATATCACATGCATTGTGATTTGGTATATAAAATAATAGTCCTTGCATTTAAGAGCAAACATTCCACTCCTTATGGAGATAAAGAGATAGGCATTGGAAGTGTTTAGGGCTCGAATGCTTAACTGGTTCGCAAGTCGATAAAACTTAATCGGGCAGTAAGTTTAGACAAGACTAGTATAACGTGTACTTTGACATGTGGTGTAATATCCTGAATTTCAACTATGGTTGTTTAATATTATTTTATCCGAGTTATGTTGTACAGTGTGGAATCTGTACAGTATGGATAAAATAATTGAAGGATTGAGACATGTGAATTGATATAATCGTCGTACTTGGTCGACAATTGTATTTGAAGACATCGTGCATCAGGTTGTTTTAATTCGGATATTGGGTATAACATGTGAGGATGTTATTGGGACGAGTATATATATATTCAGTATGTCGTGTATACGTATTCGGTATGTTGAGATGACAGGCAGGAGCGGCTATTTTTGGCTAAGTTCAGAAGCCATTACATAGGCTAAGCTTAGGAGCTTACGCACGTTAAGTTGGTAAGTATAATGTACGTTATGTATCATGCATTACGTAAGTTAAAGCATCAGGTGAGATACAGTCGTCTGATAACAGGACTTTGTCTAAATACAAGCATAACGGATATTAAGCATAGGAGTTTACGTACGTTAAGACACAGCCGTAACGTACGTTACGTAGGGTACATCACGTACGTTATGAAGAGAACTGGACAGGATCAGGCTATGATCGACAAGTGGGTCCCATGGTCAGAAACTTTTGGTTGGCGTGCGAAAAGGCAAGTCAACGAAAAGGTTAACGTACGCAACGGATTGCTCATTACGTACGTTAAATGGGTAGATAACTGTAGGAAGTCAACTCTATGTTACGTATGCTATGACCCAGGTGTTACGTACGTAATACAAGGTACGAAATGAGGCAGTGAGCTCTGGATGCTGATTACGTACGCTATGTAGGACATGTAGTGTACGTTAGTAGGTCTTACGTACATTAGTTTTGGGTGTTAACCTACGTAATGATCTGTGCAGGTTATAAAGTAAGGATCCGTCTTTCATTTCTTCACGAGAAGAAACAAATATCTTCCTCCCAAACTTCATCCCTCTTCACTTCTAAGCCTATTCCACACACTTCTACCTTGGTTGAGACCTTGATGGTTCGATTATAAGCTTGAGTTTGGAATCCTTGATGTTTATTGAAGTGTTTGATTGTTGTGGCTCTTCTTCAAGAGGTATGTTGGATAACTTCTCTTTTTAATTTCGGATTTTGATGTTGTTGTTGATATTTTCTTCGTATGATGATGGTTATGGTGTTGTTGTTGTGATTCTTGAGATTATGTGAATTGTATGTTGAAGAATATGATGATATGTCTTCCATATGTTGTTTGTTATGAATATGATTATGGAATCATGGTGTTCTTGGTGTTCTTGGTATATATCACATCAAAGAGAAATATGTGATAGGATATATAATGGTTTTTATTATAAACATGGATTTGATAATTAAAACCAATATTATGTTGATTATGTAACACCCCCAGATCCGACCGGGAATATTACAGCGCCGTGGGCCCCGAGATGGAACCCACAAGGCTGAAGGAAATTTTCGCAAACATTTACAAACGCCCAAGAGGCTAACGACGGTATTATCTATTAAAAACATTCGAAGATTTATAAAGCTCGTTTATCAAACCGTCATAAAAACTCATTTGAAACCACAAGGCCCAAAATGCCAAAACTCAACAGTTTTAAAACATACGTTAAGCTATCGCTTACACGTACCGACAGAATAGATTTAGAAAATGATTGCCAAAGTAACCTAAGTTACCGGATACCAAAAAGGCCATTTAAAAATACTCACGCAGCGGATAAAGACAAACAATTAAAATACTCTAGCAGCGGAATACAACAACTGATCAGAAACTCAAAACACAAATACATGCCCTTGCCAGTATCTTCCGGGAAGTTCATCTCTCCACGACCGCTACAAACTTGATAATCTAAGAACCTAAAAAGAAAGCCCACGAGGGGGTCAGCCATAATATCCAACAATGATAACCATCACATCTCGTCAATAATTACATATCAATGGAAATACTAAGTAAGAATACGACCAGTGTAATCTTACCGTCGTAACTTTACGAGAATCCACGATTCGTATCCTTAACAACACATTATAATAATACTGAAATATCTGTACGGTATCTCAACAATACTCAAGGTTCTCAAAACATTATCATAACTCGCGATACGGAAATTATACCAACTCTGGCCAATTCAATCCATCAGATAACATCGACAATTCCAATAGGATAATCGATTGTCCATCAAAGACAAGTACCAAGGAAATACGGAACATACCTCAAGATACGAAATACTATGACAATCACGTCAGTCTAATCCGAGATCAGATCAACATAACATACGGACATGGTCCTAACACAAGACCTACAAATGCATACTCATATGACAACGTCAATATGATCACAACAATAACGACAATGTATACTTATGGCAAACCCATAATATACATATGCACAACAACAATACATGGCAATCCGATGATCCAGCGTTCACTGCCTAGATCCCCCGATGATCCCGTCAGACCAACCCGAGGTGGAAAACCCGTCCGTTGATCCGGTATGCGCTAGCATAGATCCCGATGATCCCGTCGGACCAACCCGAGGTGGACATACAACAACAATGCACAAATGCATATAACAATGATACACAATGCATGACAACAACGATACACGCATGTATCACAACATGATCGACATGAAATGACAAAAATGATTAAAGTACTTGCCCCGAGTCCTTCGAGAGCAATCTTGATGTCCAGACCATCACGAACCATTATTCTGAATATTCGACGATCCGAAATGTCACGGATGGTAAATAATTCACGCCTTTGTCTATACCATGATGTATCCTCGATACCAAGTATGCCAACAAGAATGTAAATCATATACATTATGATTTAATTCCCAAAACTCAAATACAACCTATAATCTCAACTCTTCTGTGATTACGATTTATAAACATTGCTATACGAATTATAAACGAATGAAACTGAAACCATTCATTAAATATTATAAACTGAGCAAGTAATAACTCGCCTCGATACCAATGAAGCCGTTACCAATTCCTTGCTGTCGTCTACATGTCCCTCGGCCCTGATCAAAGCAATCTATGAACATTCTTGAATACGACCGCAAAGCATGGTTCTAAACATCGATCAATAATCTCAACCTATTACAATAATCGATTTAAGATACATTCGATAACAATCAACAATCGATATAACTAATCCACAAACCCAACGATTCCAAAATATCTCGATTAAACACAAGTCCGAACAATCTAACTCAAATAATTACGAATCCATTCCCATGATTCCACAAAGCCCACATATCGATTCGATAAGGCGAGTATACAAACTTAACCGAAATATTCCAATCAATTTCTCTTTCAAAACTTCAATCAAACACCTTGAAGGCGGAATTCAAAGGTATATTCGAATCATCAATCAACAAACACCAACCACATCAAGAACACGAAGAACATAATCACAAACATATATATCCTTCAACATTACATGATTCTAGCCATCGATACGAACTAAACCACCAAAATATATCAAGAATCTCAAACATCCCAAAATATTAGAGTTCAAGCCAATTACCTTCAATCCGGCGAAAGAATCAATAATGATGTTATAATCCTTGTTCCAAGCTTTCCTAGATGTCATCACTTGATAAACCAACTCAAAATCTGAGGTTTAGGGGTTAAAAACCGAGTTTGGGTGATTTGGGACGAAAGGGGATCGTGTAGGATGGGTTGGGAAATAAAATTCCCGACTGCTTTACGTTTTTATACGCCCAAGCATGTTAGCGTACGCTAACTTCATCAATAGCGTGCGCTACCTGTTCCCAGAATACAAACAGTATAGTTTTTGCCATTTTGAGCATAACTCACTCATCCAGACTCCGATTAACTCACCGTTTGAACCATTAGAAAGCTAACTCGATGCTCTATTATACTGTTATGTTTCAGAATTTTTGGAGTTTTCAAGAATCAGTGGTGATTTTCCAAAGTCGAACCTTATACACATTACTTTCCAAACAAGTGTCCAAATCTTATTTCCACTAACATTTCAACATATAGTTTTCTTAATCATATAATATACACCAAGAATCATAATCACATGCATGTTCATCATCATACGAAGTAAACAATAACAACAACATTAAAAACCCGAAATGAAGGGAGATATTAACCAACATATCTCTTGAAGAAAAACAACACCGTTCAAAACCACACGAATCATATCAATATCCGCATATCAACCATATTATCAACATAACTCAGTAATCCATCTCATAACCATACTCATCAACTCATAAACATGATGATCATCAACTCAAGAACATCATATACAATCCAAAATGAAATCCCAAAGTGGAGAGTAATTACCTCTTTGAAGGAATGGATTGAATCCCAAGGTTGAATCCGTTTTCAATCACTTCCAAGCTTCAAATGTTGTTAGGAATGATCAACTCAAGTGTTTGGAACCTCAACTTCTCTCTAAGACCTCTCTCTATCGGTTCACATGAAGAAATGGATGAAAATGACGAATAATGGCCAACTGCACTTATATATATACTGTACATTATTAACGTACGCTAACATCTTTAATTAACTACGTTACAAGCTTAGCGTGCGCTAACTGTCCTTTGTTAGCGTGCGCTATCGCAGTCCAGAGGCGACTGTTTTGCTTCGTAAACTAGCTTGCGTACGTAATGCCCATGTATTAACGTACGTAAAACATCCTGTCTAGCGTACGCAAGTCCTTAACCTTAGCGTGCGCTATACGCAGTTGACTCGTTTGTCTATATGCTCCGAAGACTGGTCCACACGCCAAAAGTGCTGACGAGGATAAGATTCCTTTTTGTCCGATATATCATTAGCGTGCGCTAACCTTTAGGGTTTAGCTTGCGCTAGTACTACATTACAAACATCCGTTGACTTATCAGAACGTGCGCCGAAAGTGGCCTGGTCCACACGTAGATTCCCTCTGATCTACCTGCACTAGTGCGCGCTATTATTTTACCTTTAGCGTGCGCTACACCTGCACATTAGCGTGCGCTATGAATGAGTATTAGCGTGCGCTAATAAGGCTATGTTTAGCCATTATCATCTACTCTTCTCCAACGTCTCGACATGCAGAATACGAACATACGGCATACTGAATACATATACATATACCAACAACATTCCCATACGATAAGCCCGACACACAATGTCTTCCAATACAACTGTCAACCAAGTGCGGTAATAATACTAATACAGGTGTCTTAGTCCTTCATTTATTTTATCCATACTGTACAGATTCCACGTTGTACAACATAACTTGGATAAAATAATATTAAACAACAGTAGGAGAAATTCCGGATATTACAGATTATAGTAGTTGATTTCATATGTTCTTGATGAAATATGAATAATGATAATGAGGATGAATCCGGAAAGATTATGGTTAATCTTAGAACATGATTATCAATGGTATTGAACTATTTGGAGAGTTCGGATTGTCGATTATGTCGGTCGTGTTATTTTACTGTGAATTTACAATTATGAATAAGGAGGAATCTTGTTAATTCATCTAGGAGGTTGATTTTGGAATAGAGTATGTTATGTAATCCTTGTTATCGGGATTAGTTGATCGTTGATATGATTATATAATTGTGGAATCATATTATGGTTATGGGTTCGTGATTAATTGATTTGGGTTGTTCGGATTTGTGTTTAATCGGGATATTGTGGGACTGTTGGGTTTGTTGATCGGTTATATTGATTGTTAGTTATGATTATCGAGTTGCGGTTTGTATTGTGGAAATAAGTTGGTAATTGTTGAGTTAAATTATTTGGTTTTGGATATGATCGAGGAATCGTTGAACCGTTGAGTTTGATTGGTTGGCTATGTCAGTTATTGATTGTTATCGGATTATTGTTAATTGATTACTTCAATAGGTTGTGATAATTGATCGATGACTAGAATAATATATTGCGGTCGGGTTCGAGTATGTTCTGGAATTGCTTTGGCCGGGACCAAGGAGCTTGTGGACGAAGTCGAGGAAATTGGTAACCGCTTCATTATCATCGTATCGGTATCAAGGCAAGTTATTACTTGCATAGTTTATAATATTTAATGAATGGTTTCAGTTTAATTTATTTATAATGCATATAGCAATGATTATTATTGTGAACTCTGGAGATTTGGATTGTACGTTGTTTTCTGGTTTTGGGAATTAAATCATAATGTATATGATTTCCATTCATTATTGGTATCATTGTGTATCGGGGATATATTATGGTAAATGCGAGGATATGAGTTATCTACAGTCCGTGGTAATTTTGGATAGTCGAATATTGACGAAATTATCAGTGATGGTTTTGACATCGAGATGGCTCTCGAAGGACTCGGGGCAAGTACTCTAATCATTTTTGTCATTTTGTGATACATTCGTGTATTGTTGTTGACATACATTTGTGTATTGTTGTTAATATACATTTGTACATTGTTCTCGTATGTCCACCTCGTGTTGGTCCGACGGGATCATCTATGTGTCTATGCTGTGTGCGATGGATCGTTGGACGGATTTTCCACCTCGTATTGGTCCGACGGGATCATCTTAGGTATCTATGCTGTGTGCGCTGGATCGCTGGATTACCATGTGTTGTTGTGCGTATGTATATTATTTGTTATCCACCTCGTGTTGGTATAACAGGATCATCTTGGGATCTATGCTGTGTAGGCTGGATCATTGGATTTCCATTGAGTATGCATTGTTGTTATTGTTGTGAGCATATTGATGTCGCCGTATGAGTATGCATTTGTACGTCTTGTGTTAGGACCATGTCTGTTAGGCGTATTTTTATGCGCTTATTTATCATTATTTTATATCCATCTTGAGCCTAAATCAGAATAAAAGATATTTTAATGCCCTATTATTTTATGTTTTACAGGAATTGGAGTCCGGAAGCCGAAACGATGAAAAACGGGCGAAAACGGCGAATTTTGGCCGTGGGCCGCGGCACAGGGCAAGTGAGCCGCGGCACACGCAGAGGGCCAGCAGGCACCAGAGTAGACTGTACTCTGAGCCGCGGCACAGCTTTGGTGAGCCGCGTCCCAGAAGAAAATTAAAGCGCCCAGTTTTTAACCTGGACGCCATGTGCCGCGGCACAGATTAAGTGAGCCGCGGCACACTGGGCGGTTTTGGTGTACTCCGCGCGGGTTTGGGCCGTTTTGAAGCCAGTTCTCGACCTAATCACACGGACGCGTTTTGGAGGCTGAGGACGACTATAAATAAGCATCATAGGGCTGAAGAAAAAGGGAGGATCATCGATTGGGAAGAACATAAGAGGGGATTGAAGAACACCAGAAGAGGAGATTTGTGGGCGACGACAAGACCACGGATTCCCTACGGTTTTTCTTAGTTTTTCTGCATCGTAGTTTCTAGATCTGTTCGAGTAGGATTTTGATTGTAGCCGATTTCATGACGGTTTGATTATTTATTATTATTTCGATTTACTCGTTATTCTATTGAATTGGATTCTTCTTACAGTTCTTAATGCTTTTTAATTGTCTGGCCAACAGTTAATTTGTTTTGAATGTCTTTATGGATTCGGGAGATGAAATTTAGGCATAGTTCTTGTGAGACGAATCATAATTTTCGTGAGATAGGGATATACTCATGCGAATTGTGAAGCCTATTTGTGGGAATTCTTGAACTGTTTTAGCTATTAATTATCTAATTCGAATAGGGATATATCGAGTTAATAATTCGTAGTATTTTCTATCGACCTTGGGAAAGGCTTTAGAATAATTTAGGAATTCCTGGCTTACAATCAATTGAATAAAAGTGAATTGAATTGAATAAAAGTCATTCCAAATTGTTTGAGGTGAAAATCATAATCCTACACCCTTAATACTATTATTATTTATTTTTCTGCAATTAGTTTAGGTATAAATCCCATATAATTGTTCTTCAAATAAAATTGTGAGTTGACTATATTTTGGTACGTAGTGAAATCAGTCCTCGAGGGAACGATACTTTACTTATCACTTTATTACTTGTTGACACCGTGCACTTGCGGCATATTGTGAGGGATTTTCCCACAACAAGTTTTTGGCGCCGTTGCCGGGGACTGATTTTTTCGCTAATATCAATACCAAGCGAGTCTAATTTTAATTTGAAGTTTTTTTTTTCTTTTCTTTAGTCTCTATATTTTTATTTCTTCATTATGTTTTCCTGCGAGTATCGTGGCCCTTGGCATTTCATAAATTTCGATGTTCTTAATAATTTGCCAAATTGTAATACCCGTAATTTTGTTCCCCGGAAATTTTCTATTTTTGGCGGAAGTCTATTTTGACGACTTGCTTGGGACCGTTTCGTCATCCTGAGAATGATTAATTCTACACTTTTTGTCATCCGAGTTCGTTTCGGTATCGTTCTGTTGAATTCCCTGTTCTTTAGCGACTTTTCCACGTATGAGTTCGACTTTGTTAAATCACCATAAATTCTTGTAAACTCCAAAAATTCTGAATCTTGGCAATATTATATATCATCGAGTTAGCTTTCCAGTGGTTCAAACGGTGAGTCAATCGGAGTCCAGACGAGGGAGTTATGGTCGAAATAGCTAAGTCACTCTCATTTTCCAGATTCAGCCAAAACCGCTTTGTACCGGTGCGCGGCACACTGCTGAGCCGCGGCACCGCCAGCCACAGGAGCAAATTTTGGGCCTGTGCCGCGGCACACCTATACTGAGCCGCGGCACACATGACAGTTTACCCTATATCTGCGTTTTTTTTGTGCGATTCAACCGATACTTTTTCATTTCTTCACCTTCACACGGGAGAGAAGGCTTGAGAGAGGGAAGTTTCTTCACCTATCACTTGAGTGTGTGATTTCTCTTCATTTCTTTTCGATTGTGGAGCTCGGATCATCGATCTATCGCGTACCTTTCGAATCATAGTGCTTGAATCTTCAAGAGGTAATTTCTTCAACATCTTGGATTTCGATTTTGTATTGGGTAATGATGTTTTGGATGTTAAAATCATGGGGTATGAAGTGATATACGCATGATTATGGACATGTTTGAGTATTCATCGGATTATTGAAAGATTATTCAAGAACACTTCGAATTTTGTGTTGGAAATTGGGGATTTTGTTTGACTTCATCCTTTTAATCCGTAGTAATTTAGATTAGTGATGGATTGATGATGATTTAGGTGTATTCTATCATTTCCATCGTTATTCCTCGGTTGGAGTGTATTGATTCGTCGTTTCGGTTGAGTTATTAGTCGACGCCTTGAAGGTGTCCGACAAAATGTCTAAGAGGGGGGTTTTGTGCGTTGTACGATTATTATTCATCGTACGATTGTTGATTTATCATTGATATGACTTAGGGACGAAATCCTTGTGAAGAACTCAAGTCGGAACCCTTCCGTTCGTTGTCTTCTTCGTGGTTCAAGCTTCCCGGTCGAACCGTGTTCTTTGGGATCTTCGGTAACGTTTATTAAGGCAAGTATACATTTATGATTATGCGTTCGACTTTGAAAGTAAGAGGAATTGATGGTATGATATGAACGAACCGTTTTTACGGCATTCATAGAAATATTGATGGCATATCATGAACGAACCGTTTTTACGGCATTCATAGATATATTGTTGGCATGTAATGAACGAACCGTTTTGACGGCATTCCTACATGTATCGGCGTATGAGGTGAACGAACCGTTTCTACGGCATTCACATACGTAACGGCGTATGAGGTGAACAAACCGTTTCTACGGCATTCACATACGTCTTATGAGATTTTAGTTATTCCGGAATACTAGTCTTAAATTGATGAATTGACGGATATTGATGAATTGACGGATTACATTTACTTTATTGTCGAGGAGTATTATGTTTCATATTGTTATACTTGCACTAGCTATTCGACGGCTAACCCCTTTACGGGGGAAATACATTTCATGTATTTCAGGTTCCAGGAGAGCGGACAGGTGGGTATCGGGTCGGCATGAAGATGATGGGCAAGTGTGATACTGTGTCTTGTCTCCGGTTATCTCTTTTGGTTTCCTCCATTCAGTGTTGTTGTACTGGAATGGATTTTAAATACTCGAGTATTGTATTTCAGTTTCCTTGATGTTCCGGCCTGTGTTGCCGAGGTATTGATTTGTGCAGTGATGTATATGGTTTCATTGGTTATGGTTTTGAATACCATTTGTATCGTCTTTCTTTCTTTTGTATGTAGACCTTATCGGTCAAGTTTATAGTTCCGCGTATGTTTAGCCTTGTGGGTCCCACGATGGGGCTCACGGCGCTGTAATATACCCTGAATAACTTGGGGGTGTTACACAAATAGGGTCAGTCAGCCCCCTCCCCCAAAACAAAAGACCATGCTTGAACAATGTGTAGACGTTCTCAAAAATCCTGATAGTACCCTTTTTGAGCTAGAATGTGCACGTCGTGGTCTTGAGGTTCACTATGGTTATTTTCCAGCTCATATATTTAGTAGTGAAGTTGAGGGGGAGGTTGAGAATAAAGACATGCTAAGTTTTAGGGTCGATTCCCCAACACCCGATAATTACATAAAGTGTGATGAGCCTATAGAAGAAGTTACCATTGATGATGTTTCCAAAGAAATTTCATTAAATCGTCATCAAACTTCGACTAATAAGGTGAACACTTCGTGCCAAAAATTTTATTAACGGTGCCGCGCATAATCTTTCCTAAATCCATAATGGGAGAAATTGACCCTATTACTTTTGATTCTGTTGAGGCTGATACCATGAGTTCTAATGAGGTTGTTCATGATAAGTCTTTATTATTTACCCATTCGAACTCTGCTTATTTTTTCATGCCTTATCATTATTATATTCTTCCATCATTTTTTGGTTTCTTACTCATTATTTGTGGCAACCGGGCATGAACCAAAGCCTCCCCTATGGAATAAGAGGCTTATAGATTGCAAGAAGGGGGCATTTGGCAATCTCCCTAGAAAAAAGCCACGTTAAACTCTTTTTGCCACGTCGTGATCAAGACGTAAAATAGAGCGCTTGATGGGAGGCAACCCATCATTTTTACTTGCTTTCTAGTTAGTTGTTTTTATTTGATTTTTAGTTATTAATTTTTATTTGTTTTGTTATTTCTTTTGGATTCGTATTCTTGTTGGCCCTTACTTCTCTATCATTTTGTTACCCCAATGAGTTATTATTCTTCATATTCTAGTCTTTCTTGATTTAATGTCTATTGTTATTTCATGACTAGAGACTAAATTTGGGGGTCCCTCGTGATGTTAAGCATGGATTGACCGACGTTTCCACTCAGACATGTGCTGGCTTTCAAGAAGACATTTGGAATAAGTTTCACTTTTCCTTATCTCTTTTATTTTCACATAAGTTTTATTGCTGATGATTTTATGTGTAGTGGAATTGATTTTCTTGGTTATAAATTGCGATTTCATCATTGCTTTACTTTTCGTGAATTTTTCGTGCTTCTATGTGTAAAACTGATATTACGATACTTATTTCTCTTGGAAGAAACGGTTGAGTATAGTCGAGTTGTAGTCAGCGATATATGCTTCTGTTGAGTATTCAATTAGGTCCGAAATTTTATCGTTTTTGTAGAAATTTTAGCAGATAAGAAAGGAGACATACGTGTTTTCAAATCACCGTTTATACGTTTGGTTATACTTTTCGCGTAGCTAGTCGTCCAGTAACATAAGTCTTGGGGGCATTTAAATTGAGTTTAGAGTTGGACAGTTTTTTCCCAAAAAGTCGAGATAATATTTGTTCTATGATGGGAAGTTTAGTAACCGGGGGTATTCACGCGACCCGTTGTTTACTCTCGCGTAAAACGACGACCCTGAATAGATTAATAATTTAGAAATATCGCATTTACCGATGATGGGAAGCCTAGTAACCGGGGGTATTCACGTGACCCGTTGTTTACTTTCGTGTAAAACGGCAACCTTGACATACGGGAATTGCTATTCGAGTTTTATCTCCGCTGTAGAGGGGGACTTAGTAACTAGAAGCATCCATGTGCCCCATGAGTGTCTTTTACGTCAAACGGTTCCCGATACATGAGAATGGAAATCCACCCTAGGATCATCCCGATGAAATATCCCGAGAGCCGAAACCTAGTGGTTAACTCGAATCATATTATTGAGCATACATAAGGGAATACTATCCGAGGATTAATTTTGATAATGAAACTCTTGAATTTTTGCCACTAGACTGTGGGACTGGGCGAATTAGCTTGTTTATTTCAACCCTTCATATTGACGGTTGGTTAAATTCACGCTTGTTAATCTTTGAGCTTGATTTTCTCCATGAACGATTGATTAGGACTGAAATTGGTTACTTATTGGAATCAGTGTCCTGGATGTGACTCGCTATTACGATACTTGTACTATTCTTTGAGATTTTCAGGGTAGTATTGATTAAGTTGAGCACTATGGACTTACATGATTATTCACGATACATTTTGTTTAAAATTGATAATTTTTGCTTGACGACAAGCAAAGGCTCAAGTTTGGGGGTATTTAGTAGGCGTATTTTTATGCGCATATTTATCATTATTTTATATCCATATTAAGCCTAAATCAGAATAAAAGAGCTTTTAATGCCCTATTTTTTTATGTTTTACAGGAAATTGGAGTCCGGAAGCCGAAACGATGAAAAACGGTCGAAAACGGTGAATTTTGGCCGTGGGCCGCGGCACATGGCAAGTGAGCCGCGGCACACGCAGAGGGCCAGCAGGCACCAGAGTAGACTGTACTCTGAGCCGCGGCACAGCTTTGGTGAGCCGCGGCCCAGAAGAAAATTAAAGCGCCCAGTTTTTAACCTGGACGCCATGTGCTGCGGCACAGATTAAGTGAGCCGCGGCACACTGGGCGGTTTTGGTGTACTCCGCGCGGGTTTGGGCCGTTTTGAAGCCAGTTCTCGACCTAATCACACGGACGCATTTTGGAGGCTGAGGACGACTATAAATAAGCATCATAGGGCTGAAGAAAAAGGGAGGATCATCGATTGGGAAGAACATAAGAGGGGATTGAAGAACACCAGAAGAGGAGATTTGTGGGCGACGACAAGACCACGGATTCCCTACGGTTTTTCTTAGTTTTTCTGCATCGTAGTTTCTAGATCTGTTCGAGTAGGATTTTGATTGTAGCCGATTTCATGACGGTTTGATTATTTATTATTATTTCGATTTACTCATTATTCTATTGAATTGGATTCTTCTTACTGTTCTTAATGCTTTTTAATTGTCTGGCCAACAGTTAATTTGTTTTGAATGTCTTTATGGATTCGGGAGATGAAATTTAGGCATAGTTCTTGTGAGACGAATCATAATTTTCGTGAGATAGGGATATACTCATGCGAATTGTGAAGCCTATTTGTGGGAATTCTTGAACTGTTTTAGCTATTAATTATCTAATTCGAATAGGGATATATCGAGTTAATAATTCGTAGTATTTTCTATCGACCTTGGGAAAGGCTTTAGAATAATTTAGGAATTCCTGGCTTACAATCAATTGAATAAAAGTGAATTGAATTGAATAAAAGTCATTCCTGATTGTTTGAGGTGAAAATCATAATCCTACACCCTTAATACTATTATTATTTATTTTTCTGCAATTAGTTTAGGTATAAATCCCATATAATTGTTCTTCAAATAAAATTGTGAGTTGACTATATTTTGGTACTTAGTGAAATCAGTCCTCGAGGGAACGGTACTTTACTTATCACTTTATTACTTGTTGACACCGTGCACTTGCGGCATATTGTGAGGGATTTTCCCACAACAATGTCCGTATGTTGTTTGATGTGATCTCAGATTAGACTTACATGATTGTCGTGGCATTGCGTATCTTGATGTATGTCCCGTATTCTCTTTGGTTTTTGTCTTTTGATGGACAATCATTTATCATGTTGGGATTTGATTATGTTATCTGATGGATCGAATTGGTCAGAGTTGGTATATTTCCGTATTGCGAGTTATGATGACCCTTTGAGAATCTTGGGTATTGTTTGAGATACAGTACAGATGTTTGTGTATGAGTTTATTATTTTGTTGAGGATACGAGATGTGAATTTTGGTAAGGATTATCACGAGTTGGTAAAGTTATGGCGGTAAAATTACGTTGGTGGTATTCTTACTTTGTCATTAGTATGTAATTATTGATGTGATGTGATCGTTATCATTGTTGGATAATATGGTTGACCCCGTCGTGGGCTTTATTTTTAGGTTATTGGCATATCGAGCTTGTAGCGGTCGTGAAGACATGAGCTTCTCAGAGTATGGCGTGTGTTTATGAATCGAGTACTTTGATTAGTTGTTATTTTCCTCTGCAATAGTATTTTTAGTTATTTGTTATATCCGTTGCGAATGTGTTTTAAAATGGTTGCTAGTATGTTACAACCTTGAGTTGTTTTTTGAAAATCGTTTCCTAAACTATTGTGTCGATACGTGCAAGCGGTGGCTTAACATATACTTTTGAAACTGTTGGGTTTTGGCATTTTGGCCTCGTACTTTCAAATGATATTTTTCGACGGTATTGATAAATGATTTTATAAAGTCTTTGAATATTTAAAAAATATTACCGTCATTGCCGCTTAGGCATATTTGAAATGTTTGTAAACTGTCTTTTAGCCTTGTAGGTTCCGTTTCGGGGCCCACAGTGCTGTAATATTCCCGGATGGCTCCGGGGGTTTTACAGAATATGGTATCAGAGCTTAGGTTGTGAAAACCTAGGCTGTCGGGTCAAGTCGAGTCGTGTTTTTGTCACGTCATGTGTGTTGTCGGTTGGCAAGTATTAGAGCCCTGGGTTTTTGTTGTTCACTCAGGCTTGTGTGTTATGTGGTTTACCAGTGTGGTGCTGTGGTTGTTTTAAACTTATCCAAATGGTATTAATGTTGGGAGTATGCTCTCGAATGCCACTCAGAGGATGTCGAGTGAGGGCATTGTACTTGTTGTTATGTAAATCATTAATATAAGGCAATGGATGTTTCTTTATTTACTGGTAGTTACTGACATTCCTAACTCGTAAGTATACATATAGAAACTAGTCCGTGTATTTGAGAGCATAATGTTCCACTCTTTATTGGATAAGAGGGTCGGCACTAGAAAGGTTTATAGCTCAAATACTTAATCGTTCGCAAGTCGATGAAACTTGACTGGGCCTTAAGTTTATGTGAAGACTTGTATGACGTGTTCTTTGACATGGAGAGTGCCTCTCGAACACTAATGGTTAGTGGGAGCACACGTTATAGGTATGCTAATTAGATTAGTATAGTTAGCCTAACTAGGTATGGTTATGTATACTTAATGAAACATAAATCTGAGGCCTTTGAGAAATTCCAGGAATTTAAGGCCCTAGTCGAGAAACAAACTAGAAATCCGAGGTGGTGAGGATATGAGTACGGAGTTTGACAAGTTCCTGAAGGAACATGGAATAGTATCACAACTTACACCTCCAGGCACTCCTCAGTTAAATGGTGTGTCAGAAAGAAGGAACCAGACCTTGTTGGACATGGTCCGTTCCATGCTGGGCTATACTGACTTACCGATTTACCTGTGGGGTATACACTCCTGACTGCTGCATATATCTTGAATAGATGTCCTTCCAAATCCGTTCCTAAAACTCCACATGAGATGTGGGAGGGCAGGAAACCAAGTCTTAATCACATTAGGATTTGGAGATGTCCCGCCTATGTCAAGAAGACTAAGGTGGACAAAATGGAAGCGAGGTCCGTGAGGAGATGTTTCATTGGATTCCCATCTGAGGCGATGGGTTATCTATTCTACATGCCCAAAGATCAAAAGATCGTTGTTTCTTTGCATGCACACTTCCTGTAAGATGAGTTCATTCATAAGGCGGAGTGGGTAGAAATATTTCTTTGGAAGAATACAATGAAACTCCTCAGGAGACACCTGTGCAATAAATTGGAACCGAACCTTTTGTAACATAAGTATAACCACCTCGTTGGTCTAGTAGGGTGTCTCAATTACCTAAGAGGTATAGTTTTATGCACTTGGAGGAACTGGGTTTCCACGAGGTTCCAGGTGAAAACAAGAGACCGACCCGCGACCAATGACCTAGCAATGGTGGATGTAGACTCCATGAAATAGACTGTAGCAGTCTTCATGTAGTTGGGACCTTCGTTTTGACGAGGCAGTCAAAGAGTTTGACTTCGTGCCAAATAAATAGGAACCTTGTGTATACAAGAGGGTTAGTGGGAGCAAGATCGCATTCTTAGTACTATATGTAGATGACATTCTACTAATAGGAAATGATGTGGGAATGCTCAGTTCTGTGAAAGCTTGGTTTTCGAGTAATTTCTCCATGAATGACTTGGGAGAAGAAACCTATATTCTTAGGATTCGACTCTACCGGGATAGAGCGAAGAGAACAATATGTCTTTCCCAAGCCCTATAT
This sequence comes from Orobanche coerulescens, assembly GCA_033398695.1. NCBI lineage: Eukaryota > Viridiplantae > Streptophyta > Magnoliopsida > Lamiales > Orobanchaceae > Orobanche > Orobanche coerulescens. The sequence goes on from CM065802.1 coordinate 198,315,914, forward strand.
ATAGATCAGATCTTAAAGAGGGTTCCTTCCGATGCGACATGGAATAAAACTCACCTTGAAGATGTGTCCTCATAGTGAGGAACAATGAAAGGAAATGAGTTATATACCATATGCTTCGGCAGTGGGTAGCCTTACATATGCTTTATTGTGTACGAGACCTGACATTGCGCATGCTGGGAGCGTGGTAAGTAGGTTTCAGGCTAACCCGGTTCGGGACCGTTTGACCGCCGTAAAGAACATTCTCAAGTACTTTAGAAGGACTAGAGATCTAGTTCTTATATATGGTGGTGGGGAACTGAATGTGGTGGGATTCACTGAATTGGAATTCCAAGGACAGAAAGACGATTTGATGTCTACTTCTGGCTATATATTTACTCTTAATGGAGTAGCAGTATCTTGGCATGGTGTCAAGTATAGTGCGACTGCTAATTCGACCTGTTAGGTTAAGTATAAAGCGGCCTCGGAGGCCTTCAAATGAAGGATTTAGATGTTACTGGGTAAACTTCATGTGACACCATGTGCTGTACTGCCTGTTTTTATTTTTTATACGATAACAAAAGAGCGGTAGCACAGGCCTGGGAGCCGAGGTTTCATAATGGTACAAAATATATTGAGAGAGAGTATCATCTCGTAAGAGAATTTGTTCGCATAGAGATATATTGTGCTGCAAAGAGTAGAGTGAGCCGACTATGTCGCTGATCCACTGACCAAGCCACTTACTCAGATTAGCTTGGAGCGTCATCTCAAAATATGGGTACTAGATACCATAGTGTGTGGCATTGAGTGCAAGTGGGAGATTGTTGGGAGTATGCCCTCGAATGCCACTCAGAGGATGTTGAGTGAGGGCATTGTACTTGTTGTTAAGTAAATCATTAATATAAGGCAATGGATGTTTCTTTATTTACTGGTAGTTACTGGCATTCCTAACTCGTAAATATACATATAGAAACTAGTCCGTGTATTTGAGAGCATAACGTTCTACTCCTTATTGGATAAGGGGGTCGGCACTGGAAAGGTTTATAGCTCAAATACTTAATCGTTTGCAAGTCGATGAAACTTGACTGGGCGTTAATTTTATGTGAAGACTTGTATGACGTGTTCTTTGACATGGAGAGTGCCTGTCGAACACTAATGGTTAGTGGGAGCACACGTTATAGGTATGCTAATTGGATTAGTATACTCGAACTGACTCACCCTTGATTCGTCACATGGATTTCACTCCGGGATAGTCAATGACGGAATTGAAAGGTTGTGATAGGTATTCGTGAACCTTCGACTTAAGGATTTAGTAGGGATGTGCTTGTGACGTCAAGATTTTCATTAGAGTAGTTCGACCCTATAAACCGGGAGGTGGGGGTCAACTTCGACGTGCATCTTGACGGTCAAGTACCAGGTCCTACTGAATACCAAGATAGAATTCTCCCATTAGTGAGCGGGTTATATGTCCTATGCGGTTATTGGCAGATGAGATCATAAGTCTTTGGCCAAAGCATTGGAGCTAGTTGTATTGGACACACGAGAGCTCGATGATCTCGATTTGCATTAATGCATGCATAGCGTCAAGTACAGATAGGTTTTGACTGACTGTGACCCTATAACTTGATCGGGACATTTGAAAGAAGGGTTTATACGTATACTGGTATTCACGACAGAATGGTTCTTGAATGATCCCAATCATTCGTTCTCAGTTGGGGTACGGTGTAGGCCGCCAGGCTAGCTACGTGGTGCTACTACTCTTTGGTTCCTCCCATTACTGACTGAGATGAACCTACCGAGTCGGGCAATAGGATTGACGACGAAATGAATCGAGCTTATTCTCTCATTATTAATATTAGATATTGGATATCTAATTTATTGGACATTGGATGTCTAATTTATTTTGGGATATTGGATGTCTAAATTAATTTATTGGATAAATTAATTTACGGCCTAAGGAATTAAATAAATGACTGGGTGATTAATTTAATTCATAAATATAATTATTTCTTGGAGAAATTAATTATGTTATTATGTATTTGATATGATTAATTAATTAGATTAATTAATCGCTATAAATATATCGGAACGGAATTAGAATTTATCTGTTTGGACTCACGGGAGTCCGAAGCGGACCGAACTCGTCTGGCACCTTCTAGATAGCCGCCCCAATCACCTACCCCTCAATTGGTCTTGGTCTTCACTTGGTGGGGTTTAAGCCTTGTGACCAATCAAGGGGACAAAATATCACCTTGGGTGATTTTGTCAAAAGGTAGGTGAAATGGAGAGATATGATGAGAATATATGTGAAGACAAAATCTCTTTTGCCTACACTTAATCTCACGGTTTTGAGAGGAAATAGGAGAGAGGAAAATAGTTTTCCAAGGCTTCATAATATTCTTCATCATCTTCATATATCATAACAAGTTTTTCTTGGAGAAAAATGAGAGTGATATAGTGAGATCATAGATTATATACTTAGAGTGTTATAATCTTGATTTGCAAGCTTCTACAACCTTGTTCTAGCTGTATCCTTGGAGGATAACGAGGTTTAGTCATTTCGGTGGTTTCTCCAGCGCGTGGCAAGTAGAGATGTGGTCCTTTCGGCGTTGGATCATCCAAGAGCTTGGAGCGAATTGGATCCTAGGGAATTCAACTAAAGCTTGGGGAATAGCTCAAGAGAAGGACACCATTTAAATCAATGGGCTACAAGGGTATGTTTCTTGTATCTCTTGTGTTTCGTTTAATATTTGTATATACATAGCTCGATCGATCCTCGTAGGGATTCGGATCGAATTAATTTCAATTTACCGCTTCCGCTGGGCCTTCATTTTAGGCACCGAATCCCAACAATTAACGTGAGTCTTTGGAAAGAGATGTGTCGTATTTTGAGTTGAAGTGATTTTTCAAAATGTATGTTTTGAAAATGTTCGTATCGTGCATTTTCTAGAGTCATGTGCCAGTATCACGGGGAATCATCGGCTTCACGATCTATAAGCATTTGGATTTTTGAAGTGCATTGAGGTTATTTGCAGTTATAAGTTGATGTACTTTGAGAAACTTTCGGGAAGATATTATGTTTTACAGTATGAGGTAGCAGAATATAATAGTTGGGACAGAACCGATGATCTTGAGAAACTGTGATTATGGAAAATCAATATGTCGGTTAAACATGGGAAATGGAGTTTTGTACTTGGGAGAAATGTTATGGATTGTTGAGAGGAACATGTAGTCATGCTATTTCATTTTGAGACATATGAAACTGTTTTTGAACATTTGAAAATTATACTTTTTAACATCATGTATTTTGAATAAACTATTTTTGCTCGCTGTCATGAAAATATATTTTCTCAAATTTATTTTGAGAGACAGTATTGTTGTCTTTAAAAACATGATTCATCATGGCATAGTTGAGGTGTTGCAGAATGGAATAATGGTCGATAGAGCAAGTCATACGTGGGAAATGTGATTTTAAGAAAGTCTATAATAAGATTTTGGATTCTATCGTGTGGTTTTCCGACCTCAGTGGAATTGGTGACGAGCCGAATTGGTATACAGGAGTATGGATGTAGTCAATCATTTGCATAATTTCATTTTATTTAATCGTGTGTATTCAAAAAGAATTATCATCGCGAACTTGACACAAGCGAGCCGGTTTAACTTTTTGAAAATTGATTCTAAGGTCTTACGAAAATTTATGTTTTGAGTTTTGAAATTTTTGAAAGAACTTTCGGAAATGGATTTTTATTGACAAGATTATACGATTTCAAAGTTGTTTTGAAAATGTGATTGGTATACGTACAAACGTAGTGCATAATGTATATCATGGCGAAGTTCTGAGTGAGACTCACACACTGGATAACACATTAATGGTACGATGAAAAGAGGTTCGAACTTCCGTATGGTAGTTTGGTTATCCAGGGATAACCGATTAGTTGATCAGATAAGAGAAATATGTCGCGTGTTGTAGATTCAGTACAGAATATAATTTTGGAACTTTGGGTTTTGTGAAACCGGGGTATATGTGCTATGTGGCTCTATTGGTGTGGTAATAGCGTGATTTTGCTATAGTGATTTTTGACTTTTGAGCCAACTGATTTTCTTCGCATAGTAAGTGTAGATTTAGGAATGGTGACCCCAGGATGGTTGGCCAAATATTGATTGGTCGTTTCCACTCCATGTATGATTGGGTATGTTCGACGGGTTGTGACTGGTTGTTCATACGTCTAAGGGGTATGTTCAACAGTCGGGTGTGTTTGTTTGAGATCCAATATATGTGATTTGTGTATCGTTTTGAGAATTTTATTCTTTCGTATATCTGTCTCTGTGGTCCTGTGTTGATCGTGTTGAAGCTTACCATGTGAGGGTATTCTCGGTTATTTTTGACCTTTGGTTGGTCATATTGGAGTTTATCATGTTGATGATATTCTCGGTTGTGTTTTGACCTTTGGTTGGTCATATTGGAGTTTATCATGTTGATGATATTCTCGGTTGTGTTTTGACCTTTGGTTGGTCGTATTGGAGTTTATCATGACAATGATATTCTTGGTTAATTCACTGGTTGATCATTGTTATTGATCGTATGAGCGTTCAGACTTTGTGTCGTGATTCGGGATTTGTTGCCATTGTTTTGGGCAATTGTTTCACAGATGTATCATGTATTATTGGTTTTTATCAGGATTGGGACTTGATTGTGAGATCAGGCAGACAGGCTTTAACACAGATGGATTATTCCATAATTGAGTTATAACGATGTATTGTGTTGAAATTCATAAATTGTGATTGCAAGCATATTGAGGCTTTGAAGTGGGGTGATTTGCTAGTGTCGCAGGAGATCATCGACTTCACGCATTTTTAAGTATATTGTTTGGTTATTCGTTAATGATGATGATTGATCGGTGTCGTGATAATTTTTGGATATCTTGGTTGAACTGTCGTTTACGATGGGATTTTAAGTTTCGAGGACAAAACTTATTTTAAGTGGTGTAATATGTAATATCCTGAATTTCTACTATGGTTGTTTAATGTTATTTTATCCGATTTATGTTGTACAGTGTGGAATCAGTACAGTATGGGCAAAATAATTGAAGGACTGAGACATCTGAATTGATATAATCGTCGTACTTGGCCGACAATTTCATTTGAAGACATCGTGTATCAGGTTGTTTTAATTCTGATATCGGGTATATCATGTGAGAATGTTATTGGGACGAGTATATGTATTCAGTATGTCGTGTATACGTATTCGGTATGTTGAGACGACAGGCAGGAGCAGTTATTTTTGGCTAAGTTCAGAAGACACTACGTACGTTAAGCTGAGGAGCTTACGTACGTTAAGTTGGTAAGTATAACATACGTTATGTATCATGCATTACGTACGTTAAAGCATCAGGTGAGATGCAGTCGTCTGATCAGAGGACATTGTCTAAATACAAGCATAATGTACGTTAAGCATAGGAGTTTACGTACGTTAAGACATAGCCGTAACGTAAATTACGTAGGGTACATAACGTACGTTATGAAGAGAATTGGACAGGGTCAGGCTATGACCGACAAGTGGGTCCCATGGTCGATAACTTTCGGCTCGCGTGCGAAAAGGCAAGTCAACGAAGAGGTTAACATATGCAACGGATTGCTCATTACGTATGTTAAATGGGTATATTACTGTAGCAAGTCAACTCTATGTTATGTACGCTGTGGCACAGGTGTTACGTACGTAATACAAGGTACGAAATGAGGCAGTGAGCTCTAGATGCTGATTACGTATGCTATGTACGTTAGCAGGTCTTACATACGTTATTGTTGGGTGTTAACATACGTAATGATCTGTGCAGGTTATAAAATAAGGATCCGTCTTTCATTTCTTCAGGAGAATAAATAGATATCTTCCTCCCAAACTTTGTCCCTCTTCATTTCTAAGCCTATTCCAGACCTTTCCACCTTGATTGAGATATTGATGGTTCGATTATAAGCTTGAGGTTTGGAATCCTTGATGTTTCTTGAAGTGTTTGATTGTTGTGGCTCTTCTTCAAGAGGTATGTTGGATAACTCCTCTTTTTAATTTCGTATTTCGATGTTGTTGTTGATATTTTCTTCGTATGATGATGGTTATGGTGGTGGTGTTATGATTCTTGAGATTATGTGAATTGTATGTTGAAGAATATGATGATATATGTCTTCCATATTTTGTTTGTTATGAACATGATTATGGAATCATGGTGTTCTTGGTGTTCTTGGTACATATCACATCAAAGGGGAATATGTGATGGGATATATAATGGTTTTTATTATAAACATGGATTTGATAATTAAAACCAATATTATGTTGATTGTAGTAGTTGATTTCATATGTTCTTGATGAAATATGAATCACGATAATGAGGATGAATCTAGAAAGATTATGGTTAATCTTAGAACATGATTATTAACGGTATTGAAATATTTGGATAGTTTGGATTGTCGATTATGTCGGTTGTGTTATTTTAGTGTGAATTTTCAATTATGAACAAGGAGGAATCTTGTTAATTCATCTTGGAGGTTGATTTCGGAATAGAGTATGTTATGTAATCCTTGTTATCGGGCTGAGTTGATTGTTGATATGATTATCGAATTGTGTAATCGTGTTATGGTTATGGGTTCCTGATTAATTGATTTGGGTTGTTCGGATTTGTGTTTAATCGGGATATTGTGGGATCGTTGGGTTTGTTGATCGGTTATATTGATTGTTAGTTATGATTATCGAGTTGCGGTTTGTATTGTGGAAATAAGTTGGTAATTGTTGAGTTGAATTATTTGGTTTTGGATATAATCGAGGAATCGTTGAACCGTTGAGTTTGATTGGTTGGCTATGTCCGTTATTGATTGTTATCGGATTATTGTTAATTGATTACTTCAATAGATTGTGATAATTGATCGATGACTAGAATAATATATTGCGGTCGAGTTCGAGTATGTTCCGGAATTGCTTTGGCCGGGACCAAGGAGCTTGTGGACGAAGTCGAGGAAATTGGTAACGGCTTCATTATCATCGTATCGGTATCGAGGCAAGTTATTACTTGCATAGTTTATAATATTTAATGAATGGTTTCAGTTTCATTCGTTTATAATGCTTATAGCAATGATGATTATTATGAACTCTGGAGATTAGGATTGTACGTTGTTTTCTGATTTTGGGAATTAAATCATAATATATATGATTTCCATTCGTTATAGGTATAATTGGGTATCGAGGATATATTGTGGTAAATGCAAGGATATGAGTTATCTACAGTCCGTGGTACTTTTGGATCGTCGAATATTGAGGAAATTATCAGTGATGGTTTTGACATCAAGATGGCTCTCGAAGGACTCGGGGCAAGTACTCTAATCAGTTTTGTCATTTTGTGTCGATCATGTTGTGATACATTCGTGTATTGCTTTAGACATGCATTTGTGTGTTGTTGTTAATATGCATTTGTGCATTGTTGTCGTATGTCCACCTCGTGTTGGTCCAACGGTATCATCTTGGATATCTATGCTGTGTGCGCTGGATCGTTGGACGGGTTTTCCACCTCGAGTTGGTCCGATGGGATAATCTTGGGTATCTATGTTGTGTGCGCTGGATCGCTGGATTACCATGTGTTGCTGTGCATATGTATATTATTGGTTATCCACCTCGTGTTGATCTAACAGGATCATCTTGGGATATATGTTGTGTGCGCTGGATCATCGGATTTCCATTGAGTATACATTGTTGTTATTGTTGTGAGCATATTGATGTCATCATATGAGTATGCATTTGTAGGTCTTGTGTTAGGACCATGTTCGTATGTTGTTTGATCTGATCTCGGATTAGACTGAAATGATTGTTGTGGCATTGTGTATCTTGATGTATGTTCCGTATTCCCTTTGGTATTTGTCTTTTGATGGATAATCGATTATCGTGTTGGGATTTGATGATGTTATCCGATGGATTGAATTGGTCGGAGTTGGTATATTTCCGTATTGCGAGTTATGATGACGCTTTGAGAATCTGGGGTATTATTTGACATACATTACAGATGTTTGTGTATGAGTTTATTGTTTTGTTGAGGATACGAGATGTTAATTTTGGTAAGGATTATCACGAGTTGGTAAAGTTATGGTGGTAAGATAACGTTGGTAGTATTCTTACTTAGAATTTCATTGGTATGTAATTATTGATGTGATTTGATCGTTATCATTGTTGGATATTATAGTTGACCCCGTCGTGGACTTTATTTTTAGGTTCTTGGGATATCGAGCTTGTAGCGGTCGTGAAGAGATGAGCTTCCCGGGGATACTGGCTATGGCGTGTGTTTGTGAATCGAGTACTTTGATTAGTTGTTATTTTCCACTGCAATAATATTTTAGTTATTTGTTATATCCGCTGCGAGTGTATTTTGGCCTCGTCTTTTCAAATGATATTTTTCGACGGTATTGATAAATGGATTTTATAAAGTCTTTGAATATTTTAAAAGATATTACCGTCATTGCCGCTTAGGCGTATTTGAAATGTTTGTAAAATGTCTTTTAGCCTTGCAGGTTCCGTTTCGGGGACCACGGCGCTGTCATATTCCCGGGTGGCTCTGGGCGTGTTACATGTGGAGTGCCTGCCTTCAATAAGAGTTAGTGGGAGCACACGTTATAGGTATGCTAATGGGATTAGAATACTCGAACACGACTCACCTCGATTCGGTCACATGGATATCACTCTGGGATTGTCAATGACTTAATCGAAGGGTTGTGATAGGTATACGTGGACCTTTGACTTGAGGTTTCAGTAGTAGATGTGCTTGTGACATTAAGTTAGTCATTAGAGTAGTTCGATCCAATCATCGGCTGGTGGGATCAACCTTGAAATGCAACTTAGTGGGCAAGTAGCAGTCTCTACTGAATACCAAGATAGAATTCTTTCACCTGTAAGTGAGCAGGTAAATGTCTTATGCGGTTAATGGCAAATGAGATCATAAGTCGTTGGCCAAAGCAGTTAGAGCTAGTTGTATTTGATACACAAGAGCTCAGTGATCTCGGTTTGCATTAACTAGTGCATAGAGTCAAGTTACAATAGGGTTTGAGTTTACCGTGACCCTAATACTTAATCGGGACATATGATTGAAGGATTTATATGTATACGGCATCACGACATAATGGTTTTTGAATGATCCGATCATTCGTTCTTAGTTGGGTTACGGTACGGAGCACCAGACTGGCTAAGTTACCCATACTCATTGGTTCCTCCCATTGCCGACTAAGACGGACCTACGGAGTCGCGTACAAGGATATTTGATGGATAAATATGTATTTACTATCTCTTTATTAATATTGGATATTAGATATCTAATTTGATTTATTTGATAAATCATGCGGTCTAATAAATTGAAATTAATTATCGGGCAATTAATTTAATTCATGAATAATTATTTCTTGGAAATATATTATTATAATTTTGTATATGATAAAATTAATTAATTGGATTAATTAATTAAGTATAAATACATTTTGGATAAAACGAAGTGTATTTAACGGACTAGACAAGCGAACGTCCGGTACACGAACCGAGTTACTCGGCTCATTTTCTCACTAAACTATGTAGGGCGCCCATCCCTTCCTTCCATGTGGTGTATGTGGTGTGTTTAATTGTTTAATGGGTTGAAGACAAAAGGATGAGATTTCATATCTCATCATTTTGATCTCATCTCCATTATGTAATGAACATGTCTTCACATTATGTGAAGAGTGGAAAAACACACACACCTCAAAAAAGGACCTGCTGGCCGTGAGCTTCAAAGTGAGAGGGTGAATAATTTTTTTCCAAGTCTTGTTCATCTTAGAGAGAAAGAAAAGGAAGAAGAGAAGAGAAGAAAAATATTGTGTCGATTCCTAGCCGTGTTCTTTGAGAACGAATTGACATGCTATTTTTCCGATCAATATCCGACGCGTGTGACGTAGAGACATTCGGCATTTTCGGTGTTGGAACTTGGATCATTCAACAAGCTACAACAAATTGGATTCGTGTTCGTGTCGGTAACCGGAAAAGGCTTGCTCGGGTTTTTCCTTCGCAGATTATATTATCAAAGGACTACGAGGGTAAGTATTCTTTAATTCTCATCTTTGTTATTTTTATATTCATTTATACGATGCTTGTACGATCCATTTTGGGGTTTGGTTTTATCCGGTTAGACCAGTTTATTTTCCGCTGCGTAACTCGTTTTTATCACCGAGTCACAACAAAAGGAATAATACTTTGTGTGCTTTAGTTTGCAAGTTATGAGCTTTCCTAGTTAGGGTAGCATTAAACCTGATTATTGTAAGCTCTTCATATATATATATATATTAATATCATTAATGAGAATAAAATACATCTTTCGTCCTACTTCTTGTCTACATTGTCCCTTCAACAAATTTGTATTTTAAATAGAAATATTTATTTGTTCAAAATTCAAAATTTAAATAGACAATCAATAACTTCTTACACATCTTACCTCTATTTCGTAGAACATCATCTATTTATCTTTGTCCTGTTTTTATCTTTAAATAATACAACTAAATTAGTATGTATACAATGTCATTTCTCTCTCTTCTTTATATCTTTAAATAATACAAATAATAATAAATATCTTCTCCTGTTACTCTTTGTACTTTTATATTATACAACTGCATACTATAATAATACCAATTTCATCTCTTTCTCTTTTTTATCTTTAAATAATATAATTATATATTATATAAATGCAACATTTATTTAATTTTTTAAGAAATGATCTGACACCTACAGTAAAAAGTAAAATGTAAGGATTTTGAATCACAAAACAAACACAACTAGACCAAATGTTAGAATTTCAAAGCAACCTCAATACTAAAGATTTAGAATACAATAATTCTAAATAACAACGAGCCCTAGGATTAACATACCAGACTCATAACCAGTGAACTTGGTTCACTAGCCACGGGTCTTCCACTTCAAGTGGGTGATCCGGGTTCGAGTCTCTCTGAGGACAAGAATTTTCAAGGGTTTATGACTCTTTAATCAATGATTAAAGAAGAGACCATAGCTCTCCGGGGTACACTGGTGGAACAATTAAATATTGAGGGCTAGCTACTACAAAAATAGGCAAAGAAACTCGTCCATATAAGGCTAAGAGACCGCCTCCGGCCGGGTCTCTATCTCAACGGTCTCTTTGATAAAGAGACCGCTTTATTAGAGGGGGTCTCTTTCTGAGACACAAGAGACCCGTTATTATAGAAATTAGGTATGTTAGGTAATTACTTCGAAAAATAGTTCAAAAGGGTAAGAGACCGGTTATTAGAGATATGTGGTCTCTTTGAATTTTTTAATCTTCATTATGTAAAGCATAAGAGACCGGTTATTAGAGATATGGGGTCTCTTTAAATTTTTTAATGTTTATTATGTAAAGCATAAGAGAGCTGTTTTCACACCTGGCAGGTCTCTTTGATTTTTTTTTAATATTTTTTATTGTAAAACCTCAGAGAGCAGATTTCCCACCTAATGAGTCTCTTTGAATTGATCGGCTCAATTTTGTGAATTGTTATTATTTTTCTCAGCCCTGCACTGCACTCCCAAATATACCAAATCCACTTGTATAAAATTGCGCCAAATCTACACCAACATATTTCTGTTCAAAAAACTTTAATCATCAACGTCTCAAATGAAAATCAATCACAACATAATTTTGAAGTAACGAATGTATTATCAATTATGAAGCAAAAACATACATCTTGTACTAAATCCCAATTTGTTCACAAGAAACATTATCAACTAACTACAAAACAAAAATATATGTCCTTATAAAAGCCCCGAAAGTATGGCAGTTTCTACAGTTGACATAAGCCACGTTATTAGGAGAAGGAGATGCCGCTGGACCTGTATTTCCATCATTCAACCATAATGAGCTAACAAGTGAGAGTTAATTGAAAAACTAAGCATATTGTGCTCCATCACCCATATAGTTTAGCACATAAATACTATTCATGAAGGTTAAAAGGATATGATTAAATCAAGCAGCAATTGTGCAAATATTGATGACTCATACCTGGGACAAGGTTCACAGTGTGACAGCAGGAACATCTCACACTGGTTGCCCCACGCGCATGCATGAGCAAGGTACGGCAACCTCCACATATCAACTGAGCCATGTCCATCCCTAACAAATAGTACAAATGGATATGTGATTCTAACAACACCTAGAATACAAGACCCAAGTTTAACACCCCCAATTTCAAACCGGGAATATTACACGCCGCAGACCCTCTCCGTGAGGATCCACCAGGCTAGACATCCAAACAACACAATACATTACATACTGACATGATAAAATACCAAATCCGTAGACCAACTTGGTCTTTCGTCACTAACATACAGGTCAAAAATACACGTTCTATCTCGACTCATACCCATGCAAGGATAAAATACACTCCCAGACAAAAAGTATGACAGCGGAAAAGACCATACACGGACTCCGACTGACTGCATCCAAAACTGGCCTTCATGTGATTAGTATCATTCGCCTTCCATCATCCTTTGCACTGATCCTGTGTTTTGCTCCCAAACCTGCATGTACCTGGATGCAAAAATAGACATCCACCCCCCGAATACTCGGGGGTTAGCAAAACTCCACTGTTTTGCTAGTACAAGTATAAAGTGCAAATACGAGCCATACATAACACATTCCTAGAATACAACAAAAGACTTCCCGAGATATTTTGATAATTAAAATAGTTCAAGTCTTGAAAGTAAAACGAAACAAGTAAGCACTTTGCAAACACTTCTAAATCTCGAGAGTTTTGAAAACATTTGTGATTGAAAAGTTCTTAATTCTACCAAAGCCACTTAGGGTCACCGCCCAAAAGTTCATTTTCCAAAAATGCAAATCCGTTAACAAAACACGGAGTTCACAACCCAATTCATTCCAATCACATAACACAGGGTCCACGACCCAACCATCAACTTCAATTCAGTTCCAAAGACATATTACACATAATACATTACTCTTATGCCATTCTAGCCAAACACCAAGACTCGATATATAATGTCTCTCGACCCCGAGCACCAAGCATTGTGATACTTAGGACATATCACAATTATCATCAGTACAAACATTCTGGCAATTCTCATGACCCGGTCCGGCCCTCAAGCCACCAAGTCCCTGTGTGCCCCGTCGAGCAATCCCCAGGTGAGAATGCTCACTTGAAGTAACTATCGCGACCCGGTCCAGCCGCTAAGCCACCAGGTCCCCGTGTGACCCCGTCGAGTCAATCCCTGAGTGAGAGTACCCGAGAACAACCTTACAATTCTCATCAATTCCCATTTCCAAAACCACAATCCTCAAGAGTCAATCACAATATATATAGTCGAGGTATATTGCTAGAATGGCCAACTTATCCAACACATACTCATGACCCAAAGCTTATACAATTAACAACGAAGCACACCATCTAAACAGCACCAAACGACACAACCAATATTACACAAGCTCACATATTCACACACATCCGTATGACTCCACATGCAATCTTAACAAAATAATTGAACTTTAAACTTACCGACAACAGAATCACACATAATGGCATCACTTGAAAATAAGGTGATCCTATACTCAACACCAACACACATAGTCAATTAAGCATATTAATTCCCGAACACAAGAATTATCTTTTAAGAAAACCGTGATGGTAAATATATCGATTCTTTTGAAAAATGGTTGATTAACAACCATTATATCCACCAAAACACATAGTGTATGGGCAAGATACTTGCCTCGATAGTCGATACCAGACACTCCGATGAACATGGCTCGACCGGGAAACCTCGAACGCCCACAACTCTCCGGCGAAAACGACGGTAACACAACCGATCGGAAAACGGCGAACGGAAGGGTTCCGACTCGAGTTCTTCTCAAGGAACCTGACCCTAACATCATACCATGAATAAATTGACGATCGTACGAGGAAGAATAATCATAGAACGCCCAAAATCCCCCTCTAAGGATTTTCACCGGACACCTTCAAGGCACCGATTAGGAACTCAACAAAACGAAGAATCTTTAGCAATCGAACCATGGATCAACAAGGAAATTTGTATAATATGACTTAATAATCATCAATCCATCACAAATATAAGTTATCATGGATCAAACGGGCGAAATCAAGCAAAACCCCCAATTTTCCCAAAACTAGGATTTTAGGAAAACTAAACTTGATTCGCTGGATTGAAGGATGTTATGGAGTGATTAATCGATGATATGAGCTCCCAAACTTCGTGGATTAGTTGTATGACAACATATCTTCATGCTCACCAAGGCTCCAGCCACGGACAGGGAAGAGAGGAAATGAAAAATGAGTGCAAACAGGACTGCTCGGTCATATTTATACTGGTGCAGCCTAGCGTGCGCTAGGCTGCCGAGCTAGCGTGCGTTATCGGCCCGGGCCGCAATCCAGAACCTCACTGCCCTACTGAGTCGGCCAGGTAGCGTGCGCAGCCTTCCGGCCGTAGCGCGCGCTACCTGCCGGTCGTAGCGTGCGCAGTGCCCGACAGTAGCGTGCGCTACCTGCCGATCCACCCGAGTCCAGAACCCCACTGCCCTACTGCCTTGGCCGACTAGCGCGCGCAGCCAACCGGCCGTAGCATGCGCTGCCTCCTGGCCATAGCGTGCGCTACCTTCCGTCCGTAGCGTGCGCTACGCCGGTTCCTGCCGCACCCGCCCGGCCAGTGCCTCCACTCGTCCGGCCAGTGCCCGCAACCGTCCGGCCAGTGCCCGACCACCATGATTCGACGACTCGATTTTCCGAAATCGCATGGAACGAACACGACAAAACATTCGGGGACAACATCATCGATCCGAAATGAAAACAACGGATAACCATACATCACCTACGGTCATAAACGCCAAAATCAGTTGTCGAGAAAATAATACCGGGACTCGACAACCGGGAAATATCCGGGAAAAATCCAAAATAACCAGAACGAAGATCGTGGGTATTACATTCTACCCTCCTAAAAATAAGTTTCGTCCCGAAACTTAAAACAAAGCAAGGCAACTCTCGACAACACACCAAAGCTCCATGCAGTATAAAGCCACTACAATCTGACTCAATACGCAAGAATGCTTGCGAAAAGCAACGAGCATGAATCACTGCGGTAGATAAAACTGAGCAGTACAAAAATCAAATCACGATTCCAACGCTGAAAGGTATGAAATTCCAATAATTCAAAGATTTGGAAGATCAAATACGAAGACAATTTCCCAACACTTATGGAAATCACAAAATGGCCCAGATGTTCAATAATCACGATTACGAGATCAAACAATAATGATTGTACAACGACGAACAAATAGCAATGATCGAACAACAACGATCAACTATGAAGTTCACACCTCAAATCAATATATCAATAAACTTGTAGGAATCACGAGGTGTTAATTTTGAACACGGTTCACAAGAAATCGATCCGGACTTGGAAAGATCACAATGATATACACATCAATTTGGAACAATATCAGAACTTGCTCGAATGACAAGGGTGAGAACAACACAAGGTCAGAAGCATCAACGAACACAATCGAGTCAATACGGTCGAACGAAATGGTAGCGAAAAAATATGGGTATTACATCATATCACCTGTAAAAGAGGTTTCGTCCCCGAAACCTAAACAACGAGAACGAAGTACTAGAATAACAGCCTTCTCGGCCATATTCTCTTGGTCCCGCATCTAATCTCCATAACCAACTGTACCGCGGTCACGGCGCGTCCTCTGTCCCTCGGCATCCTAAGCAGATTCTCACTCAATACGATTGCACCACTTTGCAAAAACAATATGCTAAAGTACCAACTTAGCATGACATATCACATAAGGTAACCAATAACAACTCGAAAAGAAAATCCACGAGGTATCCTTTTAAAGGAAAACTTTTGAAAATCATTGGATTTGTATGCTATTCAAAATAAACTTTAAAAGTACTTTTGGTACCTCGGGTTGTTTCATCAAAACTTGTAAACAACATACTTTAACCGTCTCATTTGAAATTATTTGCCAAAATTATAATTCCTTGTAACTGGCATTATCAAAATCATCATGCCTCTATGCATCATCATCACCGTTAACAACCAACAAGTTAACCATGCAAGATCATCAAGCCATTCTTACATACTCTAACATTTCTAAATCCGAGTTTCAACTTTACATCGAGTGATATTATTCATCTTTCACTATATATTTTTGAAAATAAAAATCATATTAGTTTTTGAAATAAAATATTTGTATGATGTGAAAGATTTTTGAAAATCATGTACTCGAATTATTCAAAAATACAATAGTACGCTAAAAGTCATTTCCGAAAATTATCCCAACACTACACAATAATCAACGATGGTAACATTTTACAAAATGTTCAAGGTACTTTAAAACAACTCTTTCAATACCGTCAATGTTTTATTGGAGAGTCCTAGGCCGGCTCGCAAATTTCAAACAATTTTCAAAGTTCATATGAAGCCGCCGATTTAATCGCAACGTCAAATTAGTTTCAAAATTTGATTTTCCGCAACTTGCACAAACTTATGAAAGTTTCAGGAAAACATTTTCGAACACACACACACAGCAGACATAATTTATCAACTCACCGAACAAAATCAATTATCACTTAGCGCGAATGACAGGTCACAACACACGTTCACACAAAACGGTTGTCATCACTAGACAACACACATAGAATACAGTTACGGGTGATCGACTGCCAAGGTTAGGCCTAATAGTTAAAATAGATGCGGTTCTCTAGCCTCTGTCCCAGCTAACTAACGCGCGCTACAACAATTATTTAGCATGCGCTATCCATGCTGCATTAGCGCGCGCTAGCCTCGCACTCAGCGTGCGCTAGCTGCTCCAACTCAGCAACATGATCGCGAACATATATACGACATTACTAGAATCGATGGTCACAAATAAATAACAACACGTTCGAATCTCAAAGCCATCGATTTAACACTTCATGAGCAACCATCAAAAGACAATTGTTATTCAAAAACCGAAATCTCACCTCTTATTAAGGAGAGCTATCTCAATGTACACAAACCGAACGACTCAGCATTCACATCACGGTTTTAATCTAAAACTGGCAACACTGCCCGAACAACAAGAACATCATCATGTACTTCTTGATTAACAATCATGAAATCGATAAGTTGAAAGCGAGAGTCACGTCTGGATTACATTTGTAGACCTCACTTGAGTTTAAAAATTATGTTTTGAAAACTTATAATACAAGATGAACATAAAATATCGGTAGTTTGAATTCTCCAAAAATTTCGACCTTGAGGTCATCATATGAAAATCAAACTTTTTCCTCCCTTTGGAGGATGTTTTAAAACAAAATTTTCGTGTCTCCACAAAAACATGTAAAGTTTTTGAAATATCACATTGATGAATTTTTCTTTACGTAACCACACCAAGGTCATTACTCTTGTAAAAACGACTTATATCAGGATGTGTGTATATATAAATATACATCGGCACCACTTTCATTCTAGCATCATACGAGGATCAAACAACATAGGCCACATAATCACAAATCACCTTTAAACTCCACATCATAACACAAAATCATACAAGCTCGTATATCACAAGGCACAATATAGTAGGGAGACTTACATCCACATGTCGCACGAAGATGATGGCTGCACCTCGATACTAATCACGGCCGACATCACAGATGACGCATCGCGACACGACTTAGACAGACATAATATGACGGGAGAAGACACGACAATACCTGACTGGACCCGACAGCCTAGGTTTCCGCAACCTAAGCTCCAATACCATAAATGTAACACCCCCAATTTCAAACCGAGAATATTACACGCCGCAGACCCTCTCCGTGAGGATCCACCAGGCTAAACATCCAAACAACACAATACATTACATACCGACATGATAAAATACCAAATCCGTAGACCAACTTGGTCTTTCGTCACTAACATACAGGTCAAAAATACACGTTCTATCTCGACTCATACCCATGCAAGGATAAAATACACTCACAGACAAAAAGTACGATAGCGGAAAATACCATATACGGACTCCGACTGACTGCATCCAAAACTGGCCTTCATGTGATTAGTATCATTCGCCTTCCATCATCCTTCGCACCGATCCTGTGTTTTGCTCCCAAACCTGCATGTACCTGGATGCAAAAACAGACATCCATCCCCCGAATATTTGGGGGTTAGCAAAACTCCACTGTTTTGCTAGTACAAGTATAAAGTGCAAATATGAGCCATACATAACACATTCCGAGAATACAACAAAAGACTTCCCGAGATATTTTGATAACTAAATTGTTCAAGTCTTGAAAGTAAAACGAAACAAGTAAGCACTTTGCAAACACTTACAAATCCCGGGAGTTTTGAAAATATTTGTGATTGAAAAATTCTTAATTCTACCAAAGCCACTTAGGGTCACTGCCCCAAAGTTCATTTTCCAAAAATGCAAATCCGTTAACAAAACACGGAGTTCACAACCCAATTCATTCCAGTCACATAACACAGGGTCCACGACCCAATCATCAACTTCAATTCACTTCCAAAGACATATTACACATAATACATTACTCTTATGCCATGCTAGCCAAACACCAAGACTCGATATATAATATCTCTCGACCCCGAGCACCAAGCATTGTGATACTCCAGACATATCACAATTATCATCAGTACAAACATTCTGGTAATTGTCGCGACCCGTTCCGGCCCTGAAGCCACCAAGTCCCTATGTGCCCCGTCGAGCAATCCCCAGGTGAGAATGCTCACTTGAAGTAACTCTCGTGACCCGGTCCAGCCGCTAAGCCACCAGTCCCCGTATGACCCCGTCGAGTTAATCCCCGAGTGAGAGTACCCGAGAACAACCTTACAATTCTCATCAATTCCCATTTCCAAAACCACAATCCTCAAGAGTCAATCACAATATATATATATATAGTCGAGGTATATTGCTAGAATGGCCAACTTATCCAGCACATACTCATGACCCAAATCTTATACAATTAACAACGAAGCACACCATCTAAACAGCACCAAACGACACAACCTATATCACACAAGCTCACATATTCACACACATCCGTATGACTCCACATGCAATCTTAACAAAATAATTGAACTTTAAACTTACCGACAACAGAATCACACATAATGGCATCACTTGAAACTAAGGTGATCCTATACTCGACACCAACACACATAGTCAATTAAGCATATTAATTCCTGAACACAAGAATTATCTTTTAAGAAAACCATGATGGTAAATATACCGATTCTTTTGAAAAATGGTTGTAAACAATTCGTTTAGCACATATCGTTGATTAACAACCATTATATCCACCAAAACATGTAGTGTATGGGCAAGATACTTGCCTCGATAGTCGATACTGGACACTCCGACGAACATGGCTCGATCGGGAAACCTCGAACGCCCACAACTCTCCGGCGAAAATGACAGTAACACAACCGATCGGAAAACGGCGAACGGAAGGGTTCCGACTCGAGTTCTTCTCAAGGAACCTGACCCTAACATCATACCATGAATAAATTGACAATCTTATGAGGAAGAATAATCGTAGAACACCCAAAACCCCCCTCTAAGGATTTTCACCGAACAACTTCAAGGCACCGATTAGGAACTCAACAAAACGAAGAATCTTTAGCAATCGAACCATGGATCAACAAGGAAATTTGTATAATATGACTTAATAATCATCAATCCATCACAAATATAAGTTATCATAGATCAAACGGGCGAAATCAAGCAAAACCCCCAATTTTTTCAAAACTAGGATTTTAGGAAAACTAACCTTGATTCGCTGGATTGAAGGATGTTATGGAGTGATTAATCGATGATATGAGCTCCCAAACTTCGTGGATTAGTTGTATAACAACATATCTTCATGCTCACCAAGGCTCTAGCCACGGACAGGGAAGAGAGGAAATGAAAAATAAGTGCAAACAGGACTGCTCGGTCATATTTATACTGGTGCAGCCTAGCGTGTGCTAGGCTGCCGAGCTAGAGTGCGCTATCGGCCCGGGCCGCAATCCAGAACCTCACTGCCCTACTGACTCGTCCAGGTAGCGTGCGTATCCTTCCGGCCGTAGCGCGCTACACTGCCGTGCGTAGCGTCTTGATGCCGCACGATGGCGTGCGCTACCTGCCGATCCACCCGAGTCCAGAACCCCATTGCCCTACTGCCTCGGCCGACTAGCGCGTGCAGCCAACCGGCCGTAGCGTGCGCTGCCTTCCGACCGTAGCGTGCGCTACCTTCCGGCCGTAGCGTGCGCTACCTTCCGGCCGTAGCGTGTGCTACGCCAGTTCCTGCCGCACCCGCCCGGCCAGTGCCTCCACTCGTCCAACCATCCGGCCAGTGCCCGACCACCATGATTTGACGACTCGATTTTCCGAAATCGCACGGAATGAACACGACAAAACATTCGGGGACAACATCATCGATCTGAAATGAAAACAACGGATAACCATACTGTTGTTACCCAAAATATTATCCGGAGATAGTATTGCTGGAATGATCGAGTAACAAACAAATGCGAGAACACTTCCGTGAGAAAATAGATAACACAAGATTTGTCGGGGTTGTTAATCACGGGCTTGAATGCTCTCGCGAGATGTTATTAATAAATATACTGTCGAGTACAAATATTAATGTTAGAATCTAATACAAGGAGTGTAAAGACTTCTAGTTATCTAGGCTTTAGAGCGCGTAGATTGCCGGAAGAACCAGATAGATAAATCTGTGAGTTCTTGCTTGGGATATATGATGAATGTGTATGAATATCACTATGAATGTGTTAGTGGTTGCCAAAAGAGCCTTTGATTCTCTCTTTGGTGTGTATTTTGCACTTAATTCGTAGTAGAATTCGCGTCCTTTTGGCCACAGCAGTGAGTCCTCTATTTATAGGGGACAAGGTAGTTGGGATCCCTCAGGCGATCGCGGGCGATCGCCGTTTTCTATATTAAAATAAGACGGCCGATCGTCCCGTCACGTGGGCCTGTTTCCTTGAGGTCCGAGGTTGCAGCTGGAGGCTAGCTGGGCGAACCAATGGGAAGCCAGCACGCGTTGCGAGTCGCTGTCCGGGGAGGACCCACTTCGTACCTTTCGGCGTCCTTGTCGGTAGGTGTGGTAGGTGACAGACTGGGGTCAATGATCCTATCTGTCGGTATCCTTTGAAGATCCGTGGGTGGGCCATCGTCCAAGATTCGGTCTTCGAAGACTTTGACGGATGCTGGATCCATACGTGGCATGAGATGATCGCCTCTGGTCCGCTCATGAAAGACGATCGTCAGATAACAAACGACGATCGCTGGGTACCAAAAGACGATCGCCGCATTGTGCCGAACTCTAGGCGTTTGTCCTGAGTATGTCTTCCATGGTTGGCTTCTCTGGAAGTTCGCCGATCGCCTATCGTGGCGAATTAATCGCCGCACAACAATTGCCCCCCAGCTCGCCTCGATGTTGAAAACACGAGGTGAGGTGGCACTGTTGGCGATCGCCAATGTTTAAACGATCAGCCGATCTGAATTCAAATATGGACGACCTCCTTTCGCGTCGGGAGCAGCGGGAAAAAAAAAAGGCGGGCTTTCTAAAATGGCAGGGACACGCGTCGCGCCGCTGTTGGGGGAGTCCGACGGTTTTGTCGGTCTTGTCGGTTGGCATGCCCTCGAAAAGACGCGTTTGCGAGATTCGAGGGCGGCATTTAATGCGTCCCTACGTGATGGTTGCGATCCAGCCCTCGAGGTTTCTCCTATTTGCATTTAGACCCTCGTCCCCATCTATAAAAGGGCCTGTGCTTCTTCTCCTTCACTTTTTTACGCGTCCTTTGTATCCATGCTTGAAGTGCAGAAATTTCTGGAGCTTGTTGTGCCGACCGTCTTCCTTTCTTTAGGTAAGAAACCCAATTTTTCTTTCTCCCTTAATTTTTTGAGAATATGTCGGGAGGATCTAAGGTCTTCGAGGCCGGAAGCACTTCTGCCGCCGCGGCTTCGCCGGACCGGGAGGGAATTCCTGTGGGAATCCCCGTGGAAACGGCCGTAGAGGCTATTCGTGCGTGGATTGCTCCCGCAGAGCTTGAGGATCTTTTCAACGAGGCCGTAGTAGCGGGATCTGCGGCGGCGGAGGAGCGAGATACGTCGCCGGTGGAGGAAGACGAACTGATGCGTTTGTCTTGGGAAAAAGATAGCGTCTCCAGCCCCGTCTATACGGCTTTTGCTAAACTTATGGAGGGGATTGCCGGGCCCTGTCCGGAGTTTGATTTCGAGGCTTACTCCGCCGCTCATCCCTACGTACATGTGAAGCGGACGTAGTTTCGGGCTCCTGACCCGTCTCAATGGACTCTTGGTCAGATTCGGAGTTCGGCGACCTGGAAGGACATGACCCGCTGGAGGGTCAAATATCATATCCCCTCTGATGTGTCATTGCACGTGCCCTCCGAGAACGAACGTGCTGACCAGCCTCCCGAGGGTATGGTCGCCATCAACGAAATGACCCTGGCTGCCGGACTGCGGTTTCCCTTGCCGTTCGCCGTTTCGTATCTGCTGATCGCCTGGAATTTGGCGCCTCTTCAGTTGATGCCGAACGCCTGGCTGCAGATTATCAGCACATTGACATTGTTTGGCGGTCACAGGTTGTTTCGCTTGCCTTCTGCGCTGGAGATGAATTATCTTTTTAAGCTGACTGTGCAGAAGGGATCGATCGGCGGTTACCATATCCAAGGTCGCCAGGGTAGGGTGGTCATTGGGGTGCCGAGCAAGGCTCGGGGCGACCTGACAAAGTGGTGCTGGGTTGGTGGTGCATGGAGGTCGGCATCGAGCGAATCGCCGGAGGAGGAGTTGGATATCCCCACCAATTTTCGGGAGAGGAATCCAAGTAAGGGTTTCCATTCTCCCTTTATTTGGATACTCCTTGGACTGATCTAATTTATTTCCCTTTTTGCAGGATCCTTTGTTCCACCGATCGACGATCTCCCCTTTGATTTCTCGATCGTCTGGGAGCGGATTCGCGCATTGCCGGATTCCTATAAAGATGTTCAATCAGTCAGCCACGAATCTCATCGGTTGGGAGCTCGACTGTTTCGCTTCCCTCGCCACCTGAAGGCCCCTGGTATGACTTTTCATCTACTCTCTTCTGCGTGGCGATCGTCTCCAAGAGGTCGCCATGTCTAAGCAAGTGTCTAACTTGTTTGAGTTTTTTGGCAGAGATTTATTTTCCCCGTTTCGCCGAGCTACCGCAGGAGATTGCCATGTCTAATCCCGATTTTATCGGTCGCCTTCATCTGGGAAAGAAAACGGGTCGCGTTGCTGCGACGTCGTCTCGCCCTGCCCCTGTGGTGAGGCCCGCTGCGGTGCCGGTCGCCGAACCGGAATCTCAAGGTGAGGAACAACTTCAGCGCAACCGCAAGAGGCGGAGGCCGGAGGGGTCCCTTCCGTCGGCTGAGGCGGATTTAGCTATTTTGGAGCTGCCGATCGCCGCTCCCCCTGTTTCTTCTGTTCCGATGGCGGAGGGGTCTGGTCCCAGGCCATCGGCATCCAGCTCCAGGACACCTGCCGGCTTCTTGAAAAGGACGGCGATCGCTGAAGCCGAGACTTCTCGGGGAAAGCCCTATTTCGGCCGTGATCCAGAGCTGGTCAACAGGTGAGAATGGTTTGAACTTTCCGAGCTAGGCGTTCTGAGTAATGTTTAGGCTAACTCCTTGGTTTCCTTGGTTTGCTTGTGCAGGTTCGTCTTCTTGATCCGAACGTTGCTCCCATGGTCTTGGACTTTACGCCGAGCAAGGCTCGCACTTGATCTCTCGAAGTCCCTGCTTACGTTCGCCAGGCTATCACCTCTCTGCCCAAGGCTTGGACGACCGATCTTGATGCGATCGCTCGTCGGCGATCTGGAGATGCCATGCAGGCGACCGTTGCCCTGGCTCTTCAGACGGCGATGATGGCCGTCCAAGCTGCTAGGGATTTTGAGGGGCGACCCTCCACTGCTCATCTCCATCGCGACCTCGAGGCCGCCCGGAACAAAAATATCGAGGATGCCAACCGGATCCGGTCTATGGAGAAGGAGTATGAGGAGACGGCCAAAACGGCTAAGCAGGACGTGGATCGATTGAAGCAGGAGCTGAGCCGCTCTAAGGAGGCTGCCGATCGGTCCCGTGATGAGGAGAAAGAAACCCGCCAGAAGCTCGCGGCGTCGCAGGAGGAGGCGGCCGGACTGAAGGCGATGGTGGATCGGCTCAGCGGTGAGCTGGACGTGGCGAAGAAAAAGCTGGAGAAGGCCCAGGGTGAGAATGCCGCCAAGGTTGTCTAGCTGGCGGAGGCTGAGAAGACGGCCGTGGAGTTGAAGGGCCAACTGAAGGCGATCGAGACCGATCCCTACCAAAATGTGGCGCTCGCCGGCGAGTTCGCCTATTACTTGGCCTATGCTGACGCTGTTCGAGCCGCAAAAAAGGCAGGGATCGAGATCGGTCCCTTGATGGAGAGCTTCAAATCCTACGCCCTCGCGAATCCTCTGCACCCGGAGTTCTCCTTGCCGATCCTTGACTTAGCCGACTTCGGGATCGACTTGAGTTGGTATACGGGTAAACTCATTCATCCCGAGGCCGAAGCCGATCCGCAACCTGAGGGCGATGGTCAGCCGGCGGGGCCTTGAGAGACATTTTGTTTTCCTCTGTTACTTTGTACTTTTTGTTTTCCTTTTGTAATGCCTTCGGGCCCCGTAATGTATGAAACTCGTGTTATGAATAAAATGTTCCTCTTTTCATACTGTCTCTTTATATACGATCGCCCTTGGAATGTTTTTGCGTGCAATTTTTATGAGTACGTGTATGATTGCTCTCGTTGTTTTGCTCATCCGACCGATCGTCTGAGTGTTGAAAGCATTGACATGTTTTGAATCGGAATTCTTACTTGTAATTTTTGTCGGACGACCCCGATCGCCCTGCATGTTTTTGAGCGAAGCCGATCGAGTGTGGTTCCTCTTTGTTCGATCGTATTTGAGATTAGCTCGACCTATCCCTGCCCCCTTGTTTTTGTTCACTTATTGTAAGTAAGGAAACAAAGACTAGTCTGTCTGGCGAGCTATCTTCATTTTGCCGATTCTGAAGAGTCATGTGTGGTTGGGGTGTTCGATGGACCGATCTCCCCAATCGTGTCTTCGTGTGCGAGGGATATTGTGTATCCCGCGACTCACTTTTTGTGAGGGTCCTCCGTTAGGCTACGCCTGCCTTGTGTTAAAACGAAAGGCGGGCAATCTCGGTCTGGAGGAGTCCTTGCGCGGAGTGTTGTCGGCTTATTCGACACCACGTCCGCGGCTTGTCAGCTCTGCTTCCACCTCGGCCCGCCATGAAGATGGCGACCCTCGACGGTGTACGTTGAGACGGGGGTAACGGCACGTCGCATTGTTCGGGTTCACCATGTTAGATGATGTACCTTGAGGACGTGCGATCGTGCCTGCGATATTTTGGAGGGTCCTTCACTACGCCGGCCTCGTATTTAAACGAAGGGCGGGCGATCTCAGCAAAGGAACCTTGCATGGCGAAGCTGTCGGTTCCATCGACCTCCAGGACCATGGTGCATTAATTTTACCTAGGATCGTCGTGATCGGCGATCGTCGGCGGTATGCGATATGCTGGTGGGGCGATCGCGAGAATAGATGGGATAGGAAAAATCTCATTATATTCTGGTACATCATTGAAATTGAATACAAAATTATCACTGGTAGTATTTTTTCGGATGCACGGCGTTCCAGGGGTATTGGTGGAGTACCGTCGGGATGTTCCATTCGTAGGCTCCTTTAGTTAGCCATCTGGATACTACGAAAGGTCCCTCGATTCGGACCAAAACGCCCGTGTGGGTTTGGATCTTCTTAAGGACGAGATCGCCCACTTGAAATCTTCTTTCTTTGACCTTTGAATTGAAGAACTTCTCGGCTCTCCTTTTGTGGATTGTGTTCTTCATTTCTGAGGTCAGCTGTCTTTCTTCGATCATGTCTAGGTCTATTCGTCGGGCTACATCGTTGTCGGTCGTCATCTCCTGCTCGGTTCGATGGCTGAGGACGGCGATCTCCGAAGGAATCACCGCTTCGAAGGCAAGGGCGACGGGTTTCTCCGGTTGAATTGCGGGTCGTCGTTCGGTAGGACCACAAAGCGTCACGGGAGCTCGCCGCCCAACGTCCTTGCACGGATTCGAGTCGCGCTTTAATCGTGTGTTTGAGGATCTTATTCACCGCCTCTACACCGTTAAATGCGAGGGTGATAGGGCGCCGAGAATAACCTTTTGATTCCCCACTTCTCACTGAATTGCATGACTTCTAAGCCGTCGAACTGTTTCTCGTTGTCGGAGATGATGGCACAGGGGCAGACCGAATCGGCATACGACGTTTTTCCATATAAACTTGATCACTTGCTCTTGGCCGATCTTGTTGAGCGGTTCGGCCTCGGCCCATTTGGTGAAATATTCGACCCTACGATGGCGAACTTACACCCTGGAGCCGTCGGCAAGGGACCTATAAGGTCGATGCCCCATTGCGCAAATGGCCAAGGGCTATACATGGAGGTGAGCTGTTCGGGTGATAGTTTAATGTTGGGGCCCATTATCGACATCTATGACACGATCCGGCATAAGCGATCGCATCTTTCCGAAGTGATGGCGAGAAAAATCCTTGTGCGGTTGTCTTATGGATGAGGGCTCGCCCGCCGCGTGGTTTCCACAAATCCGTCATGGATCTCGGCTAAAACGAGCCGACCTTCCTCCGATGTAATACACTTGAGGAGGAAGGTGAAGGCTCGCTTGTAAAGCCGATCGTCGATAGGGTATACACGGTCGCGAAGCTGGAGTTGGCGAGCTTTAACACGGTCGTCAGGGACCGTTCCGTCCTTTAAGTATTTGATGAACGGAGTCATCCAATTCTCTTCGGCGATGGCGACCGTGGTAACCAAATTCCTGTCGATCGCCGGCCTTGCTGACTTTGTGATTTGGATATTGGAGAAGTCGGCTGCCCCATCCGATGATGCTAGCTTGGAAAGAGCATCGGCCTGGGAGTTGTGCTCTCTCGGGACTTGTTCGATTAGTACTTCTTCAAATTTTGTGCACATTTCAGCGACCAGCTCTTGGTATTTGACCATCTGTTCGCCGCGTGCCTCATATTCTCCCTTGACTTGGTTTACGACCAAAAGGGAGTCCATGAAGATATGGAGGCGACGAACATCTAGGGCGAGGGCCAGATCAAGCCCGCCTACCAAAGCTTCGTATTCAGCTTCATTGTTGGTCGCACGAAAACCGAAACGGACAGCATTTGTGAAACTCTGACCGTCGGGGCTGATAAGGACAATCCATGCCCCTGCTCTCGAATTGGTCGCTGAGCCATCCACATATAATTTCCAGGCAGGTCGGCCGACCTGGGTCGGACTGTGAGGGAACGTTAATTCCACCACGAAGTCCGCCAGAGCTTGGCCTTTGATCGCCGTGCGAGGAGCGTAAGTGATACCATATTGGGCGATCTCCAGCGACCACTTGAGGAGTCGCCCATTGGTGTCCGGTCGGTGCAGGACTTGTCTTAGAGGTAGAGTTGTTAGGACTTCCACTTGGTGATCGAAGAAGTAAGCCCTCAGCTTACGTACACTCATGACAAGGGCGTAGGCGATCTTCTCCAATGGTGTATAACGTGTCTCAGCGTCGTGGAGCGCCTGGCTAACATAGTAGACCGGCAAGTGGGCTTGCCCCTCTGCTCGCACCAGAACGGCACTCAGCGCGACCTCCGAGGCCGCTAAGTAAAGGAATAATTTTTCACCGGGGATCGGCTTTGCTAGGATCTGGGGGTTAGATAGATATTCCTTTATTTTGGCGAATGCTATCTGGCTTTCTTTCGTCCATGCGAACTTCTTGTTCTTGATGGTCGCGAAGAAAGGCTTGCTTTTATCGCCGAGCCGTGATATGAAACGGTTGAGGGCGGCTAGACAACTTTGTGAGGCGTTGCACACCTTGATGTTTCGCGGTTCCTGCATGTCAAGGATCGCTCGTATCTTGGTGGGGTTCGCCTCGATCCCCCTTTGGCTCACTATGTGCCCCAGAACTTCCGGAGCCCACCCCGAAGTTGCATTTCTTGGGGTTGACTTCATGTTAAACTTCTCAAGGATGGCGAACGTCTCGGCGAGATCGTTGAGGTGATCTTCCTTCTTGAGGCTTTTGACTACGATATCGTCAATGTAGACCTCCATGGTCTTGCCGATCTGATCGGCGAACATTCCGTTGACTAATCGTTGGTAGGTCGCCCCGCGTTTTCAAGCGAGCGGCATTCGACCCAAAAGTATATGTCTTTTACGTGTGGAAAGATGTGTGTTTTATGTCTTCCTCCGCCATTGGGATTTGATGATATCCGTGAAGGCATCCATAAACGACATCATTTCGCAACCTGCCGTGCTATCGACCAGGTGATCAATATGAGGCATCGGGAAGTGATCTTTTGGACATGCCGCGTTGAGGTCGGTGAAGTCAATGCATAATCTCCAGGAGCCAGTTGGCTTTTTTACGAGCACCGCGTTGGCGACCCACTGTGGTTCGTCTGTGGCTACTCCGATCAATTTGTTGTTGAGTAACTTCTGGACTTCTATGTCGAGCGCCGCGTATTTCTCGGGACCGAACTTCCTTCGCTTCTGGTGAACAGGCTTCATCGTCCGGTCGATCTTCAGATAATGGCAAGCGTGTTCGGGTCTTATGCCAACCATATCTTGATGCGACCAGGCAAAGACTCCGATGTTCATACGTAGCAAGTTGATCAGATCTCCCTTTAATTCGTGGTCGATATTTGCGCCGATCTGTACTTCCCGTTTGGGGTGATCCGGATCCATCGTAATGCTTTCCAACTCTTCGACAGTAACGGTCGCCTATCGTTTGGTACGATCTCCGGACTCGGTCCTTGGATCGATGTCGAGACTTGGCTCGAAACCGATCCTTGGCTCGATGTCGTCCGTCAATTGATGAGAGATGGCGTCCCCTGAGTCGGGTTGGTACGATGTGTTAGGCTCGTCGATCTCCATGGGTTGATCGTCGGTCGCTTCAATGTTACATATAGTATGGGAAGTATTGAAAGAAGTAACAACATAGGAGTAATTCAAACATCTCTTTGCCATTAGCTGATCTCCTTTTACAGTACCGACCGTCCCATCGGCAGTGGGGAATTTGATACAGTAAAAGAAAGATGAGGCGACCGACTCAAAGGTTTCTAAAAAGGGGCGACCTAGGAACCCATTATAGATGTTGGGCCTATCTATGATTACAAAGCTTAGGTTCCTAGTAATCCTAACCTTGGGATCATAAAAGCATACTAGCTCAACGGAGAGCTTGATCCTCCCGTAGGCTTGGACTGTGTTGTCGCCGAACCCTTGGAGCACGGTGTCGAAAGGATTGATAAATTTGATTAGGTTGCCGAGTTGGTCTAGGGCGGACTTGAATATGATGTTGCAGAAACTCCCGTTGTCGACCAGCACGCGATCGACCGTCTTCCCAAGGATACAGGCGGAGATCACCAGTGCATCCTCTTTGGGGCATTGTACTCCCTCCCTGTCTTTGTTGGAGAAGGTGATGAGTGCGTATTTAGAGATGGTTGGCTCCGGAGGTACCACGACGTGGACCCCAGCGAATGCCCTCAGCTCGGCCTTCCGCTTCCTGTTCGACATGGTGGAAACCGGGGAAAGACCCCCGAGGTTTCCACCTCCTGCTTGAAGCATGTTGACCCGACCGCCAGAGTTGATCGGTGGGACCGAATCATCAGAGTACTCCGGCTCATGCTCGATCCTGGCGACCGGATTGGGAGGAGTTCTCTCGTGTTGCCGGCGTTCGCGCCCTCCAGTCCTTTCCGTCCTTGGCTCCGGCTTGGTGACCAAATTGTCCAGTTTGCCTTCCTCAAACAGTCGCCAGAGCTGTCTGAGGAGGTCGCGGCATTGGCTAGTGTGTTGGCCGGGACTCTTATGATAGGCACAGAATTTGCTACGGTCTAGGTGACCGTGGTCCCTTATCGGCTTTGGTTTGGAAAGCCACTCGCGACCCTTGATCGCGTTGAAGATGTGGGCCGGAGATAAGTTGAGGTTGTGGAGAAGGTGGACTTCTACATCCTCGAAGGCTTTGAACTCGCCAGGCGACTTGGCGATCGCCTTTCTGGGCTTGGCGACCGCCTTCTTCTGGACATGGGAAGGTCTTTTTCCTTCTTCGGACGGTCCCTCTTCTAAGCGGAGTGAGAGCATCCTCTGTCTAGCCAGGAAACCGGCGGCTTTACCGCGGAAGATTGAGTAGGTCGGGGGGATATCTTTTGTGAGGTGTCTGAACATAGGCGAACGTCCGTGGAATCCGATCATAACTGAGTTGAGAGCGATCTCGTCACTGACGGGCTCACCGGTGAGGACTATCTCGTCTACCCGGTCAATGTAATCCTCATCCGATTCGTCCTTCCCCTGCCTGATTTTCATCATGCGGTGGGGACCTTCCGGGCGAGCGACCTTAGCGGCGAAGTACGACGTGAAGTCGTTCGCCAGCTTCTCAAAGCAATTGATTGAGCGAGCTGGTAGTGAGATGTACCACCTGTGGGCGAGATCGCCCAGAGTTAACGGGAACATACGACATTTCGTCGCATCTGAAGCTCCGCATCCGGTCATGTAGATCCGGAATTTGCTTAAGTGGGTTTCCGGATCCGATCTCCCCTCATATAGAGGTGTTTGTGGGGGGTTGATCGTTGGTTGGACTGGGGCGAGCTCGATCTGAGTCGCGAGTGGTTCGCTTGACCCAAAGATCGGTCTTCTGGAGCCTGCCCCATTTTCCAGGAGCGCCTTCACCTCGTCCAGCTGGCGTTGCATGGCGGCGATCGCCGTCGCCTGACTGCTTGCCGACTGGCTCTCAGAGCGTGAACCAAGGCGATCGTGTACCGATCCCCTAGCCCCGTGGTGAATGACGAGCTCCCTGCCAGTGGGTTCCTTTCTTGGGCGAGCAGGGGCTCGCTGACCGGCCTGTCTCCTGGGAGTCGGATATGCCGAACTCCTGGTAAATGATTCGGATTCCGATGTCACCCGGCTGGGGCCTGAGTGCCCGGGTCGCCATGAGGGATCGCTCCCCAGGCGGCTGAAGACGGAATCGTCCCGCCTTACGAGAGCCTTCCCTTGCGGCTCGGGGCTTTCTGTCGATTTCTCAACATAGATCCCCTTGAGCTTCCGTTTGCTTGCCCGGCGGTTAGCTGACGGGGTGATGGTGGGCGAATCGCGGGCCCTCTGCCGTTCCCTGAGGATGGCTATAGCCTCCTCAATCTGTTCCGATGTCTGGAACTGATCGAGTGAGAGGCTAGAACCGTCCCTCGGGGGCGGGAGTGAGAGCCTAGCGTCGCCGCGGTCGCCTTCCGCCGTGGGCTGGGATTCGGTCTGGGCCGGAATGAGATTTCCGGCAGATCTTAGGGTGGCTCTCTTGGAGGTCGTTGCAGATGTCATTTTCTGAAGGTTTTTCTATTGAAGAACAGTGAGTGTTTCTTCAAGTATATGTCCGGAGAACAGTGAGTGTTCTTCGAGATGGTAGGAATAAAAATGAAGGTTTAGATGCCCTTCCTCTAGCTCCAATTGTTGTTACCCAAAATATTATCCGGATATAGTATTGCTGGAATGATCGAGTAACAAACAAATGCGAGAACACTTCCGTGAGAAAATAGATAACACAAGATTTGCCGGGGTTGTTAATCCCGGGCTTGAATGCTCTCGCGAGATGTTATTAATAAATATACTGTCGAGTACAAATATTAATGTTAGAATCTAATACAAGGAGTGTAAAGACTTCTAAATATCTAGGCTTTAGAGCGCGTAGATTGCCGGAAGAACCAGATAGATAAATCTGTGAGTTCTTGCTTGGGATATATGATGAATGTGTATGAATATCACTATGAATGTGTTAGTGGTTGCCAAAAGAGCCTTTGATTCTCTCTTTGGTGTGTATTTTGCACTTAATTCGTAGTAGAATTCGCGTCCTTTTGGCCACAGCAGTGAGTCCTCTATTTATAGGGGACAAGGTAGTTGGGATCCCTCAGGCGATCGCGGGCGATCGCCGTTTTCTATATTAAAATAAGACGGCCGATCGTCCCGTCACGTGGGACTGTTTCCTTGAGGTCCGAGGTTGCAGCTGGAGGCCAGCTGGGCGAACCAATGGGAAGCCAACACGCGTTGCGAGTCGCTGTCCGGGGAGGACCTACTTCGTACCTTTCGGCGGCCTTGTCGGTAGGTGTGGTAGGTGACAGACTGGGGTCAATGATCCTATCTGTCGGTATCCTTTGAAGATCCGCGGGTGGGCCACCGTCCAAGATTCGGTCTTCGACGACTTTGACGGATGCTGGATTCATACGTGGCATGAGATGATCGCCTCTGGTCCGCTCATGAAAGACGATCGTCAGATAACAAACGACGATCGCTGGGTACCAAAAGACGATCGCCGCATTGTGCCGAACTCTAGGCGTTTGTCCTGAGTATGTCTTCCATGGTTGGCTTCTCTGGAAGTTCGCCGATCGCCTATCGTGGCGAATTAATCGTCGCACAACACATACATCACCTACGGTCATAAACGCCAAAATCAGTGGTCGAGAAAATAATACCGGGACTCGAGAACCGGAAAATATCTGGAAAAAAAATCCAAAATAACCGGAACGAAAATCGTGGGTATTACACCAAGAACGTGCAAACACGGAATAGTGCCTGTTGTCTGCAAGTCCTCAAGTTAATTCAAGAAAATGTTGATTCTCGACAATATATAGCTTCTACTAAAATAAACAACTTTCTCCAAGAGTAGAAGATTAAACCAGCATCGAAGCATATCTCTAGAATCTCTTAGTTACGAGTCAATTCTATTTACATTTGATTAGCCGAAGTGAAAGTGACCGATATGAATAACTCACCCTGGAAATGGAAGTCACATTCATAAACTGACTCTGATTTGGAGAACATGTAAGCTCACTGAATAGATTCAAGAAGTTTCTCAAGCATTCCGGACAACCTACAACAAAAGGAATGGCCTGCAACAAATAAACTAAAAGAACATAAGTTTATTTTGTTAGGAATAATCAATTAAAAATTCAGCAAATAGGAAGAAGATTAATACAAGAGAGACGGAAAATTTCTCTTTATACTCAACCCTAAACCTTGATTTCTGTATCATGATTTCTTAGAATTCATATTCTGCCATTTTTTATTATTATTCATCTATATTACAAACCATGTTACTTTCTTACTTGCTGGACTTGTGTCCGTGAAACATCGAACTGGGCCTCTGTACAGCATATATTTCCAGTAATTGTAGGGCACAAACTTTGAATCTTTGTTGATAGCAACTCACCAGGCTGCCAAAAAAATAAAATACAAGATCCAAGAACAATCAATCCAAACACATATTGAATAGATGATTAATCAAACAATAAGTGAAAGGGCGATCTTGACTGAACCAAGCCTACAATAACATTACCTTGATTGACGTCGAACCAATAGGGCAATTAAGTACTTTACCATCACTACGCTTTCCACAAATGTCATACATAGCACAGTATTCTTCAGAATGCTTTTTTCTAATAATCAGAACACATTTTGAATTAATTTTTCTAGTTTAATGAAGTTTGTCTCTCATATCTGCAACTCAAGCAACTAAGAGTACGAAGAAAAATACATATCACTAAATCCAATGCTGAGTATCCGTATTTTGAACTCTTCTTCATCTAAATTCAGCATAATTTGCTTGCATAATGCGGAATATTTTCATTTAAATCGACGATATCACCCAAAGCATTAACAAAACACATAATCTACAAAAGAATCTCTTATTCCCTCACATTTCTTTTGAGACAGAACACACACTCATAAAACAAGAAAATCACACACACACACACACACATACACTTGTGATCTAACAACAGCATTACCAGCCGTTAACTCAATAATCATTTCATTATTAAGTTGAATGTCAAACTCATTTAACACTTCTGCAGCATTAGTGACATTTTCTTGTAGTGGACTCTCTAGCTTCTTAACCCTTTCTTCCATTAACTCCATATTTTTCTCAAAAACAGACTTAACATTTTCGAAATCTTGTGAAATATCCATTGTCCTATTTTCTAGGTTTTCGATTATAGTAAGAAGAATGGCAATTTCAGGATACCGAGCATGAAAATCATTACACCATAAAGAGATGTAGATTGGTTCGCTCTTCCCAACTTAGTGTATTTCTGGGTTTCGCATTGCAAATCATTACACCATGAGAATCGGAGCTAAGAAAAATCTTCAACTATAAAAAGAAAATAATTAGGTCAAAGAGCGATTACCGAGCATTACTAGAAATCAGCAGCTGTTAGTCTTTCTCATCCCCGAGCAGCCCGAGCACCGGCCACCACCCGCGCTATCATTCCCACAGTGGCGAATTGCGTAGCTTGGTGTCGCAGGCGAATCACTGCAGACAGCCCGAATAATCGTGAGTCCGAATACCATCAGCACAATGGTCGAAGCATAAAGTACAAAATCTCCACATTGCACCTTATGCTTGTAGATATTGTACCATATGCCCCATAGTTTGTACCTTCTAAAAAATTGTTAAATAAAATCCCGAGTCAAGAACCTGATATGCAACATGGAGACGAGACCCTTCTGAGGCCAACTTAGACAAATGGGCAGACGTCAAAGGCCCTAAAAGAAAAAAAAGGCAATCCCATCAGACGTAGATACTTCAACCAGTATCATTAAACCAATAAAGTACAACATACGCCGTAGTGAAGCCGAAGAATCTTTTGAATTAAACTCATAAGGGTAGCCTTCAATGAGCTTTTGCAGCTCCATTTTTCTGATTATTGCTTTCACCATTATTGCACACCCAAAAATGTATTCTGCATCTCCGTTTAAGTAGTCTCAGGGTGAAAAAGGGATTGGGATTAGGGTTGTGGATTTGGGAGGAAGGAAGGGGCGTGAATGGGGATTGGGACGGGTCTCTGAATGGCCTTCGCTCACAACTCTTCTCCCATCCCAGGAAGCAGTTCGTCGGTGGCGGTGAGTTCGCCAATACCTTGTACGCCGAGGGAAGAAGAAAGAGGCGAGAAATAGATCGAAGAAATCTTGAGGATGCTGGGGAACGGCTGAGGATAGAGAGAGAGAAGGATATCAGAGAGAGAGTGGGGCGAGAAATGGGAAAAATAGAAGTGATGTCGGCTGAGATACATCTGGGGGTTGTATACCCTACAAGTTTTATATATTAGAGACCCGTTAAATCAGATGACGAGTCTCTTATTTTTTTCTTTAATTTTAAGTGGGGCCTTTGACTCATAAGAAACCCATTATCTATAATATTAGATCTCTTATATTAAAGAGACCCGTTATATCAACCAACGGATCTTTTATTAAGGGTCTTTTTGCCCACTTTTGTAGTAGTGTGGGAGGCCAGATCTCGGTGGGATCCTGCGGTTGGATTTGAGGGGGTCCATCAAGGAGCAATCACTTGGGGGACAACTCCTTGTGCAGTAGTTGAAGATATTTAAGAACTTGGGAGCCAGATACACATCTCGTGATTTAACTGGTAGCAGTACTGTGGGATCGGGGCTGTTATCCCGAGAACTAGTCATGTGTAAGTTTGGAACCTCGGTATCAAAAAAAACATACCAGACTCACGAAAATAAATAAGATAAAATGAGTGCTTCTAAGCTAACCACGCAAAGGAATTATAAGAATTTGTTAATCCAAACATCAATAGTTCCCAACTTTCCATATATATCTCGCCTATATACTAATGCAGAATACGCTGAGCCTAAGTGGCAGCTTCTCATGCTTCGGCTGCCACATGTCTTCTGCTGGTGCTTCGTGTGCTTATGTGTTAGCCTCTCATGCTTCAACTGACACATAATCAATTACTCGCCTAATCATCATTGCATTAATTACATTATAATTATACCTCAAATAACTCCTATGTACCTTATTAATTTTTACGAATTAAGGAATATAAATTATGAATAAATAGGAATTGATTATATTTACAGAAATGTTTCATGTTTTCATTAATTAAAAAATATAAATCCCAAACAAAGAGAAATTTAATATAATAGTGTGCACTATATATTAAAAATTTAAAACTAAAATGTTGCGGAAATATTATATATTACCACTCATTAATTAGTTTATGTTAGTTAGTCACTATAATTAGGTATATCAATAAATAAAATCTCAACTGAAATGAAAGATGCTTGGGAGTATTACAAAATAAAAATTATAAATAAATCGAATAATCTTATTAAAAAATATTATTGAAAGTGTAGAAACAATGGTTTTAATTTTTATTTATAAATAAATCAATAAAACTATGGAATAAATCAATTGGTCTATCTTAATTTTAAATTTTATTTAATTAATATAAAATAACAAAATAAATGAAAAACTCATATTTAATAAATTTTATAGTTACTGGTCTTATGAATTTTTGAAGAGATATTTTTAAATACATAAGCAATTAAATTTAATAATAATATACTGTTCATAGATTCATTTGTACAAAAAGAATTTCGGAAAATAAAAATTGATCATTTTAAGTGATTTTAAATGATTTTTTTGTTTTTTTAGTCTTAAAAGATTTGTTAATTTATTTACTTTTGAAATCAACTATATATTTTTGAAAATTTTGGACTTGATTTTGTATTTTAAATTATATCCAATTAATTTATGTAATTTTTTTCAAATATAAGGATTAAATTATATCCTTTTTGGCTATTTAACAGAAACTGTTAAAGACTTTATGATTTGGACCAATTTGGCAAAAAAAGGACCAAAAAAGAACGTGGAACCAAATCTATTTTTAAAAATTTCTCATAGGACCAGAATGTAATTTTTCTCCTAAAAATATGTAAGCAAATTTTGTTGATAACATATTTATCAATAGAATGATCTCTATACAAAAGAGGGTTATAGAGAATAAAAATTGACTATAAATATTTTTAAAAATATATCTCGATAAATATTTTAATTATTTTTAATTTTCAATCACTCAAAAAATAGGAAGTTCGTGTGAGAAAAAGAAGGGAATTGTTGTGCTATTGCAACAATAACTGATTATGTGAGAGACTTTAGTTTTGTTTATTTTATTTTTTAATATGCTTTGGATGATGAATATTTGCAATATTTTGGTACAATTGCTCCCATAACATTTATTACGTTATACTATATGATGCTGCCAAAACGTATCGGATCAGCCCTTATCCAAGCAGTTCGGATAATTCTGGTGTATGAACTTCCTGATCGGATCTGCACACAGGAAAACCTTGAACTGGGCCGGGGATTCACCGGCGAAGGCCTTTCGGTGTGAGAGTAAGTATATTGAATATGTGGTGGAAACAAAATTAATTTGACTGTATTGAGAGTCTAGAGAATTCTGTCTGTACCAGTGTAGGTGGAGGACACCTATTTATAAGCATGAATATTGCAACCCTAACTTGCGGAGAAAGTCATTGAGTCCGTGTTAATATTGGACTTCTTATATATATGGGAAATAGAATCCTGATAAGGATTGTGGATGCAGTTTCCTTGTGGGGAAGAGTCCTTGTTAGGTAAGGACATCTTTATTTGTCTATATCTTGGATTTCGTCAGATTCCGTGTGCTTGAAGGATAAGACCTTCATCTACTCACAATGAGTGTAGATTGGCCGATCTCGACTTATTCTATCACCGAGCCGAGTCAGCACAACAATTCGGTTGCCTGAACCAAGTCTTGGCCTGAGCCTGAGCTGGGGCACGCCGAGTATTGTCCTCGCTTTCAGGTCGGCCTCAATGTCATGCTCTATGCCGATATAATAAGTTTATTGTTGGGCTCTGTAAGGTCTTGATTTATGGGCCTTGCTTGGCCTTACACTCAAGCTCTCCAGATCTATGTAATCAATTTAGTTTATGTCGTTCAGTGGCCCCAAAGTTTCTATCTCGGCAGGTCGAGTAGGAACTCAAGTCCGTCCTTTGTGCTTCAGGATTTTGGTTGCTTCTTTGAAGTCGGCTTCGCTTGGTGTTATGTCGGTCTTGGCCTGCTTGGATGTTCCCACTGAATTTTAAGTGTCCTGTCTGTAATACCCGGTCGATAGTCATGTCATTTCAAACCTCTTCATGTTCTTCGAATCGTGATTTGTTGGGCGAACCCTTGTAATCATTGCTTGGAACCACCGTTTTGGGGTTTTCGTACTTCTATTTCGTGTTATTGTTGCCCAGACATTGAATCCTATTGCTTTTATTCTCTTCCCAGGTCATTTTTCATCATTTTAGGACCCGAAGGGGGTGTGAGCCGCGGCACAAGGAGTGTGCGCCGCGGCACACATTCCTAAACTCGCCGATCGGATGTCTGACGGTGCCGCGGCACACGCCGGCTGCCGCGGCAGACACCGCTGCCAGTCATCGCCGCACACCTAGCCGCGGCACACTTGTGTTGCATGTAATATCCGGTATTTTTCTTTCCCTTGTATTTTCATTTTTGGTATATTTCTCGGTCATAGTGACCCTCATGTATCTTTCAGTATGTCCTTCCTGTCAATTGTTGAATTGTATTCTCGTTATTGTTCGTTGTTTCAACTTTCCTCACATGAGTTCGACTTTGTTAGATCACCATTAATTTTTGGTGACTCCAAAAATTATAAATCTTTGCAATATTATAGAACATCGAGTTAGCTTTCCAATGGTTCAAACGGTGAGTCAATCGGAGTCAGGACGAGAGAGTTATGGTCGTTTGATTTTTGGCTGAGCACTTCCAGGAGCCTTTCGGCCGATAGGGGGGGTCGATAGACTCTACTGCCGGCATTCTGTATGGGTATCGGTTGGGCCTATCGGCCGATAGGCTGGCCGAAAGGTAAATTTCTTCACCTTCGAACTTCCAGGAGCTTTTCGGCCGATAGGGGGGGTCGATAGACTCTCTTCGGCATTCCGTATGGGTATCGGTTGGGCCTATCGGCCGATAGCCGGCCGATAGGTTCTGCTGTGTTACACTATAAATGTGTTGTTTTGAGCGTGAAGCTCATTTCCTTCCCCACTTTTCCATGCGTCGCGAGAGAGAAGATATAGAGGGGGAGAGTTCTTCATCCGGGGTCGATTTTCATCATTTCTTTTCGGTTGTGAGGCTCGGATAATCAATCTAACGCGTGTTCTACGGATCTTAATACTTGAATCACTCAAGGTAATATCTCTTGAAACCCTACCTTTTTGGATAATTGGGGATTTTGGGGTTTTGTCCGATTCTTTCCGTTTCGTTGATGGATTCATGATGAATATGATTATTCTTGTTGGTATTCTTAGTTTCCCTACGGATTCATGGTATATTTCGTGATTTTTACGGAATCGAGAGGGTTCGGTTGTGGTCCGCCCTTGTTGTTGTTTGTATACGAATATACATGAATCGTAGGCGGGTTTCCGGGAGTATTCCATTTCCATAATCGTTTAGAAGTGGTTGTGATTGTGCTATTCAAATCGTTAGGTTCATTTCCGCCGGTTCCTTGCGGTCGTGTTCAACTCTTCCGTTCCGTTCGTGTCATCGTCTAATTAATCGAGGCAAGTATCCTTATGAACTTAAAATCTTGACATAGTAGTTTTGTATGAGAAATTGTGTGTGTGTGTATGCTCACTACGGGTTAGACTCGACGGGGTCTCGGTAGGGTTCCACGAAGCTGTGGACCGCGAGCTTGCTTTTAACCACTGTGGGTTAGATCCGACGGGGTCTCGGCAGGGATCCACGAAGCTGTGGGTCCGCGGTTAATTGTGGTGCATTTTTACAAATGTGGTTTGATCATTGGCATTTCCGGAAATGAGCGGTTTGGAAACTATGATTTCTTGATGGCATGCATTACTATATGTGTAAGATGTAAAATGTTCATTTGGTTACTTGTACTAGCGTAATTGCTAACCCCTCTGGGGACCCGTTTTGGGGAAATTCGTTTTATGAATTTGGTCAGTTCATCGAGACGATGGCTGGACGTGCACGGATGATGGCCGTGCGTGATGATGGTGCACGAGTGATGTCTTAGTGTCTTTTACCTTTTTGTCTTTTGTGGTTTTGAACTAATAGTTGTACTCGAGTACTTAAGGGGTTCTTGTTCGTTTGAATTGTATTGTTGCTTATTATGTTGTGTTGGATGATGATGTTATATTGACCGGTTGAACCGGGTGGATTGTTCTGTTTTGCGTCTTTATGACGTGGTGTTATTTTATCGTTTCTGTGAGTCGTTGTGTATGATCTTTGTTCAGCTGGTGGGTCCCATATAGGGATTCACGGCGCTGTAATATACCTCGGATATCCTGGGGGTGTTACAGAAAATGGTATCAGAGCTCTAGGTTTATGGATACCTAGGCTTGTTGGTTTATTGGGTCTTGTGGTGTTTGGTTTTGCACATCATCGTCACGCCGCCATGATTCCGGTACTACCAGTGTCCGTAAGTTTTCTTTCCTCTGTTCATTAATTCCTTGTATCGTACCCTTGATTCTCGACTTGTGATTGTTCTTTTCTTGTACTGATCCTCGTATGGCTTTTGCTACTTATTTAACTCCAGTATGGATGCTGGAAGAGGTCGTGGTCGCGGTCGTGGTCGTGGACGCGGCCGGGGACGTGGGGCAGCCGGTGGAGCGGCCACGTCACAGTCTTCGGGAGCCGGCAGTACCGGCGACCGTCATAGCCATGCTTCTTCTCAGGAGCGTGCCGATCTTGGTATTGCGGCCGTTATGCAACAGATGGTGAACCAAATGGCGGCAATAGCTCAGGCGGTTCAGAACCCGGATCAAGCCCATGCTAATCGGGGCGGAGCGGACCGTTGGCTCCAAGATGTCATCAAGATGCATCCTCCTTTCGGGAGCGGGAGACCCGATTGATTCCCGGGAGCTTGCATTCGATTGGCCGGGAAGGGTGGATCAAGGAGATGTCTAAGGTCTTCGTTGCCACTAATCGTCCCGAGGACCGTAAAGTCCCTATTGCTCAATATTTTCTCCTTTGGGGGCCTACTGACCGGGTGGTGGGAGGCCGTTGGGCCCAAAGACCATCTTTTCGTGGGCTGAGTTTCAAGAGTTGATGGAGATCGAATATTGCCGTGGCGATCGGGCAGGCTCGGGTACATGCTTGTTATGATGCTCAACCACGGGATATCCCGTAGCTCAAGCCATTGCTGATTTTAACAAAGAGTTGGGTTATGTGAAGACCCAAGTTGTCGAGAGAGTGACAAGATTTTCCATTTCTCCAGACGGATGAAGTTGCCGATCCGGGACTATATGTCGGGGCTCGTATGCACTACATTGAAGGATTATCGAGTAGGGCCCTTGCGTATGATATGTCGGTGACGGCGAGTGAGGCGGCCGCGAGAGTAAGAAGCGAGTCCGCTGGGAACTTTTCGGGCCACAAGAGTGGGGGTCGCAGAGATCCCAATCTGCTAACTTCCCGCCGGTGGTCCAGCTCGTTCACTGGGGGTCCTCGTGGAACTACCGGTGCTCCTTATCGTGATGTGAAGTGTTTCAATTATGGTCGTACGGGCCACATCGGTCGTGTTTGTCCGAACCCTTTGCCGACGTGTAATCGGTGTGGCGGTCGGGTCACAAGGTGCTTCGTGCCGAGAGAGAAAATTCTTGGTGCCGGGCTTCCATTCCAGCGCCTAGGGAACCAAGTGTGAATCGAGATCGTTTGTTCCTCGGTCTCCGCCGAGTGCTAGTCGGGAGAGGTCGGGTCAGCCCTCTAAAGGGGAGCTTCCGGTGTCGGCTCCGCCCACCCGCGTGTCTATGAGATGCGGAGAGCCGATGATCCGGCGGCTACCGTAGCGGCAGTACCGTTTATATTCTTTCTCATCCCGTCGGTGTGCTTTTCGATTACGGTGCTACGCATTCGTTCATATCTCTGGATTGTGTGCGCCGTTTGAATCTCGACCGTTTGACGCCTTGTGAGCCCTTCATCATTAAGCTTCCTAGCGGTGATAGGATCGTTGGTGATCGGGAGGTTCGAGGCATTACTGTGCTTATTTGTGAGAGGACTTGGCCCTCTAATCTTATTGTTGTGAGTATCGAGGGTGAGGATTTGATTCTTGGTGATGATTGGCTCGAGCGGCATGGTGCAATCATGAACTACCGCACGAGAGTCATCACCATGTTGGCCGATGATGGCAGAGCACTCTTTCGCCGGCGAAAGAGGGGGAACCAACTTCGTTATTAACGCCTTGAAGGCGATGAAACTCTGCGAAAGGGATGTATTGGTTATTGGTGCTATGCCTTGAAGGCGGAGAGTGGTGGAGTCGAGCTTTCGTCGATTCCAATCGTTAATGAATTTCCTGATGTTTTTCCTGACGAGTTACCGGGATTACCACCGGATCGAGAGGTCGAGTTCACTATAGAGTTAGAGCCGGGTGCGGCTCCTATCTCGAAGGCGCCCTAACGCATGGCACATGGAGCGAGGTCCGAGTTGAAGAAGCGATTGAGTGAGCTTCTTGAGTCGGGGTATGTTCGACCGAGCGCCTCGCCTTGGGGCGCACCGGTCCTGTTTGTGCGGAAGAAGGATGGTTCGCTACGTTTGTGTATCGACTATCGCGAACTAAACAAGGTGACCATCAAGAACAAGTATCCTTTGCCGAGAATTGATGACTTGTTCGATCAGTTGCAGGGAGCTGCGGTATTCTCGAAAATTGATTTGAAATCGGGATACTATCAGCTCCGGGTGAGAGAGTCCGATGTGCCGAAAACAGCCTTCCGGACGAGATACGGACATTATGAGTTCGTAGTCATGCCTTTCGGGTTAACTAATGCGCCGGCGGTGTTCATGCAATTGATGAACAAAGTTTTTATCGAGTATTTGGATAAGTGCGTCGTCGTCTTTATTGACGATATTCTTGTTTATTCGAGGAATGAGGAAGAGCATGCCCATCATTTGCGGATAGTGTTGGACATTTTAAGGACCGAGCAACTCTATGCAAAGTTCTCGAAATGTGAGTTCTGGCTGAAGGAAGTGATGTTTTTAGGTCACGTGATTTCATCCGAGGGGGTTCGTGTGGATCCGCAGAAGATTGAGGCCGTATTGGATTGGGCACCGCCCAAGAATGTGAAGGAGCTCCGTAGTTTCTTGGGTTTGGCTGGCTACTACCGTAGGTTCGTCGAGGGTTTCTCAAAACTAGCTCGACCACTTACACAGTTGCTCCAGAAATCCGAGAAGTTCGTCTGGAATGACGAGAGGCAGTCGAGTTTTGAGGAACTGAAGAAGCGTTTGACTTCAGCCCCAGTTTTGGCGTTGCCATGTGGCAACGAGGGTTTTG
This sequence comes from Orobanche coerulescens, assembly GCA_033398695.1. Taxonomy (NCBI): domain Eukaryota; kingdom Viridiplantae; phylum Streptophyta; class Magnoliopsida; order Lamiales; family Orobanchaceae; genus Orobanche; species Orobanche coerulescens. Next base: position 198,359,213 of record CM065802.1, read on the forward strand.
CCGTTTATAGCGATGCTTCGGGTCAGGGTCTTGGGTGTGTATTAATGCAGCACGGCAAGACCATTGCCTATGCGTCGAGACAGTTGAGGCCGTATGAGCTGAACTACCCTACTCATGATTTGGAGTTAGCGGCAGTCGTTTTTGCGCTCAAGATTTGGCGTCACTATCTTTTCGGCTCCACATGTCGATTTTTACCGATCATAAAAGTCAAGTACATATTTACTCGGCGAGAGTTGAATATGAGGCAGAGGAGGTGGTTAGAGTTGATTAAGGATTATGACCTCGAAATCCTTTATCATCCGGCAAGGCGACGTTGTGGCCGACGCCTTGAGTCGAAACCGTTGCGATGCGAACGCTTGAGATCCTTACATCTCGGTCCCGAGCTTCGGAGGGCTTTGATCGAGTTAGATGTTGAGGTCTTGTTGCGGAGCCGTCGGGCAACTTCGTGCTTTAGAGATTTCGCTGCGTCTTTGATCGATGAAATTAAGTCAAGCGATTAGAGGATCCGATGATTACTCAAATCCGAGAGAACGTTCTTAAAGGAAAGTCTCTGGATTTGTGATTCACGAGGATGGTGTTTTGAGATTCAGTCGGCTTTGTGTGCCGAACGACTCGAGTTGAGGCAGTATTTTACGGGAGGCCCATGCTACACCTTATTCCGTTCATCCCGTACGAGTAAGATGTACAAGGACCCGAGGAGAAATTTCGGTGGAATGATATGAAGGATGAGGTCGCACGGTTTGTGGCGAGATGTTTGACTTGCCAAGAGTCAAAATCGAGCATCGGACCGGCCGAGTTATTGCGGTCGCTTCCGTTCGGAATGGAAATGGGAAGATATATCGATGGATTTCGTTACGAGTTTGCCGAGATCGAGGTCGGGCATGAATATGGTATGGGTGATTGTTGATCGCCCGACCAAGTCGGCACATTTTCCGGGCATCAAGGACACTTGGGGCCGGAGAAGTTAGCTCGTGTGTTTATTGCGCAGATCGTGAGACTTCACGGTACTCAAGTCTATTGTTTCGGATCGTGATGGCCGTTTTGTATCGCACTTCGGGCGGTGCATAAGGCGTTAGGTACCGGTTGCGTTTGAGTACCTCTTTTCATCCCGATCGGATGGACGGTCGAACGCACTATCCAGACGTTCGAGGACTTGTTGCGTGCTGTGCTCTCGATTGGAGTAGTGGTAGGAGGAACATTTGCCGCTGATCGAATTCACGTATAACAATAGTTGGCACGCGTCGATTCGGATGGCACCGTATGAGGCACTTTACGGGCGCGATGTCGATCACCGATTTGTTGGAATGAGGCGTCCGATTTGGTCGGGACCGAGCCGGATGTCGTTTTAGAGACGAGGCGGAAGGTAGAGTTAATTCGGGAACGGATGTTGGCGCCGAGTCGGCGAAGTCATATGCCGGCGTCCGTCGTCGACCTTTGGAATTCGGTGGGAGACCACGTTTTGCTAAAGGTGTCGCCGACGAAGGGAGTTTTTCGTTTTGGGAAGAAAGGAAAGGCTGAGCCCGAGATTTATTGGACCCTTTGAGATTCTCGAGCGAGTCGGTGAATTAGCGTACCGTTTGGCGTTACCTCGGCCTTGAGTCATGTTCATAGCATTTTTCATGTTTCCCGATTGAGGAAATATGTTCGGATCCTAGTCACGTCATCGATTATGGCGAGATTGATATTGTCAAGATATTACTTTTGAGGAGCGTCCTTTGAAGATTTTGGAGCATCGTGAGAAACGATCGAGGCATAAGACCATCCCTTTGGTCAAAGTTCGGTGGTCGAGACACGGTGTCGAGGAGGCAACTTGGGAAACCGAGGATAGCATGCGTGCTAGGTACCCTGAGTTGTTTGTTTCTTAAGTTTCGGGACAAAACTTATTTTTAGAGGGGTAGAATGTAATATCCGGTATTTTTCTTTCCCTTGTATTTTCATTTTTGGTATATTTCTCGGTCATAGTGACCCTCATGTATCTTTCAGTATGTCCTTCCTGTCAATTGTTGAATTGTATTCTCGTTATTGTTCGTTGTTTCAACTTTCCTCACATGAGTTCGACTTTGTTAGATCACCATTAATTTTTGGTGACTCCAAAAATTATAAATCTTTGCAATATTATAGAACATCGAGTTAGCTTTCCAATGGTTCAAACGGTGAGTCAATCGGAGTCCCGACGAGAGAGTTATGGTCGTTTCAGTTTTTGGCCGAGCACTTCCAGGAGCCTTTCGGCCGATAGGGGGGGTCGATAGACTCTACTGCCGGCATTCTGTATGGGTATCGGTTGGGCCTATCGGCCGATAGGCTGGCCGAAAGGTAAATTTCTTCACCTTCGAACTTCCAGGAGCTTTTCGGCCGATAGGGGGGGTCGATAGACTCTACTGCCGGCATTCCGTATGGGTATCGGTTGGGCCTATCGGCCGATAGGCTGGCCGATAGGTTCTGCTGTGTTACACTATAAATGTGTTGTTTTGAGCGTGAAGCTCATTTCCTTCCCCACTTTTCCACTGCGTCGCGAGAGAGAAGATATAGAGGGGGAGAGTTCTTCATCCGGGGGTCGATTTTCATCATTTCTTTTCGGTTGTGAGGCTCGGATAATCAATCTAACGCGTGTTCTACGGATCTTAATACTTGAATCACTCAAGGTAATATCTCTTGAAACCCTACCTTTTTGGATAATTGTGGATTTTGGGGTTTTGTCCGATTCTTTCCGTTTCGTTGATGGATTCATGATGAATATGATTATTCTTGTTGGTATTCTTAGTTTCCCTACGGATTCATGGTATATTTCGTGATTTTTACGGAATCGAGAGGGTTCGGTTGTGGTCCGCCCTCGTTGTTGTTTGTATACGAATATACATGAATCGTAGGCGGGTTTCCGGGAGTATTCCATTTCCATAATCGTTTAGAAGTGGTTGTGATTGTGCTATTCAAATCGTTAGGTTCATTTCCGCCGGTTCCTTGCGGTCGTGTTCAACTCTTCCGTTCCGTTCGTGTCATCGTCTAATTAATCGAGGCAAGTATCCTTATGAACTTAAAATCTTGACATAGTAGTTTTGTATGAGAAATTGTGTGTGTGTGTCTGCTCACTACGGGTTAGACTCGACGGGGTCTCGGTAGGGTTCCACGAAGCTGTGGACCGCGAGCTTGCTTTTAACCACTGTGGGTTAGACCCGACGGGGTCTCGGCAGGGATCCACGAAGCTGTGGGTCCGCGGTTAATTGTGGTGCATTTTTACAAATGTGGTTTGATCATTGGCATTTCCGGAAATGAGCGGTTTGGAAACTATGATTTCTTGATGGCATGCATTACTATATGTGTAAGATGTAAAATGTTCATTTGGTTACTTGTACTAGCGTAATTGCTAACCCCTCTGGGGACCCGTTTTGGGGAAATTCGTTTTATGAATTTCAGGTCAGGTTCATCGAGACGAGCGGGCGGCTGACCAAGATACGGATGATGGCCGTGCGTGATGATGGTGCACGAGTGATGTCTTAGTGTCTTTTACCTTTTTGTCTTTTGTGGTTTTGAACTAATAGTTGTACTCGAGTACTTAAGGGGTTCTTGTTCGTTTGAATTGTATTGTTGCTTATTATGTTGTGTTGGATGATGATGTTATATTGACCGGTTGAACCGGTGGATTGTTCGGTTTTGCGTCTTTATGACGTGGTGTTATTTTATCGCTTCGTGAGTCGTTGTGTATGATCTTTGTTCAGCTGGTGGGTCCCATATAGGGATTCACGGCGGCGTAATATACCTCGGATATCCCGGGGTGTTACATTGCATCCTCGGAAAAACCGATGTGCCGGTGCCTTGGCACACTGGCCGAGCCGCGGCACCGCCGAAACAGGAGCAATTTTAGGCTGTCTTTGCGGCACACCTGGGCTGAGCCGCGGCACACAATGCGGTCAACTGCATTATTTGTGCTTTTTGAGCGAGATGCAGCTCATTTCTCCATTTCCTTCTTCCACCTGCGAGAGAGAGAGTTTGAGGGGAGGAGTTTTCTCACATCTATCACTTGTGTGTTGGATTTTTTACCACTTTCATTCGGTTGGGAAGCCCGGATAGTCGATCTAACGCGTATTCCTTGGATCATAGAGCTTGGATATTCAAGAGGTAATTTCTTCGACATCTTGACTTCTCGATTTTGTGTGAGTATTGACATTTTGGATGATAAAATCATGGTGTATGAAGTGATATATGCATGATTATGGACATGTTTGAATATTCATCGGATTATTGAAAGATTATTCAAGAACACTTTGAATTTTGTGTTGGATTTTGGTGGTTTTCGTAGATTCGTCCAATTTATCCGGTTGAAGCTTGAGAACCTTGAGATTATGATGTATCTATACCGTATTCATGCCTTTCCTTCGATTTTTCGGACTTTTGGGAGTTTGAACTATTTTTCCAACCTTTAGTTGTTCACCCGTGTATTTTCTCGAATCGTAGACGAGTTTCGGGAATCTCTTCGTGTAATTTGAGTATGGATAATTAATTGTCATATTCCTTGCGAATCGTCTAGGTGCCGGAAGCGCGTTCTTGGACCTACCGAACTCATACTTTTCCTCCGTTCGATTTCTCGATGTCTCAAAGGCAAGTATACATTAATGATTGTACGTTCTCGACTTTGAAAGTAAGAAATATTGATGGTATGATATGAACGAACCGTTTTTACGGCATTCATAGATATATTGATGGCATATTATGAACGAATCGTTTTTACGGCATTCATGTATGTATTGTTGGCATGTAATGAACGAACCGTTTTTACGGCATTCCTACATGTATCGGCGTATGATATGAACGAACCGTTTCTACGGCATTCACATACGTATCGGTGTATGATATGAACGAACCGTTTCTACGGCATTCACATACGTCTTATGAGATTTTAGTTATTCCGGAATACTAGTCTTGAATTGATGAATTGACGGTTACTTTTACTTTATTGTCGAGGAGTATCATGTTTCATATTGATATACTTGCACTAGCTATTCGATGGCTAACCCCTTTATGGGGGAAATACGTTTCATGTATTTCAGGTTCCAGGAGGTCGGACAGGCAGGTATCGGGTCGGCATGAAGATGGTGGGCAAGTGTGATACTGTGTCTTTCTTCCAGTTATGTTTTGAGTTTTCCATTCAGTGTTGTTGTACTGGATTGGCTATTGAATACTCGAGTATTGTTTTCCATTTTCCTTGATGTTCCGGCCTGTGTTTGCCGAGGTTTTTGATTCGTGCTATGATGTCTGTGAATACATTGGTTATGTTCTGAATACCTTTGTATTGTTTTTCATTCCATTGTGTGTAGACCTTATTGGTCAAAAATTTATAGTTCCGCGTATGTTTAGCCTTGTGAGTCCCCCGGCGGGGCTTACGGCGCTGTAATATTCCCTGAATAACTTGGGGGTGTTACAGAATATGGTATCGGAGCTTAGGTCTATGGATACCTAGGCTGTCGGTCTCTTGGGTCGAATGAGTCGTCAATTGTCCACAGTATCACTACTCTGCCATCATCACAGTGCGACCGGTACTTGTAAGACCTCTTACTCTTCTGATGTTTCCTTATTCATTATGCTTCTTCTATGGATATTCTTGAGAATCGATCACCTTTATGACGTGCGATTGAATTGTGCTTACGTACCTTGTGTGTCTTCAGTATGTCAGCTGGTAGGGGCCGTGGCCGTGGACGAGGAAGAGGTCGTGGCGCAGCCGTTTCCATCAGTTCAGTTGCGGGGTCGACCAACCCCAGTTTTTCGAACTCGGTGCATCCAGACACCGAGAGTCAGCACGACCAGTCAGACGGTCAGGGGAACAACGCAGACGTTGGAGTGGCGAATGCACTTCAACAATTGGCTACTCAGATGACTATTTTGGCCCAAACTGTTCAACTGAATAACCCCATCCCAAACACGGATGCCTTACTTCAGAATGTAATCCGTATGCACCCTCCACAGTTTGGCGGTGCCATAGACCCGTTAGGCTGGGAAGACTGGCTAGCGGAATTAGAAAAGATTTTCGAGGCGGTTGATTGCCCCGAGGTGAGGAAAGTACCAATTGCTCAGTATTTCCTCACTAAGGAGGCCGCTACTTGGTGGAAGGTCATCAAGCCACAGGATCGTATTGCCTCGTGGGATGAATTTAAGGAGCTCTTGGAGGCCGAGTTTTGTCCTTGGCCGGTACGAGAGAGCCGAATCCGAGCCTTCTTCGAGGCTAAACCACAAGAAATTCCCGTTTCGCAGGCGATCGTGGAGTACAACCAATAATTGATCCATGTGAAAGACCAAGTGCGTAACGAGCATGATAAGATCCGTTATTTTGATATGCGGATGAATTTGGATTTACGGCGGTACATGGCCGGATTTGCTTGTACCACACTAAAAGAGTATCAGGACAGAGCTTTAGCCCATGATATGTTGAGCCCCGACAATGATACCGTTGAAGAACCGAAGAAGCAGAAAGTCGGGGGAAATTTTTCTGGCTCTAAGGGTGGCAACTTTCAGAAGTCACAGACGACTAAACATTTTGCCGGACAGTCGTCACGTTCTAATAAAGGAAAGAGGGGTTACCGTCCCACTCCGGGTACCTCAAATCGCACAGTGACTTGCTATAATTGTGGTCGTCCAGGCCACTTTAATTCGGAATGCTACTTTCCACCATTAAAGTGTCACACGTGTGGACAGATGGGGCATAAAGCGGTTTATTGTTCCGAGCCGAACCAGACTTTGGACACTCGGGCTTCTGCCCCAGCACCACTTGATCAAGGTATTAATCAGCGACAATCTTTTGGTCATCCTCAGCAGAATTTTGGCAGGGGCCGGGGTCGGGGTCAGAACGCTGGAAGGGGAAACTCTAGCGTCGATTCGGTGCAACCACGGGTTTATGAGATACGTCGAACAGACGAACCCAACGCGGCGGTGGCTTCAGGTACCATCCATATTTTATCTTATCCAGTCCGTGTACTCTTTGATACGGGTGCTACACATTCTTTTATTTCTTTGGAGTGTGTACGCCATTTCAATATAACTTGTTTGACTGCTTGCGATCCCTTTATCGTGAAACTGCCTAGCGGGGATAGGATTGTGGGGAATCGGGAGATTAGAGATTTTCTGGTGGTTATATCCGGTATGGAATGGTTATCAAATCTAATTGTAGTTGATATGGAAGGCGAGGACGTAATCCTCGGCGAGGATTGGCTTAATAATCACCAAGCGATTATGAATTACCGTACCAAGGTTATTACCATGATGACTAAAGACGGATCTGAGTACTCGTTTTTGGGACGTAAGTCGGGCCAATCCAAGTTACTTATCAATTCCATGAAGGCCGTAAAACTTTTGAATAAAGGTTGTACGGGCTATTGATGTTATGCTTTAAAAACGGAAGGAAACGAAGTCGATTTCTCTTCGATTCCGGTTGTTAATGAGTATCCCGATGTTTTTCCGGATGATCTCCCGGGACTACCGCCAGATCGAGAGATAGAATTTACCGTAGACTTAGAGCCAGATGCGGCTCCGATTTCTAAAGCACCTTATCGGATGGCACCTTCCGAGATGCAGGAATTAAAGACTCAGCTGGGAGAACTTTTGGAAAAAGGGTACATCAGACCGAGCGCTTCGCCTTGGGGCGCGCCTGTTCTCTTCGTGAGGAAGAAAGATGGTTCACTATGTTTGTGCATCGACTACCGTGAGCTGAATAAAGTAACCATCAAGAATAAATATCCTTTGCCTCGTATAGACGATTTATCTGATCAATTGCAAGGGGCTGCGGTTTTCTCGAAGATTGACTTAAGATCCGAGTATTATCAACTCAGGGTGAGGGAGTCCGACGTTCCGAAGACGGCGTTCCGGACGAGATATGGGCATTATGAATTTGTAGTTATGCCTTTTGGGTTGACGAATGCGCCGGCAGTATTCATGCAGTTAATGAATAAAATATTCATCGAGTACCTCGACAGGTGTGTAGTCGTCTTTATTGACGACATCTTGGTCTATTCTCGAGATAAGGAGGAACATGCCCGACACTTGCGTTTGGTTTTAGACATTTTGAGAACCGAGCACCTCTATGCAAAATTCTCGAAATGTGAGTTTTGGTTGGAAGAAGTTGTGTTTCTCGGCCATGTGATTTCGGCCGAAGGGGTTTGTGTAGACCCGCAGAAGATCGAGGCAGTGCTAGATTGGGCACCGCCTAAAAATGTTAAGGAAGTTCGTAGCTTTTTGGGCCTTGCTGGGTATTACCGTCGGTTTGTCGAGGGGTTCTCGAAACTCGCTCGACCGCTTACGAAATTTCTCCAGAAGACCGAAAAGTTTGTTTGGACGGATGAGAGACAACAGAGCTTCGATGAACTGAAGAGACGTTTGACTTCAGCGCCGATTCTAACTTTACCACATGGTAGCGAAGGCTTTGCGGTTCTGATGGCAGCTTGGTCAAGGCACAGCTGTCCTTATGCAGCATGATAAGACAATAGCTTTTGCGTCATGACAATTAAAGCCTTATGAGATGAATTATCCTACTCACGATTTAGAGTTGGCCGCAATTGTCTTCGCACTCAAGATTTGGCGGCATTATTTGTATGGTTCACCGTGCCGGATTTATACCGATCACAAGAGCCTGAAGTATATTTTCAGCCAGAAGGAGCTGAATATGAGACAGACGTTGGATAGAGTTGATAAAGGATTATGATCTGGAAATACTTTACCACCCCGGGAAAGCCAAAGTCGTTGCGGATGCTTTGAGCCGCAAATCGGCATCTCTTCAAATGCTCGAGGTTCTTACATCCCAAATGAAAATTCGTCAGGATTTAATTGAACAAGGGATAGAAGTTTGGCTTCGACGAGTACAAGGACAGTTGTGTACTCTCGAAATTACCTCGTCCTTAGTTGACGACATCAAAGGGAAGCAGTGGAGTGACCCGATGATTTCTCAACTGAAGGAAGATGTAATTAAAGGAAAAGCTCCTGGCTTTATGGTTCACGAGGATAGTATTCTGAGATTTCAGGGTAGACTTTGTGTTCCGAATGATTTAGAGTTGAGACAGAGAATTCTCCGAGAAGCCCATGCTACGCCTTACTCAATTCACCCCGGGACGAGTAAGATGTACAAAGATTTGAAGCGAATTTTTTGGTGGAATAACATGAAGAAGGATGTTACGGAGTTTGTACTACGGTGCTTGACGTGTCAACAAGTCAAGATCGAACATCAACGACCGGCGGGGTTGTTGAAACCACTTCCCATTCCCGAGTGGAAGTGAGAAGATATCTCAATGTATTTCATCACTAGCATGCCGAGAACTCGGGCCGGAATGAATATGATTTGGGTGATTGTCGATCGGTTGACCAAGTCTGCACACTTCTTGGGTATTAAGGATACTTGGGGACCGAATAGACTGGCTCGAACCTTTATCGCTGAGATCGTGAGGTTACACGGTGCCCCCAAGACCATTGTTTCTGATCGAGGCGGCCTTTTCGTATCGCATTTTTGGCAGGCCGTTCATCAGGCTCTGGGTACTGAGTTGAGATTGAGCACTTCCTTTCATCCTCAGTCGGACGGTCAGACAGAGAGGACGATTCAGACTTTGGAAGATATGTTGCGGGCTTGTGCCTTAGACTGGAGTAATGATTGGGAGCTTCACTTGTCGTTGATCGAGTTTGCTTACAATAATAGTTGGCATGCGTCGATCAAAATGGCACCCTTCGAGGCACTCTATGGTAGGCGATGTAGGTCGCCATTATGTTGGGACGAGGCTTCTGAGCTAGTTGGGACGGAACCGGATATGTTATTGGAGACCAAGGAAAAGATTTCTATTATCCGAGATCGATTACTGACTGCCCAGAGTCGTCAGAAATCTTACGCTGATACTCGTCGTCGACCCTTGGAGTTTGAAGTGGGGGATCATGTCTTGCTCAAAGTATCGCCGACCAGAGGAGTTTTCCGCTTCGGGGAAAAGGGGAAACTCAGTCCAAGGTATATCGGACCTTTCGAGATTTTGGACAGAGTTGGAGATTTAGCTTATCGCTTGGCGTTGCCTCCAGCTTTGAGTCACGTCTATAGTGTTTTTCATGTGTCCCAGTTGAGGAAGTACGTACCGGATCCGAGCCACATTATCGACTACAGTGAGATTGATATTGCCGAGGATATTACCTTTCCGGAGAAACCCGTGAAGATTCTTGAGCGCCGCGAGAAACAACTTCGGCATAAGACCATTCCACTGGTTAAAGTGAAATGGTCGAGGCATGGAGTCGAGGAGGCGACTTGGGAGACGGAAGAGAAGATGCGAGTGGAATACCCCGAACTATTTATTTCTTAAGTTTCGGGACGAAACTTCTTTTTAGAGGGAGAGAATGTAATACCCGGTCGATAGTCATGTCATTTCAAACCTCTTCATGTTCTTCGAATCGTGATTTGTTGGGCGAACCCTTGTAATCATTGCTTGGAACCACCGTTTTGGGGTTTCCGTACTTCTATTTCGTGTTATTGTTGCCCAGACATTGAATCCTATTGCTTTTATTCTCTTCTCGGGTCATTTTTCATCATTTTAGGACCCGAAGGGGGTGTGAGCCGCGGCACAAGGAGTGTGCGCCGCGGCACACACATTTCCTAAACCTGGCCGAGAGGACTGTACCGAGTGCCGCGGCACACCTAGGCTGAGCCGCGGCACACTTGTGTTGCATCCTCAGCCAAAAACCGACTGTACCCGGTGCCGCGGCACACCTGGGCCGAGCCGCGGCACACTGCCGAAACCTGGGAGCAATTTTTAGGCCTGTGCCGCGGCACACAATGCGGTCAACTGCATTATTTGTGCTTTTTGAGCGAGATGCAGCTCATTTCTCCATTTCCTTCTTCCACCTGCGAGAGAGAGAGTTTGAGGGGAGGAGTTTTCTCACATCTATCACTTGTGTGTTAGATTTTTTACCACTTTCATTCGGTTGGGAAGCCCGGATAGTCGATCTAACGCGTATTCCTTGGATCATAGAGCTTGGATATTCAAGAGGTAATTTCTTCGACATCTTGACTTCTCGATTTTGTGTGAGTATTGACATTTTGGATGATAAAATCATGGTGTATGAAGTGATATATGCATGATTATGGACATGTTTGAATATTCATCGGATTATTGAAAGATTATTCAAGAACACTTTGAATTTTGTGTTGGATTTTGGGGGTTTTCGTAGATTCGTCCGATTTATCCGGTTGAAGCTTGAGAACCTTGAGATTATGATGTATCTATACCGTATTCATGCCTTTCCTTCGATTTTTCGGACTTTTGGGAGTTTGAACTATTTTTCCAACCTTTAGTTGTTCACCCGTGTATTTTCTCGAATCGTAGACGAGTTTCGGGAATCTCTTCATGTAATTTGAGTATGGATAATTAATTGTCATATTCCTTGCGAATCGTCTAGGTGCCGGAAGCGCGTTCTTGGACCTACCGAACTCATACTTTTCCTCCGTTCGATTTCTCGATGTCTCAAAGGCAAGTATACATTAATGATTGTACGTTCTCGACTTTGAAAGTAAGAAATATTGATGGTATGATATGATCGAACCGTTTTTACGGCATTCATAGATATATTGATGGCATATTATGAACGAACCGTTTTTACGGCATTCATGTATGTATTGTTGGCATGTAATGAACGAACCGTTTTTACGGCATTAATACATGTATCGGCGTATGATATGAACGAACCGTCTCTACGGAATTCACATACGTATCGGCGTATGATATGAACGAACTGTTTCTACGGCATTCACATACGTCTTATGAGATTTTAGTTATTCCGGAATACTAGTCTTGAATTGATGAATTGACGGTTACTTTTACTTTATTGTCGAGGAGTATCGTGTTTCATATTGATATAATTGCACTAGCTATTCGATGGCTAACCCCTTTATGGGGGAAATACGTTTCATGTATTTCAGGTTCCAGGAGGTCGGACAGGCAGGTATCGGGTCGGCATGAAGATGGTGGGCAAGTGTGATACTGTGTCTTTCTTCCAGTTATGTTTTGAGTTTTCCATTCAGTGTTGTTGTATTGGATTGGCTATTGAATACTCGAGTATTGTTTTCCATTTCCCTTGATGTTCCGGCCTGTGTTTGCCGAGGTTTTTGATTCGTGCTATGATGTCTGTGAATACATTGGTTATGTTCTGAATACCTTTGTATTGTTTTTCATTCCATTGTGTGTAGACCTTATCGGTCAAAAATTTATAGTTCCGCGTATGTTTAGCCTTGTGAGTCCCCCGGCGGGGCTTACGGCGCTGTAATATTCCCTGAATAACTTGGGGGTGTTACACTGTCATACCAATCGCTTCGTATGCCATCATATAATTGGACGGCATGCGCGTGGGAAGGTGAAGAGACAATCTCCTGGAAAACCGCGCCCATTAATGCGGTGTAATTATGACACCCGCGTGCCCTCTATAAAATTAAAATTATTTCTTCATTTTGCGGATTCCAAACAGAGAGTAGAGCTTGTGACAGCCCAGCGACACTTCACACTGTGCCATTTTCGTTTGTCTTTCCGACTATTTACTCAGGCCAATTTCTCAGGCGCTGCTTTCCATCTGTTTATCCTTGCTTTTTGAGGTATTTTTCAGCTCCACTTCCCCTTTATTTTTTCCGCCATTGTTGAGTTTTCAAAGATTCAAATCTCCTCTGTGAGACTTCGCGTCTTTAAAATATCTAAGCTGTAACACCCCCAAGAAATCTCGGGAATGTAACAGCATCGTAGACCCCTATATGGGACCCACCAGGCTAGGTAATCAACTTCACTCATCGACCCGCGGAGTCAGCGCAAAAACACCACATCACAAGGATGCAAAACAATAATAATCCACCCGGTTTGACCGGTCAATCAAGCAACAAAATAATCCAATGAAAACATAACGGACAACTCAATACACTTTGCAAAAATCAAAAGCCCTTAAGTACTCGAGTACGTCTATTAGTTCACAAGTTTGGAAAACAACCATCTCAGAATGGACAACGGAAATAAAGAAACTCGTTTGCACATGTCAACAACCCTAGCCTGCATCCTCGTACTGTCCCAATGCCCGCTCGTCCGGCTGAACATAACCTGAAATTCATAAAACAAATTTCCTAAAAAAGGGTGCCCCAAAGGGGTTAACAATTACGATAGTACAAGTAGGCCAAATGAAGAACTTACATCTTACACATTTACTCAATGCATGCAAACATGAAATCACAGTTCAAAAGTACTCATTTCCGGAAATGCCATAACCAAATCACATTTATAAAATGTACCACAATTAGCCGTCGATCCACGCCTCTGTGGATCCCTACCGACACCCCGTCGGATCTAACCCGTGGTGGTTAAAAGCAAAGCTCGTCGATCCACACCTCTGTGGACCCCTACCGAGACCCTGTCGAATCTAACCCGTAGTGATCATACACATACACCCATCACTCATGCAATGTTATCATGTTAAGAGTGTAAGTTCATTTAAGAATACTTGCCTCGATTAAATGACGACGAGAAATGGGAAAGATTACGACCGCAGTTGTGAGAAACCGAACACCGAACCTAGACGAATCGTCAAACACGATTACAACAACTCGATAAAACAACGATAATGGAAAACACCTGGAAATCCACCTACGATTCATGTAATTTCATACGACAAAATCGACGAGGGCGGACAACAACCCCAAACCCTCTCGATTTCAAGAACACACCAAAATTCGCCGAAATTTCGTAGGAAACACATGAATACTACTAAGATTAATCATACCCATCATGGATAAATCAACAATACGGAACGAATCGGACAAAAACCCAAAAACCCCCAAATTTCCCAAAAATAGGGTTCTAGGAGATTACCTTGGATTTAGGATGAAGAACATAAGTAGATGTTGTTAATATACACCAAGAACTCGAGGTAAAAGATATCTGAAGTGGTTGGAGGAATCGCCCAGAAAACGCCTAAAGAATCGCTTGGCCGCGGGGGAGCAGGAGAAATGAAATAAATTGAGAATCTGGGTCAACTCTCTGGTATATATATAACCAGAGAGTCGTTAGCATGCGCTAATGGCTAATTGTTAGCGCGTGCTACCCAGTTAAAGATAGTCCAGAACCTACGGTTCTGGCCCGTTAGCGTGCGCTACCAGGAAATAGCATGCGCTAACGGCCCCTCGATAGCGCGCGCTACCTGAACACCAGGCCGAGTCTAGAAATATTCTGCCCAGTTCTGGACTGCCAGGTTAGCGGGCGCTACCGGACACCCAGCGTGCGCTAAGCCTAGCCTATAGCGTGCGTTAGAATATATTCTTAGCGTGCGCTAAGCTGCTCGTCCAGAGAGCACAGAACAGAAACAACTTACTGTCACTACTGGGCTCTAGTCGCTAGCGCGCGCTACTAAACGTCGTAGCGTGCACTACAAATCAACGATAGCGTGCGCCGCAAAACAACAGTAGCATGCGCTATCGAGTGCCGACATCAGCACAGACAACACTCAGGGATGGAAAATAGTGAATTCCATCTCGGATGAAAACAACGTGCATCCGACACCAAACAACGAACCAAGAGAGACACACGAACAACAAGATTGAGTCAGAACCAAAGCGCTAAAAAAAACACGATTCCGACTACCCGAGGGTACGAAAAACTACAACGCTAGTAGTCACCCCAAAACTTTGGGAAATTACAAAACGACCCAAAACATCATAAACACGCGATACATGATCGAAACAACAAACGAAAGCTCACAACATGCATAAAAACATGCGACGGGCCTGCTACAACCCCGAAACTGCAGTTCCGAACAACGGTTACGAGAATCGAACGAAATAGCGACGGAAAAGACATTAAACACGGAATTGAATAAAACAATTCCGAAACAAGCTCAGATGACGAAAAGTCAAGTATTAAATATTCTCGAAATATCAATATGGTTACAAGCGAGTTGCTAAATACGAAAAATACACCAAAAATGAAAATACCAGGAAAAGCAAAATGCGGATATTACATTCTACCCCTTTAAAAATAAGTTTCGTCCCGAAACTTAAGAAACAAACAACTCGGGGTACCTAGCACGCATGCTATCCTCGGTCTCCCAAGTTGCCTCCTTGACACCGTGCCTCGACCACTGCACCTTGACCAAAGAAATGGTCTTATGCCTCAGTCGCTTCTCTCGGTGCTCCAAAATCTTCAAGGGGCGCTCTTCGAAGGTATTATCCTCGGAGACATCAATCTCACCATAGTCGATGATGTGACTAGGATCCGGAACATATTTGTTCAGCTCGGAAACATGGAAAATGCTATGAACATGACTCAAGGCCGGAGGCAACGCCAAATGATATGCAAACTCGCCGACATTCTCGATAATCTCAAAGGGCCCAATAAATCTCAGACTCAACTTTCCCTTCTTCCCGAAGCGGAAAACTCCTCTCGTCGGTGACACCTTTAGAAAAATGTGGTCTCCCACCTCGAATTCCAAAGGTCGACGATGGGCATCAGCATAAGACTTCTGTCAACTCTGAGCAGTAAACATCCTCTCCCTAATCAATTCCACCTTGCGCCTTATCTCCATAGCGATATCCGGTTCAGTCCCGACCAAATCGGATGCCTCGTTCCAGCAAATCAGCGATCGACATCGTCGCCCATAAAGCGCCTCATACGGTGCCATTCGAATCGACGTGTGCCAACTATTGTTGTACGTGAATTCGATCAACGGCAAATGCTCCTCCCAATCGCTGCTCCAATCGAGAGCACAAGCACGCAACATATCCTTAAATGTCTGGATAGTGCATTCCGACTGCCCGTCTGACTGGGGATGAAAAGAAGTACTCAGACGCAACCGAGTACCCAATGCCTTATGTACTGCCTGCCAAAAATGCGATACAAAATGGCCATCATGATCCGAAACAATAGACTTCGGAGTACCGTGAAGCCTCACAATCTGCGCAATAAACACACGAGCCAACCTCTCCGGACCCCAAGTATCCTTGATACCCAGAAAATGTGTTGACTTGGTCAGGCGATCCACAATCACCCAAACCATATTCATACCAAACTTCGATCTCGGCAAGCTCGTGATGAAGTCCATCGAAATATATTCCCACTTCCATTCTGGAATGGGAAGCGACTGCAATAACCCGTCCGGTCACTGATGCTCGATTTTGACCTGCTGACAAGTCAAACATCTCGTTACAAACCGTGCGACCTCCTCCTTCATGTCGTTCCACCAAAAGTTTCTCCTTAGGTCCTTGTACATCTTACTCGAACCAGGATGAACTGAGTAAGGCGTAGCATGAGCCTTACGCAAAATACTATGCCTCAATTCCAAATCGTTTGGTACACAAAGCCGACTCTGGAACCTCAACACACCATCCTCGTGAATCACAAACCCAGAAGACTTTCCTTTAAGCACATTCTCTCGGATTTGAGTAATCATCGGATCCTCCAACTGCTTCAGTTTAATTTCATCGATCAGCAACGACGAAATCTCCAAAGCGCAAAGTTGCCCGACAGCTTCTGGCAACAAAATCTCAACACTCAACTCGATCAAATCTCGTTGAAGCTCGGATTGGGACGTAAGCATCTCAAGTGTCCGCAACGCAACCGATTTCCAACTGAAGGCATCTGCCACGACGTTCGCCTTGCCCGGATGATAAAGGATCTCGAGGTCATAATCCTTAATCAACTCCAACCACCTCCTCTGCCTTATATTCAACTCCCGCTGAGTAAATATGTACTTTAGACTTTTATGATCGGTAAAAATCTGACATGCAGAGCCGAAAAGATAGTGACGCCAAATATTGAGCGCAAAAACAACTGCCGCTAACTCCAAATCATGAGTAGGGTAGTTGATCTCATACGGCCT
This sequence comes from Orobanche coerulescens, assembly GCA_033398695.1. Classification (NCBI taxonomy): domain Eukaryota; kingdom Viridiplantae; phylum Streptophyta; class Magnoliopsida; order Lamiales; family Orobanchaceae; genus Orobanche; species Orobanche coerulescens. The sequence continues at coordinate 198,376,052 of CM065802.1, forward strand.
CAACTGCCTGGACGCATACGCAATAGTCTTGCCGTGCTGCATCAACACACACCTAAGACCCTAACCCGAAGCATCACTGTAGACGGCAAAACCCTCGTTGCCACACGGCAACGCTAAAATCAGGGCTGAAGTCAAACGCCTCTTTAGCTCCTCAAAACTCGACTGTCTCTCGTCATTCCAGACGAACTTCTCGGATTTCTGGAGAAACTGAGTAAGTGGTCGAGATAGTTTCGAGAACCCATCGACGAACCTACTATAGTAGCCAGCCAAACCCAAGAAACTACGAACCTCCTTCACATTCTTAGGCGGTGCCCAATCCAGCACTGCCTCAATTTTCTGTGGATCCACACGGACCCCCTTGGCTGAAATCACGTGACCCAGAAACATCACCTCCTTCAGCCAGAACTAAGATTTCGAGAACTTCACATAGAGTTGCTTGGTCCTCAAAATGTCCAACAATATTCGAAGATGATGCGCGTGCTCCTCTTCGCTCCTCGAATAAATAAGGATGTCGTCAATGAAGACGACGACACACTTATCCAAATACTCGATAAAAACCTTGTTCATCAACTGCATGAACACTGCTGGTGCGTTAGTCAACTCGAAAGGCATAACTACAAACTCATAATGTCCGTATCTCGTCCGAAAAGCTGTTTTCGGCACGTCGGACTCCTTCACCCGAAGCTGGTAGTACCCCGATCTCAAGTCGATCTTCGAGAATACCGCAGCTCCCTATAACTGATCGAATAAGTCGTCAGTTCTCGGCAGGGGATACTTGTTCTTGATGGTCAACTTGTTTAGCTCGTGATAGTCGATACACAAACGAAGTGAACCATCTTTCTTCCGCACAAACAGGACCGGTGCGCCCCAAGGCGAAGCGCTCGGTCGAATATACCCTGACTCAAGAAGCTCACTCAACTGCTTCTTCAACTCGGCCATCTCTGAAGGTGCCATGCGATACGACGCCTTCGAAATCGTAGCCTCACCCGGCTATAACTCGATAGAGAACTCGACCTCACGGTCCGGTAGCAACCCCGGCAACTCGTCAGGAAAGACATTCGAGAACTCACTAACGACGGGAATCAATGAAAACTCGACTCCACCACTTTCTGCTTCCAAGACGTAACACCAATAACCAGTACACCCCTTCCGCAGGAGTCTCATCGCTTTCAAGGCGTTAATTACAAACTTCTGGTTTCCCCTCTTTCGCCCCGCGAAAGAGTGCTCGGTGCCATCCTCGGCTAACATGGTGATGATCCTTGTGCAGTAGTTCATGATTGCACCATGTCGCTCAAGCCAATCATCCCCTAGAATCAAATCCTCACCCTCAATGCCCACAACAATAAGATTAGAGAGCCAAGCCCTCTCACAAATAAACACAGAATGGTCTCGGATCTCTCGATCGCCAACGATCCTATCACCGCTAGGAACTTTAACGATGAAAGGCTCACAAGGCGACAATCAATCAAGACTCAAACGGCGCACACACTTCAGAGATATGAATGAATGTGTAGCACCCGAATCGAAAAGCACACTAACAGGATGAGAATGGATGTGAACGGTACCTGTGGCCACAGTGGCTGCTGGATCATCGGCCTTCCTCATCTCGTAAACTCGCGGATGAGCGGAGCCAACACTGGAAGCTCCCCCTCTAGCGGGCTGGCCCCGACCCCTCCCTCGACTGGTACTCTGCGGGGGCTATGGATTAGATGACGCCTGGTTCACACTCGGCTCCCTAGGCACTGGGAAGGAAGCCTAGGCACCAAGAGTTCTCTCTCTCTCAGCACAGAAAGCAGCCTTGTGGCCCGGCTGGCCACACCGATTACACGTCAGCAAAGGACTCAGACAAGCTTGACTGATGTGGACTGGTCAGCCACAGTTAAAACACTTCACATCACGGGAAGAAGTATTGGAAGCCCCTCAGAAACCCCCAGAAGAACGAGCTGGACCACCACCAACAGGAGAATTAGCAGACTAAGATTTCTGCTGACCTCCACCCCTGTGGCCCGAAAAATTTCCGACGGACTTCTGCTTCTTGCTCTCACGGACTGCCTCACTGGCCGTCAAGGACATATCGTATGCAAGAGTCTACTCTGATAATCCTTCAAGGTGGTGCAGGTGAGCCCATACATGTAGTCACGAATCTTTAGTTTCATCCGTCTCGAAAAGTGGAAAATCTTGTCGCTCTCCTCTCTAACTTGGGTTTTCACGAAGCCTAACTCCCAGTTGTAATCAGCAATAGTCTGAGAAACAGGAATATCCCGAGGCTGAGCATCATAAAAATCATGGACTCGAGCTTGTTTAACTGGCCACGGGCAATATTCGGTCTCCATCAGGTCCTTGAACTCGACCCATGAAGCAACATGGTCCTTAGGCTCAACAGCCTCCCACCAGTCAGTAGCGTCCCCAGTGAGAAAGTATTGGGCAATAGGGACCTTGCGATCCTCGGGACAGTTGGTGGCAACAAAGACCTTGGATATCTCCTTGATCCACCCCTCCCAACCAATTGGGTCTGAAGCCCCAGAAAACTGAGGAGGATGCATCTTGATGACATCCTGAAGCCAACGGTCTGCTCCACCCCGAGTAGCATGGGCCGGAGTTGGGTTCTGGACCGCCTGAGCTATTGCATCCATTTGGTTCACCATTTGTTGCATCACAGCTGCAATACCAAGATCGGCGCCACCATCGGTTGCACTCTCCTGAGTAGCACTATGGCTCTGATGACTATAAGTACTACCAGCCCCAGAGTTGTGTGACGTGGCCGCCTCACTGGCTGCCCCACGTCCCCGACCGCATCCACGGCCACGGCCGTGACCCCTACCTCGGCCTCTCCCAGCATCCATACTGAAGACAAGAGGTAGCAATTGCAATTTGATGATAAGTACGAGAGGAAAAACAGTCACAAATCAACAATCGAAAGTACGATACAAGGAAACAAGGAATCGAGTAAGGAAAACTTACAAGCACTGGAAGTACCGAGATGATGGCAGCGGGGTGGCAATGTGCAAAACAAAACACAACTAGACACAATTAACCGACAAACCTAGGTATCCATAAACCTAGTTCCCTGATACCATTTTCTGTAACACCCCAAAGAAATCTCGGGAATGTAACAGCACCGTGGACCCCTACATGGGACCCTCAGGCTAGGTAATCAACTTCACTCATCGACTCACGGAGTCGACGAAAAAACACCACATCATAAGGACGCAAAACAATAATAATCCACCCAGTTTGACCGGCCAATCAAGCAATACAATAATCCAACAAAAACAAAACGGACAACTCAATACACTTTGCAAAATCAAAAGCCCTTAAGTACTCGAGTACGTCTATTAGTTCATAAGTTAAGAAAACAACCATCTCAGAATGGACAACAGAAATAAAGAAACTCGTTTGCACATGTCAATAACCCTGGCCTGCATCCTCGTACTATCCCAATGCCCGCTCGTCTGGCTGAACATAACCTAAAATTCATCAAACAAATTTCCCCAAAAAGGGTCCCCCAAAGGGGTTAGCAATTACGCTAGTACAAGTAGACCAAATGAACAACTTACATCTTACACATTTAGTTAATGCATGCAAACATGAAATCACAGTTCAAAAGTACTCATTTCCGTAAATGCCATAACCAAATCACATTTATAAAATGCACCACAATTAGCCATCGATCCACGCCTCTGTGGACCCCTACTGAGACCCCGTCGGATCTAACCCGTAGTGGTTAAAAGCAAAGCTCGTTGATCCACACCTCTGTGGACCCCTACCGAGACCCCATCGGATCTAACTCGTAGTGAGCATACACACACACCCATCACTCATGCAATGCTATCATGTTAAGAGTGTAAGTTCATTTAAGAATACTTGCCTCGATTAAACGACAATGAGAAACGGAAAAGATTATGACCACGGTTGCGAGAAACCGAACACCGAACCTAGACGATTCGTCAAACACGATTACAATAACTCGACAAATCAACGATAACGGAAAACACCCGGAAACCCACCTACGATTGATGTAATTTCATGCGAAAAAATCGACGAGGGTGGACAACAACCCCAAACCATCTTGATTTCAAGAATACACCGAAATTCACCAGAATTTGCGTAGGAAACACATGAATACTACTAAGATTAAACATACCCATCATGGATAAATCAACAATACGGAACGAATCGGATAAAAAACCAAAAACCCCCAAATTTCCCAAAAATAGGGTTCTAGGAGAGTACCTTGGATTTAGGATGAAGAACACAAGTAGATGTTGTTAATCTACACCAAGAACTCGAGGTAAAAGATATCTGAAGTGGTTGGAGGAAGAAATTGCCTAGAAATCGCCTAAAGAATCGCTTGTCTGCGGGGGAGGAGGAGAAATGAAATAAACTGAGAATCTGGGTCAACTCTCTGGTATATATAACCAGAGAGTCGTTAGCGTGTGCTAAAGGCTAATTGTTAGCGCGCGCTACCCAGTTAAAGATAGTCCAGAACCTACGGTTCTGGCCCATTAGCATGCGCTACCAGGAAATAGCGTGCGTTAACGGCCCCTCGATAGCGCGCGCTATCGGACCATAGCGTGCACTACCTGAACACCAGGCCGAGTCCAAAAACATTCTGCCCAGTTCTGAACTTCCAGGTTAGCGCGCGCTACCGAACACCCAGCGTGCGCTAAGCCTAGCCCATAGCATGCACTAGAATATATTATTAGCGTGCGCTAAGATGCTCGTCCAGAGTGGAGAGAACAGAAACAACTTACTGCCACTGCTGGGCTCGAGTCTCTAACGCGCGCTACTAAATGGTCGTAGTGTGTGATACAAAGCAACGATAGCGTGCGCCACACAACAATAGTAGCGTGCGCTATCGAGTGCCGACAGCAGCACAGACAGCACTCAGGGATGGAAAACAGTAAATTCCATCACGGATGAAAACAACGCGCATCCGACACCAAACAAAGAACCAAAAGAGACACACAAACAACAAGATTGAGTTAGAACCAAAGAGGTAAAAGAAATCACGATTCCGACTACCCGAGGGTACGTAAAACTACAATGTTAGTAGTCACCCCAAAACTTTGGGTAATTACAAAACGACCCAAAACATCTGAAACACACGATACATGATCGAAACAACAAACGAAAGATCGCAACATGCATAACAACATGAGACGGACCTACGGCAACCCCGAAACGGCGGTTCCGAACAACGGTTACGAGAATCAAACGAAATAGCAATGGAAAAGACATTAAACGTAGAATTCAATAAAACAAGTCCGAAACAAGCTCGAATGACAAAAAGTCCAGTATTAAATATTCTCGAAATATCAATACGGTTACAAGCGAGTCGCTAAAAATGAAAAATACACCAAAAATAAAAATACTGGGAAAAGAAAAATGCGGATATTACATAAGCGTGGCTATCTGGAAAAGAATTCCACTTTTACACTAGGAACTCTAGGATTTACGTTAAATCCGATGGGTCGTGGAAGCTCTTATCCCTTGCGGCCATTGGGGAAATGCTGTATATGAACAAAACCCCTAGAACAGATGTTAGATCCCTCTGGGTCATTTGCGCCTAGGACCGTAGATGGTGGCAATGTCTGTGTATTGACTCTTGATAGTTTGGACGAAGTCCTTGACTGCATCTTTTTGCGTTATGTCACGGACAAGTCTCAAGATCGGCTTCGTTTTGGGGGAGGCTTTTCCTCGGCCGAGGTAGTTGAGACGATGGAGAAGAACACCTCGTCATGTTTACAGGGTGAGTCTAATTCCTTCTCTTATTCTACAGGTATGGCTGGGGAGAGTACTTCTAACAGGCTCAAGACGGAGCCGAGGTAAAGACCAGATACACCTGGGAGGCTCCTCTCGGCTTAAGCATCCCGAAGGGGAGGACGAGATGCTTGAAGAGCTTTATACCACATACGAGGTGGATAGGAATGAGTATAGGCTCTACCATAGTTTGGCCACTCCTTTCATCGATGAGCATGAAGCTAAAATTTTCTATTATAATGACGCCTTCCTCCCGTTGTATTTCAAGCAATTCTACCTCGGTCTGAGGCTGCCCTTGGACCCTTTTGTTGTTACCCAAAATATTATCCGGAGATAGTATTGCTGGAATGATCGAGTAACAAACAAATGCGAGAACACTTCCGTGAGAAAATAGATAACACAAGATTTGCCGGGGTTGTTAATCCCGGGCTTGAATGCTCTCGCGAGATGTTATTAATAAATATATTGTCGAGTACAAATATTAATGTTAGAATCTATTACAAGGAGTGTAAAGACTTCTAGTTATCTAGGCTGTAGAGCGCGTAGATTGCCGGAAGAACCAGATGGGTAAATCTGTGAGTTCTTGCTTGGGATATATGATAAATGTGTATGACTATCACTATGAATGTATAAGTGGTTTCCAAAAGAGTCTTTGATTCTCTTTTTGTGTGTATTTTGCACTGAATTCACAGTAAATTCGCGTCCCCTTTGGCCACTGCAGTGAGCTCTCTATTTATAGGGGACAAGGTAGTTGGGACCCCTCAGGCGATCGCGGGCGACCGCCGTTTTCTATATTATAATAAGGTGGCCGATCGTCCCGTCACGTGAAATTTGTTCCCTTAAAGTCTGGGCGGCTTTGGTGGCGGTGTGCGAGCAATGGGAGGCGGCCACGCATCTGGTAGGCTGTCAGGAGGACCCACTTTGTACCTTTCGGCGGCCTTGTCGGTAGGTGTGGTAGGTGACAGGCTGGGGTCAAAGGTCCTATCTGTCGGCGCCCTTTGAAGATCCGCATGTGGGCCATCGTCCAAGATTTGGTCTTCGACGACTATGATGGATGTTGGATCCACACGTGGCACGAGACGATCGCCTCTGGTTCGCTCATTAAAGACGATCGCCAGATATCAAAGACGATCGCTGGGTACCAAAAGACGGTCGCCGTATCGTGCCGAACTCTAGGCGTTTGCCTAGAGTATGTCTTCTATGGTTGGCTTCTCTGATCGTGATGCCGATCGCCTATCGAGGCGTTTTAATCGCTGCACAACAATTGCCCCCCAGCTCGCCTCGATGTTGAAAACATGGGGTGAGGTGGCACTGTTGGCGATCGCCGATGTTTAGCCGATCAGCCGATCTGAATTCAAATCTGGACGATCTCCTTTTGCGCCGGGAGCAGCGGGAAATGAAGGCGGGCTCTCGAAACATCGCAAGGACACGCGTCGCGCTACTGTTGGGGGAGTCCGACGGTTTGTCAGACTTTGTCGCCTGACGTGCCCTCGAAAAGACGCGTCCGCGGGATTCGAGGGCAGCATTTAATGCGTCCCCACTATGACGGTTGCGATCCAGCCCTCGAAATTTCACCTATTTGTACTTAGACCCCCGCCTCCATCTATAAAAGGGCTAGGGCTTCTTCTCTTTCACTCTTTGCGCGTTCTTGCATCCATAGCCGAAACTCTGCAAAAATTTCTAGAGCTTCTTATGCCGGTCTTCTTCTTTTCTCTAGGTAAGAAAAATCAATCTTCTATCTCCCCTTCTTTTTTATAATATGTCGGGAGGATCCAAGACCTTCGAGGCCGGAAGTTCTTACGCGCGGCTTCGCTTTGGCCAGGAGGAGATTCCCGTTGGAGTCGACATGGAAATGGCCGTTGAGGCCATTCGTGCGGGGATTGCACCAGCAGAACTCGAAGAGCTTTTCAACGAGGCCGCAGTGGCGAAGACGGCGGCGACGGCGGAGCAGGGGGGCTCTCCGGCGGATCAGGACCAACTGGAGCGGCTAACTTGGGAACGGCAGAGTGTTTTTGGCCCCGCCTATATTTCTTTTGCCAAGATTATGGAGGGGATCGCCGGATCCTGTCCGGAATTTGACTTCAAAGCCTACTCCGCCGCTCATCCTTATGAACATGTGAAGCGGATGGTTTTTCGGGCCGCCGACCCATCTCCGTGGACTCTCGGAAAGATCCGGAGTTCGGCGACCAAGAAAGACCTGAGCCGCTGGAGGGCAAAATATCACATCCCCTCTTACGTTTCTCTGCACGTGCCCTCGGAGAATGAACATGCCGATCAACCGCCCGGGGATATGGTTGCCGTTAGTGAGATGATTATGGAGGCCGGCCTGCGATTCCCTCTGCCATTTGCCGTCTCCTACTTGTTGATCGCCTGGAATTTGGCACCGCTCCAGCGCGAGCAGCAGCTCTGGTCATCGAGCGTTGACCTTTGTTTGGCGGTCACGGTTGTTCCGCCACCTTGCTGGCTGGAGATGAATTATCTGTTTAAAGCGCGCGCGAGAAAGGGTCGATCGGCGGCAATCATATCCAAGGCCGAATGGGGAGAGTGGTCCTTGGTGTGCCGAACAAGACCGCGGCGACACAGCAAAATGGTCTTTGGAGTCGGCGAGCGTGGCGATCGGCATCGAGTGACTGACCGGAGGAGGAGTTGGAGATTCCTACCAATTTTCGGGAGAGGAATCCGAGTAAGGATTTTAACTCTCCCCTTGATTGAGCTTGTCTTGGTGATCTAATTTTGTTTTCTTTTTGCAGGACCTCTCGTTCCGTGATCGGCGATCTCCCTTCGATTTCTTGATCGTTTGGGAGCGGATTCGTGCCTTAGGATTCCTTCATTGGCGTTCGCTCGCTTGGTAACGAAATTCATCGGTTGGGGGCTCGATTGTTTCGCTTCCTCGTCACTTGAAAGTTCAGTATGAGCTTAAGTGGTGCTTCCTTGCTTGACGATCGTCTCTAGGAGGTCGTAGCGTTTAAGTTCTTTGTCTAACTTGTTTGTACCTCTTTTGTGAGAGGTTCATTTTCCCGACTTGCCGAGCCACCACGAGAGATTGCCATGTCGAATCCGGGACTCATCGGTCGCCTCCACTTGGGTAAGAAGGCGAGTCGCGTTCTGCGGCGGCGTTTCGCCTGCTCGGTGATGAGGCTGCTTGAGGTGCAGTCGCGAGCCGATAGTTCGGGGAGAGGAACAACTTGGCGCCACAAGAGGCGGAGGCGGAGGAGTCCTGCCGATTGCAGGCGGATGTGTCCATTCTTGAGCCTCCGGTTGCTGCGGCTCCTATTTACGCCATCCCGATGACGGAGCGATCGAGGCCCTAGGCCCTCGGCGCCGGCTCCGGTCATCGGGCGGCCCTACAAAGAAGGTGGCGATCGGCGAGGCGGAAACCTCTCGGGCAAGCCTTATTTTGCTCGCGATCCGAGTGGTCAGCGAGTAAGAAAGGATCAAAATTTTACGAGTTAGGCATTACGAGCAAGGTATAGGCTAACTCCTTGGTTTCTTTGGTTTGTGCTGCAGGGTTCGTCTTGCCGACCCGGACATCGCTCCTATGGTGCTGGACTTTTTGTCGAGTAAGGCCCCGCAAACATCTCTCGACGTCCCTACTTACGTCCAGCAGGCTATCACCTCTCTGCCCAAGGCCTGGACGACCGATCTTGATGCGATCGCTCGTCGGCGGTCTGGAGATGCCATGCAGGCGACCATTGCCCTGGCTCTCCAGACGGCGACGATGGCCGTCCAAGATGCTAGGGATTTTGAGGGGCGACCCTCCACTGCTCGTCTCCATAGCGACCTCGAGGCCGCCCGGAATAAAAACATTGAATTTGCCAACCGGATCCAGTCTATGGAGAAGGAGTATGCGGAGACGGCCAAAAGGGCTAAACAGGACGTTAATCGATTGAAGCAGGAGCTGAGCCGATCTAAGGAGGCTACCGACCGGTCCCTTGATCAGGAGAAGGAAACCCGCCAGAAATATGCGGCTTCGCAGGAGGAGGCGGCCGGGCTGAAGGCGACGGTGGATCGGCTCAGCGGTGAGATGGAGGCGGCGAAAAAGGAGCTGGAGATGGCCAAGGGAGAGAATGCCGCCAAGGTGGTCGAGCTGGCGGAGGCTGAGAAGACGACTGTGGAGTTGAAGGGGCAACTAAAGGCGATCGAGACCGATCCCTATCTCAATGTGGCGCTCGTCGGAGAGTTCGCCTATTACAGCCTCTGCGCCGTCTTTGTCGAGCCGCCAAGAAGGTAGGGATCGAGATCGGTCCCTTGATGGAGAGCTTCAAAGACTATGCGCTCGAGCACCCTCTGCACCTGGAGTTCTCTTTGCCGATCCTTGACCTTGTCGACTTTAGGATCGACTTGTGTTGGTATACTGGCAAACTCATTCATCCTGAGGCCGATGGGGGGGCCCAAGCCGATCCGAAACCTGATGGCGATGACCAACCGGCGGGGCCTTGAGAGATATTTTTGTTTTCCTTGTATCTTGTAATTTTTGCTCTCTCTTTGTATTGCCTCCGGACTTCATGTTGCACGAACTCCTTTTGATAATGAATGAAATATTCCTTGTTCGCACTGTGTCTTTTTATGTACGATCGCCTTTGAATGTTTGTATGCGAATTTTTACAAGTATGTGTATGATTGTATCCGATGTCTTGTTTACCCGACCGATTGTCTGAGTGTTGAATGTTTTGATATGTTTTGAATCGAAATTCTTACTTGTAACTTTTGCAGAACGATTCCAATCGTCCTGCGTGTGTTTGAGCAAAGCCGATCGGGCGTGGTTCCTTTCTGTCCGATCGCATTTGGGATTAGCTCGACCCATCTCTGCCCCCTTGTTTTTGTTTGCTTTTTGCAAGTAAGGGAACAAAAATTAGTTTGTCTGGCGAGCTATCTTCGGTTTTACCGATTCTGAAGAATCGTGCACGGTCGGGGAGTTCGATGGACCGACCTCCCTAATCGTGTCTTTGTGTGCGAGGGACACTGTATATCCTGCGACTCACTTTTTAGTGAGGGTCCTCCGTTAGGTTGCGCCTGCCTTGTGTTAAAACGAAAGGCGGGCGATCTTGGTCTGGAGGAGTCCTTGCACAGGGCGTCGTCGGCTTATTCGACTCCACGTCTGCGGCTTGTTAGCTCTGCTTCCACCTTGGCCCGCCATGAAGATGGCGACCCTCGACGGTGTACGTTGAGACGGGGGCAGTGGCACGTCGTATTGTCCGGGTTCATCATGTTAGATGATGTACCTGGAGGACATGCGAACGTGTATACTGATTATTTTGGAGGGTCCTTCGGCTACGCCGGCCTCGTATTTAAACGAAGGGCGGGCGATCTCATCCCAAAGGAACCTTGCATGGGCGAAGCTGTCGGTTCCATCGACCTCCAGGACCATGGCTACATTGATTCTACCTCGGATCGTCATGATCAACGATCGTCGACGGTATGCGATATGCCTGGTGGGGCGATCGCCAGAATAGATGGGATAGGAAAAAATCTCATTATATTCCTTGTACATTGGGCAGTTGAAATTGAGTACAAAATTTTTACTGGTAGTATTTTTTCAGATGTACGGCGTTCCAGGGGTATTGATCTCGGGTACCGTCAGGATGTTCAAGTTCGTAGGATCCCTTAGTTAGCCATTTAGATATCCTGAAAGGTCCTTCCCAGTTCGGACCAAAAATGCCTGTGTGGGTTTGGATCTTCTTGAGGACGAGATCGCCCACTTGAAACCTTCTTTCTTTGACCTTTGAATTGAAGAACTTCTCGGCTCTCCTTTTGTGGATTGTGTTCTTCATTTAAAGTCGACCATCGTTCTTCGAGCATGTCTAGGTCGATTCGTCGGGCCACATCGTTGTCGGTCGTCATCTCCTGTTCGGTTCGATGGCTGAGGACGGCGATCTCCGAAGGAATCACCGCTTCTGTTCCGAAGGCGAGGGCGAATGGGGTTTCGCCGGTTGAATTACGGGTCGTCGTTCGATAAGACCACAAAATGTCTGGAAGCTCGCTCGCCCATCGCCCTTGCCTGTACTCGAGTCGCGCTTTAATTGTGTGTTTGAGGATCTTGTTCATAGCCTCTACCTGTCCGTTCGTCTGAGGATGATAGGGTGCTGAAAACAATCTTTTGATTCCCCATTTATCACAGAATTGCATGACTTCTAAGCCGTCGAACTGCTTTCCGTTGTCGGAGATAATGGCCTGGGGCAGACCGAATCGGCATACGATATTTCTCCAGATAAACTTGATCACTTGCTCTTGGCCGATCTTGTTGAGCGGTTCGGCCTCAGCCCATTTGGTGAAATAGTCGACCCATACGATAGCGAACTTACAGCCCCCTGGAGCCGTCGGCAAGGGACCTATAAGGTCGATGCCCCATTGCGCATATGGCCAAGGGCTATACATGGAGGTGAGCTGTTCGGGGGATAGTTTAATGTTGGGGCCCATTATCTGACACCTATGACACGATCTGGCATAGGCGATCGCATCCTTCTGAAGTGATGGCCAGAAAAAACCTTGCCTAGTTGTCTTATGGATGAGAGCTCGCCCGCCCGCATGGTTTCCGCAAATCCCGTCATGGATCTCGGCTAAAACGAGCCGACCTTCCTCCGGTGTAATACACTTGAGGAGGGGAAGGCTGAAGGCTCGCTTGTAAAGCCGGTCGTCCAATAGGGTATATCTGGTCGCGCGGAGTTGGAGTTGGCGAGCTTTAACACGGTCGTCAGGGACCGTTCCGTCCTTTAAGTATTTGATGAATGGAGTCATCCAGTTCTCCTTGGCGACGACAACAGTGGTAACCAGGCTTCTGTCGACCTCCGGCCTTGCTGACTTTGTGATTTGGATATTGGAGAAATCGGCTGCCCCATCCGATGACGCTAGTTTGGAAAGGGCATCGGCCTGGGAGTTGTGCTCTCTCGGGATTTGTTCGATTAGTACTTCTTCAAATTTTGTGCACATTTCGGGACCGAATTTCCTACGTTTTTGGTGAACAGGCTTCATTGCCGGGTCGATCTTTAGATAGTGGCAAGCGTGCTCAGGACTTATGCCGACCATATCTTGATGCGACCACGCAAATACTCCGATGTTTTTACGTAGCAAATTGATCAGATCCCCTTTTAGTTCGCGGTCGATGCTCGCGCCGATCTGTACTTCCCGTTATGGATGAGCCGGATCTATCGTTATACTCTCCAACTCTTCAACGGGGACGGTCGCCTCTCGTTTGGAACGATTTCGGGACTCGATTCTCGGATCGATGTCGAGACTTGGCTCAAAACCGATCCTTGGCTCGATGTCTTCCGTTAACCGAACCGAGATGGCGTCCCCTGAGTCGGGTTGGTATGATGTGCTCGGCTCGTCGATCTCCATGGGTTGATCGTCGATCGTTTCAATGTTACATATAGCATGGGACGTATTGAAAGCAGTAACGACATAGGAGTAATTCAAACATCTTTTTGCCATTAGGTGATCTCCTTTTACGATGCAAGCCGTCCCATCGGCGGTGGGAATTTGATACGGTAAAGAAAAGGCAGAGCGGCCGCCTCAAAGGTTTCTAAAAAGGGGCGACCTAGGAACCCATTATAGATACTGGGCCTATCTATGATTACAAAACTTAGGTTCCTAGTAATCCTAACCTTGGGATCATAAAATCATATTAGCTCGACGGAGATCTTGATCCTCCCGTAGGCTTTGACTGTGTTGTCGCCGAACCCTTGGAGCACGGTGTCGAACGGCTTGATGAATTTGATTAAGTTGCCGAGTTAGTCTAGGGCGGATTTGAATATGATGTTGCAGAAACTCCCATTGTCGACCAGCACGCGATCGACCGTCTTCCCAAGGATGCAGGCGGAGATCACCAGTGCATCCTCTTTGGAGCACTGCACTCCCTCCCTGTCCTTGTTGGAGAAGGTGATGAGTGCGTCTTTAGAAATGGTCGGCTCCGGAGGAACCACGGTATGGACCCCGGCGAACGCCCTCAGCTCGGCCTTTCGCTTCCTGTTTGACATGGTGGAAACCGGGAAAGACCCCGAGGTTTCCATCTCTGCTTGAAGCATGTTGATCCGACCGCCGGGTTGATCGGAGGATCGACTCATCAGTACTCGGCTCATGCTCGATTAAGCGGCCGTATTGGGAAGAGTTCTTTCGTTTGGTCGGCGCTCGCGCCCTCCAGCTCTCTCCGTCCTAGGTTCTGGCTTGGTGATCAAATTGTCCAGTTTGCCTTCCTCAAACAGTCGCGGACACTGTTTGAGGAGGTCTGACATTAGGTAGTGTTGTGGCCGGGACTCTTATGGTAGGCACAGAATTTGCTACGGTCTAGATGACCGTGGTCCTTTATCGGCTTTGGTTTGAAAAGCCACTCGCGACCCTTTATTGCGTTGAAGATATGGGCCGGAGATAAGTTGAGGTTGTGGAGAAGGTGGACCTCTACATCCTCGAAGGCTTTGAACTCGCCAGGCGGCTTGGCGACCGCCTTTTTGGGCTTGGCGACCGCCTTCTTCTGGACATGGGATGGCGCCTTTCCTTCTTCGGACGGTCCCTCGCCTAAGCGGAGGGAGAGCATCCTCTGTCTGGCCAGAAAATCGGCGGCTCTGCCACGGAAGACTGAGTAGGTTGGGGGGATATCCTTTGTGAGGTGCCTGAACATGGGCGAGCGTCCTTGGAATCTGCTCAGGAATGAGTGGAGAGCGAGCTCGTCGCTGATGGGCTCGCCGATGAGGACTATATCGTCTACCCGGTCGATGTAATCTTCATCTGACTCGTCCTTCCCCTGCCTGATTTTCATCATGCGGTGGGGACCTTCTGGCCGAACAACTTTGGCGGCGAAGTACGTCGTGAAGTCGTTCGCCAGCTTTTCAAAGCAATTGATTGAGCAGGGTGGTAGTGAGATGTACCACCTGTGGGCGAGGTCGCCTAGGGTTAATGGGAACATCCGACACTTGGTCGCATCTGATGCTCCGCATCCGGTCATGTAGATCCGGAACTTGCTCAAATGGGTTTCCGGATCCGATCTCCCCTCATATAGAGGTGTTTGTGGGGGATTGATCGTTGGTTGGACTGGGGCGAGCTCGATCTGAGCCGTGAGTGGTTCGCTTGGCCCAACGATCGATCTCCTGGCGCCTGCCCCATTTTCCAGGAGCGCCTTCATCTCGTCGAGCTGGCGTTGCATGGCGGCCATCGCCATCGCTGGCTTTCGCCGATTGACTCTCGAGCGCGAACCAAGGCAATCGTGTGCGATCCCCTAGCCCGTGGTGAATGACGAGGTCCTGCCCGGTGGGTTCCTTCCTTGGGCGGCAGGGGGCTGTTGGCCGACTTGTCTTAGGAGTCGTATATGCCGAACTCTGGTAAAGGATTGATTCCGATGTCTCCATTTGGGGCACGAGTGCCGGGTCGCCATGAGGATCGCTCCTGGCGGATGAAGACGGAATCGTCCCACCTCACGAGAGCCTTCTCCTGCGGCTCGGGGCTTCTGTCGATTTCTCAACATAAGTCCCCTTAAGCTTGCACTGCCGGCGGATGGCCGATGGAGTGATGATGGGCGAGTCGTAGGCCTTAGTCGCTCCCGAGGATGGCTATAGCCTCCTCAATCATTCCATGATGCAGGAACTGATCGAGTGAGAGGCTTGAACCGTCCCTCGGGGCGGGAGTGAGAGCTAGCGTCGCCACGGTCGCCTTTCGCCGTGGTGGGATTGATCGGGCGGGCGAGATTTCCGGCGGATCTTAGGGTGGCTCTCTTGGAGGTCGTTGCAGACGTCATTTTTCTGAAGGCTTTTCTATTGAAGAACAGTGAGTGTTTCTTCAAGTATATGTCCAGAGAACAGTGAGTGTTCTTCGGGACGGTAGGAATAAAAATGAAGGTTTAGATGCCCTCCTTCTAGAGCCAATTGTTCTTACCCAAAATATTATCCGGAGATAGTATTGCTGGAATGATCGAGTAACAAACAAATGCGAGAACACTTCCGTGAGAAAATAGATAACACAAGATTTGCCGGGGTTGTTAATCCCAGGCTTGAATGCTCTCGCGAGATGTTATTAATAAATATCTTATCAGTACAAATATTAATGTTAGAATCTATTACAAGGAGTGTAAAGACTTCTAGTTATCTAGGCTGTAGAGCGCGTAGATTGCCGGAAGAACCAGATGGGTAAATCTGTGAGTTCTTGCTTGGGATATATGATAAATGTGTATGAATATCACTATGAATGAATAAGTGGTTGCGAAAAGAGTCTTTGATTCTCTTTTTGTGTGTATTTTGCACTGAAATCACAGTAAATTCGCGTCCCCTTTGGCCACTGAAGTGAGCTCTCTATTTATAGGGGACAAGGTAGTTGGGACCCCTCAGGCGATCGCGGGCGACCGCCGTTTTCTATATTATAATAAGGTGGCCGATCGTCCCGTCACGTGAAATTTGTTCCCTTAAAGTGCAGGGCGCTCTTGGTGGCGGTGTGCGAGCGATGGGAGGCCGGCACGCGTCTGGGTAGGCTGTCAGGAGGACCCACTTTGTACCTTTCGGCGGCCTTGTCGGTAGGTGTGGTAGGTGACAGGCTGGGGTCAAAGGTCCTATCTGTCGGCGCCCTTTGAAGATCCGCACGTGGGCCATCGTCCAAGATTCGGTCTTCGACGACTATGACGGATGTTGGATCCACACGTGGCACGAGACGATCGCCTCTGGTTCGCTCATTAAAGACGATCGCCAGATATCAAAGACGATCGCTGGGTACCAAAAGACGGTCGCCGTATCGTGCCGAACTCTGGGCGTTTGCCCAGAGTATGTCTTCTATGGTTGGCTTCTCTGATCGTGATGCCGATCGCCTATCGAGGCGTTTTAATCGCCGCACAACACCTTTCATTAATCAATTTTTGGAGGATTGGGAAATTGTCCCAGCCCATTTCGGTGCCAAAGCGGTCACGTATCTTACCGCCTTCATTATCTTGTGTCGTGGTCTTGGCTTCGAGCTGTGCATGTTTGCCTTCTATCACTTCTTCATTTCATATTACAACTCCAAAACCAGAACCATTACCATTAAGTCCGACCCCAACAAACCCAAGCTCATGGCCCCCATTTCAAACACCGTCAATAAGGTCACGGGTTGGAACAGGCACGTGATCAAGGTTTAGAGCCGGCATAGATGGAATTTATAGCACCTGTTAATTCGCCGCATCGCCCTTCGTGTGTTCACGAGTCGGACTGGAGCACGGACTTGGTTGTGAAGCTCGAGTAGTTTTCCTTTGTTGCCATTCTTAACTGGTCCGAGCTCGAGACTGACTTTCGCTACCATGCTCAGGCCGGCCTAATGAGGGGGGCCCATAGCTGGGGTTAGACCTTTAGTCGAGGTCCCAAGAGGGGCTCGGTTTCCTGATTGGGTTGTCCACCCCAATTTCGTCTTCCACGAGGATTGTGCGACCTACCGTGCGGAGGACGATAAATGTATAAAAGCTGTGGACATCGTAGGATGTAATTCTCTTATCTTTCATTGCCGTTTTTCCCGCCATCTCGTTTTGGTGTTAACATTGTTTTTGCGCAGATCTCTCGATGAAGGACATCCAGAAGGTGGATGAGGAGCATATCGACCCTGTGATGACAGCTCGAAAAAAGAAGAGGTTGTCCCGGTTGAGGGGAGTCGAAAGTAGGCATGCCGATATGGCGGCTCGGCAAAAAGAGCTGCAAGATAAGGGGGAATCGTCGCTTCCCAAGGAGCCACCCATTATCCAAACCGGAGCTTCGTCCGAACCTGAAGCGGAAGTTGAGAGGGCGCCTACCGAGGAAGTTAGCCCTACTCGGACTCGTGCCCGTAGTCAAGGTCGGGGGCACTCTCAAGGACCGGGCCGAGATCGTGGGCCAGACTTCGAGGCAGAGAGTTGTCAGAGATGGAAACGGTCGAGGGAAGATGGAGGCCGAGCTCGATATGAACTTTCTCAGAAGAGAACCATTCGCTCGCCACCTGGTTCCTCCTCGGATTTCATTCTTTCTGATGTCGAGATCAAAAATCTGGTCGACTCTTTCGTTGCTGTGCCCATTATGTCTGGGTTTGATTCGACCGTTCGCTCCGAGGCCACCCTGAAGCCTGGGGGACCGGTTATTAAGCGCGCCATGAATACGTCTTATATTGAGCGGCTTGTTGCTGACAAGCCGAGTTCGCTCCAACTCTTCAACAGAAAGGGTTTAATTCTTAGTGAGGTACCCTTTATTCCGTGCCGGTTTCCCATACTTCGCGATATTTTTACTGTAATTTGCTTGAACTGAGTTTGTTTTCTTTTTATAGCTCGTCTCCATAGCTCAACACGAGTATGCCGTATTCAAGCAGGTGGTGGATCTGATGCACAAGAATGAGGCGGCATCCAAGTCGGCTCATGAATCCACCATTAAGCTCACTGAGAAGGTTGAAGCCCTGGAGAAGGAGAAGGCTTCTCGTAACGCCGTGCTGAACGAGGCCGAGCTGAAGGTCGAACAGGCCGAGGCAGCCAGGAAGTCCGCGCTTGAGGATTTGGGGAAGTTAAAGGAGGCACTGCTTCAATCCGAGATGGCCCTAAATATTGCTGAGGTCGAGGCCGAGACACTAAGGAAGAGGGTCGAGGTCCTGGCACTAGAGAAGAATGCCGCGGATGAAAGGTTAGCCTTTCTTGAGGAGAGCATATCCGGGAAAGAGGAGGCTGCCATCGAAGGATATATGAAGAGCAAACAGTATCGAGATGACTTGGCTGGTGAAGCGGGCTCCATCTACGTTTATGCTTGGTCTAATTTATCTCGGCTTCTCTACATTGACCTAGACGTCGAGGTGTCCCTGGAGAAGCTCGCTCGGCTCTTCGTCTAAGATCCCTACAGTGCCGAAGCTAGGGCTGCTCACTCCGTAATCCCTTATTCTGATAATGCTCTAAAAAACATAAGGGCTAGGGATTCTCAGGAGGGGAAGCCGACATGGGATCCCCCAACTCCTCAAGAGAATAACTTTGACGACTTGATAGCACTGGCCGTGGAGGAGGATGGCGCCGGACTGGGATAGTCATATTTTTGTTTGTCTTGTATGAGAGTCGTAAATCCGATTTAGATAGAACAATGTAGTCTTTATCAGAACATTTATGATACCTGAACCCGGTCATTTTTTCGGCCTTCATATTTCCATACATTCTTCTATTTTGGACCAATTTTCAACCCGGTGTGGGTGTTCTTGCCGTATCTGTTTTTGTACATCTATTTATGCGATCTGTGTTTAAGTTTCTTATCTCGCCAATCGATAATGTACTTGTTCGCAATTAACCAATTGTGAACTGGTTTAACGTCAGGCCGAGCAGCTGATGTCGGCCTTTCTGAATGTATCTCAAGGGGAGGTCCTGCTTTACATCGAAGTAAAGCCGAGATATATATCTTGGTTCGTTTATGTTCACTTTAGCCAGTACAAGCCAAGTGCGGACGATCCAGGGATTGTCTGTCCGTGATCGACGTGTCGTTTGTCTAATTATTTAGAATTGGATTCGACTTGTTCGAGTTAGATGCCTTAACTTGGCATGCTGGGTGTCTTGTTATTAAATTTGAGCAGTCTAGTTGTCAAAACTAGGCTCAGATCGAGTTAGATGTCTTAATCGTAACTCGGCATGTTGAGTATTGTGTACTCATTTTTAGGTTTGAGCAGTCTAGTTGTCAGAACTATGCTCAGATCGTCTTGAGTCATATGTCTTAATCTTAACTCGGCATGTTGAGTGTTATGTACTGGTTTTTAGATTTGAGCAGCCTAGTTGTCAGAACTAGGCTCAGATCGTCTTGAGTCAGATGTCTTAATCTTAACTCAGCATGTTGAGTGTTATGTACTCGTTTTTAGATTTGAGCAGTCTAGTTGTCAGAACTAGGCTCAGATCGTCTTGAGTTAGATGTCTTAATCTTAACTCGGCGTGTTTGAGTGTCATGTACTCATTTTTTAAATTTGAGCGAACTAGTCATCATAACTAGGCTCTGATTATCCGAGTTAGATGTCTTAATATTAACTTGGCATATTGGTGACCAAGCATGTTATGTATGCTTTAACCTTTATAGGAACCAGACTTTCATCTGATTTTGCAAGAGTTGCCTTGCTTTAAACGTTTAAGTCAGGCGTTAGTGCTCCAGACTTGTTTTAATGTTCAGACATTGTTAGGTAATATCTAAGCATGTACAAATTAAGTACTCGACAGAGTGATGAGATGGGTTTCCATAGATAAAAGGCCTTTACATCAAAAGTAATCAGACAGCTCGTCTTAACTCCTATCTGTAATATTTTCTCAAGGTCTCGTAACATGCTGCAAGTTCCAGGGTGTCTCAACCATTGCCCGGAGGATCTCCTTAGGGGCTCGGCCCTGTAACTTTGGTGGATTTGGTGATGGTGATGTTCTTTTTCGGGGTGTCGATTTCCATCTTATGTTTCGTTTTTCTAGATCTCATGACATGTTCCAAGAAGTTTTTGGGAGTCCCCAAGACACATCCTATTCCCGCTGGTGTGGGAAACTTCACCCTTTGGTGAGGTAAGGAGGCGACCATGCCGAGTTTGCCTTGACTATGAGAGCCCAGAATGGCATGATAATCTGATATTAAGTCCACAACAATGAACGTTGTAGTGGCTTAGGTTCGGAAGGGATAGTCTCCAACCTCGAGTATTAGGTCCACAGTCCCTTTCACTTCTTCTTTATGGTTTGTGAATCCTTCTAATCTTCCATTGTAATGAGACAGGATGCTGTCAGGTAGCCCCATCTCTTTGAATGTTCTGTAGTATAAGATATCTTTCCCAGCCCCTGAGTCGATTAGGAGCCTCTCTGAATTGCAGTTATCTATTCTCCCTTTGATAACGAGGGGTTGTTCCCTTGTGACTCTGTTTCCTGCCAACTCATTTGGAGAAAAGCTTATTGTCTCCTAGCCCCTATGGACCCATGGGGGGATGTGATACACCTTACTGAGCTCGTGGATCTGCTCCTTCAATTTGGTATTTGAGGGGATTTCTTCTCTGATGACATGCATTTTGGCCCTGGGCGGCCTGTCTCCTTCCTCCTCTTGCCTATCCTCCCTTAACCTCTTACCATCTTTTTTCATGACGTACCGATCTATCTTCCCTTCGTCGATCCATTTTTTCACCATTTTTTTCAAGGAGTAACAATTCTCCATTTTGTGTCCATTATCCTTATGGTAGGCGCAGTATTTGTTGGCGTCTTTAGGGTATTTCAGATTGTCTCTAATGGGCTTGGTGGAGGCAGATCCACCAAGTCGAGTATCTCTGAGATCGGCTTTATGAGGGGGTGAATACCTCGGCTTTCTCTGTTCCTCTGGTTCTGTTTTTACCTTTAAATCATGTGCCGTTGGAGCCTCGAAAATGGGCATTGTCAGTCGGCTTGCTTTCTGCGTCCCTATATCGGTCCCGATCTCCTTTCTCTGACCTCTGCTTCTTCTTTTCTTCAGCAAGGCCCGTGGTGTAGGCCATGTGGTATAGGTCTGCCTTTTCGCTGGCTCTCTTATGAATAGTTCATGGGTAAGGGCTTCATATCTCTGCTCGTTAGTGAAGCACACGATGATTTCCCTATACGTGAGGCGCTCTTCTATAGCGTCGGCCAAGGTCCTGAATTTGTTGTAGAAATCCATGGTTGACTCGTTCTTCCCTTGGACGGTGTTTGCTAAGTCAGACAATCATTTCTTTCTTGCTCCTGTCGTGGCGAAGTATTCCAAGAATTGTCTTTTCAATTTTGAGAATGAGTTGATGCTCCTCTTCTCTAGATCCATGAACCAGGACCTGGCCGCTCCAGCCAAGGTTCTGGCGAAAGCTTTACAAAGAATGTCGTCTTGGTTAGAGACCAGGGCCATCATTCCCTCAAAGGATTGAAGATGGTCCCTGGCGTTAGAAGTGCCCGAGTATTTGTCCATATTGGGGAGCTTAAGATGAGGATTCAGAGGCGAATCGACAATCTACCGAGCAAATGGGCGCATAGCATCATACTCGTTTCTCAGTGTACTATGTCCCTGCTTGTTTTCCATGTTATCCATTCTCTCCTTCAATTCCTATAAGATGCGAGCTTCCAGCCCTAAGCTACTGCAGTAGCTCCTTTGCTTTTCCGGGCCTCTACCTCGACTTTGCCTTCCTCAGCCGTCTTGTTTCGTCCCTACAACTCGACTCCCCACCAGACCCGACGGGGGCCGGATAGGGGAATTGTGATGGGGAGATGTCCGCCTAGGGGTTCTTCTCAGGTCGTCCTTAGACCGCCTCTCTCCCACTATTCTGACTTCGGGAGACTCGACCTCTTGCTCTCTTCGCCTATTTAATTGGTCCCTCAGATCTTCTCCTCGTCGGTCTCTTCTGTCCCATTGTCCTTTAAACTGGCTGGTACGATTTTGAGTTGGTTTCACCGGAGGGGGTCCGTCACGTCGATTACCCACCGGTGGGGACCTATTACTATCTTTATGGATTCCTCCCGTTATCCTAGTTTTGGAGGGTTGAAGGTGATGTGCCATGGAATTATCTGGGTCATATTCCAGAAGGGCCTTTTGAGTTTTGGCCAACTGTTGGAGAGTTATTAAATTCTGATGGAGTAAAGTCTTTCTGTCTATTGGAGGCAGCCGTGGGGGGGCATCATCATTATTATAGGGCTGGGTCATTGAGGTTTCCGCTCGTCTCTTACAGCCATATATACTCTCGTGGTCGCTGGGGAAGGAAGTCCCCGATTGCGCAGGGTCATGCCTCACCGTGGTAAGGTGGCGGCGGAAGTTCCGTAGTATTATTGGCAATATTAACCATGTTTTTAGCGGCAGAGACCGTGCTTTGTCGATTCGTCTGTTGAGGCGGGTTCTGGTCACCAGAGGTGACGCTGGTCTCTTGCCCGTCTTGGGGAGTTTCAACCATGATGCGTGGTTGCCCGAATGAAGTTCCTCGACTTTCCCAGCAATGGAACCAAACTAATGCAGCCAAAGCATATCGGACCAGCCCTTATCCAAGCGGTTCGGATAATTCTGGTGTATGAACTTCCTGACCGGATCTGCACATAAGAAAACATGTGAACTGGGCCGGGGCTTCACCGACGAAGGCCCTCCGGCGTGAGAGTAAGTATATTGAATATGTGGTGGAAACAAAATTAATTGACTGTATTGAGAGTCTAGAGAATTCTGTCTGTACCAGTTTAGGTGGACACCTATTTATAAGCATGAATATTGCAACGCTAACTTGCAGAGAAAGTCATTGAGTCCGTATTGATACTGGACTTCTTATATATATGGGAAGTAGAATCCTGATAAAGATTGTTGATGTAGTTTCCTTGTGGGGAAGAGTCCTTGTTAGGTAAGGACATCTTTATTTGTCTCTGTCTTGGATTTCGACAGATTTCGTGTGCTTGAAGGATAGGACTTTCATCTACTGACAAGGAGTGTAGATTGGCTGATCTCGGCTTATTCTATCACCAAGCCGAGTCGGCGCAACAATTCGGTTGCCTGAACCAAGTCTTGACTTGAGCCTGAGCTGGGGGACGCCGAGTATGGTCCTGGCTTTTAGGTCGGCCTCGACATCATGCTCTATGCCGAGATAATAAGTTTATTTTTGGGCTCTGTAGGGTCTTGATTTATGGGCCTTGCTGGGCCTTACACTCAAGCTTTCCAGATCCATGTAATCAATTCGGTTTATGTCGTTCAGTATGCATTTAGGAGTAAAGTATTGATTCCACAAAAGATATTAAACTCATCAGATAGTAGATTGACATTTAAATTTCGAAGACGACAATTTCCACTAATTATGCTTTTCCATGGTTATGCACTCTCTCATGTTGGCGCATCTGCCAAGACTCGTATTCAATCGTGGTGAATTTTATATAGTCGTATCAAAATGAATAGCAAGAAAGACTTTAGTTTTTTTTATTGCGACAAGAATGGGTAATCGTAAATAGAACAACTAATGTGATTTACAAAGAAATGCTATAGAATTTATGGTGAATAGTTGGGTACTATGCGTTTCTATATGAATTTTTTCATACGTTCCCGTATTTTATATGGATGGTATACTAGTATAGATATGTTTCAAGAATCACAATTTTGAACTTCTATGTAATACTCTCTCCATCCCAGATTTAATTGCTACCTTTCTATGGACACGGGTATTAATGTTAGAATTGTTTATTAATATTGTGTGTAATAAAGTGATATTTTAAGAGGGGTAACAATGAAAATCTGAAATCATATTAGTATTGTTTATTAGTATTGTGTGTTTAATTGGGTGGGCCCATAATGGCATTATATGGTAAATAGATGATCATTGGGGGGTGTATATTTAGAGGGAATGATTGGTTTATTTCCTTTTACAGTAAGTAGCAATTAAGTATGGGACGGACCAAAATGAAAAGGTAGCAGTTAAATATGGGACGGAGGGAGTACAAATTACTGAATTAGTCGATCAACCAAACAAACTACGTAAGTTTTAGTATCTCTACATATTAAAAGAATAAATATAAAAAAGAAAGTTCAGATTCTGATCACACAACTTTACTTTGAGAGTTTTCGCTTTCATAGATTGATTGGCTCTCTCCTATTGTCTTCTCTTCTTCTTTTCTTGCACCGTAGTCCAATTATAACCAGCTGGAATCGCAAATGGATCTTGGATATTTTCGATTCTATTTGTCGAAGAATTCGGACGTTGATAAGGAGATTTTATCCACTGGAGCCAAGATGATGAACTCGAGGACCGAGTGCTTTGGGTGCCGATAGCGGTGGTGCTCAAAGATTGATTCAACGGTTGTAGTTCTTCAAATTTTGTGAATGTGACTATCACCCTGATAGTTGGAACTACTGGGATCGCCACCTGAAAAGGGACGCATGAGGAACAAAAATCATATGCATGCAGAACACATGTAGAAAACAAAAAAAAAAGTGATTTTCCACTATTAGGTAGAAAATTTGAGTTATTGGTGGATTATTCATGTATTTTATATCATGAGCTATTTTATCTCCTTGTGCAATTTAAATAGGGCAACTATAATAGAGAAGGTAGATATAGTTTTGAAAACACGGAGAAATAATAAGTCTATTTAATTTACACAGAGAATAATTGATCCATCTTTAAAACACGGGAGGATAATCGATATATTTAATTTAAACAATGAAACAAATGACAGTATTTTGTAAAACAATAATGTCAAAACCCCGAGGAATTACATAGTTATTTTACCTACAAGAGCGAAGAAACACTTTTTAGGTGTTCAATGTTCATTACACATAAAAGCACTTATACATAATCAAAAAGCATTTATACCTTGACAGGGAAGGTCCCTTTCGGTAATTTGGTAGTGAGCAACTCTCTTAATCGTCGTATAGCTTTGACTTTGTTAGCTAAAATGTCGAGCAATGGCAGAAGCTCTTCCGTATGTAATGGAAAATTGGAAGAAAGGCAAAGAGTCGGTCTTAAACCTTTCTTATACTCATTCTCATCCTTCCTCTCCCCATTTCCTCGAGGAATATCTTTTGCAACGACTCTTCCTCTCCGATACTCGTTCCGGTTCGCACCCACGTCGGTCGAGTGCCTGCCGGCTGCATTCCGATTTCTAGAAGGAGAATCTTCTGGAAGATTCTCGATATTATCTTCCACGCATAAAGAACTTCTCGGTGGAGCAATCTTTTTCTCTTCGTTTCCCAACCTCGTCCTTCGACCTTTATTCCGTATAGGAATAGTAATATCCCTTTGCTCGTAGCAACTATGACGGTGTGCAATGACGCCCTCGTCGTCATCGTCGTTTTCATTTGCTACCTCGGAGGTGTGCATCTTAAGCGCGGATTCGAGTTGATTCCTTTCTTCCTCGGTCAAAATATCACCGGTCTCGCTCTCCATGTCGCTATCGTTATAAGAGTTAAAGAATCCGTTGTTGTCGTCGTCAACCCTGGCGACACCGGGAACCTTCCTCGACCGAACGCTCACGACCACATTATGCATATCGTACACTTTAGCCCTCCAAGGGCCCACCATCTCCGTCTTCTCCTGTTTCCGCCACGTGGTTTGCGGCAGGAGAACCGCTTGAGTGACGTCGATGCCCGGCCTGAAGATATTCGTCCGGCACATCGCGCTCACTTCTTTCTCCACCTCGTCCTCGCTCATGGGTCCACCCACACCATCCATGGCGTTCAGAACCTCCTTATCCCTGTGTGAAACCACGAGCAGCGATCCCGGCAGAACGTTCGCGTCTCCTGACGAGCCGTCGCCGAGAAACAGAAAACTCTGATCCGATCTCTGTATTCTCAAACCGTCGAATCCAGCCAAAGTCGTATCCGCCCTCAGATTCGCGCCCCGCTTCCAAATCTTGTACGTATCTGAAGGGGCGATTTTGGAGACGAAAGGGACGACCGAGCTCTCGAAGCGGAAGTTGATCTCCATGTAGAAATCCCGCATCCGGCCCACCGTCCCGATCAGGCGAGGCAGACGGCGGCACCATTTGGCCCATGAGTGCGGCTGGCAATGACGGACGATGATCTTCGCGATTTTTTCCTCCCCACTGCATATGGCTTCCTGCAGCGGACTCCATCCCTGTGCGTTCTGCAAGCTCCAATCGGCGCCGGCGAGCATGAGTATTTCGGTGGAGGTCCCGTCGCTTAGCTTGACGGCTAGATGAAGGGGAGTGTCGCGGTTGGGGACATGATCGCGACGGTCGATTAAGGCGGCCACCGCGTCGGCTTTGGCTTCCTCCGTGGCTGAGACTAATTCGGTGTGGATATCGGATGGGTAGAGGAGTCGGGGAAGGGCGGAGATGATTTTTCTAAGAGCGGCGTAGTCTTTGGAAATTACGGCGGCGTGGACCGGACTATGGCCGTACTTGGAAAGATCGGTGGCAGACATGATAAGTGAAAGCAAAATCCAAAATGACGTTGATTAAACCAACAATTTGAGAGTGATCAAAAGGTATGGACTGCAAGTGATCTGCAATAGAATATCATCATAAGCACTATTTCAACAAATATTTGAACATATTAAATGTTTATGATGTCTATATATAGTACTCTTTGATTTTAAATTTTATATCTTTTCATTTTCATATAAGTGTTGTCTTATTTTCTTCAGGTTAAACTTTAACGGAAGATGCCCCTCAAAACAAAAACATATTATAAAATTATGTTACAAAAATATGAGATAATTTTCGTACAATTTGTTATTATATTTTTTAGATAATCTATAGTACAAAATGCAACAATTAATACGAAATGGAGAGCTTACAAAATATAAACTTATCGATAATAGATTTTATAGGAAACATAAAAAAGTTCTGATTTATACCACATGTATTATGAGTTAAATAGTACTATTCACTATCCTTTGAGAGCGTGTTGATACAGATTCGTATAATACATTATAAAAGAGGCTTTGCTTTATAAACTAACACCCAACAAAGAATAGTAACTTCTTTATTCAGTGGAAATATTACACATTCATGATTAACACATTTTATTATGTCACTCGACATATATAAAGATCATATGATATTTCAATCCATAGATACTGTATAGTATGTTCATCTCGTGTCACATTATGAAATGAACATATTTAACACGTACACTGTTATTGTCCTGTACATAGTTCAAGAGATGCACAATTCAAATATGTTTAGATAATAATACAAGAAGGTAAAATAAAACTCCACAGTTCTAATAAAAATAATCAAAAAATATCGAGAAATCTTACCTCCCTCCTTCCTCTTTCTAGGCGCAAGATTAAGGCCCCTCAACAGATATTGAAGCCTAGTACTGGAGAGTATTCTCTCTCTCTATATATAGAGAGAGAGAGAATATTATTATTAGAAAAAATAATTAATACATAGTCAAAAAGAAGGCACGGGTTAAAATAAATAGAGAATAAGAGATCCAATCCGAAAGATGCATGTGACTGAGAAAAAAAAAATGCTTAAATAAGAAAAAGCGAAATCTTTAATAAGAAAAATGGATTCGAGGAAGTGGTTGTTGTTGGGGTGGAAAATGAAAGCCCACACAGTAAAGGAAAGTATTTTACATTTTATTAAACAAATAAGAAACCCCAAAAATTAAGCAACGATTAGCAGCTGCATCCATGGAAATTAAGAGTTAATTGCCGGTGAAAAAAATTATTTTTGGTATAGTGCAATTTTTCTATTTTAATTATTTTAAAAAAATATACAATTCTTTTTAAACTGTTTTATTTTTGTAATTTTTTTCAATCAATTAATAATATAAATTATATAATATTTTTTATTATATGAATTTATAACTATGTATTGAGGTTTTATTTTGAAAGTCGACTCTTCTATTAAGACAAAATCATATTCTAAATAGACTTTTTAAGTAGGCCGAATGAAAAATAGTTCTTTACATATTTATATAATATTTTTAAATTAATTACATAATTCTAACATAAAGAAAATAATTATAAAACTGACGCATTGAATACTTGTAATTAATAGTTTGGTTACCTCAAATAATATATTTGGATATCAGCTACTGTGTGATCACCTAATGCCCCAACCCTACGTGAAGTACGATGCGATTAGTATTTTTGTTACTTGATATATTGCATTTCGATACCAAGTCGTGATTTATTGTGATATTTTTATGATCTTTTACAAAATATTTAAGTATTAGATAATATAATTTACCCATACTAAAACTAATCTTATTTTTACAAATTGCGTAAAGTAAACGACACAGAGATGGAATAAAAAGATTATAACATAAGTTCGGCACCTTGAATCTTGACTCATATGTTCATCTCTTAATGTGTGGCAACTCGGCGGGCAGCGGCGCGCGTGTGGTCTTTGCGTTGTTGGTCCATTAGTGTATACTATTTGCTTGTTGAACTACCAATGGACCTTCTTACTAAAACTAGCCAAGAAGACTTTATTTTTCCAATGTGTGATAACTTTTCATACACACCTTAACTCTTCACCATTTCAATTAAATGACCAATTTTAATCATTTATTTCTCACTCACCGGAAATCGATTTTGAGAAAAATAAAGTCATACCGTCATCTTCTCGAAACGTAGATTCACAATTTATTATTTAATTTCCAAGAATTAAATATTTTATCATTATTAAATTAGTTTAAATTGGTCAAAACTCATTTTTTTTAAAACCAATTTCCAACAGCTACCAAGGATGATATCGAATATATGCTTGTAGTCGATTCAACAAGCAAAAGGCATGTCCAATCAGAATCCTAGTGTTCTGTAACGGACTCCCCGACATCCACAAATTTAGAGTTCCCCAACCGTGGGAAAAAAGAACAAGGTTGTGAAAAAAGGAAGCATTTCTAGTCACTTTGATAGGCATACTTTTATATTGGTTCTCTATTAAATTCTTACTCCACCCCCTAAATTCAACCTATAAATTATAAATGGATTCACGATCCGAATTACTTCATGGGAAATATCCATCACCAATCGGTCGAAAATCCCTTAGAAGCTTTTTAGAAACACAACTACGAGGGTTATGCAAATAATTTAATCAATAAAAAATTCTATCGGCAAAATAATTTTATTTTTTTGTAGTAGACATCGAACTAGTAAGTCATTTTCTTGAATGAATAATCAATATTATTAATGCATATTAACCAAGAGGGCTCATGTGTGCCTGTGAAGTGCTTAATTGCAGCTGACCCCGTTTTTTATATTAATTATTCAAGATGGGTATATATATATATATGCTGTAGTAGATATTGTTATATATTCACAAATATGGTGTTAGAGTTGTATTTTTTATTTAAAGCTTCAAAGCGATAATCTTAATAATTTAATTAAATAATTGTTTACTTTGTGACGGGTGTGGCAGACTGTTTATACAGATAGGAAAAAAGTGAGTCAGGTGAAAATGAAGTCGGTGGAGATCTGCAGAACATGAATTGAGATATCTTGAACTTCTAATCCAAGATTATATAGATATATATAGAATAATTACTTAATTCGTCAAAATTGTTATGAATTGTGGACTTTAGCACAATTAATTGTCAAAGAAGAAAAATGTTGCCCACAACTTTTGACAAACCAAGAGGGATTGATTCAAACTTTGAAGGTGGACAAATTGGAATTGTAGTGTACCATTGTTGACAATTGATGTACACATTTGTTGAAATGGTAGTATAACTTTGCCTATAAATAGCTTGCTCCAAGATGTAATGTTACATCATTGAGAAAGAAAGAAATATACTACTACTACAAAACATATTCTACATATTATCAATCTCCATATTTTATATATTGTTATTTATTTTGTGTATCTTATAAAATATAAATTATAAAGTATTTCACAACACGCCGGCATAGCTGCTAGACTCCAGCAGGTAGCAGCAGAATTAGTTCAGTTAAATGAGGCTGGGCACCATGACTAGCCGACAGACGAGATTGCTGGGGCTAGTAAGTGGCTCCAAGGAGTGATGAAGATGCAACCTCCCCATTTTACCGGTGCATCTGATTCGCTGGGCTGGAAAGGTTTGTTGTTCCAGTTAGGCAAAATTTTCGATGCTATTGCGTGTCCTGGGGAGAGGCGAGTTTTCTTGACAAGGAAGCCGCGGATTGGTGGGAAGTTGTTGGACCTACTGACCGTGTAGCCACTTGGGCCGAGTTTAAAGCTGCTGTGGAGGAAGAGTATTGCCCTTGGCCAGTTAGGGAGAAACTCATTGCAGATTTCTTTACCACGACACCGCAAGATGTACCTATTACTGAGGCTATCATCACATATAATCAGCAGTCGAGTCATGTTCGTGATCAGCTGAGGACCGAATCAGATAAAATCCGTTACTTTGATTTGAGGATGAAACCCAGGATCCAAGAGAGTATGGGGGGCTTCAGATGTGCTATCTTGAAAGAATACCATGATCGTGCCTTGGCTATTGAGATGGTTATTTCTGCATCAGGATCGAATACCGAGAGCAAGAAGATGAAGACGACTGGTGGTTTTTTGGGAAGCAAGGGTAATGGATTTCGTAAACCTCAGGCTTCTCATTATGCTATCGGGAAGTCGATTCATCAAGCTAATAGTGCTCCAAGTTTTCGTCTGGGCCAGTCTTCTGCATTTGGCAGAGGGCAACATTTTAATTATACTCAAGCGGGCCACCAATGTAGAGAGTTCCCCTTTCCTCCTGCTACCTGTTTTACGTGCGGACAGACCGGTCACAGGGCTGCTTATTGTGAGGCCGCCACCAGGCTCGCCAAACATTATAATTAGGCACCAACTTCAAGTGTGAACCCGGGGGCTACAGCTAGTCGGCCACAATAGACTTTGGGACGAGGTAAAGGCTGAGGCCGGTCAGACCCTCAGGCTGCATCAAGTGTGGGTTCGGTACAGCCGAGTGTGTATCAGATGAGACGTGCAGACGACACAGAGGCTCCAGTAGTTGCAGTTACCACGCAGATACTTTCTCAACCTGTATGAATATTATTTGATTCAGGAGCTACTCATTCCTTTATTGCTCTTGATTGTGTAAAACGTTTGGGTCTTGATTGTTTGATTTAGTGTGAACCATTTGTAGTGGGTACTCCTAGTAGGGAGTATTTGATTGGTAACCGAGAGGTTAAAGATTGTCTTGTGTATATTAGGAGTCAGGATTGGCCTTCAGACCTCATTGTGGTAGATTTGAAGGGAGAGAATGTGATTCTCGGAGATGATTGGTTGAGTCGGCATGGTGCTATTATGAACTATCATACATTAACTATCTCTATATTAGCTGAAGATGGTGTCGAGCATACTTTTGTGTGTCGTAAACCGGGTAGTTCAGGCAGAGTGATTTCTGCCGTCAAGGCAATGAAATTGTTGAAACAAGACTGTATCGGTTATTGGTGGTATGCCCTGAAAACCAACGATGGTGGAATTGATCTAACGTCGATTCCAGTTGTGAACGAGTATCCTGATGTATTTCCGGATGACCTTCCGGGATTAACTCCATCTAGAGATGTAGAATTATCCATTGATCTCGAGTCGAGTGCAGCACCTATTTCTCGCGCACCGTATCGTATGGCACCTACCGAGATGTTTGAACTGAAGAAGCAACTGGGTGAGCTTCTTGACAAAGGGTATATTCGACCGAGTGCTTCTCCTTGTGGTGCACCAGTTCTTTTTGTTAAGAAGAGGTACGGATCGTTCCTTCTGTGCATTGATTATCGGGATAGATGACTTGTTCGACCAGCTTCAGGGTGCTACTGTTTTCTCTAGGATTGATTTGCGCTCGGGGTATTATCAGCTGAGGATTTGGGATTCTGACATTCCGAATACTGCTTTTCGCACTCGATATGGCCACTACGAGTTCATAGTTATGCCGGTTGGGTTAACTAATGCTCCTGCCGCGTTCATGCAGCTAATGAACAAAGTCTTTATTAATTATCTTGATAAGTTCGTGGTCGTCTTCATCTACGACATCCTTATCTACTCATAGAACGAGGGAGACCATGCTGAACATCTCCACATTGTATTGAACACTTTGAGAATGGAACAACTTTACGCAAAGTTTCCTAAGTGTGAGTTTGGCTTAATGAAATAACCTTTCTTGGGCATGTAATTTTGGCTGATGGAGTTTGAGTGGATCCCCAGAAGATAGCGGCAATTCTTGAGTGGGAACCACCTAGGAATGTGAAAGAGACACGGAGTGTAACGCCCCAACCCGGCAAGGATAGAAGCGTCACTTTATGGTGACATATCAGACACAACAGATTCAAATCAAATAGCGGAAGTCTTAAATAAAAATTATCAAAAGAGTATCAAAAGGAGACTAAAACAACTCCAAGTGTCCCCGAAACCAAACAAAAGAAAGTACGATACAAATGTCCGACATCCGGAAATAACGATAAGGAAATAAAGTCCATTATTTAAATAAATCTATAGGGTAATCCACTCTCTCATCCCCAAGCTAATAACCCCGCTCCTAGCTTATGTACCTGCCGCATGGAAAAGAAAAGCGGCTGAGCATAAAAAGCTCAGTGAACAGATATAAAGCAAATAACAAAACAGATCACACGAGATAAGATTATCAAAGGAATGCGAAGATAGAATACATATGGTGTCAATGGATAATCAAAAGGATATCAAAGTTTAAGTATAAAGTGTATGAATGTGGATTCAGTATTTTACCCCAGGCCCAAACAAATAGTAGCCCAATGGAGTGATCAACTCCCAAATGTGAAGTGACTGCATGCACGCATGCCCAATCACCAAACAAATATAATATATATCCATATCATCATAGTAGCCCAAACAAATAACAAAAAAATCTAGGATGCATCCATACGCCCCTGCAAACAAATCATAATCATAATAATGGCCATAGCAGATACCACATAAGGGACGGTGTGGTACATCCCTCCAACCACACTAGAGTCATAACATTGGTGCATCAATGCTACAGTCATGGACCCCCCATAACTGGGAACAGATAATACCTGGGTAAATACTGAAGGGTCAAAAGTACAAGTCCAAATCAAAGTGTAGGTCATAATCATATACTCAAAGTTCAATATCAAAGGTTCGAATAATCAAAGGGCTAATATCAAAGGTTCAATTCACATGTATCAAATCAAAGATGCAATGTCAAAGGTTCAAACGAAGAGTTCGAATATCAACAGTCCAAAATAAGATAGGCAAATAATATAGAAGAGAGCGAAAGGTCATGAGAGAGAAAGTAGTTGTACTCTTGCTGAAAGAGTACGGAATATTTGTACCTTATTCAACAGTAAAAGTAAACAAAGATACATGGATCACAAGATACAGGATCACTCCTGCTTCAGGGAACCTATACAGATCAATAACCAAATATTACTTTAAGTCCAAATGAATTAGGTTACTCATTTTTGTAATATAATAGGCTTTGAGTGTGTAACCACCTTTTTAAGAAAACTCAGCTTTTAGTATCAAAACATGTATCACGTTTCCAGATTTTTAAAGTATACTTGTGCACATCCTAGAGCCTTAGAAAAATTACCCCAGGTAGGTACATATGTTTTCTACTTTGTGTAATTTTTTTTGTAGAATTTCCAGGTAGTATAGCTATAGAACAAAAATTCCTTATCAAAACTAGTCCAGATTCGGTGACAGATCTGAGACTCAAAAAGTAAGCAATTAAGAGACCATGATGTGCTACTCTAAAATTTCCACCAAAAACCACAGAGGCCAAACACATCTTATATTTAAGCCCTGTCCAATTTGAGTTAATGATTCCTTACAGATTTCAAAACAAAAATCATAAACCAAGGTTGAAATTCGGATTACTAATTGACAGGTTTGATACTTGAACTTGTAAAATCATAAAAGACATTCTCTAGACTTCTAAAAATTACAAGACTTACATATTCAGAAAGTACTTTTCCAAAACTTGATTTTAGACTCAAGAATCACCCAAAAACACGTTTGTATCATTAAAATGGACCCCTTTCAATATGACCCAAAAACCTGACAGCATACCTGGAGATAAATTCAATACAACCCTAACCCTTATTAGCCTTTTAACATTTTTATCAGGTTTTATCTATGAACAGGTCACAACTTGACGAATTTTTGAACCAGATCAGAACTAAAAAGTAAAATTCACAAAAATTCACACAGGTACTTCAACGTCTTTAGAACCCACACGAATTTTCCCAGAATTTATTAGTTAGTTTAACCCCACACGAAAAATACTCAAACTCAGACTATTCAGAAAACCGACCTGCAGTTGTACCCAAAAGTATCCGCCTCAACGATCTAACAAAACATCCAGGAAAAATTCCCAAAAAATCGACAAAGTGGACTGATTTCAGACTCCCGAATTTCAGATTCAACACTTAATCACATAAAAATCAAAAACACGACCAAAACAACTCGAAATCACTCCAAACCAATTGGAGAACTTAACTAAGACATAAAACTAGGTTTTCATCAAAAGAAACTGAATTAAATCATTATATATCATGACCTATCTCGTTCACAAATTCAGGTATACAAGCTGTCTTAATTCCAGAATTCATTTAAGCCATCATATAACGTGTTTAATCATACCAACGCACCCGAGACCTTCAATAAACCACCAAGCCTTCCTTTGTGCACGCCTCGATCGAATGGGAATGGTAGAGAACTAGGTAGCCGCCGTTTTTAGTTTTAGGTTTTAGGGTTTTTAGTTTTGTGAAGTATGTGTGTGTGATATATATATAGACGAGTGGGGAGGGATTTCAAAAAGGAAAATGCCTAAATTATGGGGATTTGATGGAAGACTTTGCCAAATTTAAATCCCATCACGAAAGTTGACATGATTCACGATTCCATATGTTTGTGTACAACATATCATTCGGCTAGGGATAAAAATAGAAAACGTGTGACAATTTTAAATGTGTACAAATTATTTCAGTATAAGTCTTATATTCGTATTACATTAATTTGTTCAAATGTTAACGATTTAAATACTTAGGTTATAATCGTAATGCAATATTTTAAATAATTAAATGTCTTTTATATATTCGAGATTAAAGGGTATTTTAACATGTTCAAAAATCTGGGTTTTACAACTCTTCCCCTCTAAACAAAAAAATTTCGTCCTCGAAAATGAAAAAGGAAAGGTAACGAAACAAAACGAAAGCATACCAGACTACGAAAAGAAATGGGGGTAGATGGCTCGCATAGACTCTTCGGTTTCCCAGGTCGCCTTGCGTGCTGGGTGGTTCTTCCAAAGAATCTTAACAAAGCGAATGACCTTATTTCTCATGACTCTCTCCTGCCTATCAAGAATGGCTTTCGGTTCTTCCGGAAGTGACATGTCTGGTTGAATCTGGTCAAAAGGGTATGACACCACATGTAGAGGATGATAGTTGTATCCCCGCAAAATAGATACGTGTAAGACGTTATGAACATGTGATAACTCAGGAGATAGAGTCAGACGATAAGAAACCTCCCCAATCCGTTCAAGAATTTCAAACGGTCCAATGAATCGTAGCAAAGTAAAAAATAAAGATGAAGTACGTAAGGAAAAGATGAAGAAGGAAACCTAATGTCTACCCAATCCTCACAGGTCATAGCCTAAGCTCTACAGATCGAACCTAGTGCTCTGATACCATAAATTGTAACGCCCCAACCCGGCAAGGGTAGAAGCGTCACTTTATGGTGACATATCAGACACAACAGATTCAAATCAAACAGCGGAAGTCTTAAATAAAAATTATCAAAAGAGTATCAAAAGGGGACTAAAACAACACCAAGTGTCCCCGAAACCAAACAAAAGAAAGTACGATACAAATGTCCGACATCCGGAAATAACGATAAGGAAATAAAGTCCATTATTTAAATAAAGCTATAGGATAATCTACTCTCTCTCTCTCTCATCCCCGAGCTAATAACCCCGCTCCTAGCTTATGTACCTGCCGCATGGAAAAGAAAAGCGGCTGAGCATAAAAAGCTCAGTGAACAGATATAAAGCAAATAACAAAACAGATCACACGAGACAAGATAATCAACGGAATGCGAAGATAGAATACATATAGTGTCAATGGATAATCAAAAGGATATCAAAGTTTAAGTATAAAGTGTATGAATGTGGATTCAGTATTTTACCCCAGGCCCAAACAAATATCCAAACAAATAGTAGCCCAATGGAGTGATCAACTCCCAAATGTGAAGGGACTGCATGCACGCATGCCCAATCACCAAACAAATATAATATATATCCATATAATCATAGTAGCCCAAACAAATAACAAACAAATCTAGGATGCATCCTTACGCCCCTGCAAACAAATCATAATCATAATAATGGCCATAACAGATAGCAGATAAGGGACGGTGTGATACATCTCTCCAACCACACTAGAGTCATGACATTGGTGCATCAACGCTACGGTCATGGACCCCCCATAACTGGGAACAGATAATACCTGGGTAAATACTGAAGGGTCAAAAGTACAAGTCCAAATCAAAGTGTAGGTCATAATCATATACTCAAAGTTCAATATCAAAGGTTCGAATAATCAAAGGGCTAATATCAAAGGTTCAATTCACATGTATCAAATCAAAGATGCAATGTCAAAGGTTCAAACGAAGAGTTCGAATATCAACAGTCCAAAATAAAATAGGCAAATAATATAGAAGAGAGAGAAAGGTCATGAGAGAGAAAGTAGTTGTACTCTTGCTGAAAGAGTACGGAATATCTGTACCTTATTCAACAGCAAAAGTAAACAAAAATACATGGATCACAAGATACAGGATCACTCCCGCTTCACGGAACCTATACGGATCAATAACCAAGTATTACTTTAAGTCCAAATGAATTAGGTTACTCATTTTAGTAATATAATAGGCTTTGAGTGTGTAACCACATTTTTAAGAAAACTCAGCTTTTAGTATCAAAACATGTATCACGTTTCTGGATTTTTAAAGTATACTTGTGCACCTCCTAGAGCCTTAGCAAAATTACCCCAGGTAGGTACATATGTTTTCTACTTTGTGTAAATTTTTTTGTAGAATTTCCAGGTAGTATAGCTATATAACAAAAATTCCTTATCAAAACTAGTCCAGATTCGGTGACAGATCTCAGACTCAAAAGTAAGCAATTAAGAGACCATGATGTGCTACTCTAAAATTTCCACCAAAAATCACAGAGGCCAAACACATCTTATATTTAAGCTCCGTCCAATTTAAGTTAATGATTCCTTACTAATTTCAAAACAAAAATCATAAACCAAGGTTGAAATTCGGATTACTAATTGACAGGTTTGATACTTGAACTTGTAAAATCATAAAAGACATTCTCTCGACTTCTAGAAATTACAAGACTTACATATTCAGAAAGTACTTTTGCAGATTAGACTCAAGAATCACCCAAAAACACGTTTGTATCATTAAAATGGACCCCTTTCAATATGACCCAAAAACCTGACAGCATACCTGGAGATAAATTCAAAACAACCCTAACCCTTATTAGCTTTTTAACCTTTTTATCAGCTTTTATCTATGAACAGGTCACAACTTGACGAATTTTTGAACCACATCAGAACTAAAAAGTAAAATTCACAAAAATTCACACGGGTACTTCAACGTCTTTAAAACCCACCCGAATTTTGCCAAAATTTATTAGTTAGTTTAACCCCACACGAAAATACTCAAACTCAGACTATTCAGAAAACCGACCTGCAGTTGTACCCAAAAAGTATTTGCGTCAACGGCCTAACAAAACATCCAGGAAAAATTCCCAAAAATCCATGGTATTACTAATCATATAGAAGTTACATACTGGAGAGTTTCATGGCCCAACTCATTATAGTTTTTGAATCAAAAATCGACAAAGTGGACTGATTTCAGACTCCCGAATTTCAGATTCAATACTTAATCACACAAAAATAAAAAACACGACCAAAACAACTCTAAATCACTCCAAACCAATTGGAAAACTTAACTAAGACATAAAATAGGTTTTCATCAAAATAAACTGAATTAAATAATTATATATCATGACCTATCTCGTTCACAAATTCAGGTATACAAGTTGTCTTAATTCCAGAATTCATTTAAGCCATCATATAACGTGTTTAATCATACCAACCCACCCGAGACCTTCAATATACCACCAAGCCTTCCTTTGTGCACGCCTCGATCGAATGTGAATGTTAGAGAACTAGGTAGCCGACGTTTTTAGTTTTAGGTTTTAGGGTTTTTAGTTTTGTGAAGTATGTGTGTGTGATATATATAGGCGAGTGGGAAGGGATTTCAAAAAGGAAAATGCCTAAATTATGGGGATTTGATGGAAGACTTTGCCAAATTTAAAACCCATCACGAAACTTGACATGATTCACGATTCCATATGTTTGTGTACAACATATCATTCGGCTACGGACAAAAATAGAAAACGTGTGACAATTTTAAATGTGTACAAATTATTTCAGTATAAGTCTTATATTCGTATTACATTAATTTGTTCAAATGTTAACGATTTAAATACTTAGGTTATAATCGTAATGCAATATTTTAAATAATTAAACGTCTTTTATTGATTCGAGATTAAAGGGTATTTTAACATGTTCAAAAATCTGGGTTTTACACGGAGTTTCTTGGGACTTGCTGGGTATTACCGAAGATTTGTCGAGGGATTTTCGAAGGTCGCTCAACCACTTACTCAGTTGCTCCAGCAATCCCAGAAGTTCGAGTGGAGTGTAGAGAGAGGATAGTTTTGAGGAGTTAAAGAGATGGTTAACTTTGGCGCCAGTATTATCATTACCTCAGGGCACTGATGATTTTGAAGTTTATAGTGATGCTTCAGGACTTGGATTGGGTTGTGTTTTAATGCAGAGAGGCAGAGTAATATCTTATGCGTCTCGACAATTGGAACCATATGAGAAGAATTACCACACTCATGATTTGGAATTATCGACGGTCGTTTTTGCATTAAAGATTTGGAGACACTATCTTTATGGTTCTTCGTGTAAGATTTACACTGATCACAAGAGCCTAAAGTATATATTTAGCCAGAAGGAGCTAAATATGAGACAGCATCGATGGTTAGAGTAGATCAAAGATTATGATCTTGAGATACTATACCATCCGGGAAAGGCTAATGTGGTAGCGAATGCGTTGAGTCGGAAGCCGATATCGCTTCAAATGCTGGAGGTACTTACATCTCAATCAGAGATCCATCGATAAATCGTCAAGTAGGATATAGAGATTTGGCTTCAGAGAGTTTAGGGCCACTTATGCACTTTGGAAATCACTTAATCCTTGGTCGATGACATTAAAGCGAAACAATTGGAGGATCCATTACTAGTCCAGCTAAGAGAGGATGTAGTTAGAGGAAGAGCTCCCGGATTTGTGATTCAGGATGATGGAGTTTTAAGATTACGAGGAAGACGTTGCATACCGTCAGACGCAGAGCTTAGACAGGCCATTCTGAGAGAACCTCATACTACACCGTATTCTCTCCACCCTGTTACAAGCAAAATGTACAATGATGTGAGGAGTAATTATTGGTGGAGTAATATGAAGAATGATGTTAAGGAGTTTGTGTCGAAATGTTTGACATGCCAGCAAGTCAAGATTGAACATCAACGACCAGCATGGTTGCTAAAATCACTTCCAATCTGGAATGGAAAAGGGAGGATATTACGATGGATTTTGTCACTAATATGCTGAAGACACGAGCGGGGATGAACATGATTTGGGTTATTGTCGATCGACTAACCAAATCAGCCCATTCTTGGGAATTCAAGACAATTAGGTATTAGGAATATGCCCTCGAATGCCACTCAGGGGATGAGAGAGTGAGACTAATTGTATTGTAATTATGAATATTATAATTAATAAGGCAATTATTATTTCTATATTACTGTATATCACTAGCATTGTGATTTGGTATATAGAATAATAGTCCTTGCATTTGAGAGAAAACATTCTACTCCTTATGGAGATAAGGAGATAGGCACTAGAAGTGTTTAGAGCTCGAATGCTTAACTAGTTCGCAAGTCGATAAAACTTAATTGGGCAGTAAGTTTAGACAAGACTTGTATAACGTGTACTTTGACATGTAGAGTGCCTGTCTTCACTAACGGTTAGTGGGAGCACACGTTATAGGTATGCTAATGGGATTAGTATACTCGAACACGACAAAAATTGATTCGGTCACATGGATATCACTCAGGAATTGTCAATGATTGAATCGAAAGATTGTGATAGGTATACGTGGACCTTTGACTTGAAGCTTTAGTAGGAGATGTGCTTGTGACATTAAGTTAGTCATTAGAGTAGTTCGATCCAATTATCGATTGGTGGGGTCAACCTCGAAATGCAACTTAGTGGGCAAGTTGCAGTCTCTACTGAATACCAAGATATGATTCTTTCTCCTGTTGGTGAGCAAGTAAATGTCCAATGCGGTTAATGGCAAATAAGATCATAAGTCTTTGGCCAAAGCATTCAGACCTAGTTGTGTTTGATACACGAGAGCTCGATGATCTCGGTTTGCATTAACAGAAAGCATAGAGTCAAGTTACAGTAGGGTTTGAATTTACCGTGACCCTAATACTTGACCGGGAGATTGAAGGGTTTACACGTATACGGTATTCACGATATAATGGTTTTGGAATGATCCTATCATTCATTCTCAGTTAGGTTACGGTGTGGGACACGATACTGGCTAAGTGGTGCTAACACTCATTGGATCCTCCCAATGCTAACTAAGACGAACCTACAGAGTCGCGGCACACGAATTGACGACGGATTATATTAAGCTTATTCTCTCTTGGTTAATATTGGACATTGGATGTCTAATTTAATATATTGGATAAAAATTGGTCTCGTGAACTAAATAAATTATTGGGTAAATAATTTATTCATATAATTTCTTAGAGAATTTGTTTTTAATATAATTAATTAATTGGATTAATTAATTGTATTAATATTGAGACGTACCAAGGTTTATCTATCGGATTAGATACACGAGGGTCCGTTTCACGGACCAAAACAAACCAACACCTAAAATCTCATCATAGCCACCCCACTCACTTCATCATGGTGATGAATGATCTATTTTGTCTTTAGAAGACATTTTATATTATGTGGGGTTTTAATGAATTAATTATATCTTAATGATTGAGATGATGAGTGTGTTATGCTTTGTATTTATATTACATAGTTTCCACCTCCATTCCTTGCACTTTGATTCAGCCGTGAGTTGAGTGATAAAGGAAAGAAATTGTTTCTAAATTTATACACTTATTTTCTAAGTGTATTTTGAGAGAAAACAATTTTTATTAAATACTTAGAGTATTTATAAAAATATATATAAGTTAATTCTATCAATTTCTAGCCGTATACTTAGAGTATAAATTGATAGAAATCTTTTCCAGTCATCTTCCGATGCGTGATACATAGAGGCAAGGTATTTTCGGTGCTCGGGAATTTCCAAAAGCTTGTTCGATTGGATTCGTGTTCGTGCTCGACATAAAGAAGAAATTATCAAAGGCTACGAGGGTATGAATTCTATGATTCTTATCTTCGTCATTTTTATTCATATTCGTTTATACGATGCTTGATCGATCCGTTTTTGGGATTTGCTTTTTATCCGGTTTGACCGGGTTTATTTTCCGCTGCGTATCTCGTTTTTAATCACCAAATTCCAACAGTGGTATCGGAGCGAGGTCTATGCGATCGTATATTCGATATTTGCATTTGTAATGCTTGGCTATTTTTTTATGATTTAGAATCATAATTGTTTTAATTTATAATGTTTAATTGTTCATCTAAAAATTATTTTTCATGATTTTATGTTACAATATAAATCTATTTTTCTTTTTAAAAACTAATTTAATTGTGTAATATAAAAATTAGAAAAATATTATTTTTAGATTCAGGACGAAAAGACGAGCTAGAAAAATGGCCGGACCCGGCAAATGTGGTCACGGGGTCAGCTGGGATGGGCAGGCTCTGGTCATAATTTCAGTAATGGCCGCGGGCTTGGCCCGGGCGTTGTTTTTTCCGACTTCATTTTTATATTTCATTCGGTAAATTAATTTCCTGCAAATTAAATTGAATTTAATTTGACTAAAATATAATTATGGTAATTTTATTTTTAAGGGAATTAATTTAATGAAATATTTATTTTGTCCGGAACAAATTAAAATTAACGGTTATGTGAATTAATTAGATTAATTCTAATTGATGGATTAATTTTTGTTGATTAGATCAATTTTTAGATTAATCATTATTGCCATTTATTTTAATGTAATTGTTGCATTAATTTTGAATAGGGATGTAGTTCATGGACCTAGTTTTGAATCTCTTGTTTTGTTCGATTGGGTTGTAAGTGCCGTTTTGAGCCTATTTATTTTACTAGAAAATTTGTATAGGATGCAATTTTTCAAGTGTAAAATTTATATGTAATGAGAAAGACCGGAAGAAGATCCGTTCGAGAAGACGAAGAATCAAGACCGAAGACATGTAATTAGATTACGATGTTTTTTATTCTAGGAACGGTCCATGAACTGCATGTTAGTTTTAGGTTGTGTATGTTTTCATATTGTATGACAAACAAACAAACCGACAAACTACGCTTATAAATAGATTAATGTGTAAAGTGTAACATATAATAGCGTTAATACTCCCACTTATAAACACTAAGTTATAAAGGTTATGAGGTTTCCTACCCTCCGTCAAACTCATGGAAAATTGAAATCTAAACCGGAATATTATTCTTCTGAGTATGTCGGGTAATATTTTTGGGGAAGGTTGATAAATTCCTAGAGTGCATTAGATGCCTTTGGTTGTGACAAATCAAACCCATATAAACCGTATGGGTTGCCGGGTAAGATTCAATTGTCAGACTAATAGGAGTTGATGGTTTAAACTTAGATAGTTCAGCGAGCCATAGAAACCGAATGGGTTGAGGGCAAGTGAACTAGGGGTAAAAGAAGATCGAATCATCCATTAGATGGGTTGGTGTTAGACACTACTTTATAAAGAATAATATAATAGAAACCATATGGGTTGCCCTCTATTAAACTTTGTAAAGAAATCGATCACCACTATGAAGTCACCCAAGACTTCCGGATTTAACATGAGAGTGTGTAAATGCCGATAAAATAGTGAGAGCTGAGTTATGAATAAAGAAAGTCCTTAAATTCTTTACTCGGATCATAATTAAACAATCACTAACGAATCTTATATTATTCTCTGCAGTTAACAAAACTCTCAATATGACAATGAACCCACTCGCTATACTACTTGAAAAGAACATCCTGACTGGTCCAAACTATGTGGACTCGCTTCGGAACTTGAGTATTGTCCTAACTATGGAAATGCTGGGATACGTCTTGGAGGCGGACATCCCAGTGGCTCCTACAAGAACTCGAGCCAATCAGGA
The DNA here is from genome assembly GCA_033398695.1 of Orobanche coerulescens. Classification (NCBI taxonomy): domain Eukaryota; kingdom Viridiplantae; phylum Streptophyta; class Magnoliopsida; order Lamiales; family Orobanchaceae; genus Orobanche; species Orobanche coerulescens. The sequence goes on from CM065802.1 coordinate 198,419,557, forward strand.
AGATGTCGATGCTCATGAGAAATGGTTAAAAGACGACATAAGAGTGCGAGGGTACATGTTAGGCTCAGTGACCAATGAGCTTCAACGTGCCCATGAAAAGATGACGTCTTCGAGAGCCATCTTAGCACACCTGGTTGAGCTCTATGGAGAGCATAGCCGAACTGCTAGATATGAGATATCGAAGCAATTATTCGGTGCCAGGATGAAGGAAGGAGATATGGTTGGGGACCATGTCCTCTAGATGATCTCGATGATTGAGAGATTGGAAGCTCTTGATTTTTAGATGCATGCATCTCTCCAAACTGACCTTATCCTGCAGTCACTTCCTGACTCTTTTTCCCAATTTGTCAATAACTTCAACTGCAATGAGATTGCATGTAACTTAGCTGGGCTAATGAACAAGCTGACGACTGCCCAGTCTCACATGAAGACAAAGGGAAAGAAAGCTGCACTTGTGATTTCTTCTGGGACTTGGAAGTCCAAGAATAAGAAGAAAAAGAACAAAAAGCAGTTAGGTCCAATAGCCAAGATCGATAAGAAAAAGGACAAGGCCCCAATGGTTAAAAAAGGCAAGGGGGCCAAGAAAATGGATGTATGTCTCAACTGCGGTGAGCTAGGCCACTAGAAGAGGTACTGTCCAAAGCTTGACTGTAATGGGCCTTCGGGTACGGAACTACTAGTTTTAGAAACAAATTGTTCTCTAACCGTATATTCTACTTCTTGCATACTTGATTTCGGTGCGAGTTCTCACATTTGTACATTGAATCAGGATCTAGAACGAAGTAGGAAGCTGGATTTAGGAGAGGTGATGGTCACCGTCGGAAGTGGTCATAGTGTCGAGGCTTCTGATATCGGATCCCTTATATTGGATTTAGAATCTGGTTTTATTCTTACTTTAGATGATGTACTTGTTTTGCCCAAGGGGGACAAGAATATTGTATCAATTCCGGTCATGGACCGAAAGAGATTTAACTTCTTTATTGGAGATGGGTCGTATCGTATTTATTTCAGAAATAAATTGGTTGGTACTGGTACATTATTAAATGGTTTATACCATTTGAATCTAAAGAATAAAACAACTGTGAACATTATAACTAGGAAGCGTGGTAGGGATGAAACGAACCAAGCACTTGCCATCTTAGACTTGGTCATATTAGTCAGACCAAGGTTCATAAAATGGAGAAAGATGGGCTTATGGGTCCATTGGGATCAGATCCCTATCCAACTTGTGAATATTGCCTTCAAGGCAAAATGACTAAGTTACCCTTCGCAGGAACTTTTGAAAGAGCTGCTGAAAAACTTGGATTGATCCATACCGATGTCTGTGGCCCTTTTAAAGTGGCACGAGATGGCTTTCAGTATTTCATTACATTCACTGATGACCATACCAGGTATGGATTCGTGTACTTAATGAAAGATAAGTCTGAAGCTTTTGATAAATTCAAGGAATTTAAAGCCCTAGTTGAAAATCAAATAGGTAACTGTGTTAAGACTCTTCGGTCAGACCGAGGTGGTGAGTACATGAGTACCGAATTTGACGAGCTCTTAAAAGAACTAGGAATAGTGTCACAATTTACTCCTCCAGCTACTCCACAATTAAATGGTGTATCAGAAAGAAGGAACCGAACCTTGTTGGACATGGTTCGCTCCATGCTTAACTATACTGATCTACCGATTTATCTGTAGGGTTATGCGCTCCTTACTGCTGCGCATATCTTGAACATATGTCCTTCCAAATCCATTCCTAAGACTCCACATGAGATGCGGAGAGGTAGGAAACCAAGTCTTAATCACATTAGGATTTGGGGATGCCCTGCTTATATCAAGAAGTCTAAAGTATAGAAATTGGAAGCTAGGTCTTTGAAAGGTCGTTTCATAGGATATCCGAGGGATTCCATGGGATATATATATTCTACATGCACGAAGATCATAGGATCATCATTGCTATACAAGCACACTTCCTGGAAAATCAGTTTATTCAGGAAGGAGGGGCAGGTAGAAATATTTCTTTGGAAGAAATAAAAGAAACACTAAATGAGACACCTATGCAAGATATTATAACCGAACCTTCTGAAATACAAACATAACCTCGCAAGTATAGTAGAATTTCTCAATTACCTGAGAGGTATGGCTATCTGCATCAAGAAGAACTGGGTGTCTATGAGATGACAAAAAGTAGTCAAGAGAATGATCCTTCTACATACGACCAAGCGATGGTAGATGTTGACTCCACCAAGTGGCAAGAAGCTATGGAAGCTGAGATAGACTCAGTGCATGCTAATCAGGTCTGGACTTTAGTAGATCATCCTAAAGGCATAGTGCCTATCAGAAACAAATGGATCTATAAAAGAAAGACTGATAGAGATGGCAAGGTTGATACCTATAAGGCCAGGCTTGTGGAAAAGGGTTATTCCCAAAGAGAATGAATCGATTACTTCGAGACCTTCTCGCCTGTAGCTATGATTAAGTCTATTCGCATGATACCTGCCATAGCAGCCCACTTAGATTATGAAATATGGCAAATGGATGTGAAAACGGCAATCCTAAATGGATTCCTCGAGTAGGAGATTTACATGGAACAGCCTAAGGGATTCATATCTCAAACCACTATTCATAAAGTATGCAAACTTCAGCGTGCCATTTATAGACTGAAGCAAGCTTCGTGGAGTTGGAATCTTCGTTTTAACGAGACAGTCAAAGAGTTTGATTTTGTCCAAAATGAAGAGGAGCCCTGTATTTACAAGAAGGTTAGTGGGAGAAAAATTGCATTTTTAATACTACATGTAGATGACATTCTACTTATAGGAAACGACGTAGGAATGCCCAGTTCTGTGAAAGCTTGGCTTTCTAAAGAGTTCTCAATGAAAGACTTGGGGGAATCTACCTATATTCTGCGTATTCGTCTCTACCGGGACAGAGCGAAAAGAATGTTAGGTCTTTCCCAAGCCCTCTACATAGAAAAGATCCTGAAGCGATTTAGGATGAAAGATTCTAAAAGAGGGTTTCTACCTATGCGACATGGTGCAAAACTTTCCTTAGAGATGTGTCCTCAAAGAGAGGAATATAGAAAGGAAATTAGCAAGGTACCCTATGCTTCGGCAGTAGGTAGCCTCATGTATGCAATGATTTGCACTAGACTGGACATTGCCTATGCTGTGAGCGTAGTAAGTTGGTTTCAGTCAAATCCTGGGCAGGAACATTGGACTGCTGTGAAGAACATTCTTAAGTACCTAAGGAGGACTAAAGACTTGGTAATTACATACGGCGGTGGAGAACTTAGAGTGATGGGTTATACAGACTCAGATTTTTCGGGGGACATGGATGCTCAGATGTCCACATCAGGGTATATCTTTACTCTGAGTGGTGGGGAAGTTTCTTGGAGAAGTGCCAAGCAAAGTCCGACTGCTATCTCTGCATGTCAATCCGAATATCAGGCAGCCACAGAGGCTGCTAAAGAAGCTTTTTGGATAAAGAAGTTCACTAAGGAACTTCAAGTGGTTCCTAATGCGGAGAAGTTCGTGACACTGTTTTGTGACAACGATGGAGCTGTTGCATAGGCTAAGGAGCCTAGGGCTCACCAAAACACCAAACATATTGCGAGAAAATATCATTTTGTTAGAGAAATGGTTCGGGATGGGAATGTTATACTGCAGAGAGTAGACACAACAAATAACGTTGCTGATCCGCTTACCAAGCCACTATCTCAGAATGCCTTAGAGAAACATCTGGAGAGTATGGGTATTAGATACCATAATTTGTGGCATTGAGTGCAAGTGGGAGATTGTTAGGAATATGCCCTCGAATGCCACTCAGATGATGATAGAGTGAGAACAATTGTATTGTAATTATGAATATTATATTTAATAAGGCAATTATTATTTCTATATTATTGTATATCACTCGCATTGTGATTTGGTATATAGAATAATAGTCCTTGCATTTGAGAGTGAACATTCTACTCCTTATGGAGATAAGGAGATATGCACTAGAAGTGTTTAAAGCCTGAATGCTTAACTAGTTCGCAAGTCGATAAAACTTAACTGGGCAGTAAGTTTAGACAAAACTTGTATAACGTGTACTTTGACATGTAGAGTGCCTGTCTTCACTAACGGTTAGTGGGAGCACACGTTATAAGTATGCTAATGGGATTAGTATACTCGAACATGACTCAACTCGATTCGGTCATATGGATATCACTCAGGGATTGTCAATGATTGAATCGAAAGATTGTGATAGGTATACGTGGACCTTTGACTTGAGGTTTCAGTAGGAGATGTGCTTGTGACATTAAGTTAGTCATTAGAGTAGTTCGATACAATCGCCGTTTGGTGGGGTCAACCTCGAAATGCAACTTAGTGGGCAAGTAGCAGTCTCTACTGAATACCAAGATAGGATTCTTTCTCCTGTTAGTGAGCAGGTAAATGTACTATGCGGTTAATGGCAAATAAGATCATAAGTCTTTGGCCAAAGCATTTAGAGCTAGTTGTATTTGATACACGAGAGCTCGATGCTCTCGGTTTGCATTAACAGAAAGCATAGAGTCAAGTTACAGTAGGGTTTGACTTTACCGTGACCTTAATACTTGACCGAGACATATGATTGAAGGGTTTATACGTATATGGTATTCACGACATAATGGTTTTGGAGTGATCATATCATTCGTTCTCAGTTAGGTTACGGTGTGGGCCACGAGACTGGCTAAGTGGTGCTAACACTCGTTGGATCCTCCCAATGCTAACTAAGACGAACCTACAGAGTCGCGGCATAGGAATTGACGACGGATTATATTTGGCTTATTCTCTCTTGGTTAATATTGGACATTGAATGTCTAATTTAATTTATTGGATAAATTAATTTGGTCTCGTGAATTAAATTAATTATTGGGTAAATAATTTATTCATATAATTTCTTAGAGAATTTATTTTTAATATAATTAATTAATTGGATTAATTAATTGTATTAATATTGGGACTTACCAAGGTTTATCTATCGGATCAGATACACGAGGGTCCGTTTCACGGACCAAAATGGACCAACACCTAAAATATCATCATAGCCGCTCCACTCACTTCATCATGGTGATGAATTATCTATTTTGTCTTTACAAGACATTTTATATTATGTGGGGTTTTAATTAATTTATTTAATGAATTAATTATATCTTAATGATTGAGATGATGAGTATGTTATGCTTTGTATTTATATTACATAGCTTCCACCTCCATTTCTTGCACTTTGATTCAGCCGTGAGTTGAGTGATAAAGGAGAGAAATTGTTTCTAAATTTATACACTTATTTTCTAAGTGTATTTTGAGAGAAAACAATTTTTATAAAATACTTAGAGTATTTATAAAAATATATATAAGCTAATTCTATCAATTTCTTGCCATATACTTAGAGTATAAATTGATAGAAATATTTTCCGGTCATCTTCCGACGCGTGATACGTAGAGGCACGGTATTTTTGGTGCTCGGGAATTTCCAAAAGCTTGTTCGATTGGATTCGTGTTCGTGCTTGGCATAAAGAAGAAATTATCAAAGGCTACGAGGGTATGAATACTATGATTCTTATCTTCGTCATTTTTATTCATATTCGTTTATACGATGCTTTATCGATCCATTTTTGGGAGTTGGTTTTTATCCGGTTGGACTGGGTTTATTTTCTGCTGCGTATCTCGTTTTTAATCACCAAATTCCAACATTGGGGACCCGAGAAGTTAGCACGTGTGTTTGTTGCAGATATCGTTAGGTTGCATGGGATTACAAAGAGTATTATTTCCGATCGGGATGGTAGATTCATATCACACTTCTGGCAATCCGTTAACCGAGCTTTGGGAACGGAGCTGAAGCTCAGTACATCGTACCACCCTCAGACCAATGGGAAATCCGAGTGGACAATTCAGACTCTTGAGGATATGTTGCGAGCATGTGCCTTAAATTGTAAGGACGATTGGGAATCACACTTGCCACTAATTGAATTTGCGTACAACAATAGTTGGCATACGTCGATTAATATGGTACCGTTTGAAGCTTTATATCGACAATGATGTAAATCGCCACTGTGTTGGGATGATTCGTCCAAGTTGATCGGAACGGAGCCGGACATGTTAGTGGAGACGAGAGATAAGATTGTTCTAATCCGTGATAGACTTTTAGCTGCCCAGAGCCGACAGAAGTCGTATGCCGACAATCGATGTCGTCCATTAGAGTTCGAAGTCGGCGACCATGTGTTGTTGAAAGTATCTCCAACCCGAGGATCTTATCACTTCGGGAAGAAAGGTAAACTTAGCCCTAGATATATTGGTCCATTTGAAATTTTAGAACGAATAGAAGAACTCGCTTATCGTTTAGGTCTTCCGCCATTATTAAGTCATGTGCATAATATGTTCCATGTCTCCAAGTTGAGGAAATATGTGTCAGATCCTAGCCATGTTATCGATTTTGGGGAGATTGAATTAGGTTCCGATATCACCTTTGAGGAGAAACCGATCCAGATTTTGGAGCGTAGGGTAAAACAGTTAGACGCAAAACCGTTCCTTTGGTAAAGGTACAATGGTCAAGACATGGAATGGAGGACGCCACATGGGAGACCGAGGATAGTATGAGGTCGAGGTATCCGGAGTTGTTCATATCTTAAGTTTTGTGACGAAACTTTTTGTTAGAGGGAGAGAATGTAATATTCACGTTTTTTTGATATTATTAGAAATTTTCATTTTGTCGTTTTTGTCAAGAACTGTTGTGTTATGTTTTGGTTGGTGTGGATAATTGTTTTGTGTATGGGAAAATTAGCGCACGCTAATGTTGTAGACTAGCGCACGATATTGAGGTGGATTAGCGCACGCTAAATGTGTTGGTAGCGCGTGCTAATCCGGCAACTGCGGTAAGGCAGAATGTTCTAAGTACTGGACTTCAAACATGATCGATCAGGTAGCCCGCGCTACACCGGATGATAACGCACGCTACGTAGCTTGTTAGCGCACGTTATATACATGGTAGCGCAGGCCATTTCGACCGGACAGTAGAGGCAGAATGTTTCTGGACTTTGGAGATGAACAGGTAGCGCACGCAATATAGGCCGATAACACGCGCTAATGGAAACTGGTTGCGCACATTAGCTATCGAGTAGAGCACGCTAATGGGTCAAAGCCGAAGGTTCTGGACCTGGGTTGGCCGGTTAGTGCATGCTAACCATAGGCCTTAGCGCACGCTGATGCGTGTGATATAAGGGCTTGAGTAAGTCAGTTTTCGTTATTTTCTCATTTCTTTCTTCTCCTCCGGCGGTGTAGGCGATTCCAGACGTGAGAATTCGAGGATCTCGACTGAATATTGTTGGATATAAACTCCTTTCAACTCCTAGCAAGGATTTATCAACTTTCTAACATCCTTCACCGTCCGAGTCGAGGTAATATATCTTAGAACCCTAATCTCGGGAAGTTTGGGGGTTTTGGTGGATTTCATTTTTCCCAACGAATGTAGCTTCGAATCGATGATAGATTATAGTCGTATAATCATGTTTTCATGTATTCCTCGAAGTTTTATGGATTGATTCCTAGTTTTCCTTCATTGATCGAGTATAATTTAGAATGCATCTGTAGCGTTCGATAAATTACTCCTAAAGGTAGAACTTAGGGTGATTCTTGTATTTCCAGGGAAATTGTAGTTGATTGAGTCTCGATTCTTGTTAGGAACGAAAATTGGAAGATAGTTCGGACCGAAGCCTTTTTCGTTCGTCGTTCCTTCGTGTGTTAGAAATCCAGGCAAGTACCTTATTGCACTAGTTTATGGAATGCATTTCGGTGATGAAATTGTGATGTTTGTGTGTTGTGAGGATGTTCTCGGGGTACTCTCACCTAGGGATTGCTTGACGGGGCACACTGGGACTTGGCCGGGTGGCCTTGCGCGAGGGTTACCTTCGAGGTGGCGGTATTCTCACTTGGGGATTGCTCGACGGGGCACTCAGGGACTTGGTCGGGTGGTCTTGTCACGAGAATTACCTTCGAGCAATGTTTTCTGATAATTGATATTGGATATTCCGGAATATCGTGAGAAATGAAGTATTTTTGGACTTTGAAAGGAAATTGGAAATGCCTGTGTATTAAAATATTGTAATATTGTACTTGCACTAACGGTTGTTACTAACCCCTGTTAGGGTGAAATGTTTTATACATTTCAGGTACTCTCGAGGTTCAGGAGCCTACACGTGGTGCACACGGAGCTGACGGGGAGACCGGATGTTAAAGAGCTCGAGTCAGTAGTTGTTTCGGAAATGTCGGTGTTGGTTTTCATATTTAATGTTGTACTTGGTTTCTTTGTAATATGTCGTGTGATGGTTGTGTATTTGGTTGAAGTGTGTTAAACTCACACACTTTGGCCGCGTACGAGGCCCAACTTATGTTTTTATATCGTCTATCTTTTATTGTTGTTGTGTTGTATGTGTGTGACATCAGCCTTGTTGTTACCCAAAATATTATCCGGAGATAGATATTGCTAGAATGGTCGAGTAGCAAACAAAGTGCGAGAGCACTTCCGTGGGAAAGTAAATAACACAAGATTTGCCGGGGTTGTTAGTCCCGGGCTTGAATGCTCTCGCGAGATGTTATTAATACAAATATTCTGGGGTACAAGTATTAATGTTATAGTACAATTACAATGAGTGTAAAGACCCTAGTTATCTTAGCTATTGAGCGTGAAGATTGCCGGAAGAACCAGATATGATGCTCTGTGAGTTCTTGAAACAACGTTGATGAGCTGTGACGACCGTGAGAAATCGACAGTCTCTCACGGTGTGTATAAGCTGTATGTTTGAGCTCCTCGGCTTGTGAGTCTCGTTGAATCTGTACTGCAAGGAGTTCTTACCTCTGCCGACTGTCTTCTGGATGAGAGGTGCTGAGAGAGAAATCATGAGGTAGATCCAAGAGAGGAAGCCGAGAGCCTGAAGGAATGTATATATTCTGAATATGGTTGTCAACTGAGTTCCGAATTGATTGGAATGAATTGCCAACCTTTTTCCAGTTGCTGGAAGTTCTCTATTTATAGGACTGGGAGAAGCTGGGCGATCGCCTTTGCTGTATTATAATAAGCGGGCGATCGTATTTAGCACATGGGCTGGTCTCCTTAAAGTCCGCAGAGTTCTTGTGATCGGTATGCGGTCCAATGAGAAGTCTGCACGCGTCTGAGTCGCTATCACGGGCGGTCCCACCTTGTACCTTTCGGCGGGTTTATCGGTAGGTGATAAGGTGGTGACAGGCTGTGGTCAACGATCCATGTTATGCGGTGCCTTTTGCGTATCTTCACATGGGCGCTGCTTTGAGATCCAGTCTTCATAGACTTTGACGGACGAAGGTCTTGCTCGTGGCACAGGACGATCGTCCTAGGTCGGGCACCAGAGTTGATCGTTAGGTGCCGGAAGGCGATCGCCTTGGGAGTCGATCGCTAGATACTCGAAGGCGGGCTGCTACCTCTGTTTAGGCAAGCTCTCCGTAGCTCCTTTGGTTGTGGACTCGGTCGCTCGGCCCTTATACTGATCGTCGTCGAGGCGTACAAATCGCCGCACAACAAGCATGGTAGGCCCTGGTAGGTCCTACGACGTGTAATTACCCGTAATGAAATTGGGGTGTTACAGAGTTCAAGGATGGTTAGTTTATTTCTATGTTTAGAATGAGAGAAAAAAAAATACACAAAGTTCTAAGGTTGGCTCATTACCTTTCTTTTCTTCCTCTTCTTCTACTTCTTCCTTCCCTTTTTTTTCTTTCTTCTTCTCTCCTCATTTCAGCCCTCTCTCTCTCTCTCTCTCTCTCTCAAGTGTAGATTTTTTTTTTTTTTAATATGGTGAAATGGGGAGGAGTTTACAAGATAGAAATATTTATAGTGCATGGTATGGTCAAAGGATACATGGTGAATCACCCCCACAAGACTTTGATGTATCACAAGTGTCTCCATTTTCACTTGTATGAAGGCACATAAAGTTTGACTCCTACATCACCACTTCTTTATTTTGGCTGACTTTTAAATATTTTATTATATATATGTATATTTTGAATATTTGTTGTAGTTGTATATAATTTAATAAATGAAAGAGGTACTAGATGATGGGTTGGGTTATATGTGTCTTTGGGCATGGTGTAGTGTTTTAGGTTATAGGTGGTTCTTTACTTAGATGGTCATAAGCCCATAATGCCTCTATTTAAATTTTAATAATAAGCTCACTAATCAAGTTGGACTATTAAATTAAATAGCCCATTTAGCTAATAAATTAAAATTTATTAAATAATTAAGTTAATTAGACTTGTAGGATATTATTATTTTTATTTATTTAATTGAAGTAATAAAAATAATTAGGTTGTTAAAACTTATAGAATTTATTTAGCTACTGTGACTATGCATAAAGGTAAGAACTAAATTTATTCGATAATGAAATATTGTAAACTTTATTTTATTTATTGAAAATTAATAATCAACTCTACATACAAAATAATGAGGTCTCACATCCTCCCCACCTTAATGAGGCAAAGAGAGAGCACATCAGACAATTTCCTGGCGTTCAACTGGAATCGTTCGATTCCTCTCTCCCCCTAACAACGGGAAGTTTGTCTCATCAAAATGACAGTCTGCAAATCTTGCAGTAAACAGATCTCCTGTAAAAGGTTCCAACTAGCGGATAATTTTAGGCGACTCATAGCCAGTATATATACCTAATTGTCTTTGCGGACCCATTTTAGTACGATGTGGAGGCATAATTGGCACATATACTGCACAACCAAAAATGCGTAAGTGTGAAATATCAGGCTCATATCCAGTTACCAACTGGTACGCACTAAATGTTTGATTGGCAGTGGGCAGAAAGTGAATAAGTGCATGGAAAATTGCATAACCCTAGACAGAAATTGACAAGTTGTTCTGCAATACCAATGCTCGAGCGATAAGCTGTAACTGCTTAATCATAGCCTCAACAAGGCCATTCTGGGAACGAACGTAGGGGACGGGAGGCTCAACTTGAATCCCAATCTACATGCAATAATCGTCGAAGGACTTTGACGTAAACTCACCAGCATTATCCAATCTTAATGACGAGATCATAAAGTCAGTATGGTTAACCTGTAACTTGGTAATTTGTGCTCATACCTTAGCAAATGCGACGTTTCTTATGGATAGCAAAGCGATGTGTGACCATCGCATCGATGCATCAACCAGAACCATAAAATATCTGAATGATCTGCACTCTGGCTGAATAGGTCCATAAATGTCCCCTTGAATTCTTTGTAAGAAGCGAATATTTTGTGTTGAGTCTTTAGCAAAGGAAGGAGAAGGCATCAACTTTACTAGTGAACAGGCCTTACAAAGCAATTTACATGCAGTGGAAATTGCCACGGAAGCCTAGGGACTTGCAGAAGATGCACCGGAAACCTCATCAGGGCGTGCAATCTTCAATCCCGGTGATATGGTATCAGAGTCACTCACATCAATGCCGATGTTGAGTGGTGCTTCCAATCTTTTTCTGGACTTGAAAAATGGATGACCATGTGAGTTTTTAAAAATGTGAATCATCATGTTGCGTCCAGGGTGACCAAGTCGGACATGCCACAGTTGGTATGCTTCGGAATCACAAAGTTTGTGACTCACAACATATGATTCAACAACCCTTATTGCAGTTTGGTATAAGCCACTAATTAGACTCATTAGTTTCTCGAGAACGCGGTGTCTTCCGCATTCTACCAGAGTAACACACAAAAATTTCATCCCATTCTCACGATGTGTATCAAGGTGATAACCGTTGGCATGGATGTCCCTAAAACTTAGCAAGGTTCGGTTTGCTCTTGGGGCATAGAGAGCATTTGTGATGTTGATATGCATACCATTAGGTAGGAAGAAATGAGCAGGTCCCCTCCATTTAATTACTTGGGAGGAACCAATCGTTTTTGTAACTGAGGATATGTATGACACAATATCCCTGAATAATTCCCAATTCCGAAGAATAGTGTGGATTATTCCACTATCAGCAAGGCACTCAATTTAACCACGAGACATCTACAATAAGATATGAAACTCGATTAGTCTTGTGTTGAAAGGCATAGTAAAAACTCACTAATTTTGAGTTTGGGTAAATTCGACCAAGTTGGTTAGAGTCAAAGTTAGCACAATCGCTGGAAATATTTCTGCGCTGCTTGACTTTTGTTCACTAAAATAGAAATATCTCCTTTGTTAAGAAGTGTATGAAAAAACGGTCAGTTGTTTTGGAAACTAGACTTGTGTGTCTTTCCATCCATAGCTCGTGCACTTTTTGGATCATTAAACTCAGATAGTAGTGCTCATTTCAAGTTGCTCTTTTGGAGTTTTCCTATTTTTGAGTGATAGAGTAAGGTTGAAGCCTTTTCAAAGACATTAATGTTGATGCAAAAATATGGCAATGCTGGCCACAAGCGCGTTTAAACGTGCTAAAATGCAACAGGGTGTTCGATTTATATCTTGATCAATGATCCTTTTGTTAGGGTTGTATACTGCAAAGCATCCTTTATGCTTGTGTACCTTATTTACCTGTAACTACCTATGAGAATATTAATTACATTTAATCACATATTTTGCATATTTATTCACGTTATGGTTATGCAAATAAAATGTCTAATTATTTTATATTGTAGATAATGTGGTGTGTTGGTGTCACACGGAAGATCACATTATCGGTGCTTTATAAAATAATATAATAGTTCACAACCTATATAATTATTAGACAAATTATATGAAAGGTTGTAGTGTATGCTTGAGATTACTTGGTCTTGACTATTAGCATACATTAGCGTATTTTCATACGTTGAACTGGATCGAGGTGAGATAGTGTCTTCTGTACTGACTGTAATAAGAGCGTAAATCTCGGATAATTATTATTTCTTAATTCTAAGTATATAATATTTAATTGTGTATTTATAATACTTATTGCTTTGATTTACCATGGGTGAGAGTCAAAATGATCGACTCAATAAGCTTCGTATCTTGGGCAATAATGTTATTTATATGACAGTTATTATTATTATTACTAGAAATCGTGTCCCGACTCGTGCAGGTTGATGATGTCCCCTTGAGGAGCTCGATAATGATTATTATATTAAACCCTGCAGGTGGATTTAATTCCGATAGAATAATAAGGTTCGAGTGGTACTACTCTTGGATAAGATATTAATTAATTAAAGCTGTCAGTAGCTTATAATTAATTAATGGACATTCGATATCTTAAACACGCGAAATAATATATTTAAATAAGGAGCCCGATTTCGCAAATTGGGATTTCGGTTGCAAGTGCAATATTAATTCTTTAGTGGATTGAATTGATATTAATAGACTCAATATATTAGGAAAGATCTTAATAAGGAAATTTGAGGTCTATTAGGAGTCCTTCCTTAATCCTCCTTAAGATCCCTAGTAGTAGTCCAAGAGCCTGTAATATCCGCATTTTTCTTTTCCGGTATTTTCATTTTTGGTGTATTTTTCATTTTTAGCGACTCGCTTGTAACCTTTTCGACATTTTGAATCTATTATATTCTTGGAGTTTCTCCATTTGGACGAGTTTCGGAGATGTTTTGGTATTATTCCGTCTTTTATCATGTATTGTTGCATGGACGTTCGATTCTCGCAGAACCCGTTCGATTTTGTGATTTCTTTAGTTGCACGAGTTCGTATGGTTGAGTAGTTCGTGTTGTGAGTTTCGGTTTATTAATCCGACGCCGTATCGTGATTTTCGGACGTTTGGGCCGTTTTGTAATTTCCTATAAGTTTAGGGAATTTTACTTTCCTTGTCGTTTCTCGGATTCCTCGGTAGTCGGAATTGTATTTTCCTTCAGCACTTAGATTCTTTGTCGTGATTATTTCATGTTTACACTTCTGGAATCTGTCCTTGTGTTGCGTCTCGTTTTCGGACCGCCCGTTGCATCTAACTTCGTTCAGCAGTGTTGAACTGCTGCATGCATAACGTGCATTATGCATGCTTTCTTCCGTGCGCTATCGGCACCTTCATAACGTACATTATGGCTCATCGCTAACGTACGTTATGGCCTTCAGCAGACTGGACAAATTGTTCTGTCCGAACCATTACGTACGTTAACTCTTTATGTTACGTATGTAAAGTCCTGGTAGCGTGCGCTAAACTATCCGGCGTAGCGTACGCTATCGAGCCCTGCGTTGTTGGACAGTGACTCTGCCCAATTTTGCCCAGACCCTTACGTACGTAAAGGCGTTGATGTTACGTACGTAAGCCTCTTGTAGCGTACGCTAAGCCGTCGGATGTAGCGTACGCTAACGACCTTAGCGTTTTGGGGCAGACTGTTCTGCCCAGCCATTACGTACGCTAATGCTTGAGTGTTAACGTGCGTAATGAGCATTACGTACGTTAACCAGCTTATGTAACGTACGTAATGGCAGCCCAGGTTTTATAAATCGGGAGTTGACCTTCACTTCGGCACATTCTTCATTTTCTCCCTTCCGTCCGCAGTGAAGGTTCTTAGAGGGATTTGAGTAATTCTTCAAGTTTTGCCCGTGGAAATCCTTGGGCAATCAAGTATTGTGTTCCTAGTGTAGTATATCATCACCGTAATCATCTTCCTCCGTCCGAATCAAGGTAAATCTTCTAAGAATCCTACTTTTGGGTAAATTGGGGGTTTTTGTAACACCCCAAACTAGGCGGATATTACAGTGCCGTAGATCCCCAACTGGGACCCACCAGGCAGATGAACATGAATGAATTACACAAGATAAATGTAGTACCGAACTACATTACAGCAATAATTACCCCGATGAGGAGTTTAGTTACAACACACCAGGACAATACCGAATACTAGTGTATTTTATATGAAGATAAAATACACAACACTGAATGAAACGGAGTATTCAAATGAAAGTCTGCAGCGGAAAATAAAGAACAATAACATGAATAACTGAAAGATCGGGGCCCCCTTCTAGTATCACTAGGACTCATCGACATCAACATGCTATTCCCGTGCGTTTGCCTTGCCATAACCTGAAAAACAAAATCCCCAAACGGGGTCAGTTACAAAGAACAACAATCCTCTAGGGTTGAAAATACTCAATCATGATTAACTGAAGTTATGAAATATTCTGTCGAAACATACGCAATCAAACATGCTATATGAATCAACTAACAGTACGGCTCAAAGGAAATGGCGCCACACTACGCCCGAGATGGAAATGTGTCCGTGCACAAGCCACCAACGAGTATCGATCGAATACACGTGTGGTCTTGTACCTAATCAGTCTCACGAGACAATATGACTCGTGTGCACAGTCCAATGTGAGGCCACCAACCAACACACGACTATAATGTGCCCGACATGAAAATCCAACACATACCAACCGCACGCCCGTATGACCGGAATGCCACGATATAACAAAAGTGACATCGAAAATGAATAATGACTCACCGAGGTGGAATGGTAACGAAATAAATGACATTTCAATGAAAAGATTGGAACCGTCGTTCCTTATGGTAAACGATTAATTGATAACAACAAGTTTTGATACGGTTAATATAATGATGAATGAGTTATGATTATGAATGAACAACAACAAAAGGTATGAATATCCTTTTAACCGAGTAAGAATTAACTTACTAAATACCGATGAAGAAAGTCCTTCCACGAACAAATGTCCTAAATGAAGTGTCGGTCATACGAACAACCTTAATTCAATACAATTACCGACAATCCGATCAATATACGAATCAAACACGAATATAACGAACTCAAAACGTCGATACGATAAAACTAAGTCCATTGAGTCATTAAAACAAACACGTTGCGTCCAAACTCCGATTGTTTACAATCAAACTTCAATATACCAATATCAAATCCCCCAAGAAGTGTTTCAAACCAATAAAACACCTCCAATACGATCAATAATCCGATATGAATATCCAAAAACGTGATTATAACAACAATTAGTCGAAAATCCCCAATTCCAACTCGATATTCAAGGTGTTCTTGAATAATACCTAAATTATACAATGTATGCTTATACAAAATCATAATAATATACATATTCCTTCATATAAAATGATTATAACGTCGTAAACATCATATCTTAACACAAAATCGAAGTCGAAGTGTTGAAAGAATTACCTCTTGAAGATACAAGTACTTTAATCAGAAGAACACGCGTTAGATTGATTATCGGGCTTCACGATCGAAAGGAGATGAAGAAAATCAAACACCCAAATGATTTGTGAAGGAAAAATCCTCCCTCAAGCCTTCTCTCTCGGTTTAAGGTGAAGAAAAGGAAGAAAAATGGGCTGAAATCTTGAAAAAATGAATTTATAGGGGTTGACTACCTGCCGGACCGCGGCCGTGCGATCGGCACGGTCGTGTCACGCTGATTGGCGGCAGTGGCAGCGAGGACTCGGCCGTGTCTGCCCGGCCGTCGCGGCGAAGGCCTCCCGGCGATGACCGTCCGAATGACTTCGGCATGACTCGGCCGTGCGAGGCGACACGGTCGGGCGTGTCAGCGGCCGCTCCGCTTATCCGGAAGGTTCGGCTCGGCCGTGCGAGCGACGGTCGGGTCACGAGGCGAACACCCGGCACTTTCGGACGAGTACGGCAGGCCGTGTCGGACGACACGGCCGAGTTCGTTCGGCGATGATCGCTGGCGAAAAATGAGCGGTTGAGCTAAAACGACCATAACTCTCTCGTCCGGACTCCGATTGACTCACCGTTTGAACCATTGGAAAGCTAACTCGATGCTCTATAATATTGCAAAGATTTAGAATTTTTGGAGTTACCAAAAATTAATGGTGATCTAACAAAGTCGAACTCATATGAGGAAAGTTGAAACAATGAACAATAACGATACACAACTCGAAGTTTCTACGAACGGTGAACACGGGTGAATGAACATGATTGATGAATGATTATAAATGAGTGAAAATCCACTGAGTGACAATCACCGAATGAAATTACTGAATGATAATGACTGAATTAGAACCGGGTGTTACAGTTTTCGATTTAATTATTCTATTCGTCCCGTGTTGTTGATTAATTCATGATGAATATGATTAATCTTGTTGGTATTATTGGTTTTCCTACGGATTCATGGTATATTTCATGGTATTTTCGTAATCAAGAGGGTTTGGTTGTGGTCCGCTGTCGTTGTTGTTCTTGTACGAATATACATGAATCGTAGGCGGGTTTTCGGGTGTATTCGGTTTCCGTATTAGTTTGGAAATGGTTGTGATTGTATTATTCGAATCGGTAGGTTCGGTTCCGTTGGTTCCTAGCGTTCGTCGGTGATTTTCCTTTCTATTCGTTGCGTCGTCAATTATTCAAGGCAAGTATTTTTGGAAACCTTTATGCTTAACATGAAATGGTAATGTATATTGTGTGTGCTTTACTCACCTCGGGAGGGTCCGACGGGGCCTCGAGGGAATCTATGACTTCACTCTGGATTCACGAGTTTGTTTCGCTAGCCAGCTCGGGAGGGTCCTTAGAGGCCTTGAGTGGGATTTGTGGCTTTGTCCGGGTCCTAGGCTATGCCTGTGCGTGATTTGTTTTATGATATGGCCAGCTCGGGAGGGTCCTTAGAGGCCTCGAGTGGGATTTGTGGCTTCTTCCCGGTCCTAGGAAAATTTGATTGATTGTTTGTTTCCAGAAAAGACATGTCTGGTTTTGGTTTTGAAATGAATTTGGTACATTGTACTATGAAATGTGTAAGCGAATGGTTTGTCGTGATTACTTGTACTAGTGTAATTGCTAACCCCTCTGGGGACCCGTTGTGGGGAAATTCTTGTTATGGATTTCAGGTTATGATCATCCGGACGAGCGGGCGCTGGGACAGTACGAGGATGCTGGCCAGGGTCTTTGACATGTGCATTTGAGTCCTTTTATTTCCGTTGTTCCCTTCGATATGGTTGTTGCCTACTTTCTATACTTATAGATTGTACTCGCGAGTACTTAGGCTTTTCTCTGTGGATTGTGATATGTATTCGTTGAAGTTATTTATGTTTGTCATTGTTAATTATTCCGACGGTTGTACCGGGCATGTTATTTGATTTTCATCTGGATGATATGTGTCTTTACCATAGAAATTCGTGTCTTAGCCTGGTGCGTCCCATGTAGGGGTCCACGGTACTGTAATATACCTTGAATATCTCGGGGGTGTTACAGAGCCTATAAATAGGACATGGGTTGGCCGATTTTTTGTACACTTTGTAAGGTTGTGAGATTGATTTTTCTTCTTGTGTTTAATTGTAGATCTAGACTTGTGTCTTCGATTATACAATTTAGATAACACATCAATTTGCTAAGAGTGTTCATAAAATACTAGAAAGCAAGAAAAAATCGAGTGACCACATACAAGGAGGTTCGGCCGATCCCATTGTTGTCCAGGCAAGATCCGGTAGTTCGTTGCCCACCCAACGTCCGGGTCATGGCGGATCATACTCTAGAAGGTCTAAAGGTAGAAATACAAGGTGATCAAGATGAAAGCAACCATTTCACTTCAAAGGTAATATCATATGATCTTTTAGATCTAGATTAGGATATCTCAACTCCAACATATTTATTCAATAAATTTAAATAATATTTAAATTGCTTATTAATCTTAGTAATTAATTAATTAGCACGCATAAATAGATCTTATGCCCGTGGATATGTAAAACGCATTTATCAAACTTTCCTAAACTTCGCTTCCGCTGCGTTTTATATTCCAACACCTTTCAGTAACTCCAACTTGGTAGACTTGCAGAGAAAGTAGGAATATCGATACAGGTAAGGTTGTTTAAAAACCACTGATTCCGTTTGAACTTTCAAAGCATGAACAAATACCAAGGAGGATGCGCCTAATCGTGATCAAAAGTTTTTGATAAATTCACCCAGTGCATTAAATTAACCAAGAAATTCTTACTGAGCAATTGTTTTATAAAGACCAAAAAGAACATACTATTGTTAGGGTTGTATACTGCAAAGCATACTTTATACTTGTACTACCTTATTTCCCTGTAACTATCTATGAGAATAATAATTACATTTAATCACATGTTTAACATATTAATTCATGTTATGGTTATGCAAATGTATTATATATATATTTTATATTATAGATAATGTGGTGTGTAGGTGTCACACGAAAGATCACATTATCGGTACGTTATAAAATAATATAATAGTTCACAACTTATATAATTACTAGCCAAATTATACGAAAGTTTGTAGTGTATGTTTGAGATTATTTGGTCTTGACTATTAGCATGCATTAGCGTATTTGATACGTTGAACTGGATCACAATGAGATAGTATTTTCTGTACTAACTGTAAGAAGTACGTAAATCTCGGATAATTATTATTTCTTAACTCTAAGTAAATAATATTAAATTGTGCACTTATAATAATTATGCTTTGGTTTATCATGGGTGAGTCACAGTGATTAACTCAATATGCATCGTATCTTGGGCAATAATATTATTTATAGGACAATTATTATAACTAGAAACCGTGTCCCAACTCGTGCGGGTTGATGAGGTCCCCTTTAGGAGCTCGATAATAATTATTATATTAAACCCTTCGGGTGGATTTAATTCCGATATAATAATAAGATAACAATTGAGGTAACACTTCAATTCTTGATTGCTAATCGAAATTACTTGAAGAACGAGAGTTGTGAGAAAATAATTTCAACCGATCCATCTCAAGTGTCAAGCAAGATTCGGTAGCTCGTACCCACACAACGTTCGAATTAAGGCGGGGATATACTCTAGAAGATTTTGAGGAACAAATCAAAGTAGCAACCACTTTGCTTCAGGAGGTAAATATCCTATGATCTCTTGATCTAGATTAGGATATTTAGTTTGCCAACAATATTATTTAATAAATAATAAATTATATTTAATTACTTATTAATCTTAATGATTAATTAATTAGCATCCATAGATAGATTTTCTGATCGCGGATGCTATGATCTCTTGATCTAGATTAGGATATTTAGTTTGCCAACAATATTATTTAATAAATAATAAATTATATTTAATTACTTATTAATCTTAATGATTAATTAACTAGCATCCATAGATAGATTTTCTGCTCGCGGATGCGTAAAATACTTTATTCAAATCTTTCAAACTTCGCTTCCGCTGCGTTTTATTTCCAACGATTGTTATCGGAGCCAGATTTTAGGCTTTTGCTATTTTAATTAATTTTGGTGATTAATTGCTAGCAGTTTAAATATTCATGAAATATGATGTTGGAATATTTTGCTAGAAGTTTTCTTGCTGGGAATATGAACCAATTATCATGGTTATGTGAATGATTAATTTTTATTATTTATGCAATTATTGGTTTGACCCGGTTTTGAGGCATGTAATGGTTTTTTTCCCATGAGAAAATCCACGGGTAGATCTAGGGTTTCATTTTTCATGTAATTTTCCTATAATTCGATGTTTTTTATTTTATGAAATTGTAATCGAATTTGAAAATGATAAAATCAAGAAGAAATAGAGCATAGCAGGACACAATTCTTTGGACCGATTGTGGCAGGCGGCGTGGTAGCACTTCTGAGCCGCACACGCATCTTTGGCGTGTGAATTTACGAGAGCCATGGCGAGCTGTTCAGTGACGCAGTTCATCGTTTCGGGTCGGGTCATCCAGCATTTGGTCCGGTCCGTTTCACCGCCTTTCCTTGCATCCGCCGGAGAGTCAGAATTTTATAATAAAGTATTTTATGTAATTAATTTTGCATAAAAATGAAAATTTTAATTTTTGAAAATCCATGACCCGATCGGGGAGGAGTGACGAGATGCTTGATCCAGGGAGAGATATGGAGTCGAAGATTTTCTCGGATTCAATTCGGGGGCGAAGACCGTGATAATTGAATAATTTTATTATCCTTGCATTTATTTGGTTTTGCCTGTTTGAATGTATGGCATGCATAAATTATGTGTGATGTATTTTCTTGCATGCTAGGACGAGAAAATTAAAAACCTCAAGCCTAAATGACTAAGTGATTAATCTGATTTTTTTTATAAAAATAAAATTAAATTGGCCTACATAATTAATTTAAATTGTGGAGTAATTAGCATGCGAGTTGATATTGATGTCTTACTCCATATCGAATGTGATAATTATAAGTTCACTGGTTTGAATTTCAAAAGATAACAAAAATTAAATATTGGTTTTATGATAAGACCTCTCCATCTATAGGACAATGATTTAAAAGATAATATTTTAGGGTTGTTAAATTATGGTGTTCACTTAGTTGTACCAATTGATAAGCTCCCCATCGGAGTCTATATTAATTAATACATGGGCAAGAGGAACCAACGATTAATTTTACGTGCCATAGATAAATTGACTATATAGTAAAATTAAAAGACATAAAACTCTACTTAAAAATATGTCTGTAAACGTCCACACGATCGTGGCTTGCATGTGTGGATTATTCGAGGTGTTGGTTGCTAGCATATATATCGTGTATTGAGGTTTTTCAATGTATTTTGCTATGCATTATGTGATGAATGTTTTATTTTATCTCAGATATCTTTCAATCCACTTGCTGTAATTCTCAAAGAAAATACACTTGATGACACTAACTTTGCTGATTGGAAACATAACCTTAATATTGTTCTGACTGTTGAAGAACAAAGTTTGTCCTAAATGAGGAATGCCCATTAGAACCATATGTGGAAGAAATCTGTTGAGGTGAAAGAATACCGAAAATGGAAGAAATATGATGAGATAGCTCGCTGTTACATCTTGGCTTTTTTAGCAAATGTATTGCAGCATCAGCATCAGAGTATGAGCACAGCCGCAGAAATGATGAAAAATATCGGCGATATGTTTGGTCATTAGAACCGGGCGGCTAGACAAAATGCTATGAGGGTCTTGATGACGACCCAAATGCCTGAAGGAGCCCTGGTAAGGGATCATGTTCTAAAGATGATTTCTCATCTAAACGAACTTGATATTTTAGGGGCTACTACCAATGCGGAAACGCAGGTCGATATCATCCTAGGCAGCTTACCTAGAAGCTTTGAGCAGTGCCGCCTAAACTACAATATGAATTTTAGGTAATATACTTTGACAGAATTGCTGACAGATCTTCAAGCTACAGAAGGACTCTTCAGACAAGGGTATCAAGTGCTTGCGACAACTAGTGTTTCAAGTTCCAAACCCAAGTGGGAAAGAATAAGAAACAAGTGGTCCAGAAGTAAGTGACAACTCTCAAGGTAAAAGGCAAGGCTCCTCAGCCTGAGCCGAACAAAAAGCCAAAAGGAAAGTGCTACAAGTGCGGTCAGAAAGGACATTTCAAAACAGACTGCCCGCTCTTAATAAAGGTATATCTCGTGCACTAGTAGTCTCTACCACTTCGTGCATAGTAGATTCAGGCTCCACTATTCAGGTTTGCTTTGACTCGCATGGTTTTCAGGTAACCAAGCAGCTTAGTGCGGGTAAGATCACCATAAACTAGGGCAATTGTTCCAGGATTATGGATGTCGCCACGAGAGTTGTGCAGTTGAAGATTAGTGATAAGATATTAGTCATAAATAATATACTATTGGTACCTGATTTCAGAATGAATTTAATTTCAGTTTCTAAATTGAGTGGTTATTCAGTTTCTTTTGATTGTGATGCTATTATTAGAAGAAACGGTGAATATATTTGCAAATGTATCTATACTGATGGACTATATGTCATTAATACTGCACATACTCCCATGTATAAACATAAATCGCTTAACTCTTTGTCTAAACCTAAAAAGAGAAAAGAACCTTCAAGCATAAACCAAACATATATATGGCATTTAATATTGGGTCATGTAAAACTTAGAAAGATTCGGAGACTGGTAGATGATGGCCCATTGGATGACCTCCAAGTTGAGTCATTTCCAATTTGTGAATCCTGTCTGGAAGGTAAAATGACCAAAAGGGTTTTTAAAACCAAAGGAAACCGTGCTCAGAATATATTAGAATTGGTTCATACTGAACATCTTGGCTATGGGTGGTTTTGAATACTTCATCAAGGACATGTTCGACTTTGGGATACTCTAGCACATGTGCTGAATAAGGATGCTGATAAGTTGGCATATCGTATAGAGGTACGAGTGTTTGTACGATACCCTAAGGGAACGAAGGGTGGCTTATTCTATAATCCCCAGAATCAGAAGGTCATTGTTAGCACCAATGCCCGATTCCTAGAAGAGGATTATGTGATTAGTCACAAGCCCATGAGTGAAATAATTCTGGAAGAGTTGAGGGGCGAGACTCCATCTATACCAATCGTGCAAGCACCAAATAACACTGGACCACGTATCGATTTTGGGACTTTTACACCAACTCAGGATTTGCCTCGTCATAGTGGGAGGAATGTTCCTCAACCGGAAGGATTCATAAGTGTGGAAAAGTCTTCGGACTTAGTCTCAAGTGAAGATTAATCATATCCCTGGACTTAAAAGGAGGCAATCCAAGATAAAGATGCTGACTCTTGAAAAGTAGCAATGGAATCAGAAATGGTATCTATGGATTCCAATAAAGTGTGTGAGTTAGTAGAACTACCTGATGGGTACAAGCTATTGGTAGTAAATGGTTTTATAAGTGAAAGAAAGGAGGTGACGGGAAGGTTAAAACCTTCAAAGCGAGGCTTATACCGAAATGTTATACTTAGAAGGAGGGCATCGATTACGATGAAACCTTTTCACCGGTAGCCATGATTAAGTCAATCCGGATCTTTTAGCTATAGCTGCGTACTTGGATCTAGAGATTTAGAAAATGGATGTCAAGACTGCATTCTTGAATGGCAGTCTAGACACGGAGATCTACATGCGCCAACCATAGGGGTTCATTGCTGAGGGAGAAGGGCACTTAGTGTGCAAGCTTAAGAGATCTATTTGTAGACTTAAGCAAGCATCTAGATTTTGGAACACCCGATTTGATGAGGTTATCCAGTAATATGGATTCATCCAATGTCCGAGTGAGAGTTGTGTTTATAAGAAATGCGATGAAAACGTGATGGTGTTTCTTGTACTGTATGTAGATGATATTCTTTGGATTTGAGACAACGTGAAGGAGTTGTCGGACGTAGGGTATGGTTGTCTGAGCAGCTCTATATGAAGGATTTGGGAGAAGCAGGACACATCCTTGGGATCAAGATCTTTCGTGATCGGAAGAAAAGGATATTGTGCTTATCTGAGGCATCTTATATTTAAAGCGATTTAGCATAGAGAATTCCAAGAAAGGTTTTCTACCTTACAGGCGTGGAACTCAACTATCTAATGATATGTGTCCAAGACACAAAATGAGATAGATGACATGAAGCTAGTCTCTTATACATCAGCATTGGGAAGCCTCATGTATACTATGCTTTGCACTAGACCAGATATCTATCATGTCGTAGGCACGGCTACTAGATATCAGTTGAACCCTGGACCAGGACACTGGATTGCTGTCAAGCATATACTCAAGTACCTGAGAAGGACTAGGGAGTACATGCTAGAATATCAATCAGATGATCTATGTCCAGTGGGTTATACTGACTCCGATTTTCCATTAGATAGAAAAGTCCAAGTCTACTTCAGGTTATATGTTTACTCTGGGAAGTGGATCCATTAGTTGGAGCAGTGTAAAGAATAAATACATCTCGGACTCTACCATAGAAGCCAAGTATGTGGCAGCCTCTGAGGTAGCCTAAGAGGCGGTATGGCTCAAGTACTTCATGTAGGACTTAGATGTGATTCCCGATTTGCCAAAGGGTATTACACTTTACTGGTATAATACCAGTGCAGTCGCAAATTCGATACAACCATGAACCCATAAGTCAAGTAAACATATCAACCGCAAATACCATATCAGATGACATTTCATAAAGAAGGAGACGTAGTTGTAGCCAGGGTTGCATCGAAAAATAATATTATTGATCCTTTCACGGAAGGTTTACCCTCAAAAGTTTTTGAAGGGCATGTGGAAGGGATGAGATTACGGTGTATGGCAGCATTGTTTTGAGTATAAGTGGGGAATAGACTATGTAATATAGTAGTATACTGCAAAACATATTTTATGCTTGTATTATCTTATTTCCCTGTAACTACCTATGAGATATTAATTACATTAATCACATGTTTTGTATACTAATTCACGTTATGGTTATGCAAATGTATGTCTATTTATTTTATATTGAAGATAATGTGGTGTGTTGGTATTACGTGGAAGATCATACTATTGGTAACTTATAAAATAATATAGTAGTTCACAACTTATATAATTACTAGACAAATTATATGAAAGGTTGTAGTATATGCTTGAGATTAATTGATCTTGACTATTCATGCATTAGCGTGTTTGATACGTTGAACTGGACCGCAGTGAGATAGTATCTTCTGTACTGACTCTAAGAAGAACGTAAATCTTCTGTAGTGAGATAATTATTATTTCTTAATTCTAAGTATATAATATTTAATTGTGTATTTATAATAATTATTGTTTTGATTTTCCATGTGTGAAAGTCACATTGATTGACTCACACTAATAGAAATGACCCTTTCAATGACACATTAAAAATGTCATGGAGTGCCTTCAATGACAGTTTTTGTGTGTCGTCCGAAACATCATTAAAGCCTGTGTCATTGTAGGGGCGGCCTTCAACGACGTTTGATAAATGTCATAATATAGTTTATGATGACACTCTACTTTCGTCATAAAAGTGTCATTGTAAGCTCGGCCTTCAACTACGTTTGTTAAACGTCATAATATAGTTTATGATGATAAACTTTTTTCGTCAGTGTCATTGTAGGGGAGGACTTCAACGATGTTTGTTAAACGTTATAATATAGTTTATGATGACAAACTTTTATCGTCATAGAAGTGTCATTGTAGGGGCGGACTTCAACGACGTTTGTTAAACGTCATAATATAGTTTATGATGACAAACTTTTTTCGTCATAAAAGTTATCTATTGACATTTTGCAATTTATTAAACATTTTCAACGACGTTTCTAAATTGTTATTAAAGATTTTCAACAACATTTTTACCCTATCATTGTAACTCTCAATATGTCATTATATTTGTTTATATGATAGTTACTTTCCATCATTGAAACATTTTAATGACAGTTTTTACATGTCATTAAAAATACACTTTGTACAAAAAAATATTACATTTTACATGTAACACCCCCGATATATTCAGGAATATTACAGCGCCGTAAATCCTTTACATAAGAATTTACAAGGCTGATTGAAGGAAAAGACAATAGCTGATACCGATTCATGAAATTTCTGAAATAAAATACAACCGTCTGGTTCAAAACCGAGAATACAAATATCCAATGGAGAGTTATTATTACATCACTAAAATCCATACATTATAAACGGACGACGTACTCGAGTACTTATTGAAATAACCAACAAACAACAGACAGTAACCCCGGACGGAACATCACTCTGCACCCTCGTCGTCATGCATCTCCAGTGGTTGTTTCCCCGCTCTCCTGGATCCTGAACATACACAAATTTTCACCCCCGAAGGGTTTAGCACAATGATGCTAGTACAAGTAAAATAATCATACAACAGTGATATAATCAACAATTATATCATAACAAGTTTCTCCAACGAGAAATATTCACAACATATATCATATCATAACAGTTTCAAAATACTGATGGTATTCCAACGATCCAGCGCACACAGCTATAGATTCCCATGATGATCTCATCGGACCAAAGCATGGTGGAACTACCTGTCCAACGATCCAGCGCACACAGCTATAGATTCCCATGATGATTCCCGTCGGATCAAAGCATGGTGGACATTTAATCACAACACATAATACACAATACAATCACAATATACTTGTCATAATATGGACAATTCTAATTAGAGTACTTGCCTCGGTTCGTTGACAAGAATAAACTTCCACGAATATCAAAATACTCGAAGGTCGTCCCCTTCGATCAATCACGTGTTAATCTCGAACCTTAAAAAAAAGAAATATCACATAATTCATTTCATGTCGTACGAACGTCTAACAATTCAACAATTACGGTAGGAAGTCCTTAATATGCAATCTGTCTGGATAGCTTAACGCACGCTACGCATCCTATGTAGCGTACGTTAATGCTACTCGTTAGCGCACGCAATACACACAACCTAGCGTCGCTAACCATGCACGGTCGATTACCTCACCGGTCGGTGACTACTTTGACGACTTAGCGCACGCTAAGTTGTAAATGTGGCGACGCTAAACATACACGATAGCGCACGTTAATTCACGTAGCTTAGCGCACGCTAAGAGTGCATGGCGATTCAACGGAGGCGTGATTATACAAATGGTGATGAAGTAAGCGAATTCCTCAGTGATTTGATGTTTGTTATCCGACTTCATGTTATGTTCATAACCCTTACGAATGATCTCAAGGATAATAACAACTTCGAGGTGCAAGTATACGTATAATCATCATAACACTATAATCCGTCTTGATTATAATTCTCATGCGAAGTTGGTGATCTCCGGTTGATGTATTAGATTCTACTATCATTATACATATTCAGACTTCATCTTGAGGTGAACTATCAATTCCAACTTATACGAAAGAATATTTCCTAAGATGATTCTTCTTTTAAGTTCTTATAATTTCACCTCCAATTCATGATCACAAAGATAACATAAATCATACGGATTGTTTACTTCAGAATGTTTCTCTCATCATTTGAAGTACTAGGATTCCGACTTCAAGGTTCCAACAATAATATCGTAATTGTAGACATTCCAATCTTCTAAACATGATGTTGTTGAAATAATTCACTAATGCAATTCAACATCTCGTTAACATGATCATGTTATCCCTTGGAATCCAAATCTAAGACTGGTGATAGGTTGAACATACCTTAATATGCCGAAATCACTGAACCACAAGGTAGAATCCGACTCCGGTTGGTTATGTGCCACTCCAAAGTGTTGCTTCTCTTCAATGATCACTCACAAGTGATAACCAATATTCAAGGATCACTAATATATGTTCTAAGTGTGTTAGAGGGATGATTAAAGTTCTCTGGCCTCTCAAGAATGAAGAATGGGCGAGAGAAATGAAAGCCAAAACGGGTTGTTGTCCCATTTATAATATTCTGCATTATTAGCTAATTAGCGCACGCTACAATACATGCTTAGCGCGCGCTAATGAGCGTTGACTCCAAATCTGTCCAGGTTCGTCCGCGGGAATCTTATCCGGACCCATGTCCCGGATGGCGCATGTGCTAGCCACCTACCTCAATAATTCAGTGTCTAGCGCACGCAACTCCTATACGTAGCGTGCGCTAGTAATAGCCGATAGCACGCGTTAAGTTACCTTCTTAGCGTGCGCTATCACGAGTTTGCATGAGAAAATTTGCATGATGTTATACTTAAGTACGAAGATGCCAATGCAAGAAATATCATACTCCAATAATCAAGACCACAAATCCGAATAATACAGGGTCTGAATACAGGTAAAATACACAGTAATAAATCCGGATATTACATACTCTCCTATTAAAAAGGAGTTTCGTCCTGAAACTCAAGACGAAAATAACTCGGGATATCTGGACTTCATGCCATCTTCCGTTTCCCATGTGGCTTCTTCCACTCCATGGCGTGACCATTGAACTTTGACCAAAATGATTGGTTTGTTCCTCAACTGCTTAACTCGACTCTCGAGTATCTTGACCGGTCTTTCTTCAAACGTCCCATCTTGAGCAACTTGATCTCTTGAAATCAATGACATGACTAGGATCTGGTATATACCTCCGTAACTGGGATACGTGGAACACGTTATGAACATGGCTCAATGACGGCGGCAATGCTAATCTGTATGCCAATTCTCCAACTCTCTCAAGGATCTCAAATGGTCCGATATATCTCGGACTCAGCTTTCCTTTCCTTCCAAAATGAAAGATTCCCCGAGTAGGAGAAATCTTCAAAAGTACGTGGTCTCCAGTACTGAACTCCAATGGGCGACGACGCACGTCTGCGTAAGATTTCTAGCGACTTTGGGCGGTTAACAGCCTGTCACGAATCAAGGCTATCTTCTCCCGAGTCTGCACGATCAACTCTGGTTCTGTTCCGATCAAGTCTGATGAATCGTCCCAGCATAGGGGTGATCTGCATCTCCTCCCATATAATGCCTCGAATGGTGCCATCTTAATGGAAGCATGCCAACTATTGTTGTAGGTAAATTCAATCAATGGTAGATGAACTTCCCAATCGTTTGACCAATCTAAGGCACAAGCCCTCAGCATATCCTCCACCGTTTGAATGGTCCTCTCCGATTGTCCGTCAGTCTGCGGATGATAAGCTGTACTGAAGTTCAATTCGGTCCCCAAGGCCTTATGAACTGCTTTCCAAAAGTGAGACACAAAACGGCCGTCTCGATCAGAAATAATGGTCTTCGGCGTACCATGCAATCGAACTATCTCTGATATGAATACTCGTGCCAACCTCTCTGGTCCCCACGTATCCTTAATGCCTAGAAATGAGCTGATTTGGTTAAACGATCAACTATCACCCAAATCATGTTCATTCCTGTCCTGGTTCTCAGCATATTAGTGATAAAGTCCATCGATATGTCTTCCAACTTCCATTCAGGAATCGGGAGTGGTTTCAACATTCCGGCAGGCCGTTGATGCTCGATCTTAACCTGCTGACAAGTCAAGCATTTCGAAACATAGTTCGCTACATCTTTCTTCATGTTGCCCCACCAGAAATTTTGCTTCAAGTCTTTATACATCTTACTGGTGCCTGGGTGGATAGAATAGGGCGAACTGTGAGCTTCCTTCATAATTGTCTGTTTCAGAACATCGACATCGGGAACACAGAGTCGGTTCTGAAATCTCAAAACTCCATCATCATGAATTATGAATCCGGGGGCCTTTCCCTTGATCACTTCATCACGTAACCGAATCATCAGAGGATCATGCATGCATGCCTAGATTTGATTTCTTCGGTTAATGATGAAGTTATCTCCATCACGTCTGATTGTCCTTGGACTCTTTGTAACCACACTTCAATTCCTTCTCGAATCATCTCTCGTTGAAGGCTAAGTTGGGAGGTCGAGTCTCCGGCATCCGAATAGAAACAGGCTTGCGGTGAGTGCATCGGCTACTACATTCGCTTTGCTGGATGATACAAAATCTCCAAGTCATAGTCCTTAATCAGCTCTAACCATCTTCTTTGCCGCATGTTCAACTCTTTATGAAGATGTATTTGAGACTCTTGTGATCCGTAAAGATCTGACAATGAGTCCCGTACAAGTAATGTCTCCAGATCTTCAAAGCAAAAACTACTGCTGCCAGCTCCAAATCATGTGTTGGGTAGTTCACTTCATAAGGTTTCAGCTGTCGTGAAGCATAAGCGATCACCTTATCATTCTGCATCAATACACATCCGAGTCCTTGGTTCGAAGCATCACTGTAAACTATGAATCCTCCAGTCCCTTGTGGAAGTGATAAAATTGGTGCTGTCGTCAATCTCTTCTTCAATTCATCAAAACTAGTCTGACACGACTCGTTCCACTCGAACTTTTGAGTTTTCTGCAGGAGTCGAGTAAGTGGGCGGGAGATTTTGGAAAACCCTTCCACGAACCGACGATAATACCCACCAAGTCCTAAGAAACTTCGGACTTCTTTCACGTTCTTTGTAGGTTTCCAATCCATAATTGCTTCGATTTTATGAGGGTCAACTCGGACTCCTTTATCTGATACCACATGGCCGAGGAACATTACTTCCTTCAGCCAAAATTCACACTTAGAGAGTTTGGCGTACAATTGCTCGTTTCTCAAAAGTTCCAATACTATCCGCAAATGCTGAGCATGCTCTTCCGGGCTCTTAGAATACACTAGAATGTCATCAATGAACACGACCACAAATTTATCCAAATATTCGATGAACACTCGGTTCATCAATTGCATGAATACAACAGGTGCATTAGTGAGACCAAACGGCATCACTACAAACTCATAGTGTCCGTAGCGAGTTCTGAATGCTGATTTCGGAACATCAGATTCCTTAATCCTTAGCTGATGGTATCCTGATCTCAGATCAATTTTAGAAAATACTGTTGCCCCTTGCAACTGGTCAAACAGATCATCAATCCGTGGCAACGGATACTTGTTCTTAATCGTCATCTTGTTCAGCTCTCGATAGTCAATACACAGTCGGAGCGATCCATCCTTCTTCCGGACAAAAAGAACTGGCGCTCCCCAGGGTGAAACGCTTGGCTGAATATAGCCCTTGTCCAGCTGCTTCTTCAGTTCGTACATCTCAGTAGGTGCCATACGATACGGCGCCTTAGAAATTGGTGTAGCTCCGGGTTCCAGCTCAATGGTAAATTCTACATCCCTTCGTGGAGGTAGTCCAGGTAACTCGTCAGGAAATACATCTGGAAATTCATTCACAACAGGAATGGATGAAAGTTTCATAATTTCATCTTCTTTCTTCATTGCATAGCACCAATACCTGTCTGACCTTGTTTCAACAATTTGACAGCTTTCATTGCTTTGATCAACTTTCCTGAGCTTCCTGGTTTCCATCCTTCAAACAGTACTTCGGAGCCATCATCAGCGATCAGCGAAATATTCCTCCTTCGGTAATTTACAATTTCTCCATATCGATTAAGCCAATCGTCTCCGAGTATTAGGTCATCTCCTTGCATTTCTATTACGATCAGATTTGAGAGCCACTCTCTGCCTCCAAATGTTACAGGGAAATCCCTAGTCTCTAAGTTCCCAACAATCCTCTCTCCACTCGGTAAACCAACAACATAAGGTTCACAAGTATGAAAACCGGAAATATTCAAACGATTTACACAAGACAAAGATATAAAAGAATGTGTAGCTCCTGTATCGAATAAAACGCTAACTGGCTGGGAAAGGATTTGGACAGTACCTGATGCGACAGCAGCATCCTGATCGTCTGTCCTCCTCATCTCATACAGACGTGGGGGAACAGATCCGGCACTCGATGTCCCCTTTCGGTCCCATTGTCCTCTGCCTCGTCCGCGGCCAAAATTTTGAGGCATCTCGAACACTTTCTTTGCGTCACATTGGATACTAGCTTCCTTCTGAACTGGCTGTGATGAACGGGTTCCATTGTACTTAGTGGCGTCCTTACAAAACGTCGCACGGTGCCCTTCCTGTCCGCACTCAAAACATGTAACTGGAGTGCGCAAACAATCACGCCAAAGGTGGCCTGGGCAACCACAGTTAAAGCACTTCCTAGCTGTATCCGTCGTGGCTAACATTGTTCCGTAATTCTTTCCGCTCTTAGATGGGTGCGGAGGTTTCTTGAAAGAAAAAGCAGACTAGGCCTTGCAGGGCCCACTGCTTTTGTGCTCTGTAAAAGTACCAGAGACTTTCTGTTTCTTCGACTCCATAAACTTCTCCATTGCTGCTTCTTTTATTTCATATGCCAACGCCTTATCCTGGTATTGGCGGAGAGTGGTACATTCAAAACCGGACATATACCTATGAATTTATGATTTCATCCTCATCTCAAAATGAATCATCATCTCCGCATCTGTTCTGAACAGATGTCGAACAAATGCTAACTGCTGGTTAAACGTCTTAATCATCTGGGATACGGGTTTGTCTGATGGTTGAGCGAAAAAAAACTCCCGAATTTTGGCTTCCCTCATAGGACGAGGGCAATACTGAGCTTCCATCATCATTTTAAATTCTGTCCAATCGGCATCATGATCTGCAGGTCGGATAGCTTCCCACCACTCGGATGCTTCCCCTACCAGAAAGTACTGGGCAATAGGAGCTCTCCTGTCGTCCGGGCAATTAATTCCAGCAAAAATTTTCTCCAGTTCCTTCAACCAATGGTCCCAAGTGGGAGTCTCGGAAAAGCCGTCAAATTTGGGTGGTTGCATCTTTGCCACCTCTTGTAACCATCGGTCACCTCGGTTTCCCATTTCTGGAATTCTTTGTTGTCCATCTCCCTGCTGAATTCCTGCCGCCACTTGCATTCGGTCCACGACTGCGGCCCGAGTCATCTGGTTCACGACTTGACGAAGGATTTCTGGTACACCAGGTTCCGGTTCGTTATTGATGGATTGTTGTGGCTCGCCTGAGCTATGACTAGCCTGATTAGAAGGCGACACCTCCCTTTCAGCATTCCTTCGTCCGCGTCCACGACCGCGACCACGTCCACGTCCGCCTCTCAACATACTGTAAGCACAAGTACTTAATATACAGGAAACAAGATCGTTCTAATGTTCAAGTATAAAAAAAAATACAACATGTAAAGAACGAGATAGAGTTTAGGAACTTACAACCACCGTTCTGTTAGGCGTATTTTTATATGCTTATTCATCATTATTTTGTAGTGTTTTTAAGAGTGAAATTGTTTAAATGAGCCTTTAATGCCTTAATTTTGTATGTTTGTCAGGAAATTGAAGTTCGGAAGCTAAAACGAGGCAAAACGGGCGAATACGGCAAAACTGGGCTATGAGCCGCGGCACAAGGAAGCAGGGCCGCGGCACAGGAAGACACCCAACGAGCACAAAGTGAACTGTACTCTGTGCCGCGGCACAGTCCAGGTGAGCCGCGGCACAGAAGAATTTAATGACGCCCAGGCATCTAGCTAAAGGCAGTGTGCCGCGGCACAGATTTAGTGCGCCGCGACACACTTGGCGGTTTTTGTATGTCCGCACGGATTTGGGCCGTTTCGAAGCCAGTTTTCGACCTACTCATACGGACGCGATTTGGAGGATGTGCTAAGCTATAAATAAGGGTTTAAGACCCTAATTAATCATCTTGAATCTGGGGGGAATCTATCATCTTTTGGATCTTAAGCTTGGAGACGGAGAAGAAGAGGGAAGCAGAAGACTTCAAGGGTAGAGGGCGGAAGCCGAATAACGGAGGAATCCGAGCTTCATCTGCGTTTGATTTTAATGCTTTCATTCTATTATTCTGTATTTTTATTTATTAGTATGTCAGGCTAAAACCTTTATCTAGGGTTTTTGATGAAACCTATGTTTTGACGAATTGATTGAGATTATCCAATTAATTACCTTTTTGTTGAGTTTTCCCAATTGTGCTTAATGCTTGCAATTATCTGGCCAATAGTAGTATTGATTTAATCATTCAATTCGAATCAGGAGAGGAGAATTGGTGAGGAACTATTGGTGAGGACCGTTTTATTCTGTGAGATAGGAATATACTCATAGGAACTACGTGGCCTTTTGGAGATTTTATGCTTTTCGCCTATTGACGAATTAATTCACCTAGGGATAGAGTGCGTTATTCGCCTTTAGACAAATCTATTGACCTCGGGAGAGGTCGTAGAATATATTAGCAATCTCCGCCTTCAATAAATTGGGAAAATTATTTACTACGGATAATCGAAAGTAAATTCGGATAAACCGAGGTGGATTCAGAATCCTAGATTTATTCATCATTTGATTTCCCTTTATTCAAGCTATCGTTTTCTACTGTTTAGTCTTTTATTAATTCTTTTAGTTATTAATTGCAAAAACCCAAATTCGATTGTTCAAATAAAACTGGAATACATAAAAATCGGTAGTTAGAAATTCAGTCCTCGTGGGAATGATACTCTACTTATCACTTTATTACTTGTAAACGATAACGTGTACTTGCGTGTAAGAAATATCGCAACAAGTTTTTGGCGCCGCTGCCGGGGACTGAAATTTTCTAATATCGATTTCAGTATTTCTAGTCTTAGTTTGAACGTTTTTATTTTTTATTTTTGTGTGTTTAATTTTGTTTATTGGTTTTTCCTTTCAGGACCTTTCGTGTAGTGCATGAGAAAACTCGGTAACGAAGGCCTACTACCTTTGGATACCGAGCTCGAGCGCACTCTTCGAAGGAACAAGAAGGAGAAAAGAGAATTACAGACGACGGTGATCATGGCCGAGAACATCGAAATCCAAGGAGGAGATAACCATGTGCAGCAAGTGCAACCGGCACTAGCTCTTAGAGACTATGCCATGCCGCAGATCAATGCTAATTTTTCAGGAATTCGGCGTCCCACTATCCAAGCCAATAATTTTGAGATCAAGCCTGCTATTATTCAGATGGTGCAAAGTAGCCAGTGCAATGGTGCCGAATGACGACCCGAACGCTCATATTGCTTCTTTCCTGGAAATTTGTGACACGTTCAAAAATAATGGTGTCACCGACGATGCCATCCGATTGAGGCTTTTCCATTTTTCTTTGAGGGATAAAGCGAAGTTCTGGTTAAATTCCCTACCGTCGGGGTCGATCACAACATGGGCAGAATTAGTGCAAGCCTTCCTTGCCAAATTCTTCCCACCTTCGAAGACGGCGAGATTACGAAACGAGATCACCACGTTCGGTCAGTACGATATGGAATCGCTCCATGAGGCTTGGGAGCGATATAAAGATTTGTTACGAAGATGCCCTCATCACGGCCTTCCTGATTGGCTTCAGATTCAGACGTTTTACAATGGACTGAGTGCTTCTACCCGCACTCTAGTGGATGCAACCGCCGGTGGGGCTTTGATGGGGAAGACTATGGCCGAGGCACACTCGCTTTTGGAAGCTATGGCCGCAAATGCATATCAATGGCCATCGGAAAGATTGACGCCGAAGCGAGTTATGGAAGTTTCAAGTAATGATCCGATTTCCACATTGTCAGCTCAAGTCGCCGCCTTGACCCAACAGCTCCAAGCATTTTCTCACCCCCCCCCCCCCCGTTACCATAGAGACATGCAATTGGTGTAACGGATCACACCCGAGCGCGGAGTGTCAAGTTGGAAACCCGTTCGAGCAACATCAGATGGAGCAAGCTCAATTTGTGGGAAATGGAAATCGACAAAATAATCCGTACTCCAACACTTATAATCCGGGGTGGCGCAATCATCCCAACTTTTCGTGGAGAAACGGGCAGAACTCAAACCAGCCCCCATTCGTTTAGAACCAACAGCAGCCCCCTCCCGCTCCTAAAGTTTCTCTCGAGGAAGCACTTGCAAAATTGGCGGCGAATACGAGTCAATTCATAACCCGTACTGAAGCGACATTGCAAAATCATTCCGCTTCCATTCGAAATTTGGAGGTCCAGCTAGGCCAAATTGCTGATGTGTTGACAGCTCGCCCGGAGGGAGCATTGCCTAGCACAACAGAGACAAATCCTAGAGAGAGTCTAAATGCGATCAGTCTAAGAAGTGGGAAGGAGGTGTTGAACCAGTCCGAGCGGTGTGAAAAGAAGAAGGAAATTGAGGAAAAGAATAATTTAGAGGCGGAGGAGTCACAAGATTTGAAACCTTCAATAACGTTGCCGGATACATGTGTGCCCCCCATCCCGTTTCCGCAGAGATTACAGCAGAAAAAGGCGGACAAACAATTTTCGAAGTTCCTTGACGTGTTCAAAAAGCTTCACATTAATATTCCGTTCGCCGACGCGTTGGAACAACTGCCGAGCTACGCTAAATTCATGAAAGAGATATTTTCGAAGAAAAGAAAACTGGAGGAGTTTGAAACTGTCGCCTTGACGGAGGAATGCAGCGCAATTCTTCAAAAGAAGCTCCCACCAAAATTGAAAGATCCGGGAAGCTTCAACATACCGTGCACCATGGGGAATCTTTCGTTTAATAAGGCACTGTGCGATCTCGGTGCTGGTATTAACCTCATGCCTCTGTCGATTTTCAAAAAGCTGGACATTAGGGAAGCCAAGCCGACAACAGTCTCCTTGCAATTAGCGGATCGATCGATCAAGTATCCGAGGGGAGTGATTGAGGATGTTTTGGTAAAGGTGGATAAATTTATCTTTCCAGCGGACTTTATCGTTCTTGACATGGAGGAAGACGAAGATATCCCGATCATATTGGGACGACCATTTTTAGCGACTGGCCGAAGCCTTATAAACGTGGAAAAAGGGGAGTTAACTCTGAGAGTCCAAGACGAACATGTCACGTTCCAAGTGCTTAAATCTTTTCCATGTCCCGGAAGTGTTGATAAAAGGTCACAAGTTGAAAGTATAGATGCCGTTGAAAGAGGAAAGCACCGAAAACATCGTCGGTTGAAAAATTCAGATTCTGTGGCAGATGGTCCAATTTATAAGAAGGATGTAGAACGAGTAGCGTTTCTCGAGCATGCGGACAAGTCTACTACAGTCTTGAGTGCATTCGTGAAGGAGTAGAGTAAGCCGGAAGCCCAGCGGACCTATAGTCATGAGAAAAACGGGTGTTTCGGGAAGTGGTTCACGTCGAAACCTTTCCGCAAACAACATTTGATGTCCGAACCGAAAGTCGAATCGTTAACGACTAATGGTCATAATTTTGAAAACCATATGAACGGTTCGATGAACGGGGCGGAAACCAAATGGAGTTTGCGAAAAGCGAACTAATATTTTCAAATAGGTCCGGCTGAAGACTATAAACTTAGCGCTTCTCGGGAGGCAACCCGAGTTCGTAGTTGTAGATTTTTGCGTTTCTTTATTTTTCTTGCATTCTTGATTTTTATTTTTCATCATTTTTGTGCTTCAATTTGCTTCTGCCTCTCGCTTTTAACGTGTTCTTCTCAAAATTCTGTGCAGGAAAGTCCCAGGGGAAAAACTGAAGCCTGAGCCGCGGCACAAGTATTGTGAGCCGCGGCACACATAGCTCGAAAGGGAGGGCGAAACAAACTGTACTCTGTGCCGCGGCACGGCCTAAATGAGCCGCGGCACACTTGAGACCTGAGCCGCGGCACACGAAACTGTGCCGCGGCACACAACAAAACTTGCGAACAGCCAAGAAGGAATTGTACCCGGTGCCGCGGCTCACTTGAGCTGTGCCGCGGCACACCATGCGAAATTCAAAAGGCCCAGGTAGCCTATAACACGCATTCGGCCGGCATTTCCAAGGTACGCCTTCTTTCCTTCTCTTTCCCTCCCCAGCGCGCGAATCGGCCGAACTCCTCGCAAATTTCTCCCTTCGATTTTCTTGCACTCTTCACAAAACCAATCAAGGTATGTTCCAATCTCTAATCCCTACTTGTTTATGAATTTAAATTTGAAGTCGTTTATGCTTTGGATGGATTGAACATGTTTATTTTCCTTCAAAAAGTTCTAGGATGGTTTAGGGGATAACATGGTAGTTTTAATCGAATTTTCATGGTTAGTTTGGAATATGAATGAATTGAGTGCGTTGTTTTGATGATGAATGAATTGTGTTTCTATTCTTGGGGGTTGAATCAAGCTATAGCCATGTTTATTCTTCAAGTAAACTCGTGCCCTCAAGGTGTTTGATAAAATGTCTAAGTGAAAACTTTTCTTTGTTAAGGCAATATTGTGAATCGTTGTGCAACGTATTTGTTATGAAATTACAGAAAGCCCAACCCTTACTTCCAGTTTAAACGTTTAAGTCCAATTTCATCTTTCTCTCACGAATGTGCTATCTTGTTAAATTCTTGATTTCCGGCTGGACATCTTTAGCTGAGTGTTCATTATTGTTATTATTGTTTGCGTACATAAACCCTGGTGTTGTATTTTTCAGGACTGACTATGGCAAGAACAAAGAAGCTGAGCAAGAGAGCCAGGACCCAGTCATCCCCCACCCGAGGGGAGACCTCTCGTAGTCGGGCCGAGTCAGAGGGGCACCAGTTTTCAGACCCTGAAATTCACAAGATCTTCAATGAGAAGATTCGGCCTCGACCGCTTATTCCAGAGAGGGGATTTACTCCGGCTCCCAAAGACGGGGAATTGCTTACCATGATTGATGAGATGGGATGGGCCCGATTTGTTGCACCCCCCGAGCCAGCAGTTATTTCGATTGTGCAGGAGTTCTACGCCAGCGCATTACTGAAGCACATTAGGGCAGGCAACACGTTGCAGTCATCAGACTATCGGACTCAGGTCGATGTCTGAGGGGTTACGATTGATTTTTCCACATCTGCCATTCGGAGGCTGTATGGACTACCGGTGGTGGATGAGACGGCTTACGATCGAGTGATGCCTGGCCTCACGAAGGAGGCCCTGCTTGAGACTATTGCACAGCCCAAATCCGACTGGGAGCAGCGCGCACCGGGTTCTTCCACCTTCCATTTCAAGAGCTCGCGCCTCAGTCGGCTCGGGCGTGCCTGGCTTTATTTTATCTGCGCATGCATTGACCCCACCTCCCAGATCCGTACTGTTTTTCTCTCCCGCGCCCGGACACTTTATGCTATCACATCCGGGCTGCGTTTCGATGTGGCCCCTCTCTTGTCCCGTTCTATATCCCAGTGTATCCGGGGGGAGCCAAGATGGGGTTGAAGCACCCCTCTCCCATCTGCGCTTTGTGCCGGCAGTCGGGGCTGACGTGGTCAGACGACGAGCCGATGCTTGCTCCCCAGGCCCCGATCGACCACCGCATCATCTCACATTTCGACCAGTGGGGAGGAGCGCCGGCGCACGCTCGGGGGAGAGGATTTCTGCTGGATGAGGCCCACGAGGGGTCCCCCGAGCCCCTTTTGCTGACACATGGAGAGGCCGGCCCGCCACCCGACGGAGCGAGATTTCAGGCGATGTTCGACGGGATGCGTGAGGATCTGAGGAGAGAGAGAGAGGAGCTGAGAGAGGAGACGAGGAGAGAGAGATGAGATGAGGAGAGAGAGAGAGAGAGGTGATGCTGGCTGCTATGCGAGAGGAGCAGCGGACGGAGCGAGAGAGCGTTATTGCTGCCGTCAGAGCTGAGATGCGAGAGCAGGCCCGCCGGGCCAACAGACGAGAGGCGAGGCGTCTGGCTGCGAGGGATGCTTATCATCAGGAGCACCTTGCCGCATGGACGACCCATATCATGCATCCCGACGGGCCATTTATTGCGCCCGCCCGACCAGCCACACCACCCTCCTCACCGGATGATGCCGGCACCAACTCGTGAGCGGACTGGAGGGGAGTACTTGACCTTTTACTCTTACTGCATATCATATTTTGTCCATTGAGGTCAATGTACATCCTAAGTTTGGGGGGGATTTACTTTCAGTTGCTACATTCATTGCTGTATTGATTTTGTTGCATTTTTCTTTACTTTGCGTTAATTTTTTTTTGATAGCCTTGCTTGTCTTAATTCTTCGTTATTCGTGAATTTTTCGTGCTTCTATTTGTGTGATACTGATGTTACGACACTGTTTTTCTCTCTGAAGAAACGGTCGAGTTCTAGTCGCGTTGTAGTCAGAGATTTCTGTTTCTGCTTAGTATTCATTTAGGTCCAAAATTTTTCGTGATTGTAGAGGTCTTGGCGGATAAGAGAGGATACATACTTGTTTTAAAATCACCGTCGATACGTTTGGTTACATTTTCCGGTTAGTGAGTCGTACAGTTACATTAGTCGTGTTGGCACTTAGAGTGAGTTTAGAGTCGGTCAGTTTTTCCCAAAAGGCGAGATAATGTTGTTCTATGAAGGGAAGTCTAGTAACCGGGGGTATTCGCGTGACCCGTTGTTTACTCTCGCGTAAAACGACGACCCTGATTAGACTAGTGATTTAGATATTTCACATGCCGATGATATGGAGCCTAGTAACCGGGGGTATTCGCGTGACCCGTTGTTTACTCTCGCGTAAAATGGCAACCTTGATTCGGACATGCGGAAATTATATATTCGAGTTGTTTCTCCGCTGTAGAAGGGAACTTAGTAACTAGAAGCATCCATGTGCCCCATGAGTGTCTTTTACGTCAAACGGTTTCCCAATACATGAGAATGGAAGTTCCACCCTAGGATTATCCCGATGAAACATCCCGAGATCCGAACCTAGTGGTCAACTCGAATCAATCTCTTGAGCATATACATAAGGGAATACTGTCCGAGGATTATTTTTATGAAACTCGTGAAAATTGTGCCATTAGACTGAGGAACGGGGCGAACTAGCTTGTTTATTTTAACCTTTCATATTGACGGTCAATTTGATTCACGTTTTGTTAATCTTTGCGCTGGATTTTCTTCATGAACGAGTGACTAGGATTGAACTTGATTACTTTGCGGAATCATTATTCTGAGTGCAGCTCGCTATTATGACACTCGTATTATTTAGAGAGAATTTCAGGATAGTATTGATTAGGTTGAACACTACGAGTCGCACGATGATTCACGACATTCTTTTATTGAAATTAATTCTTTTTTGCTTGAGGACAAGCAAAGGCTTAAGTTTGGGGGTATTTGTTAGGCGTATTTTTATACGCTTATTCATCATTATTTTGTAGTGTTTTTAAGAGTGAAATTGCTTAAATGAGCCTTTAATGCCTTAATTTTGTATGTTTGTTAGGAAATTGAAGTCCGGAAGCTAAAACGAGGCAAAACGGGCGAAAACGGCAAAACTGGGCTATGAGCCGCGGCACAAGGAAGCAGGGCCGCGGCACAGGAAGACACCCAACGAGCACAAAGTGAACTGTACTCTGTGCCGCGGCACAGTCCAGGTGAGCCGCGGCACAGAAGAATTTAATGACGCCTGTGCATCGGCGCCTAAAGGCAAAGCCGCGCACAGATTTAGTGCGCCGCGGCACACTTGGCGGTTTTTGTATGTCCGCACGGATTTGGGCCGTTTCGAAGCCAGTTTTCGACCTACTCATACGGACGCGATTTGGAGGATGTGCTAAGCTATAAATAAGGGTTTAAGACCCTAATTAATCATCTTGAATCTGGGGGGAATCTATCATCTTTTGGATCTTAAGCTTGGAGACGGAGAAGAAGAGAGAAGCAGAAGACTTCAAGGG
This sequence comes from Orobanche coerulescens, assembly GCA_033398695.1. NCBI lineage: Eukaryota > Viridiplantae > Streptophyta > Magnoliopsida > Lamiales > Orobanchaceae > Orobanche > Orobanche coerulescens. Next base: position 198,461,203 of record CM065802.1, read on the forward strand.
CAGACGGCGGAAGCCGAAGAACGGAGGAATCCGAGCTTCATCTGCGTTTGATTTTAATGCTTTCATTCTATTATTCTGTATTTTTATTTATTAGTATGTCAGGCTAAAACCTTTATCTAGGGTTTTTGATGAAACCTATGTTTTGACGAATTGATTGAGATTATCCAATTAATTACCTTTTTGTTGAGTTTTCCCAATTGTGTTTAATGCTTGCAATTATCTGGCCAATAGTAGTATTGATTTAATCATTCAATTCGAATCGGGAGAGGAGAATTGGTGAGGAACTATTGGTGAGGACCGTTTTATTCTGTGAGATAGGAATATACTCATAGGAACTACGTGGCCTTTTGGAGATTTTATGCTTTTCGCCTATTGACGAATTAATTCACCTAGGGATAGAGTGCGTTATTCGCCTTTAGACAAATCTATTGACCTCGGGAGAGGCGGTAGAATATATTAGCAATATCCGCCTTCAATAAATTGGGAAAATTATTTACTACGGATAATCGAAAGTAAATTCGGATAAACCGAGGTGGATTCAGAATCCTAGATTTATTCATCATTTGATTTCCCTTTATTCAAGCTATCATTTTCTACTGTTTAGTCTTTTATTAATTCTTTTAGTTATTAATTGCAAAAACCTAAATTCGATTGTTCAAATAAAACTGGAATACATAAAAATCGGTAGTTAGAAATTCAGTCCTCGTGGGAACGATACTCTATTTATCACTTTATTACTTGTAAACGATAACGTGCACTTGCGTGTAAGAAATATCGCAACACGTTCGCATGAAGACGTAGGCAGTACAGTGATGTCATTCACGGCCGGTTACCTCGAAAGACATAAATGACCCCTATTTTAACCCAACGGCCAAGATATCCATAATCTTAGCTCTGATACCATATTCTGTAACACCCCCGATATATTCAGGAATATCACAGCGCCGTAAATCCTTTACATAAGAATTTACAAGGCTGATTGAAGGAAAAGACAATAGCTGATACCGATTCATGAAATTTCTGAAATAAAATACAACCGTCTGGTTCAAAACCGAGAATACAAATATCCAATGGAGAGTTATTATTACATCACTAAAATCCAAACATTATAAACGGACGACGTACTCGAGTACTTATTGAAATAACCAACAAACAACAGACAGTAACCCCGGCCGAAACATCACTCTGCACCCTCGTCGTCATGCATCTCCAGTGGTTGTTTCCCCGCTCTCCTGGATCCTGAACATACACAAATGTTCACTGCCGAAGGGTTTAGCACAACGATGCTAGTACAAGTACAATAATCATACAACAGTGATATAATCAACAATTATATCATAACAAGTTTCTCCAACGAGAAATATTCACAACACATATCATATCATAACAGTTTCAACATAATGATGGTATTCCAACGATCCAGCGCACACAGCTATAGATTCCCATGATGATCCCGTCGGACCAAAGCATGGTGGAACTACCTGTCCAACGATCCAGCGCACAGAGCTATTGATTCCCATGATGATTCCCGTCGGATCAAAGCATGGTGGACATTTAATCACAACACATAATACACAATACAATCACAATATACTTTTCATAATATGGACAATTCTAATTAGAGTACTTGCCTCGGTTCGTTGACAAGAATAAACTTCCACGAATATCAAAATACTCGAAGGTCGTCCCCTTCGATCAATCACGTGTTAATCTCGAACCTTAAAAAAAAGAAATATCACATAATTCATTTCATGTCGTACGAACGTCTAACAATTCAACAATTACGGTAGGAAGTCCTTAATATGCAATCTGTCTGGATAGCTTAACGCACGCTACGCATCCTATGTAGCGTACGTTAATGCTACTCGTTAGCGCACGCAATACACACAGCCTAGCGTACGCTAACCATGCACGGTCAGTACCTCACTGGTCAGCCGACTGACTCGCCTGACGACTTAGCGCACGCTAAGTTGTAAATGTGGCGTACGCTAAACATACACGATAGCGCACGTTAATTCACGTAGCTTAGCGCACGCTAAGAGTGCATGGCAGTTCACTGGAGGGCAGCAGATTATACAAATGGTGATGAAGTAAGCGAATTCCTCAGTGATTTGATGTTTGTTATCCGACTTCATGTTATGTTCATAACCCTTACGAATGATCTCAAGGATAATAACAACTTCGAGGTGCAAGTATACGTATAATCATCATAACACTATAATCCGTCTTGATTATAATTCTCATGCGAAGTTGGTGATCTCCGGTTGATGTATTAGATTCTACTATCATTATACATATTCAGACTTCATCTTGAGGTGAACTATCAATTCCAACTTATACGAAAGAATATTTCCTAAGATGATTCTTCCTTTAAGTTCTTATAATATCACCTCCAATTCATGATCACAAAGATAACATAAATCATACGGATTGTTTACTTCATAATGTTTCTCTCATCATTTGAAGTACTAGGATTCCGACTTCAAGGTTCCAACAATAATATCGTAATTGTAGACATTCCAATCTTCTAAACATGATGTTGTTGAAATAATTCACTAATGCAATTCAATATCTCGTTAACATGATCATCTTATCCCTTGGAATCCAAATCTAAGACTGGTGATAGGTTGAACATACCTTAATATGCCGAAATCACTGAACCACAAGGTAGAATCCGACTCTGGTTGGTTATATGCCACTCCAAAGTGTTGCTTCTCTTCAATGATCACTCATAAGTGATAACCAAAATTCAAGGATCACTAATATATGTTCTAAGAGTGTTAGAGGGATGATTAAAGTTCTCTGGCCTCTCAAGAATGAAGAATGGGCGAGAGAAATGAAAGCCAAAACGGGTTGTTGTCCCATTTATAATATTCTGCATTATTAGCTAATTAGCGCACGCTACAATACATGCTTAGCGCGCGCTAATGAGCGTTGACTCCAAATCTGTCTGTGTTCGTCATGGGAATCTTATCCGGACCCATGTCCCGGCTGGCGCATGTGCTAGCCACCTACCTCAATAATTCAGTGTCTAGCGCACGCAACTCCTATACGTAGCGTGCGTTAGTAATAGCCGATAGCGCGCGTTAAGTTACCTTCTTAGCGTGCGCTATCACGAGTTTGCATGAGAAAATTTGCATGATGTTATACTTAAGTACGAAGATGCCAATGCAAGAAATATCATACTCCAATAATCAAGACCACAAATCCGAATAATACAGGGTCTGAATACAGGTAAAATACACAGTAATAAATCCGGATATTACATTACAGGCGTCAAAATAGCATTAATATTTCTAGTTACAAATCCAAATGTTCAATTACATCATAGATCCAAGCATTGATATTTGCATCAACATTGTGATGCCACCTATACACGAACATCCTAATCAAATTGTCATGGACTATAGTGTGCCAACATCAAAATAATGCACAAACTCAACGAAAATTTGGCTATATGCATAGAGCAAAAAACTAGAAAAGAACATAACTACAAATTATTCAAGTGTGTGGGATAATATATTTAATTGGCCACGCAATCATACTCCCAACTGCATCTTGCATGACCGAAACTCTGGCTAGAATCGGTAGAATTCTGCTCTAGGATTGACACCTTCCTCGACCTCAACTCTATAACAATCTGGTCCCAACACATAGCCATGCACTTTGATTGAAGGGTCAATTGCAGATACTCTCCCTTTTGCCACCACTTCATTTGTACCCATCCAGCTAAGTATGTTTCATGATTGATTAAGAAGACAAAGGTTGCTTTATTGTACAGACTACACAATCCAAACTAACTTCAAAATCAGCAAGATTTTACGATATACAACAAGTTGCTCTCACAATCAACAAACTGAACATTCTAAATCACAACACAGCGAAATGTTTAATTCTTAACTTAAAACATAAGTATCAAGATTTGAAAATACGCAGGCAGCAAACTTGACTGATAATATGCACATATGCATGAAAATGCTTTGAGCATAGCTACGCTTTCCAGTAGTTATGTACATTAAAAAATTTGATAACATAAATTTCAGCTACGAATGATAACTTGGCAGTTAAATCATGCATTACACGAGCTCAGAACCAATCTAAACCATCTTGATTTTCCATCTATTATGCCAGAAGAAACTGAGAACAAGGTAAAATGTCCTTTTTTTTCAGAATAACAAAGAGGTGAGCTGATGAAAATTTTTGAACATTTTCTAACATAATCTTAAGAATTCCTAACATTACATTAGCAATTACACATCCCTGACTGTAAAATCATGACATTTTGAAATGGAAATATTACAACTCATACACAAAAAAGAGACCTCAAATATAGAAAATTAAACTTACTTTAGAATTTCCAGTCATAGGGCCTGCTGTACTCCTTTCGCCATTGACATGACCATCCTACTTACAAAATATAGGCAAGTCATTAGGCGATTAACAATATAACAAACTACTATATGATTTTAAAGCTAATTGTAAAGTAACTTGCCTCTGCATTATCATGACTGCTTCTATGCTTACTTCCAGCATCACTAGGACTTCCTATTTGCTTATTTCCAGTCTTTCAAAATATGAAAATGATAACTATTTCAGTGAGAAACAAATATAGAATATATTTTTTCTTTCACAAATATATGAAGACAGTGAATAACTACCAGTTGTAGAAACATATCTTCAAGCCTCTTTGTCCTTTCACAAGTTGCATCAAGTTTGTCCTGAAATGCTTGTAAAGTAGTAGCATTTTGTAGTATACCATATGTTGGCCACTAAGTATACTGGATACAGCTTGGAAAGCGTTTTAAACAACAAGTTATACTGATTTTAAATCTGACTACGTAGCGGAAGTCTTAAATACAGTAAGTTGTTGTGGATACAGCAACTCGATGTGCAGTGTATACTTAAATAATCACAATTAAATGAAACAGTAAAAGCTGAAGGTAAATAACACAGTATTTAAGTGGTTCGAGGTAAACCCCTCTACGTCCACTGGTCCTCCACACAGGAGTAAAAAGTATATTATAATTACTACGTACACAACAACACTAATCAATATATCGTTCACACAGATTGATATAATGATCTTTGCTTTAACCGTTCACACAGATTGGTTTGAGCTAATGCTTTGACTGGCTTCTTTCACACACAGTTCTGAAGCTTCGTCTTCTTAGATGCAAATCCTTCACACACAGTTCCGGAGTAGCAAAGATTACTCAGTCCACACAGGGCTGATCTGGGTTTGTTCAAGGATAGAACAGGGTATGAACAACAGCGTTGACTTTCTGAGCTTCTAGTTGATGATGTGTTGTTCACTGTTTGAGCACTGTATATCTCTTATATCTGAGTTGCAGTAAGCTTCTGGAGATATGTTTTGCTCTGATGTATATAATAATAACTTTGTCACTTCGTAACTGATCTTCAACGCCTTGATGAGATATATATAGTCTTCTGAAAATATATCCGTTGAGATAAATCCATTGAGCAAGATTCCGTTCCAACGGGATGAAAAACACGATCCGGATTATGCGGGATTTGAAGATCTTCTGACTTACAGTATTTAAATACTTTATTCTTTAGTATTTAAATACTTCTTTATCAATGGGACTTGACTTTTAGTGAAGACTGAAGATTCCTTCTTTGTCCTGTTGAGAGCTGTATGGAAGGATTACTTATTTTTAATTCGAGACAGCTTCCATACTTAGTCTTTATGAGACTTATTTGTTGTACTGAAAGATATGCCTGATCTATGAGAGGTCTTCGATACAGGTTGACACTATCAGATCATCTTATCAATACAGTTTCCTTAATGTATGCAGGTTTGGTATATTGTCACAACATACTGACACTACGATCAATACAGGGCAGTATCGATACAGGGTTTTGATGTCCCAACAAATTCGATACAGGGTATTGTTATCCCAACAATATCCCCCTTTTTGACAATTTGCCAAGACTTAAAATCTTTCAAGTCCTTCTTGATGATGCCAAAACCTTCTTCATGAAGCGAATGACTTTCTTGATGACTTCTGGCAGATTTCTTGGTCTTCTATCAAATGATCTGGTCTTTAGCAACTTAGTCTAATTTGTGAAATGCTCGCAGGCGAGTTCGATACAGCTAAGAATTTTAACAACTTAAGCTTATGATTGGCGCGCAGGCACAATCTTACAATGTATTCTAGATGCATACAACTGAATCTATGAATTGTTCGTAGACAAATTCGTACAGCTTAATTTTCAAACAAGTTTTTATACTTGTGATTGTTATCCTAACAATTTAAGTTATGTAATCATACATTAACACAGTAGATTATGAGTTGTAATCTTTCAAGACAAGCAAACATTTTTATTGATATTCAAAAATAGAGTACAAGATTTCCTGTTTTGAAGAAAAAAATACAAACAATAATACAAGGATTTCAGCTCCTATAATCAGAATGTCTCCATGGCCTCTTCTCTGGATCATGATCGGTTCCATGCCACCAGTGCTGTAGGGAGTCATTGCCTCGATCTAGATAGATAGCTCTACCATCGTATGATCTGTCGAAGGCAAGAATCCAGTCTTCTGGATGGGTGATCCGATCTCCTCTTTTATGCTTGGATTTCATATCTTGTTGTCGAGGAAGATTTCCTTCTTCTAACATCTTCGTGAATTTGTCTGTAGCCTCCGCTAATGTTTTATAACCTTTGAAGATGGCGGATTCCCTAACGAGTTTAACAAAATATCTCATCAGTTCATTTCTCCTCCATTGCTTCACTTCTTCAGCAGTGGGATGGCGGTTGGTTGTCATACGAATTTCAGAAGGTCTTTGGATAATGCTTTGCCATGGGACATTGGGGTCATGGAACTCAGGTCGAGTACCTGAAATCTTGAAACTTTGAGAGGGTGGAGCTAATTTGTTCAATTCAGCGGTAATGCTGTCTTGAGCAGCATTAAATTCCCTTTCGTGCTGAAGCCTTGTTCTCCTTGCTGCTTCTCTCGCTTCTTCCCCCTTTTTGGCATCATCAAGACGTCCTAGGATTTCCAGTGCGGCATCCTGTTTCGTCTCAATGTTTAATATTCTCTTGACAAGGGAGGAGAGCACTTGCGACATATCGTTGATATTCTTGTCATGGGCTCGCAAGTGAGAAGTTGTTTCGATCATGGCAGCTGCTGTCTTGGCCTCGGATATGCGAGTTTTCGATTCCTCGATATTTTCTTGCTTCTCTTGCAGATTGGCTAGGGCCTGTTTGAAGACATGGGGCAGGACAGTGAAGGCTTCGACAACACGAGAGACTTCATGCCTAAAACCTGTCATTTCTTCAACTGCCGATGTATGCATCCAATCTAAAGCTTTTTCGACTGAGTGAAGGGCGTTCACTGCATCCTGAATGAATACAGTTTGGAGACCAAGAGCACGCAGACGCTCTTTCCTATCTTCAGAGCGAGAAGAATCTGGCTTGGAAAAATCTTCTGATCCATTCAACCTTCTCAAATTCACGTTAGGATGTGAATTGAGTTGGATATCCTCAGGTGTAGTACCATCGTCGGATTCCAAAACGGTTGGTGAGGCGGGATCTGATTCGATGTCCGCGGCAGGTGATGCAACATCCTCCTTATTCGAAGGGATTTCTATAGACAAGGATACAGGAGGGACTGATTCCTCCTGTTGTCTCTCAGCATCCGCCTGTTCCGGCATAGGGACTGGTTCCTCTTGCTGGACGGCGCGTGATACTTCTTCTTCTTCTGTGGCAGGCTCGGGTGCCTGTTCTGAAATATTTTCTTCTTCCTCTGCGACAGGAGGGACTGATTCCTACGGGTCGGGATTAATTTCTTGCTGATGCGAGGGTGGCTCATCACGGCTTGATGTCCCTTCACCATCTAGTTGAGCTTGGGGGACATCTCTTTCCTGAGCCTCTTCACGGCTCATTCTCAGACCTTCCTGAAAGGCATCGTCGTCGTCGTCTGAGTCGTGGTCTTCTTTTGGATCTTGGGGAGAGTCCTCGGACTTATCTTTTCCTTTCCGTCTGGCATCTGATTTGTGCAAGAGATGGCTTTTAATTAACGATTTGCAACAAAGATTATCCCATTGGATCAGGGCCTCAACATCTGTCGAGTCCGTCACTTCCAATACAAATCTTCCTTCATCGCTCCAGTCGCTCCAGTTGTATAAGGTGTCGTATGGAGCTAGCCGGTAGCTTTTCCATTGAAGGAATCTTTCATAAGCTTGATCAATTTGCACAGACAGAAGAGTTGCATTGATAATCGCATCCAGGGAGGGACTTCGTACAACGTGTGTATCCGCTGTAGCGAGGGGTTCCTCTACAGGTGTGGGATCCTGTAGGGAAGAGGGATTCCTTACAGGGGATGGTGCCCCGAAGGAAGGTGGATCCTGTACGGGTGTGGAATCCCGCATAGGAGAGTTGGCTTTTGGCTCCAAATGGGCAGCCGACTCGCTAGAGTCTTCTAAGTTGGCAGATGTCCTTTCATCCGTCGTTGCCGCCAAAGGCTCGGGATTTACTATCGAGACAGTAAGGGCATCTCTTCCACAGGGGTTGGGCCCTAGGGTAATTCAACAGTGGATTGCGCCATGCTAGAAGCATCCTTGGAGGGTTTGGTAGATTTGGCTTTTGAGAGCCTCCTCTGCTTCTTTTTCGGCTTCTCAGCAGCAATAGGTGTCTTGCTGTGAGATCTCTTGCATTTCTTGGAAGATTCCACACTCTGGGATTTCGATGAAACATCCCTTGGATCTTCAGAAACTGGCATGTTGCGGACATTTGGTTGGTTGCAGACCAGGGTGCTCTAGTTAAAAGCCGAAGGCTTGACGCCTCCTAAGTAAATTCGGGAACTTATTTTCTTAGCATCTGCGGATTGTGGTAATCCGCATTTCATCAAAATGTAGTTCAGAAACAGACCAAACAATTTCTTTTGTGACGTAGGTTTCGACACTTCTTCCTGCAGACGCTTCAAAATTATCTGGCACCAGTTGACCTTCTCACAGGTCACAATCGCAACCATCATTCTAAACCTAAGGTTTGTGAACATTTCAAATGCACCAGTACGATTCTCGATTATCCGGCAACAAAAGTCATGCAAGTACACGTATGGCAAACAGAAATTCTTCTTGTGACAGGTGGTGTGAACAGATTCAACAGAAGTTGAACCTGTGAATAGGCCATAGTACTTGGTCAACAGCTCTTGAGATCCAAAAGTCTCAAGGTCTTCCATGGTCAGGCCATCAGTGGGCAGCCTGAAGATTTTCTGGAGAAGATATCGGTCGATGCGGATCTCGACTCCACGAATAACAATGGTGATGTCAGCAACGTGGCCTCCCTGGTCTAGCGACATAAAGCGAACGGCAGTGTTGAGGTAGAAGTCCTCAACCAAATGAATGTCGTATTTCTCGGCGGTGTGACTTCCAAGGCGGTAGAGGTCTTGCTAACGTATCCTGGTGATGATGAACTCCATGGTTTCAACGTCATTTGTTTCAGCAAGAATACGCTCGATGACGACAGATCTGGAGAAGATCCGTCCGTCGATGATGTTCGAGGCTTTCTTGAGGGCGGTGGCAGAGGTCTGAGCAGCCATTGGTGATTCTCAAGAAAATATAAAAGAGATTAAGAGAAATTTGCAGTAAAACACAAAGAAAACTTGTAGGCTGTTTTTGCTTGGGTGCTCTAAGAATATCCAGAAGGCGTAAAGAGTCTCAAATGGCAATTTCAGTCCTTTTATAGTGGGCGGCGAAGAAGGGTTTTTCAGAGAACGAATGGTCAGATTTAAGGGATAGGAACCGTTGTTTGAAATGAACGGTCAAGATGGACTGAGTGTAACTGGTACACTTATCCATTATAATGTTAAAATATGAGCGGGTCCCACTTCTGACATTTGTTGTTACCCTTAATGCCTGAAACGGCGGTTTTAAAATATTAAATAATTTAAAAAACATCACGGCTTTTGAGATTCAGTTGTCCAGATGTCGTGTAAGGCATTTAATGTAAGTGACGTTTGACATGAAAACAGGGCACGTGGATAAAAATTATTTTAATATAAAATATTATAATATATATATATATATATACTGGATCGAAATCCTATAGTATGTGCTGTATTTGCGACGATACAGCGTTCCCCCTTAAAAGGTACATATAGGTTTTAATTCCATACAACAACTTTCGGATTAATGCTGTATTCATGGGTCATACTGTATTCCCCCTTAATTATTGCACACGTCAGCTGTAGGATGATTTATATCACTTTGTTCACTACAGTGCTGTATTGACGGTTCTGAGTGTACAGATAATTAATGGTGGATACTGTATTCTTGGGTCTTACAGCATTCCCCCTCAATTGTTGAGTAAAAGCAGTAAATACTTACAGGGAGTCAGGCTGTAGCAATCCCAATTCTTGTCGAAGCATGTTGAATCTTGCTGTGTCGAGAGGCTTGGTGAAGATGTCGGCCAACTGAATATCTGTATGAACCTTTTCGAGCCGAACATCCTTGTTCTCGACATGATTCCTTATGAAATGATGCTTCATGTTGATGTGCTTAGTGTGCGAGTGCAGGACATGATTGTGCGTTATTGCAATTGCACTTGTGCTATCACACATGATTGGCGTCTTTCTGGCTTCAATCCCATAATCTGACAATTGTTGCTGCATCCAAAGGATCTGCATACAGCAACTACCAGCAGCATAGTATTCTAATTCAGCCGTGGAAAGTGAGTTTGCCAATTGCTTCTTACTGAACCAAGAAACGAGTCTAGGTCCAAGAAAGTGACAAGTTCCACTTGTACTCTTCCGATCTAGCTTACAGCCTCTGAGATCAGAGTCGCTGTATCCAACTAAATGAAATCCGCCTTCTTTAGGATACCATAGTCCTACATCGACTGTTCCTTTAATATACTTCAGGATTTGTTTAGCTGTATTGAAGTGTGATTCCTTGGGTGCTACTTGATATCTCGCACACACTCCAACAGCAAACTAGATATCGGGCCTGCTAGCCATTAGGTACAGGAGTGATCCAATAAGCTTCCTGTAGAGTGATTGGTTAACCGACTTTCCGGCTTCATCAGCATTAATTTGCACAGAAGTGGTCATGGGAGTTGGCGATGATTTGGAAGTGTTCATTCCAAATTTGTTGAGAAGCTCCTTGCTGTATTTTTCCTGGTTGATGAAGATACCTGTAGGCAACTTCTTTACCTGCAAACCTAGGAAATAACTAAGTTCTCCCATCATACTCATTTCAAATTTACTTTGCATGAGATGAGAGAACCTTTGACACTAAGCAAGGTTAGTTGAACCAAAAATTATATCATCTACATAGATTTGAACCATTAGAAGGTCATCGCCTTCCTGTATTTTGAACAAGGTTTTGTCCACATCGCCTTTCTAAAATCCATTTTTGATTAGATACTGGGACAGGGTCTCATACCAGGCTCTAGGGGCTTGCTTAAGTCCATACAGTGCTTTCCTCAGCTTGTATACTAGGTCGATGCCATCTGTGTTGGCAAACCCTGGTGGTTGTTCAACATAAACTTCTTCGGCAAGGTCTCTATTCAGGAATGCACTTTTGACGTCCATTTGATATACAATAAAGCTCTTATGGGCGGCAAAGGCTAAGAATATCCTAATGGATTCTAGTCTGGCTACAGGGGCAAACGTTTCAACATAGTCTATGCCTTCTTCCTGTCTATAGTCTTGTGCGACTAGCCTTGATTTATTCCTTATAATAAGTCCATTTTGATCCTTTTTGTTTCTGAATACCCATTTGGTTCCTATAACTGATTGATGCATAGGTCTGGGTACAAGATACCATACATTGATTCTTTCGAAACCGTTAAGCTCTTCTTCCATAGATGTTAACCAATGAGAATTATTAAGAGCGTCTATGGTCGAAACAGGTTCGGACTGGGCTAAGAATACAGCGATAGTGCACATGTTGAGTCTTCTAAGATCGGATTGAGATTTCCATTCAGGAAATGGTGATTTCTCAGTATCTAGTTCTTCTTGTGCACAAAGTATATTTCCTTGTGTACTCTGTATTCTCCTTCGAGTAGAAACACTTGCATCTATTTTTCCAATGATCAGTTCTTGCAGGTGCTCTCTCAACCATCTTCGGTCGGGTTCCAATTCAGGGTCCCATACTGTATCGAGAGTTTCTGTAGATACAGCTTCAGCTTGTACAACGTCGGCTTCATCTATGTCGATTCTTACAGCTGCGGGGTTGATTTCTAGGTCAACAACAGGTTCTATGGGAGTTCGTGGATCTAAGATGGAGAGTTGTTGGATGTTCTGAGTAACATCTTCTATTCCTGTAGGGTCATGGTGAGGTTCGTCGAACACTACATGAACTGATTCCTCGATCGTCAGCTTCCTTTTATTAAAGATCATGTAAGCTTTGCTGATGGAGGAGTATCCTACAAATATTCCTTCATCTGATTTCTCATCAAAGGTTCTAAGTTGATCCTTCCCATTATTCAACACATAACACCTGCATCCAAAAATGTGAAAATATGAAACTAACGGAGTTTTGTTGTTCCATACCTCGTATGTTGTTTTGTTGTGGTGCTTGTTGACGATACAGCGGTTTTGAGTGTAGCATGTTGTATTGGTTGCTTCACCCCAGAAACGCTGTGGCAACTTACTTACGGCAATCATTGTCCTTGTAGCTTCTTTCAGCATCCTGTTCTTTCGCTCGGCAACACCATTTTGTTGAGGTGTACAGATAGCTGAGTATTTGTGCTGTATCCCATTCTCCGAACAGTACTGCTCTATAAAGCGGTTAGTAAATTTTGTACCTCTGTCGGAACGAATGGACACGGTACTTAATGCCTTTTCATTTTGAAGCTTTCTTAGGAGCTCGGGCAGCTTTGATGTTGTTTCCTTCTTCTTGCTTAGAAAAATCGTCAGCATACCTGGGGTAATCATCAACAACAACAAGGCAGTATTTCTTACCTCCCAAACTTACTGGGTCGACAGGACCGTAGAGATCCATGTGTAGCATCTCCAACACTCTGTGGGTTGAAAGGTAGGATTTGCTCTTCAGGGTTGACTTGATTTCCTTGCCTTTCTGACATGGTCCGCAGACGCTGTCCTTTTTGAATGACACATTTGGCAATCCTCTTACCAGTCCCTGTCTTGAGAGCTTGTTGATTGTCTTGAAGTTGACGTGAGACATCCTCTTGTGCCATAACCAGCTTAGATCTGCAGTGCCTTTGGCAACAAAGCATGGAATTGAGGAGCTCATAGGCTTCCAGTCAGCAATATACACGTTACCTGATCTGCTTCCTGTAAGCACAACTTCTTTGGTCTGAATGTTCTTGACTCTACAGCGATCTATATAGAATTTCACCGAGAACTGTTTGTCACAGAACTGGCTAATACTAAGTAGATTTAACTGTAAGCCTTCAACATAAGCTACATCGGTGACTTTGAATTTTCCTACAAGAAGGTTTCCTTTCCCTCTTGTTCTTCCTTTAGATTTATCACCGAAGCGCACTTTTGGATCTCGACCTTCTACGAAATCTGATAGCTTGCTTCTATCTCCGGTCATGTGCCGAGAGCATCTACTATCGAGGTACCAGATGTCTTCCTCTAGAATGTCCTGTATGCAAAGAGATTAAGTAGATTTATGTCCCTTTTGATTATTGGGTCCATGAATGTTAATGCCTTTAGGTACCCAGATTTTCCTGACAGCAATTGGTTTATTGTAGGTCACATTCGGTACAGTGTTGAGGTATCTACATGGGGCATATACGTAGTCGCTATAACCATGATAAGTATTATGCATGTAAAATTCAGGGTTATTATTATTAGTCCAGTACGAGTGCTGTATTGGAGGTGGAGCCATTTTCTTTGGCCTAACAGCTTGCCTTCTGGGTCTACAGTTTGATTCCCAACGCTGTTGTTGATACTGAGCGGGCACCTGCTGTCTCGAGGAATAACGGGGCTTCTGTATCCAATACCTCGGCGTGCTGTACTGATAGTACTGCCGTGCGGGCCTTTGATATTTGAATACAGCCTTCCTTCTGAACGGATGTTGGCGCTGTTGATATGCTCGGGGAGCATACTGTTGAGTGCGCCTTACAGTTTGAAACGGCTTATGATTCCGCTATCTGGAATAGGATTGCGGGGGTGGAATGGCAGCCTTCGATTTTCGCGGTGCAGCAGGTTCCTTTACAGGACTAGGGGTATCTTTCGACACAGGAGTGGGTTCCACACCCCTGACAAACACTGTACTAGTTTTCCCTTTGTTTGAACATGAGCTGTCTCCTAAGCCACTTTTATCATGAGCATGTTGCCCAGTGCTCAGAATTTCTTCCATTCTTTTGGACGATTTCTCGAACGATTTCAGAATGGTCTCAAGTTCATCTTCTCGTTTTTCGAGAGTTTTGACTTTGACTTGAAGTAGAACGAAATCATTTTTCTTGATCTCATTGTGAGTTTTAACCTCACTTAGTTCATGAGCAAGTTGATGATTGCTCTCCATCAGTTTTCGTAATCGACTTTGCTGGTTTGACAATCAATAGACATATTTTCATAATTTGTTTTCAGCAAGTTATTTTCATCTTTCAGCTCTAGGTTAGACAGTTGGAGCTGTATATTCTCATTTTTCAATGCCTCGTGGGCCTTTTGAATGTTATTAAACTCATTCATCATGTTTTCAAAAGTATGAGATGCATTGGCAGGAATGATTGAGGTTGAGCTTACCTCATCGTCGCTATCTTCACCTTCCGGAATGTCCTTGGCCATAAAGCACATATATGCTTTATCATCGAACTCATCGTCAGATGAATCACTTTCAGTGACCACCTGAAGACATTTTTCGGATTTGGATGGTGCGGGGGAGGCTTCTGATTCTCCAATCAGGGCCTTGAGCTTGTTTTTCCAAGCACGTCTTCGTTCATCTCTCTCTTGTTGCTCGGCCTCCGGCAACCTCTGAACTTTGGGATGAGGACATTTATTTGCATAATGTCCCGGTTTCCTGCAATTATAGCATAGGTTAGTATCACGAAATGAAGTTTCGGTACTTACCTTGTGGACAGGTTTGGGCCTGTAGGGAGTCTTTCCAGACTGTTTGATGAACTTCTTAAACTTTTGCATGAGAAGCGCCATTTCATCTTGAGACAAGATGTCGTCGTCACTGTCAGCATTCTTGTGACTAGGCTTTAACGAGCTGGGCATGCTGTGTCGATGGTTCGATGCAGCGGCTAGTGCTGTAACCTTTGAAGGAGATTCTTCAGCTTTCTCTCTTCTGTCAATATCATACTCAAAAGCTTTGAGGTCAGAGAAGAGATCAAAAGTAGATATTTCATTAATATTGCAAGACACACGCATAGCTGTGGTCTTAATGTCCCATCGGGCAGGGAGAGATCTGAAAATTTATAAATTCTTCTCCTTTTGGGTATAAATTTTGCCCAAAGCTTCAAGTTCACCAACAATACCAGTGAATCTGAGGTCAAGTTCCTCAAGTGTCTCAGTTGGTTTCATTTCGAAAGATTCAAATTGCTGAGTCAGTTTTGAAATTTTGTTTTCTTTTGAGAGCTCAGTTCCCTCACAAATCAACTTGAGTTTATCCCAGATTTCCTTAGCTATTTTACAGCTCTTTACCTTCGAGAATGTGCCTTTGTCTAGAGTGACAAATAACGCATTCTTTGCAACTTTGTCGAGGTTGGCGCGCTTTCTTTCATATGTAGTCCATTGCTCGCGCTCCTTCTCAAGCATCTCAGCATGAGCTTGGCCTTCAATCCTTGCGGCCGTGTTTACCTTCATTATCTTGATGGGGGCATCATGTATAACAAAAATCATCTCTTCGTGCATTGCTGCAAGATGAGCCTCCATCCTGATTCTCCAATCATCAAATTCATTAATAGAGAACATGGGCATTTTGTTGATCATTGATGTATCCATGTGAGAATAAAGGAATGAAAAAGACTGTTTTTAAAATTAAGTGATTTTAGATCTGATTCGGTTAAAAATACGACTGATTCTTTTTAGAATCAACCGCTCTGATACCACTTGTTGGCCACTAAGTATACTGGATACAGCTTGGAAAGCATTTTAAACAACAAGTTGTACTGATTTTAAATCTGAGTGCGTAGCAGAAGTCTTAAATACAGTAAGTTGATGTGGATACAGCAACTCGATGTGCAGTGTATACTTAAATAATCACAATTAAATAAAACAGTAAAAGCTGAAGGTAAATAACACAGTATTTAAGTGGTTCGAGGTAAACCCCTCTACGTCCACTGGTCCTCCACACAGGAGTAAAAAGTATATTATAATTACTACATACACAACTACGTAATTATAACAACACTAATCAATATATCGTTCACACATATTGATGTAATGATCTTAGCTTTAACCATTCACACAGATTAGTTTGAGCTAATACTTTGACTGGCTTCTTTCACACACAGTTCTGAAGCTTCGTATTCTTCGATGCAAATCCTTCACACACAGTTCCAGAGTAGCAAAGATTACTCAGTCTACACAGGGCTGATCTGGGTTTGTTCAAGGATAGAACAGGGTATGAAAAACAGCCTTGACTTTCTGAGCTTCTAGCCGATGATGTGTTGTTCACTGTTTGAGCACTGTATATCTCTTAGATCTGAGTTGCAGTAAGCTTCTGGAGATATGTTTTGCTCTGATGTATATAATAATAACTTTGTCACTTCGTAACTGATCTTCAACGCCTTGATGAGATATATATAGTCTTCTGAAAATATATCCATTGAGATAAATCCGTTGAGCAAGATTCTGTTCCAACGGGATGAAAAACACGATCCGGATTATGCGGGATTTGAAGATCTTCTGACTTACAGTATTTAAATACTTTATCCTTTAGTATTTAAATACTTCTTTATAAACGGGACTTGACTTTTAGTGAAGACTGAAGATTCCTTCTTTGTCCTATTGAGAGCTGTATGGAAGGATTACTTATTGTTAATTCGAGACAGCTTCCATACTTAGTCTTTATGAGACTTCTTTGATGTACTGAAAGATATGCTGGATCTGTGAGAGGTCTTCGATACAGGTTGACACTATTAGATCAGCTTATCGATACAGTTTCCTTACTGTATGCAGGTTTGGTATATTGTCAAAACATACTGACACTACGATCAATACAGGGCAGTATCGATACAGGGTTTTGTTGTCCCAACAAACTCGATACAAGGTATTGTTATCCCAACACCATCTACCCTTGAAGGTGTGACGCCGGCTCCCATACCTCGAACACGACCATTTTTCTCCTTACCAAGTACTTGACTCAGCACATCGTGCTTTATAGGAATAGGCCCTTCAGAAGGAGGTTGCTCAGCAAGTTTCACTTTTAACTCAGCCTAAACAACACGATAGAAAATCAAAATCATGCATATCGGAATAGAAATTAAACTTTGTACCTAAACTTGAAGAAACAAACATGTTGGAGAGAGTACTTACACATATGTCTTGAACATACTATTTTTTGGACTTCTCATGGCCTTTAAGAAACGGCTGTGTTCTACAGAGCGTTTCTCTTGTTTTTTTTCTTTAAACAACAGAAAAACACAGGATATTTAACATATTGAGGTTTTATAGATTACATATAAATACTTTAGTATTGTAGAATGAATTATTTTTACTTACATGATCATATTCCTCCCTTGCATATCCTTTTCTACTTAAAGTGTGCGGAAGAAGTTGTTTAGCCCTTATTTCCTGCATTTTTTCCCTCTTTACCTACAAACAAACAAATTTCACATTACGTACAAGGTTATTAAGTCGGGAAGTCGTGCTCAGTCTCCCGAGTACCTTCGTAAAGACTAGTCGACAAGTCGAGTCGACTAGTCATGACTAGTCGCCAAGTGTATTTTATACATGTATTTTTTAAATTTAATATATGAGCATATGACATAATTAAATATAATGATATAAGTTCAAATTAAACATAATATAAGTTCAACTTCAACAAATATCCATAATAGATGATAGATCATATCTGGAAGTACATTTCTAAATAAAGACCTAGCCGAAGAAAATGACCAGATCTGGAAGAAAATGACTGATTCTTCGATTTGGGAGGCAGCAGTCGCGATTTGGACTTTGACCAGTCGTATTTTTAGGGTTTTTAGGCTCAATACTCTTTAAAAAGGACTAGGAGGGTATGTTTCAGCAGCTGGTAATGGTTCAGGTCATTGGTAAAAACCTCTAGTCGATTTACTTTACAAGTCATGGACGACTGCTTCAATTTGGGCGACTAGTCAACTAGCCGACGACTAGTTGTCGACGTGATAACAGTGATTATGTACCATATATTTTTTTCATTTCAATGCTACTTTAACACACGAACATAATATAAATTGACTTACTCTCCATTCAGGGGAGCTTCTTTCTGCCACGAATTCATCCCACTCGTTCTGTGGCACACAAGCAGGCCTAATCGAGCCAATTAGTCGTGCAGTGTCTGTCCTACTACGACGAGAATCTAAAGCAGCCATCACGCTATTAGTGCTTTCATTCTTGTAAGCTCTCCATAGCCTTCCCATTTGTTGGAAGATATATGTCTTATGAATCTCAGCCACCTTATATTGTTGCTACACACAAACAGATAAAAAGAACTAGTTAAAATACTTGGTAAATTACATAGTTAAAATATTTGTATAATGTTATAGCAGGAACAAAATAAAAAAAATATGCAAGAACATTACCAACAAAAGACCCCAAACTTCATTTTTGGGCTTATCTGTAACTAAACGCCAGTCTTTTATGTTGATCGGCACTTGCTCCCTAACTATGCACCCAATAGCTGAGCTAAACTTGACTGATTATGGTCCAATAGGTTGTCCTCTCTCATTCCACTCAATGATTTGACGCTGTGATTCTTCAGTAGGAATAACTTGCAAAGTAGTTTTACCTCTTTTTTTCCCTTTCCCATCATTTGGAGTTAGCTCACCGTTATCACCTTCTTGTTGGATATCAGCAACAATTTCTGCCCTTGGAGTATCCTCAATCTCAAGCTGCACTCCTATTCTATTTCTTTTCTTGTCTGTTGCCATAGTTCTATATATATACATGGAAAACAAATTCATTAAATAACTAAAACACGAAGGACAATATTATCATTATGTAACCTACAATACAAATTTTAAGTAAAGGACAACAATAACTAACATATTAGTAAAATATTGATGTCATGAAATTATCATTATGTATATGAACAAATATTTCAAGCATTACTAAGATTTCAATATTATGCAAGTACAAAATTCTAGTACGAAAGATATCAGTACAGTGGTTACCACAAAAGGATCAGTAGTTATGCTGCCTCAGGACTCAACTTTATCTTCATTGTCAATGTCAAGTGCAGATGGTTCTTGATCAACAAAAGAACTATAAAATGTCTCATCAAATTGTTCCAGATTATCAAAACCTCTTTGTGGTGCCTTCAGCACAACATACTAACTGGATTTTTCATTATCTCGAGAGTAAAAAACTTGTTTAGCATGTGATGCTAAAATAAATGGATCTTTTTTACTTAGACCTTCATTGAGGTTAACTAAGGTGAATCCATCTACTTTCTTCGCACCAGAAGTAATGTTTGCCCAATCACAAAGGAATACAGCCAAACGGAACTTATAAAAGTCTAAGATCAAAATTTGTTTGATTATCCCATAATAATTTGATAAAGTATTTGCTTGTACGTGTACACCATAGTCTTGCGTAGAGACATTAGCATCCACAGTATGAAAGCAATTTCCATTAATAATAAAACCAGAGTGGGACATTGCACAATGTCTTGGCCCTTTAACAAGGTACTTTAGCATTTCAGATGACTCGACACCAGTACTATCAGCGTCAAGTTTAATCTGAAGAATCCAAACCACCAAGTTTTGTGTCAAGTATACACTGAAGTTTAATCATTAGTCCCAAAAAAATACATCAATAGATCAAACCTTAGCTTGCAACCATTGCACAAAATTTTGTAAATGTATTTTCTCTAGCATGTTTGAATTAGATATCAACAGTTGGTCAGAGCACCTTAACTCTTCCTTATGAACCCTAATGAGAAAACAAACCGAGATGTGCAGATATGTATATGTAAGGTATCTATAAAATATCCATTAATTAAAGGAAATAAATATAAGTCACTGGATATTTACTAACTCAATATAAGGTTCAGTTTCTTGACTATTGATAAGGACACATAGATGTGCAGCCTTATGCAACTCATCAGTCAATTGTAAAGGTTGGCCTTTACGCAGTGCAGATCCTTCGATTATTGTTTCATTTTCAATGACATCATTACGTTTTCGTTTGTTACCAAACAAAGAAGAGTTTTTCATGTATCTGCCACAAAACCTAACACACTCATCAGCCAAGTAGTTTTCTACAATACTTCCTTCCGGAGCAGCACGATTCTTAACATAACCTTTGAGGACCTTCGTGTATCTAAAATTTCATTAAGTTAATATAATAGTAAGCTAAACATATATAACAACCATTATATAGTTTATGATGAAAGTTATAAGCACTAAATAATACCTCTCAAAAGGGTACATCCACCTGTAATGGACAGGACCACATAATTTCGCTTCTCTTCCTATATGAATTGTAAGGTGAATCATTATGGAGAAAAATGATGGAGGGAAGTACCTCTCGAACAAGCACAAGGTCTCAATAATTTCATCTTGCAACTCCTCTAATCTTTTCTTATCAATTACTCTTTGACCAACTCGTGAAAAAATGAAGATAAACGAAATAATGATTTTCGTAACCCTTCAGGTAAAAGCCCCTTAATAGCAACAGACAATAGTTGTTGCATTAGGACATGGTAATCATGAGACTTCATCCCTAGAATTTTTCTAGATGTAATCTTGATGCAGTTTCCAATATTAGAGCAATATCCATCAGGAAACCTTTGCATCCATAGCCTCCAAAGAAATTTTTCCTTCTCAAGCTTTGTAAAGGTGTAAGCACCAGAAGCATCTAACTTATCTGCTCTTGCTTCTACTACAACATCTTCCATTAATTCTTGTAATTCTAGATCTCTACGTGAATATGCCCCAATTTTAGATTTTTCCTTCACATCTAAGAGTGTATCTAAAACACTCTCACAGACATTTTTTTCAATGTGCATAAAATCCAAATTATGTCGCACAAGTAGTTCCTATAGTTAGCAAACAAAATATGTATCAAACTTAATTATAATGTTTCATCAGAATCTTATTGAATTAAAGTAGTAAATAATAGTAAGAATATAACTCTGACCTCCCAATATAGCAAGTCAAAAAATAAGGACTTCTTTTTTAATAACTTTGTTGGGTCTCCTTTTTGAAACTTCTTCTGTTTTTTTCTTTTTTTTCCCCACTTATTTGTGAACCCAACTAAAGCATGAATCGTATCTCTCCCTATAAAAATCTTTGGCCGCACCCTTCTCTCATTTTTTCCATTGAACCACTTAGGTTTTCTCTGAAACATATGGTTTGATGGCAAAAATCTTCTATGATCCACGTAGATAGTCTTCTGAGCAAGTGGCAGCCAGTAAGAACACGTTTCAGGCCCACATACAGGACAAGCAAATTCCCCTTTATTAGTCAACCCAGATAAATTTCCATAAGCCGGGAAATCATTAATGGTCCATAATAGGATACCTATAAGGTTAAACATGGCTTTAGTATATGCATCATACATATTAACACCATCCCACAACAATTTTAGATCATCTATAAGGGGCTGCAAGTATACATCAATGTCATTTCCTGGTTGTTTAGGGCCTGGAATAAGTAAGCTTAGCATCAGGTTTTCGGAAGACATGCACACATTTGTTGGAAGATTATAGATGACTAAGATAACTGGCCAAAGACTGTGTATGGAGCTAAGATTGCTTAATGGGTTGAACCCATCAGTTGCAAGTCCAAATCTTAAATTCCTCGGATCTGATGCAAAATCGGGGTATTTTTTATCTATGGAACTCTAAGAAACTGAGTCCACAGGATGACGCATCTTGCCATTTGACTATGATGACTAGAATGCCATGTTAACTGCTCACTAACGGATGCAGAAATAAACATCCGCTGAAGTCATGGAATTATAGGAAAGTAACGTAATACTTTTGCAGCAACAACTTCTTTTATCTTTCCAGTATGTAGGTTTACTTTATATCTAAAAGCATTACATTCAGGACATTTATGTAAGTCTCTATAGTCCTCTCCCCTATACAAAATACAATCATTGACACATGCGTCTATCTTCTCATACCCTAAATCAAAATCTTTAATTGTTTTCTTGACAATGGATACTGACTTCGGAAAAGTATTTGCCTCCGGTAGCATATCTTTAAACACACTCATGATCTTATCAAAACCAGAATTAGATAGACCTAATTCAGCTATCAAAGTATACATGATTAAGGTTGCTGAAAGTTTTGTGTACTTGGTACAACCAGGGTACAGAGGAACTTCAGCATCTGAAATCTTTTTTAATACATATCATCTACATTCAGGGATTCACCCTAAACTAGTAACTTAAGACACTCATCTTCATACATCTGATGAACTTCTAACATTTCAGAATCCTCACGAACATTATATGATGTTACAAACTCATCAACTTGTGCACATCTTCCTATAAGATTTTGTAATATCCGTACCTTTCCATTTTAGAAGTTTCCATTTTTGGTGTATGTCTATTTTTATTGACTCGCTTGTAACCATTTCGACATTTTGAATCTATTTTGTTCTTGGCGTTTTTCCATTTGGTGGATTTTCGGATGTGTTTTTGCGCGATTTTGCCTTATGTTATGTTTTGTCGTATGTACGTTCGATTCTCATAAAACTCGCTCGATTTCGTTGAGTCTTCGTTTCCGTATGAGTATTTTGAGAATTTGTAACACTTAACTTCTCATCATCCGAGCTTGTTTCGAATTGTTTTACTCATTCCGTGTTGGAAGTCACTTTTGTCGCCGTTGGGCTCAATTCTCGTAATCATTGTTTGGAACCGCCGTTTGGGGTTCCCGTAAATCCAACTCATGTTATTATGGATGTTGTGAACTTTTATTGGTGTTTCGATCGAGTATTGTGTTGGGTCATTCCGTTATATTCCAAAGTTTTGGGTTTCCATTGCATTCTTTTTCTTTCCGGGTCGTTTGATGGAACCGTCGTGTTAGGACCGACCGTTTGGCCGCGAAGTCACTAAAAGAGGGTTTGTGATAGTTTGTTCAGGCCTTTGAATGGTCGGGACTATGCTTCGATTAAGTGTATTATGTTCATGGGTCGTTTTTCATCACTTTTTGGGCACGGCCTTGCATGACTCGATCTGGGCCGACTGTACCGCGCGCCGCGGCACACCACTGTCGGGCCGCGGCACGACACGGACTTACATGACTCGGGAAGGCCTGTTGTACCACGCGCCGCGGCACACCACTACCGGGCCGCGGCACGAAACGGCCTTGCGTGACTCGACCTGGGCCGACTGTACCGCGTGCCGCGGAACACCACCTGCCGGGCCTTGGCACGACATGGCCTTGCGTGACTCGGGCAGGCCTGCTGTACCGCGGGCCGTGGCACACCACATGCCGGGCCGCGGCATGGCCTGGAGGCCTGCTTGCATATTTTGGTCGCAGGCCACGGCACACTCAACCCGGGCCGCGGCACGCGGGTCTTTTCTGCACTATTTCAGCAGGGTTTCGGGAGAGGATTTCATTTCCTCTCCATTCTTCTTCTTCCTCCCGTTTTGGCGACTCAAAGAGGATTTCATTTCCTCTCCCTTCTTCTTCTTCTTTGTTTAGGAACGGTTGTTTTACCTCCGGATCATTCGTAGTCGTTGTTCGTTCCCGTTTCGTCGAAGATGTCTCAAAGGTAAGTACTTTACATTTGTTTACATGTTCTACTATTTCGATTATGGATTTCCGTGGTTGTTGTGGATGTATATGTGTATGTTCACCTAGGGACGGTCTGACGGGGCCTCTAGGGATACGTATTGCCGTGAGTGTGCATATCACGAACTAGGGTTAACCACCCAGGGATGGTCCGACGGGGTCTCTGTGAGGCACGGTGGCCGTGAGTCTCGTACCAACGGTTAACTTTGAATTGTTTTGTTGAAGAAATGTATTTTGTGCTTATGCACCGTAAATATTCCGGAATATAAATGATTTCTAAAATTATATTTGGCGCATATTTCATCTGATTAGAATGGTAGTTCAAATGGATTGTACTTGCACTAGCAGTGGTCGCTAACCCCTTAAATGGGGGAAATACTTTTGTATTTCAGGTACAGGTCATGGAGGCGAACGAGCATGCGGGCCGTACGAGGATGGTGGGCTAAAGTGATTCTGTTTAGTGGTCGTCCAATTGATGTCATGTAATTTAAATTTAGTTATCATGTCATTTGCTTAAGTACTCGAGTACTTCTTTCTTGGATTTATTATTCTTGTTGGGTACCCGTTTTGGTGAAGATTGTTATTGAATGGTATTGTTGAGTCTAGTCTTTCGTTTTGAATGTCTTGAATTATGAAATCGTGTGTATTTTGATGATGTTGTCTTTTGTCGAATGTTGGGTCGGTACGTTAGCCTGGTGGATTCTAAAGTGTGGGGTCCACGGCACTGTGATCTGCCCTGAACATCTTGGGGGTGTTACAGAATATGGTATATGTTACGTAATTTAGTGAACGCAAGTGCACGTTGTCGTAATCATGTAATAAAGTGATAAGAAAGATATCTTTCCCTCGAGGACTGACGTACTAATTACGAATTTATTTGTATTTTAGTTTTATTTGAACGGTCGAATTTGGTGGTGGAAGAATTATTAAAAACTAAATAATGCAATAAACTAAAAATAGCTAATAAAATCAATAATTTGGAGAAAGGAGATCGAATAAGAGAAGAATCTAGGATTGAGAATCCGCATCGATTAATCCAAATTAATCTTGATTAATATAATTTATGTAATTTCCCGATTTATTGAAAGCAAAGATTTCTAAGATAATCTAATGCCTCTCCCGAGGACAATAGAATTTTCTAAGGTGAATATATCACTCTATTCCTAGGTGAGTTAATTCAACAATAGCCAAACATGTCTAAAATCTTCAAACGAGCTACGTAATTCTTGTGAGTATATTCCTATCCCACAAAATAAAACGGTTCTCACCAATTTTTCCTACTAACTCTCCTCTCCCGATTCGAGTTGCGTAATTAAAACAATTCAATCATAGGCCACATAATTGAACGCATTAAAACAATTGGGAAAACTCAATAGAAAAGGAAAATATATAATTAATGTAAAATCAAGAGTTAATCCGTCAAAATCTCGGTTTCATCACAATCCTAGAAAAGAGGGGTCTAGCCCGACATGCTAGAAAACAATATACAAAGATTCAAATTCAACATAAGGAAGAAAAATCAATGAAGACTGGCTTCTTCCGTTCTCTAGCCTTGCTTCCTGCTGCTAGGTATTTTCTCCTCCTCTTTTATCCTTCTATTTTCTGACTTTCAATGCCTTTTTATAACTTTTCTTCCATCTCCAAAACGCGTCCGATAATTAGGTCGAAAACGGCCTTCAGAACAGCCAAAATCACGGGCTGCAGTCATAAATCCCGCGGCCCGGCTTTAGTGTGCCGCGGCCCCTGCCCTTGTGCTGCCAGGCCTGGGCGTAATTTTTATTTACGGGCCGCGGCTCAGGATGAGCGTGCCGCGGCCCCCGGTACAGTTTGTACCGGTGTGCTTCTGGGTGAGTCTGTGCTGCGGCTCTGGCTCGATGTGATGCGGCCCTTGACCAAAAAATGTCGTTTTGGCCCGTTTTTCTTCGTTTAAGCTTCCGGACTCTAATTTCCTACAAAACATATAAACATAAAGCATGAAAAGCTCATTTATGCAGATTTAAACACAATGTGGAGATAAAATAATGATAATTAAGCGCACAAAAATACATCTAACAAATACCCCTAAACTTAAGCCTTTGCTTGTCCTCAAGCAAAAATCAATTTCAAATAAGATGACAAGTATCGTGGATGATCGTGCAAATCCATAGTGCTCAACTAATCAATACTACCCTGAAAATCTCAAAGAATAATACGAGTATCGTATTAGCGAGTCACATCACGGACAATGATTCCACAAAGTAACCATTTTTAGTGCTAATCAATCGTTCATGAAGAAAATCAAGGCTCAAAGATTAACAAGCGTGAATTGAGCCGACCGCCAATATGAATGTTTAGATTCAACAAGCCAAATCGCCCAGTTCCACAGTCTCGTGGCAAAAACACCAGAATTTCATCATAAATAATATTCCCCGGACAGCACTCCCTTATATATAATCATTATAATGATTCGAGTTAACCACTAGGTTCCGACTCCCGGTATGTTTCATGAAATAACCCTAGGGTGGATTTCCATTCTCAAGTATTGGGGAACCGTTTGACGTAAAAGACACTCATGGGGCTCATGAATGCTTCTAGTTACTAAGTCTCCCTCTGCAGCGGAGAAAAAACTCGAATAGCTATTTTCGCACGTCCGATTCAAGGTTGCTGTTTTACGCGAATGTAAACGACGGGTCACGTGAATACATCCGATTACTTGGCTTCCTATCATCGGGGATGCGATTTTTCTGAACCATTCGTCTATTCAGGGTTGTCGTTTTACGAGAGAGTAAACAACGGGTCAAGTGAATACCCCCGTTTACTAAACTTCCCATCATAGAACATGCACAATTTCTCAAATTTTTGGGAAAAACTGTCCGACTCAATGCCTAAACTCAAATTAAATGCCAAGAAGACTCATGTTACTGGATGACTAGCTACGTGAAAAGTGTAACCAAACGTATAGACGGCGGCTCGAAAACACGTATGTCTCATTTCTTATATGCCAGGATTACTACAATGACGCAAAAAAAATCAGACCGAAATGAATACTCAAGGGAAACAAATATCGCAGAATGCAAACTCGACCAAAACTCAATCGTTTCTTCAAAAATAAATCAATATCATATCATCAGTCTTACACAAGGCTGCACGAAAAATTCACGAATGCAAATAAAGTCCAAAATATCACAGAAGACAAGCAAGGATATAATCAATAACAACGAAAAATCAATAACAACAACTAAAAAGTACCCCCCCCCCCCCAAACTTGAGATGTACATTGACCTCAATGGACAACAAATAATAATACGCAGTAAGAGAAAGGTCAATTACTCCCCTAAGATAAGCTCATGCATCGGCCTCGTCTGGCGAAGAGGGTGGTGTAGGTGCTCTGACCGGAGGAATGAAAGGTCCGTCCAAACAGCCAAATAGTCCCGGTGGTAGGCATCTCTCGCACCTAAGTGCCTCTCCGCCCGTCGATTGGCCCGGCGGATCTCCTCTCGAACGGCTACGAGGACACTATCTCGCTCCACTCGCATCTCCTCCCTCAAGCTATCAAACATCGCCTGAAGGTCGTGATCTCTCGCTGGCGGCGGGGTGGACTCGGTCTGATCCTCAGTCTCAGCCGCCGGCTCATGTGTTAGAATAAGAGGCTCGGAGGAGTGCTCATGCGGCTCATCCAAAAGAAATCCTCGTCCCCGCGGATATACCCACGCGCCACCCCACTAGTCGAAGTGAGAGATAATGCGATGATCGATCGGACCCTGGGGTGCTAGCGTCGGCTCGTCATCCGACCAAGTCACGCCGGACTGGCGGCATAAGGCACAAATGAGAGAAGGATGCTTCAGCCCCGTCTTGGCCCCTCCATGGATGTACTGTAGAATAGACCGGACCAGCCATGGGGCCACATCGAATCGCAGTCCGGCCGTAATGGCATAAAGAAGTCGGGCGCGAGGAAACAAGACCGAGCGAATCTGAGAAGTTGGGTCGACTCGCGAGCAGAGAAAATAAAGCCAAACTCGCCCGAGCCGACTGAGGCGGTAACTCTGGAAAAAGAAGGTCGTGGACCCCGGGACACGCATCTCCCAGACGGAATCCGGCTGAGCAAGCGCCTCTAGTAAAGCCTCCATCGAGAGGCTACTCATTGTCCGCGTTTATGCCGACTCGTCAACCTCGGGAAGCTCGTATAAGATCCGAATAGCAGCTACCGATAAATCTACTTTTTGGCCACGGACGACGACCTCAGTATGTGTATCCGGTCGTCCCATCATCTGCCCTGCCTGAATATGCCGTAATAACGCGCTGGCGTAGAATTCTTGGACGATAGAAATGACTGCCGGCTCGGGCTGTGCAGTGAATCGAGTCCATCCCATTTCGTTAATCATCATTAATAGCTCGCCGTCTTGGGGAGCGGGAGTGAATCCCCGCTCAGGAATTATCAGACGAGGACGGATTCTCTCGTTGAAAATTCGATGGATTTCTGGGTCGGAAAATTGGTGGGATTCCCCTTCCGCTCGGTTTTGTGATGTTTCCCCTCTCGTGGGGGATGATCGCGTCCTAGCCCTTGTACTCAACTTTCTCTTCCGAGCCATAGCGACGTCCTAAAAAATAAACGCAGGATAGTTTAGACGACTTTAAATAACACTACACCAATCTCAACTTACAACGTGCGGAAACGAATATAGCATCAAAAACTCGCACTTCCGTATGAGGGATATGATGCAAAAATTTAAACTCAAACATGATGTAAGGGTTGGGGGGACATATTATTCCGAAAATTGTATTCGTTGCAGACAAATTGGAGATGTTTAGCTTAAAAAAATTCATTGGGGTATTTCATCGAACACCTTGCGTGCGTGAACTTATATGAAGAGCAAAAGTAATTATTGGTCAATTCAATCCCCAACAACAACAATATCAATCTATAATCACATCGATTCATGACCAAACAGCGAAACAAAATCAACAATTAATCGATAATCACCATATTCCGACAAAAACCTTGATAGAACTTTAGGAAAAATAATTGCATATTCATCAATGAATGAAGAACATTACCTCACTTCTCAATCCATGTTGCAATTAAGATTAAGGAATAAGAATGACCTTGTATTGGATTGAAGAAGATGAAAAGAAGAACTTCGGAGAAGGTAACCTTGCGCCGCGCGGAAGAAGAAAAGGATTTGTGTAGTGATACCTTATTTCGGCCGAATGAGTTCTGAGTCGTGCGCAGGCTCTTTAAATTTTAGGCAGGGGCCGTGGCACGGAGAAAGTGAGCCGCGGCCCGCAGTACAGTTGGTTTTGGGCGCTGGGGTATCTCGACGTGTGCCGCGCCTCATCGCACGGGTGTCGCGTCTTCTGGGGTTAGTGTGATGCGGCTCAGGTCCTTCGTGCCGCGGCACCGGGTATAGTTTGCTGGGCACATTTGTGGGACTTCAGCATGCCACAGCCTGGCCTCATCGTGTCGCGGCCTGGCTTGATCATGCCGCGGCTCATGGGGCATGTGTGCCGCGGCTCAGCATCGTCGTGCCACGGAACAGAGTACAGATTGTTAGCCCAAATTTTGGACTTGTGTGTGCCGCGGACCGTTATGTATGTGCCACGGCCCTAAGCTTAAATTTTTGCCCTGGAGAGTTCCTGCACAGAATTTTCACATGAAAACACCTAGAACATGAGAGATAAGCATAGCATAGCCAAAAACGCAAAAAAGTAGACTCCTAAAATGAAGGAAAATAGCAAAAAAAACTAAGATCTATACTAATACTCGGGTTGCCTCCCGAGAAGCGCTAAGTTTATAGTCTTCAGCTGGACCTTTTTAAGATTAATTTGCTTTTCGCACACACCAATTGGACTCCGCCCAGTCCATCGAACCGTTAATCTGTTTTTTAAATTTTTGACCATTTGTTTTTAACAGTTCGATTTTTGGTTTGGACATCCAATGTTCTTTGCGAAAAGATTTGAATAAAAGTAACTTTCCAAAACACCCAAATTGCACTGGGGTTGGCACCTATTTTACTTCCGGCTTAGTTTTCTGTTCCACGGATGAATTTCTGACGGCATGAGAATTTTTTGATGGTGAGTGAACGGCTGATGAAGACGACATGTCCAAATGCCTAATATATATGCGACTCATTCTACATTTTTCTCACATGTCGGAGCAACCACAACAGATTCTGAACATTTCGACTGACGACCTTCCCGGTGTGTGTCTTTCGCAAACATATCTAATCTTTCAATTTGAGAACCCTTATCGACATTGCTTGGACACGGGAGAGATCGAAACACCTTGAATGTGACTTGCTCATCTTGAACCCGAAGCATCAATTCACCCTCCTGAACATCAATAAGAGTTCTACCAGTGGCCAAAAATGGTCTACCCAAAATAATCGGAATTTCATGATCCTCTTCCATATCAAGCACAATAAAATCAGCGGGGAAAATGAATTTATCCACCCTGACCAGGACATCTTCTATTACCCCTCTCAGATATTTGATGGATCTATCGGCTAGTTGCAGAGAGACCGTAGTAGGCTTGGCCTCTCCAATTCCAAGTTTCTTGAACACAGAAAGAGGCATAAGATTTATACTGGCGCCGAGATCACATAACGCTCGATCAAAAGACAAGTTTCCTATAGTGCACGGTATAGTGAAGCTTCCTGGATCCTTCAATTTAGGCGGGAGATTTTTCTGCAAGATAGCGCTGCACTCTTCAGTCAGTGCCACCGTTTCATATTCTTTGAGCTTCCTTTTTTTAGATAATATCTCCTTCATAAACTTCACATAGCTCGGCATTTGTTCCAAAGCGTCGGCAAATGGGATATTGATATGTAATTTCTTGAAGACGTCAAGAAACTTGGAGAATTGTTTGTCTAACTTTTGCTTTTGCAGCCGCTGTGGAAACAGGACTGGTGGCACATAGGCTATCGGATTGTCAGGAAACAATTTTGAGTTTTTAGAAATTTGTGATTCTCCCACTTCCGAATTTTTCTTCTCCTCATCTTCACCTCTCACTTTGTTTTTCCCGGGTTGCTCACACACTTCCCTCCCACTTCTCAAGCCAATGGCATTAACACTCTCTTTGGGGTTCGTCTCAGTTGTACTTGGCAAAGTACCCTGAGGTCGGGCTATTAACAAATTTGCTATTTGACCCATTTGGACTTCCAAATTGCGAATAGAAGCGAAATGATTCTGTAAAGTAGTTTCCATGCGGGTCATGAATTGACTCGTGTTAGCCGCCAATTGAGCAAGAGCATCTTCCAAAGAGACTTTAGGTGGTTGAGGGGGCTGCTGTGGGGGTTGAGTGGCTTGAGCTTGTGGAGGATTGTTCAATGCTTGCCCGTTCCTCTATGAGAAATTTGGATGATTCCGCCACCATTGGTTGTAAGTGTTAGAATACGGATTATTCTGTCGATTTCCATTCCCCACAAATTTAGCTTGTTCCATTTGAGATTGCTCGAAAGGATTCCCGACTTGGCTCAACACTAGGATGAGACCCGTTGCACCAATTACATGTTTCCATGGTGTTGGTAGAAGGGGTATGTGAAAAAGCTTGTAATTGTTGAGTTAGAGCTGCAACTTGGGCTGATAGTGTAGAGATTGGATCGTTTTCGGAAATTCCCATAACTCGCTTTGGGTTCACCCGTTCAGAAGGTCACTGATAAGCATTTACAGCCATCGCTTCCAATAGAGAATGAGCTTCAGCCATCATCTTGCCCATTAAAGCTCCTCCAGCGGCTGCATCAACAAGAGTGCGTGTAGAAGCACTCAATCCGTTATAGAATGTCTGAATTTGTAGCCAATCCGGTAGACCATGGTGTGGGCATCTCCTTAGCCAATCCTTGTATCGCTCCCAAGCATCATGAAGCGATTCCATCTCAAATTGCCCGAAGGTCATTATTTCATTTCGAAGTCTCGCTGTCATTGCCGGCGGAAAGAACTTAGCCAAAAAGGCTTGTGCTAACTCCGCCCAAGTCCTGATTTAGCCCGGCGGAAGTGAATTCAACCAAAACTTGGCTTTATCCCTCAAAGAAAATGGAAAAAGCCATATACGAATGGCGTCATCATAAACTCCATTATTCTTGAATGTATCGCATATCTCGAGAAAGGATGCAATATGAGCATTAGGGTCGTCATTCGCTAGTCCGCAAAATTGGCTCGCTTGCACCATTTGGATGATAGCCGGCTTAATCTCGAAATTGTTTGCTTGGATGGTTGGACGCCGAATCCCCGAAAAATTTGCGTTGATTTGTGGCAGTGCATAATCACGGAGTGCCAATGCCGGTTGAGCTTGCTGAATGGGATTGTCGATCCCTTGGTTTTCGGTGTTGTCAGCCATGGTAATCGTAGTTGACAACTCACGCCTTTCCTTCCTGTTTTTTCGCAAGGTGCGCTCGAGTGCGGTATCCAAAGGGAGTAGACCTTCGTCACCAAATTTTCTCATGCACTAAACCAAACTCCTGAAAGGAAAACAATATAAAAAAAACAAATTTACACAAAAATAAAATAATGTTCAAATTAAGACTAAAAATACTGAAATTGATATTAGTAAAAACAATCAGTCCCCGGCAACGGCGCAAAAAACTTGTTACGTAAATTAGTGAACACAAGTGCACGTTGTCGTAATCAAGTAATAAAGTAATAAGAAATATATCGTTCCCTCGAGGACGGACGTACTAATTACCAATTTATTTGTATTCTAGTTTTATTTGAACGATCGAATTTGGTGGTGGAAGAATTATTAAAAACTAAATAATGTAATAAACTAAAAATAGCTAATAAAATCAATAATTCGGAGAAAGGAGATCGAATAAGAGAAGAATCTATGATTGAGAATCCGCCTCGATTAATCGGAATAAATCTTGATTAATATAATTTATGTAATTTCCCAATTTATTGAAAGCGAAGATTTCTAAGATAATCTAATGCCTCTCCCGAGGACAATAGAATTTTCTAAGGTGAATAAATCACTCTATTCCTAGGTGAGTTAATTCAACAATATCCAAACATGTCTAAAATCTTCAAACGAGCTACGTAATTCTTGTGAGTATATTCCTATCCCACAAAACAAAACGGTTCTCACCAATTTTTCCTACTAACTCTCCTCTCTCGATTCGAGTTGCGTAATTAAGACAATTCAACCATAGGCCACATAATTGAACGCGTTAAGAACAATTGGGAAAACTCAATAGAAAAGGGAAATATATAATTAATGTAAAATCAAGAGTTAATCCGTCAAAATCTCGATTTCATCACAATCCTAGAAAAGGGGTGTCTAGCCCGACATGCTAGAAAACAATATACAAAGACTCAAATTCAACATAAGGAAGAAAAATCAAACACAATTGAAGACTAGCTTCTTCCGTTCTCCGGCCTTCCTTCCTGCTGCTAGGTATTTTCTCCTCCTCTTTTATCCTTCTATTTTCTGACCTTCAATGCCTTTTTATAACTTTTCTTCCACCTCCAAAACGTTTCCGATAATTAGGTCGAAAATGGCCTTGTAATGCCCAAAATCGCGGCCGCAGTCATAAATCCGCGCATGGCGGCCCGGCTTTAGTTTGCCGCGGCCCCTGCCCTTGTGCTGCTAGGCCTGGGCGTAATTTTTCTTTACGGGCCGCGGCTCAGGATGAGCGTGCCGCGGCCCCCAGTACAGTTTGTACCGGTGTGCTTCTGGGTGAGTCTGTGCCGCGACTCTGGCTCGATGTGACGCGGCCCTTGACCAAAAAATGTCGTTTTGGCCCGTTTTTCTTCGTTTAAGCTTCCGGACTCTAATTTCCTACAAAACATATAAACATAAAGCATGAAAAGTTCATTTATGTAGATTTAAACACAATGTGCAGATAAAATAATGATAATTAAGCGCACAAAAATACATCTAACAGTATCAGAGCTTAGGTTTATGGATACCTAGGATGTCGGTTATTTGGGTCTCGTTGGGTGTCGTTTTTGAACAGTATTACTGCTACGACATCGTCTCAGTATGCCGGTGCTCGTAAGTTTTTCCTAACTTGACTCGTTACGTTACCATGTTCTATTCCTTTCTTAGTATCGTGTTGTGCTTTGCATTTGAATTGTACTTACCCATTACTTCTTCAGAATGCCTGGCGGGAGAGGACGCGGACGCGGTAGGGGATGTGGCGCAGCCGGTGGGGCGGCCATGTCCGATAACTCAGGAACTAATTCGGCAATGCCTTCCTCGTCGAACAGTATTCCACCCAGTGCCGGGGGCCAGCAGGATCAGTCTGCTAGCTCCGGCAATGCTCATGAGAATATAGGAGTAGCGAATATTTTACTGCAAGTAGCGAACCAGATGATGTTACTGACTCAGGCAGTCTTGGTCGGCCAAGCTAATGCTAATTCGGTTCCACCTACTGGTTCCGGCACTGATAAGTTACTTCAGGACGTGATTCGTATGCGTCCTCCACAGTTTGACGGTACTTCCGACCCTTCTAGTTGGGAGAGTTGGTTGTTCGAGATGGAGAAGGTGTTCGAGGCGGATTACTGCTCCGAGGAGAGGAAGGTACCCATCGCTCAGTACTTCTTCGCCAAGGAGGCGGCTACATGATGGCAAGCAGTGAAACCACGTGACCGGGCAGCCACGTGGGAAGAGTTCCGAGAGTTGATGGAGGACGAATATTTTCCATGGCCAGTAAAAGAGGGGAGGATCCGAGCTTTCTTTGAGGCCAAGCCCCAGGATGTTCCTATTTCTCAAGCGATCAAGGACTACAACCAGCAACTTCACTATGTGAGGAATCAGGTCCGAGATGAGCTAGATAAGATCCACCACTTTGATATGCGGATGAAGCCGAGGGTTCGTCACTACATGTCTGGTCTCGGGTGCACAACTTTGAAGGATTATCAGAACAAAGCGATGGCTTATGAGATGTCGTTTTTTGTGACAGAGACGGCAACCGAGGGTAAGAAACAGAAGACCTCCGATCAAATTTCAGGAGGTAAGTCTGGCGGGTATCAAAAGGGTCAGTCTGGTTCGCGAGTCTTTGGTAATCAATCCCCGCCATTTGGGCGATGAAATGGTTCTAAGTCTGCTCCTACTGTTTCCGTTTGTGGTCCTACCTGCTTTAACTGTGGTCTTCCCGGACACATGATGAGTAAGTGTGACAGGCCTCCGATTCAGTGTCTTGCTTGCGGTCGGATGGGACATTGTGCTAAGTATTGTACAGATGCGGTTCGAGCACCAATTACTCAGGTGTCAGCCCCAGCTGCGGGAGAACTGAGCGTGAATCAGGCACCGACAGCATCTCAGCCCCAGCAGAATTTTGGTAGAGGTCGAGGATGTGGGCAGCCTTCTAGAGGGGGAGCTTCTAGTGTAAGGTCTGTTCCGCCCTGTGTGTATGAGATGAGACAAGCTAGAAATCCTGATGCGACGGTGGCTACAGGTACCGTTCACATCCTTGACCATCCTGTTTCCGTGTTATTCGATTCTGGTGCTACGCATTCTTTCATATCTCTGGATTGTGTGCATCGTCTACATGTTGATTGCCTTGTTGCGTGTGAACTATTTGTTGTTAAACTGCCTAGTGGGGATAGCATCGTGGGGGATCGTGAGATTAGAGATTTTCCTGTGAGTATCGCGGGGAGGGATTGGCCTTTTAATCTGATTGCAGTAGATATTAAGGATGAGGATCTGATTCTAGGTGAGGATTGGCTAGATCGACATGGGACGATCATGAATTATAGAACGAGAACCATTTCGATGTTAGCCTCTGACGATACCGAGCATTCTTTTATGGGATGTAAGCGGAGTGATCAGAGATTTATAATCAGCGCTATGAAAGCGGTGAAACTCCTCCGAGGGGGTTGCACTAGTTACTGGTGTTATGCTTTGAAATCGGAAGAGGGGGAGTTGAGCTCTCGTCTATTCCGGTAGTAAACGAGTATCCTGGCATTTTTCCAGACGAGTTGTCGGGTTTGCCACCTGACCGAGAGATTGAGTTTACCGTTGATTTAGAGCTGGGCGCGGCTCCGATTTCGAAGACGTCGTACCGCATGGCACCTGCTGAGATGCTTGAGTTGAAGAAATAGTTGGGAGAGTTTCTAGACATGGGTTATATTCGGCCGAGCGCTTCGCCTTGGGGCGCACCGGTCTTGTTCGTGAAAAAGAAGGATGGGTCGCTTCGTCTGTGTATCGACTATCAAGAGTTGAACAAGGTGACCATCAAAAACAAGTATCCACTCCCGAGGATCGATGATTTGTTTGACCAATTGCAAGGAGCAACCGTGTTTTCGAAGATCGATTTGAAATTGGGATATTACCAGCTCCGAGTGAGGGATTCCGATATTCCGAAGACGGCCTTTCTGACGAGATACGGCCACTACGAGTTTGTGGTCATGCCTTTTGGGCTAACCAACGCCCCAGCCATGTTCATGCAGTTAATGAACAAAGTCTTTATCGAATATCTCGATAAGTGTGTAGTCGTCTTTATCGATGATATTCTAGTTTACTCGAGGCGCGAGGAGGAGCATGCACATCATTTGCATACCGTGTTGAGAATCTTAAGGTCTCAGCGCCTTTATGCGAAATTCTCAAAGTGTGAGTTTTGGTTACGGGAAGTTATGTTTCTCGGCCACGTGATCTCGGCCGAGGGTGTTCGTGTGGACCCACACAAGGTAGAGGCGGTATTGGATTGGGCGCCGCCCAAGAACGTGAAGGAAGTCCGTAGTTTTCTGGGATTGGCCGGGTATTATCGTAGGTTTTTCGAGGGGTTCTCTAAGCTCGCTCGACCACTTACTCAGTTGTTACAGAAGTCAGAGAAGTTTGTGTGGACCGACGAGAGACAGAAGAGTTTTGAGGAGTTGAAGAAGCGGTTGACGACTGCTCCCGTCTTGGCTTTACCGAGTGGTAATGAGGGTTTCTCAGTTTATAGTGACGCTTCAGGCCAAGGGCTTGGATGTGTACTCATGCAGCACGGGAATACGATTGCCTATGCTTCCCGTCAGTTGAAACCGTATGAGTTGAATTACCTCACCTACGATCTTGAGTTGGCCGCAGTTTATTTGCATTGAAGATTTAGCGTCATTACTTGTATGGATCGTCGTGTCAGATTTTCACCGATCACAAGAGCTTGAAGTATATTTTCACACAGAAAGAGCTAAATATGAGGCAGAGAAGGTGGCTGGAGTTAATTAAGGATTACGACCTTGAGATCCTTTATCATCCGAGCAAGGCAAATGTGGTGGCAGACGCTTTGAGCCGGAAATCGGTATCGCTTCGGGCACTTGAGTTACTCACGGCCCAGCCAGGGTTCTAGCGAGAGTTGATGGGGTTGAGCATTGAGGTTGTGCTACCAGGGAGTGCAGGGCAGTTGCACACTCTTGAGATCTCTTCGTCTCTAGTCGACGACATTAAATCGAGACAATTGGAAGATCCGATGTTTGTTCAGCTCCGAGAGAATGTGGTGAAGGGGAAAGCCCCGGGATTCGTGATTCATGAGGATGGTGTGTTGAGATTCCAAGGTCGGTTGTGTGTTCCGAACGACTTGGATTTGAGACAGGGTATTATGCGAGAGGCTCATACGTCACCTTACTCAGTCCATCCGGGCTCGAGTAAAATGTATAAGGATTTGAGGAAGAATTTCTGGTGGAATTACATGAAGAATGAGGTAGTACAGTTTGTGGCTAAGTGTTTGACTTGTCAGCAGGTCAAAATCGAGCATCAGCGACCAGCCGGCTTGTTGAAACCACTTCCCGTCCCGGAATGGAAGTGGGAGGATATCTCGATGGATTTTGTCATGAATTTGCCAAGGACAAATACTGTAATGAATATGGTATGGGTGATCGTGGATCGACTGACTAAGTCGGCATATTTTCTGGGAATCAAGAACACTTGGGGTCCAGACAGATTGGCCCGTATTTTCATCGCACAGATCGTAAGACTTCATGGTACGCCGAAGACCATTATTTCGGACAGAGATGGTCAGTTTGTATCGCATTTTTTGGCAGGCGGTACATAAGTCATTGGGGACACGTTTTCGTTTCAGTACATCTTTCTATCCCCAGACCGATGGATAGTCCGAGCGTACCATTCAGACGTTCGAGGATTTGTTGCGCGCATGTGCGTTAGACTGGAGTAGTGACTGGGAGGAGCATCTGGCTCTGATTGAGTTTACTTATAATAATAGCTGGCATGCGTCGATTAGGATGGCACCGTATGAGGCGCTTTATGGCCGACGGTGTCGATCACCGATATGTTGGAATGAGTCGTCCGATTTAGTTGACACCGAGCCGGATCTTGTGTTGGAGATGAGGGAGAAAGTTAAGTTGATTCGAGAGAGGATGTTGGCGGCTTATAGTCGAAAAAAGTCCTATGCAGATGTTAGGCGTCAACCCTTGGAGTTTGAGGTAGGGGATCATGCTTTGTTGAGAGTGTCTCCGTCGAAGGGAGTTTTCCATTTTGGGGAAAAGGGGAAGCTTAGCCCAAGGTATATTGGACCTTTTGAGATATTAGAGAGAGTTAGCGAGTTAGCTTACCGTTTGGTATTACCTCTATCGTTGAGTCATGTGCATAGTGTGTTTCACGTCTCTCAGTTGAGGAAGTATGTTCCGGACCCGACTCATGTTATTGACTTCGGGGATGTAGAGATCAAGAAGAACGTTACGTTTTAGGAGAGGCCCGTTAGAATTTTGGAGCATCGAGATAAACAGTTAAGGCACAAAACCATTCCTTTGGTTAAAGTGCAATGGTCGAGGCACAGAGTAGAAGAAGCAACGTGGGAGTTGGAGGAGGATATGCGTTCGAGACACCCCGAGCTTTTTGGTTCTTAAGTTTCGGGACGAAACTTCTTTTTAGAGGGGGAGAATGTAATATTCGTACCTTTCCATTTTTAGAAGTTTCCATTTTTGGTGTATGTCTATTTTTATCGACTCGCTTGTAACCGTTTCGACATTTTGAATCTATTTTGTTCTTGGCGTTTTTCCATTTGGTGGAGTTTCGGATGTGTTTTTGCGCGATTTCGCCTTATGTTATGTTTTGTCGTATGTACATTCGATTCTCATAAAACTCGCTCGATTTCATTGATTATTCGTTTCCGTATGAGTATTTTGATAATTTGTAACACTTAACTTCTCATCATCCGAGCTTGTTTCGAATTGTTTTACTCATTCCGTGTTGGAAGTCACTTTTGTCGTCGTTGGGCTCAATTCTCATAATCATTGTTTGGAACCGCTGTTTGGGGTTCCCATAAATCCAACTCATGTTATTATGGATGTTGTGAACTTTTATTGGTGTTTCGATCGAGTATCGTGTTGGGTCATTCCGTTATATTCCAAAGTTTTGGGTTTCCATTGCGTTCTTTCTCTTTCCGGGTCGTTTGATGGTACCGTCGTGTTAGGACCGACCGTTTGGACACGAAGTCACTAAACTAGGGTTTGTGATAGTTCGTTCAGGCCTTTGAATGGTCGGGACTATGCTTCGATCGAGTGTATTATGTTCATTGGTCGTTTTTCATCACTTTTTGGGCACGGCCTTGCGTGACTCAACCTGGGCCGATTGTACCGCGCGCCGTGGCACACCACTGTCGGGCTGCGGCAAGACACGTCCTTGTGTGACTCGGGCAGGCCTGCTGTACCGCGCACCGCGGCACACCACTGCCGGGCCACGGCACGACACGGCCTTGCGTGACTCGACCTGGGCCGACTGTACCGCACACCGCGGCACACCACCTGCTGGGCCGCGGCACGACACGGCCTTCCGTGACTCGGGCAGGCCTGCTGTACCGCGGGCCGCGGCACGGCCTGGAGGCCTGTTTGCAGATTTTGGTCGCGGGCCGCGGCACACTCAACCCGGGTCGCGGCACGCGGGTCTTTTCTGCACTATTTCAGCAGGGTTTCGGGAGAGGATTTCATTTCATCTCCCTTCTTATTCTTCCTCCCGTTTTGGCGACTCAAAGGGGTGATTTTGGGCAATTTGAGCATCTCCAAACTTTAAGAGATCATCCACCTCGAGTTCCTGTCATAGATTATCGATTTCTTCTTGAATCCTCCATCCTAATCCAAGGTAAATCTTTAAAACCCTACTTTTATCCATTTTGGGGTTTTCCGGGATTTGTCTAGATTGAACTTATGTTGTTCGGTTATGTTGTAATATTTCTTATCGATTATTGTTATTGGGTGATTCCCAATCCATTTCCGCCGTGTTTAATCCGTAAGTTGTTGATTCGGGAAGATTTTGTGTAAACCCTCGCCCGTACCGATCGAACGTATGTTGTTATAATTTGTAATCGGGGTTATGGGCGTATTCCATTCGATTGTTGTTATCATATAGGACTGAGTTGTGTTAATCCTTCGTTTAGGAACGGTCGTTTTCCCTCCGGATCATTCGTAGTCGTTGTTCGTTCCCGTTTCGTCGAAGATGTCTCAAAGGCAAGTACTTTACATTTGTTTACATGTTCTAGTATTTGGATTATGGCTTTCCGTGGTTGTTGTGGATGTATATGTGTATGTACACCTAGGGACGGTTTGACGGGGCCTCTAGGGATACGTATTGTCGTGAGTGTGCATATCACGAACTAGGGTTAACCACCCAGGGATGGTCCGACGGGGCCTCTGCGGGGTACGGTGGCCATGAGTCTCGTACCAACGGTTAACTTTGAATTGTTTTGTTGGAGAAATGTATTTTGTGCTTATGCACCGTAAATATTCTGAAATATAAATGATTTCTAAAATGATTTTTGGCGCATATTTCATCTGATTAGAATGGTAGTTCAAATGGACTGTACTTGCACTAGCAGTGGTCGCTAACCCCTTAAATGGGGGAAATACATTTGTATTTCAGGTACAGGTTATGGAGGCGAACGAGCATGTGGGCCGTACGAGGATGGTGGGCAAAAGTGATTCTGTTCAGTGGTCGTCCAATTGATGTCATGTCCTTTAAATTTAGTTATCATGTCATTTTCTTAAGTACTCGAGTACTTCTTTCTTGGATTTATTATTCTTGTTGGGTACCCGTTTTGGGGAAGATTGTTATTGAATGGTATCATTGAGTCTAGTCTTTCATTTTGAATGTCTTGAATTATGAAATCGTGTGTATGTTGATGATGTTGTCTTTTGTGGAATGCCGGGTCGGTACGTTAGCCTGGTGGATTCCAAAGTGTGGGGTCCACGGCACTGTAATATGCCCTGAACGTCTTGGGGGTGTTACAGATTTGGCTCACCATGAGCGACCCAGACGTTATATGTAGGATCAAATCCATACTTAGTTAGGTGAAACAATGTTTCATCATTTTGTGAAGAGCGGTTTCTACAGATTACGCAAGGACAGATGATCCTGTCAGAATTCCTTGCAAACTTCTTAGAATTTATAATAAATTCTTTAGCCTTTTCTTGAAACTGAGAATTATTTGGGTCCCAAGATATCCAGCTCTTATCCATGCTAAATTAGGCCCTGTTCTTTTGGACTTATTTTTCGATTTTGATTCGATTGATTCGAGTCCATTCGATTGATTCGATTGATTGATTCGAGTCCATTGATTGATTCGATTCGATTCATTCTTCTTATTATTATTATTAATCTTAATTATTATTATTGTTATTATTACTAATAATATTAATATTATCATTGTTGTTGTTGATTACTATTATTATTATTGTTTACCATTATTATTATTATTATTTACCCTTAATATATATTTCAGTTCAGATTCATTCAGTCCAAAAGAACAGAGCCTTATACTTTCTTTACACCTACCAATATTTAAAAACTCAAACAGATTAAATTCATGACTTTAAGTCTTAAGAGTGCTACCATGGTATGATATATACCAAACACAAATTAATATGAAACAACAACATGTAACCTCATTAACATCCTTATAAAAAACACTTTTCTGCAGAAAAATCATGACATTAATGACATTGTTTCCATCAAGGCTGAGATTCATGACTTATTGAA
The DNA here is from genome assembly GCA_033398695.1 of Orobanche coerulescens. NCBI lineage: Eukaryota > Viridiplantae > Streptophyta > Magnoliopsida > Lamiales > Orobanchaceae > Orobanche > Orobanche coerulescens. The sequence goes on from CM065802.1 coordinate 198,502,918, forward strand.
TAAGCCTCTTGGTGAATAAGCTTCTGCAACCGAAAAGTTATTGCTGGATATGGCAAGAAGAATGATGAAGAAGTACAACAAATACTTTGAGGATCTTAAAGACATTAATGAGTATTTTTTGGTGGCTGAAACAATTGAGGCATTGATTTGCCTTCAGAATTGTCTCAAGTCAGATAGCATCCTGGGGCATTCTTATCTTCCTCCTGTAGGAGATTTGAGTTTTTTGAAGCTATGACAAGAGGTACTTTACATTCTTATACCCTACATAATTTTACTTTCAGTTTCAGTTTTGTTAATTACTTAATGAGTTAATCATGTAATTTTTTATGAGTGTAGAACAAACCCAAGACAAAAACATCAACTTGTAGGATCTCAAAAATCAAGTACAAGAGAGCCTCCAGCTACATCATATGATGCAATTCCCCCAAAGCCTCCAAATATTGCTAAAGTGGCTACTACATCAAATGCTCTAAGGTCTGCGAAACTATCCAAACAAAAGAAGAAAATACCTAAATAAAAATGAGCTATCTAATCTAAACTATTGTGAATTTATACTTGTCTGACTTATTAATTATATATATTGCTGCTATAGTCTTCCAGCTTATAATCTTCTTAATTATACAAACTTACAAAGAATTGTTGTTGTATACTTGTATATGATTATTTCACTAATTTATTTATTTGATATATGTAGGGAAGGAGGCTGATGAAACAAGAACTGGGAGTTATTCTGTAATCTATATTTCATAGTGACTCAGACCGAATTTTAAACTTTTTGTTTGATTATAAGCTGGTTTTGTTGCTGGGATAATTTATTAAACTATTTGAGACATTTTGCTGAACTAGCAGAGGCATTTTGCTGAATTTTACTATGGTTTTGGTAGTCTTTTTGTTATAATGATGTTGAATTTTGATTCAAGTTTACAAACTTTTATTTCTGGACTTCTTTTGAGCTTTAAAATTGCAGTAGGTTATGATATAGCTAAATGTCATGATCAAAACATAGAAAGTGTTGCTGAAAATAGGATTTTTTGTTGGATTTAATAATTGATTAGGAATCGAGAAACCGCGAAAACCAGACTAGTTTGCAGCGTTCCGGTTCCACTGCGGTTTCTAGTTTTCAAAGTGACAAAACTGAACTGCAAAATATGCTTTTGCAAATAGCATGCCAGGAAATATAATGTTATGAAGGTAATCAAAGGGAAAGATACCTCAAGAATTGAAATTGTTATAAGGTAATAGATATCACTTTATCCTTCTCACATGTGTTTACAACACAAATACAGAACCATCACACCAGTAACATATTTAGATTTCATATACAAACAAAATCATAGAAAAACATTATCATAAACCTCTTGTAATTATACGTTCTGCATAATAAATTGTTCTTAGAGTTGTTACAGGATGAATAGACCATGGTTGTTACGTCGACCAGTCGAGCCCAGTCGACGGAGGGTCCGACAAGTCGAGTCGTAGACTAGCCGTGACTAGTCGTAGACTAGTCGTGACTAGTCGTAGACTAGTCCACACTAGTCGACAAGGTATAAATAATAAATAATAATTATACATGTAGAATAATACATGTTTCTAACATACCTAATACAGCAGCAGGCAGCCAAATTATACATTCAACATACAAAACTATGAACTAGTCTGTATTGTATATGTAATTATATATATTATAAACCGAGTATATATATATATATATATAAATATATATATATATATATATATATATAAATATATATATATATATATATATACAGACGATGCAGGCGACGACGATGGAGGCGATGGCGATAAAGCCGACTGGGTCACGAAGCGATGGACTGGAGGCGATGGAGACGGGTCGCGATTTCTGAGCATATGTATACAAATACAATTAGGTTAAACTTAGATTACTTAACACTTTGTGTTTTGCAACAGGGTCAGAAATTCTGAACCAGTCAAGTGACTGGGTTGCTAAGTCGGCCCACCTAGTCGACTCAGTCGACCAGTCGATGGCGAGTCGCTCGAAATAGTGACAAACAGCCAGTCGAGGGATCCAGCCGATCCTTCCGACGACTAGTCGGGCGACTTAACAACCATGGAATAGACACATAATACCATCCAAAAGTTTCAGAGTCATCATATTAAATTTTTTGAGATTGAAATGTAGCCAAATGGACATTTACGAGCATAAATATTTGTATAAAGGATTAGTTAGACTTTTGTGTAACTACGACCAGATATATAAATTGATGATATCTTTTTTTCAAGGCCAGGCATTTTTCTCCAATCCGAAAATGCTCTAAACAATTAAAATTTCTGTGATCTTAATACATATTCTGCTGTTTAATAATTCAAAGATTTTTAGAGATAAATGAAAAACTTCAATATTATGTGATTAATTATTTAAAGACTTGGTAAAAACTGCGACAACATTCCTTAAAAACTAAAAATCAGTAAAAACAAACAACATGAGTCATTACTTGTCAAATGCACTATGCACATAAATAATGGATATAAAAAGTGTTATAGTAACCTGTTAAAACTAGTGAGCTTCTAAAAGTATCATTTAGTGTCTTCAAGAATGCTAAACAAAATGCACGACCACCAATTAACATAAAAATATTACCTCGGTGACTATGCGCATTCCAGATTGATAACTCTCATCACGTATATCACTTATTCCTTCCAAAACCTTATAGAAAAGGTAGAAAGTTATCGTAAAAATAATAGCAATTTATATTAAGTGAAACTAATAAACTAGAGAAAGATGAAGTAGGTGATGGGAGATCTCAAAGAAGCAAGCATAACATAGCACTCTGAACAACAGAGAGAACTCGTCTAGAAGTAACATCTTCAGCATAACATGTGGGTGGGTGAGGAAAACAATATATACCATCTCTACAAGAGATAAAGGCATAACATGCAGTCTATAACAAATAAAACAATTACAGACAACATTAAGACTAATGGCAGCATCCCAGAAACTCGATGGATGGCCACAACTAATTGGGGAGAAGTAATTTAAGTATAATATCCCATACAAACATATACTAGCTCCCAATTTATATCAATTCATCTACCCATAAATCTTTATACTTTGAACAAACCGATATTAACTGAAAAGAAGCATCTTCATACATTTCATGCACTTCAAGGATTTCGGTATCCTCATAAATAATAAATAATCAGATGTTGTGCACGTGGTGTGAACATTCTTCAGAAAAACAAAATAATAAATAAAAAACAAAACAGAATTGAACAAATCGAGCGTGAGGCTTACGCTGAAGAGAATCAACCGCGAACCAAAGAGAGAAGAGAGCAGCACATGTTGCGTTCGGCCGGAAGAGAAGCAGGGTTCGCTGGAAGAGAAGCGGAGGTGGCGTCGTGTGAGAAAGAGAAGCAGATTTCTGAATCAGATTTTGAAGGTCGCGAGCGCAGAGGTGAGAAAGAGAAGGGGTGGTGTACTGAGTAACTAGGGTTTTTTTGGGCAGTTTTCTTATTTGCTCTTCAGACTTGTTTTCTCAAAGTCTTCAGTCAATAGAAACTTTCCGAAAATAAGGGCGGCAGATAGAATTGGTCTAAGGCGCCAGTTTTTGTGTATTGTCATGGCCCACCTAAGATTTATGACGTTTAACAAATGTCATCGAAACAATATTCAATGATACTTAGAAACTGTCGTCAATAGATCTACTATAACGTCCGGAATTTACCATGGAAAATTAGTATATGACGTTTATAAAACGTCATAAATTTTATGACGGTTTTTAAACATCATGAAATTGATTATTCACGATGACTGTTACTAAACGTCATAAAAGTAAACTCCAATTCAAATTTATGACGTTTGGTGCTGGAAACGTCATGGAAAGACATTACAATGACGTTTTTGGCAAAACGTCATAAAATTTCTATCATTAAAAGTCATATTTGTAGTAGTGTCAATATGCTACGTATATTGGACAATAATATTATTTATATGAAAATTATTATTATAACTCGAAATCGTGTCCCGACTCATGCGGGTTGATGAGGTCCCCTTGAAGAGCTCGATAATGATTACTATATTAAACCCTGAAGGTGCATTTAATTCCGATATAATAATAAGGTTCGAGTGATACTACTCTTGGATAAGCAATTAATTAATTAAAGCTGTCAGTAGCTTAAATTAATTAATGGACATTCGATGTCTTAAACATGAAAAATAATATATTTAAATAAGGAGCCTGATTCTGTAAATTGGGATTTGGGTTGGAAGTGCAATATTAATTCTTTAGTGGATTAAATTGATATTAGTAAACTCAACCATATTAGGAAGGGCTTAATATAGAAGGCTTGGTTATACTAGATGTTGGGAAAACAAGAACCCTGTATCGAAACAGCCGGGATATTCAATCCCTGTATCAATTTGTGTTAAGAGGTTTTGACATATCTGCCAATCCTCAATACAGTAAGGAAACTGTATCGAAGAGTTGAAGTGTCAACCTATACCGAAAGCCTGTCTCGAATCCAGCATATAGTGGAACCTTTCAGTACAGCAAGAAGTCTTATAAAAGACCAAGTATGGAAACTGTCTCGAATCACCAATACAGTAATCTTCCATACAGCTCTCAACAGGACAAAGAAGGAATCTTCAGAAGTCAAGTCCCGTTGATAAAGAAGTATTTAAATACTCAAGGATAAAGTATTTAAATACTGCCAGTCAACAGATCTTCAAATCCCGCTAAATCCGGATCGTGTTTTTCATCCTGTTGGAACGGAATCTCACTCAACAGATACATCTCAACGGATATATTTTCCAGAAGACTATATATATCTCATGAAGACGTTGAAGATCAGTTACCAAGTGAACCCAAGCGAACTAAGTAATCAAAGCTATCAAAGCCATTCATCAGAGCAAAACATATCTCCAAAGCTTACTGCAACTCAGATCTAAGAGATATACAGTGCTCATCATCTTGAACAACACTTCATCAGCTCGAAGCTCATAAAGTCTAAGCTGTTGTTCATACTCTGTTCTATACTCTGAACAAACCCAGATCAGCCCTGTGTGGACTGAGGAAGACGAAGCTTCAGAACTCTGTGTGAAGAAGCCAGTCAAGCTTTAGCTCAAACCAATCTGTGTGAACGGTTGAAGCTAAGATCTTTATATCAATCTGTGTGAACGATATATTGATTGTATACTGTTATAATTACGTAGTTGTGTACGTAGTAATTATAATAAAGATTTTACTCCTGTGTGGAGGACCAGTGGACGTAGAGGAGTTTACCTCGAACCACTTTAATTACTGTGTTATTTACCTTCAGTTTTTACTGTTTTAATTATTGTGATTAATTAAGTATACACTGCACATTTAGTTGTTGTATCCACAGCAACCTACTGTAACACCCCGAGATATTCGGAATAATTACAGCGCCGTAAACCCTTTAAGTAAGGATTTACAAGGCTAATTAAAAGAAATGTAAATATAATCCAACCTTACAACTGAAGTTCAAAATACAGAACTGGTTCAACTGATCCAAAGAGTTAACTTATACAACCATATCGAAAATGACATTATTAAAACACACGTACTCGAGTACTAAAGTGAACCAATGAGACAAATCACAATAACAATAAACATCAACCACATCACTGAGCCATTTCGTCGTCCTGTCGGTACTGTGGTTGCTTCCCCGCTCCTCGGCTATCTGAACATCAAAACAATGTCCACCCCCGAAGGGGTTAGCAAAACAATGCTAGTACAAGTATCATAATACATAAATCATCAGTGCATCATAAAACATGCAAAACGGACTTCCGTCATCGGAATCCAACGATGTGAATCCTCATGATTCCATCAACATAATACAGGGTAATCCATCGATCCAGCGCCCTTGGTATAGATCCCCATGATGATCCCGTCGGACCAACGTATGGTGGAAAACCCGTCCAACGATCCAGCGCCCTCAGCATAGATCCCCATGATGATCCCGTCGGACCAACGCATGGTGGACATTCGATCCAGCGCCCTCAGCATCGATCCTCATGACCCCCTCGGATCATTTATACCATAAACCAATCAGTTATGCATACATATATGCATTTCAATATGTTCATCAATACGAACAATTAACAACGAATACCACGAGAAATTAAAGAAATAAATCTCATATTCGACAACATGAACAAAACCATATGCATGATCAAAGTTCCAATATAAATCAAACTCAACATATGATACTTGCCTCGAAAATGGCAAGAATGAAATACTCCAACAAATGACACGCGTCCGTATGTCACCGCCCCTCGATCGTCCCCTATGCAAGGCTCGGACCTAAGAAATAATAAAGAATTCATCTCATGCCGTACGAATGTCTAACAATCTGGTTTACGGCCTAAAGCTCTAAAAATGAATTCTGCCTGAACTACTTAGCATGCGCTACGTACTCTACGTAACGTGCGCTAAGCCTGCCTGTTAACGTACGCAAATGACCAAGTCTAGCGTACGCTAGCTGTGTACTGACAGTCCTCTCTGATCAGCCGACTGTCCTGCCTGATGACATAACGTACGTTACGTACCAAACGTAGCGTACGTTACTCATTCTCGATAGCGCACGTTAATATATACATCTTAGCGTGCGCTAACCGTGCCTGGCAGTTTACTACTAGGCAGAAAACTTAATCTAATGGTGATGAAACTCATGAAATCTTCAGTGCTAATACATGCCATCTCCGTGCATATCATGCTCATACGGTTTGTGAAAGACCTTTACGTATTAAATGACTACGAGATACAAGGATACGTATAATCATCACAACACCATAATTCATCTTCGATCTTCAAGAAAATATCCTAAGTCCAATCCATTTCATGTCCCAAAACGTATGATTCCTTTATGTAAATACATTAGAACTTGGTAATCTCCATATATTGGTCATAATCGGTTTTGAAGATACATGAATATGCTTAGGAGTCCAAACACTAAAAAGGTTCAATGGATTATACGATGAATAAGTACCGAAACGTCGAAAATATCCTTCTAACACATGATGTTCGAATACATACGTATTTAACTGACTAGATAGTTCCAAATCATGATCAAAACGTCCTTCATAATAGTACTTAATATTGGTGAAGAATCACCTACCTCAAAGTAGTGAAGAACAAGGAGGAACTCAAAGCAATCCAACGCCGAAGGCTTGAACACCAATCTCCAATGATCTACAATCTTCGACTCAAGCTAGGATGCTGTTATGAAGGGTTTAGGATGAAGAGTATGACTCTCTAAGTCCAAGGATTCGGATGTGGGAAGTGAAAAGGCTGAAAATACGAAAAATGATGCTGTCTTATTTATAGAAAGCGGTTATTAGCGCGCGCTAGTCCATATTCATAGCGTGCGCTAACGGCTTACTGACTACACTATACTCAGCATTTAGCGTGCGCTATCCTTATATCAGTAGCGTGCGCTACCGCGTTGACTTGGCTTTTTCCCGAAAGCCATCCAGGTTCATCCCGACATAATCCGACCGAGATCCGCAGCCGATCTCACCTACCGCCCTGTCTCAATCATGCTGGCTACGTGTAGCGCGCGCTAAGGTTCATACATAGCGTGCGCTACAGATCCAAATTAGCGTACGCTACATATAGTCGATAGCGTGCGCTAAATGCGCAGAATCACAATTTAGATCACATTCATGAAATCATGCGCTAAACAACACCGGATCATGAAATACGGAGAATAATATTCAGATCAAAATGCAACAATTACAATATCACAAGGTTCAATTACATATCAGAAATCTCGAATATTACACCTACTGTATCTAAGACTTCCGCTACGCACTGATTTAAAATCAATACAGCTTGTTGTTTAAACTACTTCCCAAGCTGTATCCAGTATACTTAGTGGCCAACAAGTGGTATCGGAGCGGTTGATTCTAAAAAGAATCAGTCGTATTTTTAACCGAATCATATCCAAAATCACTTTATTTTCAAAACAGTCTCTTTCATTTCTTTATTTTCATTCACATGGATACTTCTATGATCAACAAAGTGCCTATGTTCTCTATTAATGAATTTGATGATTGGAGAATTAGGATGGAAGCTCATCTTGCAGCAATGCACAAAGAGATGATTTTTGTGATACAGGGTGGTCCTATCAAGATCATGAAGGTAAACACGGCCGCAAGGATTGAAGGCCAAGCCCATGCTGAGATGCTCGATAAGGAGCGCGAGCAATGGACAACAGATGAAAGAAAGCGAGCCAATCTCGACAATGTGGCTAAGAACGCGTTATTTGTCACTCTTGACAAAGGCACGTTCTCGAAGGTAAAGAGCTGGAAAACAACCAAAGAAATCTGGGATAAACTCAAGTTGATTTGTGAGGGAACTGAGCTCTCAAAAGAAAACAAGATTTCAAAAGTGACTCAGCAATTTGAATCTTTCGAAATGAAACCAACTGAGACACTTGAGGAACTTGACCTCAGATTCACTAGTATTGTTGGTGAACTTGAAGCGTTGGGCAAAATTTATACTCAAAAGGAGAAGAATTTAAAAATTTTCAGATCTCTCCCAGCCCGATGGGACATTAAGACCACAGCTATGCGTGTGTCTTGCAATCTTAATGAAATAACTACTTTTGATCTCTTCTCTGACCTCAAAGCTTTTGAGTATGATATTGACAGAAGAGAGAAAGTTGAAGAATCTCCTTCAAAGGTCACAAAGACTAGCCGTCAGATCGAGCCGTCGACACAGCATGCCCAGCTCGTTGAAGCCTAGTCACAAGAATGCTGACAATGACGACGACATCCTGTCTCAAGATGAAATGGCGCTTCTCATGCACAAATTCAAAAAGTTCATTAAGCAGACTCCCTACAGGCCCAAATCTGTCCAAAAGGTAAGTACCGAAACTTCATCCGGTAATTCTAACCTGTGTTATAATTGCAGGAAACCAGGGCATTATGCAAATAAATGTACTCATCCCAAAGTTCAAAAGTTGCCGGAAGCCGAGCAACAAGAGAGAGATGAAAGAAGACGTGCTTGGAAAAACAAGCTCAAGGCCCTGATTGGAGAATCAGAAGCCTCTCCCACACCATCCAAATCAGAAGAATGTCTTCAGGTGGTCACTGAAAGTGATTCATCTTATGATGAGTTCGATGATAAAGCATATATGTGCTTTATGGCCAAGGACATTCCGGAAGGTGAAGACAGCGATGATGAGGTAAGCTCAACCTCAGCTATTCCATTGAATGCATCTCATACCTTTGAAAACATGATGAATGAATTTAAAAACATTCAAAAGGCCCATGAGACATTGAAAACTGAGAACATACAGCTTCAATTATCGAATTTAGAGCTGAAAGATGAAAATGATTTGCTGAAAATAAATTATGAAAATATGTCCATTGATTGTGAAACCAGCAAAGTCGATTATGAAAAACTCATGGAGAGCAATCATCAACTTGCTCATGAACTAAGTGAGGTTAAAACTCACAATGAGAGCAAGACAAATTATTAGGTTCTACTTCAAGCCAAAGTCAAAACTCTCGAAATACGAGAAGATGAACTTGAGACCATTCTAAAATCGTTCGAGAAATCATCCAAAAGAATGGAAGAAATTCTGAGCACTGGGCAATATGCTCATGATAAAAGTGGCTTAGGAGATAGCTCATGTTCAAACAAAGGGAAAACTAGTACAGTGTTTGTCAGGGGTGTGGAACCCACTCCTGTGTCGAAAGATACCCCTAGTCCTGTAAAGGAACCTGCTGCACCGCGAAAATCGAAGGCTGCCATTCCACCCCCGCAATCCTATTCCAGACAGCGGAATCATAAGCCGTTTCAACCTGTAAGGCGCACTCAACAGTATGCTCCCCGAGCATATCAACAGCGCCAACATCCGTTCAGAATGAAGGCTGTATTCAAATATCAAAGGCCCGCACGGCAGTACTATCAGTACAGCACGCCGAGGTATTGGATACAGAAGCCCCGTTATTCCTCGAGACAGCAGGTGCCCGCTCAGTATCAACAACAGCGTTGGGAATCAAACTGGAGACCCAGAAGGCAAGCTGTTAGGCCAAAGAAAATGGCTCCACCTCCAATACGGCACTCGTACTGGATTAATAATAATAACCCCGAAATTTTCATGCATAATAATTATCATGGTTATAGCGACTACGTGTATGCCCCACGTAGATACCGCAACACTGTACCAAATGTGACCTACAGTAAACCTATTGCTGTCAGGAAAATTTGGGTACCTAAAGGCACTATCACACATGGACCCAAAAATCAAAGGGGACCTAAATCTACTTAATATTTTTGCATACAGGACATTCTAGAGGAAGACACCTGGTACTTCGATAGTGGATGATCTCGACACATGACCGGAGATAGAAGCAAGCTATCAGATTTTGTAGAAGTTTGTGGTCCAAAAGTTCATTTTGGTGATAAATCAAAAGGCAGAACAAGAGGGAAAGGAACCCTTCTTGTAGGAAAATTCAAAGTCACTGATGTTGCATATGTTGAAGGCTTACAGTATAATCTACTTAGTATTAGCCAGTTCTGTGATAAATAGTTCTCGGTGAAGTTCTATATAGATCGCTATAGAGTCAAGAACATCCAGACCAAAGAAGTTGTGCTTAGAGGAAGCAGATCAGGTAACATGTATATTGCTGACTGGAAGCCTATGAGCTCCTCAATTCCATGTTTTGTTGCCAAAGGCACTGCAGATCTTAGCTGGTTATGGCATAAGAGGATGTCTCACGTCAATTTCAAGACAATCAACAAGCTCTCAAGATAGGGAATGGTAAGAGGTTTGCCAAATGTGTGATTCAAGAAGGACATCGTCTGCGGACCATGTCAGAAAGGCAAGCAAATCAAGTCAACCCTGAAGAGCAAATACTACCTTTCAACCCAAAGAGTGTTGGAAATTCTACATATGGATCTCTACGGTCCTGTAGACCCAGTAAGTTTGGGAGGTAAGAAATACTGCATGGTTGTTGTTGATGATTATTCCAGTTATGCTTGGACGATTTTCCTTAGCAAGAAGAAGGAAACAACATCAAAGCTGCCCGAGCTCCTGAGAAAGTTGCAAAATGCAAAGGCATTGAGTATCATGTGCATTCGTTCCGACAGAGGTACAGAATTTACTAACCGCTTTATAGAGCAATACTGTTCGGAGAATGGGATACAGCACGAATACTCAGCTGCCCGTACACCTCAACAAAATGGTGTTGCCGAGCGAAAGAACAGGACACTGAAAGAAGCTACAAGGACAATGATTGCCGCAAGCAAGTTGCCACAGCATTTCTGGGGTGAAGCAACCAATATAGCATGCTACACTCAAAACCGTTGTACCGTCAACAAGCACCACAACAAAACAGCATATGAGGTATGGAACAGCAAAACTCCGTTAGTTTCATATTTCCACATTTTTGGATGCAGGTGTTATGTGTTGAATAATGGGAAGGATCAACTTAGAACCTTTGATGAGAAATCAGATGAAGGAATATTTGTAGGATACTCCTCCGTCAGCAAAGCTTACAGGATCTTTAACAAAAAGAAGCTGACGATCGAGGAATCAGTTCATGTAGTGTTCGACGAACCTCATCATGACCCTACACGAGTAGATGATATTACTCAGTACATCCAACATCTCTCTATCTTGGATCCTCCAACTCCCATAGAACCTGTCGTTGATTTAGAAATCAACCCCGCAGCTGTAAGAGTCGACGTGGATGAAACCGATGCTGTACAAGTTGAAGCTGTATCTACAGAAACTCTCGATACAGTACGAACCCCGAATTAGAACCCGACCGAAGATGGTTGAGAGATCACCCGCAAGAGCTGATCATTAGAAACATAAATGATGGTGTTTCTACTCGTAGGAGAATACAGAGTACACAAGGAAATGTACTTTGTGCACAAGAAGAGCCTGATACTGAGATATCACAATTTCCTGAATGGAAATCCCAATCCGAGCTTAGAAGACTCAATATGTGCATTATCGCTGTATTCTTAGCCCAGTCCGAACCTGTTTCGACCATAGATGCTCTTAACAATTCTCATTGGATAACATCTATGGAAGAAGAGCTTAACGGTTTCGAAAGAAACAATGTATGGTATCTTGTACCCAGACCTACACATCAATCGGTTATAGGAAACAAATGGGTATTTCGAAACAAAAAGGATCGAAATGGACTTATTATAAGGAATAAATCCAGACTAGTCGCACAAGGCTATAGTCAGGAAGAAGGCATAGACTATGATGAAACCTTCGCCCCTGTAGCCAGACTAGAAGCCATTAGGATATTTTTAGCCTTTGCCGCCCATAAGAGCTTTATTGTATACCAAATGGACGTCAAGAGTGCATTCCTGAATGGAGACCTTGCAGAAGAAGTTTATGTTGAACAACCACCAGGGTTTGCCAACACAGACGGTATCAATCTAGTTTACAGGCTAAGGAAAGCACTGTATGGACTTAAACAAGCCCCTAGAGCCTGGTATGAGACCCTGTCCCAGTATCTAACCGACAATGGATTTGAGAAAGGTGTTGTGGATAAGACCTTATTCAAAATACATGAAGGTGATGACCTTCTGATGGTGCAAATCTATGTAGATGATATAATTTTTGGTTCAACTAACCTTGCTTTGTGTCAAAGGTTCTCTCATCTCATGCAAAGTAAATTTGAAATGAGTATGATGGGAGAACTTAGTTATTTCCTAGGTTTGCAGGTAAAGCAGTTGCCTACAGGTATCTTCATGAACCAGGAAAAATACCACAAGGAGCTTCTCAACAAATTTGGAATGAACACTTCCAAATCTTCGCCAACCCCCATGAGCACTTCCGTGCAAATTAGTGCTGATGAAGCCGGAAAGCCGTTTGACCAATCACTCTACAGGAAGCTCATTGGTTCGCTCCTGTACCTAATGGCTAGCAGGCCCGATATCCAGTTTGCTGCTGGAGTGTGTGCGAGATATCAAGTAGCACCTAAGGAATCACACTTCAATACAGCTAAACCATTAAATGAACAATCGATGTAGGACTATGGTATCCTAAAGAAGGCGGATTCAATTTAGTTGGATACAGCGACTCGGATCTTGGAGGCTGCAAGCTAGATATGAAGAGTACAAGTGGAACTTGTCACTTTCTCGGACCTAGACTTGTTTCTTGGTTCAGTAAGAAGCAATTGGCTAACTCTCTTTCCACGGCTGAATCAGAGTACTATGCTGCTGGTAGTTGTTGTATGCAGATCCTTTGGATGCAGCAACAGTTGTCAGATTATGGAATTGATGCCAGAGAGACGCCAATCATGTGTGATAGCACGAGTGCAATTGCAATCACGCACAATCCTGTCCTGCACTCGCGCACTAAGCATATCAACATGAAGCATCATTTTATAAGGAATCATGTCGAGAACAAAGATGTTCTCCTTGAAAAAGTTCATGCAGACATTCAGTTGGCCGACATCTTCACCAAGCCTCTCGACACAGCCAGATTCAAAATGCTTAGACAAGAATTGGGAATGCTACAGCGCGACTCCCTGTAAGTAAATTACTGTCTTTACTCAACAATTGAGGGGGAATACTGTAAGACCCAAGAATATAGTATCCACCGTTAATTATCTGTACACTCACAGACTTCTATACAGCACTGTAGTGAACAAAGACATATGAATCATCCTACAGCTGACGTGTGCAATAATTAAGGGGGAATACAGTATGACCCATGAATACAGCATTAATCCAAATATTGCTGTATGGAATTTAAAACCTATATGTACCTTTTTAAGGGGAACGCTGTATCGACGCGGAAACAGCACATACTATAGGATTTCGATTCAGTATATTATATTATTTCATTTTAAAAATGATTTTTGTCCACGTGCCCTGTTTATGTCAAACGTCATTTACATTAAATGCCTTACACGATATCTGGACAACTGAATCTCGAAAGTCGCGATGTCTTAAATTGTTTATTGTTTTAAAACCGTTGTTTCAGGCATTTAGGGTATCAACAAATGTCAGAAGTGGGACTCGCTAATATTTTAACATTTTAATGGATAAGTGTACCAGTTACACTCAGTCCATCTTGACCGTAGATTTCAAAAACCAGCTCCCATCCCTTAAAATCTGACCATTCGTACTCTGCAAAACCCTACTTCGCCGCCCAATATAAAAGGACTGATACTGCCATTAGAGACTCTTTACGCTTTCTGCAAATTTAAGAGTTCTCAAGCAAAAACATCCTACACAGTTTTCTGCATTTTACTGCATATTTCGTGTATTCTCTTTCATATTTTCTTGAACAATCATCAATGGTTGGACAAACATCTTCGCCCGCACTCAAGAAAACCGCAAACATCATCGATGGACGGATCTTCTCACGATCTGTCATCATCGAACGCATTCTCTCTGAGACAAATCATGTTGAACCCATGGAGTACATTATCACTCGTCTCCGTCAACAAGGCCTCTACCGCCTTGGAAGTCAAACCGCTGACAAGTATGATGTTCATCTGGTTGAGGAATTTTACCTCAACGCCGCCGTACGCTTTCTACCGCTGGCCCAAGGAGGTCACGTTGCTGACATAACCGCTACCATTCAAGGAGTTGAGATCTGTGTTGATAGCGATCTTCTCCAGAATATTTACAGGCTACCTGCTGATGGCCTGACAATGGACCAACTTGAGACGTTTGGGTCTCAAGAGCTGATAACTAAGTTTTATGGGCTGTTCACCGGCTCAACTATTATTGACATGGTTCAAACCACATGTCACAAGAAGAATTTTTGTCTCCCTTATGTGTATTTACATGATTTTTGCTGCAGGATCATTAAGAACAGAACTGGTGCATTCGAAATGTGTACCAATCTAAGGTTTAGGATGATGGTTGCTATTCTGACCTGTGAGAAGGTCAATTGGTGCCAGATTTTGTTAAAGCGCTTGCAGGAGGAAGTATGCAAGCCTGCCACCCAGAAGAAGTCATTTGGTTTAATCTTAAACCATATTTTGACGAAATGCGGACTGTCGCGATCCGCTGATGCAAAGAAGAACAGCTCCAGGATATACCTAGGAGGCGTCAAGCCTACTGCATATAACCAAAGCACTATGGTCTGCAACCACCCTAAAACCCAAAGCATGCCAGTTTCTGATAACCCAAGAGATGTTTCTTTTAAGTCCCAGGACGTGGAGTCTTCAAAGAAGAGGGAAAGATCTCACAGCAAGAAACCCATTGCTGGTGAGAAGCCGAAGAAGAAACTTAGGAGGCTTTCTAAAGCTAAATCCACCAAGACCTCCGAAGAAGTTTCCACCGTGGCTCAACCCACTGAAGAACAATCCCAGGGCCCAACCCCTATGGAAGAGGTGTCCACTACTGTTTCGACAGTAGATCCTGAGCCTTTGGCGGCCAGGACGGATGATCGGACATCTGCCAACGAAAAAGACTCTAGCGAGTCGGCTGCCCCCACGGAGCCAAACGCTACTTCTCCTCTGCGGGATCCCACACCCGTACATGATCAATCTTCCTTCGGGGCACCATCCCCTGTAAGGAATCCCACTTCCCCACAGGATCCCATACCTGTAGAGGAATCCCTCGCTACAGCGTATCCAGACGTTGTACACAGTCCCTCCCCTGACTCTATTATTAACAAAACTCTTCTCTCTGTTCAGATCGAACATGCTTACAAAAGATTCCTTAAATGGAAAGGCTACAGGCTAGCTCCGTATGACACATTATACAACTGGATCGAATGGAGCCAAGAAGAACGATATGTATCAGAAGTGACGGACAAAACAGAAATTGAGGCCCTGATCCGATGGGACAATCCCTTCTGCAAAGAACTGATTGAAAGCCATCTACTACAGAAATCTGATGCAAGGAGAAAAGGTAAAGACAAGTCAGAGGACTCTCCCCCAAATCCAAAAGACGATGATGACGATGACTCAGATGATGATGACGAAGCTTTACATGATGGTCTGAGGATGAGTCGTGAAGAGGCTCAAGACAGAGATGCCTCTCAACCCAATGACGACGAAGGGCCATCAACCCAGAGTAAGCCCCCTTCGCCATAGCAAGAGATCATTCCTGACAAGGAGGAATCAGTCCCTCCAGTCGAGGAAGAAGAAATAGTTTTGGAACAGGCACCCGAGCCTGCCTCCGCTCAAGAAGAAAAAGTTGTCACTGAGAGACAACAGGAGGAATCAGTCCCTCCTGTATCCATGTCTACCGACGAACCTTCGCAACATGAAGACACAGCACCCCAGGCCGCCGAACCAAAACATGCTGATCCCGCCCCTTCAACCGTGGAATCCGAGGATGGTATTGTACCTGCGGATGTCCAGCTTAGTTCACGCCCTACCGTGAATCTAAGGAGGTTGAACTGCTTTGAAGACTTTGCTCAACCGGATTCTCCGATAACTGCTGCTAGAAAAGAGCGATTGCGAGCTCTTGGTCTTCAAACCGTCTTCATACAGGATGCAGTGAATGCCCTGTCTTCAGTTGAAAAAGCCTTGAATTGGATGCATACTTCAGCCGTCGAAGAGATGACCACTCTACAACATGAAGTTTCTCGAGTAGTCGAGGCCTTCGCTATATTGCCAGAAGTATTCAAACAAGCACTGAAGATCATGCAGGACAAGCAAGAGCAACTCCTGAAAGAAGAGGCAACCAAAACGCGCATTACTGAAGCCAAGACCGCATGTGCTATGATTGAAAACAGTTCTCAACTGCAAGCCCACGACAAATGTATCAAGGATATGTCGAAGGTTCTTTCCACCCTTGTCGAGAGAGTAACCAACATTGAGACGAAACAGGATGCCGCATTGGAGATCCTAGAACGTCTTGATGACGCCAAAAAGGGGGAAGAGGCAAGAGAAGCTGCTAGGAGAATCAGGTTACAACATGAAAGGGAATTTGAGGCTGCTCAAGACAGCATCACTGCTGAGTTAAACAAGCTAGCCCCTCCCTCCCATAGTTTCAAGATTTCAGGCTCCTGACCTGAATTTCATGATCCAAATGTCCCGTGGCAAACTCTAATTCAAAGACCTTCTGAAATTCGTCTGCCGACCAACCGCCATCCAACTGCCGATGAGGTGAAGCAATGGAGGAAGAATGAACTGATGAGATACTTTGTTAAACTCATCAGGGAATCCGCCATCTTCAAAAGCTATAAGACTTTAGTGGAGGCCGCAGATAAATTCACGAAGATGCTAGAAGATGGAAAACTCCCTCTCCAGCTAGATATGAAAAGAAAGCACAAAAGAGGAGATCGGATCACCCACCCAGAAGACTGGATTCTTGCCTTTGACAGATCCTATGAAGGTAGAGCTATATACCGAGATCGAGGCAACGATTCCCTACAGAACTGGTGGTGTGGAACCGAGAATGATCCAGGGAGAAAGCCATGGAGACATGCGGATTATAGGAGCTGAAATCCTTGTATATTAGTTTTGTTTGTAATTTTTCTTTCGAAACAGCAAACCATGTACTCTAATTGTTGAAATATCAATAAAAATGTTTGCTTGTCTTGAAAGATTACAACTCGTAATCTACTGTGTTGATGTATGATTACTTAACTTAATTTGTTTGATAACAATCTCAAGTATAGAAACTTGTTTGATAAATAAGCTGTACGAACTTGTCTACGAACAGTTCATAATTTCAGGTGTATGCTTAGAATACATTGTAAGATTGTGCCTGCGCGCCAATCATAAGCTTAAATTGTAAAAATTCTTAGCTGTATCGAACTCGCCTGCGAGCAGTTCATAAATTAGACTAGGATGCTGAAAGACAGACCATTTGACAGAAGACCAAGAAATCTGCCAGAAGTCATCAAAGAAGATTATTTCATGAAGAAGGTTTTGGCATCTTCAAGAAGACTTGAAAGTTAGTCTTGGCAAATTGTCAAAAAGGGGAAATTGTTGGGAAAACAAGAACCCTGTATCGAAACAACCGGGATATTCAATCCCTGTATCAATTTGTGTTAAGAGGTTTTGACATATATACCAATCCTCAATACAGTAAGGAAACTGTATCGAAGAGTTGAAGTGTCAACCTATACCGAAAGCCTATCTCGAATCCACCATATAGTGGAACCTTTCAGTACAGCAAGAAGTCTTATAAAAGACCAAGTATGGAAACTGTCTCGATTCACCAATACATTAATCTTCCACACAGCTCTCAATAGGACAAAGAAGGAATCTTCAGAAGTCAAGTCCCGTTGATAAAGAAGTATTTAAATACTCAAGGATAAAGTATTTAAATACTGTCAGTTAACAGATCTTCAAATCCCACTAAATCCGGATCGTGTTTTTCATACCGTTGGAACGGAATCTCACTCAACGGATACATCTCAACGGATATATTTTCCAGAAGACTATATATTTCTCATGAAGACGTTGAAGATCAGTTACCAAGTGAACCCAAGCGAACTAAGTAATCAAAGCTATCAAATCTATTCATCAGAGCAAAACATATCTCTAAAGCTTACTGCAACTCAGATCTAAGAGATATACAGTGCTCATCATCTTGAACAACACTTCATCAGCTCGAAGCTCATAAAGTCAAAGTTGTTGTTCATACTCTGTTCTATACTTTGAACAAACCCAGATCAGCCCTGTGTGGACTGAGGAAGACGAAGCTTCAGAACTCTGTGTGAAGAAGCCAGTCAAGCTTTAGCTCAAACCAATCTGTGTGAACGGTTGAAGCTAAGATCTTTATATCAATATGTGTGAACGATATATTGATTGTATACTGTTATAATTACGTAGTTGTGTACGTAGTAATTATAATAAAGATTTTACTCCTATGTGGAGGACCAGTGGACGTAGAGGGGTTTACCTCGAACCACTTTAATTACTGTGTTATTTACCTTCAGTTTTTACTATTTTAATTATTGTGATTAATTAAGTATACACTGCACATTTAGTTGCTGTATCCACAGCAACCTACTGTATCTAAGACTTCCGCTACGCACTCAGATTTAAAATCAATACAGCTTGTTGTTTAAACTACTTCCCAAGCTGTATCCAGTATACTTAGTGGCCAACACTAGAAGTCCTAACCTAATCCTCCTTAAGATCCCTAAAGTAGCCCAAAGCCTATAAATAGGGCATTAGGATGGGCTAGGCCGTGATGATAAATTACACAATGGATTTCGATTATTTTTTCTAAGTATTTTGTTGTGGATCTTGACTTGTGTCTTTGATTCCACATTCGAGATAACAGTTCAATTCTTGATTGTTAACTGAAATTACTTGAAGAAAGAGAGTTGTGAGAAAATAATTTCGACTGATCCATCTCAAGTGTCAAGCAAGAGTCTATAGCTTGCTGCCCACATAATGTCCGGATTAAGACGGGGATGTACTCTTGAAGATTTTGAGGAAGAAATCAAAGTGCAACCACTTTGCTTCGAGAGGTAAATATCCTATGATCTCTTGATCTAGATTAGGATATTTAGTTTACAACAATATTATTTAATTAATAATAAATTATATTTAAATGACTTATTAATCTTAGTAATTAAGTAATTAGCATGTCCAGATAGATTTTATTCTCGTGGATGCGTAAAACGCTTTATTCAAATCTTTCAAACTTCGATTTCGATGCGTTTTATTTCCAACATCTATTTGGAGAAAGATAAAATATATTTGTGCACAATCACGAAAATTAATAGAATTTTATTCATCATGGCCAACTTTATTACATTCATAGAAAATTCCAAAGTAGTTCTCAAACGGAACTAGAAACAAGATAAAGCATAAACCAAAGTGTAAAAAGCTAGTCAAACTACAATGATATAGTCAAACTCAACAGCATTCAAATGTTGTTGTTTGTCTGCGATGGTGAGATGAGGGATCTCAAAATGGTTCAACTCCATATTCTCATTATCTTTCTTCATGTAATTTGACTCTTGGGTCAAATACTATTTATAATGCTTGTAGTAGGCTTGGATGTTCGTCGGCGCTTTGTAATTGCGGTAAGTATGCTTTTTTGAACCGCAAGTATACTAATTTCAGCCTTCCACTGGAGTGGTTCCATTCCCGGCGGTAGGATGTGGTCCACGTAGTTGGGCTCTACTAGGACCGGCGGCCGAGCCACATTGCCTCTTCCACACATTGGAATGACGACCTCGTCTTTTCCCTCGCTTGCTCGAGTCATGCACCCATGGTGATTGCAAAAACTGAGCAGCATTCCCTTTTCTATTTTGTCTTTGTGCCTTTATGTGGGTAGCCTGATTTACTTCCGGAATCGGCTTCATACCAACTGGGCGCGCATTGCTATTGAGAATGATCTCATGATGCCTTTCTTTTTTCGCGAGGTGGAAGATAAGGTCGCTTAAATTTTTAGTTCTCCTTTCCTCATAGGCAATGCGTAGCTGATGAGCAGTCACGCTTGCTCCTTGGAAAACATGTTAAGAGTCCTTTCGATCAAGTCTTGATCAGACTTCTTGACACCACAAAAACCAAGATCAGCGCGAAGATCGATGACGGCTTGATTATAGGCCTCCACATTCGCGTAATCCAAGAATTGGATTTGCTCCCATTGAAGTTGCAATTTGGGAAAGCGCTAATCACGCACATTATTAAACGTTGTTCAAATGTATCCCATAGTTCTTTGGGAGTTTGCAAATTCATATAACACTTTTTCAACGATGGATGTATATGTCTACAGAAGTATATCAGTACATTAGCCTTGGTTTCCTCGCTCGGTTCTTGAGCGGCAGGCTCATTAGAGGGAAATATGGTGGTAGTAAATCTCTTACTGACGAACGCCAAACGAACGTCTGAGACCCAACTATGGTACTCCTTACCAGTGTGGTCAAGGATTTCGAACTCCGGGTGAATATTGTAGTTTTGTGCCATATACAAGATATAAACAAGAAGAAGTTAGTCTTGTTGGATTTTCTGTGACAATATAAACGGTCACATTGATGCTTTATTTAAAAAGCGTGTAACATAACCATTACTCGATATACTTTCCTTAATAGTAAAGTCGACAAAAACGGTGATATCAAATCGCACCCAGATATGTTGTAACACCCCCATGATTTTTGGAGATATTACAGCGCCGTAAATTCTTTTTGGAGAACCTAACATGCTTTGACCGACATAAAAATAGATTAACAAACAACGAAATCGAGACATTCACACACTTAAAACCAAAATCAACTTCAATACGACATACATCACGAAACAACTCAATACATTAACCCGTAGGATCATAACTGATACAACCATCAAAACTGATCCACAACATCAACAACCAACGACAACATAATATACAGTACATGATAGTACCCGCGCGAGTACAAAACCAAAATACCACTTTGACCACGACAAGACGACCATAGACTCAACATAACACATGATATCAATGTTTTCCACCAAGCTCGTGCCCAACCTGTACTGGCTCGTCTACTGGACCTATACCTGAATATACAACAAGTATATTCACCCCCGAAGGGGTCATCAAGAAGCCAGTGCAAGTACAACGATTCCAAAATATGTACTACAAGTGAATAAACAACAGAAATCACAATGCCATCACATATATTCCGGAATACAATACCACAATCATCATCACAAAACAACCTCCCGAGTTGTACTGGCCCTGTACCTCACGCGAGATACACACCTCAGGAAGTCCTCGTCAGGCCCTCTCTGGTTGTATAACCCCACCGAGTGATCCATAGGGAACGCGGCCTAGCGGATCCCAGGGGACCCTCATTGGTTTTAACTCAGTTCACACACACTCAGAAACCACATGGCACAAACCACTTTTTCTGAAATCATCACTTTTCACAAAAATCACATTTTCACATATTCACACGAAGTACATTAAATGTAATCAAAGTACTTGCCTCGATTGGAACGCACAAAAAACAATGAACGAAAGGACGTACAGTCCGGACTTTCCTCAACAATTTGATCCTATCACAACATAATACTATATCAAATACAATACTACGGAAGTTGAGAAGAAACACCCTAAGTTCTATCCTTAGGGACAACCGATCGTACATTACAGAGGTAACAAGGGTCATACTCAAGAACGGATCAAATCTCGAAATTTAATCCGTAAACTTTGAGGAAAAACAAAGGATTATGATTACAACATCATTATCTGGCACAAACCAGAGCTAAAAATGGGTTTAAAAGATAAAAACCCGACAATTCCCCAAATTCCCAAAAACTAGGGTTAAGATGAATTTACCTTGA
The DNA here is from genome assembly GCA_033398695.1 of Orobanche coerulescens. Lineage (NCBI taxonomy): Eukaryota > Viridiplantae > Streptophyta > Magnoliopsida > Lamiales > Orobanchaceae > Orobanche > Orobanche coerulescens. Next base: position 198,525,110 of record CM065802.1, read on the forward strand.
CTCGGACAATAAAAGTTTATGAGATGTTGTTAGCTTGATACTAGGAACTCAAAAATGTAGTTGGATGATGAAATCCGACCAGAATCCGCACTATCCTATGCTCAGGAATGGAGAAAATGACGAATTCTAGAACATGCATGCCCATTTATACTGGCCGTTATTAGCGTGCGCTACGGCCTAAGTATAGCGCGCGCTAACGCTATATCGGCAGTCTAGAACCTTCTATATGACTTTGCTAGTGTGCGCTACACATATGTTAGAGTGCGCTATATACCGGCACTAGTGCGCGCTAGCTCCAATAATAGCGTGCTAACTGCTTGTGTCCAGACTCTAGAAACATTCTGTCCTTACTGCCAGGCCGAAATAGCGTGCGCTACCAACACATCTAACGTGCGCTAATCCATCTCAATAGCGTATGCTAGTCTATTGTTAGCGTGCGCTAATGACCCCACTACTAGAAAATATGGCTATAGTGATGCTTAAAATCATCACAATATGTAGTCTATTGTGACGTTTTTGGTATAGTGATGCTTTTCAAAAGCGTCACCTGATTTGGCGTTTCAATAGCCTATTATTGTGAAACTTTCAAGGTGTCACAACAGATATCAATTGTGACACTTTTTTATATATTGTGACACTTTTTTGCATCACATCAGTTAGCTTTAGTGGCGCTCTTTATGCATTTTGGTGACACTTTCTGGCATCACAATAGTATGTTATGGTGACACTTTCTGGCATCGTAATAGTATACTATGGTGACACTTTCTAGTGTTGCAATAGTATGCTATGGTGACACTTTCTGGCGTCGCAATAGTATGCTATGGCGACACTTTCTGGCGTCGCAATAGTATTGCTATGGCGATACTTTCTGGCGTCGCAATAGTATGCTATGGTGACAATTTCTGGAGTCAACATAGTATGCTGGAGTCACCATAGTCGGCTATGGTGACTTTTTGGCGACACAATAGTATATAGCACTAGCAAAATATGAAACAAAGATGTTTAGTAGTATATACAAGAAAAACAATTTTCTGATCAATTACTCTTACTTTAATAGGTAGTTCTGAATGTTATATAATAAAGTGATTGATACACATGGTTGATGACACACTGCACCTAAAGGGGTGGAGACAAGTAGAGCTGTTTATACCTAGCACATGATAACTATAATGCCTAGCATTTGAAGCCTATGAGATCACAGAACTGTTACAGTCAAGCTAACATCAGGATCCTTCGGGGGAGTAATGATCTGAGCTTCTTCATAATATTCTGCATGCCTGTCAGCATTAGCTTTCGAGTCATATTCTACTACATCATCGTATACAGGTCCATGCAATCAAGTAGTGACAATAGCATATATGATCTGTACCACAATAAATTTGAAGATAGAAGTACTTACATCGAAAAGGTACAAAAGAATTTGAAATAGATATATGATTTACAGAAAGTTGAAATACCATATACAAGAGAACAAGTATTTTAAATGAGCAACAAAAATAGGTTAAAGACAAACATGATAATCTAACCACAATAATGTATTAGGTTCACAAACAACAATTAGTTTACCAAGCAATGCAACAAAATGAGTCATCATTTCATTTTCATCATGACTTGCAGTTCAGAAATTGGAAACTATTAGCAACAAGGATCATTATTTGAAACAATTGAAAAGAAAAGAAAAAGTGAAATGAGTCAAAGTACCATTTCAGAACCATATTGGACTTTACAAAATATTATCCATATACATCTCTATTTTAGATTTTTTGTAGTTTCTGTCTGAGAAAGCTCGATAGGGTGAATCGGTATGGATAGTTTCCATGACATAACCAAAAAAATTGGTAACGGGCACCTAAAATCAGCAGGAGAGGCGAATAAGGACATTAAATTGACAGACTAAAACAGCTATTTGACCAAGAAGGAACTCGTACTTAAGTAGTTCAGGTATATAAAAAATAAGTTTCGTCTCACAATATTTAGTAATATTCTCCCAGTATTACCTTTGATTTCCTTTCTGGACTAGCTCTATTTACTGCATGTGCGAGTACCAAAAAAAAACTATTGATTTCATATCATGTCACAACTTATAAGTTAGAAAGGCAAAGAGCAAAAAAGAAAAATCCAGAAGAACTCTCAATACACTGGACTACAATAAAGCCAAAAAGAAAAAAGAGAATGATCTAAATTCTATATACCTTTTCCAATTGTCGTTGGTATAAATCGGTTCGATAATATGCAGTTGACATCAACATATTTGGATTATTGGAATTGAAAAGACTGCAAATCAAAGGTTAACTCAAGTGTAATGATCAATAATCAAAATAAATCCACACTTTTTGGCTAAAGAGAAATATTGAATCATGAATTATATTCCTTTCAGGACAGTTCTGCACAACAAGCTTAAAAGAAAGCATTCTTATTATAATTTTCACAGAAGAAACAAACGTGGAATATAGATTTATTCCTGTCTTGTTCGGATGATCAAGAATCGCATTATGATCGGCACAAAACAAAGATTGAATGCCTCCATCAGTCCCAAGTTATATGTAGATAATAGACAGAAATCTCACTAGATGTCATAGAACAATATATCTTTCATGTTTGCTTCAGCAGTTTTAAGCAACATATCATTCCATATTAGTCAAGGAGCTAATGCCTTGGAACTTCTTTCAATGCCCCATTTTCGTATCATATCAAGAAGAAACTGGAAGCAATTCATTCCAAATAATGGATCTCATTTCTTTTGATCGAATGCCCATCCCTTTTGACAGACTAATTAATCGCTTAGTACTAAGATCAACTGATGGCAGTAAAGGCACTGATCCACTTGAGTTACATATTATTAAAGGTTAAGGTGCATTCATAATTATATTCCAAGCTTATAATTTGAACTCTATGGGTGATCAATAATCTTAGAAAATTTATTGTAAAGCTTAAGGCATAAACGTATATTGAAAGGTCTGATAAATATAAAAATACTCACGTAGAGCTAAAGTGTTCAAAACTCCCCTCAAAGCCACAAAAGCACAAAGACACACAGCGATACAGTCACAAACACACGTGGAGCTAAAGGGTTCAAAACTCCCCTCAAAGCCACAAAAGCACAAAGATATTTCACTTTTTTCACCATTTCATATTATAGTAATAAAAACATATTTAAAAATAAAATTTAAAATAAAAGTAAAAAAGATTCACAGTTAGCAAACATGCAAAGACCTGCGTTTTTCCATCATTTGTTTCACTGCATCTGCTAAATCGTGGCTCTGAAGTTCCTCTGAGTCCTGAAATTTGAGAAACCCATCCCCTTCATGCCCAGTCATGTAAAAAAGTATATGACTGTCTTCATCACTCAGAAATAGTATAGACCTTGGGACTGCTGTTTCATGACATCCAGTTAATACTCGCAACAAGTTTTCCACAGTCACTTCATAACCTAGGTGATCTACCTAAATTGGATCATGGCACAATCAGAGAGAGATCCAGAGCAAAAAAAGAAAAAAAATCTGAATCAAACAGTAACCACAGGTACACATGACATTTACAACTTACAAGTCAATGAAAGCATAAAAATCCTGGGGATGCTAAGTATAGGTGAAGTGCGATGGTTTGGGAAAAGAGGCCTATGTTTTTACTTGAATGTGGTAATTTACCAATGTCGAGGACAGTGAGAGACAATCTAGATGTTTCCTGAATATTAATATGAAAGAGTAATGATATTAGCAATCCTCGTTAAAAATTAAAATCGAATGATATTGGATACTCTTCGTGGTTGTTGAAGATTAAGCAGTGCTGAAAGAATAATCAGAAGAGTGTGGGAAAACAAGGAATTGGTCAAATTAAATGAATATGTAAATGGCACCAAGAACTTTAGTAAGTGAGAGTACCAACTAACCAAATAACACAAACACATAGAAATGAAGAATAGCATCGGAAATTCCAAGCTAATATATATAAGTCAAGGAGAGAGTTTTTGTTAATTATTGGGATCTTGCACCCTGCGATGATCTTTTCAATAATGGTTAGCTTCAAAAGCCAACTGCCCTTATAACATAGACCATTCCTTCGGGAATCCTAGTCACGCATATGAATAAGGAGATTAGCAGTATTATCATACTAAACTAAAATGCTCCTAAAATGCTCTTATTAAGACATTTGCCCTGAAACCACAATTTCCTTCTTCATTAATTATAGAGGAACTACAGTCTTCAACATTAATATGAAACATCACTCATTCAATGAAATTTTCTTTTCTCAAGAAAATAATGACAATAATCTGACCACTGCTTATCTCCTAAATGATTATCGAAGGTTGTATGTTTTAAGAAACTTAACCCTACCTCAACTTTATCTCCATACAAGTTCAGACGGTGGTTTTCATTGTTGAAGACCTGGGCAGGATACTTGTTTCGAGCATTGCAAGCCATATCATCAGCCAACATAAGAATTATCCTCTCATCAGGTATCCTAACCGTTTAATGGTTCTAAAGATAAAGCACAGAAAAGAAGCAAAAATCACTTTGAAATTCCATTCTCTGAGCAGCCAATAATGCATTAAATACAACGAATAGGAATAACAAATAGATCCACATTTACCTGTACAGGGATAAAGTATTAGCCATGTGCCTATAGTTAAACCTGAAGGACAAAGCGAGAGCATATTGAAATTATATGATAGTACAAGAACGACCTGCAAAAATAACAGTCAAACCCAATATTTCATATTTTTTAGGAGGTCTTGGACTATTAACCTACCACAACCTAATGTGGCGGATTCACTACACACAATTGATCTGAAGTCCCCTCTATATTATACTGATCCAGCAATAGCAAAAACTGATTAAAACAAGTCTGCAAACAGAAACACTTCTAATATAATCTCTAAACCGATGTCTGGAGCCTAATTTGTTTTTTTATTTTCCGTAAATCACAGAACTAAAGAGATAAAACAGCACGGTAAAAATGTAATACTGTCATCCATTTTTTTTTACTTTGAAGTGAAACCTGTCATCAAATTTACTCAAAATGTTTTCAGGAATCAAGAAGGTGACGGACGGGAGGCGGCCAAAAAAATCAAATGGATCGAGGAGAAGATGCTGAGTATCGGGGAAGGTAAAATACCAGAAGCGGGATGTGCAGACAAGAATTGCCTAAGTGTTCGTATGCATGGTTGTGGATGAAGAATCTGATGCACATGACGGGATTCCATTGCAGAGGAAGATTAAAAAAATCAAAATTGATAAAATCCTAGATTTGAATAACTTCTCCATTTACAATTATTGTTGAGTTCCTCGTCGAATCCAATTTCCTGTTAGAGCGTCGGGTACTGATTCATTAGATATTATAGAAGCTCCCGAATCCATGGATGAAAAAAAAAGTTTGAACCAATTGAAATATAACACATTACTCTATTACTGAATGAGAAGACGGTTGAGGAATGAGGAAGACTCGATCCGATTGCTTCAGGATGAAGGAGTCAATTTGATTAAGAATGCGATTTGAGGAGGAAGGAAGAAGGCTCGATAAATCTGTAATTGCTCGCTTTAGAGAAACTGGGAATAGGGAAGTAGTTAGGGCTAGATGCAGCAAAATGAATCTGGAGTGGAAGACAAGTAAGAGAAATTAGTGCGCTTAAAATATCAAGCGTCATTAAATCTAACTGAGAAGTGGATGCGTCATTAGATGCATTTGTTATGACATTTTATTAAAAGTGTCGCTAGATAAGTGTCACTATATGAGGTACTTTTTAGTAGTGCCCATTCCAGAATCCAGAAAGCCTACTGCCCAGTCGGCCTAACGTGCGCTACGAACAATAGTAGCGTGCGCTACGGATACATGGTTAGCGTGCGCTAGTAATATAGTCTAGCGTGCGCTAACTGCTACTTCCCAACATTAAAACCATGAAGTCCGGTCAGAACAATCACAACCTGAATACAACAGAACTCGACATCAACATTCCAATACCATCACCAATATACACACATTTCCAAATGCCAAACGGTACAACATGGAAATTACAAATCAAATTCTCAACAGAATACGTCCAAAATAACTTACATGATTAATAAAATACATGGATATTATATCCTTACCTCCTAAAAAGAAGTTTCATCCCGAAACTTAAGATTCGAACAGTCGAGGGTATCGGGCACACATACTATCTTCAGTTTCCCACGTGGCTTCCTCAATTCCATGTTTAGACCATTGAACCTTTATTAACGGAATCGCCTTCCATCGCAATTGTTTCACTCGACGCTCCAATATGGCTACCGGTTGATCTTCATACGTAACATCATCATTTACCTCAATCTCTTCATAATCAATAATGTGGTTAGGATCGGAAACATACTTACGTAATTGTGAAACATGGAACACATTATGAACGTGACTAAGCGCTGGAGGTAACGCTAGTCGATAAGCCACATCACCTATTCTGTCCAGGATCTCGAAAGGACCTATATAACGAGGACTAGGCTTCCCTTTCTTACCAAACCGAAGGACTCCACGAGTCGGCGATACTTTCACAACACATGATCTCCTGCCTAAAACTCTAACGATCGACGTCGAACGTCGGCATATGACTTTTGTCGACTCTGGGCGGTCAATAACTTTTGTCGAATAACAGCAACCTTCTCCCTTGTTTGAATTAACAAGTCTGGCTCTACTCCAAGTAACTCGTATGGTTCATCCCAACAAAGTGGCGATCTGCACCGTCTTCCATATAGTGACTCAAATGGAGCCATACCAATTGAACTGTGCCAACTGTTATTATACGCGGACTAAATTAATGGTAAATGAATCTCCCAATCACCTTTCCAATCCAACGCATAAGCTCTCAACATGTCTTCTATATTCTGGATAGTTCCCTCCGATTGTCTATCCGTCCGAGGGTAATACGCGGTACTAAAATTCAATTCAGTATCGAGTGCTCGATGTACTGCTTGCCAGAAATGTGATATAAAGCATCCATCACGATCCGAAACAATACTCTTTGGGGTACCATGGAGTCTCACAATCTCTGCAATGAACAAACGGGCCAATCTCTCTGGTCCCCATGTATCTATAATGCCCAAAAAATGTGCTATTTGTTCATGTGAGAATCTGAAAGATTTGTTCACGAAGGCGCTCCTTACAATCCCTTTCGAGAAATTAGTACACAGGATTGGGATGCGCAATTTTTGAGATTTATGTTAACATTTATCGAAGTATGGGTGTGGTGTCAAATGTGCAAGGATCCTTGCAGCATGGACGGGGACAGACAGAGAAGTTAGTTCATGCGGCTAGTAAGGGTAGTAAGGTGCGGTTTGGAACTTGGAACGTTGGCTCTTTGACGGGGAGATAAGCAGAAGTGGGGGAGGTTATAAAAAGGAGGAGGATTCACATAATGTGTCTATAAGAGACTAAGTGGGTTGGCGAAAAGGCAAGAGTGTTAGCTCCTTGGTACAAGCTTTGGTACTCTGGAAAGGATAGAAGTAGAAATGAAGTGGGTATCGTCATTGATAAAGAAATCATTGATGATGTGGTGGAAGTGTCAAGAAAGAGCGATAGAATAATGAGTACTAAGCTTGTGATAGGGGATGAGTTTCTAACTATCATAAGTGCTTATGCACCATAAGTAGGATTCGATGCATCGATCAAACAAGAATTCTGGGAAGATTTGGAAGTGGTTGTCGAACGAATTCCTATGGGTGAGAAATTGATCATTGGTGGTGACCTCAATGGGCATGTCAGTGTTAGCAGAGATGGCTTTGAGAATGTTCATGGTGGCTTTGGTTTTGGGGATAGGAATGAAGCAGGAAATGGTATATTGGATTTGGCATTAGCTTATGACTTGGGTATTATGAACACTTGGTTCGAGAAAAGGGACTCCCATTTGGTGACATATAGAAACGGAGGTAATGCAAGTCAGATTGATTTCTTTTTAGTAAGGAATGTTTGGAGGAAAAGTTTTACTAATTACAAAGTGGTACCCGGTGAGAGTGCTGCAACGCAACATAGGGTCGTGGTGCTTGACTTTCGAGGTAAGAGGCACTTAAGAAAGAGAAGACCACAAATTGACCCTCGAATTAAGTGGTGGAATCTCCAAGGGGAGAGTCGACATACTTTTGTGGTTAAGATTGCTGATAGTGGTATTTGGTCTGACTGCACGAAGATGGATATAGATTAGATGTGGAACTTGTTGGAACATAACATAAAGGAAGTTGCAAAAGAAGTCCTAGGAGAATCTAAAGAAAACAAACCATCAAGTAAGGACACATCTTGGTGAAATGATGAAGTTAAGCAAGCAATAAAGACCAAACATGAATGTTATAAGGTACTGGGTAAATGCTCGAGCGATGAGAATTATGAGAAGTACAAGAAAGCTTGAACAGAAGCTAAAAAGGCAGTGCGAAATGCCCGATCAAAGGTCAATCAAGAATTATATGCAAGATTAGATACAAAAGAAGGGGAAAAAAATATCTATAAACTTGCTCGAATGAGAGAGAAGAAGACGCGAGATATTGGAAAAGTTAAATGTGTGAAAGATACGGACCAACAAGTTTTGGTTCAAGATAAAGAGATAAAAGAGAGAAGGAGGTCATACTTTGATACCCTATTCAATGACCATCAAGAACAATATCTTGAGAATTTAAACATCCCCTCAAGTATGGTTAACCGAGAGTTTAAGAGGAGAATTCAAAAGGGTGAAGTGACAATGGCATTGAAGAAGATGGGGTCAAAGAAAGCAGAAGGACCAGATGGTATGCCTATTGAAGTTTGGAGGTGTTTGGGGGAGAGAGGGATCTAATGGGTAACTATGCTTTTCAATAAGATTTGGACAAGAAATAAGATGCCATCAGCATGGAGGAAAAGTATTCTCGTCCCTTTGTATAAGAACAAAGGTGATGTTCAAGATTGTTCTAATTATCACGGAATTAAACTAATGAGTCATACCATGAAGTTGTGGGAACAAGTGATTGAACAAAAGATCAAAAAATGTGTGAAGATAACAAAAAATCAGTTTGGATTTATGCCTGGAAGATCGACCATGGAAGCAATTTACCTTATCCGACAGTTGACGGAACATTATCGCTATAAAAAAGAAAGATCTACATATGATTTTTATTGATTTAGAGAAAGCATATGATAAAGTACCAAGGGAAGTACTTTGGTGGGCCTTAGCAAAGAAGGGTGTATCGCAGAAATATATTGACATTATAAAGGACATGTATGAGGGAGCTAGTACAAGTGTACGTACTAATGTTGGGAGGACAGAAGAATGCCCTATTACGATTGGGGTGCATCAAGGATCTGCTCTTAGTCCTTTTCTCTTTGACATAGTCATGGACGAATTGACAAGAGAAATTCAAATGATGTTCCGTGGTGTATGATGTTCACAGATGATATTGTGTTGATTGATGAAACGAATGTTGGAGTGCAACAGAAATTGGAACTTTGGAGGGATACTTTGGAAGCTCGAGGCTTTAGGCTGAGCAAAAGTAAGACTGAATATATGGAGTGTAGGTTTAGCGAAAACAGTGATAGAGAGGCGGGGATGATCACATTTGATGGGAAAGTTGTTCATGGATCCACATTCTTTCGGTATCTTGGATCTATTATCCAAAAGGATGGAGAGCTAGATGTCGATGTGGCTCACAGAATAAAGGCAGGGTGGTTGAAGTGGAAGAGTGCCACAGGGGTTTTATGTGATCCTGACATGCCTCATAGATTAAAGGGTAAATTTTACCGCACGACAACTAGGCATGCACTGTTATATGGCACCGAGTGTTGGGCTGTGAAACAGTGTCACGTTCAAAAGATGAATGTGGCGGAGATGCGTATGCTACGATGGATGTGTGGTCATACAAAAAATGATCGGCTTAGAAATGAGGTGATTAGAGAGAAGGTAAGAGTCGCGTCTATAGAAGACAAGATGATGGAGAATCTATTACGATGGTTTGGTCATGTGAGAAGAAGACCTGTTGATGCCCCAGTGAGGAGGCTAGAAAATTGGTGAACAAGTAATATTGTGAAAGGTAGAGGAAGACCCAAGAAAACTTGGATAAAGATGATTGAAAATGATATGCGGTTTCTTGGAATTGGAGAAAGTATGGCGATGGAGAGGCAATTGTGGCGGGAAAGAATACGAATGGTGGATGGAATCTAATTTTTTTTATTCCTATTTTCTTTTATTTCATGTTATCTTTTAATTTATTTTTCAGGATTTTTCATTTTTTTTTCTTTTTTTGTTTAACATTCATTCTCTTTTTTCCTTCTTTTTTTCTCTACTTTTTCCCCTCTTTTTTTCCTTTTATGTTATTTATGTAACGATCATTGACGGTTTCAAAGTTTGATTCATGTTAGCTGACCCCAAATCATTTTGGGACTAAGGCTTAGATGTTGTTGTATGTTAACATTTATCGTAATGTTAAAATGAGGGGGAGACATGATATTTTATTATTTATACAACACATGTACTCTTTTTTCCGTCACTAGGGTTTTTTCTCTACAGGGTTTTTCCTAGTAAGGTTTTAACAAGGCATGATGTTTGTACAAGTCATCCAAGAGGGAGTGTTATACAATGGATGACTTTTACCTTTCACATTCCCATCATTTAGTACATGCAATCTTTGGTTTTTCATTTTCAATGTAACATATGGTTGTAGAGCCTATAAAAGGTCTTTTATATATATATATATATATATATATTTACTTTGGTAATATCATATATATTGAAAGATTCACCCAAAAAATTCATTGATGAGGGGTAATGACACCAATTATTATGATAAAAATTTCATGCCAAAGGGCAATACCTTAATGAGGGGAAGATGAAGGGTCACATATGTCACTTTCGGTACATTTCTCAAGTCAATTTAATAGACGCATGAAGAAGTTTGAAGTCAGTCAGTCTTGGGGAAGATGAAGGGTCTACTGTGATTTGGAGAGACCGACCCTTGGTTTATTGCTGTGTCTATTATCTATAAATACCGAGGCCAGATTCAGATATCATCAGTTGTGTTGTTTTTCAACATTCAAGCAATATATATATATATATATATATATATATATATATATATATATATATTATACATACAAGATGTCTAATACTTATGTCAAGTTCAACTTGAAAGTCGTCACTAATAAACAAAAAACGAAGTAACTATATGCAGAAGCCAACAGCGATTTTGCGGAGGTATTGTTGAGTTTCCTGACGCTTCTATTGGGGACGATCGTGAGAGTCTTGAAGAAACACAATCAGGGAATTGGCATCGGAAGCTTAACAACATTGTACAATGTTGCTACATATTTGCCATCATCGTCTTCTAACAATGATGCAGATTGTTAGGTGATGAAAGATGATTACGACAGTAATTATGAAGGCCAAGAGTCTGCACCAACATTACGTAAAAACACGTAGATATTAAACCAAAACACAGCCGGTGCATCGCACGGGTTCGTAAGGCCTCGTGAATAATAAGATGGTCTCTTCTTCCTATTATTTAACTCTCTCTCTCTCTCTCTATCTATATATATATAATACTGGTCTTTCGAAAATTTTGTTTTTTCTTCTTTTTTTTTTCTTTTTTACTGGTTGGCTCTATATAGAGTAAGGGTGGCATTTCGGAATCGAAAATCGAAAACTGAACCGAAAACACCCGAAAAAAGAATCGAAAAATCGAAACCGAAGAAGACCGAACCGAAAAACAAAAAAAAAAGAACCGAACCGAATTAATTTGGTCCGGTTCTCGGTTCGGGGTCGGACGGAACTGAACTGGACCGAAATAGACCGAAGTCAAATTTCAACATACTAAAATGACTTTGTTTTTGTGATTTTGGTGTGTTTCGAAAATTTTAGTATAATTCGTTTTCCTTTTGTAAGACCCTCATGGGTCCAAGGAGGATCGATAATATGCTCATGTAACTTGTGATTCAATTAATTTAGGTTGAGAGAATGAGCTACTGTCATTTACGATTGTTATATGTTTTGAAATATTTGTAAATTGCTATGCAACTATAGCTTTTATCTTGAACATATATATAACTTTTGTTGGCTTGTTGTTAGACTACCTCCAATGGGCATTTGGTGGAGGTGCACTTGATGATGTGGAGGATGCATGTGGGAGGTGCACATTGGGGTAAAGGCATGTGGAGAAGGCATGCACTTGATCAAGTGCAAGGAAGTGCAAGGATGGTGGGGCCCTTTTGAGAAGGTAGTGGGGTAATTAAAATATAAGACTATTAAAAAGAACTTTAAAAAAGAAAAAATTGCCAAAAAAACTTTAAAAAAGAATTTTTTTTTTCTGCCGGCTATAATTTTAAAAAAAAGGGTTAGTTTTTTTCCCCTATTTAACTCAATTTTCAGTTTTAAATTTAGTTCTTGTTTAATTTGAGTATTTAAATTTTTTTTTTAGAAAAATTTAATTTCTTTTTTATGTAATGCAAGTTTATTTTATATTTAATTTAATCTTGTTTTTTGTATTTTTTTTATTATTTAAATATATCTTTACATTTATTAAATATTTTTTAAGCTTACAAAATAAAAGTTTTTAAAGAAAAATAGAAAAAGAAATAGTGATTTGGAAGAGAGAGGATGCATGTGAGAAGGATGGGTTGGAGTTAAAAAGAGGAGAGAGAATGTGGCAGTGATGACTAGGATGCATGTAGTAAGTGAGGGTGTTGCATTGGATGTTGTCTTATATATAACTTATTCTATTGCATATAATATTTGAATTTATATTATAAAGAATCGAAAAAACATCAAACCAAATCGAAATCGAACCGAATATTTATAAAACCGAATTTAACCGAACCGAACTTCAAAAAGAACCGAACCAAAGTGAAACCGAATATTTGATTCGATTCTCGATTTCGGTCAAAAACCGAACCGAATGGAACCGAGTCCACGAGTCTATAGACATAGTCGCATTTTCGGATTTTCCCCGTCATCCCAAGTCATCCTAATTCCTCTCTTAAACCTCCAACCACTACCTCGCCACCGCCGCCACTACTCGTCAAAATGCAGACCGCCTTCTTACTCTCCCAGCCGCCACCACCGCCCTCCTCCCTCAAAACCCATTTTCCGCCCTCTTCGTCCCACCTCAGAACACCTTCCTCGTTCACAATCCGCGCGTCCGTCTCCGCTACCACCACAGAAACGGACCTCCCACCACCACCGGCCTCCGTAACCACAAAACTCAACAAATACAGCTCAAGAATAACGGAGCCTAAATCACAGGGCGGATCTCAGGCGATTCTCTACGGCGTGGGTCTCTCAGATGACGATATGCACAAACCCCAGGTTGGGATTTCGTCGGTTTGGTACGAAGGGAACACTTGCAACATGCATTTGTTGAAGCTCGCCGAGGCCGTTAAAGAAGGCGTTGAAGAAGCTGGAATGGTGGGGTTCAGGTTTAATACCATCGGCGTGAGTGATGCTATTTCCATGGGGACACGAGGAATGTGCTATAGTTTGCAGTCGAGGGACTTGATTGCTGATAGCATTGAGACGGTTATGGCTGCTCAGTGGTATGATGGGAACATTTCCATTCCTGGTTGTGACAAAAATGTAAAAGCCCCCTTTCTCTCTCAAGACTCTCGTTTGCCTTCTTTCTTGTTTTTTTTTCTTTCCCCCTCTCTTCAATGTGTTTGTGATTAGGATATGATTTTACTTATTTTGTCATGAGGGGGTTTAACTATCATTTGTTGGGTTTTGTTATTTGATCATTATGGGAATAAGATTAGCAGGTTTTGCAGGTTTCTTTGAGGAGAAATTTGTAAATACTGGCAAAAAGTGAATGCTTTATCCATTTGAGATGTGCCTGCTGAATGTGACTTGCTTTGGAAAGAGTTCCTAATCTAAGACCATAATTTGAGCTTCTTTTGTGAATATTAATGGATGGAATGTAGTTGTTTTGTGGTTTACCCTGAACTTTTATATTCATTTAAAAAATAATAAGAACTTGACATATACTTCTCCGAAAAAAATGTGGTCTTTTGTTCCTTCTATTTTTTGTTTATTATAAGGAAAGCGTATTGTTTTCGTCTGCAAGACTTTGCTACTTTCTTTTTGCTTGACTTTATAGTTTTAACTAATTTTAGACCATTAATTGACCAGTAATCTTCATGCCGCTGACTCTAAAGTTGTTAGGATTACAGTGCAGTTGATAACGATGATGATGATGAAGAAGGGAAGGGTGATTGTGCTTTGTAACATCACTGATGTTTTTTTATGTTACTGTTCGGACAAGCCATAACTTTTGTACTGATTTATTTGTTTTATGCCTTGACTGCCTGGAATATTATCAAATGAGGACCGCTATTAATATTGTTACCGCTGTTAATGTTGCTTTTCAGGTTTGAGTACTTTTATTAATGGTGTTTTTATTTGTTCTTGGACTGCGGGTGCGTCTCATAACTTTATGTTCCGTTCTTGTGATATTCCCAGGTGTTGTCTACATTATGTTTTCATATAGTGTAAATTAAAAATGTGGTATACCCTTTTCTCTTTTCATCATACCATGTACGCAGTTGCTTTTCAAGAAAAATACATGAAAGTTTACATGTACTTACCCTTGAGAGCATAAATGAATATAATAAACAGAAAGAAGAATGATCGAACTATGCATTTGTTAATGCTTAGTATGCTGTTCACGGGGTTAAAGCTTCAATCTAGTTCCAGTTGTGTTCCCAATTGTGATATGGTTGATGAGACAGTTAACTGAATTTTTTTAAATGGTGTTATTTCTTCTGATGCTTCTATTGTTTCCAATGGAGCTAAAGACTCCTTATTCTTTGGTTTTCGATTATAATGGAATAAAACAAAATGACTCACTAAACTGGCTGCACTTCTTTTTTTCATGAAGTACTAGTCATTCCATGCAATTCTCGATGCAATTTTCATTTTGGATCATCCGGAAACAGCCTCTCTGTGTTAAGACAGAGGTAAGGCTGCGTACATCCGATCCCCCTTACCCCGCTTTTTGCGGGAGCCGTTGAGGCATTGGGGGTAATGTTGTTGTTGTTGGTGTTATTTCTTCTGATGAGATATTTGAGTTTTTTAATCCACTCACATCAATATTACAGATGCCTGGTACGATTATGGCCATGGGACGGCTGAACCGTCCAAGTATTATGGTTTACGGAGGATCAATTAAGGTTAGTCTAGTTTACTCAGGTTGCTAATCTTTTTTTTTTCCTTTTTAATTTTCTCGGTTTACTGGAAACAAGATATCAGGTATATCTTGTTTGTTCTCGGAAGAAGTCTTAAAGCTGTTATATTTCTTAATATGCTATGTATTGGATACTTGGATAAGGACTACCCATAATTGTTAAAGGCGAAAGGCGCACCAAAGCGATATGGGCTCCCATCGCTTGAGGTGCAAGGCGAGGCGCGCGCCTGAGAGAGGTAAGGCACACAAAAAATAAATATAAATATATTAAATTATAAAACATATAAACACATAATGACAAGAAAATATAGCTTTCCACAAAAAAAGTCATAACAAAATTATATTGTCGCAACAATAAAAACAACTTTAAAAATGTTCTTAAAAAACAAACAAAAAAAGACCTAATACAGAGGCATGCCTAGGCGCATTGAGGCGCACCAAAAAAGGTGCACCAAGACATGCCCAGGTCGCCCCCTTTGGGCTTCAAAGGCGCCTTGCCTTTTTCCTGTGCGCCTTGCCTTTAACAAGTATGTTGCTACCTGATGTTAGGTTAATAAAGTGTGCCTTTCTGGATGATATGGTGCTTTTTGAGTTGGATGATTTGAGTGCTACTGGATCAAAATATCATCAAATTGTTTAGAATTATTGTTTGCGTGTCAAATTTTCCATTGGGTGGTCATGCAAAGCAAGTATCTATCCCTTTGTAGCTGATCGTATGATTATTTATAGTCTCCGAGTGCTCAGAACATCATGTAATATGTGTCAGATTTATGTTGCCATGTATGCTTTTACTTGTACTTATGTGAAACGTCTATGTGAAGACAATAAGCAGGGGGTTTGTCTGAATTATTATCCAATTTGACTTTGTTCGTTTAAATAATCCTGATTTTGATAAGAATCATACTGTAAGTCGCCTCTGAGATGATTGGAACACTACATAATCCATTTTTATTGTCAATCTCATGCAGCCAGGTCATTTTCAAGGTCACACTTACGACATCGTATCTGCCTTCCAGGTTTGTTATATGTACATCGCATTTCATTCTTTTATGTTTTAGTTTTTTTTTTGTTGCTGTTTATTATTTTTTCTACCCATGTCATGATTCATACTGTAGGTTTATGGAGAGTACTTGAGTGGTTCAGTAAGTGATGAACAAAGGATGAATGTAGTTCGAAATTCATGTCCCGGAGCTGGGGCATGTGGCGGAATGTACACTGCAAATACAATGGCTTCAGCTATTGAAACATTGGGAATGTCCCTTCCTTACAGGTAAAAGAATACCATCCACCGATTTCCAATAATGACCTTTTCTAAAAAAAACTTTTATTTCCAAACTAACGCCATCCACCCCCACCCCCAAAAAAAAAAAAAAAACAGTTCTTCAACCCCTGCTGAAGACCCTCTAAAGTTGGACGAATGCCGTCTTGCCGGGAAATATCTACTAGATTTGATTAAAATGGACTTGAAACCTCGGGACATCATAACTCCAAAATCCCTACGTAATGCAATTGTCATGGTCATGGCACTTGGCGGATCTACTAATGCAGTTTTGCATTTAATAGCCGTAGCAAGGTGAATAAAAAATACTTAGTTCTGACACATTGTTATAATTAACTAAGGAGAGCTCATAAGCCGGATTTTGCCATTTTTGGCAGGTCCGTAGGTCTGCAATTAACTTTAGATGATTTCCAAAAGGTTAGTGATGAGGTCCCGTTCCTTGCAGATCTTAAGCCTAGTGGTAAGTATGTGATGGAGGACGTGCACAAGGTATGCTCAGTACAATTTGTGCTGTATATAATATATATCCTTGTGCGTTGTTATTTCTTTGCCACGAGATGTTGTATTGACGAGTTTTAGTATGTTCACAAACAATTAGATTGGAGGCACACCTGCCATCATTCGCCGTTTGTTGGAGCTTGGGTTTTTAGATGGGGATTGTATTACGGGTAAAGTGCCTGAAATTTTAGCTGAGAGAGCAAACCATATATATCGCATATACTCCCCTCGTCCCACTTGAAGAGTTGTGTTTCAAGAAATGATTTTGTCCCAATAGAAGAGTCCACTTTCAAAATAAAACATTAATATCTAATTATACTTTATAGAATATTTCTCAAATTATTATTTATTTTTTATATAAACAAGAAAGTAGCTTATTTGACAAAAAAAGTAAAAAGAATGAGTGAGAGTATTGTATGAACCCTACTGAAAATGAACCTTAAAAAACTGAAAAATATTAAAGAAACCCTAAAAATAAAAAATGAACCCTAAAAGCTGAAAAATATTAAAGCCTAAAAACTGAAAATATAAAACAATAAACACTAAAAACTGAAGTTGAACCCTAAAAACTGAAATTATGCCTTAAGAAACTGAAACTAAACCCTCAAACCACAAAGATCCCAGAAAAAATTGACAGAGTTAATGCATATGCATGCATCCGAGTGCATGATATAAATTGCCAGAAAAATGGACTCTTCAAGTGGGACGGAGGGAGTATGTCCTTTTTTACCTCCAGGATTTTTTAAATTCATTTTTGCCTTTCTTCTGTAGTTACGGGGCAAACTTTGGCTGAGAATGCAAAGCTGTACCCGTCCCTGCCTGAAAATCAGGTATTTCTGCTCTATCAAGCCAATCTCAGTCTGTGGCAGTGTAATTTGTTCTCTTATCTTGCTTTATTCATCTGTGTTGCAAGTGAAAAAGTGCATTTTTTTTTTAATTTGACTGGCAGCAAATAATCAGATCCCTGACGAACCCCATCAAAGAAACTGGTCACATACAGATATTATATGGGAACCTTGCACCTGAAGGTTCGGTGGCAAAGATCACTGGAAAAGAAGGCTTACACTTCTCTGGTAAGGTTATCAGCACTATGCTGTCCCTTTCCTTTCCCTGTTCTTTTATATATTTTTTATTCATTTAGTTTATGATGTCTACCCTATTATTGTCTATAATCTATGTACTGTGTAATAAGAACCTTTTTTTCGTATAAATATGTTGTATAGGCCCTGCACTTGTATTCGAAGGAGAGGAATCTATGATTGCAGCCATCTCTGAGAACCCAACAAGTTTTAAGGTAAAACTGATCACTCTCTCTCATCCATCTGTCCATTTGAATGTTCACTTATTGTGTGTGTGTCCTTCCGTCCACTTGAAGAGTCTACTTCAAAACGTGATTTTGTCCTAATAAAAGAGTCTCCTTTCAAATAAAACCTTATTTTCCAATTAAAATCTATATAATATTTGTTAGACTCTATACTTTTTGTTATATAAATTGCAATATTAGTTTATTGAAAAAATAAAATAAAAACATAAGTGAGAATAGATTGTGAGATGTACCTTGAAAAAAATTAAGAAGTTGTACCTTAACCAAAGTAGGGTGCGGTGGAGGGAGTATAATATATATATTTTACAATTTACATGACAAGAATTACCATAATTCCTGCTTACAAACTATTCAGTTTTTTGTCTTCCTGTATATACCTTTTAAATCCTGCTTACAACTTGTAATTTTTTTCTCTCCTTATATATAAATAAATATCCAATTTTGGCGTATAAAATCGTGATACTAAATTTCCGACACCTCTAACAGAATCTTATGCATCCGTCACTGAATATATGCCTTTTTTTCGATTATTTTATCCCGCTCCAGCAATGTTCTCATTAGTTAGCGGTACTGAGAATATTCTAATTTGAGTTTTCTTTTCCCCCATGCCTTCACCCCTTCTTACACGTCTCGTAGTACATATGTTATGTGAAATATTTGCCTATGTCCTCATGCTCATTGCGTCTCAGGGAAAAGTAGTGGTCATTAGAGGAGAAGGGCCAAAAGGGGGACCAGGCATGCCTGAAATGCTCACCCCGACAAGTGCAATAATGGGGGCAGGACTCGGGAAGGTGTGGATTTTTTTTTTTTTTACTTTTGTAGATTGTAATAGAATTCGTGTCTTGACGTTTGTTACAATAATGATTTTAAGTCGTTTGTGAATGAACACAAAGCTGTGTTGATTTAAATTTGGCCATCTTTTCGCCAAAACGTTCATTTCAATTGTTTCCTGCAGGAAGTTGCGCTGCTAACCGACGGAAGGTTCTCCGGAGGTTCACATGGATATGTGGTGGGGCACATATGTCCCGAAGCACAAGTAAGTTGAACCTTTTGATATATTTCTCGTCTATTATGGTTATTATTACGTTTCTCGCCCAAGACTAGAAAATCTTTGGTACATCTACTCAATATCATAGGAGTATTTAGATTAGTTTCTTGCATGTGCTTTTGATGGTATATTTTAGTGCATCACAATAATAAACAAAAAAAAAATATTAAAAATATTAAAGAATAGGGAACTCTAAGAAAACTAAATTAACTAAAAAAACTGAAATAAAGAAGCCTACAAAATTGAAGAAAAAAAAACTAAAAAACCCCTAGATAAATACAATTAACTGAAAAAAAAGGACCTAGGATCAGAATCTACAAAAAATGAAAAACTAAAATGACTAAAAGTAAAAACCCTAAAAAAAATTAAAGAAAACCTAAAAACGAAAAAAAAATAGCGATTTCAAAAAGCACTAGAAAGAGTTAAAAACAATTGAAAACCTAAAAGAGAAAAATAAGCAATGGGCTCCATCTGACGGAAATACTCATATACTTTCCTTCATACGGTCTTATGCAAGTTTTACCTAAACAATCAGGTCAAGGTTTGTTGTGAGACGGTCTCGTTGTGAGACTGGTCCCTTAAAATTAATTTTAAAAAATATGAAAACAAAATAGTATCAAAAAATAGAAAACTCTAAAACGCTAAAGTAACCGAAATACTAAACAATGAACCCTAAAAAGCAGAAAATAAACTCTAAAAACTGAAAAAATGGAAGACAACAACTAAAAAAACCTAAAATTAGGCTCAGTACCACTGAATGTATTCTATGAGACTCCCACATATGAGTTTTTGCCTTGTCTTATTCCTGGGTTATACAAACCTTATGGGCCAGTTTGTGATAGCTTCTAAAATACTGGATATAAATTTTGAATCCCAATACTCGCCTGTGGTTAGAATTCAAATTTCAAATACCCAACCACACATCTCTCTTTTGTCACATCATGTCTTTCTCTCTTATTTTTACCTTTAAATAAATAGAACTACTACTCCCCTTTTTGTCGGTATCGTCCATGTTACACCCCCATGTAGTGCATCCACTGTTGGATGCACTACACGTGGCGTGCATGAACGGTGCAGATTGATGCACTAGATGGAGCATCGATCTGCACCGTCCATGCACGCCACGTGTAGTGCATCGGCATGGGATGCACTACATGGGGGTGTACCATGGACCCAACCCTTTTTGTCACATCATTTCTCTCTCTCTCTCTCTCTCTCTCTTTCTCTCTCTCCTCTTTTTACCTTTAAATAAATAAAACTATACATGATATAATAATACAACACTATCCACTTTTTCTGATATGATTTGACAAAAGTAAAGATTCAAAATCCTACAATAATTAAGTGTTGTACTATTCATAGAGTACTCCCAGTATCCAAGATTTTGGATACCGGAATTCATATAGTACTCCCGGAATTCTAAATCCCAGCGAATTCCAGCATAAGAAGGCCTTATATGTAAGTGATACCATGATTTAAGTTTCCATTTGGCACATGAGATTCTTGGAAGATCCTCTTCACAACGGCCTCGTTTGCTTCTAACATTAGGCATGATAAACTTCTCTTGAAACTGTACTTCCTAAGTTATTAGTTGATATTTAATGGCTATAGAACTATCTTAATTACATCCTTGATATAAAATATTACAACTTTTGGCCACATTTTTGTCTCAAGCACATTTCTTAAACGTGGTTTGGTGTCATTGTTTTCCATTGGGCAACTAACAACAGGTGAAGATTGTTGTTAGATGGATATAAACCTCGAGGATGGATTTTATTATTTTGAATAATCGCTTTTTGTTCTTAAATAAATTACTAATTAATAGGTCGCCTGAAGAATGGTTTTTCTACTATTTTAGCCTGCAGTATTTTCGCAGAGTGACTAGCTCAAAATTAGGGGCCGACATGCCAAGTACATAATAATTTACTAGATAAAATGCGAATCTTGAATCTTTAATCCAAGACATTTCTCTATCTGAAATTGCAGAAATGAAATACCAAAAAAAGAAAGAAAAAGCGTTCGTCGTCTTTAACATATTGGTACAATTATAAATTTCAGGAAGGTGGTCCCATTGGTCTGATTGAAAACGGGGACATAATTACCATAGATATTGAGAATAGGAGAATGGATGTAAGTTTAACGGATGAGGAGTTGAACGCGCGAAGAAAGAGGTGGGCCCCACCAGCTTATAAGGCTGATCGAGGAGTTCTTTACAAGGTACGTGAATCGCACGTACAAATATATATGAATCTTTAAATTAAGCTGCTGAATCCTGTTTAAATTTTATTTTTTTCCTTTGCTTTCTTTAGTACATTCGGAATGTGCAAACGGCATCAAATGGATGTGTGACAGATGAATAAAGGAGACGCTGACTTGTGTACAAAAGGCATATAGAGATCACTGCCTCAGTCGCACAATTTAATAGCCCACAAATTGGGCATTTTCTTGCGGCCCGTTGGAGTATGAGTGTTATGAGACTGCATCATTTTTTTTTTCTTTTTGAGGAAATAATCTGCATCTTTCGTCCTTTAGGTTTCTGTTTGGATTTTTCTTATTATGGTATTGCTATTTCTTGATATTTTTCTCTCGTAAGCTTCAAATGTGATATCGACTGAGGCGAGTAACCCCCTATCGAGCTGTAGTAGAGAGCGAAAATGCCACCAAATGTTCTCTATTGTGTTTTTACATTATTATTTTTCTGGTTCTGTGGCCAGCAGTTTTGAAAGTGAATTTCAGAGCTCTTGGAGGACCTCCATAAGTTCGGAAGATGGAACTATTAACTTGTGTTGGTAGTAACTATGTTTCAACGCTTAAAGTTGAAGTATCAAAGAACCGGAGTACTGGAGGCAGTCTATCCGTCAAATATGATTTCTAGTGGAACAATCTTCTCTGAATAGTGTAAAAAATTCAAAGAAACAGAAAGATGTTTAAAACAAAAAGAGCCTTTCATTTTGTTTTGATCATTGGAAAGTTATTATCTAGAAAACCCAAAATCTCAGATTTTTTTTGGTGCTATCTAGACTCTATAATTAGCTTTCTTGTAGATGGTAAAGCGGCCTATAAACTGCTGGTGTCCTTTAGGTGCGGCATGGGATCGATAGGGTTGTACAGATTTTCGAATAATAATTCATTGGGTGGGGGAGCGGGATTGGATTATTTGAAGGTAATCCGGATTTCGTCCCATTTGAAATCATAGGACGAGATGTGACGGGATTCTGCTTTTGAAGAACTGAAAGTAGTTTCATCGACCAATGTTGATTCTCAAATGCACATGATATTGAAAACAATAGTTTCAAGTTACATATTAAAAGTTACATACTTTAAAGTTGCAAATTAATAAATTCAAAGGTGGGTGTCGGCTGCTGAAGGAGTGAAGGGTGCTGAGAAGAGACTTGGTGCTTTGCGAATTAGGGCTAGAAATTGAACGAAAGAGGTAAACGAAATAAGTTAAAAATATTAAATGATAAGACTACTTTGAATTTGGTAGTTGGACTTGTATATAATATAATTGTATAAATTTAATAACTAGGGAATGGGACGGGATCCCCACGGAATTTGATACTTGGGCTCGCAGCCTGTCCCAAGCAGTTAAATGAGATGGGACGAATTTGAATTTTAAGAATTTGGTTTCGTCTTATCCTAGTACGGGACGAGAGGGCCCCGAGACGAACCAAGGTCTTCGAGATTAGTTGCCCGGACCTATAATCCACTAGAATATATTTGAAATTATTCGAGTTGTCAATTTTTGACTTGGCCTATGGGCTGGCTTGGCCTGTCTGATATTTGAATGGGCTTGGACTTGAATTTCTTAGGTTTGGAAATATTTTCTTTTTTTTTTGCTCACCTCGTTGGCCCAATAGTCGGCACACTTCAATTAAGATGGCACATTTCGAAGCGTTGTACAAGAGAAGATGTAGATCACCCTTATGTTGGGATGATTCGTCTGACTTAATTGGGATGGGACCAAAATTGATAATATAGACTCAAGAGAAGGTAGCCCTAATCCGTGAAAGATTGTTGACCGCCCAAAGTCGTCAGAAGTCTTATGCAGATGTGCGTCGTCGCCCGCTAGAATTTGAAGTTGGGGACCACGTACTTCCAAAAGTTTCTCCTACTCGGGGATTTTTTTGTTTCGGAAGGAAGGGAAAGCTGAGTCGGAGATATATCGGACCATTCGAGATTCTCCGAAGAGTTGGAGAATTGGCATACAGATTGGCCTTACCTCTATTGTTGAGAAATGTGTTTCATGTATCACAGTTACGGAAGTACGTATCGAATCCCAGTCATGTCATCCACTTTGGCGAGATCGAAGTAGCTAATGATGGCACGTTTGAAGAGAAACCGATCAAGATACTCGAGAGACGAATCAAGTAATTGAGGAATAAACCAATCTCCTTGGTTAAAGTTCAATGGTCACGACATGGAGTCGAAGAAGCAACCTAGGAGATTGAAGACAGTATGAATGTGAGATACCCTGAATTATTTCTATTTTAAGTTTCGGGATGAAACTTCTTTTTAGAGGGGGAGTATGTAATATCCGGATACTTGTTGTTTAGTTTACCTGTATTCGAATCATGTGGTATATAATTATGTCATATAATTAATTAAAGAATGATTTTCCTTATCCGTATTCTAGTATTCATGAGCGTATTGTGTGAAAATTTATACTTCATGCATGTAGCTGCATGATAGAGCTAGCGTACGTTAATCAGTATAAGTAGCGTATGCTAAATAAACACAGATAACGTACGTTATAACTTACTCCTAGTGTACATTATGGAGAGTCAGGATCAGATAAGGCATGGTCGGCATGTTGAGCCCGAGTGGCGGCCATCTTCCACAAGCAGCCGGACAAGTTTTAGAAAGGCAAGCCAACGAATCATAACGTACGTTGCAAGGGTTAAATAACGTACGCTAAGTTGATCAAGTAGCATACGTAAGTGTGTAAACAACGTACGTAAAACAGGACAGAAATGAGGTAGTGAGCTACGAACAAACGATAGCGTACGTAACGTTTTGTTCCTAGCGTACGTAAGGTGTTGTGGGTAACGTACGTTAAGTTCAGAATTTTATTTATAGATACCAACCTTCTTTCATTTCCCCTCCACTTCTTGTCCGAGTTCTGCAAGTTTGAGGGTTTCCCTAACTCTATAAACTCCTTATAGCAGCCTCTCAACTTGGTTTTGAAGATCATAGGCATCTTGGATTGGTGTTCAAGCTTCCGGTATTTGAGTTCTACCGATTGTTTCGCCGTTTCTCTTCGTATAAGGTATGTTGAAGCCACTCCAACCTTGAATTCATGTTTTTAAGAATGTTATGAGCATGCTACTGAGATTATTAGATTTCATTGATGATCTAATAAACCGAACACCATGTTTTAGGAGGATTGGGATGATTATACTTAAGTTTTTCCATTGTTGAAAAAATTTCAAGTTGAGCCTTGTTATGTTTGTTAAGAATATGCCCTCGAATGCCACTCAGGGGATGAGAGAGAAGGGGCATTATACTTGTAATTATGGAATTATCAATTAAAAGGCAATGTGATTCATTCACTGTTTATTGTATTTCAAATGCATTCTTGATTTGGTAAACATTGAAGTGAAGTCCATGTAAATAAGAGCTAACATTCCACTCTCGCTATCGGATAAGAGAAAATGCACTGGAAGTGTTTAAAGTTTATTTACGTAAACCGTTCGCAAGTCGATAAACTTAAATGGGCATTAAGTTTTGAGTAAGACTTGTATAACTGATGCTAGGACGTGTGCATGTCTTGATAGCATAGTTATAAGTATATTGGTGGGACGAGTATACTCGAACACGATTCATACTTGGTTCAGTCAGACGGTATTCACTCTTGGAGAGTCAATGACGAATCGAAAGGTTGTGATAATATACGTGGACCTTTGACTTGAGGGTTCAGTAAGAGATGTGCCTGTGACGTTTAGTTTGTCATTAGAATAGTTAGACTAATTTTCTTAATCGCTGGGTCAACCTCGAAGTGCGGGCTATATGGGCAGTTAGCAGTCTTTACTGTACGCCAAGAAAGGATTTTATCTCCTCTTAGTGAGCAGGCGAATGTCCTATACGGTTAATGGCAAATAAGATCATAAGTCTTTGGCCAAAGCATTATGATCTAGTCATATTGGATACACTAGTAATCAGTCGGTCTTGATTTGTATTAACACATGTATAGTGTCTAGTCAACAATAGGGTTTGACTTTACCGTGACCCGAAGACTTGGCCGGGACATTTGCTGAAGGGTCTATACGTATATGGTATTCACGACATAATGGTTCTGGAGTGATCCCTTCATTCATTTTCAGTCGGGGTTTACAGTGCGGCCCGCAAGGCTGGCTAAGTGCTGCCCGCACTCATTGGTTCCTCCCAATGCCGGCTGAGATGGACCTACAGAGTCGCGCATCAGGATCGTTGACGGATAAATATGAATTTATCATCTCTCTATTAATATTAGATATTGGATATCTAATTATGATTTATTGGATAAATCAAAATAGCGTTATGAATTGAAATTAAGTTACTGGGTAATTAATTTAATTCGTAAATAATATTTCTTAGAGAAATATATTTGTATTCGATATAATTAATTAATTGGATTAATTAATTAAGTATAAATACATTGGAGATAAAATAGAGTGTATTTAACGGAGTCGTTTGACGAACGTCCGGTACACGAGCCGAGTGACTCGGCCCGTTTTTTAGAAATTTCCTTATGGCCGCCCCCTCCCCCCTCCACATGGGATGACTTTAGTTGTTGGTGGATGGTGGTGTTCATGGTGCCTTATTTTAAGTATTAGATGTGGAAATATAATATTTTATTTAACACCTTGTCTTGTGAGGTGTTTAAGTTTAGAATTTCAACACCATTCCAAACACACCAACTACACCATTCGGCCCTGACAAGAGGAGAGAGGGAGAGAATAAAATTTTCCATTTTTGTTCTTCATCTTAGAGGTGAAAGAAAATCAAGAAAAATAAGAGAGAAAAATTCCTATAGTAATTCCTAGCCGTGTTCTACCAAGAACGGATTGCTATATATTTTTCCGGTCAAGTTCCGTCGCGTGGTGATGTAGAGGCATCATATTTTCGGTGTTTGGAACGAAGACATTTCGTGCTCGTGCTCATGATCATCATCAACTTACGAAGATATTATCAAAGGCTTCAAAGGTATGAGACTTTGATCCTTTGTCTTCGTTCGTTTTATTTTTCGTATATACGTACTTGATCGATCCTGTTTGGGATTTTTTATTTTCAGTTTTATTATTTCACTGTGTATTCGTTTTTTGTATCCGGAATCCCAACAGTGGTATCGGAGCGAGGTCATTGATATAGTATATACGATTATATGTGCATTTTGAATGCCTTTAGATGATGTTTATGATTTAGTATCATAATTGGTATAATCGAAGATATTTAATTGTTCATTGTAATTTTTATGTTTTGGAAACAAGCCGAACGGAGGTCGGACTCGGCAGCCCGGGGCTGCCCAAGTCACTGTCAGGCTGTGCCTGGCAGGTTACCCGGACAGGAGGCCTGCTACCCGGATAGTAGCAGGCAGGTGACTCGCTCCAGTGGGTCACCCTCGGCTAGCCCTTTTTTCGGGCTTGGTTTGTGGGCTGGGCCCGTTCCGACTTGTCCGGGACTTCGTTTACTCACTGTATTACGTTGTAATATTTTTCCACATTTTAAATTGGTTTTAATTTGATTAAATTGTATATTTGGAATATTTTTTTCCAATGGGAAAGATATTAAACGAAAAATACTAATTTTGGTCGGATTACTTCGAACGAATTAAAATGACGATTATAAGTATTGATTGGATTAATACCATTTTTTTATTGGATTAATACCATTAATATTGAATAGATTCACATGCAAGCGTGAAGAGACAAATTGGAGAGATTTCCGCAAGGATATGAATTAAATAATTCATCCATACCTACCACTGAAGACTTAATCTTATTATACTCAAAAGATGCAGCGTCTCACATGCAAAGTCTTCACAACGGTCGAAAGATGGATTAAAATATGGGAATCCAGCCTTGCAACGTTCAGAAAAATAAACAAAGAAGTCTATTTCTCCAACGGATGGATTTGTTACAAGATTTGCAACGGCTATGAAGAATGCTCAAGGATCGACACTTATATATATCCGAAGATTTGAAGATGAGCAGTACGATGCGAACAAAACTCTCAAGCGATCAAAGTTATCAAAGCAATCACATAGCATCGTGAAAAGAGCAGTACTCGAAGTTCTTATTTGAAGAAAGCTCTTAGTTGGAGAAGACAAACACTCTTGTCTTAAAACCTGAGTTCGGGGTACTTCACTGGTTGAAGTTGCGAGACTATAGGCATCCGAGGATTTGAAGAATCAAGTGGTGCTAGGCAGTCAAAGAGGAGTTGCAACGACGTGATTTCCACTGGTTGGAAGTTGTTGTAGCTAAGTAGTAGAATCACTGTAATATTTATCACCGGTTGAGAATTATAGTGGATTCACCTCCAACTGGTTTGGAGAAAGTGGATTAGTAGAGGATTACCCCACATCTGAGACCACTATAAATTGCCTGCGTGTTTTACTGTTTTCAGCATCATACTTAACTGTTGCATTCACACTTTACTGTTCCATTGGTTAGTTTTGTTTTCGTCATCAGCTGATTTCCGCTTATCTATCAGCTGAGAAACTCACTCTTCGAATAAAAGAGTTTAAGAGTTTCAATAAGTCTATTCACCCCCCTCTAGACTTATTCCTGGACGACTTGTGACCTACAAGTGGTATCGGAGAGGTTGGTTCATTTATTTCACGAACTAGATCCATATATCAAGGATATATATTTTTTAACTCTCACGTTAAAATGGAACACATGCAACACATACATTCTAGATTACCTGTGTTTTCAGTTGACGAGTATGATCTTTGGAAGATAGGAATGCAGGCACACTTATCTTCAATCCATGATGACATGTGGTGTATCATAGAGGACGGCCCGTTCATATTCAAGAAGGACAACACTCCTGAGGAGATTGCAGCGGGGAAGCCGGAAAAGATCCTAAAGAAGAGGACGGAGTTGACTCCAGAATAAAGAAAGCTGGCCAACCTAAACAACCGCGCCAGAGATGTGCTATACCAAACCCTTGACAAATCAACAATGGTCAAGATTAAAAATTGTAAAAATGCCAAAGAGATTTGGGATTCCCTTGCTGTGATGTGCGAAGGTACCGAGCTAATAAAAGAAAACAAGTTGTCAATCGCTACCCAGAAGTTTGACAACTTCAAGATGAAGATCGGAGAATCTATAGACCAGGTGGACACAAGGTTCACAGAGATCATCAACGAAATCAATTCACTGGTAAAATCCTATGGCAACAGGGAGATGGCCCTGAAGGTTATGAGATCACTTAACCCAGATTGGAACATGAAGGCGGTAGCCATGAGGGAATCCAAAGACCTCAATAAAATCAAGATTCAAGAACTATTCTCTGACCTGAAGTCTTATGAGTTCGAACTCCCAAGTTCATCATCAAACGAGCCTGCAGAGAAGGGAATAGCATTTGCAGCCGAGTCTCCTGCCAAAATCCTATCTGAAGTTAAACCTCCAAATCCACTCGATTTCGAGGAAGAAATGGCGTTCATCATGCAAAGGTTCAGCAATTTCAGAAAGAATTACTCCAAATATAAAAAAAATTATAAGGAGAATCCCAGAAGAAACCAAAAAGCCGGAAGCTGGAAGGTGGAGTGTTACAACTGCCATAATACAGGACACATTCAAACCGACTGTCCTGATCTTAAGAAGGACGAGAGCAAGAAGGAGGTGAGCAGAAAATAAGACCGAAGGAAGGCCCTCATCGGAGAAAATCAAGAGCGAGTAGAATCAAGTGGCAGATTCTTCTCTGATGATGATGAAGAGTATGATTGCCTGATGGCTAACCTAGCTGATGAAGAGGTAACATCAAAACCCTCTAATTCAAATAATAGTTCAGCCATGTCACAAGATATGGACTTGCACGAATTTGTAAATCAGCTACTTAAAGATTTTGAGACACTAAAATATGCACACCTATCTGTATCAGCCGAGAAGACTCAGCTGCAAGATGAGAATAGGCAGCTGAAAAATGTTTTTGAAAAACTCAGCCTAGAATTGAATAAAATAAAATCTGATCTTGAAAACCAGGCTGCAGTTAACTTGAAAAACCAGGCTGATGTCACTACAGCTGAGATAAAGGGATTAACTGTTTTGAGTAGTGAAAAATCAGCTGCACTTTCTCATGTCAAAGACGAATTTACTAAACTGACTCAGGTAAGTAAGACTCAGGCGCAGGAAATAACCTCCCTGAAGGCGTCTCTAACTCTGGACGAATTGTGTACCAATAATAGGCCACTATATTCCAGATCAGGCCTTGGATATGACCCTCACACTCCCTCTAGTTCTAAAACCACTTTCATCAAAAGATAAACAATTGTATCGTCTGCTGAGCCTATATACAAACCTGTATTTAAAAATAGGCAACAGCCAAGTCACAAGTCTAGGCTGCAGCCAAGGTATACAAGGCAACCACCTAGACAAGCGACTAGGCAATGGCCAAGGCAGAAGCAGCAGCCCAGACAACATGCCCACTATTATCAAAAACTTCCCAAAAACAGATTTCAAAATGAGAGGGGCAAATGGAAACCTCAAGGTTATCCTAATTTTTAAAATGAACAAGTGTGGAGACCTCAAAGATTTAATAAATGGTCTCAGCCAAGGTTTAGAAATGGCCCACGCTACCAATATTATGAGGCATATCCGGTATACAATCCTAACAGAGGATATAGACCCAGACCTTACACACCTTATAGGGGTAATAACAACAATTTTCACAATCCAAGGAGAAATCAGTTCTTCAGGAAACCATCTAACCCTAGAGGACCCACACAGATTTGGGTACCTAACTCTGCTTGTATGATTTCAGAAAAGGTGGAAGGACTACTACCACATCTCCACAAATTCAAACATTGGAGGTGAAGAATGGCTTGTAGATTCTGGATGCTCAAGGCACATGACCGGGAACAAAAAGGTGCTGACAAAGTATACCAAAGAAAGAGGTCCAGAAGTAACCTTTGGAGATAGCTCTAGAGGTCAAACAAAAGGCTTTGGAGAGCTGCACCGAGGAAATATCACTATATCCAAAGTTCATTATGTCAAAGGGCTCAAGTATAATTTCCTTAGCATAAGCCAGTTTTGTGATGAAAAGAATCTAGTAGTCTTCACCATTTGGAAATGTATGGTGATAGATATCCTATCTGGAGAGGTGAAGTTACAAGGATTCAGAAAGAGAGACGTCTACATGATAGATTGGAACACAGGAACCCCTAATACCTGTTTTCTATCTAAGACAATAGCTGAGAATGGATGGATGTGGCACAAAAGATTATGTCACCTAAATTTCAAAGCCATCAACAAGATTAGTTCTCAGAAGCTGGTCATAGGACTTCCAGAAGAAGCATTCAAGAAGGAAGCTCTCTGTGATGCGTGTCAGAAAGGAAAGCAGACCAGAGCATCATTCAAGCCAGTCCAGCCTACAACTCTCACATCAAGGATCTTAGATCTACTTCATATGGATCTATTTGGTCCTATCAAGCTGAGGAATCTAAGTGGCAGAAAGCATGCTCTAGTAGTAGTGGATGACTACTCAAGGTACACATGGATTATCTTCTTGTATAAGAAGAGTGAAACCTTGACCAAGCTACCTGAGCTGCTGAGAAGTATCCAAAATGAGAAATCCCTCTCAATCATCAAGATTAGATCAGATAGAGGAGGTGAATTTCTCAACAAGCCGATCACTGATTACAACGATCAGAATGGAATCCAGCATGAGCTCTCTGCAGCCAGGACCCCCCAGCAGAATGGTGTTGCCGAAAGAAGAAACAGAACCTTAAAGGAAGCAGCCAGGTCCATGATTGCAGAAGCATACCTGCCCAAGAGGTTCTGGGCCGCCACACTCAGAACAGGAGTATGATAGTAGGGAGACATGACAAAACTCCCTATGAGGTTTGGAATGGCAGAACACCTACAGTTGCTTATTTTCATATTTTTGGTTGTAAGTGTTTCATCCACAATAATGGTAAAACCCAACTAAATGCCTTTGATACTAAAACTGATGATGGTCTCTTTATGGGATATTCACAAAGAAGCAAGGCATATAGAGTTTTTAATAAAAGAACCTTAGTTGTGGAGGAAACACCTCATGCTGTATTTGATGAATCTACCGTTGAGTACAGGAAACAAGTGGAACCAATTGAGGATAAGCTCAAATCCGCAACCCTCGAAGAAGTCATTGTTCACAGGAATGGTGGACTCATCTACAGATCAGCCTGAAGACCCATCTGTAGCTGATGAAGACCCAACTGCAGATCAGACAGGACCACCAAACCTACCTGATCCAATTGCTACTGACAAAGACCAAACTGTAGCTGATAAAGACTCATCTGCAGACCAGACCAGATCCCAACCTGCAGATGACAAGACGGTAGCTGATCCAGTTGCAGAACAAGGAGATCAGAACCAAGCTGATGCAGACAAAGAGGAAATCCACCAGAGCAAATCTATAGGGGGAACAAACCTTGAAGAAGAAGACATTCCTAAGTGGCTTAAAGATCACCCTATCCAACAGATCATTGGGAAGCTAACTGATGGAGTCAAGACAAGACAGTCTACTCTACCCGCAGGAATGGCAATATTTTCATGCTTCATGTCCCAAATAGAATCCAAGACAACAGAGCAAGCCCTGGAAGACTATTCTTGGATCAATGCCATGCAAGAGGAGCTTGAACAAATGGAAAGGAACAATGTTTGGGAACTAACAGACAGACCAGATCATAAGAAAGTTATTGGCACCAAATGGGTGTACAAAAACAAAATCTACGAAGATGGAGCTATTGTTAGGAATAAAGCCAGACTTGTTGCTAAAGGATACACACAGAGTGAAGGAATAGATTTTGATGAAACCTATGCACCTGTTGCAAGATTAGAAGCCATCAGACTATTCCTCGCATATGCTGCATTCAAGGATTTTGAAGTCTATCAGATGGATGTGAAGAGTGCTTTTCTAAATGGAATCCTAGAAGAAGAAGTCTATGTGGAGCAACCCCCAGGATTTGTCAAAGGAGACAAAGTCTACAAGCTATTGAAAGCTCTATATGGACTCAAGCAGGCACCAAGAGCTTGGTATGAAACCTTATCTATATTTCTTGAGAAGAACGGTTTCTGCAAAGGGAAAGTGGACAAGACCCTATTCAGAGTGGAGCACGAAGGCCACATATTAATAGTTCAGATATATGTGGATGACATCATATTTGGCTCAACCAACCCAAAGCTGTGTGAGAAATTCTCAAATCTCATGCAAGGAGAATTTGAGATGAGTATGATGGGAAAGCTTAACTTCTTTCTTTGATTACAAGTCAAACAGATGGAAAATGGAATTTTCATCAATCAAGCCAAATATACCCGAGATCTAATCAAGAGATTTGGAATGGAATCAGCCAAACCAGCAAGAATTCCTATGATCACAAGTACTCACCTAGATGCAGATGAGGGAGGCATATCAGTGGATTCAACCCACTACAGAGGACTCATTGGATCATTGCTATACCTCACTACAAGCAGACCAGATATATCTTATGCCGTAGGAGTATGCGCTCTATTTCAATCCAAGCTAAAGCAGTCTCACCAAGATGCAGCCAAGAGAATAATCAAATACCTTAAGTCTACAGTCAATGTTGGACTATGGTATCCTAAGGACGATAACTTTGAGCTATCAGGATAGTCAGATGCAGATTTCGCAGGATGCAAAATAAATAGGAAAAGCACTAGTGGAACGTGCCGATTCCTAAGAACCAGATTGATATCCTGGTTTAGCAAGAAGTAGGTTTCTAACTCTATCTCCACAACAGAGTCAGAATACCTAGCTGCAGGCAGTTGTTGCACCCAGATCTTATGGATCAGACAACAGCTAAGGGACTACAACATAATTGCCAATGAAGTTCCAATTTGGTGTGACAACAATAGTGCTATTGCAATAACCAACAACCCGGTATTGCATTCAAGGACAAAGCACATTGATATTAAGCATCACTTCATAAGAGATCACGTGCTTAACAAGAGAGTCAGAGTTGAAAGAGTCAGTACAGACTACCAAATTGCTGACATTTTCACCAAACCTTTGCCAGAAGAAAGGTTTTTGGAGCTGAGAAGGGAACTTGGATTACTAGATTGGGAATCTAGTACAGATGAAAAAGCTAGCTGAAGCAGATCAGACGAAGGACGGACTAAGCTGATCATAGGAATCAGACCATACCTGATGCAGACAAGAAGACGAAGGACAGACGAAGGAACCTAGATGATCAAACCACAGGCGAGAAGTCAAAGGAGTTAACTCACCTGATGCAGAGCAGTCAACAGTCAACGGTCAACCAGCTAAGTTTTCTATACCTGACCAACTTCTGAATATTGTATTATTATCTACTATTTGTATAATATCATATTATTACTTGGATCATAAGTGGCACAATACTATATGCTTACAATACACGTGGCAACTACGAGTTCAATCGACCTCCACTGTGACCAATTAAAATCCAAACGTCCATTTTCAAATTCTCAAAACCTGGACCACCGATTACTAAATTTGAATTTTAAAAATCCTCAAAAGGTAGACCACCTTTTAAAATAAATAAATATTTCATTACAAACGTCGTTTCATTTTCCTTTTAAGGACGAGAAAAGCCCATTCACTTTACCTTCACCAAACTTTCGAAACCCTAATTTTCAAAGCAGAAATCCTTTCGAACCCTCAATACACTAAGAAATCGCTTAATTTGCAGAAATGGAATCCTACTTTGAAGGCGTAAATCTGAAGGCAGTAAAGGACCAGATAATTTTCTCCCTGGTCGTCGATTTTGAAGGACTCCTGGAAACAAATCTGGAGAACAACGACGTGCTCAACCTCATTCGAGCGATGAAGATGAATGGGATCTACCCATTCTTGGACATCAGCCCCAAGCATCTGTTTAAGGAGGCTGTTATTGCGTTTTTCCGAGAGGCCCGAGTGATCGAATCGGGGATTCGGAGCACAGTCTGTGGAATCCAAGTGGATATCACGCCGGAGACAATCGGAAAAACATTTGGGATGAAAAACCGTGGCGTGGCGGTCGAAGCCCTTAAGCAGAGTGCAGCCGACACTTGGCTGAAAATAAAGGTGGTCGACCAACCGGAGAAATTGAAGCTGACCGCCAAGAGAAGTGCAATAAAGAAGGAGTACTGCTATGCGTTGGATATAACCAACAAGATAGTTATGGGGATGGCAGGTAGCTACGACCAACTGTCGTCAGCTAAGTTTATGGTGCTGGGAGCACTGATTCAAGATGAACCAATTGACTGGACTGATTACATCTACAGGCAATTGGTGCGTGAGGTCAACAAGGCCGAGTGTCTTGTTGAAGAGAAGAGATTTAAATCCAAGTTGGCGTTCAGAACGCAGCTCAGTTGGATTTTGGAGAAACTTGGTGTGGCGAAGGGAAACACTGACCCCTTCCACATCAATAAGAGACTTGGTCATATAGACCAAGAAATGCTGAGGAGGCTAGGAGGCGAAAGGAGAGCAGCCTAGATTCTAAAAGAGTTGTCTAAAGGAGGACCCCCTACAGATACCCTGAAACCTCAGACGAGTCCAACCAGGCTGTAGCCCGCAACTCACCTGCAGCCCAGTCTGAGACAGAGTCAGACAACACCCCAATTGCTGTTCGTTTTAAGAGAAGGGGACCAACCCCTGGTGAGCCCTCTATAATCCACTCCTCACCAGAACCCTCTCCCAAACAACCCAGGCGCTTATTTGATGAGGAGGAGCAGCCAGATCAGTTTGCTACACCTGAACCCATTGACTTGGAGGACCAGCCTGCTCCTGCCAGCCTGGAGACTCAGATCATTCCTCTTCTCACTCCACAATTCATATAAGAGGAATAGGAAGAAGGTTTGATCATTAACATTCCCGAGGCGAATTACGCTTTTCACCTGCTTGACAACAATATTTTCAACTTATCCCTAGAGCAACTTCAATTAGTTAAACCACACGTTCTAAAACATTCTTTTGTTCATTTTTTTGAGGAATGGAGAACTTTTAAATCATTTTCTTTTACTCAACTCCAATCCTACATTGAGGCAAGTAGTTGGGAATATCCCCAAGCTACGGAAGATGTGCTGATGCAATTTTGTAACGTGTCAGACGTAATTTTGATGCTTCAGGAAAATTGGTTCATGTCCAATTTTAAAACCAACATGGACCAATTTATCTACTCTATTATGTATAGCATTTCTGATGGATCTCTTGGTAAACAAGAAGAAGTCGAAGAAAAAGGGATAAGAATAGAAGAAGTGGATGAAGAAGTAGAAAAAGAAGAAATAACTATTATTGAAGATGAAGAGGAAAGAGAGGAAGTAGGAGAAGAAAATATTTTAGTTGAAAAACATTCTGGAGTAGAAGTCGAAAAAACAGAAAAATTGGTAGATGAGGGCGAAGAAGAAGGGGAAGAGGTGGATCAAGAAGAAGTAGAAGAAGAAAAAGAAGATGAAGATGATAAATATAATGATGAAGATAAAGGTGATGATGATGAGAATGATGATGATGATGATGATGATGATGACAAAGGTGATGGAGGTGAAAAGGAGGCTGTGATAAGGGAAGAAGAGATGCAGCCTGAAGAAGAGAGGCAGCCTGAAGAAGAGAGGCAGGCTGAAGAAGAGAAAGAGGCTGAAGCTGAAGAAGACAAGGCTGAAGCTGATAAGACTGGGGCTCCTGCCCAATACACCAGCCTTGATGTCAGCCTAGTTGAGGAAGAAGATAGATCGGGGACTCCATATCCAACCCCATCTGGTCAGCCTATTGCAAGGAGCCTGCAGTCAGGTCGGTCCTATGCCCACCTACCTGCAGCTGAAGAAGGCTCAGGTGAGCACTCTCCAGAGGCATCTCACATTTCACCTATGCTGTCGGAGCTGATTCGCCGAATCGTCAGAGAGACAGTTGGAGAGCTGCTTACCTCCGAGATTTCACCTGATCTGCAGTCAATCCACTCCAAACTTGACACCCTGCTGCAGAGAAATGCCCCTCAACCACCTCCTCCTACGAATTCCAGGATGCCGCTTGGCATGTCAGACTGGATGCATAGAATGGAGCAGCAGATAACTACCCTAGTTGATGCTGGCAAAAAGGGGGAAGATAGGTTTGAAAGGGGAAGAGAAGTCAGAGGGGGAAAATAGAATGCAGGGGGAAGGTAGCAGACAGGAGGAAGTTTTTGTTCAGGCTGAAGAGCTAAGATCGAAGAAGCGGCAAGATATTCTCCAAATTGAAGGAGGACCATCAAGTCTGAAAAGAAAGGAGATATCTGCCCCCACCCAACCTGAAGAGCAGCCTGTTGAGAAGAAGAGAAGAACAAGAGAGACAGAAGAACAAAGATTCGAATGGGAAGGCAAACAGTTGTGGTATGTTGAAGAATTCTTACCAACAGAATTCATGACCAGTTGGGCGGATGCCAAGAAAAAATTCACAGAGCAGTTCTACCTCTGGGAGATTCTCCAAGATAAAGAATGCTCGCCCCAACAGTTATTCATCAACTACATGGATGCTAGATGGCCTACTCTATGGAAGATCATGCTTAAATATGCAGCCAAATGGTGTGCTTATCCTATGATTCCTCCATTCAGAGCAGTGGAAGCGCCGACCCGTTTGGATAATGAGATTAACGAGCTAGAACTTCAAGAAGAAATTAGAAAGCTGTGTGAAGAGCACAAGTTCTCTTCAAAAAAAAACCAAGACTTTGCTGACCTAGTCATAAGGAGGAAATATGCTCTTGCACCCATCAAAAGTAGACCAATCGGTGCAAAACTATTTAGACCTCCCAAGCAAACTGTTCGCAGAGGAAGGGGCAGATAGGTTTTGGATGTAATTGTAATTTTTTTTGTAATTTATTAATTTCTGTATTTATTCTATTCAAGCCATGTACTTGTAATCAACAGAAAATTAATATAGTCATTTGAATGACAACTCCTAGTTGTCTCAAAACAAGACTGATTTTGAGTTTGTGTCTTGCACCTAAGTGCAGACTTGTACATTTGATTAATTGCTTAAAGTTTTGCCATCATCAAAATAGGGGGAATCTGTTAGGAATACTTATTAGATTTTGATGATGTCATTAATGTAATTCAAATGTTTATTACTTGGCAAAAATGTAAGGAAGAACCAAATGAGTATCTTCCATAGGCCAAATAGTGTTAAGTTAAATACTTGGCAAAATGTAAAGAAGAACCAAATGAGTATCTTCTATAGGCCAAATAAGTTAGGCTCAAATCGGCTAAGTACAAAGGTACATATAAGTACATCAGAGAAGTACAGCCGAGTCAAATCAGAGAAGTTCTGGTCAACAAAAATTCATCAGAGATGTTTGACCAGACTGCAGTCAAGTGATCAACTGACTAAGTCACCTGAAGTCTGACCATCAAACAAGTCAAAATTCATCAAGACAAAAGACTCCAGACAAGTCATCTGATCAGGCGAGTCTCAACAGTCATCAGAGAAGTCATCGACAGAGAAGTCCAAACTGCAGAGACGATGACTGTACATCTGCCAACTTGACTTATAAGAGATTAGCCAAGTACTCCAAGTCCACGTCAGCATGCGTTGAATAGTCAAATATTACGGAAAGTCACATGCAAGCGTGAAGAGACAAATTGGAGAGATTCCCGCAAGGATATGAATTAAATAATTCATCCAGACCTACCACTGAAGACTTTAAATCTTATTATACTCAAAAAATGCGGCGCCTCATATGCAAAGTCTTCACAACGGTCAAAAGATGGATTAAAATATGGGAATCTAGCCTTACAACGTTCAGAAAAATAAACAAAGAAGTCTATTTCTCCAACGACGGATTTGTTACAAGATTTGCAACGGCTATGAAGAATGCTCAAGGATCGACACTTATATATATCCGAAGATTTGAAGATGAGTAGTACGATGCGAACAAAACTCTCAAGCGATCAAAGTTATCAAAGCAATCAAAGCAATCACATAGCATCGTGAAAAGAGCAGCACTCGAAGTTCTTATTTGAAGAAGGCTCTTAGTTGGAGAAGACAAACACTCTTGTCTTAAAACCTGAGTTCGGGGTACTTCACTGGTTGAAGTTGCGAGACTGATAGGCATCCGAGGATTTGAAGAATCAAGTGGTGCTAGGCAGTCAAATAGAAGTTGCAACGACGTGATTTCCACTGGTTGGAAGTTGTTGTAGCTAAGTATTAGAATCACTATAATATTTATTACCAGTTGAGAATTATAGTGGATTCATCTCCAACTGGTTTGGAGAAAGTGGATTAGTAGAGGATTACCCCACCTTTGAGACCACTATAAATTGCCTGCGTGTTTTACTATTTTCAGCATCATACTTAACTGTTGCATTCACACTTTACTGTTCCATTGATTAGTTTTGTTTTTGTCATTAGCTTATTTCCGGTTATCTATCAGCTGAGAAAATCACTCTTCGAAGAAAAGAGTTTAAGAGTTTCAATAAGTCTATTCACCCCCCTCTAGACTTATTCCTGGACAGCTTGTGACCTACACTAAATTTAAGGAATATAAGGCCCTAGTTGAAAAACAGACTGGATGTCATATCAAGGCACTTCGGTCAAACCGAGGTGGTGAGTATATGAGCACTGAGTTTGATGAGTTCCTTAAGGAACATGGAATAGTTTCACAATTCACGCCACCAGGAACCCCACAGTTAAATGGTGTTTCAGAAAGGAGAAATCGGACTTTGTTGGACATGGTCCGCTCCATGTTGAATTACACCGATTTACCAATTTACCTATGGGGGTACCCCTTGCTAACCGCTGCCTATATCCTTAATAGATGTCCTTCCAAATTTGTTCCTATCACTCCGCATGAGATGTGGAAGGGTAAGAAACCAAGTCTTAATCACATAAGGATTTGGATATGTCCAGCCTATGTCAAGAAGGCTAAGGTAGACAAACTGGAAGCGAGGTCCGTCAAGGGACGTTTCATTGGACACCCAGAGGACTCGATGGGTTATCTATTCTACATTCGAGAAGACAATAGTGTCGTTTTAGCTTTCCAAGTGCACTTCCTTGAGGATGGATTCATTCAGGAAGGTGGCTCGGGTAGAAATGTCTCTTTGGAAGAGTATAATGAAAGTCCTGAGGAGACATCTGATCAGGGATCACGAACCGAACCTATTGTAACACAAACTTCACTTCGAAGGTCTGATAGGGTGTCTCACTTACCTGAGAGGTATGGCTACACACATGTCTGGGAACTGGGTCTCCATGATGTACCTGATAGCCGTGAGGACGACCCTGTCACCTATGACCAAGCGATAATGGATGTGGACTCCAATAATCGGCAAGAATCTATGGACGGTGAGATAGACTCGATGCGTGCCAATCAGGTCTGGACTCTAGTAGATTTCCCAACTGGCATGAATCCTATTGGTAGTAAATGGATCTATAAGAGAAAGACTGATGGGGATGGCAAGGTTGACGCCCATAAGGCCAGGCTTGTAGCAAAGGGTTATACCCAAAGGGAAGGGATCGATTATCATGATACCTTCTCGCCCGTAGCTATAATCAAGTCGATTCGGATGATGCTTGCCATTGCTGACCATTACAATTATGAAATATGGCAAATGGACGTCAAAATGGCTTTCTAAATGGATACCTCGAGGACGAAATCTATACGGAACAGCCTAAGGGTTTTGTGTCCAAAGCTAATATTCATAAGGTGTGTAAGCTGCAACGAGCCATTTATGGGCCGAAGCAAGCTTCTCGGAGTTGGAACCTTCGATTTGACGAAGCAGTCAAGGACTTTGATTTTATGCGAAACGAGGAGGATCCATGTGTTTACAAAAAGTTCAGTAGGAGCAACATTGCGTTCTTTGTACTATATGCAGATGATATTCTACTTATAGGAAATAACGTAGCAATGCTTAGCACTGTGAAAGCTTGGCTTTCTAAAACATTCTCCATGAAAGACTTGGGAGAAGCTTCCTATATTCTAGGGATCCGTCTTTATAGAGATAGACCGTGAAGAATGATAGGACTTTCCCAAGCCCTCTATATAGATAAGATCCTAGGAGAAGATTCAAGATGAATGATTCTAAAAGAGGGATCCTTTCCATGCGACATGGAATTCATCTCACTAACAAAATATGTCCTCAAAGTGAGCAAGACAAAAAGGAGATGAGTAAGGTACCCTATGTTAGGAATACATATTAGATTTTGATGATGTCATCCCTGTATTAAATTGATTATTCAAATGTATGTTTAAGTACTTGGAAAAATGTAAAGAAGAACCAAATGAGTATCTTCTGTAGGCCTTATAAGTTAGGCTAAGTCTTGAAACGGCTAAGTATAGAATAGACTCCAGACAAGTTCAAATATCAGACGAATTTTTGGTGAACATAAACATCAGAGAGGTTTGACCAAAAACACTATAGCAGCCGAGTTTCAGACAAGTGTTTATCAGCCGAGTCTTGATCAACTCAACTGATCAGAGAAGGTTGACCACAG
This sequence comes from Orobanche coerulescens, assembly GCA_033398695.1. Lineage (NCBI taxonomy): Eukaryota > Viridiplantae > Streptophyta > Magnoliopsida > Lamiales > Orobanchaceae > Orobanche > Orobanche coerulescens. The sequence goes on from CM065802.1 coordinate 198,566,026, forward strand.
ACGACTTATCATCAGGCAACTTATTATCAGAGAAGTCCTGGTCAACAGAGATATCAGAGAAGTTTGACCAAACTAAGTTGCAGTCAAGTTCTGAAGAAAGTGATATATCAGACAAGTACTGGTCAACAGGAATATCAGAGAAGTTTGACAAATCTGCAGTCAAGTTATCAGACGAAGTCCAATCAAGTGAAGTTTGACCATCAGATTAGATAACATTCATCAGTACAGAAGACTTCAATTAGATCGTCAGATCAGAGAAGATTCATCAGGACAGAGAATTTCATCTCAGAGAAGATATATCAGAGAAGTCCGACATCAGAGAAGGTTGACTGCACATCAGACAGTTTGACCAAGAGAGATCAGATAAGTTCTCAATCAAAGTTATCAGCCAAGTAACTCAATCCACGTCAGCAAGCATTGAAAAGTCAACAAACACGGAAAGTCACATGCAGACGTAGGGAGACAAACTGGAAAGATTCCCGGAAAGCAAAGAATTTTATATTCATCAAGATCCGCGCTCTGAAGACTTTACACTTATTCTAATCAAGGAATACGGTGCTACAACAAGAAATTATTCACAACGGTAGAAATTAAAAAGGAAATCCAGCCTTGCAACGGATTGATGAGATAAACAAAGAAGTCCACTCTCCAACGGGCGGATTTGTTACAGTAAGTGCAAATTATAGTGAATTTATCACTGGTTGACAGTTATAGTGAATTTATCTCCAACTGGTTTGGAGAGAAGTGGATTAGTAGAGGATTACCCCACATCTGAGACCACTATAAGTGCCTGTGTGTTTTCACTGCATTGAACATCATATTTACCTGCTTCATACATATTAAACTGTTCCATTGATTAGTTAATCTGCAGAGAGCATTTAGTTATCTTTTATCGTCATCAGCTGTCTTCCGCATACTTGTCTGCAGAAGACTTTAAGTCATCTGTACCTATCAGCTGAGAAACTCACCTATCTTCAGGAAAAGAGTTTCAGTAAGTCTATTCACCCCCTCTAGACTTATTCCTGACGACTTGTGATCTACAAGTGGTATCAGAGAGGTTGGTTCAAGTTTGATAGAACCAGATCCATATATCAGAGCATATATATTTTAATCTCTCATATAGAATGGAACACATGCAACATATGCACTCTAGGTTACCTGTATTTTCTGTTGATGAATATGACCTCTGGAAGATAAGAATGCAGGCACACTTATCATCCATCCATGACGACATGTAGTGCATCATTGAATACGGTCCTTTCATCTTTGAGAAGGACAACTCCCCTGAAGAAATTGCAGCTGGGAAGCCAGAGAAGATCCCCAAAAAGAGTACGGAGATGACCCCTGAAGAAAAGAAGCTGGCCAATCTTGACAACCAGGCCAGAGATGTGCTGTACCAGACTCTTGACAAATCAACCATGGTCAAGATCAAGAATTGTAAAAATGCCAAAGAAATTTAGGACACATTAGCTGTAATGTGTGAGGGAACCGAGCTGATAAAAGAAAATAAGTTGTCAATTGCTACTAAAAAATTTGACAACTTCAAAATGAAGAATGGCGAAACAATTGACCAAGTGGACACAAGATTCACTGAGATAATACATGAAATTAACTCCCTTGGAAAGACCTATGGCAACAGGGAGATGGCCTTAAAATTCCCAAGATCCCTCAACCCCGAATGGAGCATGAAGGTCGTGGCAATGAGAGAGTCAAAGGATCTCAATAAAATAAAGATCCAGGAGCTGTTCTCTGATCTGAAGGCTTATGAGTTCGAGCTTCCATGTTCATCATCAACTGAGCCAGCAGAGAAGGGAATATCATTTGAAGTTGAGTCCCCTGCCAAGACCCTATCTGAAGGCAAACCTCCAAATCCTCTAGATTTTGAGGAAGAGATGGCATTCATAATGCAAAGATTCAGCAACTTCCAGAAAAATTACTCTAAGTATAAGAAGAACTACAAAGACAACCCAAGGAGAAATCAGAAAGCAGGCAACTAGAAGGTGAAGTGCTACAATTGTCATAAGACATGACATATACAATTGACTGTCCTGATATTAATAAGGATGAAATCAAGAAGGACGTAAGCAGAAAGGAGGACAAGAGTAAGGCCCTTATCATTGAAGATCAGATTGAAGAGAGAGTAGAATCAAGCGGTGGATTCTTAACCTCAAACTACAGAGGGTCAATCTAGCTGATGAAGAGGTAACTTCTAAAACTCAAACTACAGAGGGTTTTAGCTCTCACATGTCTGAAGATATGAATGTTCATGAATCTGTAAATCAGCTACTTAAAGCTTTTGAAACCCTCAAATCAGCACACCTGACTGTGACTGCCGAACATGCACAGCTAAAAGATGAGAAAGCACAGCTGAAGAATGATTTTGACAAGCTCAGTAAAGAGTCAGCAAAATTTAAAAATGTTAAAGCTGAGCTGGAAAAACGATCTGAAAACTCTTCGAAAAACTCAGCTGAAAATACTAAAGCTGAGATACATAGGCTGACTGTTTTAAATAGTGAAAAGTCAGCTGCACTCGCTCATGTCAAAGCTGAGCTAGCCAAGGTAAAACAGCTAAATAGTACACAGGCTAAGGAGATAACTTCTCTAAAGGCATTTATAACCCTGGATGAACTGTATGAACAAAAGGCCACTTTATTCTAGGTCAGGCCTTGGATATGACCCCTACACTCCCTCTAGTTCTAAAACTATTTTCATAAAGGGAGAAAATCTTATCCCGACTGCTGAGCCTACTTATAAACCCGTATTTCAAAATAGGCAGCAGCTAAGTCAAAGGTTTAGGCAGCAACCAAGGTTCATCAGGCAGCCACCTAGACCAAAGACTAGGCAATGGCCAAGGCAAAATCAGCAGCCAAGACATTATGCCAACTATTATCAACGACTCCCTAAAAAACAAATTTTAAAATAGGAGAGGCAAATGGAAACCTCAAGGTTATCCAAGTTTTCAAAATGAACAGGTGTGGAGACCCTAACGTTTTAATAAATGGTCTCAGCCAAGGTTTAGAAATGGCCCACACCACAGATTTAATGAGGCATATCCTATATACAATCCTAACCAGGGATATAGGCCTAGACAACACACACCTTTTAGGGGCAATCAACATAACTTCCATAATCCAAGGAGAAATCGATTCTCCAGGAAATCTACTAACCCCGAGGAGCCACACAGATTTGGGTACCTATATCTATACTTGTTTGATTGCAGAAAAGGTGGAAGGACTACTACCATATCTCCTCAAACTCAACAATGGGAGGAGAAGAATGGTTTGTAGATTCTGGATGCTCAAGGCACATGACCGGGAACAAGAAGGTGTTATAAAATTATATCAAAAAAGAGGCCCAGATGTACCCTTTGGAGATAGCTCCAGAGGACAGACAAAAGGATTTGGGGAGCTGCACAGAGGAAATATTACAATATCTAAAGTCCATTATGTCAAAGGGCTCAAATACAACCTTTTGAGCATAAGTCAGTTCTGTGATGAGAAGAACCTAGCAGTCTTCACCATTTGGAAATACATGGTGATTGATATCCTATCTGGAAAAGTGAAGCTCTAAGGATTCAGAAGGAGGTATGTCTACATGATAGATTGGAATACAGGCACTCCCAACACCTGTTTTCTATCCAAGACAATTGCTGAAAATGGATGGTTGTGGCACAAAAGACTATGTCACCTGAACATCAAAGCCATCAACAAGATTAGCTATCAAAAACTGGTCAGAGGACTTCCAGAAGAAGTATTCAAGAAGGAAGCTCTCTGTGATGCATGTCAGAAAGGGAAGCAAACCAGAGCATCATTCAAACCAGTTCAGCATACCACTCTCACCACAAGAGTTATAGATCTACTTCATATGGATCTACTTAGCCCCATCAAGCCAAGAACATTGAGTGGAAGAAAGCATGCTCTAGTTGTAGTAGATGACTACTCAAGATTCACATGGGTTGTGTTTCTCTATAAAAATAGGGAAACACTGACAAAGCTACCTGAGCTGCTAAGGAAGATTCAGAATGAGAAATCCCTCTCAATCATCAAGATTAGATCAGATAGAGGAGGAGAATTTCTCAACAAGGCAATCACTGAATACAGTGATCAGAATGGGATCCAACATGAAGTCTCTGCAGCTAGGACTCCACAGCAAAATGGTGTTGCTGAGAGAAGAAACAGAACCTTGAAGGAAGCTGCCAGGTCCATGATTGCTAAAGCTGACCTGCCAAAGAGGTTATGGGCTGAAACTGTCAACACAGCATGCCACACTCAGAATAGAAGTATGATTGTAGGGAGACATGGCAAAAATCCCTATGAGGTTTGGAATGGCAGAACACCAACTGTTGCATACTTTCATATATTTGGTTGTAAGTGTTTCATCCACAATAATGGTAAAACCCAACTGAATGCCTTTGATGCTAAAACTGATGATGGTCTCTTTATGGGATACTCACAAATAAGCAAGGCATATAGAGTTCTTAACAAAAGAACCTTAGTTGTGGAAGAAACACCTCATATTGTGTTTGATGAGTCTACTCTTGAGTACAAAAAACAGGTGGAATCAATTGAGAAAAAGCTCAAATCTGCCACCTTAGAAGAAGTCATCATTCATGACACAGGAATGATGGACTCACCTGCAGATCAGCCTGAAGACCTAACTGCAAATCAGATAGGACCCTAAAACCTACCTGATCCAGATGCAGCTGATGAAGACCCATCTGTAGCTGACAGAGACCCATCTGCAGACCAGATAGGATCCTCACCTGCAGATGACAAGACCGTAGCTGATCCAGTTACAGATCCAGAAGGCCAAGACCAAGCTGATGCAGAGAGAGAAGAAGTTCACAAAAGTAACTCAACAGGGGGAACAGACCCTGAAGAAGAAATTCTCTAGGGCTGCAAACGAACCGAGCCGAGCCGAGCTTTGATCGAACCGAGCCGAGTTTTAAATTTTTTTCTGACGAGCCGAGTCGAGCTTTCTTACCGAACAAAAATCGTGTTCGAGCTCGAGCTCGTTAATAAATCGAGCCGCACACGAGCTGTTCGCGAACAACTCGAGCCGAGTCGAGCTCGAGCCGAGCTCGAGCTGTTCGCGAATAATTATATATTTTTAAATTATTTAAATAATATATTTGAATTATTTAAAATAAATATTTTAAAATAATCATTAAAAATTATATATTTTTAAATATATATATATAAATTAATATTTTAATATATGAAAATTATTTAAAAAATTATTAATCTATAATATAATATATAAATATTATAAAAAATAATTTAAAAATATATTTATTAATCGAGCTTAACGAGCCGAACCGAGCCGAACCGAGCTCGAGTCGATCTCGAGCCGAGCTCGAGCCGCACATGCCCAAGCTCGGCTCGAGCTCGTTTTCTTAACGCACAGATTTTCGAGCTCGAGCTCGAGCTCGAGTTCTTAACGAACCGAGCCGAACCGAGCCCTTAACGAGCCGAGCCGAGCTTTGTTCGCGAACAGCTCGGTTCGTTTACAGCCCTAATTCTCAAATGGCTCAGAGATCATCCCAGTCTACAGATCATTGGAAACCTAACTGATGGAGTCAAGACTAGACAGTCCACAGTACCTGCAGGAATGGCAATGTTCCCTTGTTTCATGTCTCAGATGGAACCTAAGACAACTGAACAAGCTCTGGAGGACTAACTATAGATCAATGCAATGCAAGAAGAACTGAACCAGATGGAGAGAAATAATGTCTGGGAACTAATAGACAGATTAGATCATTAGAAGGTTATAGGCACCAAATGGGTGTATAAGAACAAATGTGATGAAGATGGAGTTGTTGTTAGGAATAAAGCTAGATTAGTTGCCAAAGGATATGCACAATGTGAAGAAATAGATTTTGATGAAACTTATGCACCTGTTGCAAGATTGGAAGCCATTAGACTATTCCTTGCATATGCAGCATACAAGGATTTTGAAGTATACCAAATGGACGTGAAAAGTGCCTTTCTCAATGGAGTTCTAGAAGAAGAAGTCTATGTGGATCAACCCCCTGGATTTGTCAAAGAGACAAAGTCTACAAGCTTTTAAAAGCTCTATATGGACTCAAGCAGGCACCAAGTGCATGGTATGAGACACTCTCTGTGTTTCTGGAGAAGAATGGATTCAGCAAAGGTAATGTGGACAAGGCCCTATTCCGAGTAGAGCATGAAGACCACATATTGCTAGTCCAAATATATGTAGATGACATCAGTTTTGGATCAACCAACCCGGAGTTATGTGAAAAATTCTCAAATCTCATGCAAGGAGAATTTGAGATGAGTATGATGGGAAATCTTAATTTCTTTCTTGGTTTGCAAGTCAAGCAAATGGAAAAAGGAATCTTCATCAATCAAGCTTAGTATACAAGGGATCTAATCAAAAGATTTGGTATGGAATCAGCCAAACCATCCAGAGTTCCAATGAGAACATCCCTACACCTTGAAGCAGATGAAGGAGGCATTTTAGTAGATCCAACCCACTACAGAGGACTTATTGGATCATTGCTATACCTCACTGCAAGTAGACCTGATATTTCATATGCAGTGGGTGTATGTGCAAGATTTCAATCTAAGCCAAAACAGTCCCACCAGCAAGCATCTAAGAGGATCATCAGATACCTCAAGACCAATATCAATGTTGGCCTATGGTATCCCAAAGACGACAATTTGGAGCTGTCAGGATACTCGGATGCAGACTTCGCAGGATGTAAAATTGATAGGAAAAACACTAGTGGAACATGCCAATTCCTAGGAACCAGATTGATATTTTGGTTTAGCAAGAAGCAAGTATCTAACGCAATATCAACCACAGAGTCAGAATACCTTGCTGCAGGCAGCTATTATGCGCAAATTCTCTGGATCAGACAACAACTAAGGGATTATAACATCATTGCAAACGAAGTCCCAATATGGTGTGATAACAATAGTGCAATTGCAATAACCAATAATCCTGTATTGCACTCAAGGACAAAGCACATTGATGTTAAACATCATTTCATCAGAGACCATGTGCTTTATAAAAGAGTTAGAGTGAAAAGAGTCAGCACTGAATACCAAATTGCTGACATATTCACAAAACCCTTACCAGAAGAAAGGTTTCTGGAGCTAAGCAGGGATCTTGGTTTACTAGATTGGTAATCTAGTACAGAAGATAAAGCTACCTGATGCGAAGTTCAGACGAGCAAAAGCTACCTGAAGATCAGTCGAGGAAAAGCTACCTGGAGTTCAGATGAGGAGAAGCTACGTGTAGAACAGACCAGATGGCAATTATGGGTGGCATTTCGGAACCGAAAATTCAAAACCAGACCAAAAAAATCCGAAAAAAGAACCGAAGAACCGAAACCAAAGAATACCAAACCGAAAAATAGAAAAACAGAACCGAACCAAATTGGTTTGGTTCGGTTCTCGGTTCGGGGTCGGACAGAGCCGAACCGAACCGAACCGAAATGGACCAAAGTCAAAGTCACATACTAAAATGACATCTTTTTGTGAGTTTTATGTGTTTGTGATTTTAATGTAATTTGTTTTTATTTTTTAAGACCCTCATGGATCCAAGTAGGACCGATAATATGCTTGTGTAATTCGTGATTCAACTAATTTAGGTTTAGAGAATGATCTATTGTGATTTGTGATTGTTATATCTTTTGAGATACTTGTAAATTGTTGTGCAAGTCTACCTCTTATCTTGAGCATATATATATAACTTTTGTTGGCTTGTTGTTATATATAATTTATTCTATTGAATATAATATTTGAATTTATATTGTGAAGAACCGAAAAAATATCAAACCAAACCAAAACCGAACCGAATATTTATAAAACCGAATTTAACCGAACCGAACTTCAAAAAGAACCGAACCAAACCGAAACCGAATATTTGGTTCGGTTATTGGTTTCGGTCAAAAACCGAATCGAATGGAACCGAGTCTACCCCTAATGGCAAGAGTCCAGGCGAGAAAGCTACCTGATGCAGACAAGGAAGAGCTACCTGATGCAGCCAAGGAGGATCTACCTGATCAGAGCAGACAAGTATCCCACCTGATCAAAGCAGATAAGAAGTCAAACGGCCAACGAGCTAAGTTTCCCTATCCTTGACCGACGTATGAATATTATATTGTTATTTGTTTACACGTGGCCAAATACACGTTCACACGACCGCCACTATGTCCAATTAAAAATTCAACCGTCATTTTTCAAATTCTCAAAAATCGGACCGCCGCTTAATTTAAATTATTATTAAATTCAAAACGTCTTTTCGAATGGCTATTTAAGACAGCGAAATCATTTTACAGAAACTTTATCGTCTTCAAACTTGAGAAACCCTAATTTCCTAGAGCAAGAAAAACTCTCGAACAATCAATACACTCAGACAAAAAACTTAATCCTTTTGCAGAAATGGAGGCCACTCAATACTTCGAAGGCGTCAACCTCAAGCTCGTGAAGGACCAGATCATCTTCAGCATCATGGTCAATTTTGAAGGTCTATTGGAGGCAAATCTAGCGACGGATATATACTACATCATCAGAATGATGAAGAAGAATGGGATTTATCCCTTCCTGGATATTAACCCCAAACTCCTATACAAGGAAGCGGTTATCTGCTTTTTCAAAGAAGCTAAAGTCTCAGAAGATAGAATCACTAGTTCGATTTTTAGGGAAGAAGTGACGATTACTCCCTAGACTATTGCGGATGCGTTCAAGATGAAAGCTCAGGGCATTGTGGTGGAAACCCTCAAACAGAGCTCAGTGGAAACATGGTACGAGATTAAACTACCTGAACAGCCGACAAAAGTTAAACTTACAGCGAAGAGAGGAGATCTGAAAAAGGACTACAATCCTGGACATTACCAACAAAATCGTAATGGGGATGGCAGGCAGCTACGACCAGCTGTCATCCGTTAAATTTATGGTGATGGGAGCCCTTATCCAACATCAGATGATTAACTGGCCTGATTACATTTACAAGCAGTTAGTCCGAGAGGTCAACAAGGTTAGTTGGATTGAAGAAGAAAAGAAATTTAAAACAAAGATAGCGTACGGAACCCAGATCAGTTGGATCTTAGAGTTCCTCAGAAAGGCAAAGGGAAATGCAGACCCCTTCCATGGGAACAAAAGGCTTGGTCATTTGGACCAAGAGACGTTGAAGAAGTTGGGCGTAGAAAGTAAAGCAGCCCAGTTGTTGAAGGAGATGTCTAGTGGACCTACTCCTTACAGAGCTCTTTCAGACTCATATAAAGTCCGCTCTGATGCTACAGACCATACAACACAAGAACTACCTGCAGAGAATGAATCACCTGCAGATGATTCAGACTCAGACAACACCCCTCTAGCCATGAGATTCAAAAGAAAGTTACCTATTGCAAAGGAGGTTGTTCATGTTATCTCATCCCCAGACCACTCACCCAAAAGGCAGAGAGGCCTTGATTTTGAAGAAGAAGCAATCCAAGCAGAGCAGACAGCCAAGTCACCTGCACCTGATCCTATTGACGACACTGCATCTCAAATGCAGATAATTACCACTCCTACTCCTGCCCATGACGAGGATTAGCCTGATCAGACCGATCTAATGGCTGAAGTGATCCCCCTTCTGACCCTTCCTAGCATGACTGAGGAGGAAGAGGCAGAATTGACCATCGAAATTCCTGAAGCAAGATATTCTCTCAACCTTTTGAAGAATAATCCTTTGAATCTGACAACCGAACAACTTAAGCTGGTAAAGCAACAATCTTTAAATGTTTCGTTTGTAAATATTTATGAGGAATGGAAGAACTTGAAATCACTTCCATTCACTCAACTGCAAATATCTGTTGAGAAGAGTACCTGGGAATATCCCCAGGCTACGGAGCAACTTCTCATGCGCTACTATCGTGAGACATACATTATTTTAATGCTCCAGGAGAACTGGTTCATGTCCAGTTTTAAAGATAATATGGACCAGTTTGTCCTATTTATTATGGAGAGTGTTTTAGCTGGAGAGGAAGGAGAAGTTGAAAATGATGGAGAGAGGGAAGAAGAAAAACAGAAAGGAATAAGAATTGAAGAAGTTGAAAAGGAGGAGTCTGAAAAAAAAGTTAAAGAAAAAGAAAGAGAAGAAGTTGAAAAAGAGCAAGAAGCATGTTGTGCGGCGATTTATACGCCTCGACGGCGATCGGTATAAGGGCCGAGCGACCAAACCAACATCAAATAATCTAAGTCATACTTACCAAGCGAAGGGTCCAAACCGAGATCAGGTATCGAGCGATCGTCTCTTGGCACCTAGCGATCGAATCTGGTGCCCGACCAAGGACGACCGTCCTTTTCCACGTGTAAGTCCATCATCCGTCATATCTACGAAAACCAGACCTCGGAGTAAAGACCCACGTGCAGATCCGCGAATGGCACCACAGAATAAGGATCTTTGACTCCAGCCCATCAACAGCTGTCAACGACAAGGACTGCCTCACCTACCAACAGACCCGCCGAAAGGTCTTAGGTGGGACCTCCTAAGACAACGACTCAAGACGCGTGTTGTCTTCTCATTGGTTCGCACATTCGGCTGCCAGCAGCTGCTGCGGACCTTAAGGAGACCAACCCATGTGCTAAAGACGATCGCCCGCTTATTATAATACAGTAGAGGCGATCGCCCAGCGACTTCCACTCCTATAAATAGAAAACCTCCAGCAACTGGAAAAAGGTTTAGAAGTTCACAAACCCAGCTAAAAACACAGCACTCCATCATTGTTACAAGAACTCACAGAGCATCAACTCTGGTTCTTCCGGCAATCATCTGCACTCAAGAGCTAGATAACTATGGTCTTTACACTCATTGTAATTGTACTCTAACATTAATATTTGTACTCCCAAGTATTCGTATTAATAATATCTCGCGAGAGCATTCAAGCCCGGGACTAACAACCCCAACAAATCTTGTGTTATTTACTTTCCCTCAGACGTGCTCTCGCATGTTTTTTGTTACTCATCCATTCCAGCAATCCCTTCCGAATAATATTTTTGGTAACAACAATTGGTGCTAGAAGGAGGGGATCTACCTTCATTTTCTCTCCGACCGTTTCGAAGAACATTCACTGTTCTTCGGAGCATATACTTGAAGAAACACTCATTGTTCTTCAAAAAAAAACCTTCAGAATAATTACGTCTGCCACCACATCGAAGAGAGCCACTCTCTGATCCGCCGGACGTCTTATTCCAGCTCATTCTGAGCCCCAACCTACGACAGAAGGTATCCGCGGCGACGCGAGACTCTCGATCCCGCCCCCGAGGTACGGCCCCAGCCTCTCACTCGACCAGTTCCAAACCGCAGAACAGATCGAGGAGGCCATGGCCATCCTAAGGGAGCGACGGAGAGCATGCGAAGCGCCCCTATAACCCCCTCGGACATCCGCCGAGCGGGCAAGCGGAAGCTCAAGGGGTTACTTGTCGAGAGATCCTCAGAAAGCCCCGATTCACGAGAAAAGGCTCCCGCGAGGCGGGACGGTTCCGTCTTCAGCCGCCTAGGAAGCGGTCCATCATGGCGACCGGGGCATTCTAGCCCCAACCACGATACGACGGAGTCCGAATCCGTCACCAGGAGTTCGGCATACCCAACTCCCTATCCAAAACAGGTCAGCCGTTTGGCTCCCATCCGCCGAAGAATCGAGCCCCGCGGCAAAGACATCATTTACAGCAGAGCCAGGGGATCAGTACTTGGTCGCCTCGGCTCCCGCTCCGAGCGCCTAGACGCAAGCAGCCAGGCCACGGCGATGGCCGCTATGCAACGCCAGCTCGACGAGATGAAAGCGCTCATGGAAACTAGGGCAGGCGCCAGTAGAAAGATCACCGGACTGAGTGAGCCACTCGCGGTCCACATCGAGCTTGCCCCCGTGCAACCAAGGATCGCTCCTCCACAAACACCTTTGTACGAGGGGAGATTGGACCCCGAGACTCACTTGAGCAAGTTCCGGATCTACATGATCGAATGTGGGGCGTCAAATGTGACCAGGTGCCGAATATTCCCGTTAACATTTGGCGAACTGGCCCATAGGTGGTACATATCACTGCCACCACGATCAATCAATTCCTTTGATAAACTGGCGAGCGACTTCATGTCATACTTCGCCGCCAAGGTCGCTAGACCAGAAGGTCCCCACCGCATGATGAAAATCAGGCAGGGGGAAGACGAGTCCGATGCAGATTACATCGACCAGGTGGATGAAATAGTCCTCAGCGGCGAGCCCATTAGCGACGAGCTCGCCCTCTACTCGGTCCTGGGGGATTCTATGGTCATTCACCCATGTTTAGACACCTCACGAAGAACATCCCCCCGACCTACGCGATCTTCCACGCCAAGGCTACCGATTTTCTAGCCAGGCAGAGGCTGCTCACCCTTCGCCTAGGTGAGGAGACGCCGCCTCCCATCCAAAAGATGGTGATCGCCAAGTCCAACAAGGCGGTCGCCAATCCACCCGGTGATTTCAAGGCCTTCGAGGAGGTGGAAGCCCATCTCCTCCACAAGTTCAACTGAACCCCGGCCCATATTTTTTACGCCATCAAGGGGCGCGAACCACTAAGCAAGCCAAAGGCGATAAGGGACAACGACCATCTGGACCACATTAAATTTTGTGCTTACCACAAGAGTCCCGGTCACAGCACCAACCAATGCCGCGACCTCCTCAAACAACTCTGGAGATTGTTCGAGGAGGGCAAGCTGGACAGTTTATTGGCTTAGCCGGAGCCCTGTCAATCTCCCAAACCAGTCGACAGAGTCGAACGCGACAGGCCAGAAGACTCATACGAGTCGACCCCCCGATCGATCTCGGCATCCGGATCTATATGCTTCAATCAAGAGGGGGGAACTTCGGAAGTCTTTCCCCGATTCCCACCACGTTAGACCAAAGGCTACTGCCTGAGTAACGCCTCGAAAAAGAGGATGACTCACTCACCCTCTAAAGTTCGTCATCTAACATGATGGATCTAGGCAAGCGATCGCCTCCCTCAGCACAACGTATACCATCGAGGATCGCCATCTAACATGACGGTCCGAGGTAGAAGAGTGCCTCCATGGTCGCGAAGGTCGATGAAACCGACTATCCATCCATGCAAGGTTCCTTTGGGCAGAGGTCGTTCGCCCTTCGTTTAAATACGAGGTGGGCGTAGCCGAAGGATCCTCCAAAACAAATCAGAGGATGACTCGCTCGCCCTCTAAAGATCGTCATCAACATGAAGGACCTAGACAAGCGATCGCCTCCCCTTACACAACGTATACCGTCGAGGATCGCCATCTAACATGACGGTCCGAGGTAGAAGAGTGCCGACATGGTTGTGGAAATCGATGGAACCGTTCTCTGTGACCATGCAAGGTTCCTTTGGGCAGTGATCGCTCGCCCTTCTTTTAAATACGAGGCGGGCGTAGCCAAAGGACCCTACAAAACAGATCTGTGGACACGTTCGCCCGCCCTCAAAGGTCCATCATCTAACATGGTAGATCCGGACAATGCGACGCGTCCCTCCCCCCATCACAACGTATACCGTCGAGGATCGCCACCTAACATGATGATCCGAGGTAGAAAAGTGCTAGCAAGCCGCGGTCGTGGAGTCGATTAATCCGACGACGCCCCATGCAAGGACTTCTCTAGACCGAGATTGCTCGCCCTTCGTTTAAATACGAGGTGAGCGCAGCCTACGGAGGACCCTCACAATTAAGTGAGTCGCGAGAAGTTGGCCATCAGACAGAATGTCGCTCGCGCACAAGACATGGTCGCGGAGGTCGGTTCCATCGAACCCCATGATTGTGCACGGTTCCTCTAGGCCGGGATGGTCGGCCTCCCTCGAGGAATCTGCAAAATTGAAGACCGCTCACTGAATGATTTATTTTCATTCCATTACTTTCACTAAGTAAACAAAAACAAGGGGGAAGAGCAGATTTACAACATACGACGATCGTCTCACATTCAAATGCACGTACAATGATCGGCATTGTTCAGATATATGTGCAACGATCGACTTTGTTCTAAAGTTACCAGTATGAGTTTATCAATTCACTCGGAGCTGTATGCACGATGATCGTTCCTCAAACACTCGTATAAAGTCATGCAAGAGACTCAAAAAGACAATCATCAAAGCGAGAAATCAGAGAAGCAAATATTTATTTCATCACTTGAAATACAAGTACAAACACGGTCGCCCAAAGGCAAAAGTACAACGAAAGCTACAAAAATTACAAGTAAAAAGTAAAAAAAGCTCAAAGATCGGCGCCCGTTCCATCGCTAGCAGCCGGCTCTGAACCCCCATCCTCCGGGGCACCCGGATGAACAAGGTTGTCCGGCAATGGGTACCAGCTCAAGTCGATTCCGAGATCCGTAAAAAGGTCGGGGATCGGCATGGTGAAGTCAGGCTGCAGATGATGCTCCATCGCATAGGGTTTTAAATTTTCAGCCAAAGGGCCGACCTCGAGCCCTCCCTTCTTAGCGGCGCGGATCGCGTCAGCATAAGCCATATAGTAGGCGAATTCGCTGACGTACTCCACATTAACGAAGGGATCGGACTCAGTCTCCTTCAGCTTTTCCTTCAGCTCCGCAACCGTTTGGCTCACGCCCTCGAGCTCGGCAGTTTTGGCGGCCACCTCTTCCTTCGAAGATGCCAGCTCACTGGTCAGACGGGCGACGGTCACCTTCAGCTGGTCGGCCTCCTTCTGCGCGGCCGCGTGAGACCTGCGGGCTTCCGTTATCTGGTCCTGCATCCGGTCAGTCGCCGCCCACGCCCGTTCAACATCTTGCCTCGCCTGCTTAGCCGCCTCCACGGAGCTCTTCTCTATGGCCGCGAGCCGGTCGGCAAACTCAATGTTTTGTTTCCTTGTGGATTCGAGGTCCGCATGGAGACGAGCGGTGGACGGACGCCCCTCATAGTCCCGCACGGCTTGAGCAGACATCGTCGTCTTCTGGAGGGCCAGCGCGAAAGTAGCCTGCATCGCGTCAGCGGATCGCCGCCATGCGATCGCATCCAGATCGGTCGTCCAAGCCTTCGGGAGGGAGGCGGTAGCTCGAGCAATGTAGGAAGGGATGTCGCTGACCTCGCGAGGAGCTTTACTCGTTAGGAAGTCCATCACCATCGGCGAGCAGTTCGGGTCGGAGTGGCGGATCCTGCACAAATGGCAAGAGAGTTAAGTGTGTTTCCTACATAAGTTTCATAACTCAGCAAAGCGACCAGGCTTACCTCTCGACCTTCTCTGGGTCACGGCCGAAGAACGGCCTGCCACGCGAAGTCTCGGCCTCAGCAGTCGCCATGGACTGAAGGACAGCCGAATATGGCATGGACTCCTCCACCAGAGGAACCGCGGAAAGCGGAGGCATGGAGATCGGCGGATCGTCAGCAGTGGCAGGGACCGAGGTCTCCACAACCCTCCGTTTCTTGCGGTTGAGCCGAAGTTGCTCCTCCTCCCGAGGCTTTCGCTCTTCGACGACAGGCTCCTGGAGAGGTCTTGCCTCCGGGGTCGGTCGTGGTGGTGCAGCAGGAGCTCGGCTCACCTTTTTCCCTTGGCGAAGACAGTTCATGACCCCCAGATTAGACATGGAAATCGCAGCAGGGGGCTCTGGGAAACAAGGGAAGCGAATTTCTGCAAAAGAAAACAATTGACAATATTAGTAATCTTCCTCAATCAAGACGATCGGCATGTCAAAGAAGATCGCGAAAGTTCGTACCTGGAACCTTTAGATGTCGAGGGTAGCGAAATAGCCGAGCGACCAACCAGCAGGCTTCGTTGTTAATTTGGCGTGCGTCAATATGATCATCAGGAAGACTCCGTATCTTGTCCCAGAAGATCGCGAAATAAAAAGCGAGGTCGCCTGCCGCCGGAACAATGACACCTGCAAAAAGAAGGCCAAAATCAGATCAGTTCAGAAAATGTCCGAACAAAGGGAGAGTCTAAATCCTTACTCGGACTCCTCTCCCGAAAGCCGGTGGGAATATCCAACTCGTCGGTCGGGTTGTCGCTCGCTGCCAACTTCCACGCACCGCCAACCCAGAACCACTTCGGCGGATCACCCCTCACTTTGTTCGGGACCCCAAGAACCACCCGACCTGAGCGACCTTGGATGTGGTAGCCGCCGACAGAGCCTTTTTGAACCATCAGTTTGAAGATATGGTTCATCTCCAACGGCGAGGGAAGATGATACAGCCGATATCCACCAAACAAAGTGAGGGTGCAGACAATCTGCAGCCAGGCGTTCGACGTCAATTGAAGCGGCGCCACGTTCCAGGCGGTCAGCAGATAGGATACGGCGAATGGCAACGGGAATCGCAGTCCAGCCTCCATTATCGCCTCGTTGACGGCGACCATGCCCTCGGACGGTTGATCGGCTCGCTCATTCTCGGCGGGCACGTGGAGGCAAACATCAGAAGGAACATGGGACCTTGCCCTCCAACGGTCCAGATCCTTCCTGGTCGCCGAGCTCTCGATCTGTCCAAGGGTCCAAGGAGAGGGGCGAGCAGCCCAGAACAACATCCGCCTTACAGGTTCATAAGGATGGGCGATCGAGTATTCATTGAAGTTAAATTTGGGGAGTGGGCCGGCCAATCTCTCCATGAGTTCGGCAAAATCTGTGAAGGCTTTGCCGAACGCGCTGTTCCGCTCCCAGTGCGCCGTCGCATCTGTCTCCTCCTGTTTCAGTGAACGGATCCGCTCGGCCTCCGTCGTCTTGGCCACGTCAGCCTCATTAAAAAGTTCCTCGATCTCCGCGGGCTCAATCCCAGCACGGATGGCCTCGACGGCGGTGTCCACATGAAATTCCACAGAAAGTTCATCCCGGGCGGTCAAAGCCCCGGCGGTGGAAGTACTACCCACCTCATACGCATCTGGTCTTCCTCCGGACATTTTCAGAAATAGAGAAATGAGGGAGAAGGAGTTTTTTGTTCTTACCTAAAGTCTGAGTCGAACGACGATCGTCACACAAAGCTTCGAAAGAAATCAGCTATGTCTTCTTCTCAGGCAGAAATGTATAAGGTTTTTTACCCTGTAACCCCAGTCCTTTTTATAGGCAAGAGCAGGGGCTTCTGGGCAAATAAGCGAAGTCGAGGATTGAAGTGTAACCGGCAGACAGGGCCGCATTTAAGGCTGCCCTCGAATCCCGCGTGCGCGTCGTTTCGAGGGCACGCCAAAGGACAGCCTGAAAAAACCGCCGGACTCCCCCAATAGGAGCCCGACACGTGCCCCGGTGACATCTTCAAAACCGCTGTCATTTCCCGCTCATTTTAGCGATCGAATAGGTCATCTAAATTCAAAATCAGTCCGTTCGAGAGACGATCGTCTGTTCCATAAAATTCTGAGTCGCTTGTCTGAGACAAGCGATCGCCAGTAAGAACCACCTCATCCCACGTCTTCAACATCGGAGCGAGCTGGGGGGCAATTGTTGTGCGGCGATTTATACGCCTCGACAGCGATCGGCATAAGGGCCGAGCGACCAAACCAGCATCAAATAATCCAAGGCAGACTTACCAAGCGAAGGGTCCAGACCGAGATTAGGTATTGAGCGATCGACGTCCAGGTACGATCGTCTATTGGCACCTAGCGATCAACTTTGGTGCCCGACCAAGGATGACCGTCCTTTGCCACGTGTAAGGCCATCATCCATCATATCTACGAAAACCAGACCTAGGAGACCCAAGTGCAGATCCGCGAATGGCACCACAGAATAAGGATCTTTGACTCCAGCCCATCAACAACTGTCAACGACAAGGACTGCCTCACCTACCGACAGACCCGCCGAAAGGTCCTAGGTGGGACCTCCTAAGACAACGACTCAGGACGCGTGTTGTCTTCTCATTGGTTGGCACATCCGGCTGCCAGCAGCTGCTGCGGACCTTAAGGAGACCAACCGATGTGCTAAAGACGATCGCCTGCTTATTATAATATAGTAGAGGCGATCGCCCAGCGACTTCCACTCCTATAAATAGAAAACATCCAGCAACTGGAAAAAGGTTCAGAAGTTCACAAACCCATCTAAAAACACAGCACTCCATCGTTGTTACAAGAACTCACAGAGCATCAACTCTGGTTCTTCCGCCAATCATCTGCACTCAAGAGATAGATAACTAGGGTCTTTACACTCATTGTAATTGTACTCTAACATTAATATTTGTACACCCAAGTATTCATATTAATAATATCTCGCGAGAGCGTTCAAGCCCGGGACTAACAGCCCCGACAAATCTTGTGTTATTTACTTTCACTCGGATGTGCTCTCGCATTTTGTTTGTTACTCATCCATTCCAGCAATCCCTTCCGGATAATATTTTGAGTAACAACAAAGCAGAAGTCGAAAAAGAGAAAATAGAAGTAGTGGAAGAAGATGAAGAAGGAGAAAAAGAAGAAGTCGAAGAAAAAGAAGAAGAGAAGGAGGAAGAGAGGAAAGAGGATGATGATGATGAGCACGGAGCACATGATCAAGCTTCCATCTCACATCAGCCAGATGAAGATGCCAGATCGGGAATCCCAAACAAAACCCCTTCTGATCAGCAACCAGCAGATAGGAGTCTGCAATCAGACAGGTCAACTGCCAAAAGACCTGCCGCAGTTGAAGACTCAGGTGAAAATTCACCACAAGCAGTACCTACTGTCCCAATCTCACCTGAGCTGACCGAGTTGATTAGACGGCTTGTCGAGAAGACAGTTTCCAAATTACTAGCAACTGAGGTGAAGCCGGATCTTCAGTCCCTCAACCTGAAGATGGATGCTCTGCTCAACAATAAGGAACCCTCGCCAACACCCACGAATTCCAGAATGCCTCTTGGCATGTCTGACTTTATGAACCGGGTGGAGGAGCAGCTAGCAGCGATTGTTGATGCTGGCAAAAAGGGGGAAGGAAAAGGAAAAGAGCAAGTCAGAGCACCTGCGTTCAGACAGGGGGAAGAGGGGGAAGACAGAGAAGTAACCCTACCTCTTATCCAGGCCGGTACATCCCACCTGAAGAGAAAGGAAATGGATGCCCCATCTCAACCTGAAGATCAACCTGCAACCAAAAAGAGGAGAACCAGGCAAGGGTATGAGCAAAGATATGAATGGGAGGAAAAAGAGTTGTGGTACGTTGAGGAATTCCTACCTGCTGAAATAAGTCCAATGTGGGGAACTGTAAATAAGCAATTTATTGAGAAATATTATCTCTAGGAGCTGCTCCAGGATAAGGAATGCTTCCCACAACAGTCATTCATAAACTGGATGTCCTCAACCTTCCCAAAGATCTGAACCGCTCTGAAAAAGCATGCCAACAAGTTTGGTGCCTATCCCATGATACCCAGCTTCAGACCTGAAGAAGCCCCTCTACTGATGAATAATGAGTTGGATGAATTGGCTCTTCATAAGGAAATTAAGAAGCTGTGTGTGGATAATAACTGGTCTGCCCCCAAAGAACAAGAGTTTGCATCGCAGATTATCAAGAGGAAATATAGGTTAGCGCCAGTTTCCAAGAGGCCTATCGGTGAAAAAGCATTAAGGTCTATCCCTCCCTATAAGCTGAAGGTTTCCAGAGGAAGAGAAAGAGGGAGATAGACTAGACTTGTAATTTTTATTTACTTGTAATTTTAGTTTGGAATTTACTTGTATTTTTTTGCAAAACACTTGTACTTTGTTTCAAAGACAGTAATGCAACATCAATAAAATTTTATAACAGTCGTTTGAATGACAATCACTAGTTGTCTCAAAGAAAGACTGAGTTTGATTTGTGTCTTGCACTGTATCATGTGCAGACTTGCTTACATTTGAATGTTTTAGTTTTGCCATCATCAAAATAGGGGGAATTTGTTAGGAATACCTATTAGATTTTGATGATGTCATCCCTGTATTAAATTGATTATTCAAATGTATGTTTAAGTACTTGGCAAAATGTGAAGAAGAACCAAATGAGTATATTCTGTAGGCCTTATAAGTTAGCCTAAGTCTTGAAACGGCTAAGTATAGAACTCACTTCAGGCAAGTTTAAATATTAGACGAATTTTTGGTCAACATAAACATCAGAGAGGTTTGACCAAAAACACTGTAGCAGCCGAGTTTCAGACAAGTGTTTATCAGCTGAGTCTTGGTCAACTCAATTGATCAGAGAAGGTTGACCACAGACGACTTATCATGAGGTAACTTATTATCAGAGAAGTCCTGGTCAACAGGGATATCAGAGAAGCTTGACCAAACTAAGTTGCAGTCAAGTTCTGAAGAAAGTGATATATCAGACAAGTATTGGTCAATAGGAATATCAGAGAAGTTTGACAAATCTGAAGTTAAGTTATCAAACGAAGTCCAATCAATTGAAGTTTGACCATCAAATAATATAACATTCATCAGGACAGAAGACTTTAAATAGATCGTCAGATCAGAGAAGATTCATCAGGACATAGAACTTCATCTCAGAGAAGATATATCAGAGAAGTCCAACATCAGAGAAGGTTAACTGCACATCAGACAGTTTGACCAAGAGAGATCATATAAGTTCTCAATCAAAGTTATCAGCCAAGTAACTTAGTCCTCATCAGCAAGCGTTGAAAAGTCAACAAACACGGAATGTCACATATAGACATAGGGGACATAGGGAGACAAACTGGAAAGATTCCCGGAAAGCAAGGAATTTTATATTCATCAAGATCCGCGCTCTGAAGACTTGACACTTATTCTAATCAAGGAATACGGCGCTACAACAAGAAAGTCTTCACAACGGTTGGAATTAAAAAGGGAATCCAGCCTTGCAACGGATTGATAAGATAAATAAAGAAGTCCACACTCCAACGGATGGATTTGCTACAGTAAGTGCAACGGCTAAGAAGGAAGCTCAAGGATCGTGGTATAAATATCCGAAGATATGAATTGAGCAAGGTACGGTGCGAACAATACATTCAAGCGATCAAAGCAACCAAAGCAATCACTGTGAACAAATAACATCGTGAAGAGCAAAGCTTAAACAATCATATTCGAAGAAGCTCTTTATTTGGAGAACACAAAAACTCTTGTCTTTAAAGTTTGAGTTCGGGGTACTTCTGTGAAAGAGGTTTTCAGAAGTTTCGGGACTGATAAGGCATCCACGGGTTCTTGATTGGAAGGTGATATACAGCTCGAGAAGTTGTTGAGGCATCCATGGGTTTTCAATCAGGAGGTGCTAGGCAGTCAAAGGAGTTGCAACGGCCATGAGTTTCCACTGGTTGGAAGCTGTTGTAACTAAGGAAAATTCATTGTAACATTTATCACTGGTTGACAGTTATAGTGAATTTATCTCCAACTGGTTTTAAGAGAAGTGGATTAGTAGAGGATTACCCCACCTCTGAGACCACTATAAGTGCCTCCGTGTTTTCACTGCATTGAACATCATATTTACCTGCTGCATACATATTAAACTGTTCCATTGATTAGTTAATCTACAGAGAGCATTTAGTTATCTGTTATCGCCATCAGCTGTCTTCCGCATACTTGTCTGCAGACGACTTTAAGTCATCTGTACCTATCAGCTGAGAAACTCACCTGTCTTCAGGAAAAGAGTTTCAATAAGTCTATTCACCCCCCACCTCTAGACTTATTCCTGACGACTTGTGACCTACACCCTATGCCTCGGTAGTGGGTAGCCTCATGTACGCTATGTTGTGCATGAGACCGGACTTAGCCTATGCTGTTAGTGTGGTAAGTCGTTTTCAAGCAAACTCGGGAAGGGAACAATGGACTGCCGTCAAGAACATTCTTAAGTACTTGAGAAGAACTAGAGATATGGTTCTTACTTACGGTGGTGGAGAACTGAAGGTAGTTGGATTCACCGATTCTGATTTTCAAGGAGACAAGGACGACTCTAAATCGACATCTGGGTATTTTCTTACTCTCAATGGAGGAGCAATGTCTTGGAGAAGCTCCAAGCAAAGTGCTACTGCAGATCCACCTGCTAAGCAGAGTACCAAGCTGCCTCAGAGGCTAGCAAGGAAGCATTTTGGATGCAGAAGTTTGTGCAAGAACTTCAAGTGGTGCCTAATGCAGAGCTGCCTATATCACTATTCTGTGATAATGATGGAGCTGTCGCCATGCCAAGGAGCCAAGGGCTCACCACAACACCAATCATATAGAGACAAAGTATCACATCGTTAGAGAGATGGTTGAAAAAGGATATGTTTCATTGCAAAGAGTAGACTCAGAAGACAATGTCTATGACCCACTAACTAAGCCATTATCTCAGGCTGTCTTGGAAAGACATCTGAAGAACATGGGTATTGGATACCATGATATATGGCATTGAGTGCAAGTAGGAGATTGTTAGGAATATGTCCTCGAATGCCACTCAGGGGATGAGAGAGAAACGACATTGTACTTATAATTATGGAATTATCAATTAAAAGGCAATGTGATTCATTCACTGTTTATTGTATTTCAAATGCATTCTTTATTTGGTAAACATTGAAGTGAAGTCCATGTAAATAAGAGCGAACATTCCACTCTCATTATCGGATAAGATAAAATGCACTGGAAGTGTTTAAAGTTTATTTACGTAAATCGTTGGCAATTCGATAAACTTAAAAGGGCATTAAGTTTTGAGTAAGACTTTTATAACTAATTCTAGGACGTGTGCATGTCTTGATAGCATAGTTATAAGTATATTGGTGAGACCAGTATACTCGAACATGACTCATACTTGATTCAGTAACACGGTATCCACTCTTGGAGAGTCGATGACAAATCGAAAGGTTGTGATAGTATACATGGACCTTTGACTTGAGGGTTTAGTAAGAGATGTGCCTGTGACGTTTAGTTTGTCATTAGAGTAGTTAAACTCATTTGCTTAATCGCTGGGTCAACCTCGAAGTGAGGACTATATGGATAGGTAGCAGTCTTTACTGTACGCCAAGAAAGGATTTTATCTCCTGTTAGTGAGCAAGCGAATATTCTATACGGTTAATGGCAAATAAGATCATAAGTCTTTGGCCAAAGCATTATGATCTAGTCGTATTGGATACACTAGTAATCAGTCGGTCTTGATTTGCATGAACGCATGTATAGTGTCTAGTCAACAGTAGGGTTTGACTTTACCGTGACCCGAAGACTTAACCGGGACATATGATGAAGGGTCTATTCGTATATGGTATTCACGACATAATGGTTCTGGAATGATCCCTTCATTCGTTTTCAGTCGAGGTTTACAGTGCGGCCCGTTAGGCTGGCTAAGTGCTAGCCGCACTCATTTGTTCCTCCCAATGCCGGCTGAGATGGACCTACAGAGTCGCGCATCAGGATCATTGACGGATAAATATGAATTTATCATCTCTCTATTAATATTAGATATTGGATATCTAATTCTGATTTATTGGATAAATCAAAATAGCAGTCTTATGAATTGAAATTAAGTTAGTGGGTAATTAATCTAATTCGTAAATAATATCTCTTAGAGAAATATATTTGTATTTGATATAATTAATTAATTGGATTAATTAATTAAGTATAAATACATTGGAGATAAAACGGAGTGTATTTAACGGAGTCGTTTGACGAACGTCCGGTACACGAGCCGAGTGACTCGGCCCGTTTCTTGGAAATTTCCTTATGGCCACCCCCCTCCCCTCTCCCCATGGGATGACTTTTAGTTGTTTGTGGATGGTGGTGTTTTTTCCACATGGTGCCTTATTTTAAGTCTTAGATGTGGAAATGTAATATTTTATTTAACCCCTTGTCTTGTGAGGTGTTTAAGTGTAGAATTTCAACACCATTCCAAACACACCAACTACACCATTCGGACGTGACAAAAGGAGAGAGGGAGAGAATAAAATTTTCCATTTTTGTTCTTTATCTTAGAGGTGAAAGAAAATCAAGAAAAATAAGAGAGACAAATTCCTATAGTAATTCCTAGCCGTGTTCTACCAAGAATGGATTGCTATATATTTTTCCGGTCAAGTTCCGTCGCGTGGTGACGTAGAGGCATCGTATTTTCTGTGTTTGAAATGAAGGCATTTCGTGCTCGTGCTCGAGTTCGTGATCATCATCAACTTACGAAGATATTATCAAAGGCGTCAAAGGTATGGGACTTTGACCCTTTGTCTTTGTTCATTTTATTTTTCGTATATACGTATTAGATTGATCCTGTTTGAGATTCTTTATTTTGTATTTTATTATTCCGCTGCATATTTGTTTTTTGTATCCGGAATCCCAACAATGTTGAACATTAAGATGGAGTTTTCTGAGATTGGAACATACCTTTGATGATGATTTCGGAATGTTCTTATATCATATGACTTGTTAATGTTATCATCTATGATAGAGGAATTCAAGAGAACGAATATTGAGGGTTTTCATCAAGAATAGGTTAATGTCTTGTAAGGTCGATTTTGATTGGACAACTTTCTTCATATTAATGGTTAGAATGAAGTGATTATGCTGGTGATAAACGTACCGAACGTAGAACTTTGGTAGGAAGAACCACTTCGTGCGAGAACGAGATTCTTAGTGATGAATTAAACCTAGAACACGGTTGAATAAGTTTTCCTTAGAAATGATGTTTTAGAATTCGTTCATCTTGAATCATGCCCTTGATATGAATCGTAGAAAAGCCGAACCATATATTAGAATTGATAATCAAGACTGATGTATGAAATTGTGATGACATGAATATCCTTGAATTCGTAGACGTCGAAAATTTATCCATATTATGATCATTTGATTTTCATGAGGTATGTTAATAGTACGACTCACTGTCCGTCGGGTAGTTGAACCGTGAACCGGCCGTACATAAGATGATTAGCTAGGTCATAGTTTAGGAACATTAGATGCTCGTGTGTTAGTTATGTATACGCAAGTTGAACTCTTCATTTTTTTAAGGTTCGAATCTTCCAAGTGGTTGGACGAAGGGACGACCTTCGAGTGTATTGACGTTCGTCGAAGTATTTGATCCTTGTCGTCCTTCTAAGGCAAGTACTTTAATTGTGTTTTCCATGTTAATGTCATTTATGTTGTCGAGCATATGTGTTGTAGTTGTTTGTCCACCAAGTGTTGGTCTGACGGGATCATCTTAGGAATTTATGCTGTGTGCGCTGAATTGTTGGACGGGTTTTCCACCAAGTGTTGGTCCGACGGAATCATCTTGGGAATCTATGCTGTGTGCACTGGATCGTTGGATTACCATGTGTAGGTTGAGGTTGTAATGTTGTGTAATGCATTATTAGTCTTCTCATGGAGATTCTTGTTGTTGATGTTATTGTTATTCTTCATGAATTGTCGAATAATCTTTTGTTGTATAATTATCGTACTTGTACTAGCATCGTTGTGCTAACTGTTAATATTATGCTCTAAGTCTACTGTTTAATAATAATGTGGAGAGATTTATTATTATTTAATATATAATATTGATTATATTATTGAATTAATATTCTGCTTACGATCATCATGTATGTGACTTGATAGTAAAGCTCGTTAAAGCATTAAATAATATTTATTTTAGATATCCCTAATAATATGATTACTAATATGATAGATGATACGATGGCTATGTTTTACTGGTCATGAACATGAGATGTTATATCACGTCATAGATACATGTAGAGACATCATATTGGGTCTGAACTAACAAAGAGAATTATATATGGATTAAGTCATTATAATTCCTCTGATTGTTATATACTACCTCCGTTCTTTTATAACTGCAACATCTGGACTTTCACGCTTGCCAATGCACAACTTTGATTATTAATATCTTCAATTCTTTATTTTTAAAAATTATAAGACGATGATATTTTGAAAGTATATTTCGAGATGAATCTAACATGATCTCACATGACTATATTTTTTCATATGTATAAATCACAAAAGATGGTCAAAAGAGAGTATGTGAACAGTGTAATAGTCAACACGTTGCAATAATAAAGTAACGGAGAAAGTATTATTTAAGTACTTATTACCCAAAGACATTACAGTTTCCTACATAATGAGTATCGTATTTTAACATAATATCAACATTTTCTGTAACAAGGGACCATACAGTTTGTAAATGGATATGGTACGATTTATGCAGAGGGGAGTAGTTTGTCCAGAGGGGACTTGTCCCTCCTATAAAACAGAGAAGATATCTACGGGCCCTTGATAAGTTAAATTGTTTAAATGCATGGCCATGCTCAAATTGATCAATAAAGTGTTATTGATAAATATTTGATTTGGACAATTGTAACTTGAGATCAAGATATTAATTAAGCTATATAAGGTCGACTTTTCCATGCCTTATGCTTAATTAGGATATCGCGCGACGAGTGGTTTAAATATTATACAGTAAAGAGATTTCGTTCGTGCCATCGAATTAATTCTTTTAATGCGGGCAGTCATATTGTCTAGCTAGAGGCCGCTTATGATTTATGAGTCATAAAATTATTTTTATACTCATTGCCGTATTAATTAGAACCTACAGGATCACACACTTAAACGAGCATAACAGCTATTTTGTTCTGGTTGATTATGGTTGGTGAACCCTTAGCCATGTAGAGGACTATATAATAGTGTCTTGTGATAGCTCTCACACTTGACCAAACACAAGAGAAGACATAATTTGTGAGGGAATAAAAAATCTGATTTTGATATTTATCTCTCTAAAAGTCTTGAAGATAATATTCAAGAGTTGAATAATCAAAAGAATCAAGAACATATCTTCATATCTTTGAAGATTGATTCTTTGACCAAGAAAAGTATTTAGAATACTCATCTAATCTTCATATAATCGTGTGAGTTTGATCTTTAATAACATATTGAATAAGATTCATAGTTGTTATTTTAGATCAAAGTTCAAGAACAGTTGAATAAAATTCTTGGTGTTCATGTTCTTACCATAATCAAGAACATACCTATATTCAAATTGATTTAAGTGAAATCTTTATTGAATCGGAGCTAGCTATCAATTAGATGCTCAGGACTTGTTCGTTGTGTGTATACCGTAGAGGACGCTTGCTTATCGCAACATCTCTAGAAGGCTCGATCGAAAACACGCTACAAGAGGTAACAATCTTGTTCTTCGTACTTTGTTAATATACTTGTATCCTCAGAGGGTTTTACATATTATATTTATAC
Organism: Orobanche coerulescens; assembly: GCA_033398695.1. Taxonomy (NCBI): domain Eukaryota; kingdom Viridiplantae; phylum Streptophyta; class Magnoliopsida; order Lamiales; family Orobanchaceae; genus Orobanche; species Orobanche coerulescens. The sequence continues at coordinate 198,593,062 of CM065802.1, forward strand.
TTCCGCTGCACTATTTCTATATGTGATGAGATCATAAATCTTATTAGTTCAATAAAAACCCAACAGTGGTATCAGAGCGACTAATATATTTTCATTGTTTCGATTTTCATATATGTTGATATATGATGTTCATATATGTGATGTATGATGTTTATATATATGATATATAAATTTTTCTATGAATATTTATATATATGGTGATATATACAATTTTGTAGATTTGTGTTTCGATCTCTCTCTCTCTCTCTCTCTCTCTATATATATATATATATATATATATATATATATATATATATGATGCCTATCTTAATATATATTGTTGGGATTCCGGATACAAAAACGAGTACGCAGCGGAATAATAAAACTCAATATAAAGAATCCTAAACAGGATCGATCATGTACGAATATACGAAAATAAAACGAACAAAGACAAAGGATCAAAGTCCCATACCTTTGAAGCCTTTGATAATATATTCGTAAGTTGATGATGATTACGAACCTGTGCACAAGCACGAAATCCCTTCGTTCCAAACACCAAAAATACGATGCCTCTACGTCACCACGCGTCGGAAGTTGCTCAGAAAAATCTACAACAATCCGTTCTTGATGGAACACGGCTAGGAATTACTATAGGAATTTTTCTCTCTATTTTTCTTATTATTCTCACACCTCTAATATGAAGAATGAACCAAGAAAAATTTCTCTCCCTCTCTCTTATTTTCTCTCGGCCGAATGGTGATGTTTTGCGTTGGTTGAATGGTGTTAGAAATGTATAGTTATATTAATAACTCATCTCATGATTGAGGTGATAAAAATACAATACATATCTCAACAACATGGCACCATGTGAGAAAAGAAAAGCATCACCACATGCAAGGAGACAACACCAACCAAGAGGACACATGGAGGGGGGGGGCTTATAGGAAATTTCCAAGAAACGGGCCGAGTCACTCGGCTCGTGTACTGGACGTTCGTCAAACGAATCCATTAAATACACTCCGTTTTATCTCCAATGTATTTATACTCAATTAATTAATCTAACTAATTAATTAGATCAAATAAAAATATATTTATCTAAGAAATATTATTTATGAATTAAATTAATTACCCAGTAACTTAATTTCAATTTATAAGACCGCTATATTAATTTATCGAATAAATCATAATTTGATATCCAATATCTAATATTAATAGAGAGATGATAAATTCATATTTATTCGTCAACGATCCTGATGCGCGACTCTGTAGGTCCGTCTTAGCCGGCATTGGGAGGAACCAATGAGTGCGGGCAACACTTAGCCAGCCTAGCGGGCCGCATTGTAAACCACGACTAAAAACGATTGAAGGGATCATTCCAGAACCATTATGTCATGAATACCATATACGTATAGGCCCTTCATCAGATGTCGGTCAAGTCTTCGGGTCACGGTAAAGTCAAACTCTACTGTTGACTAGACACTATACATATGTTAATGCAAATCAAGACCGACTGATTACTAGTGTATCCAATACGACTAGATCAGAATGCTTTGGCCAAAGACTTATGATCTTTTTTGCCATTAACCATATAAGACATTTGCCTGCTCACTAACAGGAGATAGAATCCTTTCTTGGCGTACAGTAAAGACTGCTACCTGTCCGTATAGTCCGCACTTCGAGGTTGACTCAGCGATTAAGAAAATGAGTCTAACTACTCTAATGACAAACTAAACGTCATAGGCACATATCTTACTGAACCCTCAAGTCAAAGGTCCACGTATACTATCACAACCTTTCGATTCATCATCGACTCTCCAAGAGTGAATACCATGTGACTGAATCAAGTATGAGTCGTGTTCGAGTATACTGGTCCCACCAATATACCTGTAACCACGCTAGGAAGACATGCACATGTCCTAGCATCAGTTATACAAGTCTTACTCAAAATGGAATGCCCAATTAAGTTTATTTTACGTAAATAAGCATTAAACACTTCCAGTGCACTTCTCTCTTATTCGGTAACTATAGTGGAATGTTCGCTCTTATTTACATGGACTTTACTTCAATGTTTACCAAATCAAGAATGCATTTGAAATACAATAAACAGTGAATGAATCATATTGCCTTTTATTTGATTAATTCCATAATTACAAGTATAATGCCCCTTCTCTCTCATCCCATGAGTGGCATTCGAGGGCATATTCCTAACAATCTCCCACTTGCACTCAATTCCATACATTGGTATCCAATACCCATGTTCTTCAGATGTCTTTCCAAGACATCCTGATATAGCGGCTTAGTCAGCGGGTCAGAGACATTGTCTTCTGAGTCTACTCTTTGCAACAAGACATATCCTTTTTCAACCATGTCTCAGACGATGTGATACTTTCTCTCTATATGCTTAGTGTTGTGGTGAGCCCTTGGCTCCTTGGCTTAGGCGACAACTCCATCATTATCACAGAATAGTGGTATAGGCAGCTCCACATTAGGCACCACTTGAAGTTCTTGCACAAAATTCTGCATCCAAAATGCTTCCTTGCTTGCCTTTGAGGCAGCCTGGTACTCTGCTCGGCAGGTGGAATCTACAGTAGCGCTTTGCTTGGAGCTTCTCCAAGATATTGCTCCACCATTGAGAGTAAACAAATACCCAGATGTTGCTCCCACTGACCTTTTTGTAAAATATAATCTACATATAGTACTAAGAATGCATTGTTGCTCTTTATGTATAATCTACATATAGTACTAAGAATGCAATGTTGCTCCCACTGACCTTTTTGTAAACACATGGATCCTCCTCTTTTTGCGCTTTCCTATAAGTAGAATATAATCTACATATAGTACTAAGAATGCAATGTTGCTCCCACTGACCTTTTTGTAAACACATGGATCCTCCTCTTTTTACACGAAATCAAAGTCCTTGACTGCTTCGTCAAATCGAAGGTTCCAACTCCGAGAAGCTTGCTTCAGCCATTGCAGTTTACACACCTTATGAATATTAGTTTTGGACACAAAACCCTTAGGCTGTTCCATATAGATTTCCTTCTCTAGGTATCCATTTAGAAAAGCCGTTTTGACGTCCATTTGCCATATTTCATAATCGTAATGGGTAGCAATGGCAAGCATCATGCCAAACGACTTGATCATAGCTACGGACTAGAAGATATCATGATAATCGATTCCTTCCCTTTCGGTATAACCCTTTGCCACAAGTTGGCCTTATAGGAGCCAACCTTGCCATCCCCATCAGTCTTTCTCTTATACATCCATTTACTTCCAGTAGGCTTCATGCCAGTTGGTAAATCTACTAGAGTCCAGACCTCATTGGCATGCATCGAGTTTATCTCAGCTTCCATATATTCTTGCCATTTATTGGAGTCCACATACACTATCGCTTGGTCATAGGTGACAGGGTCGTCCTCACGGATATCAGGTACATCATGGAGACCCAGTTCCTCGACATGTGTGTAGACATACCTCTCAGGTAAGTGAGATACTCTATCAGACCTTCGAAGTGAAGTTTGTGTTACAATAGGTTCGGATCGTGATTCCTGATCAGATGTCTCCTCAGGACTTTCATTATGCTCTTCCAAAGATACATTTCTACACTGTTGTCGCCCGAAATATTATCCAGAGATGAATATTGCTGGAACGGTCGAGCGACAAACAAATTGCGAGAGCACGTCCGTGGGAAAGTGAATAACACAAGATTTGCCGGGTTTGTTAGGCCCAAGCTTGAATGCTCTCGCGAGATATTATTAATACGAATACGTTGGAGTACAAATATTAATGTAAGAGTATAGTTACAAGGAATGTAAAGACCCTAATTATCTAGCTTTGAGTGCATGCCGGAAGAACTAGAATTGCTCTGAGTTCTTGCTCTCGTTTCTGCCGACCGTATTAGGAGTAAGAGGTTTCGAGAGTGAGAGATGGAAAGATGTCCGAAGTGTATAGCGTTGCCAAGAGTGAGAAAAGCCAAGACCTTTTCTAAGTGCAGGATGCCTTCCATTTATAGGACTGGGGTCAACTGGGCGATCGCCTTTGCTGTATTATAATAAGTGGGCGATCGTCTTTTAGCACATAGGCTGTTTGCCTTAAAGTCCGCGGCTGCTGCTGGCAGCCAGCTGTGCAAGCCAATGAGGAGCCTGCACGCATCCTGAGTCGCTGTCCCGGGAGGTCCCACTTTGCACCTTTCGGCGGGTCTGTCGGTAGGTGAGAGAAAGTGACAGGCTGGGTTCAAAGGGCTGGCGCCTTTTCCGGATCTGCACATAGGTCTCTATCCCGAGATTCGGTCTTCGCTGGCTTGACGGATGCTGGTTTCATGTGGCATGAGGTGGTCGTTCATGATCGGGCACTTGGGACGATCGCTAGTTGCCGGGAGACGATCGCCTTGGCATTCGATCGCTCGGTGCTGGATCATGTTCTGGGTCCCTCGATCGGCAGGTCTGCCTTGGCTATTCGACTCTGGCTCGGTCACCCAGCCTCTGTGCCGGTCGCTTGTTGAGATGTATAAATCTCGACACAACAATTGCCCCCCAGCTTGCTCCGATGCTGAAGGCATTGGGTGAGGTGGTTCCACTGGCAATCGTTTTAAGATAATGATGGGCGATCCGATCGTTTGGCGTGCTATCTTCGGTCTTGTACTTATGATCTTCAATTTTGCCGATCCCTCGTGGAAAGCTGACTATTTCGACTTAGAGGAACCGTGCACGGTCGCGGAGTTCGAAGGACCGACCTCCATGACCGTGTCTTGATGCGCGAGCGACATAGTTCTGTCTCGTGACTCATTTTATTGTGAGGGTCCTCCGCTAGGTTGTGCCCGCCTCATATTTAAACGAAGGGCGTGCGGTCTCGGTTTGGAGGAGTCCTTGCACGGGGCGTCGTCAGATTAATCGACTCCACGTTTGCGGCTTGTTAGCACTTTTCTACCTCGGATCGCCATGTAGATGGCAATCCTCGAAGGTATACATTGTGACGGGGGTAGGGACGCGTCGCATTGTCCGGCTTCACCAAGTTAGATGATGAACCTTTGAGGGCGGGCGAGCGTGTCCAATGATTTGTTTGGAGGGTCCTTCGGCTGTAATACCCGGTTGTAATTCATTCATTATCATTCAGTAATTATCAGTCTGTAATTATCACTCAGTAATTTTCACTCATTAATAATCATTCATCAGTCATGATTCTTTCATTTGCGTTCATTTGGCATGTTGTAACCGTGTATCAGTTACCGATCGTCATTTCATCTCCGTTTGAGTGTCGGAACGGGAGTATTATCATTATCATCGTGATTGGTAGTCTTGTGCTGGAAGTATCATTTTTGGCATGTGTTAGACTTGTTCGTTCTCGCATTCGCCTGGTATGTCGGATCATTCATCAGTCGTAGCGAGGAATCGGAATCATCGGATTTATTTCACCTTGGCCAGCATTGAGTTACGACCGTAAGGTTCTGGGATACGGCCGTAAGTTCAGCGGGTACGGCCGTAAGGCTGGCGATTCTGACGCCGTCGTGGTCCAAAGAGTGCCCAGACATTTTGGCCGAAGGCGAGTTACGGCCGTAAGGAGGGTTAGTTACGGCCGTAAGTGGTGTTCGTAAATTTTCAGTGTTGTCGACCAAGGGTGACTTACGGCCGTAAGGGTTGAGGCATACGGCCATAAGTCGAGGAAGGTACGGCCGTAAGGCTTGGCCGGTTACGGCCGTACGCGGCAGGCAGGGTGCCTGGTCGATTTCGACGAAGAGGACTTACGCCCGTAAGTTTGGCCAGATACGGCCGTATCATCCGATTTACGGCCGTAAGGTGTGCGGTTACGGCTGTAAGGGTGTCGACGGATGTTTTTGACGTAGGCGTGTTACGCCCGTAACTAAGGAACGGTTACGGCCGTAAGTCTGTCGGCAGGCTTTCGGACGTAGCCGAGTTACGGCCGTACGAGTTGGCTGGTTACGGCCGTAAGGCCGTTGACCTGGAATGTTACGGCCGTAAGAGGGCCGAGTTACGGCCGTAACTTCCGGTAGTATATATGGTTTGGCCGGGACACTTTTTCCTCATTTTCTTCATTTTCACTTTCTTCTTCCATTTTGTCCGAGAGAGGGCTTGGGGAAAGGGATTCTTCCTTCATCAAACACTTGAGTACTTGAGGTTCTTCATTTCTATTCGATCATATAGCTCGGATACTCGTTTTAACTCGTGTTCATCGGATCGAAGTGGTTGGATCTTCAAGAGGTAATTTCTTCAACACCTTGAATTTCGATTTTGTGTTGAGATTTGATGTTTTGGACGTTATAATCATGTTATATGATGGGATATGTATATGATTATGAGTTTGTATAAGGATTCATTGGATTATTGAGGGATTAGTCAAGAACACTTTGAATATCGAGTTGAGATTGGGGGTTTTCGATTAATTGTCGTTATAATCACGTTTTTGGATATTCGTTTTGGATTATTAATCGTATTGAAGATGTTTTGTTGGTTTGAAACACTTCTTGGGGGATTTGATATTGGTATATTGAGGTTTGATTGTAAACAATCGGAGTTTGGATGCAACGTGTTTGATTTAATGCCTCAATGGACTTGGTTTAGTCGTATCGACGTGTTGAGTTCGTTATATTCATGTTTGTTATGTATGTTGAACGGATTGTTGGTTATTGTATTATTCAAGGTTGTTCGAGCGACCGATATCTCAATTAGGACGTTTTTCGTGGAAGGATAATTGTCACCGGTGTTGAGTAAGTTAATTCTTACTCGGTTAAAAGGATATTCATCCCTTTTGTTGTTGTTCATTCATAATCATAACTCATTCATCATTGTATTAACCGTGTCAAACTTGTTATTGTCAATTAATCACTTCAGTCATAAGGAACGACGGTTCCAATCATTTCGTTGAGCTGTCATTTATTTCACTATCATTCCATCTCGGTGAGTCATTATTCATTTTCGATGTCACTTTTGTTATATCGTGGCATTCCGGGTCATACTGGCGTGCCGGTTGGTATGTGTAGGATTTCAATGTCAGGCACATTTATGTCGTGTGTTGGTTTTTGGCCTCACATTGGACTGTGCACACGAGTCGATTGCTTCGTGAGACTGATTAGGTACAAGACCACGCGGGTATTCGATCGATACTCGTTGGTGGCTTGTGCACGGACACATTTCCACCCCGGGCGTAGTGTGGCGCCACCCTTTGAGCCGTACTGTTAGTTGATTCATACAACATGTTTGATTGCGTATGTTTTCAACAAGTTTGGGTTATAATCTAACCGCTTCATTTTAATCGAACTTGTGGTTTATACTACATATTTATATGGTTATGTTTATTCAACCCTTGAAGATTGTTGTTCTTTGTAACTGACCCCGTTTGGGGATTTTGTTTTTCAGGTCATGGCAAGGCAAAAGCACGGGAATAGCATGTTGATGTCGAGGAGTCCCAGTGATACTAGTAGGGGCCCCCGATCTTTCAGTTATTCATGTTATTGTCCTTTATTTTCCGCTGCAGACTTTCATTTGAATACTCCGTTTCATTCAGTGTTGTGTATTTTATCTTCATATAAAATACACTAGTATTGATATTGTCTGGTGTGTTGTAACTAAACTCCTCATCGGAGTAATTATTGTTGTAATGTAGTTCGGTACTACATTTATCTTGTGTAATTCATTCATTTTCATTTGCTGGTGGGTCCGGTTGGGGATCTACAGACCTTGTAATATCCGCCTAGTTTGGGGTGTTACGAGTTGGTATCGAGCGTGGTTTTGAATACTACCTTCCGAGTCATGTCTCATTTGAAATCATCGTCATCAGACTAGTATCATTGGACTTTCGCGTCACGTGTGACCTGTGCAAATGCCGAGCCAATCAGACCGGAAGAATTGTAAGATTTCTAACGCCATGGTATAATTTCTGGCAATAGTCATTCATTCATCATTCATCAATTAGCAATCCTTAAACATCATCATTTATTATGATTAGGACGATCATGTTAACTCATTAATCACTTAATTCATTTCATTACTCAGTTAATGATCAGGACGATCATGTTAATTCACTAATTACTCAATTCATTTCATTATTCAGTTGCCGATCTAGATGATCATATTATAAATCTTGTTAAGTTATTCAAAATAATCATTTCAAGAATTTCATCAGATATTCATGTCACTTCAGTAAATCATTCATATAATCACTAAGTTAGAGCATGTATACTCATTTTCATCATCTCATGACGTAATCATAACATGATAATCATGCGGGAAATATAATCATTATGCGACCTTCCTACTTCAGTATGGAGAGAGTCGTCGAGGATGCACGGGAAGAGGCGCGGTGCGGGCCGAAACCCGAGAGATAATCACTGCCGTCGGAAATCGTGCCCAGGACTCGGCTCGATCGAGAAGATGTTCGGGTTGATCCACTCACTTTTATGCAGGCCATGATGACCCATGTGCGGTTGCTCAATCATCATTACGCCACTCGACCGGATTAATCGAGAGAACTCTCCCGTATGAGCCATTTGCTAAGGAAAGTCTTGAACAACAACCTTCATTTGTCGGCAAGAAATCAACGGCGTAATCAATCCGAAGGCGGTCAACCTTCAAGAAGCCTCGTGTGAGTCCTATCGTTTCGGCGACCTCTACGGCGCATAATCGTGCGGGATCTCATTCCCGAGCGGCGATTCGGCCATCACTGTTTCAATTGTGGAACGGGTCATTTCAGCGAGTGTTAGAAACCGTCTATCACGTGCTATAATTGTGGGAATTTTGGGCATAAGGCCCGTTTTTGCCGAAAGGACTCCAAGTCGGCTCCGGCGGCATCTCAGGCCCCGAAGCAATCAGCGTTTCAGAATCAGACTGCTTTGTCAACGTCGTTTAAGACAATGGAAGCAAATAGAGTTGGAGCTCGTAATTATCAGACGGGAGCGTCCGGTTCGGGGGCCGGCAAGTCCCAGATTCATGTGATGAGGAGGATCGACGATCCGGTGGCCCGAATGACCTCAGGTATACTCGTAATTTTATTTCAACCTGTGTGTACCTTTTTGGATACCGGTGCACCGCATTCATTCATTTTCGAATCATGTTTGAATAGACTTATTTTGGGATAGTCCTATTGCTTGTGGATCTAATACCATCGGTCTACCTGACGGTGGAAGATTTTTTCGGAAACCATACCGAATTAAGCTTAATGACCGCGATTGGTTGATGGATCTAATCGTGGTGAATTTATCTTAGGACGATGTAATTTTCGGTATTAGTTGGATTGATCGTCTTGATACTATCCTCAGTGTTTGTTAGCGTTTGGTCGCTATCTTTCCGTCGTTGGTTGTCGAATGGGTGCTTCAGGGAAGTAATCCCCGTTGTTCCAGTAGAATTATTATTATGGCGGAAGCGGAGAAATTCCGCAATCGAGTTATTCAATCCTTCATTGCATCGTTTTCATCGATTGGCCTTTCTAAGGCAATCGAGTCATTCAATCATTCATTGTATCACTTTCATCGATTGACCTTCCTAAGGCAATCGAGTTATTCAATCCTTCATTGCATCATTTTCATCGATTGACCTTTCTAAGGCAATCGAACTATTCAATCATTCCTTGTATCATTTTCATCGATTTGCCTTTCTAAGGCAATCTAGTTATTCAAACAATCAGTGTACCATTTTCATCGATTGGCCTTTCTAAGGCAATCGAGATGTCCAATCATTCATTGTATCACTTTTTATCGATTGACCATTCTAGGGCAATCGAAATGTTCAATCATTTGTGGTATTATTGTCATCGATTGACGATGTATTTCCAGACGAGTTATCTGGTTGCCTTCACATAGAGTAGTGGAATTCAGGAGTGAGTTGGAGCCGGTACGTCCCCTTTATCGAAGGCACCGTATCGGATGGCTCCGACCAGAATGCAGGAGTTGAAGATTCAACTTGAGGAATAGTTCGAGAAAGGTTATCTCCGACCGATTGCGTTCCCGAGAGGAGCACCAGTGTGATCTGTCAAGGAGAAGGATGGCTCGTCTCGTGTGTGTATAAATTATCAAGAGTTGAACAGGGTGATGATCAAGATTAGTACCCCTTACCCGTATTGATGATCTTTTAGATCAACTTCAGGGAGCTTCAGTATTTTCCAGGATCGACTTAAGATCTGGATATCACCAGTTGCGGATTCGAGAGTCGGATATCGCGAGGACGGCGTTTCGAACACGCTATGGTCATTATGAGTTCGTAGTTATGCCGTTCGGGCTAAATAATGCACCTGCGGTATTCGTGGAGTTAATGAATCGGGTTTTCATCGACTTTTTGGATCAGTTTGTTGTTGTCTTCATCGATGACATTTTGGCTTATTCTCGTGATCGAGAGGAAAACGAGGTACATCTTCATCAGGTTCTCGACGTGTTGAGACGCGAGCAACTTCATGGTAAGCTTTCCAATTGTGAGTTCTGGATGTCCGAAGTGATTTTCTCGGGCATGTAATTTAATCTGTCAGAGATCGTGTCGACCCTCAGAAGGCGGAGGCTATCCGAGATTGGCAACCTCCGAAAGATGTTAAGTAAATCCGAAGTTTCCTCGGATTAGTTGATTAATTATTCAACCCACGACCGTAGCTAGCAACCGTGGTTTTCGCGTTGGAATTTTGGCGTCATTACCTTTATGGCGTCACCTGTCAGTTATTCACCAATCACAAGAGATGAAGTATATATATTTACTCACAAGGAGTTAAATATGTGACAGAGGCGGTGGTTGGAACTAATCAAAGATTATGATATCGAGATCCTTTGCCACCCGGGCAAGGCGAATGTTGTCGCCGACGCCTTGAGTCGTAAGTCCGTTCAGGGGCAGATGCTTGCTCGTTTAAGAGTTCAGAAGGAGCTTCAGCAGGAATTCCTTAGACCCGAGATCGAGGTCCGGCTTCAGCAAGTTCAGGGACAGCTTTGTATGTTAGAAATTTCATCATCACTTGAGGAGGAAATCAGGGAGAATCAGGGTTCAGATTCATTTTGTTGCTCATCCGCGAGGATGTGGTACAGGGGAAAGCCCCTGGATTTGTGGTCCACGAGGATGGACTCTTGAGATTTGAGAATCGGTTGTGCGTACCAGCGAATGATGAGTTCAAAAGCTCGATCTTGAGAGAAGCTCATGCTACCCCTATCCGGTTCATCTGGGGTCTAGCAGGGTGTACAAGGACTTGAAACAACATTTCTGGTGGAGTAATATGAAGCGAGGAGTCGCGGAATTTGTTTCGAGTTATTTAGCCTATCAGCAAGTCAAGATTGAATATCAGCGACCGGCGAGTATGCTGATACCGCTTCCTATTCCAGAATGGAAGTGGGAAGACATTTCTATGGATTTCTTCACAAGTTTGCCGACGAGTCGTCGTGGCATGAATACGATCTGGGTGATCGTGGATCGCTATCTAAATCAGCTCATTTCCTTGAGATCAAGGATACGTGGGGTCCCGTGAGACTTGCCCAGCTGCTCAGCAGAGAGTTAGTGAGATTGCACGGTACTCCTAAGAGTATTGCTTCTGATCGTGTCGGGCGATTCGTGTCTTGTTTAGGGAATCAGTTCATCGTGCTTTGGGAACTCAGCTTAATATCATTACCGTTTTTCATCCTCAATCCGACGGACAATCAGAGAGGACTTTTCAGACATTGGAGGACATGTTGAGGGCATGCGTCCTCGATTAGTAGAGGATTGGGAAGCCCAATTACTGTTGTTTGTGTCCACGTATAGTTTAGTTAGCATACTGCGATGAGGGTAACACCTTACGAGGCCTGTTACGGTTGTCGATCTCCCTTGTGTTGGGACGACCCATCAGAGTCAATCGGCACCGAGCCCGATATACTTATAGCCGCCCGGGAGAAGGTAGCTTTGATCAGGAGACGTCTGTTGACTGCTCAAAGTCGACAGAAATCATATGCAGGTAATCGTCATCGACCACTAGAGTTCAAGACGGGTGATCCCGTTTTGGTCAAGGTATCCCCGAGTCGAGGTATTTTCCGTTTCGGAAAACGGGGGGAGTTGAGTTCGAGATTCATTGGACCGTGTGAGATTTTGAATCGAGTAAGCGAGTTAGCTTATCGATTGGCTTTACCTCTGTTGTTGGGCCGAATTCATAATGTGTTTCACGTCTCTCACATACTTCAGTTCGACGAAATCGAGATCGCGGATGATCATTCGTACGAGGAGCGTCCTGTACGAGTGTTGGAGCGGTGAATCAAACAGTTGAGGAACAAGACGATTCCTTTGGTCAGATTCAGTGGTCTAGACACGGAGTCGAAGAGGCTACTTGGGAAACCGAGGAGAGTATGCGGGAGAGTCATCCCGAGTTGTTTGACCCTTAGTTTCGGGGACGAAACTCTTTTTAAGGGGCGGAGTATGTAATACCCGGTTGTAATTCATTCATTATCATTCAGTAATTATCAGTCTGTAATTATCACTCAGTAATTTTCACTCATTAATAATCATTCATCAGTCATGATTCTTTCATTTGCGTTCATTTGGCATGTTGTAACCGTGTATCAGTTACCGATCGTCATTTCATCTCCGTTTGAGTGTCGGAACGGGAGTATTATCATTATCATCGTGATTGGTAGTCTTGTGCTGGAAGTATCATTTTTGGCATGTGTTAGACTTGTTCGTTCTCGCATTCGCCTGGAATGTCGGATCATTCATCAGTCGTAGCGAGGAATCGGAATCATCGGATTTATTTCACCTTGGCCAGCATTGAGTTACGGCCGTAAGGTTCTGGGATACGGCCGTAAGTTCAGCGGGTACAGCCGTAAGGCTGGCCGGTTACGGCCGTACGTGGTCCAGTAAGCTGCCCAGACATTTTGGCCGAAGGCGAGTTACGGCCGTAAGGAGGGTTAGTTACGGCCGTAAGTGGTGTTCGTAAATTTTCAGTGTTGTCGACCAAGGGTGACTTACGGCCGTAAGGGTTGCGGCATACGGCCATAAGTCGAGGAAGGTACGGCCGTAAGGCTTGGCCGGCTACGGCCGTACGCGGCAGGCAGGGTGCCTGGTCGATTTCGACGAAGAGGACTTACGCCCGTAAGTTTGGCCGGATACGGCCGTATCATCCGAGTTACGGCCGTAAGGTGTGCGGTTACGGCCGTAAGGGTGTCGACGGATGTTTTTGACGTAGGCGGGTTACGCCCGTAACTAAGGAACGGTTACGGCCGTAAGTCTGTCGGCAGGCTTTCGGACGTAGCCGAGTTACGGCCAGTCTGAGTTGGCGATTCTGGCCGTAAGGCCGTTGACCTGGAATGTTACGGCCGTAAGAGGGCCGAGTTACGGCCGTAACTTCCGGCAGTATATATGGTTTGGCCGGGACACTTTTTCCTCATTTTCTTCATTTTCACTTTCTTCTTCCATTTTGTCCGAGAGAGGGCTTGGGGAAAGGGATTCTTCCTTCATCAAACACTTGAGTACTTGAGGTTCTTCATTTCTATTCGATCATATAGCTCGGATACTCGTTTTAACTCGTGTTCATCGGATCGAAGTGGTTGGATCTTCAAGAGGTAATTTCTTCAACACCTTGGATTTCGATTTTGTGTTGAGATTTGATGTTTTGGACGTTATAATCATGTTATATGACGGGATATGTATATGATTATGAGTTTGTATAAGGATTCATTGGATTATTGAGGGATTAGTCAAGAACACTTTGAATATCGAGTTGAGATTGGGGGTTTTCGATTAATTGTCGTTATAATCACGTTTTTGGATATTCGTTTTGGATTATTAATCGTATTGAAGATGTTTTGTTGGTTTGAAACACTTCTTGGGGGATTTGATATTGGTATATTGAGGTTTGATTGTAAACAATCGGAGTTTGGACGCAACGTGTTTGATTTAATGCCTCAATGGACTTGGTTTAGTCGTATCGACGTGTTGAGTTCGTTATATTCATGTTTGTTATGTATGTTGAACGGATTGTTGGTTATTGTATTATTCAAGGTTGTTCGAGCGACCGATATCTCAATTAGGACATTGTTCGTGGAAGGATAATTGTCACCGGTGTTGAGTAAGTTAATTCTTACTCGGTTAAAAGGATATTCATCCCTTTTGTTGTTGTTCATTCATAATCATAACTCATTCATCATTGTATTAACCGTGTCAAACTTGTTATTGTCAATTAATCACTTCAGTCATAAGGAACGACGGTTCCAATCATTTCGTTGAGCTGTCATTTATTTCACTATCATTCCATCTTGGTGAGTCATTATTCATTTTCGATGTCACTTTTGTTATATCGTGGCATTCCGGGTCATACTGGCGTGCCGGTTGGTATGTGTAGGATTTTCATGTTGGGCACATTTATGTCGTGTGTTGGTTGTTGGCCTCACATTGGACTATGCACACGAGTCAATTGCTTCGTGAGACTGATTAGGTACAAGACCACGCGGGTATTCGATCGATACTCGTTGGTGGCTTGTGCACGGACACATTTCCATCCCGGGCGTAGTGTGGCGCCACCCTTTGAGCCGTACTGTTAGTTGATTCATACAGCATGTTTGATTGCGTATGTTTTCAACAAGTTTGGGTTATAATCTAACCGCTTCATTTTAATCGAACTTGTGGTTTATACTACATATTTATATGGTTATGTTTATTCAACCCTTGAGGATTGTTGTTCTTTGTAACTGACCCCGTTTGGGGATTTTGTTTTTCAGGTCATGGCAAGGCAAAAGCACGGGAATAGCATGTTGATGTCGAGGAGTCCCAGTGATACTAGTAGGGGGCCCCGATCTTTCAGTTATTCATGTTATTGTCCTTTATTTTCCGCTGCAGACTTTCATTTGAATACTCCGTTTCATTCAGTGTTGTGTATTTTATCTTCATATAAAATACACTAGTATTCGGTATTGTCCTGGTGTGTTGTAACTAAACTCCTCATCAGAGTAATTATTGTTGTAATGTAGTTCGGTACTACATTTATCTTGTGTAATTCATTCATTTTCATTTGCCTGGTGGGTCCCAGTTGGGGATCTACGGCACTGTAATATCCGCCTAGTTTGGGGTGTTACATCGGCTACGCCCGCCTCGTATTTAAACGAAGGGCGAGCAATCGCAGCCCAAAGGAACCTTGCATGGCCGAAGCTATCGATTCCATTGACCTCCAGGACCATGGATGAACTCTTCTACCTCAGATCGTCAAGTTAGATGCCGATCCTCAACGGTATACATTGTGCTGTGGGAGGCGATCTCGTGGCTGGGTCCATCATGTTAGATGATGAACTTTAGAGGGCGAGCAAGTCCTCCCGTTTTGGTGATGTTGCTTGATTTTGACGATCGGGTTGGAAGACTAATGATCGTCGTTCGGTCGCCGATCGCGCTACTCATAGGCGAAAAAGTAACCTCTGCCTGGACAAAAAGTCTGCGGCCTTGGCGCGGAAGACTGCGTAGGTCGTGGGGATGTCCTTCGTAAGGTGCCTGAACATAGGCGAAAGACCATCGAATCCCCCTAGGACCGAGTAGAGGGCGATCTCGTCGCTTACGGGCTCGCCGTTGAGGATTATCTCGTCCACCCGGTCGATGTAGTCTGCATCGGACTCGTCTTCCCCCTGCCTGATTTTCATCATGCGGTGGGGTCCTTCTGGTCGAGCGACCTTGGTGGCGAAGTATGATGTGAAGTCGTTCGCCAGTTGTCCAAAGGAACTGATGGATCGCGGTGGCAATGAGATGTACCACCTGTGGGCTAGGTCGCCCAGTGTTAACGGGAACATTCGGCATCTGGTCGCGTCTGATGCCCCACATCCGGTCATGTAGACCCGGAACTTGCTTAGGTGAGTCTCGGGGTCCGACCTCCCCTCGTACAGAGGAGTTTGAGGAGGAGCGATCCTTGTCTGCACGGGGGCGAGCTCTATATGGACCGCGAGTGGCTCGCTCGGCCCGGCGATCTTTCTCTTGGCGCCTGCCCCAGTTTTCAGGAGCGCCTTCATGTCATCGAGCTGGTGTTGCATTGCGACCATCGCCATAGCTTGATCGCTCGTGGTTTGGTGCTCGGAGCGGGAGCCGAGGCGATCGTGTACCAATCTCCTGGCTCCGCGGTGGGCGGTGAGGTCTTCGCTGCCGATCTCGGTTCTTCGGTGAGGAGTCAGATGGTCGGCCTGCCTTCTGGGAGTTGGGTATGCCGAACTTTTGGTGATGAATTCGGGCTCCGTCGTCTCGTGGCTGGGACCAGAATGCCCCGGTCGCCATGACGGGTCGCTTCCTAGGCGGCTGAAAATGGACTTGTCCCGCCTTGCGAGCGCCTTTTCCTGCAAATCGGGGCTTTCGGGTGATCGCTCGCCCAGTAGCCCCTTGAACTTCCGTTTGCTCACGCGGCAGATGGCCGAGGGGGTAATTGCGGGCGCATCGAATGCTCTCCGTCGCTCCCGCAGGATGGCCAGGGCCTCCTCGATCTATTCCGCTGTTTGGAACTGGTCGATCGAGAGGCTAGGGCCATCCCTCGGGAGCGGGATCGAGAGTCTCGGGTCGTTGTGGCCATCCTCTGCTGTAGCCGGGGGCTCGAATTGAGCCAGAATAAGGCGTCCGGCGGATCGTCCAGTGGCTCTCTTCGATGTGGTGGCGGACACCATGGTTCTGAAGGCTTTTATTTTGAAGAACAATGAGTGTTTCTTCAAGTATATGCCCCGGAGAACAGTGAGTGTTCTTCGACGCGGTCGGAATAAAAACGAAGGTTCAGCCCCCCTTCTTATAGCGCCAATTGTTGTCGCCCGAAATATTATCCGGAGATGAATATTGCTGGAACGGTCGAGCGACAAACAAATTGCGAGAGCACGTCCGTGGGAAAGTGAATAACACAAGATTTGCCGGGTTTTTTAGGTCCGGGCTTGAATGCTCTCGTGAGATATTATTAATATGAATACGTTGGAGTACAAATATTAATGTAAGAGTATAGTTAAAAGGAATGTAAAGACCCTAATTATCTAGCTTTGAGTGCTTGCCGGAAGAACTAGAATTGCTCTGAGTTCTTGCCCTCGTTTCTGCCGACCGTCTTAGGAGTAAGAGGTTTCGAGAGTGAGAGATGGAAAGATGTCCGAAGTGTATAGCGTTGCCAAGAGTGAGAAAAGCCAATCCCTTTTCTAAGTCCAGGATGCCTTCTATTTATAGGACTAGGGTCAACCGGGCGATCGCCTTTTCTGTATTATAATAAGGGGGCGATCGTCTTTTAGCACATGGTCTGTTTGCCTTAAAGTCCGCGGCTGCTGCTAGCAGCCAGCTGTGCGACCAATGAGGAGCCTGCACGCGTCCTGAGTTGCTGTCCCGGGAGGTCCCACTTTGCACCTTTCGGCGGGTCTGTCGGTAGTTGAGAGAAAGTGACAGGCTGGGGTCAAAGGGCCGGCGCCTTTTCCGGATCTGCACATGGGTCTTTATCCAGAGATTCGGTCTTCGCTGGCTTGACGGATGCTGGTTTCATGTGGCATGAGGCGGTTGTCCATGATCGGGCACTTGGGACGATCACTAGTTGCCGGGAGACGATCGCCTTGGCAGTCGATCGCTCGGCGCTGGATCATGTTCTGGGTCCCTCGATCGGCAGGTCTACCTTGGCTATTCGACTCTGGCTCGGTCGCCCGGCCTCTATGCCGGTCGCCTGTTGAGATGTATAAATCTCGACAGAACATACCCGAGCCACCTTCCTGAATGAATCCATCCTCAAGGAAGTGCGCTTGTAAAGCCAAAACGACCCTATTGTCTTCTCGAATGTAGAAAAGATAACCCATCGAGTCCTCTGGGTATCCAATGAAACGTCCCTTGACGAACCTTTGTCCACCTTAGCCTTCTTGACATAGGCTGGACATCCCCAAATCCTTATGTGATTAAGACTTGGTTTCCTACCCTTCCACATCTCATGCGGAGTGATAGGAATGGATTTGGAAGGACATCTGTTAAGGATATAGGCAGCGGTAAGTAAGGCATTCCCCCATAGGTAAATTGGTAAATCTATGTAATTCAACATGGAGCGGACCATGTCCAACAAAGTCCGATTTCTCCTTTCTGAAACACCATTTAACTATGGGCTTCCTCGCGGCGTGAATTGGGAAACTATTCCATGTTCCTTAAGGAACTCATCAAACTCTGTGCTCATATATTCGCCACCTCGGTCCGACCAAAGTGCTTTGATATGACATCTAGTCTGTTTTTCAACTAGGTCCTTAAATTCCTTGAATTAGTAAAGGCTTCGGATTTATGTTTCATTAAGTACACAATTCCATACCTAGTATGATCATATGTGAACGTTATGAAATATTGATATCCGTCTCGGGCTGCTTCCAAATCACCACAAACATCGGTATGTATCAACCCAAGTTTCTGAACAGCCCTTTCAAATGTCCCTGTGAAGGGGTACTTAGTCATCTTGCCTCTAAGGTAGGATTCACAAGTTGGATAAGGTTCTTCACCTAATGTACTTAAAAATCTATCTTTCTCCATTTTGTGAACCTTGGCCTGACCAACGTGACCAAGTCTAAGGTGCCACTTAAGAGCTTGATTAGTATCATGCCTGCCACGTTTTCTAGTTATAGTGTTAATTGCTGATTTATTTTGTAAGTTCAGATGATATAAACCATACAACAATGTAGATGTGCCAACCAATTTATTGCAAAAATAAATTTTACAACTACCATTGCCAATGAAGAAAGAAAATCCTTTCCGGTCCAAGACTGGAATAGATACAATGTTTTTATGCCCCTTGGGCAAAACCAGTACTTCATCTAACGTCAAAATAAAACCGGATTCCAAACCCAGTAGTAGTGATCCAATATCGGTTGCTTTGACACTTTGTCCGCTTCCGACAGTGACCATAACTTCCCCAGCACCAAGCTGCCTACTTCGTTCCAGATCCTGATTTATAGTACAAATATGAGAAGTAGCACCTGAATCCAGAATCCATGAAGCAGAATATACAGTAGCGGAACAATTGGTTTCAAAAACATAAAGTTCCGTACCTGACACGCCATTCATTTTAGGACAAGTCCTACGCCAGTGGCCCAGCTCACCGCATTCAAGATATTTGTTCGTAGGTTTTGGACCGCCTACCTTATGAACCTTTAAGGCATTGCCCTTGCCTTTCTGCACCTTTTTCTTGGGATTATACTGTTCGTAGGTCTTTTTTCTTCTTGTTCTTGGACCTCCGAGGCCCAGAAGAAATCACGAGAGCAGCCTCCCTCGGCTTAGTCTTCATCTTAGACTGTGCTGTCACCAGTTTGTTCATTAGCCCAGCTAATGTACACGAAATTTCATTACAATTGAAATTCATTACAAACTGCATGGAGTCAGGTAGAGATTGAAGGATGAGATAAATTTGGAGGGATAAATCCATGTGAAAGTTGAGCTCCTCGAGCCTCTCAATCATAGAGATCATCTTGAGGACGTGGTCTCCCACATTCTCCCCTTCCTTCATCCTAGCACTGAATAACTGATTCGATATCTCATATCCAGCAGTACTACTGTGCTCTCCATAAAGCTCGGTCAATTGTGCAAGAATCTGCCTAGCAGAAGTCATTTTCTCGTGCGCTCTCTGCATCTCATTAGTCATTGAGCCCATCATAAAGCCACTGACCAGCACATCATCCTTGACCCATTTTTGATGGACGTCAATTTCTTCTTGATTACCCCTAGTCCAGATAGGATTCGGCGGAATGTCAATCTCTAAGACGTATCGCAGAGACTCCATGCTGAGTACAATCATCATATTCCGCAACCAGTCAACAAAATTGGGGCCAGTTAGGAGATTTTTTTCAAGTAGTATTGCAAGTGGGTTCTTTGCCATTTTTAGAGAGATATAGTTTCGTTTTTATGCATTGATTTAGACAAGATTGAATTAGTGACTTGTTTTATTATGACCGAGTATATAATTTAAGGGCTTGTATAATTCTTGTCTCGGCTCCCACTAATTTTATCGGAATTACACACTCCCATGTTATAACCCGGAAGTAATGGTGAGATCGACTTCTTAATGGTGATCGAGTTCTTTACAAATTTTAACAGACGCAGCCTGTCAGGTTTCTTGCCTATTAATTTCTGTAAAGTGGTGTCCAACACCAACCCGTCCAACAGATGATTCGATATTCTTTTACCCATAGTCTTCATGCCCTCAACCTATCAGGTTTCCTGTAAATCCGGACTATTTAAGTTGTTGACCATCAACGTCTATCAGTCTGACTATTGAATCTCGCCCGGCAACCTATCAGGTTTCTAGGGGCAGAATTTATCACCAACCGAAGGCATCTAATGCACTCAAGAATTTATCAACCACTACCAAATGTACTACCCCGATAACTTGAAATCATAGCACACTGGCTCGGGTATCAATTTTCTACGAGTTTGATGGAGGGTAGGAAACCTCATAACCTTTTCAAACTTAGTCTATTTGATAGTCGGGAGAATTTCGCGATTAATGTTACACTTTGCACATTAATTCAATTATACGCGCGTTTGTGTTTGTCAATCATTAAAAAAGAAAACAGTAAATAGTAACCTAGTTACTACCAACATGCAGTTCATAGAACGTTCCTAGAACAAAAACATCATAATTTAATTACATGTCTTTGGTCTTAAATCTTCGTCTTCTCGAACGGATCTTCCTCCGGTATTCGTCATTACATATAAATTTTACATTTGAAAAATCGCATCCTATACAAAACTTCTAGTAAAATAAATAGGCTCAAAACGACCTTTACAACCCAATCGAATAAAACAAAATGATTCAAAACTAGGTCCATGAACTACATCCCCATTCAAAATTAATGCAACAGTCACATTAAAATAACGGCATTCATAATTAATCTAAATATTGATCCAATCAATATAAATTAATCCAATTAATTCACCCAACCGTTAATTTTAACTTGTTCCGGATGAGAAAATATTTCATTAAATTAATTCCCTTAAGAATAAAATTATCATAATTATATCTTAGTCAAATTAAATCCAATTTAATTTGTAGGAAATTAATTACCGAATGAAATATAAAAAACGGAGTCGAAAAACACACGGCCTGGCCAAGCCGAGCATAACCCAAAGACTGCCAGTCTTGCGATGCCGGGCCGCAGCAGCGAGCATGGCCGGACCATAGGGCAGACCGCGGTCCGTAGAACGGGACCGCACGGCAGTGCCCGACCAGCTCCAAGCTGTCGGGTCCGTTTACGTTTTCGACTCGTTTTTCGCCCTGATTCCAAAAATAATATTTTTCTCATCTTTATATTACACATTTAAATCAGTTTTTCAAAAGAAAAATAGATTTATATTGTAACATAAAATCATAAAAAATTAATTTTTTAGATGAACAATTGTAAATCAACGATTAATACGATTATGATTCCAAATCATAAGAACATCCAATCAAGCATAAATGATTCCAAATCATTCACCATACTATTAAGCATTCCAAATGCTAAAAGATAATTCATATATATGGTATCATTGACCTCGCTCCGATACCACTGTTGGGATTCCGGATACAAAAATAAGTACGCAGTGGAATAATAAAACTCAATATAAAGAATCTCAAACAGGATCGATTATGTACGTATATACGAAAATAAAATGAACGAAGACAAAGGATCAAAGTCCCATACCTTTGAAGCCTTTGATAATATCTTCGTAAGTTGATGATGATCACGAACCCGAGCACGAGCACAAAATTCCTTCGTCCCAAACACCGAAAATATGATGCATCTACATCACCACGCGTCAGAAGTTGCTCGAAAAAATCTACAGCAATCCGTTCTTGATGGAACACGGCTAGAAATTACTATAGGAATTTTTCTCTCTATTTTTCTTATTATTCTCACACCTCTAATATGAAGAATGAACTAAGAAAAATTTCTCTCCCTCTCTGCTATTTCCTCTCGGCCGAATGGTGATGTTTTGAGTTGGTTGAATGGTGTTAGAAATGTATAGTTATATTAATAACTCATCTCATGATTGAGGTGATAAAAATATCAATACATATCTCAATAACATGGCACCATGTGAGAAAAAAAAGCATCACCACATGCAAGGAGTCAACACCAACCAAGAGGACACATGGGGGGGGGGGGGGGGTTATAGGAAATTTCCAAGAAACGGGCCGAGTCACTCGGCTCATGTACTGGACGTTCATCAAACAACTCCATTAAATACACTCCGTTTTATCTCCAATGTATTTATACTTAATTAATTAATATAATTAATTATATTAAATACAAATATATTTCTCTAAGAAATATCATTTATGAATTAAATTAATTACCGAGTAACTAAATTTCAATTCATAAGACCGCTATATTGATTTATCTAATAAATCATAATTTGATATCCAATATTTAATATTAATAGAGAAATGATAAATTCGTATTTATCCATCAACGATCCTGATACGCGACTCTATAGGTCCGTCTCAACCGGCATTGGGAGGGACCAATGAGTGCGGGCAGCACTTAGCCAGCCTAGCGGGCCACACTGTAAACCCCGACTAAAAACGAATGAAGGGATCATTCCAGAACCATTATGTCGTGAATACCATATACGTATAGACCCTTTATCTGATGTCCCGGTCAAGTCTTCGGGTCATGGTAAAGTCAAACCCTACTATTGACTAGACACTATACATATGTTAATGCAAATCAAGACCGACTGATTACTAGTGTATCCAATATGACTAGATCAGAATGCTTTGGCTAAAGACTTATGATATTATTTGTCATTAACCGTATAGGACATTCGCCTACTCACTGACAAGAGATAGAATCCTTTCTTGGCGTACAGTAAAGACTGCTACCTGCCCATATAGTCCGCACTTCGAGGTTGACCCAGCGAGTACGTCTTCTTAGTCTAACTACTCTAATGACAAACTAAACATCACATGCACATCTCTTACTGAACCCTCAAGTCAAAGGTCCACGTTTACTATCACAACCTTTCGATTCGTCATCGACTCTCCAAGAGTGAATACCGTGTGACTGAATCAAGTATGAGTCATGTTCGAGTATACTGGTCCCACCAATATACCTATAACTATGCTATCAAGACATGCACATGTCCTAGCATCAGTTATACAAGTCTTACTCAAAACTGAATGCCCAATTAAGTTTATTGACTTATGAACGGTTTACGTAAATAAGCCCTAAACACTTCCAGTGCACTTCTCTCTTATCCTATAATGAGAGTGGAATGTTCGCTCTTATTTACATGGACTTCATTTCAATGTTTACCAAATTAAGAATGCATTTGAAATACAATAAACAGTGAATGAATCATATTGTCCTTTATTTAATTAATTCCATAATTACAAGTACAATGCCCCTTCTCTCTCATCCCCTGAGTGGCATTCGAGGGCATATTCCTAACATATATATGGTGATATGTATATATATATATATATATATATATATTTTTTGATTTATATGTTTGATCTTTACATATATGGTTCTTTATATATGGAGATTCATGTGATGATTTAGTTCTAATAATAATACAAGAATCAAAGAACATATGATTTGATCTACATATAATTTTATATTAGGATTATGAATTTTAAGAGGTGCATATGAACATAAATTTGTTTATGTAAGGATTATGCTCCTTTAAAAATTTTCATATGAACATAATTATATTTTGATTCCGAGGTTGTATAAATATAGATTTGATCTACTTGATTTATACATTTATATTATTCAATAGGTATTAGTTGAAGTATACATATGTCTACTTTAATACATATGTTTTGAGCAAAATAGAGGCTGCCGAGCGGTCCTGGGGTATCAGATCGCGATCCAGCCCTGGAAGCTGGCCCCTGCCGTGTGGTTTGAACCAAGGGATCGTGATCTAGGCTGTTCAGACCATGATCCAGGCCACTTCCGAGGTCGTTTTGGCCTCATTTTCTTCGTTTATTCCTGGAAATTTATTTCCCGTTTTATTCGGTTTGAAGTTTTGGCCCTTGGAACTTTATAACTTATCGATTGTCGATATTTGGCATATTTTATATATTATATAACTTATCGATAGTCAATATTTAGTACATTTTATATGTTATATATGCTTATGAATGCTTAAATGGTTAAGGCATCGTGGGTGGTATAGCCGTACTAGATCAATTAGATTGATGATTCAATTATGGTTGTAGTTTTCATAATACGACTTGTATATCGTGCCTTCCTATTATCTTGTTGTAATTTCTATTCTCATCTTACTCCCCTCGAATGTAACCCGAGGTTTCTATTACAAAATATAAAGATATAGTTTAGAATAGTTCTAGCTATAAAAGGAAGACGAAGGAGACGAGCAACTTACAAGGAATTCAAGAAGAAAGGCGTTATCGAAGATTACACCGATCGACCTATTGATATGTACAAATATCATAATAGGATCATTGGCTATACCACACCACACCAAATTGTTCATGTGTGTTACACCCCCAGAATTCGACTGGGAATGTCACATGCCGTAGACCCTTCTCACAAGAATCTACCAGGCTAAACTCCAAAAAACTGTTTAATGATAGACCGACTGAGGTCAAATTAATTACAAAATAGACAGACAAGGTCATTAAACAATTCAAAAACCGATACAGTCCGCAACTCAACGACAATAATAAACTTGAATACAAAAAAAGAATGACAACTCAATTTGATAAATGAAACTACACCCGTGCAAGGATGAATACTCGACCAAAAGAGAAATACTAACTAAAATGAAACAAAAGAAAAGACTCTGACTCTTGTGTGATTAGCATCATTATCCTCCATCTCCTTCCAAGCTAAATCTGTGACTTCTCCCGAGCTGCAAAACCTGAGCGCATAACAGGCACCCACCTCCTGAAAACTCGGGGGTTAGCAAACTGGAATTTTGCTAGTGCAAGTACATAATATGCAAGATGTACGAAAAATATCAACACAAAACTCAACAGCCGCGAAGCCTTAACACGAAACACACATTCACACAACTAGCACAGAAGAGCATTCACACAGACATATTTTCTTTACGAATCATAACATCAAGGAAAACTTTAGACGAGCCCCAATGAGTCAAAAGAACTAGTTTGAAAACCCCTTTAAAAGAAATATTTTGGAAAAACATTTTGATAAGATGATTTGAAAACGCTATTGCTGACTTGGGCCATTTTGGGGTTTTGAAAATCGAATGGAAATACTTTTAGAAAATAACTTCAAAATTTCTCGGGTCCTTTACCCAGCATGTGGAAAACAATTTTACAAGAAAACCATTTCAGCGTTATTCAGGGTCCTCGACCCAATTTATAGAACACTATCACAAGAGAATCATTTCAACATCTCACGAGGTTCTCGACCCAATCCAAAGAATATCATCACAAGCACAATCATCTCAACATCTCACGAGGTGCTCGCCCCAATCCACAGAATATCATCACAGCACAATCAATGTCACAACCTCTCATTTCGACAAATCCTGCTCAAGACCCTTGATTAATTAACCCTCGGAAATCTCGTCAGATATCCTTGGTTAATTAATCCTGATACCAACATTTAAAACGAGTTGAAACAAACTATCAGAAGCACAAATCTCAGTCGTTATCGAGGCCAACATTTTAAAATGAGTTGAAAGAACTTTTGAAGTCCAAAAATTGTTTGGTATCGGTTCTTAGCTGTCACTCGAATATCCGTAACCAATAAGCCTGCTAGGCGCCTCCCCTGCACACCTGTGCACCGGCGTTCACCACCACTATGTTGGCCGCCCCTTGAACATGTCACCGCGCCGGCGCTCACTCTCGCAAGAGCCGCCCCTTGCACACGCATTAGGTAACACCGGTGTTCACCAACCATATGGATCCGCTCATTGCAGCGTACACCAGACCGGAGTTCACGCCCCGCCATCAGAGGCTCCGGATACGATGTCTCTCACAAACAAATATTGACATTGTTTCACATATCAAATACACAGTCAATTATCACAACGATTATCACAATCAACACGCAATCACAAAGGGTCAATCAATCAACAATCAACTTGCAATCACAAATGGTCAATCAATCAACAATTTCACATCCAAATATGTAAATAAATAATACCACACGCACCATCAATCAAAACTTGGCACAATACGTTTTCGGGCATAAACAACAATCTCTCCATATATCCATCGATTGCAATTCAACAAAATCTACATGACCGACTATAATATCCCTATAACTTTAGATTATACTCTCATCCAAATTACGTACGTCCAACTAATATTAACATCAATCACTCAAGATTCACAAACATATGTATATATATATACACTTATATATACACATATATATATATATATATGTATAAAATAATACATACACTTTGACAACTATGATTTTACGTAGGTATAATTCGTATATCAAGGTACTTGCCTTGGCAATTTCTCGCAAATACTCCGAAGAATACGGTCGATCGGAAAAATATGGAACTCCAATGAAAACGACGATCGGAAGGGTTCAACATCAGATCTTCACAGGGAATTCGTCCCTAATATCCTATCATCAATTAAACAATCAATCACATGAGGAAAAACATCGTAAATCGGCCGAACTTCCCTCTGCAGCATTTTCCCAGACACCTTGAAGGCGTCAATTGAGAACTCAATTAAACGACGAATCGGTAATGATAAAACTGTGGAAAAATGATGAAATTGATAGAATACAACCTAATATTCGATTATCCATCAGTAGTCTGAGTTAATATGACATAAACGGAAGAAATCAATCAAAATCCCCAAATTTCCCAAAATTAAGATTTTAGGAAAAAAAAAAAAGAAAAAAAACCTTGATTCGATCGATCAGAGAAGATTATAGGATGATTAATCGATGTTAGAAACTCAAAAACAACGTGGATCGGTAGTTATACACCATCCCTTCAGGTTCTCCAAGTATTGGCTTCGGAAGAGGTGAGTTAGGGTGAGAAAATGGGTGAAGAGTACATCTGCCCGGTCATATATACTCGAGAGACGCACGAGCAGTCACGCACGAGCAGCCGGCCGTGCGTGACTCGTGCGCCAAGAGCACCTCCGAGAACCTTCCAGACACGTCTGGGGGTCTTACGGACATGCACGAGCATGATGCTCGAGCGTCCGGTCATCCGCCGGGTCGTGCGCGCCACTGCCAGGAGTCTGTCGAGACGCACGAGCACCCAGCACGAACACCTGCCCGTGTGCGCCCAGTCAGGGCTGCACGAGCGCCGGATTGTGCGCCATGCTCGTGCGCACCTGGCCGGTTCCTGCCGCACCTGGCCGTCCAGTGCCCAACCGCCATGGCTCGACGACTCGATTTTCCGAAAATGTACGGAACGAACACGACGAAACGCTCGCGGACAACATCATTGATCCGAAATGAAATATCATGAAACAAATCAACACATACGACCACAAAACTAGTCAACGAGAAAATAATATCAACGGTCGACAATCGAAAAATATCCAGTCTAAAAAGAAAAAAATTCAAATTAACCAGAACGAAAATCTCGAGTATTACATTCTACCCCCCTTAAAATAAGTTTCGTCCCGAAACTTAAAATAGAGATCGGTAGAACAAACAAGGAAAAATAACTATTTTGCTCAGCCCCAAAACATCTCGAGAAATGCGCGAACATGAGAATCCTTAAAATATAATGAACTGACTAAGCAAATATCTGGTAAGTGAGTCGAGGCGATAAAAATATATATGAACACGAGGAGTCGAAGTGGAGGAGTATGAATTTGGAGATAAAAGCTCAAAGAGTTTAGAAAAATCACAAAATGGCTCAGACGTCCTGAGACCATATTTCGAGCTCGACCAACTGCATCCAAGCTCATAACACATCTGGAAATATTAATTGCACATGTGGGAACAATAGTTTTGAACAAAGTTTGAAAGGATCAAATTCGGATGTGGAAACGCTACAATAATCCACGGAATTCAACATAACAGCTCCGAAATTCGTTAGGAGGATGGTAGGCTAAATAGAACAAGGTAGTTTAAAATTGTCAAGAGGATCACAAATGAATTACCAACAATAAGAAGTCACCCAACACCGAAAATACTAAGAAAAGTATGGGTAATACATTCCCCCATACTAAGAAGACGTTTCGACCCCGAAACTTAAACAACCAGAGTTGGACACGTAAAGAAATGAAATGAGAGACAATCAAAGATACGATGGTCGGGAACGGCAATGATTAAGACATAATACGAAATCTACACTCACCAAGATTAGGATATTTAGGGGGATAGGTAGAGGTTCGGGACACCCTCTGGTCATTTGTTATGCTTCATACGGAGACTATCACCCAATACCACATCCGCTATCCTTCACACTCGTACTGGTAGCAAGTCAAGAGGGGAAGGGGACAATTTGCACGAACATGCCCCTGACAGTTGCAGTTGAAGTACCTCCTCTTCTTACAGAGCGTCAATGATGCTGGCTTGGGATTCCAGTCATTCACTCCCGACCGCGAAGATGATGCGTTCGAACGACGTTGGGGTTTGGGAGCCTTAGTCCCTTTGCGGTCCAAAAATTTTCCAGATGTCCTCGGCCTCTTCGCTTCGATCGCGGGTTCAACCACTGAGGGAATTTCATAGGATATCGTTTAATCTTGGTACTCTTTCACCGTAGCATGAAGCATTGTCATACGAATCACCTCATCGCTTCTACATCCATCATTACGTCTATGTCCGCCAAGGCTCGGCATATTAATGTTGGGATTCGGTGCCTAAAACGAAGGCCCAGCGGAAGCAGTAAAACGAAAATTAATTCGATCTGAGTCCCTATGAGGATCGATCGAGCTACGTATATACGAATATATAAACGAAGTTACAAGAGATATTAGAAACTCACCCTTGTAGTCCGTTGATTAAATGGATTCCTTCTCTCGAGCTATTCCCCATGCTTTAGTTGTTCTCCATGAATCCAATCCGCTCCAAGCTCTTGGATGATCCAATGCCGAAAGACCGCGTCTCTACTTGCCACGCGTTGGAGAAACGACCAGAACGACTAAACCTCGTTATCCTCCAAGGAGACGGCTAGAACAAGGTTATAGAAGCTATGCAACTCAAGATTACAACACTCTAAGTGTTTAATCTAGTATCTCTCTATCTCACAAATATTTTTCTCCAAGAAAAACTTATGAATGTTATGAAGATGATGATGAATAGTTTGAAGCCTTGGAAAAAACTTTTTATTCTCTCCTTCTCCTAACAAAAACGTGAGTTCAAGTGTCTTGCAAGGAAATGTGGTCTTCTCATTTTATTCTCCATCAAATCCCCTCAAATCAATCACCTTTTGACAAAATCACCCAAGGTGATATTTTGTCCCCTTGACAAAACATAAGTCTTCCACCAACATGTGGAAAATATGACCAAGAAAAAGGGAAAGAAAGAGGGGTGGCCATCTAGAAGGAGCCGGGCGAGTTCGGTCTGTTTCGGAGTCCAAACAGGTAAACTCCGATTCCGTTCCGATGTATTTATATCGATTAATTAATCCAATTAATTAATCATATCAAATACATAATAACATAATTAATTTCTCCATAAAATAATTATATTCATGAATTAAATTAATCACCCAGTAATATATTTAATTCATTTGGCCGTAAATCAATTTATCTAATAAATCGATTCAAACATCCAATGTCCCAAATTAGAAATCCAATATCAAATATTCATAATGAGATAATAAGCTTAATTCATTCCATCGTCAATCCTATTGTGCGACTCGGTAGGTCCGTCTCAGTCAGCAATGGGAGGAACTAAAGAGTAGTAGCACCACCTAGCCAGCATGGCGGCCTACACTGTATCCCAACCGAGAACGAATGCTTGGGATCATTCAAGAACCATTCTGTCGTGAATACCAGTATACGTATAAACCCTTGTTTCAAATGTCCCGATCAAGATATAGGGTCACGGTCAGTCAAACCCTATCTGTACTAGACGCTATGCATGCGTTAATGCAAATCGAGATCATCGAGCTCTCGTGTATCCAATACAACTAGCTCCAATGCTTTGGCCAAAGACTTATGATCTCATCTGCCAATAACCGCATAGGACATATAACCCGCTCACTAATGGGAGACAGAATTCTATCTTGGTATTCAATAGGACCTGCTACTTACCCGTCAAGATGGACGTCGAGGTTGACCCCCACCTTCCAGTTTACAGGGTCGAACTACTCTAATGAAAATCTTGACGTCACAAGAACATCCCTACTAAATCCTCAAGTCGAAGGTTCACGAATACCTATCACAACCTTTCGATTCCATCATTGACTGTCCCAGAGTGAAATTCGTGTGACGAATCGAAGGTGAGTCGGTCCGAGTATACTAATCCAATTAGCACACCTATAACGTATGCTCCCACTAACCATTAGTGTTCGACAGGCACTCTCCATGTCAAAGAACACGTCATACAAGTCTTCACATAAACTTAACGCCCAGTCAAGTTTCATCGACTTGCGAACGATTAAGTATTTGAGCTACAAACCTTTCCAGTGCTGACCCCCTTACCTAATAAGGAGTGGAACGTTTTGCTCTCAAATACACGGACTAGTTTCTATATGTATATTTACGAGTTAGGAATGCCAATAACTACCAGTAAATAAAGAAACATTCATTGCCTTATATAAATGATTTACATATAAGTACAATGCCCTCACTCAACATCCTCTGAGTGGCATTCGAGGGCATACTCCTAACAATCTCCCACTTGCACTCAATGCCACACACTATGGTATCTAATACCCATGTTATCCAGATTACGCAACAAGCTAGTCTGAGAAAGTGGCTTGGTCAGTAGATCAGCGACGTTGTCGGCCGAGTCTACTCTGTGCAGCATAATGTATCCCTTGCGAACAAATTCTCTTACGAGATGATACTTCCTCTCAATATGTTTGGTGCTGTTGTGAAACCTCGGCTCCTTGACCTGCGCTACAGATCCGTCGTTGTCACGATGCAGTAGACAGGCGGCTCGGACATGGTATCACTTGAAGTTCTCCCAGAAACTTCTTAATCCAGAACCCTTCCTTGGAAGCCTCCGAGGCTGCTTGATACTCAGCTTGACAGGTGGAATTAGCAGTCGCGCTTTTCTTGGCGCTACGCCAAGATACTGCTCCTTCATTAAGAGTAAAGATGCAGCCAGAAGTAGACATCGAGTCGTCCTTATGTCCCTGGAAGTCCGAATCAGTGAATCCCACCACATCCAATTCTCCACCGCCATACATAAGAACCATGTATCTAGTCCTTCTCAAGTACTTGAGAAAGTTCTTTACGGCAGTCCAATGTTCCCTACTTAGGTTTGCTTGAAACCTACTCACCACGCTTACAGCATAAGCAATGTCAGGTCTCGTACACAACATATCATACATAAGGCTACCCACGACCGAAGCATATGGTATATTACTCATTTCCTTTTGTTGTTCCTCACTTTGAGGACACATCTTCGAGGAGAGTTTTATTCCATGTCGCATCGGAAGGAACCCTATTTTAGAATCATCCATCTTAAATCGCTTTAAGATTTTATCTATATAGAGGGCTTGGGCAAGACATATTGTTCTCTTCGCTCTATCCCGGTAGAGCAGAATACCAATAATATAGGTTGCTTCTCCCAAGTCTTTCATGGAGAAATTACTCCAAAGCCAAGCTTTCATAGAACTGAGCATTCCCACATCATTTCCTATTAGTATAATGTCATCCACATATAGTGCTAAGAATGCGATCTTGCTCCCACTAACCCTCTTGTATACACAAGGTTCCTCTTCATTTTGCACGAAGTCAAACTCTTTGACCGCCTCATCAAAACGAAGGTTCCAACTACGCGACGCTTGCTTCAGTCCATAAATGGAACGCTGAAGCTTGCACACTTTCTGAATATCGACTTCGGACACAAAGCCTTTAGGCTGCTCCATATAGATTTCCTCCTCAAGGAATCCATTAAGGAAAGCCGTCATTATGTCCATTTTCCATATCTCATAAGTGTGGTAGGCAGCTATAACAAGCATCATGCGAATAGACTTGATCATAGCTACGGGCGAGAAGGTATCGTGGTAGTCGATCCCTTCTTTTTGGGTATAACCCTTTGCCACAAGCCTGGACTTATAGGCGTCAACCTTGCCATCACCATCAGTCTTTCTCTTATATAACCACTTGTTCCCAATAGGCACTATTCCCTTGGGGCGGTCTACTAGAGTCCAGACTTGATTGACATGCATCGAGTCTATCTCATCTTCCATATCTTCACGCCATTTCGTGGAGTCTACATCCACCATCGCTTGGTCATAGGTCGTTGGGTTGTTCTCTTGCCTATCACTTGGAACCTCATGGAGACCCAGCTCCTCCAAGTGCACAAGCCCATACCTCTCAGGTAAATGAGACACCCTACTAGACCTACGAGGTGGTTGTACTTGTGTTTCAGAAGGTTCAGTTCCAATTTCTTGCACAGATGTCTCCCGAGGAGTTTCATTGTACTCTTCTAAAGAAATACTTCTACCTGCTCCGCCTTCCTGAATGAACTCATCTTCCAGGAAGTGTGCTTGTAAAGCAACAACGATCTTTCAATCTTCGGGCATGTAGAATAGATACCCCATCGTCCCAGATGGGAATCCAATGAAACGTCCCTTCGCGGACCTCGCTTCCAACTTT
Source organism: Orobanche coerulescens (assembly GCA_033398695.1). Taxonomy (NCBI): domain Eukaryota; kingdom Viridiplantae; phylum Streptophyta; class Magnoliopsida; order Lamiales; family Orobanchaceae; genus Orobanche; species Orobanche coerulescens. The sequence continues at coordinate 198,625,621 of CM065802.1, forward strand.
TCCACCTTAGTCTTCTTGACATAGGCGAGACATCCCCAAATCCTAATATGATTAAGACTTGGTTTCCTGCCCTCCCACATCTCATGTGGAGTTTTAGGAACAGATTTGGAAGGACATTTGTTCAAGATGTAAGTGGCAGTCAGGAGTGCATACCCCCACAGGTAAATCGGTAAGTCAATATAGCCCAGCATGGAACAGACCATGTTCAACAAGGCCCGGTTCCTTCTTTCTGACATACCATTTAACTGAGGAGTACCTGGAGGTGTTAGTTGGGAAATTATTCCTTGTTCTTTAAGGAACTCGTCAAACTCCGTACTCATATACTCGCCACCTCAGTCTGACCGAAGTGCTTTGATATGATTACCAGTTTGTTTCTCGACTAGGGCCTTGAATTCCTAGAATTTCTCAAAGGCCTCTGATTTATGTTTCATTAAGTATACATAACCATAGCTAGTATGATCATCTGTAAACGTAATGAAATATTGATATCCGTCACATGCTACTTCCAAAGCACCACATACGTCGATATGGATTAATCCCAGTTTATCAGCAGCTCTTTCAAAAGTCCCTGTGAAGGGGGACTTAGTCATTTTGCCTTTAAGGCAAGATTCACAAGTAGGAAAGGGATCTGATCCCAATGGACCCATAAGTCTATCTTTTTCCATCTTGTAAACCTTGGTCTGGCCAACATGACCAAGTCTAAGATGCCATTTCAAAACTTTATTGGTTTCATCCCTACCGCGTTTTCTAGTCGTAGTATTCACAACAACTTTGTTGCTGAGATTTAGATGATACAATCCATTTAACAATGTAGCAGTACCCACAAGTTTATTTCTGAAATAAATTTTGCAGGAACTATCACCAATGAAAAATGAAAATCCTTTTCGGTCCATGACCGAAATTGATACAATGTTTTTGTGCCCCTTGGGCAAAACAAGTACATCTTCTAAAGTTAAAACAAAGCCGGATTCTAAACCCAAAAGAAGTGATCCTATGTCGGTCGCCTCGATACTCTGCCCGCTTCTGACTGTGATCATAACATCTCCATCTCCAAGCCTTGCCCTTGCCCTTGAAGTCCTTGACATGTGGTCCAGTCTACTTCTTGGTCTTTTTTTTCTTGTTCTTAGACCTCCGAGGTCCAGAAGAAATCACAAGAGCAAACTCCTTCATCCGCGGAGTCTTCATCTGAGACTGAGCGGTCACAACTTTATTCATTAGCCCAGCTAAATTACATGCAATCTCATTGCAGTTGAAGTTCATAACAAACTGTGAGAAGGAATCAGGGAGAGACTGTAGGATAAGGTCGGTTTGGAGAGAAGTATCCATTTTAAAATCAAGAGCCTCCAATCTCTCGATCATGGATATCATTTTGAGGACGTGTTCCCAAACCTTCTCACCTTCCTTCATCCTTGCACCGAACAGTTGCTTGGATATCTGATATCTAGCAGTTCTGATGTTCTCACCATAAAGTTCGATTAAGTGAGATAGAATCTGCCTAGCAGAAGTCATTTTCTCATGAGCTCTCTGAAGCTCATTAGACATAGAAGACATCATGTATGCACGGACGTTTACGTCATCCTTAACCCACTTTTCGTGGTTTTCAATCTCTTCCTGATTGGCTCTGGTCCACACAGGAGGCGCCGGAATGTCCATCTCCAAGATGTATCCCAGTGCCTCTATACTGAGGACAATCATCAGATTGCGGAGCCAGTCCGCAAAGTTAGGTCCAATCAGGGTGTTCTTTTTGAGTAGCATTGCGAGTGGATTCATTGTCATATTGAGAGTTATGTCTGCATTAAGTATAACAAATTAACTAGTGACTCGTTTAATTATGATCTGAGTAGAGAATTAAGGTTTTTTCTATTCTTGTTACCGAGCTCCCACTATTTTTATCGGAATAACACACACCCATGTGAAATCCGGAAGTATCGTTCGCTCTACTTCATAGTGGTGATCGAGTTCTTTATCAATCATAATAGAGGGCAATCGAACAGGTTTCTAGTCTATTAATTTTCATAAAGTGGTTTCTAACACCAACCCATCTAATGGATGATTCGATATTCTTTTTCCCCTTGTTCACTCCCCTCAACCTATACGGTTTCTATGGTTCGTGAACAAGTTAAGTTTACACCATCGACGCAAATCAGTTTCACAATTGAATCTTATCCGGCAACCTATCAGGTTTCTAGGGATAAAATTTGCTCCACTCGAAGGCATCCAATGTGCTCCCGGTAATTTATCCGTCCTTCCCGAACGACTACCCCGATAGCTCGGAAGCATAGCACATCCAGTTTGGATTTCAATTTCCCGAAAGCTCGATGGAGGGAAGGAAAACCTTGAAACCTTATAAACTTATAATTTCTCATGGGAGAATTTTCGCGATTAATGTTACACTTTGTACATTAATTCATTTGAGCGCGTTTGTAGCATTCATACAATATGAACAACCATTCACAACCTAGTTGCTACCAACATGTGGTTCATGGACCGTTCCTAGAAAACAAAAACTCCATAATCTAATTACAAGTCTTCGTCTTGAATCTTCGTCTTCTCGAAACAGATCTTCCTCCAGTCTTAGTCATTACATATAAATTTTACATTGAAAAATTGCATCCTAGATACAAATATTTCTAGTAAAATAAATAGGCTCAAAACGGCCTTTACAACCCAATCGAATAAAACGAACGATTCAAAAACTAAGTCCATGAACCACATCCCCATTCAAAAGCATTCATCTAATAAATACTATATAAATGGAAAGCGTAGAGATACATTAATCCAATCAACAATACGAACCGATCCAATCGATTCATTCAAAACGAATTAATCCAATTAATTCAAACAACCATCAATTTTAACTTGTTCCGAACGATAAAATATTTCATTAAATTAATTCCTCTAAGATTAAAATTACCATAATTAAATCTTAGTCAAATTAAATCCAATTTAATTTATGGAAAATTAATTATCGAACGAAATATAAAAAAATGGAGTCGAAAAACACGGCCGGAGCAGCATCGGCAAAGCGCCCGGCGAGCGAGCGAGGCGGCGAGACCGAGGACCGAGACCATTGCAGCGGCGGCCGACACACAGGCATCGAGCTGGCCGATCATAGGTCCAGATCGCGATCTGCTGCCTCGAGCAAGCGCGCGCCAGCCCAGCCGCGGGTCCGATTACATTTTCAGCTCGTTTTTTGCCCCGATTCGAAAAATAACATTTTTGTAATCTTTATATTACACTTTAAATCAGTTTTTCAAAAGAAAAATAGATTTACATTGTAACATAAAATCATGAAAAAATAATTTTTGGATGAACAATAGAAAATCAATGATTAATACGATTATGATTCCAAATCATATACTATCTAATCAAGCATTCCAAATACCAATATCATATATACGATCGCAAGACCTACGCTCCGATACCACTGTTGGGATTCGGTGCCTAAAACGAAGGCCTAGTGGAAGCGGTAAAATGAAAATTAATTCGATCCGAGTCCCTACGAGGATCGATCGAGCTACGTATATACGAATATATAAACGAAATCACAAGAGATATTAGAAACTCACCCTTGTAGTCCGTTGATTAAATGGATTCCTTTTCTTGAGCTATTCCCCAAGCTTTAGTTGTTCTCCACGAATCCAATCCGCTCCAAGCTCTTGGATGATCCAACGCCGAAAGACCGCGTCTCTACTTGCCAATTACTAAACCTCGTTATCCTCCAAGGATATAGCTATAACAAGGTTATAGAAGCTATGCAACTCAAGATTACAATACTTTAAGTGTTTCATCTAGTATCTCTCTTTCTCACAAATATTTTTCTCCAAGAAAAACTTATGAATGTTACAAAGATGATGATGAATAGTATGAAGCCTTGGAAAAAACGTTTTCCTCTCTCCTTCTCCTAACAAAAACGTGAGTTCAAGTGTCTTGCAAGGAGATGTGGTCTTCTCATTTTATTCTCCATCAAATCCCCTCAAATCAATCACCTTTTGACAAAATCACCCAAGGTGATATTTTGTCCCCTTGACAAAACATAAGTCTTCCACCAACATGTGGAAACTATGACCAAGGAAAAGGGAAAGAAAGAGGGGCGGCCATATAGAAGGATCCGGGCGAGTTCGGTCCGTTTCGGACTCCCGTGAGTCCAAACAGATAAACTCCGATTCCGTTTCGATGTATTTATATCGATTAATTAATCCAATTAATTAATCATATCAAATACATAATAACATAATTAATTTATCCAAGAAATAATTATATTCATGAATTAAATTAATCACCCAGTAATATATTTAATTCATTTGGCCATAAATCAATTTATCCAATAAATCGATTCAGACATCCAATGTCCCAAATTAGATATCCAATATCTAATATTAATAATGAGATAATAAACTTAATTCATTCCGTCGTAAATCCTATTGCGGGACTCGGTAGGTCCGTCTCAGTCAGCAATGGCAGGAACCAAAGAGTAGTAGCACCACCTAGCCAGCCTGGCGGCCTACACTATATCCCAATTGAGAACGAATGATTGGGATCATTCAAGAACCATTCTGTCGTGAATACTAGTATACGTATAAACCCTTCTTTCAAATGTCCCGATCAAGATATAGGGTCACGGTCTGTCAAACCCTATCTGTACTTGACGCTATGCATGCGTTAATGCAAATCGAGATCAACGAGCTCTCTTGTATCCAATACAACTAGCTCCAATGCTTTGGCCAAAGACTTATGATCTCATCTGCCAATAACCGCATAGGACATATAACCCGCTCACTAACGGGAGAAAGAATTCTATCTTGGTATTCAGTAGGACCTGCTACTTGCCCGTCAAGATGCACGTCGAGGTTGACCCCCACTTTCCGGTTTACAGGGTCGAACTACTCTAATGAAAATCTTGACGTCACAAGCACATCCCTACTAAATCCTCAAGTCGAAGCTTCACGAATACCTATCACAACCTTTCGATTCCGTCATTGACTATCTCAGAGTGAAATCCGTGCGGGCATTGTAGTTGTATTTATGCACTGTTAGGAGTATGCCCTCGAATGCCACTCTGAGGTTGTTGAGTGAGAGCATTGTACTTGTAATTATGTAAATCATTATCTAAGGCAAATGAATATTTCTTTATTTACTAGTAGTTACTGGCATTCCTAACGCGTAAATATACATATAGAAACTAGTCCGTGTATTTGAGAGCAAAACGTTCCACTCCTTATTGGATAAGGGGGTCGGCACTGGAAAGGTTATAGCTCAAATACTTAATCGTTCGCAAGTCGATGAAACTTGAATGGGCGTTAAGTTTATGTGAAGTCTTGTATGACGTGTTCTTTGACATGGAGAGTGCTTGTTGAACGCTAATGGTTAGTGGGAGCACACGTTATAGGTATGCTAATTGGATTAGTATACTCGAACCGACTCACCCTCGATTCGTTGCACGGATTACACTCCGAGACAGTCAATGATGGAATCGAAAGGTTGTGATAGGTATTCATGAACCTTCCACTTGAGGATTTAGTAGGGATGTGCTTGTGACGTCAAGATTTTCATTAGAGTAGTTCGACCCTGTGAACCGGGAGCCAGGGGTCAACCTCGACGTGCATCTTGACGGGCAAGTAGTAGGTCCTACTGAACACCAAGATAGAATTCTTTCTCCCGTTAGTGAGCGGGTTAGATGTCCTATGCGGTTATTGGCAGATGAGATCATAAGTCTTTGGCCAAAGCATTGGAGCTAGTTGTATTAGATACATGAGAGCTCGGTGATCTCGATTTGCATTAACGCATGCATAGCGTCAAGTACAGATAGGGTTTGACTGACCGTGACCCTATATCTTGATCGGGACATTTGAAAGAAGGGTTTATACGTATACTGGTATTCATGACAGAATGGTTCTTGAATGATCCCAATCATTCGTTCTCAGTTGGGTACAATATAGGCCGCCAGGCTGGCTAGGTGGTGCTACTACTCTTTGGTTCCTCCCATTGCTGACTGAGACAGACCTACCGAGTCGCGCAATAGGATTGACGACGGAATGAATCAAGCTTATTCTCTCTTTATAAACATTGGATATTAGATATCTAATTTATTGGGACATTATATGTCTAAATCGATTTATTGGATAAATTGATTTACGACCTAATGAAATAAATAAATTACTGGGTGATTAATTTAATTCATGAATATAATTATTTCTTGGAGAAATTAATTATGTTATTTTGTATTTGAAATGTTTAATTGGATTAATTAAATGATATAAATACATCGGAACGTAATCGGAGTTTATCTGTTTAGACTCACGGGAGTCCGAAACGAACCGAACTCGTCCGATTTCTATATGGGCCGCCCCCCCATTCCCACCCACCTTCCTTTTGGACTCTTGTCTCCATTCTTTAATGGATGATAATTGTATTGGTGGGGTTGATTCTTATTAGCATGAGTTGTTACATGTGGGGTGTTGAATAAAAAGGAAAAAGAAGACAATCATTCAACACACAATTTGTTTCCAACGTGAGAGTGAGAGAGAGAGAGATAGAACTTTTCTCAAAGTCTTCATCATATTCTCCAAGTCTACTTCCATTTTTCTTCACAACTTCTTGATTTTTCTTGGAGGAAAATTGAGAAATAAAAGTGAGAAATAAAAGAGAGTGTCTGATTAATACACTTAGGGTGTTATAATCACAAGCAAAGCTTATACAACCTTGTTCTAGCCGTATCCTTGAAGGATAACGAGGTTTAGTCGTTCCGGTCGTTTCTCCGGCGCGTGGCAAGTAGATACGCGGTATTTTCGGCATTGGATCATCCAAGAGCTTGGAGCGGATTGGATCGTAGGGATATACAACTAAAGCTTGGGGAATGGCTCAAGAGAAGGAATCCATTTAATCAACGAAAAACTATGGTATTAGATACCATAGTGTGTGGCCTTGAGTGCAAGTGGGAGATTGTTAGGAGTATGCGCTCGAATGCCACTCAGAGGATCTTGAGTGAGGGAATTGTACTTGTGATTATGTAAATCATTTATATAAGGCAATGAATGTTTCTTTATTTACTGGTAGTTACTAGCATTCCTAACTCATAAATATACATATAGAAACTAGTCCGTGTATTTGAGAGCAAAACGTTCCACTCTTTATTGGATAAGGGGGTAGGCACTGGAATGATTTATAGCTCAAATACTTAATCGTTCGCAAGTCGATGAAACTTGACTGGGCATTAAGTTTATGTGAAGACTTGTATGACGTGTTCTTTGACATGGAGAGTGCCTGTCGAATGCTATTGGTTAGTGGGAGTACACGTTGTAGGTATGCTAATTGGATCAGTATACTCGAACCGACTCACCCTCGATTCGTCACACGGATTTCACTCCAGGACAGTCAATGACGAAATCAAAAGGTTGTGATAGGTATTCTTGAACCTTCGACTTGAGGATTTAGTGGGGATGTGCTTGTGACGTCAAGAATTTCATTAGAGTAGTTAGACCCTGTAAACCGGAAGGTGGGGGTCAACCTCGACGTGCATCTTGACGGGCAAGTAGCAGGTCCTACTGAATACCCTAATAGAATTCTTTCTCCCGTTAGTGAGCGGGTTATATGTCCTATGCGGTTACTGGCAGATGAGATCATAAGTCTTTGGCCAAAGCATTGGAGCTAGCTGTATTAGATACACGAGAGCTCGATGATCTCGATTTGCATTAACGCATGCATATCGTCAAGTACAGATAGGGTTTGACTGACCATGACCCTATAACTTGATCGGGACATTTGAAAGAAGGGTTTATACGTATACTGGTATTCACGACAGAATGGTTCTTGAATGATCCCAATCATTCGTTCTCAGTTGGGGTACAGTGTAAGCCGCCAGGCTGGCTAGGTGGTGCTACTACTCTTTGGTTCCTCCCATTGCTGACTGAGACGGACCTACCGAGTCGCGCAATAGGATTGACGACGGAATGAATCGAGCTTATTCTCTCATTATAAATATTAGATATTGGATATCTAATTTGGGACATTAGATGTTTAAATCGATTTATTGGATAAATTGATTTACGGCCTAATCAATTAAATAAATTATTGGGTGATTAATTTAATTCATGAATATAATTATTTCTTGGAGAAGTTAATTATATTATTTTGTATTTGATATGTTTAATTAATTGGATTAATTAAATAATATAAATACATCGGAACAGAATTAGAGTTTATCTGTTTGGACTCATGGGAGTCCGAAATGGACCGAACTCTTCCTATCATTAATCTTGGCCGCCCCCCACTTATATCCATGTGTGTGTATTGACTTGTTCCCATCATGATGTTTGGAATCTCATGTGTTGAGGGCACAAGCATCATGCACATTATATGGTTGGGGTTATTTTATATTATAAAATGGAGAATATAATGAGAAGACACATCTTGATGAGATACACTTTGATACACACACACACACACCGATCGTGAGTTTTGTGTAAGGGAGAGATAAAAGTGTTTCTCAAAGTGTTCTTCAACATTCTTCTTCATTTTTCCATATATTTTCTTGTAGAAAATTATAGTGAGATAGAGAAATCAAAGATTAAACACTTAGCGTGTTGTAATCTTGATAAGAAAGCTTCATCACCTAGCTCTAGCCGTATCCTTGGAGGATAGCAAGGTGATTGTCGTTCCGTTCGTTTCTCCGGCGCGTGGAAAGTAGAGGCGTTGTATTTGCGACGTTGGATCATCCAAGGGCTTGGAGCACATTGGATCGTAGAGATTTACAACTAAAGCTTGGGGAATAACTCAAGAGAAGGAATCCATTTAATCAACGGACTACAAGGGTGAGTTTCTTACATCTCTTGTGTTTTCGTTTATATATTCGTATATATGTAGCTCGATCGATCCTCGTAGGGATTCAGATCGAATTAATTTCCATTTTACCACCGCTGGGCCTTCAATTTAGGCACCGAATCCTAACAGTGGTATCGGAGAGTAGGTCTTGCGATCGTATATACGATATTGGCATTTAGAATGCTTGATTAGATGGTATATGATTTGGAATCATAATCGTATTAATCGTTGATTTTCTATTGTTCATCAAAAAAAATTATTTTTTCATGATTTTATGTTACAATGTAAATCTATTTTTCTTTTGAAAAACTGATTTAAAATGTAATATAAAGATTAGAAAAATGTTATTTTTGGAATTGGGGCAAAAACGCAGCGTAATCGGACCGGACCTTCAGTGGCAGCGGCCTCGCCATGGTCAAGGCAGATCGCGATCTGGACCGTGATCGACGAGCTCGGCGATGCGCTTGGCACATGGCCTCGGCAATGGCCTTTGCCGCGGCCTTCGGCGGCCTTGGCGATGCTCGCCGTGTTTTTCGACTCCTTTTTTATATTTCGTTCGATAATTAATTTCCCACAAATTAAATTAGATTTAATTTGACTAAGATTTAATTATGGTAATTTTAATCTTAGGGGAATTAATTTAATGAAATATTTTATCGTCCGGAACAAGTTAAAATTGATGGTTGTTTGAATTAATTGGATTAATTCGTTTTGAATGAATCGATTGGATCGGTTCGTATTGTTCATTGGATCAATGTATCTCTACGCTTTCCATTTATATAGTATTTATTGGATGAATGCTTTTGAATGGGGATGTGGTTCGTGGACTTAGTTTTTGAATCGTTCATTTTATTCAATTGGGTTGTAAAGGCCGTTTTGAGCCTATTTATTTTACTAGAAATATTTGTGTCTAGGATGCAATTTTCAATGTAAAATTTATATGTAATGACGAAGACCAGAGGAAGATCCGTTTCGAGAAGATGAAGATTCAAGATGAAGACTTGTAATTAGATTACAGAGTTTTTATTTTCTAGGAACGGTCCATGAACCACATGTTGTTAGCAACTAGGTTGTGAATGGTTGTTCATATTGTATGAATGCTACAAACGCGCTTAAATGAAATAATGTGCAAAGTGTAACATTAATCGCGAAAATTCTCCCACGACAAATTATTAAGTTTATAAGGTTTCAAGGTTTTCCTTCCCTCCATCGAGCTTTCGGGAAATTAAAATCCAAACTAGATGTGCTATGCTTCCGAGTTATCGGGGTAGTCATTCGGGGGTGACGGATAAATTACCGGGAGCGCACTGGATGTATTCGGTTGGAGCAAATTTTATCCCTAGAAACCTGATATGTTTCCGGATAAGATTTAATTGTGAAACTGATTTGCATCGATCGTATAAACTTAACTTGTTCACGAACCATAGAAACCCTATAGGTTGAGGAGAGTGAACAAGGGGAAAAAGAAGATCGAATCATCCATTTGATGGGTTGGTTTTGGACACCACTTTATGAAAATTAATAGACTAGAAACCTGTTCGGTTGCCCTCTATTGAGATTTATAAAGAACTCGATCACTACTATGAAGTAGAGCGACGATACTTCCGGATTTCACATGGGAGTGTGTTATTCTGATAAAAATAGTGGGAGCTGGGTAACAAGAATATACAAGACCTTAATTCTATACTCAGATCATAATTAAACAAGTCACTAATTAATCTGTTATACTTAATGCAAACATAACTCTCAATATGAAAATGAATCCACTCGCAATTCTACTCGAGAAGAACACCCTCATTGGACCTAACTTTGTGGACTGGCTCCGCAATCTGATGATTGTCCTCAGTATAGAGGCACTGGGATACGTTTTGGAGATGGACATTCCGGCGCCTCCTGTGCGGACCAGAGCCAATCAGGAAGAGATTGAAAACCACGAAAAGTGGGTTAAAGATGACGTAAAAGTCCGTGTATACATGATGGCTTCTATGTCTAATGAGCTTCAGAGAGCTCATGAGAAAATGACTCCTGTTAGGTGTAATACCCGGTTGTAATTCATTCATTATCATTCAGTATTTATCAGTCTGTAATTGTCACTCAGTAATTTTCACTCATTAATAATCACTCATCATTCATGATTCATTCATTTGTGTTCATTGTTAGCTTATTGTAACCGTGTATCAGTTACCGATCGTCAATTCATCTCCGTCTGAGTGTCGAGACGGGAGTATTATTATTATTGTCATCGTGATTGGTGGTCTTGTGTTAGAAGTATCATCTTTGGCATGTGTTGGACTTGTTTACTTTCACATATGTAAGGTATGTCGGATCATTCATCGACTGTAGTGAGAAATCGGAGTTGTCGGATTTTTGGTCACTTCCAGCCGCGAGTTACAGCCATAAAGATAGGCGGATACGGACGTAACATGTGTTCGCTGTTTTCAGGTTAGTTTGGACGAACGGGACTTATGGTCGTAAGGGTTGCGGCATACGGCCGTAAGTTGAGCAGGTACGGTCGTAAGGCTTGGCCGGTTACGGCCGTACGTGTCGAGCAGGGTGCCCAGGCGTTTTTGGCCGAAGGCGAGTTACGGCCGTAATATGGGCAGGTTACGGCCGTAAGGGGTGTTCGTATATTTCAGGTTTTGTCGGACAAGAAGGACTTACGGCCGTAAGGGTTGAGGCATACGGCCGTAAGATGAGTAGGTACGGCCGTAAGGCTTTGCCGGGTACGACCGTATGATTGCAGGCAGGGTGCCTGGTCAGTTTCGACGAAGGGGGCTTACGCCCGTAAGTTTGGCCGGGTACGGCCGTATCGGTCGAGTTACGCCCGTAAGGTGTGCGGGTACGGACGTATGGATGTCGGAAGGTGTTTTGGACGAGGGCGAGTTACGTCCGTAAGACAGGTGCGGGTACGGACGTAAAGTATCAGCGATTGTTTGGGCGAAGCGAGTTCTGGCCGTCTGAGTTGGTGAATTCTGGCCGTAAGGCCGTTGACTTGGGATGTTACGGCCGTAAGAAGGCCGAGTTACGGCCGTAACTTCCTGCAGTTTATAAGGATCTTGGACGGTACTTTTCCTCATTTTTCTCATTTACTTCACCTTGTCCGAGAGAGAGAGCTTGAGGAATAGATTTTTCTTCATCAATCACTTGAATACTCGGTTTTCATCATCTTCATTTGGTTGTGAAGCTCGGATTGTCGATCTAACGCGTGTTCGTCGAATCAAAGTACTTGGATCTTCAAAGGTAATATTTTTCAAACATCTTGGATTTCGATTTTGTGTTGATATATGATGTTTTGGACGTTATAATCATGTTGTATGAAGAGATATACATATGATTATGAGTTTGTATAAATATTCGTTGGATTATTGAAGGATTATTTAAGAACACTTTGAATATTGAGTTGGATTTGGGGTTTTTCGATTAATTGTTGTTGAAATCATGAATTTAGATATTCATATTAGATTAATGATCGTATTGAAGATGTTTTGTTGGTTTGAAACACTCCTTGGGGATTTGATATTGGTATAATTGAGGTTTGGTTATTAACAATCGAAGATTGGCCACAACGTGTTCGATATAATGCCCCAATGAACTTGGTTTAGTCGTATCGACGTTTTGAATTAGTTATACTCATGTTTGATTCGTGTGTTGAACCGGATTGTTGGTAATTGTGTTATTCAAGGTTGTTCGAGCGACTGACATCTCAATTAGGACGTTGTTCGTGGACGGACATTCTTCATCGGTGTTGAGTAAGTTAATTCTTACTCGGTTAAAAGGATATTCATTCTTTTCGTTGTTGTTCATTCATAAATCATAATTCATTCATAAATTACTAACCGTATTGAGACTTGTAATTGTCACTTAATCACTTCATTCACGAGGAACGACGGTTCCAATCATTTTATTGAGCTGTCATTCATTTCACTATCATTTCATCTTGGTGAGACATTATTGCTTTTCGATGTCACTTTTGTTATATCTTGGCATTCCGGGTCATACTGGCGTGCCGGTTGGTATGTGTAGGATTTTCATGTCGGGCACATATAAAGTCGTGTGTTGGTTGTTGGCCTCACATTGGACTGTGCACACGAGACGATCACTTCGTGAGACTGATTAGGTACAAGACCACACGTGTATTCGATCGATACTCGTTGGTGGCTTGTGGACGGACACATTTCCATCCCGGGCGTAGTGTGGCGCCATTCTTTGAGCCGTACTGTTAGTTGATTTATATAGCATGTTTGATTGCGTATGTTTTCAACAGGATTATGATTATTCAACTCTTGAGGATTGTTGTTCTGTGTAGCTGACCCCGTTGGGGGATATTGTTTTTCAGGTCATGGCAAGGCAAAAGCACGGGAAGAGCATGTTGACGGCGAGGAGTCCCAGTGATACTAGTAGGGAGCCCCATTCTCTTCAGTCATTCGTATTTTTCCTCATTTGTATTTCCGCTGCAGAATTCCGTTTGGGATGTTTATTTATTCAGGGTGGTGTATTTTATTTTCATATAAAAAATACTAGTATTCGGTATAGTCCTGGTGTATTGTACTTAAGCTTCTCATCGGAGTATTTGGAAATATAATGTGGTTCGGTACTGCTATTATATTATTTAATTCATTAATTTTCATTCGACTGGTGGGTCCCAGTTGGGGTTCCACGACACTGTAATAGCCGCCTAGTTTGGGGTGTTACAGAGTTGGTATCGGAGCGTGGTTTTGAATACTACCTTCCGAATTATGTCTCATTTGAAATCATCGTTCATCAGACTATTATAATTGGACTTTCACGTCACGTGTGACCTGTGCAAGAGCCGAGCCCTTCAGACCAAAGAACAGTAAGATTTCCTCATTTATCATTTTCATTTGTAATCATGTTGATCATGTTAACTCATTAACCACTTAGTTCATTTCACTGTTCGGTTTTTGATCTTGAGGATCGTATCATTAATCTTGTTAACTTGTTTAAAATATTCATTTCAAAAATTTCATCAGATAATCACGTCATTTCAGTTGATCATTCATGTAATCATTGTATTTGAGTGCGTATGCTCATTTTCATCATTTCATAATATAATCATAACGTGATTCTCATGCGAGAGATATAATTATCTTGCGACTTTCCTACTTCAGTATGGAGAGAGCAGGCAGAGGACGCGGGGGATGAGGTCGCGGTGCGGGCCGAAACCCGAGGCTCGTGTGAATACACGTGCGAATGCTAGGAATAATGCTAACTCATCGAGCAGTGATGCTGCCACTCATTCAACTGGACGTGATCATTCACTATCGGGGAGTCGTACCCGGGACACAGCTCAGTCAGAAGGTGTTCGGGTTGACCCACTCGCTTTTATGCAGGGCATGATGGCCCAAATGACTCAGATGGCACAACTAATGGAGACAATGCATAACTCAACTACTCAAAATCAACAGGCTCCTCCGCCGCCACCTCAGAGGCAATAGAGGGGTGTGAGCAGTATCATTGGCGACATCTCTCGCCATAGACCACCTACCTTCGAGGGCTCATCTGAGCCGGCGGATATTGTTCATTGGCTTGAGCATTTCGAGAAGTTATTTGCTATGGTGGATTGCCCTGAAGGGCATAAAGTTTCAGTTGCGGCCTACTATCTTGGTAAGAGCGCTCATTCTTGGTGGTTATCGTTGAAGCCCACCGATGGATCATGTACTTGGGAGCAATTCAAAACTCTCATGATGGAGAGGTATTATCCGGCCCCACTCAGGGAGGCTAAGTTGTCGGAATTACTCACTCCCGACCTTTCAGCGGACGATGATGTTCTCGCCATCGTCGAGAAATTTCAGGAACTTCTTCCTTTCGCCTCATCTATCATTCATTCAGAGGCGGACAAAATCAAGTATTTCAGCAAGAGGCTGAAACCCCGTATGTGGATGCAGTTGCTTAATCACAATTGCACCACTCTTGATGAATTCATTGAGAAAGCTCTTACTTATGAGCTTACTGCTAAGGAAATTGCCAAGCAACAACCTTCATCTGCTGGCAAGAAGTCTAAGAATCGTAATCAGTCTGACGGCAGTCAGGCCACTTTCAAGAAACCACGTGCGGGCTCTACTTTTTCTGAGCGACCTCCTATGGCGCCTAGACTCGCGGAATCTCAGTCACGAGCGGCCAGTTCGGCCATCACCTGTTTCAACTGTGAAGAACAGGGTCATTTTAGTACCAAGTGTCCGAGGCAGACTGTCACGTTCCATAACTGTGTGATTGCTGGACATAGGGCCCGTTTTTGCCGAAGGGACTCTAAACCTACTCCGGCGTCATCTCAGGCCCCAGTACATTCAACGGTGCAGAATCAGGCCACTCCGTCAGCGTTGTTCAAGACGACAGGAGCTAATAAAGGCGGAGCCAAGAGCTATCAGACGGGAGCGTCCGGTTCGGGGGCCGGCAAGCCCCGAATTTATGAGATGAAGAAGACCAACGATCCAGAGGCACGGATGATCTCAGGTACACTCGATATTCTATCTCAACCTGTGTGTACCCTTTTTGATACTGGTGCATCGCATTCATTCATTTCCGAGTCATGTTTGAGTACACTACGTCTGGGTAGTGCTACTAGTTGTGAGCCTTATGTCATTGGTCTACCTGACGGTAGAAGAATTATCGGAAATCGTGAGATTCAGAATTGTCCGATTCAGCTTCATGGCCGTGTATGGCTAGCAGACCTAATTGTGGTAGATTTGCCGAGATACGACGTCATCTTGGGTATTGATTGGATGGATCGTCACGATGCCAGTGTCCGTAAGCGTATGGTCACTATCATTTCAGACGATGGGGTCGAATGTGTTTTTCAGGGAGGTAATCCCAGTTGTTCCGGGAGAGTCATCAACTTGATGAAAGCCGTGAAATTAATCAATCAGGGGTGTATTGGTTATTGGTGCTATATGACCAAAACCAAAAAATCACCAATAATGTTGACGGATATTCCGGTAGTGAGGGAGTATGTCGATGTTTTTCCAGATGAGTTACCTGGTTTACCTCCACAGAGAGATGTGGAATTCACGATTGAGTTGGAGCCCGGTTCGTCCCCAATATCGAAGGCACCGTACCGGATGGCCCCGACCAAAATGCAGGAGTTGAAGAATCAACTTGAGGAGTTGTTCGAGAAAAGTTATATCCGACCGAGTATAACACCCCAAACTAGGCGGATATTACAGTGCCGTGGACCCCCGACTGGGACCCACCAGGCGAGTGAAAATGAATGAAATACACAGGGTAAATGTAGTACCAAACCACATTACATCATTAATTACTCCGATGAGGAGTTTCATACAACACACCCAAGGAAATGACTGAATACAAGTATATTTTATATGGAAATAAAATATACAACACTGAATGAACTCAAAATCCAAACGGAAATCTGCAGCGGAAATAAAATAAGGAAACACGCTGAATGAAAGGATTGGGGGCCCCTACTAGTATCACTGGGACTCCTCGCCGTCAACGTTATCTTCCCGTGCCTTAGCCTTGCCACGACCTGAAAAACAAAATCCCCAACGAAGTCGATTACGAGAACAACAATCCTCAAGAGTTGAATAAACACAATCATATATATGCTGTATAAACCACAAGTTCGATCAAAAAAGAATCGGTTAGATTATAACCCAATCTTGTTGAAAACATACGCAATCAAACATGCTGTATGAATCAACTAATGGTACGGCTCAAAGGGTGGCGCCACACTACGCCCGGGATGGATATGTGTCCGTGCACAAGCCACCAACGAGTATCAATCGAATACACGTGTGGTCTTGTACCTAATCAGTCTCACGAAGCAATCGACTCGTGTGCATAGTCCAATGTGAGGCCAACAACCAACACACGACTTAAATGTGCCCGACATGAAAATCCTACACATACCAACCGGCACGCCAGTATGACCCGGAATGCCACGGGATAACAAAAGTGACATCGAAATCAATAATGACTCACCGAGATGAAATGACAGTGAAATGAATGATAGCTCAATGAAATGATTGGAACCGTTGTTCCTTGTGACTGAAGTGATTAATTGACAATTACAAGTCTCAATACGGTTAATACATTATGAATGACTATAATTATGAATGAACAACAACGAAAGGAATGAATATCCTTTTAACCGAGTAAGAATTAACTTACACAACGCCGATGAAGCATGTCCTTCCACGAACAACGTCCTAAATGAGATGTCGGTCGCTCGAACAACCTTGAATAACACAATTACCAATAATCCGGTTCAATACACGAATCAAACACGAGTATAACTAACTCAAAAAGTCGATACGACTAAACCAAGTTCATTGGGGCATTATATCGAACACGTTGAGGCCAAACTTCGCTTGTTTACAACCAAACCTCAATAATACCAATATCAAATCCCCAAGAAGTGTTTCAAACCAACAAAACATCTTCAATACAATCAATAATCCAATATGAATATCCAAATTCGTGATTTCAACAACAATTAATCGAAAACCCCCAAATCCAACTCAATATTCAAAGTGTTCTTGAATAACCTTTCAATAATCCAATGAATATTCATACAAACTCATAATCATATGTATATCTCTTCATACAACATGATTATAACATCCAAAACATCATATCTCAACACAAATCGAAATCCAAGAGGTTTGAGAAAATTACCTTTGAAGATCCAAACACTTTGATTCGATGAACACGCGTTAGATCGACGATCCGAGCTTCACAATCGAATGAAAATGATGAAGAGTCGAGTATTCAAGTGATTGATGAAGAAAATTTCTCCCACAAACCCTCTCTCTCGGATGTAGGATGAAAAATGAGCATTTCTTCTAAAAAAACCAAGTTATAGTGCAGACTGCACTGCGTGCCGCGGCCCGGCCGAGTGTGCCGCGGCACAGGGCCGAAATCTGCCCACAGTGCTCGGCAGTGTGCCGCGGCCCGGCCGAGTGTGCCGCGGCACAGGCTAGAAAATGCGCACAGTGACTCGGCAGCGTGCCGCGGCCATTCCGGCAGGAGCCGCGGCCCCCGGTACAGGCTGCTCGGCCAAAACTGGAAAATATGTGTGTCTTAGCTATTTTGACCATAACTCCCTCGTCCGGACTCCGATTGACTCACCGTTTGAACCATTGGAAAGATAACTTGATGCTCTATAATATTGCAAGGATTCAGAATTTTTGGAGTTCCAAATATTAATGGTGATTTTACAAAGTCGAACTCATACGTGGAAAAGTCGCTAAAGAACACGGAATTCAACAGAACGACACCGGACGAACTCGGATGACAAAAAGTGTAGAATTAATCATTCTCGGAATGACAAAAAGGTAACAATAGAGTCGCTAAGATGGACTTCCGCCAAAAAAATAAAATTACCGAATGAAATTACTGAATGATAATGACTGAATTACAACTGGGTATTACACCGAGTGCATCCCCGTGGGGAGCACCAGTGTTGTTTGTCAAGAATAAGGATGGTTCGTTTCGCTTGTGTATTGATTATAGGGAGTTGAACAAGGTGACGATCAAGAATAAGTATCCTCTACCCCGTATCGATGATCTCTTAGATCAACTTCAGGGAGCTTCAGTATTTTCCAAGATCGACTTAAGATCTGGATACCATCAGTTGCGAATTCGAGAATCGGATATCGCAAAGACGGCGTTTCGAATGCGTTATGGTCATTATGAGTTCGTGGTAATGCCATTTGGGTTGACTAATGCACCTGCGGTGTTCATGGAGTTAATGAATCGAGTCTTTATCGATTATCTGGACCAGTTCGTGGTTGTCTTAATTGATGACATTTTGATTTATTCTCGTGACCGAGAGGAGCACGAGGTTCACCTTCATCAGGTTCTAGACGTGTTGAGACGAGAGCAACTCTATGGAAAGTTTTCCAAGTGTGAGTTCTGGATGTCCGAAGTGACGTTTCTCGGACATGTAATCTCATCAGACAGAGTTCGTGTCGACCCTCAGAAGACGGAGGCTATCCGGGATTGGCTACCTCCGAAGAATGTTAAGGAAATCCGAAGTTTCCTCGGTTTAGCTGGTTATTATCGGCGATTTGTTGAAGGATTTTCTAAAATCGCTCAACCCATGACGAACCTTTTACGGAAAGATAAGAAGTACACGTGGTCCGACGCGTGTCAACAGAGTTTTGAGGAACTCAAGAGACGGTTAATTTCAGCACTTGTCCTTTCTTTACCACAAGGGACGGAAGGATTTGTGGTTTATAGTGATGCGTCCGGACAGGGTCTCGGATGTGTACTCATGCAGAACGGGAAAGTTATTGCTTATGCTTCACGGCAATTGAGACCTTACAAGGTTAATTATCTGACCCACAACCTGGAGCTAGCAGCCGTGGTTTTCGCGTTGAAGATTTGGCGTCATTACCTTTATGGCGTCACCTGTCAGATATTCACCGATCATAAGAGTTTAAAGTATATATTTACTCAGAAGGAGTTAAATATGCGGCAGAGACGGTGGTTGGAACTAATCAAAGATTATGATATCGAGATACTTTACCACTCGGGCAAGGCGAACGTTGTCGCCGACGCCTTGAGTCGTAAGTCCGTTCAGGAGGAGATGCTTGCTCGATTATGATTCGAAGGAACTTGGCGAGAATTTCGAGACCCGAGATCGAGGTCTGGTTACAGCGAGTACAAGGGCAACTTTGTACGTTGGAGATTTCATCGCCACTTGAGGAGGCGATTAGGGAGAATCAGGGTTCAGACCCATTTTGATTACGCATTCGAGAGGATGTGACTCAGGGGAAAGCCCCCGAGTTTGTGGTCCACGAGGATGGACTTTTGCGTTTTAAGAATTGGTTGTGCGTACCGGCGTATGACGAGTTGAAAAACTCGATTTTGAGAGAAGCTCATGCTACCCCTTATTCCGTTCATCCGGGGTCTAGCAAGATGTATAAGGACTTGAAACAAATTACTGGTGGAGTAATATGAAGCGAGAAGTCGCAGAATTTGTTTGGAGATGCTTAACCTGTCAGCAAGTCAAGATTTAACATCAGTGACCGGCGGGTATGCTGAAACCGCTCCCTATTCCAGAGTGGAAGTGGGAAGATATTTCTATGGACTTCATCACGAGTTTGCCGACGAGTCGTCGTGGCATGAATACAATCTGGGTGATTGTGGACCACTTAACTAAATCAGCTCATTTCTTTGAGATTAAGGATACATGGGGTCCCGAGAGACTTGCCCAGTTGTTTATCAAAGAGATAGTGAGATTGCACGGTACTCCTAAAAGTATCGTTTCCGATCGTGATGGACGATTCGTGTCACATTTTTGGAAATCAGTTCATCGTGTTATAGGAACTCAGCTTAATCTCAGTACCGCTTTTCATCCTCAGTCCGACGGACAATCAGAGAGGACTATTCAGTCATTGGAGGACATGTTGAGGGCATGTGTTCTCGATTGGAAAGACGATTGGGAAGCCCAACTACCGTTGATTGAGTTCACGTACAATAATAGTTTGCATACTTCGATTAAGATGGCACCTTACGAGGCCTTGTACGGTCGTCGTTGTCGATCTCCTTTGTGTTGGGATGACTTATCAGAATCAATCGGCATCGAGCCCGATATGCTTATAGCCGCCGGTGAGAAGGTAGCTTTGACCAGGAGTCGCCTGTTGACCGCTCAGAGTTGACAGAAATCATATGCAGATAACCGTCGTCGACCACTAGAGTTCGATACGGGTGACCACGTTTTGGTCAAGGTGTCACCGAGTCGAGGTATCTTCCGTTTCGGGAAGCGGGGAAAGCTGAGTCCGAGATTCATCGGACCGTTTGAGATTTTGGATCGAGTAGGCGAGTTAGCTTATCGATTGGCCTTACCTCCGGCGTTGAGCCGAATTCATAATGTGTTTCACGTCTCTCAGCTGCGGAAGTATGTTGCCGACCCGAGTCACATACTTCAGTTCGATGAAATCGAGATCGCGGATGATCATTCTTATGAGGAGCGTCCTATACAAGTTTTAGAGCGGCGAATCAAACAGTTGAGGAACAAGACGATTCCTTTGGTCAAGATTCAGTGGTCTAGACACGGAGTCGAAGAGGCTACTTGGGAAACTGAGGATGGTATGCGGGAGAATTATCCCGAGTTGTTTGACCCTTAGTTTTGAGGACGAAACTCTTTTTAAGGGGGGAGTATGTAATACCCGGTTGTAATTCATTAATTATCATTCAGTATTTATCAATCTGTAATTGTCACTCAGTAATTTTCACTCATTAATAATCACTCATCATTCATGATTCATTCATTTGTGTTCATTGTTGGCTTATTATAACCGTGTATCAGTTACCGATCGTCAATTCATCTCCGTCTGAGTGTCGAGACGAGAGTATTATTATTATTGTCATCGTGATTGGTGGTCTTGTGTTAGAAGTATCATCTTTGGCATGTGTTGGACTTGTTTACTTTCACATATGTAAGGTATGTTGGATCATTCATCGACCGTAGCGAGAAATTGGAGTTGTCGGATTTTTGGTCACTTCCATCCACGAGTTACAGCCGTAAGGATAGGCGGATACGGCCGTAACATGTGTTCGCTGTTTTCAGGTCAGTTTGGACGAACGGGACTTACGGCCGTAAGGGTTCCGGCATACGGCCGTAAGTTGAGCAGGTACGGCCGTAAGGCTTGGCCGGTTACGGCCGTACGTGTCGAGCAGAGTGCCCAGGCATTTTTTGCCTAAGGCGAGTTACGGCCGTAACCGCTAGTCTAATCTATTCTCTGCTTTCGAGAAGTGAATTCCGACAGTGTTCCTCGGATATCAGGTCGTCTCGCCGGACATGGAGCGAGCCCACCGTGTAACTCGTCCGGAGACCTTGATTCGTCCTATCCCAACCTCAATCTTTAAGTTGGCACAAGTCCCTCTTCTCTCTCTTCTCTTTCCCATGTATGGCTCTCAGTTGGGCAGGTTACGGCCGTAAGGGGTGTTCGTATATTTCAGGTTTTGTCGGACAAGAAGGACTTACGGCCGTAAGGGTTGCGGCATACGGCCGTAAGATGAGTAGGTACGGCTGTAAGGCTTGTCCGGGTACGGCCGTACGATTGCAGGCAGGGTGCCTGGTCAGTTTCGACGAAGGGGGCTTACGCCCGTAAGTTTGGCCGGGTACGGCCGTATCGGTCGAGTTACGCCCGTAAGGTGTGTGGGTACGGCCGTATGGATGTCGACAGGTGTTTTGGACGAGGGCGAGTTACGCCCGTAAGACAGGTGCGGGTACGGCCATAAGGCTGTCGGCAGGTGTTTGGACGAAGCCGAGTTACGGCCGTACGAGTTGGCTAGTTACGGCCGTAAGGCCGTTGACTTGGGATGTTACGGCCGTAAGAAGGCCGAGTTACGGCCGTAACTTCCGGCAGTTTATAAAGATCTTAGACAAGACTTTTCCTCATTTTTCTCATTTCCTTCACCTTGTCCGAGAGAGAAAGCTTGAGGAATAGATTTTTCTTCATCAATCACTTGAATACTCGGTTTTCATCATCTTCATTTGGTTGTGAAGCTCGGATTGTCGATCTAACGCGTGTTCGTCGAATAAAAGTACTTGGATCTTCAAAGGTAATATTCTTCGAGCATCTTGAATTTCGATTTTGTGTTGAGATATGATGTTTTGGACGTTATAATCGTGTTATATGAAGAGAGATACATATGATTATTATGAGTTTGTATAAGGATTATTGAAGGATTATTCAAGAATACTTTGAATATTGAGTTGGATTTGGGGATTTTTCGATTAATTGTTGTTGAAATCACGAATTTAGATATTCATATTGGATTAATGATCGTAATGAAGATGTTTTGTTGGTTTGTAACACTCTTTGGGGATTTGATATTGGTATAATTGAGGTTTGGTTATTAACAATCGAAGATTGGCCACAACGTGTTCGATATAATGCCCCAATGAACTTGGTTTAGTCGTATCGACGTTTTGAATTAGTTATACTCATGTTTGATTCGTGTGTTGAACCGGATTGTTGGTAATTGTGTTATTCAAGGTTGTTCGAGCGACCGACATCTCAATTAGGACATTGTTCATGGACGGACATTCTTCATCGGTGTTGAGTAAGTTAATTCTTACTCGGTTAAAAGCATATTCATTCCTTTCGTTGTTGTTCATTCATAATCATAATTCATTCATAAATACTAACCGTATTGAGACTTGTAATTGTCACTTAATCACTTAATTCACGAGGAACGACGGTTCCAATCATTTTATTGAGCTGTCATTCATTTCACTATCATTTCATCTTGGTGAGTCATTATTGATTTTCGATGTCACTTTTGTTATATCGTGGCATTCCGGGTCATACTGGCGTGCCGGTTGGTATGTGTAGGATTTTCATGTCGGGCACATATAAAGTCGTGTGTTGGTTGTTGGCCTCACATTGGACTGTGCACACAAGACGATCACTTCGTCAGACTGATTATGTACAAGACCACATGTGTATTCGATCGATACTCGTTGGTGGCTTGTGCACGGACACATTTCCATCCCAGGCGTAGTGTGGCGCCATTCTTTGAGCCGTACTGTTAGTTGATTCATATAGCATGTTTGATTGCGTATGTTTTCAACAGGATTGTGATTATTCAACTCTTGAGGATTGTTGTTCTGTGTAGCTGACCCCGTTGGGGGATATTGTTTTTCAGGTCATGGCAAGGCAAAAGCACGGGAAGAGCACGTTGACGGCGAGGAGTCCCAGTGATACTAGTAGGGGGCCCCATTCTCTTCAGTCATTCTTATTTTTCCTCATTTGTATTTCCGCTGCAGAATTCCGTTTGGGATGTTTATTTATTCAGGATGGTGTATTTTATCTTCATATAAAATATACTAGTATTCGGTATAGTCCTGGTGTATTGTACTTAAGCTCCTCATCGGAGTATTTGGTAATATAATGTGGTTTGGTACTGCTA
The DNA here is from genome assembly GCA_033398695.1 of Orobanche coerulescens. NCBI lineage: Eukaryota > Viridiplantae > Streptophyta > Magnoliopsida > Lamiales > Orobanchaceae > Orobanche > Orobanche coerulescens. The sequence continues at coordinate 198,649,348 of CM065802.1, forward strand.
TTATATTATTTAATTCATTAATTTTCATTCGCCTGGTGGGTCCCAGTTGGGGTTCCACGGCACTGTAATAGCCGTCTAGTTTGGGGTGTTACATTAGGCACATTCTATCTCACTTAACCGAACTTTATGGTGAGCACAGCAGAACTGCTAGATATGAGATATCCAAGAAACTGTTCGGTGCAAGGATGAAGGAAGATGAGAAGGTTGGGGACTATGTCCTCAAAATGATATCCATGATCGAGAGATTGGAGGCTCTTTATTTTAAGATGGATACTTCTCTTCAAACCGAACTTATCCTACAGTCTCTCACTGATTCCTTCTCACAGTTTGTTATGAATTTCAACTGTAATGAGATTACATGTAACTTAGCTCGGCTAATGAACAAACTAGTGACCGCTCAGTCTCAGATGAAGACTCCGCGGATGAAGGAGTTTGCCCGTGTGATTTCTTCTGGATCTCGGAGGTCCAAGAACAAGAAGAAAAATACTAGGAAGCAGACGGGACCACAAGTCGAGGACCTTAAGGGTAAGGGCAAGGCCCCGATGGTTCCAAAGAGTAAGAAGAAAGACGCTTGTCTCAAGTGCGATGAGCTGGGCTACTGGGATAGAGAGTGTCCTATTCTTCATGGCACTTCAGGTACAGAACTTTTAGTTTTGGAAACAAATTGTTCTGCTACTGTATTTTCTACTTCCTGGATACTAGATTCTGGTGCTAGTTCTCATATTTGTACCATGAATCAGGATCTGGAACAAAGTAGGAAGCTTGGAGCTGGAGAAGTTATGATCACTTCTTTTGGGTTTAGAATCCGGCTTTGTTTTGACTTTAAAAGATGTACTTGTTTTGACCAAGGGGCATAAAAACATTGTATCCATTCCGGTCATGGACCGAAAAGGCTTTTCATTTTTTATTCGTGATGGTTCCTACAAAATTTATTTCAGAAATAAACTAGTGGGCACTGCTACATTGTTAAATGGATTGTATCATCTAAATCTCAGCAACAAAGTAGTTGTGAATACTATGACTAGAAAACATGGTAGGGATGAAACCAATCAAGTTTTGAAATGGCATCTTAGACTTGGTCATATTGCTCAGACCAAGATTTACAAGATGAAAAAGATGGACTTATGGGTCCATTGGCATCGGATCCCTTTCCTACTTGTGAATCTTGCCTTAAGGGCAAAATGACTAAGTCCCCCTTCACAGGGACTTTTGAAAGAGCCGCTGATAAACTGGGATTAATCCATACCGACGTATGTGGTGCTTTGGAAGCAGCACGTGACGGATATCAATATTTCATTACGTTTACACACGATCATACTAGGTATGGATATGTATACTTAATGAAATATAAATCCGAGGCCTTTGAGAAATTCCAGGAATTTAAGGCCCTAATCGAGAAACAAACTGGAAATCATATCAAAGCACTTCGGTCGGACTGAGGTGGCGAGTATATGAGTACGGAGTTTGACGAGTTCCTTAAGGAACATGGAATAGTATCACAATTTACACCTCCAGGCACTCCTCAGTTAAATGGTGTGTCTGAAAGAAGGAACCAGACCTTGTTGGACATGGTCCGTTCCATGCAAGGCTATAATGACTTACCAATTTACCTATGGGGGTATGCACTCCTGACTGCTGCATATATCTTGAACAGATGTCCTTCAAATCCGTTCCTAGAACTCCACATGAGATGTGGTGGGGCAGGAAACCAAGTCTTAATCACATTAGGATTTGAGGATGTCCCGCCTATGTCAAGAATACTAAGGTGGACAAAATGGAAGCGAGGTCCGTGAGGAGACGTTTCATTGGATTCCCTTCTGAGATGATGGATTATCTATTCTACATGCCCAAAAATCGAAAGATCATTGTTGCTTTGCATGCACACTTCCTGGAAGATGAGTTCATTCAGGAAGGCGGAGCAGGTAGAAATACTTCTTTAGAAAAATACAATGAAACTCCTCAGGAGACACCTGTGCAAGAAAAATGGAACCGAACCTTCTGAAACACAAGTAAAACCACCTCGTAGGTCTTGTAGGGTGTCTCAATTACCTGAAAGGTATAGTTTTGTGCACTTGGAGGAACTGGGTTTCCGCGAGGTTCCAGGTGATAAATAAGAGACCGACCCACGACCAATGACCTAGCAATGGTGGATGTAGACTCCATGAGATGGACTGTAGCAGTTTTCATGTAGTTGGAACCTTCGTTTTGATGATACAGTCAAAGAGTTTGACTTCGGTCAAAATGAAGAGGAACCTACAAGAGGGTTAGTGGGAGCAAGATCGTATTCTTAGTACTATATGTAGATGACATTCTACTAATAGGAAATGATGTGGGAATGCTCAGTTCTGTGAAAGCTTGGCTTTCGAGTAATTTCTCCATGAAAGACTTGGGAGAAGCAACCTATATTCTTGGTATTCGGCTCTACCGGGATAGAGCTAAGAGAACAATAGGTCTTTCCCAAGCCCTCTATATAGATAAGATCTTAAAGAGGTTTAAGATGAATGATTCTAAAAGAGGGTTCCTTCTAATGCGACATGGAATAAAACTCACCTCGAAGATATGTCCTCAAAGTGAGGAACAACGGAGGGAGATGAGTAATATACCATATGCTTCGGAATTTGGGTAGCCTTATATATACTTTATTATGTACGAGACCTTACATTGCGCATGCTGGGAGCGTGGTAAGTAGGTTTCGGGTTAACCCAGTTAGGGAACATTAGACTGCTGTAAAAGAACATTCTCAAGTACTTTAGAAGGACTAGAGACCTGGTTCTTAAATACGGCGGTGGAGAACTGAATGTAATGGGATTCACTGTAGTGGACTTCCAAGGACAGAAAGACGATTCTATGTCTACTTCTGGCTACATTTACTCTTAATGAAGGAGCAGTATCATGGCATAGTGCCAAGTAAACTGCGACTACTGGTTCCACCTGTTAGGCTGAGTATAAAGCGGCCTCGGAGGCCTCCAAAGGAAGGGTTAAGAAGTTACTGAGTAAACTTCACATGACACCATGTGCTGCACTGCCTATTTTCGTTTTTATACGATAATAATAGAGCAGTAGCACATGCCTGGGAGCCGAGGTTTCATAATGGTACAAAATATATTGAGAGAGAGTATCATCTCGTAAGAGAATTTGTTCGCAAAGAGATACATTGTGCTGCATAAAGTAGAGTCAGCCTACTACGTCGCTGATCCACTTACCAAGCCACTTTCTCAGATTATATTGGAGCGTCATCTGGAAAACATGGGTATTAGATACCATAGTGTGTGGCATTGAGTGCAAGTGGGATATTGTTAGGAGTATGCCATCGAATGCCACTCAGAGGATCTTGAGTGAGGACATTGTACTTGTGATTATGTAAATCATTTATATAAGACAATGAATGTTTCTTTATTTACTGGTAGTTACTGGTATTCCTAACTCGTAAATATACATATAGAAACTAGTCCGTATATTTGAGAGCAAAATGTTCCACTCCTTATTGGATAATGGGGTAGGCACTGGAAAGGTTTATAGCTCAAATACTTAATCGTTCGCAAGTCGATGAAACTTGACTGGGCATTAAGTTTATGTGAAGACTTGTATGACGTGTTCTTTGACATGGAGAGTGCCTGTCGAATTCTAATGGTTAGTGGGAGCACACGTTGTAGGTATGCTAATTGGATTAGTGTACTCGAACCAACTCACTCTCGATTCGTCACACGAATTTCACTCCGAGACAGTCAATGACGGAATCGAAAGGTTGTGATAGGTATTCGTGAACCTTCGACTTGAGAATTTAGTGGGGATGTGCTTGTGATGTCAAGATTTTTATTAGAGTAGTTTGACCCTGTAAACCGGAAGGTGGGGGTCAACCTCGACGTGCATCTTGACGGTCAAGTAGCAGGTCCTACTGAATACCAAGATAGAATTCTTTCTCCCGTTAGTGAGCGGGTTATATGTCTTATGCGGTCACTGGCAGATGAGATCATAAGTCTTTGGCGAAAGCATTGGGGCTAGCTGTATTAGATACACGAGAGCTCGACGATCTCAATTTGCATTAACGCATGCATAGCGTCAAGTACAGATAGGGTTTGACTGACCGTGACCCTATAACTTGATCGGGACATTTGAAAGAAGGGTTTATACGTATACTGGTATTCACGACAGAATGGTTCTTGAATGATCCCAATCATTCGTTCTCAGTTGGGGTACAGTGTAGGCCGCAAGGCTGGCTAGGTGGTGCTACTACTCTTTGGTTCCTCCCATTGCTGACTGAGACGGACCTACTGAGTTGCACAATAGGATTGACGACGGAATGAATTGAGCTTATGCTCTCATTATGAATATTAGATATTGGATATCTAATTTGGGACATTAGATGTCTAAATCGATTTATTGGATAAATTGATTTACGGCCTAATGAATTAAATAAATTACTCGGTGATTAATTTAATTCATGAATATAATTATTTCTTGGAGAAATTAATTATGTTATTTTGTATTTGATATGTTTAATTAATTGGATTAATTAAATGATATAAATACATCGGAACGGAATCAGAGTTTATCTGTTTGGACTCACGGGAGTCCGAAACGAACCGAACTCGTCCGATTTCTATATGGGCCGCCCCCCCATTTCCACCCACTTTCCTTTGGACTCTTGTCTCCATTCTTTAATGGATGATAATTGTATTGGTGGGGTTGATTCTCATTAGCATGAGTTGTTACATGTGGGGAGTTGAATAAAAAGGAAAAAGAAGACAATCACTCAACACACAATTGGTTTCCAACATGAGAGGGAGAGGGAGAGAGAGAGAGAGAGAGAGAGAGAGAGAGAAAACTTTTCTCAAAGTCTTCATCATATTCTCCAAGTCTTCTTCCATTTTTCTTCACAAGTTCTTAATTTTTCTTGGAGGAAAAGTGAGAAATAAAAGATAGTGTGTGATCAATACACTTAGAGTGTTATAATCACAAGCAAAGCTTCTAAAACCTTGTTCTAGCCGTATCATTGAAGGATAACGAGGTTTAGTCGTTCCGGTCATTTCTCCGGCGCGTGGCAAGTAGAGACGCGGTATTTTCGGCGTTGGATCATCCAAGAGCTTGGAGCGGATTGGATCGTAGGGATATACAACTAAAGCTTGGGGAATAGCTCAAGAGAAGGAATCCATTTAATCAACGGACTACAAGGGTGAGTTTCTTACATCTCTTGTGTTTTCGTTTATATATTCGTATATACGTAGCTCGATCGATCCTCATAGGGATTCGGATCGAATTAATTTTCATTTTACCACTTCCGCTTGGCCTTCGTTTTAGGCACTGAATCCCAACATGCACTTGGTGAAAACAAACTTTTTTTGAAAAAAAAAAGAGGGCGAGTCATGTTTCGCCCAAAACTGGTAAATACTGTTCTTTAATTAGAGGAGGAAGTTTTATTTCATATGTCGACTTTAAAACTGTTTTTGAATGTTGCACAAAATAATTTGTGTTTTTAAAATTTCAAAGACGTCATAACTAATTTGAAATATTTCAAAAATTTAATTTGGAATTGAAATACCAAAATTTTAAAGTATTTCCTCTTCTACAAAATGTTTAATCGAAAAAAAATATTTTTCACCGGAAATCGTAACCATTTGATACAACGATATTAAATCATAGGTTTTCACAATGTTTGAAAATTTTCAAAACATCACTTTAAAATGTTCGTGCAGTGGCTACATTTAAAAATTCATTCTAATGAAATGTAAAAATTGATAAATATACACGATTTCCGGAGCGTACTACATGACCATTTTCACTCGGACCGTATACGCATGTTTATCCTAAAACAGTAATACCACAAACAATTTCCAGACCCTTGTTTAACATTAAACACATTGGCACAACATAATCAAATACACATATAAGGGGACTTACAATCGGGAGACTTACCATCACAGATGAATATGATGTTGGAACCACGATACTAATCACAACTCCAATGCGCGCGACTTACACAGGACATGGACTTGACCCAATGGCCTAGGTTTTTCGCAAACCTAAGCTCCGATACCTTACCTTTAACCACCCCAGAATTCGACTGGGAATGTCACATGCCGTAAACCCTTCTCACAATAATCTACCAGGCTAAACTCCAAAAGATTGATCAATGATAGACCGACTGAGGTCAAATTAATTACAAAACAGACCGACAAGGTCATTAAATAATTCAAAAACCAATACAGTCCACAACTCAACGACAATAATAAATTTGGATATAAAAAAGAATGACAACTCAATTTCATAAATGAAAACTACACCCATGCAAGGGTGAATATTCGACCAAAAGAGAAATACTGACCAAAATGAAACAAAAGAAAAGACTCTGACTCTTGTGTGATTAACATCATTGTCCTCCATCTCCTTCCAAGCCAAATCTATGACTGCTCCCGAGCTGCAAAACCTGAGTGCATAACAGGCACCCACCCCCCGAAAACCCGGGGGTTAGCAAACTGGAATTTTGCTAGTGCAGGTACATAATATGCAAGATATACGAAAAATATCAACACAAAACTCAACAGCCGTGAAGCCTTAACACGAACCACACATTCACATAACTAGCACAGAAGAGCATTCACACAGACATATTTTCTTTACGAATCATAACAGCAAGGAAAACTTTAGACGAGCCCCAATGAGTCAAAAGAACTAGTTCGAAAACCCCTTTAAAAGAAATATTTTGGAAAAACATTTTGATAAGATAATTTGAAAATGCTACTGTTGACTCGGTCCGTTTTGGGGTTTTGAAAATCGAATGAAAATACTTTTAGAAAATAACTTCAAAATATCTCGGGTCCTTGATGTTGGGATTCGGTGCCTAAATCGAAGGCCCAGCGGAAGCGGTAAAACAAAAATTAATTCGATCTGAATCCCTACGAGGATCGATCGAGCTACGTATATACGAATATATAAATGAAATCACAAGAGATATAAGAACTCACCCTTGTAGTCCGTTGATTAAATGGATTCCTTCTCTTGATCTATTTCCCAAGCTTTAGTTGAATTCCCTACGATCCAATATACTCCAAGTTCTTGGATGATCTAACGCCGAAAGGACCGCGTCTCTACTTGCCACGCGCCGGGGAAACGACCGAAACGACTAAACCTCGTTATCCTCTAAGGATACGGCTAGAACAAGGTTATAGAAGCTATGTAACTCAAGATTACAACACTCTAAGTGTTTAATCCAAAATCTATCTATCTTACAAATATTTTCTCCAAGAAAAAACTTATGAATGAAGATGAATATGATGATGAATGTTATGAAGCCTTAGAAAAACTTTTCTCTCTCCTTACACTAACCAAAATCGTGAGATGAAGTTTATGGCCAAGGAGATATGGTCTTCACACATATATTCTCATCATATCATACCAAATCACCTCCCATTTGACAAAATCATCAAAGTGATATATTGTCCCCTTGAATTGTCACAAAGCTAGTACCCCACCAAGTGAAGACCAAGACAATGGAGGGAGTAGGTGACTTGGCGAGGCCATCTAGAAGGAGCCGGACAAGTTCGGCCCGTTTCGGACTCCCGAGAGTCCAAACAGATAAACTCCGATTCCGTTCCGATGTATTTATATCGATTAATTAATCTAATTAGTTAATCATATCAAATAAATAATAACATAATTAATTTCTCCAAGAAATAATTATATTCATGAATTAAATTAATTACCCAGTGATATATTTAATTCATTAGGCTGTAAATCAATTTATCCAATAAATCGATTTAGACATCCAATGTCCCAATTTAGATATCCAATATCTAATATTCATAATGAGATGATAAGCTTGATTCATTCCGTCGTCAATCCTATTGCTCGACTCGATAGGTCCGTCTCAGTCAGCAATGGGAGGAACCAAAGAGTAGTAGCACCACCTAGCCAGCCTGGCGGCCTACATTGTACCCCAACTGAGAACGAATGATGGGATCATTCAACAACCATTCTGTCGTGAATACTAGTATACGTATAAACCCTTCTATCAAATGTCCCGATCAAGATATAGGGTCACGGTTAGTCAAACCCTATCTGTACTTGACGCTATGCATGCGTAAATGCAAATTGAGATCATCGAGCTCTCGTGTATCAAATACAACTAGCTCCAATGCTTTGGCCAAAGACTTATGATCTCATCTGCCAATAACCGCATAGGACATATAACCCGCTCACTAACGGGAGAAAGAATTCTATCTTGGTATTCAGTAGGATCTGCTACTTGCCCGTCAAGATGCACGTCGAGGTTGACCCCCACCTCCCGGTTTACAGGGTCGAACTACTCTAATGAAAATCTTGACGCACAAGCACATCCCTACTAAATCCTCAAGTCGAAGGTTCACGAATACCTATCACAACCTTTCGATTCCGTCATTGACTGTCCCGGAGTGAAATCCGTGTGACGAATCGAGGGTGAGTCGGTTCGAGTACACTAATCCAATTAGCATACCTACAACGTGTGCTCCCACTAACCATTAGCATTCGACAGGCACTTTCCATGACAAAGAACACGTCATACAAGTCTTCACATAATCTTAACTCCCAGTCAAGTTTCATCGACTTGCGAACGATTAAGTATTTGAGCTATAAACCTTCCCAGTGCCGATCCCCTTATCCAATAAGGAGTGGAATGTTTTGCTCTTAAATACACAGACTAGTTTCTATATGTATATTTACGAGTCAGGAACGCCAGTAACTACCAGTAAATAAAGAAACATCCATTGCCTTATTATAATGATATACATAATAACAAGTACAATGCCCTCACTCAACATCCTCTGAGTGGCATTCGAGGGCATACTCCTAACACTTGACCCAGCATGTGGAAAACAATTTTACAAGAAAACCATTTCAACGTTATTCGGGGTCCTCGACCCAATTTATAGAACACTATCACAAGAGAATCATTTCAGCATCTCACAGGGTACTCGACCCAATCCAAAGAATATCATCACAAGCACAATCATCTCAACATCTCACGGGGTCCTCGACCCAATCCATAGAATATCATCACAGCACAATCAATGTCACAACCTCTCATTTCGACAAATCCTGCTCAAGACCCTTGATTAATTAACCCTTGAAAATCTCGTCAGATATCCTTGGTTAATTAATCCTGATACCAACATTTAAAATGAGTTGAAACAAACTATCAGAAGCACAAATATCAGTCGTTATCGAGATCAACATTTTATAATGAGTTGAAAGAACTTTTGAAGTACGAAAATTATTCGGTATCGGGGTCTTAGCTGTCACTCGAATATCCATAACCAATAAGCCTGCCAGGCGCCTCCCCTGCACACCTGTGCACCGGCGTTCACTACCACTATGTTAGCCGCCCTTGAACATGTCACCGAGCCGGCGCTCACTCTCGCAAGAGCCGCCCCTTGCACACGCATTAGGTAACACCGGCATTCACCAACTATATGGAGCCGCTCATTGCAGCGTACACCAGACCGGAGTTCATGCCCCGCCCTCAGAAGCTCCGGATACGACGTCTCTCACAAACAAATATTCACATTGTTTCACATATCAAATATACAGTCAATTATCACAACGATTATCATAATCAATACGCAAGAATCACAAATGGTCTATCAATCAACAATTTCACAAAATATTTAAATAAATAATACCACACGCACCATCAATCAAAACTCGGCACAATACGCTTTCGGGCATAAACAACCATCTCTCCGTATATCCATCGATCGCAATTCAACAAAATGTACATGACCGACTATAATATCCCTATAACTTTAGATTATACTCTCATCCAAATTACGTACGTCAAACTAATATTAACATCAATTACTCAGCATTCACAAACATATGTATATATATACACTTATATATATATATATCCGTATAAAATAATACATACACTTCAGAAACTATGATTTTACGTAGCTATAATTCGTATATCAAGGTACTTGCCTTGGTAATTTCTCGCGAATACTCCGAAGAATATGGTCGATTGGAAAAATCCGGAACTCCAATGAAAACGACGATCATAAGGGTTGAACACCAGCTCTTCACAGGGAATTCATCCCTAATATCCTATCATCAATTAAACAATCAATCACACGAGGTAAAACATCGTAAATCGGCCGAATTTCCCTCTGCGGCATTTTCCCGGACCTTGAAGGCGTCAATTGAGAACTCAATTAAACGAAAAATCAGTAATGATAAAACCATGGCAAAATGATGAAATTGATAGAATACAACCTAATATTCGATTATCCAAGCACGAGCCACTGCCACGAGATTGCCGAGACGCACGAGCACCAAGCACGAGCACCCGCTCGTGCGCGCGCAGTTAGGGCCGCACGAGCACCGGATCGTGCGCCATGCTCGTGCGCACCTGACCGGTTCCTGCCTCACCTGGACGTCCAGTGCCCAGCCACCATGACTCACCGACTCAATTTTCCGAAAACATACGGAACGAACATGACGAAACGCTCGTGGACAACATCATTGATCCGAAATGAAATATCATGAAACAAATCACCACATACGACCACAAAACCAGTCAATGAGAAAATAATACCAACGGTCGATAACCGAGAAATATCTGGTCTAAAAAAAACAACCTCGGTGGTAACCCCAACAACTCGTCAGGAAAGAAATCGGGGAACTCATTAACGACTGTAATCGATGACAACTCGACCCCACCATCCTCCGCCTTCAAGGCGTAGCACCAATAACCAGTACACCCCTTCCGCAGGAGTCCCATCGCCTTCACGGCGCTAATTACGAACTTCTGGTTTCCCCTCTTTCGCCCCGAAAGAGTAATCAGTGCCGTCATCGGCTAATATGGTGATGATCCTCGTGCGGTAGTTCATGATCGCACCATGCCGCTTGAGCCAATCATCCCCAAGAATCAAATCCTCACCTTCAATACCCACAACGATAAGATTAGAGAGACAAGCTCTCTCACAAATAACCACAGAACAGTCTCGGATCTCCCGATCACTAAAGATTTTATCACCGCTAGGAAGTTTAATGATGAAAGGTTCACAAGACGACAAACAGTCAAGACTCAAATGACACGCACACTCCATAGGGATAAACGAATGCGTAGCACCAGAATCGAAAAGCATACTGACAGGATGAGATTGAATATGAACGGTACCTATAGCCACGGTATCCGCTGGATCATCGGCCCTCCTCATCTCATAAACACGCGGATGAGCGGAGCCGACACTGGAAGATCCCCCTCTAGTAGGCTAGCCCCGACCTCTCCCTCAGCCAATACTCTGCGGAGGCTGTGGAACAAACGACCCCTGGTTCACACTCGGATCCTTAGGCGCTGGTAAAGAAGCCTGGGCACCAAGAGTCTGCCCTAAACGTTCACAAAAAGAAGCCTTGTGGCCCATCTGGCCACAAGTATGACAAGTCAACTGCGGTCGAGGACACTCCTGGTTCCTATGGCCCAGCTTGCCACAGTTAAAACATCTGACATCACGAGTGGAGGCACTAGCAGTACCTCGAAAGCCCCCAGAAAAATGAGCGAACCACCTGCAGGAAAATTTGCAGACTAAGACTTCTGCTGAACTACGCCCTTGTGACCCAAAAAGCTACCCACGGATTTCTGTTTCTTACTTTCTCGAGCCGTCTCACTGGCCGTCAAGGACATCTCATAAGCAAGAGCTCTACTCTGATAGTCCTTTAAGGTGGTGCGGGCGAATCCAGACATGTAATCACGAATCCTCAGTTTCATTCACCTCGAGAAGTGGCAAATCTTGTCATTCTCCTCCTTAACCTGGGCCTTCACGTAGCCCAACTCTCAGTTGAAATCTGCAATGGCCTGAGAACCGGAATATCTCGAGGCTGAGCATCATAAAAAGCAAGGACCCATGCCTGACGAACTGGCCACGGACAGTACTCAGCTTCCATAAGGTCTGTGAAGTCGGCCCATGAAGCATCATGATCCTGAGGTCCAACAACCTCCCACCAATCAACAGTGTCCCGAGTGAAAAAATACTGGGCGATTGGGACCTTGCGATCCTCGGGACAGCTTGTGGAAACAAAGACCTTGGACATCTCTTTGATCCACCCTCCCATCCAATCAGGTCTGAATCCCCAGAAAACTAAGAAGGATGCATCTTGGTGACATCCTGAAGCCAACGATCCACTTTGGCTCGATCAGCATGAGCCGGAGTCGGGTTTTGAACCGCCTGGGCTATCGCAGCCATTTGGTTCACCATTTGTTGCATCACAACTACAACACCAAAGTCGGCGCCATCTTGAGTAGCAGTACGGCCCTGACGGCCATTAGTACTGCTAGCTCCAGAAGAGTGTGATGTGGCCGCCCCACTGGTTGCCCCACGTCCCCATCCGCGTCCACGACTACAGCCACAACCTCTACCTCGACCTCTTCCAGCATCCATACTGGAGATAAGAGGTAGCAAAAGCAACTCGATGATAAGTACAGGAGAAAAATAATCACAGTTCAAGAAACGGAAGTATGATATGAAAAAACAAGAGAATCGAGTAAGGAAAACTTATGAGCACTGGATGTACCGAGATGATGGCAGCGGGGTGATGATGTGCAAAACAAAACACAAATAGACCCAAATAACCAACAAGCCTAGGTATCCATAAACCTAGTCCTCTGATACCATTTTCTGTAACACCCCCAAGATATTGAGGGTATATTACAGCGCCATAGACCTTTACATGGGACCCACCAGGATAATTAAGAAATACCACTCGTCTAACGATCTCGGTTAGCGAGAAAACACACATCACCAAGGCGAAAATTAAATAAAACGCCTGGTACAACCGGTAAACCAGACATCACCGACGATCATAAATAGCATTTAGAAGTACAAACCATATTCCAAACCAAAATTCCTAAGTACTCGCGAGTACGGTCTATCAGTTTACAAATTGAAAACAAACATTTAAAATGACAACTAAAACAAAGGACACATTTGCACACGTCAACCACCTTAGCCAACATCCTCGTACTGTCCCAGTGTTCGATCAGCCTACTGAACGCAATCTGAAATTCATAACACGAATTTCCCCAAAAAAGGGTCCCCAAAGGGGTTAGCAATTACGCTAGTACAAGTAATCAAGGCAAACCATTCGCTTACACATTTCATAGTAAATGCATCAAATCAATTCAAAACAAAATCCAGACAGGTCTTTTCCTAGAAAACAAATAGTCAATAATCAATTTGCCTAGGACCGGGGCTAAACAACTGGTCCCATTTGATGCCTCTAAGGACCCTCCCGAACTGGCCATAATCATAAATCAAATCACGCACAGGCATCTCCTAGGACCGGGGCTTAACTAGTGGTGCCATTCGAGGCCTCTAAGGACCCTCCCGAACTGGCTAGCGAACAAGCTCTTGAATCCGGAGTGAAGTCATAGATTCTCCCGAGGTCCCGTCGGACCCTCTTGGAGTGAGCAAAGCACACACATGTTATACATCACCATTTCATGTTAAGCATAAAGGTTTCACAAGAATACTTGCCTTGAGTAATTAACGACGAAACGAACGGAATGGAGAATCAACCACGATCACTAGGAACTGATAACCACGAACCTAACAATCCGAAGAATATAATCACAACCAATTCTACACGAGTACGAAAATGGAATACGCCCGAATACCCACCTACGATTCATGTAAATTCATACAAAAACAACAACGAGGGCGGATCGCAACCGAAACCCTCTCGATTTCAAAAATACCACGAAATTTACCATGAACTCGTAGGGAAAACATGAATACCATTAAGATTAATCACATACATCATGGATCAATCAACATCACGGAACGAACCGGATATTAAATCAATAGGCCCCAAATTTCCCAAAAGTAGGGTTCTAAGAGATTTTACCTTGATTCGAAGATGAACAACGGTGATTAGGTGCTAGGTTGATATTATGATGCTCGAATATACTTCTCCAACGAGGTTTGGGTGAAAATCGGACGAACCCTAGCTCCAAGGATCGCCCCCGACGCGAAGAGAAGAGAGAAGAGTGAAAAATGAGGAAAAAGTCGGCCCTGTCAGTTTATATACTGACAGATGTTACAGTCGTAACATCATTCACATACGGTCGTAACTTATGAACATTACGGCCATAAGTGTATCACTTTACGGTCGTAACTGGCCCTGGGGAAGGATCTAGACAAAACAACGAAGCCCACTTATGGTCGTATAACTATAAGGTTACGGCCGTAACATCTCATACGGTCGTAACTTATGAATATTACGCCCGTAAGTTGCCCACTGGATCAAATGCAGAAAACGAGGTTTGGTTACGGTCATACAAAGAAGAACTTACGGCCATAAATATTGACATTACGGCCGTAACAGCCCTGGTTTACGGCCGTAACGTGCCTCTGGCAGCAGGCCAGATATGCACGAAATGATGTCTCAGCGAAGATCGATCGGAGAATACAAAGGTGTACCAACTACCAACGGATACACTAACGATGAGTTCGAGTCAGAAACTAAAGGGCTAAAAGAAGACGCGATTCCGACTACCCAAAGGTTCGGAAATGACAAGGGTAGTAATTACCCCACAACTTTGGGAAATTATAAAACGGCCCAAAAACATCCGAAACACACGATACACGATCGAAACACCGAACAAAAGCTCAGAAAACGCATAATAGAATAAGATGGATTTACGGTAACCCTGAAACGGCGGTTCCTGTAACATCCCCAATCCGCTCAGGGATATTACACGCCGTAGAACCTTTCCTTAAGGATCTACCAGGCTGGTAGCAAAAATCGAACATCTCAAAAATGCCTTTAGGGCTAAAATGACTCAATAGATCGATTTGGTCTTTCAATAAATACACACAACTCAATCTCAATACATTCCCACGCAGGGGTCGAATACAATACACTCCCGAACAACGGGGAAAGAATACTGCAGCTGAAATAAAATACAACTAAACCAATACAACCATGTACGGGTCCTCTTGTGATTAGTATCTATCATCTTTCATCATCCTTCATGCCGACCATGTGCTATGCTCCCCAAAACCTGAATGCAATACACACATCCACCCCCCGATTTCTCGGGAGTTAGCAAAATTCCACTATTTTGCTAGTGCAAGTACAAAGTACAAATACGAGTCATACAAATCATATTCCAAGAATAATAATAACCAGGTAATCCTCAGAGGTTCAAACACAATGAAAAATACTTCTCGAAGCAAGAGTTTAGGTAAAACTTCCCAAAATTTAAAGATCACAATTCAAGGGAACAATTTACAAAATGGTTTAAAAATGCCATTGGGAGTTTTAATAGAAAACAATTTAGGATTATCGAATCCTACTCGTTCCAAAATCAACAGGGGTCACAGCCCAAATATTTGCTTTCTCGAATAAAACCAACAACCATTCACAAAGTCATAACCCCCGTCACGTGTCCTCGACGGACATAAAATCAACACAACATAATCACCCAAGATACGCAAATCTTGGTCACACATCCAAGGTACTCGACCTAGCCTTGGATAAGGTCACACAAATACAACACCAACTCGTGAATCCAGGGCTATACCATTGGATTCCCTCGAGGCCTCGTCGGACCCTCCCGAGATGAGCAAAATACAATCACAAATCATATACACACCAGCGTGATCACTTGCCACGACATCTCACGGTTGGATCAATCACTTGTTGTCTCCTGACCACATGATCACATGCCATGTGTCACAATAGGTATTCTTTGGCGCTCACGGTTGGATCAATCACTTGTTGCATCCTGACCACATGATCGCAAGCCATGTGTCACCGTAGTTTTTCTTAGGCTCTCACGGTTAGATCAATCGCTTGTTGCATCCTGAGCACATGATCGCATGCCATGTGTCACCGTATACCCCGCCCACATTCACACATTCACACACATAGCACAATACAATAAATATATCCAAACAATTCACCCAGAGGCATCAAACACTTAGCAAAACACCACGTCAAACCACAACGCACTGAAATGAAGCAATATACGTACACACGCATTACCAAGTGCAACATCAACACCAAACATATCCATAGGATTCACATAGTCATTTACGAAAACACACCAATCACAACATACACACGAGTTTGAAAGGGAGCCTTTAACGAGGCTAACCGAAT
The DNA here is from genome assembly GCA_033398695.1 of Orobanche coerulescens. Taxonomy (NCBI): domain Eukaryota; kingdom Viridiplantae; phylum Streptophyta; class Magnoliopsida; order Lamiales; family Orobanchaceae; genus Orobanche; species Orobanche coerulescens. Next base: position 198,665,488 of record CM065802.1, read on the forward strand.
CTTTGAAAGTTCATTTCAACAACCAAACAAACACATTTAGACGATCACCGATCATCATATCCACAAAACAAGAAATGTATGGACAAGGTACTTGCCTCCAAACCACGATCGCAACGAGACAACGGATGGGATGCGGTCGAATAGCCCCGTACTCCCGAACACTATAAAGAACACGATAGCACCGCAAATACTACGAGAATAACACCACACGAATTATCAATCACCAAACGGGATTCAACTTGGAATCCTCGAGCACCTATAATCCTCCGGAAGGAACAAAAAAACATGATTACGACAAGGATCAAGACCAAAAACAACGAAGATTACAACAAACTATCGAAAGAAAACTCATTCGAACATTGATCGAACATCAAATGTTCACTACACCTCAAGAACATCGAAATCATCCTTCGGGTTGAAATGGACCAAAGATATGGATATACAATCCATAAAACATGTTTAATAACAACATCTAACATCAATCGATTTATCGAAATCGGATAGAAAACGAAATCAAGAGCAAAACTCCCAAAAAGCTCAACTCCATAGAATCAATAAAATACCTCGGATTAATGATGAAGAACACGAATTGATGTTGTTAATCCACACCAAGAACTTGAGAAGGATGATATCTCTGAGACAAATCGCCCAAAATTCGCCCCTAAATCGCCTAGATCGTGAGGGAGAAGAAGAGAGGAGAGGAAATGAAATCCTCTCCCAAAATCCGCTGAAAAAGGGGTAATCTGACTCGTGTGTCGCGGCCCGCGGCTGAAAATTGCGAGCAGCTGCCAGCTTAGTGCCGCGGCACGGCCAGCAGGGGGCCACGGCCCGTGGTACAGCCGCGCCAGTCTCACTTCTGCGAGGTGTGTGTCGCGGCGCACACTGTTCGTGCCCAAAAAGTGCCGAAAATTCACGATACGTGATCGAATTACCAAACCGAAGTTCACAACACGTCTAACAACGTTAAACGTACTTACGGAAACACGAAATAACAGCTTCGAATGAGATTCCCAAGAATCAAACTCAAGTGCGGAAAAGTCGCTAAGATGGACTTCCACCCAAAAAAAAAGAAAATTACCGGAAATCGAAATTGCGGATATTACATACTACCCTCCTTAAAAGAAGTTTCGTCCCGAAACTTAAAACAAGTAGGGAGAAGCAATATCCCGTCAGGAAAACTCAACGAGATACACAAGAACCGAAATCGCGCCCAACGGCGAAACGTTTCAAGCAACGTGAAGAAACATACGGCGTGAAATCATGCTCCACGGCGACCATCACAACGCCACAGGTAGAGACATAATAAAACCAACAAGTGTCAAGTATCACCAAACAGGTAGCACAATCAAATCAATTATACGAATAATCACAAAACAAAGGCATATATTACAAGAAACACACACAGTCGAAAAATAGAAATTAAACAAACTACGATTCGTAAGGGTAACCATGAAGAACTCCGACCACGCCAAAATTCTCGAAACCACATTAGACATCTTGGTGTCCTTTCGGAGTAGAGACGCAACTCAATCCCCAAACTTCTCAGCTACCGTCTCGCAATGCACGGCTCGGTGTCCCAAATGACCGCAATCGAAACAGCTGACCAACGGTGAACGACAATTCTTCACAGTACGAGACGAGACAACAACAATCGGACAACCATGATTGACCAACAATGATCGAACAACAACTATCGAACAACAATGATCAAACAACATCGATCGGACAACAACGATCGGACACCAATGACCGAACAACAATGATCGAACAATAACGATCGAATAACAATGATCGAGCAACAATGATCGAATAACGACGGTCGAACAATGACTCCGAAGTTCACATTTCAACTAAAGATATAAACAAAACTAATAGAAACCAAAAGATGTTAATTTCGGACAAGGTTCACAAGAATCGAACCGAACTCAGAAAAGTCACAACGATAAACAAATTCATCCAAAACAAGGTCACAACCCGTTCGAACGATGGCAACCGAGATACCAAACCAGTTCAAAAAGTATCAACGAACACGAGCTAGTCGATAGAATTGAGAAAGAGAAAATGTAGAAGTCAAAAATAATACGGGTATTACATTCGACCTCTTATAAAAGAAATGTCATCCCCGTAACTCACAACAAAGGAAGCAAGGTAACAACACAAAAAGTAACCGACAGAAACATCTCTCATGGGCCTCTCAGAGCCGATCCTGATATCTGTGCTGAAGCTCGTACCCCAGAAGACTCGGTAACCAATTCGCAAAACTGGATTTTGTGTCCCTTGAGTCCGCACTTGAAACGCGTTACTAGTGAGAAGGACAATTTGTATGTACATGCCCCAGCACATTACAGTCGAAGCACCTCGGCATACCGAATATGCAACTGCTAGGTACAATGGAATATAACATCGCAAAACAACATACCGGAGATGCCAACTCAACGCAAACTATTAACGTAAAGTAGCTCACATACATGGAATCATAGAAACGACGGCATACATTCGGTGATTTCAATGGTTCGAACGATAAACAACACACCATTACAAAACATCATGAAACAATCACATATGTACACGATCATACAAACTCAAGTTCTAACAGCTCGCACGAGTGCGATAACACGCAAATCACCACAAAGCGACAACATTCAATACCAACATCTCACCTCTCACAGAGGGCTAACACAACAAATGCGTGGCAAATGACTCAACGTTCACGCCACCAATTCAATCATACTCGGGAGCTAACATTTTAACGACAATGCGAACATCATATTTACACTCCCGGACCACAAACAAGAATGACAGGTTTTAAAAACGAAAACCACCTTTTTGAAAATAATTTGGAAGTACCAGTTGAATTTTGAGTATCATATTTCGAAAAAGTAGTGCAAACCTCGTTATCAAGACTTTGAAAAACATCTAGCGTTGGATAAAATGAGGACACTTTTCTTTTAAATTAAAACTTTCAGAAATATTCGACCTTCGAGTCTAAGCAAATGCGTTTATAAATTACTGGAATATCTAAAAATATTTGGGTCCTCAAGGTAAAAGAATTTTGAAACATATACTTGCGCTAGTAGGCGCCTCGAAAATGTAACCCATTTTAAAAGTACGTCTCGAAATTTATTTTATAAGATACTCAGGGTTTTCAAAAAAAATCCATTAGGCTAGAATGCCCAAAACTCATGCGTATCAACATTCGGTTACACAACATGTCTCACGTCGTTCAAATTCAACACAACACATGACTCTTCCCGGAAAACAAACAGTCGTAAAGGCATAAACAGCGACAACGCTCCTCATATAAACAAAATATAAGAGTCGAATAAACACATATCACGGAACCAAAAATCTACATAAGGATTCTATCACTTAACACATAATCATACCCGTAACTCGTATCACACGAGGCACAATCACAAAGAAGGGAGACTTACATCCACAGGTCGCACGAAGATGATGATCGCCCCATGATACTAATCACGACCAACAACTCAGATGACGCAACGTGACACGACTAAGTCAGACAAAATCCGACAAGACAAAACTCAACAGGCACAACTTGACCCGACAGCCTAGGTTTCCACCACCTAAGCTCTGATACCATTTATGTAACACCCCCAATCCGCTCGGGGATATTACACGCCGTAGAACCTTTCCTCAAGGATCTACCAGGCTAGTAGCAAAAATCGAACATCTCAAAAATGCCTTTAAGGCTAAAATGACTCAGTAGACCGATTTTGTCTTTCAATAAATACACACAACTCAATCTTAATACATGCCCACGCAGGGGTCGAATACAACACACTCCCGTACAACGGGGAAACAATACTGCAGTGGAAATAAAATACAACTGAACCAATACGACAACGTATGGGTCCTATTGTGATTAGTATCGATCATATTTCATCATCCTTCACGCCGACCCTATGCTACGATCCCCAAAACCTGAATGCAATACAGACTTCCACCCCCCGATTTCTCGGGGGTTAGCAAAATTCCACTATTTTGCTAGTGCAAGTACAGAGTGCAAATACGAGTCATACAAATCATATTCCAAGAATAATAATAACCAGGTAATCCTCATAGGTTCAAACACAACGAAAAATACTTACTGAAGCAAGAGTTTAGGTAAAACTTCCCAAAATTTAAAGATCACAATTCAAGGGAACAATTTAAAAAATGGTTTAAAATGCCATCGGGAGTTTTAATAGAAAACAATTTAGGATTATTGAGTCCTACTCGTTCCAAAATCAACAGGGGTCACAGCCCAACGATTTGCTTTCTCGAATAAAACCAACAACCATTCACAAAGTCATAACCCACGTCATGTGTCCTCGACGGACATAAAATCAACACAGCATAATCACCCAAGATACGCAAATCTTGGTCACACGTCCAAGGTACTCGACCTAGCCTTGGATAAGGTCACACAAATACAACACCAACTCGTGAATCCAGGGCTATACCATTGGATTCCCTCGAGGCCTCGTCGGACCCTCCCGAGGTGAGCAAAATACAATCACAAATCATATACACACCAGCGTGATCACTTGCCACGATATCTCACGGTTGGATCAATCACTTGTTGTCTCCTGACCACATGATCACATGCCATGTGTCACTGTACGTATTCTTTGGCGCTCACAGTTGGATCAATCGCTTGTTGTATCCTGACCACATGATCGCAAGCCATGTGTCACCGTAGTTTTTCTTAGGCTCTCACGGTTGGATCAATCGCTTGTTGCATACTGACCATATGATCGCATGCAATGTGTCACCGTAGGCCCCGCCCACATTCACACATTCACACACATAGCACAATACAACAACGATTTCCAAACAATTCACCCAGAGCATCAAACACTTAACAAAACACCACGTCAAACCACAACGCACTGAAATGAAGCAATATACGTACACACGCATTACCAAGCACAACATCAACACCAAACATATCCATAGGATTCACATAGTCATTTACGAAAACACACCAATCACAACATACACACGAGTTTGAAAGGGAGCCTTTAACGAGGATAACCGAATCTTTGAAAGTTCATTTCAACAACCAAACAAACACATTTAGACGATCACCGATCATCATATCCACAAAACAAGAAATGTATGCATAAGGTACTTGCCTCGAAACCATGATCGTAACAAGACAACGGATGGGATGCGGTCGAACAGCCCCGAACTCCCGAACACTATCAAGAACACGATAGCACCGCGAATACTACGAGAATAACACCACACGAATTATCAATCACCAAACGTTATTCAAGTCGGAATCCTCGAGCACCTATAATCCTCCGGAAGGAACAAGAAAAACATGATTACGACAAGGATCAAGACCAAAAACAAGAGAGATAACAACAAACAATCGAAAGAAAACTCATTCGATCATTTGATCGAACATCAAATGTTCACTACACCTCAAGAACATCGAAATCATCCTTCGGGTTGAAACGGACCGAAGATATGGATATACAATCCATAAAAAATGTTTAATAACAACATCTAACATCAATCGATTTATTGAAATAGGATAGAAAATGAAATCAAGAACAAAACTCCCAAAAAGGTCAACTCCAGAGAATCAAGAAAGTACCTCGGATTAATGATGAAGAATACGAATTGATCATGTTAATCCACACCAAGAACTTGAGGAGGATGATATCTCTGAGACAAATCTCCCAAAAATCGCCCCTAAATCGCCTAGATCGTGAGGGAGAAGAAGAGAGGAGAGGAAATGAAATCCTCTCCCAAAAATCCGCTCAAAAAGGGCTAATCTAACTCGCGTGCATGCCGATCGAGTGTACGCGACCGCGGCTGATAATTGCGGCAGTTTGCCCGGCTTAGTGCGCGGAGCGGCCGAGGGGCCGCGGTCCGCGGTACAACCACGCCAGGCTCACTTCTGCGAGGTGTTTGCCACGGCGCACACTGTTCATGCCCAAAAAGTGCCGAAAATTCATGATACGTGATCGAATAACCAAACCGAAGTTCACAACACGTCTAACAACGTTAAACGGACTTACGGAAACACGAAATAACATCTTCGAACGAGATTCGCAGGAATTGAACTCAATTGTGGAAAAGTCGCTAAGATGGACTTCCGCCAAAAAAAAGAAAATTACCGGAAATCGAAATTGCGGATATTGCAGTTCCGAACAACCATTATGAGAATCGAACCAAAAAGCGACGGAAACGACAATAAACGTGGAATTGGGTAAAACAAGTCTGGAACAAGCTCGGATGATAAAAAGTCCAGTATTAAATATTCTAGAAATATCCATATGGTTACAAGCGAGTCACTAAAAACAAAAAATACACCAAAAATGAAAATACTGGAAAAAGGGAAAATACGGAATTACAATGTCAAAGCTGTGTCTGTGGTTATTTGATCGTTAGATTATAATTCATATATGTGTTTGTGATACATAATATTTGAGACTAACATGTTGACATAAGATGTCATTTCTATTGATAAAACTAAACTTCTTTTATTTGTGAGGGACATGCCATAGTTGTGCTTGCATTTACTCGATCATTAGATTTTAAAATAAATATATCTCACGAATAACTTTGCATATTAATATTGTAGAATCAATGGCGTCAATCAATACAAACTCATTGCGATCAATTCTTGACAAATAAAAACTTTCTGGCACTAATTACCTTGATTGGTCAAGGAACCTGAGAATTGTTCTCAAAGCTGAAAAGAAGCAGTACATTCTGGAAAATCCAATTCCTGATGAACCGGAATCAACCGCCACCAAAGCTCAAAAAGATGCTAATAGTAAGCATATACATATATGAATGATTCTTTGTATGTGACATGCCTTATGCTAGCAACCATGAACTCAGAGCTGCAGATACAGTTCGAGGACATGGAAGCTTATGAAATGATGGGTCAGCTTAAGGAAATGTTCCAAGATCAAGCCCATCAGGAGAGGTTTGCCACTACGAAGGCATTGAATGGTTGTAAAATGTCTTCAGGTACTTTTGTGAGTGCTCATGTCCTTAAGATGAAGGGCTACATTGAGCATCTTGAAAGGCTAGGAGCTCCTATCAGTCAGGAACTCGCTACAGATTTGATCTTAGCATCACTGCCTTCAGAGTACGATCAGTTTGTAGTAAACTTCAACATGCAAAATATGGAGAAAACTATTATTGAGTTGCATGGGATGCTAAAACAAACTGATACAAACATTAAGAAGTCATCGAAACAACCCAAAGAAGGGCTTGCTACCACTTCATTGAAAATGGTCATTGGAAAAGGAATTGCAAGGTCTACCTGGAAGAAATGAGGAAATGGAAGAGCAGTGAGACTGCTGCTTAAGGTATTCTTGTTATAGAAGTCAATTTATCTACTTCTTCATCATGGGTATTAGATACCGGTAGTGAATCTCACATTTGTGTGAATACGCAGGGGCTGCGAAGGAGTAGACAACTGGCAAAAGGTGAAATGGACCTACGTGTTGGAAATAAAGCAAGAGTTGCTGCTATTGCTGTAACACCCCAAGATATTCAGGGTATATTACAGCGCCGTGGACCCCTACGTGGGACCAGGCTAAATAAACAATACCATTCGTCTAACCATCTCGGTTAGCGAGAAACACACAACACCACAACAATTATTAAATGGAATCACCTAGTACAATCGGTAAACCGGACATCACCCAAATTCACAAATACGATTTAACATACAAACCATATCCCGAATCAAAATGCCTAAGTACTCGCGAGTACTAACTATCAGTTTACAAGTTTTGAACATGAACGTTTAAAATGGACAACCAAAATAAAAGAACTCATTTTCACACGTCAACAACATTATCCAACATCCTCGTACTGCCCCAGTGCTCGATCGACCGGCTGAACGCAACCTGAAATTCATAACACGAATTTCCCCGAAAACGGGTCCCCAAAGGGGTTAGCAATTACGCTAGTACAAGTAATCAAGGCAAACCATTCGCTAACACATCTCATAGTACATGCATCAAGTCATTTCAAAAGCAAAACAAGACATGTCTTTTCCCGGAAAACGAACAGTCAAAAATAAATTTGCCTAGGACCGGGGCTAAACCACTGGTCCCATTCGAGGCCTCTAAAGACCCTCCCGAACTGACCATAATCATAAATCAAATCACGCACAGGCATCTCCTAGGACCGGGGCTCAACCACTGGTCCCATTCGAGGCCTCTAAGGACCCTCCCGAACTGGCTAGCGACCAAGCTCATGAATCCGGAGTGAAGTCACGGATTCCCTCGAGGCCCCGTCGGACCCTCCCGGCATGAGAAAAGCACACACATATTACACATCACCATTTCATGTTAAGCATAAAGATTTTACGAGAATACTTGCCTTGAGTAATTTTAGGACAAAACGGATGGACTGGAAAATCAACCACGATCGCTAGGAACCGACAATCCCGAACCTAACAATTCGAAGGAATAGAATCACAACCATTTCTACACGAGTATGAAAATGGAAGACACCCGAAAACCCACCTATGATTCATGTAAATTCGTACAAAAACAACAATGAGGGTGTAATATCCGAGATTTCTGATGTGTATCTGAACCTTGTGATATTGTATTTATTTCATTTTGATCTGAGTATTTTCCTCCGTATTTTATGACCCTGTGTTGTTGAGCGTATGATTTAATGCAAGTTGTTCATACTTGCATTTTTGTTCACTTGTAGCGCACGCTAACATCTTAGCGTTAGCGCGCGCTAATTGAGTTAGCTAGCGCACGTTACGTATGAGTTGTATCGCGCGCTACACGTAGTCAACATGATTGAGACATGTTGGTAGGTGAGATCAGGCCGCGGATTTCGTTGGGATTATGTCGGGATGAACCTGGACGGCTTTTGGGAAAAGCCGAGTCAACGTTGTAGCGCACGCTACTAATATGAGGATAGCGCACGCTAAATGTTGAGATCAGTGAGGTCAGTAGACTGCATGACCGTTAGTGCATGCTAGGAATATGGACTAGCGCGCGCTAATAACCATTTTCTATATATATAGGACAGCACCCTTTTTCATTTTTTTCAACTTTCATCACTTCCCAAACCCGAATTCTGAGACATAGAGAGTCACTCTCTCCATACTAAACCCCTCATATCTTCATCCTAGCTCGAGTCTGAAGATTTTAGATCATTGGAGATTGGTGTTCAAGCTCTCGGTGTTGGATTTCTTCAAGTTCCTCCTTGTTCTTCACTATTTTGAGGTAGGTGATTCTTCACCAACTGGAGTAGTATTCTTAAGGATGTTTTGGAACATGTTTTGAGATTATCTAGTCAGATAAATTCGTACGTAGTCGAACATCATGTTGTTAGAAGGATGTTTTCGATGCTTCGGTACTTCTTCATCGTATAAACCATTGAACCTTTTTAGTGTTTGAACTCCTAAGCATATTCATGTATCTTCAAAACCGATTATGGCCAGTTTATGGATATTATCAAGTTCTTAGGTACTTACATAATGGAGTTATACGTTTTGGGACCTTGAATGGATTGAACTCAGGATATTTTCTTGAAGATGATTATACGTATCCTTGTATCTCCGTAACATCATTCCATAAATCTGTGAATATGACATGTAGACGGATATCACACGTTAATCACTGAGGAGTTCGTAAATTTCATCACCGATAGAACTAGTCTGCTGCCCAACAGTGAACTGCCATGCACGCTTAGCGTGCGCTAAGCTCTGTGAATTAACGTACGCTAACGGGCTTATTTAGCGTACGCTACGATTGAAACTTAGCGTGTGTTAAGTCATCAGGCGGATCAGTCGGCTGATCAGTGAGGTACTGACCGAGCATGGTTAGTGTACGCTAGGCTGTGTGTAATTGCGTACGCCAACGATTAGCCTTAACGTGCGCTACATAGGATGCGTAGCGTGCGTTAAGCAAACCAGGCAGATTTCTTTTAAGAACTTCCGACCGTATTTTGGATCGTTAGAGGTTCGTACGTTTAAACTTGTCCTAAGTTGCCATTATTTTTCCTGTTTGTTCAAAGGCGGAGCATTTTACGAATGTTTGATCGAAGGAGGCGGCCTTCGAGTGTGTGAGATCATTGGAGTAACTAGTTCTTGCCATCTTTGAGGCAAGTATCGTATTTTAAGCTTATTGATATTGCATTGTTGATCATGTGTACGATTTATTCGCGTTGTTGAACATGAGACTATATTGTTTGAGTTGTCATGATATTCACGTCGATGAACGTGTTGATTTGCGTATGTGTATGCATAATTGTAATGTTTGGGTTGTAAATGATCCGAGGGGATCATGAAGATCTATGCTGAGGGCACTGGATCGAATGTCCACCATGCGTTGGTCCGACGGGATCATCATGGGGATCTATGCTGAGGGCATTGGATCGTTGGACGGGTTGTCCACCATGCGTTGGTCCGATGGGATCATCATGGGGATCTATACCAAGGGCGATGGATCGTTGGATTACCCTGTATTGTGTTGATGGAATCGTGAGGATTCACATCGTTGGATTCCGATGACGGAAGTCCGTTTTGTATGTTTTATGATGCACTGGTGATTTATGTATTATGATACTTTTTGCTAACCCCTTCGGGGGTGGACATTTGTTTTGATGTTCAGGTAGCCGAGGAGCGGGGAAGCAGCCACAGTACCGACATGACGATGAAGTGGCTCAGTGATGTGGATTATGTTGTCTTATTTTCCGGTTATTTCAGTACTCGAGTACGTTTATGTTGTTGTTGTTTTGGGGACATTTTGTAATAATGAACTTATTTGAATTGTCGAACGGGTTTAAATTTCCTTTTATTAATGACACTTTTGTATTATTTCCGTATTTTTAAAATTAGCCTTGTAAATTCTTATACAAATGATTTACGGCGCTGTAATTACTCCGAATATCTCGGGGATGTTACAGAATATGGTATCGGAGCTAAGATTCATGGATATCTTGGCAGTCGGGTTAGTTGGGTCTGTTTACGTTATTTGATTATTGGTCGTTGTAACATCACTGCTGAGCCAGCATCGTCGTGAGGACCGTGGTTGTAAGTCTCATAATCTCAAATATTACCGTTTTATTTAATTACTGTTTTGTGAATATTGACGGACTTTCTTTTAGAAACGTTTGCCCTGGATATTGAGTATTTGTGTTTACAGTATGTTGAGGGGAGGTCGTGGACGTGGACGTGGTCGTGGACGTGGACGTGGAAATGCAAGACAGGAGGATTCGGCGTCTACCCCAGAATTATCCGCTAGTCGAACCGATTCCCATTCTGGAGGACAGTAGGGATCAGCAAATAATAATGCAGATCCTAACGTGCCGGGAGTGCTTCAACAGGTGGTTGCTCAGATAAACCAGTTTGCTCAGGTTGTTGATCGCATGCGACAAAGAAAGATAACGACGATAATCGGGGAGACAAATGGTTTACTGAGGTGGTCAAATTGCACCCTCCAAAATTTGACGGTTCTGCTGATACAATTACTTGGGATCACTGGCTGAAGGAGTTAGAAAATATCTTTGCAGGGATTAACTGCCCTGACGACCAAAAGGTTCCGATAGCCCAGTATCTCCAGATTGGGGAGGCTTTCGACTGGTGGGAGGCCGTTCGACCCGAGAATCATAATGCTGACTGGACGGAGTTCAAATTAATGATGGAAGCGCAATATTGTCCTCGCCCAGTTAGAGAGGCCCGAGTCCGGGAGTTTTTCTCACCATAAATTTCAGAGGCATCTGTGACAGACGTGATTAAGACTTTTAATCACCAGCTGACTTATGTGCGCCACTTGGTCAGAACCGAGGCGGAGAGGATTTTCCATTTAGACATGCGGATGAAGCCGGAAATTCAGCAGTATATGTCTGGATTTAAATGTACCACCTTGCGACAGTATCAGGACAAAGCACTGGCCTATGATATGAAAGAGGTGGCAGTAGAAAAGTCAACGGAAGCAAAGAAGCAGAGAGTGTCTGGAAACTTCACGGAGAATAAGAGTAGTGGGCCCCGCAGGGGCCAGTCCTCATTTCATTCATCCAGGAGGCCTCCGCATCCTTCTTGAGGTGGAAAAAAGTTCCGGGCAGCACCAACCGTTTCAGACGCAGGGAAGAAATGTTATAACTGTGGCAAAACGGGGCATGTTCGACGTGACTGTTTCGCACCTGCTGTGACCTGTTTCGAGTGTGGACAGGAAGGACATTGCGCAACATTTTGTGGAAATGCAACTCGATCTTTTGGTACTCGCACTCCTGCACCGGTTCCGAAGGACACTAGTGTAAACCAGATGCAGCAAAGTGGTTTCCAGCAGCAGAATGTTGGGAAAAGAGAGGCATCCAGCGCTGGGTCCGTTCCTCCGCGTATTTACAAGATGAAGAAGTCAGATGATCAGAACACAACTGTTGCATCAGGTACGATACAGATCCTTTTGCAACCAGTTAGTGTCTTATTCGATTCAGGAGCTATGCATTCTTTCATATCTTTGAACTGTGTTAATCGTTTGAAAATCTCGTGCTTGTATGATTGTGAACCTTATGTGGTGGGATTACCGAGTGGAGAGAAACTTGTGGGAACCCTAGAAACTAGAGATTTTCCAGTTACTATAGGAGGGAGAGATTGGCTATCAAATCTTATTGTAGTCGACATCCTTGGTGACGATTTAATTCTCGGAGATGATTGGATCAATCGTTATGGAGCTATTTTGAATTACCGAAAGAGAGTCATTTCTATCATTTCCGATGACGGGTCTGAACATTTATTTATGGGGTGGAGACCGGGATGCTCAGGAAAATTGATCAAAACGATGAAAGCAACGAGATTGCTAAAGCAGGGTTGTTACGGATTTTGGTGTTATGCCATGAAGAAAGAAGAAGGAGTAGAGCTCTCATCTATTCCAGTTGTGAATGAATTCTCAGATGTATTCCCTGACGAACTACCTGGGTTACCTCCGCAGATAGAAGTGGAGTTCACTATCGAATTAGAGCCTGGAGCCGCTCCTATTTCTAGGGCACCATACCGTATGGCGACAACCGAGATGTATGAGCTAAAGAAGCAACTGGAAGAATTATTGTAGAAGGGTTACATTCAACCTAGCGTTTCTCCTTGGGGAGCACCCGTTCTCTTTGTCTGAAAGAAAGATGGATCCCTTCGATTATGTATTGATTACAGGGATCTAAATAAGGTGACGATCAATAATAAGTATCATATACCTCGGATCGACGACTTGTTTGATCAACTGCAAGGGGCAAGGGTATTCTCGAAGATTGACTTGCGATCAGGATACCATCAGTTGAGAATTAAGGAATCGGATATACCGAAATCTGCTTTCAGATCCCGGTACGGGCACTATGAATTCGTGGTGATGCTATTCGGACTTACCAATGCTCCTGTGGTATTTATGCAATTGATGAATCGGGTATTCTTAGAATACCTAGATAAGTTTGTGGTCATTTTCATTGATGACATCTTGATCTATTCGAAAGACATGGAGGAGCATGCCGAGCATTTGCGTGTGGTTTTGAGCACCTTGAGGAATGAACAACTTTATGCGAAGCTTTCCAAATGCGAGTTCTGGCTTAGGGAAGTAACCTTCCTTAGGCATGTGATATCAGCTGACGGAGTTCAGGCGGACCCGAAGAAAGTCGAAGCAATCTTGGAATGGGAAGCTCCTAATAACGTGAAAGAAGTCCGAAGTTTCTTAGTACTTGCTGGATATTATCGCCGTTTTGTAGAGGGATTTTCCAAAATTGCTCGTCCACTCACTTAGCTATTACAGAAAACTCAAAAGTTCACATGGGATGAGAAATGCCAGGCTAGTTTTGATGAACTTTAGAGGAGACTGACGACAGCACCTATATTAGTGTTACCAGATGGAACTGATGGATTCATGGTATACAGTGATGCTTCAAATCAGGGTCTGGGAAGTGTATTGATGCAAAAGGATAAGGTGATTGCCTATGACTCTCGACAGTTGAAACCGTACGAAGTTAATTACCCGACTCATGATCTGGAGTTAGCAACTGTGGTCTTTGCTTTGAAAATTTGGCGACATTATTTATACGGCACTCATTGTCAGATCTTTACAGATCATAAGAGCCTCAAGTATATTTTTAGTCAGAAGGAATTAAACATGAGGCAGAGAAGGTGGCTGGAATTGATTAAGGATTACGACTTGGAAATCCTCTATCATCCGGGTAAAGCAAATGTAGTAGCTGATGCACTGAGCCGTAAACCTGCTTCTCTTCAAGTGTTGGAAGCGCTTACGTCCCAAACCAACATTCAACGAGAACTAATCCGTGAAGGAATTGAAGTGTGGACGCAAGGAGTCCAAGGGCAATTGTGTGTGATGGAACTAACTTCGTCGTTGGTTGAAGAAATCAAATCTAAGCAGTTGGATGATTCTCTGATTCTTCGATTATGTGACGAAGTGAACAAAGGGAAGGCCCCAGGATTCGTGATACAGGAGGATGGAGTTCTGAGATTTCAGAGTCGACTTTGCGTTCCCAATGATGATGTTTTGAGAAAGACAATTCTGAAGGAAGCTCACAGCGCGCCCTATTCTGTTCACCCGGGCAGCAGTAAGATGTATAAGGATATAAAACAAAACTTTTAGTGGGGAAATATGAAGAAAGACGTAGCAGAATACGTTTCGAAGTGTTTGACTTGTCAGCAGGTTAAGATTGAACATCAGCGACCTACCGGAATGTTGAAGCCACTTCCGATCCCTGAGTGGAAGTGGGAGGATATCTCGATGGATTTCATCACCAGTATGCCAAGGACCAAGACGGGAATGAACATGATTTGGGTTGTAGTTGATCGACTAACCAATTCGGCTCATTTCCTAGGAAGATACTTGGGGACCCGATAGATTGGCGCAAGTATTTATTGCAGAGATAGTCAGATTACATGGGACGCCGAAGACCATTATTTTAGATCGAGATGGTCGCTTCGTGTCGCACTTTTGGAAGGCAGTTCATAGGGCTTTGGGGACCAAGCTAAACTTTAGCACGGCTTATCATCCTCAGACGGACGGTCAGTCCGAAAGGACTATACAAACAGTAGAAGACATGGTTAGAGCTTGTGCTTTGTATTGGTCAAATGATTGTGAAGTGCACTTGTCGTTGATTGAATTCACATACAACAATAGTTGGCATGCTTCTATTAAGATGGCACCATTTGAAGCTTTGTACGGGAGAAGATGCCGATCACCCCTGTGCTGGGATGATTCTTCGGACTTGATCGGGATGGAACCGGAATTGATAGTTCAGACTCAGGAGAAGATAGCTCTGATTCGGAAAAGACTGTTGACTGCCCAGAGTCGACAGAAGTCTTATGCAGATATGCGTCGTCGCCCATTAGAGTTCGACATTGGGGACCACGTACTATTGAAGGTGTCTCCTACACGTGTAATTTTCCGTTTTGGGAGGAAAGGTAAGCTAAGTCCGACATATATCGGACCATTTGAGATCCTCGAGAGGGTTGGGGATTTAGCATACAGGGTGGCCTTACTGCCATCGCTGAGTCACGTTCACAATGTGTTTCACGTATCCCAATTGCGGAAGTATGTACCAGATCCCAGTCATATTATTGATTCGACGAGATCGAGATAGCTAATGATGGCACCATAGAAGACAGACCAATCAAGATACTTGAGAGTCGGATCAAACAATTGAGGAATAAACCAATACACTTGGATAAAGTAAAATGGTCACGACACGGAGCTGAAGAGGCCACTTGGGAAACGGAGGACTGTTAGATTGATACCGCCACTAGAAGGGGGGGTTGAATAGTGCGGTTAAGAGTATTGTACTCTTTTCGTGCGGAAGCAAAAATAGCGGAGTAATAAAAGTGCGGAAAAGAAAGAACACAAGAAATTGTTCGAGAGGTTCGGCTATTAACGAAGCCTACGTCCCCTACCTAGTTTTATCGACTAGGACTTTTCTTTAAAACTTGGAATTTGCACTTTCTAGTTTAGTGCCAACTTCTTACAACTTCTTGATTTCTGGGCTCAAGAACAACCTCACAAAAACACTCTTGTTTTTCTAGGTACAAGATAACCAATACACAAAATAAGTGCGAGTAGAAACTCGGCTTTCACGATATATCGCTCTAAGATACAAGAATGAAGATTGGAAATTATAGAACAAATCTTCTCGTATCACAATCTAGAATAAGAATATCTCTCAGAATGTTTGCTTGATATTGCTTGAGTATGCTAGTAAGCTCAGAATTCTTGTGTATCTTCAATCTCCATGAAGGTGGCTATTTATAGCCTTCTTGAGCTCAATTTCCCGTTGGAACAGTATAAAGAGTTACGTACGTTATATGATGCTGATTACGTACGTTACGTACGTTACGTACGTTATATGAGCCGAACAACGGCCGTAATGAAGGTGCCGAAACTGTCTAGTGAAATATGATGAAATGCGTTACGTACGTTATGAGCCTTATGGTTACGTACGTAATATCCTGGTCAAAGATCCGTTGATTGAGACGACTTGTTGCAACGGCTAGTGGCTTTTCCAACGGTCAGAATAATTCAAGCCTTACGTACGTTATATGATCCCGGTTACGTACGTTACTGCATGAAAAACTTACGAAAATAGTGAATGTTACGTACGTTATAAGAGATGCGTTACGTACGTTAACTATAGAATGTTACGTACGTTAATGTGATATATTTTACGTACGTTAACTGAAGAGAAAGTATGTTTTAAGTAAATTTTGGTTTTAATAACACATCATCAAAACGATCTAAAAAATATTGTTCCAACAATCTCCCCCTTTGATGATGACAAAATTTACTTTATGTGAGTTTTTGAAAACATGATTTTAATAAAAATTAGAAACTCCCCGAACACGAGCACCGCAAAAAATAATATGCTCCCCGAAAACGTGCACGGGTTATTTCAAAAGTTGATTTCAAAACGAATACATATTATTCTCCCCCTTTTGTCATTAACAAAAAGTTGAGAAAACCTGCAAGAGACATCAATGATACGCATAATAATCAACATAAACCAAGTCAATGATTAAACAAAACGATAACCAAAATGATGTATGAAAAGATAGTCATTACAGGCAAAGCATAAACATGAAATGTTTGGTCTTTTAATAAACAGGAAACATCATCATTAGAAAGGATAGCCCGACTAGTCAAGGTCCGCATCCGGCGGTGTCGGCGGTATCCCAAAATGCGTGCAAATGTTCTTCACCATGATCTTGATGTCGCTCATGTCCTTCTCAAGCCTATCCATTCGAGAAGCCATCTGGGAAGAGGAGGATTCCGGACGAGGACGGGAGGAACCAAGCTGTGATGACGGACGAGGTCTAGTATGATCGAGCCCCCTCAATGTGATCCTCTCCTCCGGTCTCGGAAGAGTGCCTCCATCAATGAGCCGATCATCATCCTTAATATAAGCAAAGTATATCCATCCACGATTTCTCGTGCGGAGATACCTCATCGTCTGTAACGTCCCTTCGGTGACGAGGCTCCCCTTTGGAATCGGAACCCCGTGGACCCCAGATAGATCAACTCCAGCTTTCTCAAAAATTTCGGTTAGGATAGAACCAAAAGGCATTCCTGATTTTCTCTGTCGATCAACTTTTGCGTAGCTCTTTTTGTGGAAAATTTGACCCTTTTCCACGAACCATTTCAGCACAATAGACGCGAAGTTGACTTGGTGATCCTTCCACACATGATAAATAATCTCCATATCGATATTCACAAGTCGAAGTTGAGCATTCACTTTAGGCATAAGACAACGAGTGATAGCATCATGAAGCAAACGAATGTTTATCCCAAAGTCATTGTTTTCAAACCGCCCGGAATGAACATTTAAAACGGCTTTGTCCGATAAGAAATTACGGACTTTCGACTCGTGAACACCATAGCTTTCATCATCGGACCAGTCGTTAAATACTTCGTCCGGAGGAGCAAACTCTCCCTTGCAACGAAAACCCTCATTAGGGAGTCCAAAAATCTCCGAAAGCTTTGCTTCATCAAAAGATATTGATTTACCACGCACAAGTGAATTAACAACAGCAAGTCCGTCGGCATCATAAGTGACAAAAAAATTCGCATAAAACTCTTTCACACATTCTTCATAAATTGGTCGAGCAAGACTAACGAACCTATTGATCCCAAGCATATCGAAGAATTCTTCAATAGCAACACCAGCATTGTTCAGAGATTCAAAATCAAAGTGATGACTCGGAGTTACCTCTTCGTCAATAAGGATTTCGTTGAAGACTTTCATGGCTTGAGCATTCCGGAATGTTAGATCGCCGGAAGCCGTGGAGGATGATTGGGAGGTTTCTCCTCTTCTCTTTTTGCCGGTTCTGGAAGCCATGAGGATTGAATCGGTCGAAAAGTGAAGTTTTGATGAAGTTTTGATAGGGTTTGCCGGAACAGTTCGTCGCTTGTCGCTAGGGATTTGTAGGGAATGAACAGGGAACTGACGATGGGTTTATATATGAGATGGTCAACGATCGCTTACGTACGTTATATTCCTTTAATAACGTACGTAACGTAAAATCCTAAACTTTCTGGAGCAAAACCTGCGTTTCGTTACGTACGTAACGAACCAACCTGTAACGTACGTAAGGTCCTATTACGTACGTAATGGACCGCGTATACCGTACGTAAGCAAGACCAAATGAATAGTCTTTTCCTTTCGATGATGTCCCGATTTAAATGACCATTTAATGTGACTATGATGAGTATGCAATATTTAAAAATGATCAGCATGTCCCATTCCTAAATTTATGCGGATAAAGTTGAAAGCTTCTTCGGGTAATGGTTTTGTAAAAATATCCGCCAATTGTTCATTAGTACCAACAAATTGGAGACGAACATTCCCGTTTTGGACATGGTCACGAATAAAATGGTGACGAATTTCGATGTGCTTTGTCCTACTATGCAAAATGGGGTTTTTACTTAAATTAATGGCACTTCTATTGTCACAAAAAATAGGAGTATTTTTAAGTTCGATGCCATAATCAAGTAATTGATTTTTGATCCAAAGAACTTGTGCACATGCACTTCCCGCAGCCACATATTCTGCTTCAGCTGTGGAAGTAGCGACACTAGTTTGTTTCTTACTTCCCCATGAAATTAAACATGAACTCATAAAATGACAAGTTCCGGTGGTGCTTTTTCTATCAATTTTACAACCACCGAAATCGGCATCACTATATGTAAAGAGTTGAAAATCAATGCTGGAAGGATACCATAGGCCTAAACCGGAAGATATTTTAAATATCGAAAAATTCGTTTACATGCTATGAGATGGGATTCTTTAGGGTTAGCTTGAAAACGAGCACATAGACAAGTAGCAAACATTATATCGGGTCTAGATGCAGTTAAGTAAAGTAAGGATCCGATCATACCTCGATACTGTTTTTGGTCAACAGATTTACCTTTTTCATCTTTATCGAGTTTAAGAGTGGAAGACATAGGAGTGGATATTTCTTTGCAATCTTCCATCTTAAATTTCTTTAGAAGCTCATTGACGTACTTGGATTGGTGAATGAATATTCCGTCATTGAGTTGCTTAATTTGGAGTCCGAGAAAGTTTTTCAACTCTCCCATCATACTCATTTCGAACTCTCCCTTCATAAGATTTGAAAATTCCTCGACAGAGTTTCGTTAGTTGCACCAAAAACAATATCGTCCACATAGATTTGACAAATTAACATATCATCATTTAAGACCTTAATAAACAGAGTATTATCAACATTTCCTCTTTTATAACCATTTGAGATAAGAAAAGAGCTTAGACGATCATACCATGCTCTCGAGCTTGCTTTAATCCATAGAGAGCTTTATGGAGCTTGTACACATGATCCGGATGATCATAGTCTTCAAAACCCGGAGGTTGCTTGACATAAACTTCCTCTGGATGATTCCATTTAGGAACGCACTTTTACATCCATTTGATGGAGTTTGATCTTCTTGTATGCGGCAAAGGCACAGAGAAGACGAATAGCTTCAAGACGAGCAACAGGAGCGAACGTCTCTTCATAGTCCAAGCCTTCTTCTTGATTATAACCTTGGGCGACCAACCTCGATTTATTCTTAATAGGGAGACCATCATCATCGGTTTTGATTTTATGAACCCATTTGGTACCAATGATTGATTTGTCTTCGGTGCGGAACTAATTCCCAAACTTTATTTCTTTCGAATTGGTTTAGCTCTTCTTGCATAGCAATAGCCCAATTCTCATCATTTATGGCCTCATCGATGTTCTTTGGTTCTGTAAGAGAAATAAATGCAATATTGTTAATACAATCATTTATATTTCTCCTAGTTCGTACACCTTCATCGGTTTTTCCGAGAATTTGTTCCATCGGATGGTCTTTCACATTTGCCCAATCTTTAGGAAGGTTGTAAGTATTTTCCTCCTGTTTGTCCGAGCTTACGTCGAGCTTCTCCAACTCCTTTGATACTTCGGATACTTCTTTAGCTGGAACCATACCTGCATCATCATCAAAAACAACCTTTCTCGGGGGTAAAACTGTATCATCGAATTTTACATGAATGGACTCTTCTACAGAGCCTCTTCTACAATTAAATACACGATAAGCTTTACTATTAGTAGAATAACCAAAAAAATTCCAATGTCTGATTTAGAATCGAATTTACCCAAATTGTCTTTTCCATTATTATGAATAAACACTTTACAACCAAATGGATGAAAATAAGATAAATTGGGCTTTTTACCTTTAAAAATCTCATAGGGAGTCATCATTTTATTTCTCCTGAGATGGACACGATTAATAACATAACAAGCAGTGTTAACGGCTTCGGCCCAAAAGTATTTAGGAAGACCATACTCGTTGAGCATTGTTTGGCTCATTTCTTCTAGAGAGCGATTCTTCCTCTCGACAACTCCATTTTGTTGAGGTGTCCAAGGTGCCGAAAAGTTGTGCCCAATACCATATTTATCGCACCAATCTTCAAAGAGATTAGAATCAAATTCTCCACCATGATCGGTTCGAATGGCGATAACTGGTAATCCTTTTTCCTTCTGGGTAACCTTACACCACTTAACAAACTCGTTAAAATCATCATCTTTATTGGCTAAGAATTTTACCCAAGTAAATCTAGAAAAATCATCGACAATAACTAAGGTATAAAGTTTACCTGTTAGACTGGCATGTCGAGACGGACCAATTAAATCCATATGAATTAATTCAAGAATGCGACTGGTGGAAATTTCCATTTTTGGTTTAAACGAGCCTCTTGCATGTTTACCTTTAATATAGGCCTCACAAATGTGGTCTTTTCTAAAATTTAATTTTGGTAGACCACGAACAATATCATTTTTGGCCAATTTTGAAAGAAGTGGTAAAGAGGCATGTCCCAATTTTCGGTGCCAAACAACGGCATTTTCATCGTATGAAAGTAGACATTTTTCGTTAAACGAAGATTCATCTTGGAGATCAACAATGTAAATATTTCCATAGCGCAATCCAATAAAAACGATTTGGTCTTTTCTCATTGCCGTGCAATGCGTAATTTCAAAAATTAATTTAAGACCGGTGTCACATAGTTGAGAAACACTTAGGAGATTATGGCAAAGTCCATCAACAAATAGAACATTTTCAATAGTGGGTAAAGGCTTCTTACCAATTTTACCTGTCCCTTTTATTTGGCCCTTTTTATTATCGCCAAAGGTAACACAGCCACGATCTTCCATTTTCAGCTCCGTGAAGAGATGTTCATTTCCACTCATGTGGTTTGAACATCCACTATCAACATACCATTTATTTGATAATGTTGTCTTCTTTACTTGTACCTACAAAAATCATTTTCTTCCGTTTTATAGGTACCCAGGCTAATTTGGGTCCTGAAGAGTTAGATAAAAAAACTTGGTTTTTAATAACGGTCCCTTTTGGTACCCAAATCTGCTTAACCCTTATAGTACGTCTAGAGTTTCGACAGTAGGTTTCGGTATGTCCAGGTTTTAAACATTTTGGACATGATGGGATACCTGTTTTTAAAGTGTCCGAATCTTTTGTGGTAATTTCTAAGGACTTTTTCATTGGAAATGAATTATATCCAAGTCCTTGTTTTGAAAGAGAAAATTTTTGACCAAAGAATAATTGCTCGAATTTGTCATTACCACATGAAAATTTTCTGACATAAAGCTTAAATTCTTTCTGAGTTTTATGTAATTCATCTTTCAGAATTTTCTCAGTTTCCAAGCAATTTGTATGATCAATAGAAATTTCCTTGTTTTTCAATAATTTAGCATTTTCAATTTCAAGGAGTTTTATTTTCTTTTTCAAATCTTTATTGCTATTGCAAGCCTTTTCATATTCATTATTTAGAGATTCAAAAGCATCAAGTAGTTCTTCATGAGAATCACTAACCTCGACTTCATCGTCACTCTCTTCGGATGCGCGGGCCATTAGAGCAAGATTGGTTTGGACTTGTGGTTCATCGTCCTCATCATCGTCACTCCATGTGGCGACATAAACCTCCTTCTTTTTGAACTTTTCATGAGGTGGTTTTGATGAACTTATTGGAGCAAGAAGACGACAATCTTTTTCAAAATGGCCTGGAACGCCGCACCTTCGACAAGTGTTGTCGAACTTTTTGTTTTGAGGGAAGTGAGTCTTTTTGGATTCATCCCTTGATTCTTGTTTGATATCTCTCCGACGCCTTTGAAGAAGGTTTTTAAATTTCTTTATGTTTTTGGCATACAAGGCGGTTTCTTCGTCCTCTTCTTCGATAGGTTCATCCTCTAGGTCGCTTTCTTCTTTGGCTTTGAAAGCGATAGTCCTTTCTCTCTCCTTAGGTTTTGGTTTCGAGCTACGAGATTTGATGACGATCTCATAATTGATGAGAGATCCGATGAGAGCGCTGAATTCTATAGTATTGAGGTCTTTCGACTCCATAATAGCCGTAACGGTCGCGTCCCATTCTCTTGGTAGAGACCGAAGGATTTTCTTGGCTTTATCACTGCTTGATATCGGTTTCCCGAATGAAGCTAGCCCATTTGTGATTGCCGAGAAACGGTCAAGCATAGTGGTGATGCTTTCTTCTTCTTTCATGGTGAAGAGTTCATAATCGTGAAGAAGCATATTAATTTTGGTTTCCTTGACTTGACTCGTACCTTCATGGGTGATCTCTAACATTTTCCAGATTTCTTTTGCCGTCTCGCAGGAAGAGATTCTATTGTGATCTTCTGGATTGAGAGCACAATAAAGCAATTGAGTGGCTTTACTGTTGAAGTGGTCGTTCTTCCAGTCGGCATCGTCGTACTCTTCGAAACTTTTGAGAGAGCCATCCGACTTCTTAGGAATGGTAGGTCCAAGAGCAATGACCTTCCATATTTCAATATCGTGAGCTCGGATGAAGATGGACATCTTCTTCTTCCATGTCATAAAGTTTGAACCATCGAAGAAAGGAGGGCGATTGAGAGCGTTGCCTTCAACGGAGGAGTGGATAAAGGCCATTTGGATCTTTTCTCTAGCGGGTGTTAATCCGGTGATAAAGAGACCGCTCCGATACCAATTGTTAGATTGATACCGCCACTAGAAGGGGGGGTTGAATAGTGCGGTTAAGAGTATTGTACTCTTTTCGTGCGGAAGCAAAAATAGCGGAGTAATAAAAGTGCGGAAAAGAAAGAACACAAGAAATTGTTCGAGAGGTTCGGCTATTAACGAAGCCTACGTCCCCTACCTAGTTTTATCGACTAGGACTTTTCTTTAAAACTTGGAATTTGCACTTTCTAGTTTAGTGCCAACTTCTTACAACTTCTTGATTTCTGGGCTCAAGAACAACCTCACAAAAACACTCTTGTTTTTCTAGGTACAAGATAACCAATACACAAAATAAGTGCGAGTAGAAACTCGGCTTTCACGATATATCGCTCTAAGATACAAGAATGAAGATTGGAAATTATAGAACAAATCTTCTCGTATCACAATCTAGAATAAGAATATCTCTCAGAATGTTTGCTTGATATTGCTTGAGTATGCTAGTAAGCTCAGAATTCTTGTGTATCTTCAATCTCCATGAAGGTGGCTATTTATAGCCTTCTTGAGCTCAATTTCCCGTTGGAGCAAGATAAAGAGTTACGTACGTTATATGATGCCGATTAAATGCGTTACGTGCACGTTACGACGTTATATGAGCGAACAACGGCCGTAATGAAGGTGCCGAAACTGTCGGTGAAATATGATGAAATGCGTTACGACGTTATGAGCCTTATGGTTACGCACGTAATATCCTCGTCAAAGATCCGTTGATTGAGACGACTTGTTGCAACGGCTAGTGGCTTTTCCAACGGCCGAATAATTCAAGCCTTACGACGTTATATGATCCTTACGACGCACTGCACGTAAAAACTTACGAAAATAGTGAATGTTACGTACGTTATAAGAGATGCGTTACGTACGTTAACTATAGAATGTTACGTACGTTAATGTGATATATTTTACGTACGTTAACTGAAGAGAAAGTATGTTTTAAGTAAATTTTGGTTTTAATAACACATCATCAAAACGATCTAAAAAATATTGTTCCAACAAGGACAATATGAAGGCTATAAATCCAGAGTTGTTTTCATCTTAAGTTTCGGGACGAAACTTCTTTTTAGGGAGAGAGGATGTAATACCCGAGATTTCTGCTGTGTATCTGAACCTTGTGATATTGTATTTATTTCATTTTGATCTGAGTATTTTCCTCCGTATTTCATGACCCTGTGTTGTTGAGCGTATGATTTAATGCAAGTTGTTCATACTTGCGTTTTTGTGCACTTGTAGTGCACGCTAACATCTTAGCATTAGCACACGCTAATTGAGTTAGCTAGCGCACGTTACGTATGAGTTGTAGCGCGCGCTACACGTAGTCAGCATGATTGAGACATGTTGGTAGGTGAGATCAGGCCGCGGATTTCGTTGGGATTATGTCGGGATGAACCTGGACGGCTTTTGGGAAAATCCGAGTCAACGCTGTAGCGCACGCTACTGATATAAGGATAGCGCACACTAAATGTTGAGATCAGTGAGGTCAG
Source organism: Orobanche coerulescens (assembly GCA_033398695.1). Classification (NCBI taxonomy): domain Eukaryota; kingdom Viridiplantae; phylum Streptophyta; class Magnoliopsida; order Lamiales; family Orobanchaceae; genus Orobanche; species Orobanche coerulescens. Next base: position 198,690,509 of record CM065802.1, read on the forward strand.
TAGACTGCATGACCGTTAGCGCATGCTAGGAATATGGACTAGCGCGCGCTAATAACCATTTTCTATATATATATATATAGGACAGCACCCTTTTTCATTTTTTCAGCTTTCATCACTTCCCAAACCCGAATTCTGAGACATAGAGAGTCACTCTCTCCATACTAAACCCCTCATATCATCATCCTAGCTCGAGTTTGAAGATTTTAGATCATTGGAGATTGGTGTTCAAGCTCTCGGTGTTGGATTTCTTCAAGTTCCTCCTAGTTCTTCACTATTTTGAGGTAGGTGATTCTTCACCAACTGGAGTAGTATTCTTAAGGATGTTTTGGAACATGTTTTGAGATTATCTAGTCAGATAAATTCGTACGTAGTTGAACATCATGTTGTTAGAAGGATGTTTTCGATGCTTCGGTACTTCTTCATCGTATAAACCATTGAACCTTTTTAGTGTTTGAACTCCTAAGCATATTCATGTATCTTCAAAACCGATTATGGCCAGTTTATGGAGATTATCAAGTTCTTAGGTACTTACATAATGGAGTTATACGTTTTGGGACCTTGAATGGATGGAACTTAGGATATTTTCTTGAAGATGAAGATGAATTATGGTGTTGTGATGATTATACGTATCCTTGTATCTCGAAGTCGTTTAATCCGTAAGATCATTCCATAAATCTGTGAATATGACATGTAGACGGATATCACATGTTAATCACTGAGGAGTTCGTAAATTTTATCACCGATAGAACTAGTCTGCTGCCCAACAGTGAACTGCCATGCACGCTTAGCGTGCGCTAAGCTTTGTGAATTAACGTACGCTAACGGGCTTATTTAGCGTACGCTACGATTGAAACTTAGCGTGCGTTAAGTCATCAGGCGGATCAGTCGGATGATCAGTGAGGTACTGTCCGAGCATGGTTAGCGTACGCTAGGCTGTGTGTAATTGCGTACGCTAACGAGTAGCCTTAAGGTACGCTACATAGGATGCGTAGCGTGCGTTAAGCAAACAAGGCATATTTCTTTTAAGAACTTCCGACCGTATTTTGGATCGTTAGAGGTTCGTACGTTTAAACTTGTCCTAATTTGCCGTTATTTTTCCTGTTTGTTCAAAGGCCGAGCATTTTACGAACGTTTGATCGAAGGAGGCGGCCTTCGAGTGTGTGAGATCATTGGAGTAACTAGTTCTTGCCATCTTTGAGGCAAGTATCGTATTTTAAGCTTATTGATATTGCATATTTGATCATGTGTACGATTTATTCGCATTGTTGAACATGAGACTATATTCTTTGAGTTGTCATGATATTTACATCGATGAACGTGTTGATTTGCATATGTGTATGCATAATTTTAATGTTTGGGTTGTAAATGATCCGAGGGGATCATGAGGATCTATGCTAAGGGCGTTGGATCGAATGTCCACCATGCGTTGGTCCGACGGGATCATCATGGGGATCTATGCTGAGGGCGCTGGATCGTTGGATGGGTTTTCCACCATGCGTTGGTCCGACAGGATCATCATGGGGATCTATACCGAGGGCGCTGGATCGTTGGATTACCCTATATTGTGTTGATGGAATCGTGAGGATTCACATCGTTGGATTCCGATGACGGAAGTCCGTTTTGTATGTTTTATGATGCACTGGTGATTTATGTATTATGATACTTGTACTAGCATCGTTTTGCTAACCCCTTAGGGGGTGGACATTTGTTTTGATGTTCAGGTAGCCGAGGAGCGGGTAAGCAGTCACAGTACCGACATGACGATGAAGTGGCTCAGTGATGTGGATTATGTTGTCTTATTTTTCGGTTATTTCATTACTCGAGTACGTTTATGTTTTTGTTGTTTTGGGGACATTTTGTAATAATGAACTTATTTGAATTGTCGAACGCGTTTGAATTTCCTTTTATTAATGACACTTTTGTATTATTTCCGTATTTTTCAAATTAGCCTTGTAAATTCTTATACAAAGGATTTACGGCGCTGTAATTACTCCGAATATCTCGGGGGTGTTACAGAGGGTGGGTCGCGACCGAACCCTCTCGATTTCACAAATACCACAAAATTTACCATGAACTCGTAGGGAAAACATGAATATCACTAAGATCAATAACATACATCATGGATTAATAAATAATACGGAACGAATCGGTCATATACTTGAAAACCCCCAAATTTCCCAAAAATAGGGTTCTAGGAGATTACCTCGGATTGAAGACGAAGAACAAGTGTTGGTGTTGTTAATATACACCAAGAACTCAAGAAAGATGATAGCTTGGAGTTACAAGGCTTCAAATCACCCAGAAATCGCCCAAGAATCGCCTAGATCGCCCTATCCGCGGGGGAGGAAGAGAAGTGAGTAAAAATGGGCGAGTCTAGGTCAACTCTGGGGTATATATAACCAGGTGGTTTATCATGCGCTAACGGCTCACGGTTAGCACACGCTAACCAGCCAAAACTGGTCCAGAACCTGCGGTTCTGATCTGTTAGCGTGCGCTACCAGAAAATAGCGTGCGCTAACAGTCCATCGATATCGCACGCTATCGAGCTATAACGTGCGCTACCTGTTCGTCATCCAGGGGCCAGAAACATTCTGCCTCAACTGGAATACCGCATTAGCGCGCGCTGCCACACACCTAGCGTGCGCTAAGCCCCAATCATAGCGTGCGCTAATCCACAAACTTAGCGTGCGCTAAACTATTCGTCTGGAGAGCAGAAACAACCTAATGCCATTGCTGTACTCGAAACATCAGCGCTCGCTACTCGGCGAATTTACCGTGAACTACACAATGAGATTAGCGTGCGCTACACAACGAAGTTAGCGCGCGCTAACGAGCGCATACAGTAGTACAGACAACACTCAAAGATGGAGAACGACGAATTCTTCCCCGGATGAAAACAACGCGTACCCGACACCAACAACGGACTGAAGAAGACATACGAACGACGAGTTCGAGTCAGAACTGAAGCACTTAAAAGGAAACACAATTCCGACTACCCAAAGGTTCGGAAAACGACAATGATAGTAATTGCCCCATAACTTTAGGAAATTACAAAACGGCCCAAAATATCCAAAATACACGATACACGATCGAAACGCCAAACGAAAGCTCATAACATGCATAATAACATAAGACGGATTTACGGCAACCCCGATATGGCGGTTCCGAACAACGATTACGAGAACCGAACCAAAAAGCGACAGAAACGACAATAAACATGTAATTGAGTAAAACAAGTCCGAAACAAGCTCGGATGATAAAATGTCCAGTATTCAATATTCTCGAAATGTTCATATGGTTACAAGCGAGTCACTAAAACCGAAAAATACACCAAAAATGAAAAGTACCGGAAAAAGGAAAAATGCATATATTACATTCTCCCCCTCTAAAAACAAGTTTCGTCCCGAAACTTAAGAAACAAACAACTCGGGGTACCTAGCACGCATGTTATCCTCGGTTTCCCATTTTGCCTCCTCGACACCATGTCTCTACCACTGCACCTTGACCAATGGAATGGTCTTATGCCTCAGTCGCTTCTCACAGTGCTCCAAAATCTTCAAGGGATGCTCCTCGAAGGTAATATCCTCAGCGATATTGATCTCACCATAGTCGATGAGATGACTAGGATCCGGAACATATTTCCTCAGCTGGGAAACATGGAAAATGTTATGGATGTGACTCAATGCCGGAGGCAACGCCAAATGATACGCCAACTCTCCGACCCTCTCAAGGATCTCAAAGGGCCCAATAAATCTCGGACTCAACTTTCCCTTCTTTCCGAAGTGGAAAACTCCCCTCGTCGGCGACACCTTTAGCAGAACGTGATTTCCCACCTCGAATTCCAAAGGTCGACGACGAACATCAGCATAAGATTTCTGTCGACTCTGAGCAGTCAACATCCTTTCCCGAATTAATCCCACCTTCTTCCTCGCTTCCAAAGCTATATCTGGTTCGGTCCCGACCAAATCGGACGCCTCGTTCCAACAAATCGGCGATCTCAAACACCCACGATCGAACAACCATGGTCGAACAACAATGATCGAACAACAACGATCGAACAACAATGGTTGAACAACAACGATCGAACAACAACGATCGAACAACAACAGTTGAACAACAACGATCAAACAACAACTCCGAAGTTCACACTTCAACTCAAGACATTAAAAGGACTTGTAGAGACTAAAAGACGTTATTTTCGAACAAGGTTCACAAGAATCGAACCGAACTCGGAAAAGTCACAACAATAAATAGATTGATCCGAAACAATATCACAACCCGTTCGAACGATAAAAACTGAAGAACAGAACAAGTTCAGAAGGTATCAACAAACACGAGCGAGTCGATAGAATTGAAAAGAAAATACAGAAGTAAAAAATAATATGGGTATTACCTTCAACCTCTTTTTTTATTTAAAAAAAAAAAAAGTGTCATCCTCGAGACTCACAACAACGAAAGTAAGGTAACAACATAACAAGCAACTGACATAAACATCTTTCAAGGGCCTCTCAGAGTAGATCCTGACATCTGTGCTGGAGTCCGTGCCCCAGAAGACTCGGTAGCCAACTCGCAAAACTGGATTCCGTGTCTCTCGAGTCCACCCTTGTAACACGTTACTGGTGAGAAGGACAATTTTCACGTACATGACCCGGAACATGACAGTTGAAACACCTCGGCATACCGAATATACAACTGCTAGGTACAATGGGACATAACACTGCAAAACAACATACCGGGGATACCAGTTCGGCACAACATATCCACGTAAGGCAACAAATAGTGACTCGACAAAATATCCACTCCGATAATTGCATGAAAACAAAAACTACCACTGCAACAAATGGAACTTGCCGTCGTAAACGAATCACATAACCATATCAACAGAACTTACGATCTTTACCAATACAAACGAGGCCAAAAAAAGTACACACCACAGTGGTCAACCACTGGTAACATTCTTTAAAAATAAATTTTTTTGAGGTATTCGTTCAGCTGATAATACTTTAAAACTCTTGAATTTGAACAATTTCCTGAAATGAAATTTTTGAAAAATACTTTTAATATCTCGGCCGTTTGATCAAAATCATAAACCCATTTTCATAACCGTTTCGTTTTGAAATCATTTGCAAAACAACATTCCGAAATATCAATTCCATCATAAACAACATCATCAAGATATCCACGTCATCAAGTATCCTCATCACAATAATCAACACACAAAGTAACCACATGTTACCATTCATCATCATCACAATTAACAACACGTAGGGTATCCTGTGGCCATGCATTCTTAGCATCGACCCCCATAGGTTTCACCGAACCGTCCCCGGGTGGATAACCAATTCATACTCATACTAACCATTTCTACGAATCCTCAATCACAACGGAATAAAATTATACAAGTCATAAAGCAATCCCCGCGCATACAACACAATAATTGGGCACCCACCCAAAATTCTTCAACAAGAACACTAATGTGACAAATATGTCACAACGGCTTGACACCTCACGATTCAACTCTGACCGATCACCTTAAGTGATAAATTCACATTACACATATAGTGCTGCTTAACGCACGCTAAGCCTACGATTGGCATGCGTTAATAAGCTGAAATAATCAAATATTCTGTCCAGGTTCGTTAGTGTGCGCTAATGACGAAATTAGCATGCGCTAATTGACTCGTATCATAAAATATTCTAAGTTGAATTTAGAGATTAAAATCGAGTAAGATTCTTCGTCTTTCACTATTTATTTTTCGAAAATAAAAATCACATTTTTGTTTTAAAATACAAAAATTTTATGGCGTGAAAGATTTTTAAAATCGTATACTCGAGTTATTTGGAAATAAAATCGATAAGTTAAAATCATTTTCAAAATCCTTTCAAACACGACAAGGGATTAACGGCGGTAGCATTTTATAAAATGTCCCAAAACACGTTTAAACACATCTTTTAAATACCGTCACAAGGTTTTATTTGAAAATACAAGGCTGGCTCGCCAAAGTACATACCAGTTTTCAAAACCCACATTGCGCCGCTATTTGACCGCACCGTCAAAGTATTCTCGAAAACTAATTTTCCACAATACACTCAGGTCTAAGAAAATGAAAATCATTTTCAAGCATGCACGCCGCAGATATAATTATTAATAGGAGCACATTGGTTGTAAATAACAACAATTATTCAAATACCATCAATTCTCAAACACATGCATATACGGCATTCAAAAATCAACAATTCCACAAGCGCAACTCGGAAACACTAATTTCAAACATATGTCAAGCCATATCTCCATGTTTAACAGCATAACTAATGAACACCGATTCGAACACATGTCGAAACCATCTATATGAGTTTCTCAACAAACTCTATCGTCAATACATTTCCTGGAACACATCAATGTTCAAAGCTTCCATATCATGCTGCACCACTCGATGTCCAAACCATCAATATATTTAACTCAACACATATGTAGTACATCACAAGTACCGATCATAGATTTCATCACACAACATAAACATAATAAAATCAACCTCACGGTCCGGTCTTAACCCCAGCAACTCACCAGGAAAGATATCTGGGCACTCACTAACGATTGGAATGGATGAAAGCTCGACTCCACCATCCTCCGCCTTCAAGGCGTAACACCAACAACCAGTACACTCCTTCCGCAGGAGTCTCATCCCCTTCACGGCGTTAATTACGAACTTCTGGTTTTCCCTTTTTCGCCCAGTGAAAGAGTGCTCGGTGTCGTCCTCGGCTAGCATGGTGATGATCCTCGAGCGGTAGTTCATGATTGCACCATGCCGCTCGAGCCAATCATCCCCAAGAATCAACTCCTCACCCTGAATATCCACAACAATAACACTAGAGAGTCAAGCCCTCTCACACTATACCACAGAACAAATCTCGAATCTTCCGATCACCAACGATCCTATCATCGCTAGGAAGTTTAACGATGAAAGGCTCACAAGACGACAAACAGCCAAGACCCGAACAGTGCACACATTTCAGAGAGATAAACGAATGCGTAACACCAAAATTGAAAAGCACACTGACAGGATAAATCTAAAATCAACTCGATGATGAGTACGAGAGAATAAAATCATAGTTCAAGAAGTGGAAGTACGATATGAGAAAAAAGGAATCGAGTAAGGAAAACTTACGAACACTGGAAGTACCGAGATGATGGCAGCGTGATGACGATGTGAAAAATAAAACACAACCAGACCCAATTAACCAACAAGCCTAGGTATCCATAAACCTAGTGCTCTGATACCATTTTCTGTAACACCCCAAATATATTCAGGGTATATTACCGCTCGTCTAACCATCTCGGTTAGCGAGAAACACACAACACCACAACAATAATTAAATGGAATCACCCGGTACAACCAGTAAACCGGACATCACCTAAATTCACAAATACGATTTAACATACAAACCATATCCCAAATCAAAATGCCTAAGTACTTGCGAGTACTAACTATCGATTTACAAGTTTTGAAAACGAACATTTAAAATGGGAAACCAAAATCAAAGAACTCATTTGCACACGTCAACAACCTTAGCCAACATCCTCGTACTGCCCCAGTGCTCGATCGATCGGCTGAACGCAACCTGAAATTCATAACACGAATTTCCCCAAAAACGGGTCCGCAAAGGGGTTAGCAATTACACTAGTACAAGTAATCAAGGCAAACCATTCACTTAAACATCTCATAGTACATGATCAAAACAAGACATGTCTTTTCCCGAAAAACAAACAGTCAATAATCAATTTACCTAGGACCGGGGCTAAACCACTGGTCCCATTCAAGGCCTCTAAGGACCCTCCCGAACCGGCCATAATCATAAATCAAATCACGCACAGGCATCGCCTAGGACCAGGGTTAAACCACTGATCCCATTCGAGGCCTCCAAGGACCCTCCCGAACTGGCTAGCGAACAAGCTCGTGAATCCAGAGTGAAGTCACGGATTCCCCCAAGGCCCCGTCGGACCCTCCCGGAGTGAGCAAAGCACACACATATTATACATCACCATTTCATGTTAAGCATAAAGGTTTCACGAGAATACTTGCCTTGAGTAATTTACGACGAAACTGATGGAACGGAAAATCAACCACAATCGCTAGGAACCGACAATCCCGAACCTAACGATTCAAAGGAATACAATCACAACTATTTCTACACGAGTACGAAAGTGGAAGACACCCGAAAACCCACCTATGATTCATGTAAATTTGTACAAAAACAACAACGAGGGCGGGTCGCGACCGAACACTCTCGATTTCACAAATACCATGAAATTTACCATGAACTCGTAGAGAAAACATGAATACCACTAAGATTAATCACATACATCATGGATTAATCAACAATACGGAACAAATCGGTCATATACTCGAAAACCCCCAAATTTTCCAAAAATAGGGTTCTAGGAGATTACCTCAGATTGAACACGAAGAACAAGTGTTGGTGTTATTAATATACACCAAGAACTCCAGAAAGATGATAGCTTGGAGTTACAAGACTTCAAATCACCCGAAAATCACCCAAGAATCGCCTAGATCGCGCTAGCCGAGGGGGAGGAAGAGAAGTGAGTAAAAATGGGCGAGTCTGGGTCAACTCTCGGGTATATATAACCAGGTGGTTTAGCGTGAGCTAACGGCTCACGGTTAGCGCGCGCTAACTAGCCAAAACTGGTCCAAAACCTGCGGTTCTGACCCGTTAGCGTGCGCTACCAGAAAATAGCATGCGCTAACAGTCCCCCGATAGCGCGTGCTATCGAGCTATAACGTGCGCTACCTGTTAGTCATCCAGAGTCCAGAAATATTCTACCTCAAATGGAATACCGCATTAGCGCACACTGCCACACACCTAGCGTGCGCTATGCCCCAATCATAGCGTGCGCTAATCCACAGACTTAGCGTGCGCTAATCCACAGACTTAGCGTGCGCTAAACTGCTCGTCCAGAGAGCAGAAACAACCAAATGCCACTGGTGTACTCGAAACATTAGCCCGCGTTACTGGGCGAATTTAGCGTGCGCTACACAATGAGATTAGTGTGCGCTACACAACGAAGTTAGCGCATGCTAACGAGCGCAGACAGTAGTACAGACAGCACTCAAAGATGGAGAACGACGAATTCTTCCCCGGATGAAAACAACGCGTACCCGACACCAACAACGGACTGAAGAAGACACACGAACAACGAGTTCGAGTCAGAACTGAAACACTTAAAAGGAAAAACGATTCCGACTACCCAAAGGTTTGGAAAACGACAACGACAGTAATTGCCCCATAACTTTGGGAAATTACAAAACGGCCCAAAACATCCGAAATACACGATACACGATCGAAATGCCAAACGAAAGCTCACAACATGCATAATAACATAAGACGGATTTACGGCAACCCCGAAATGGTGGTTCCGAACAACGATTATGAGAATCGAACCAAAAAGCGACGGAAACGACAATACACGTGGAATTGAGTAAAACAAGTCCGAAACAAGCTCGGATGATAAAATGTCCAGTATTAAATATTCTCGAAATATTCGTACGGTTACAAGCGAGTCCCTAAAAACAAAAAATATACCAAAAATGAAAAATACCGGAAAAAGGAAAAATGCGGATATTACAATTGCCGTAGGGACTTATGATATAAAGCTACCAAGTGGACTTGTATTGGAACTTAATAATTGTTATTACGTTCCTACTATGGATAGAAACATTATATCAGTTTCTTACCTTGATTTGGAAGATTATGACTTTACTATTAAGAATAGTGTAATGTCTATATTTAATAAATGTATTTTTTATGGAGATGATTTGCTGAGTGGGAGATTATATTCCATAAATCTTGAAAGTTCCAACTCTGTCTGTAACATAAATATCAAAAGACTTAAATTAAATAATTTAACCCAAACATATTTCTAGCATTGTCGTTTGGGCCATATAAACGAGAAACATATAACCAAATTCCATAAAGATGGAATCTTGGAGACATTTGATTTAGAAACATATGATACGTGCGAATCTTGCTTATTAGGCAAAATGACCAAAGCTCCTTTCATGGGCCATACTGAGAGAGCTGCAGATTTATTGGGCTTAATACATACTGATGTATGAGGACCAATGAATACAAATGCTAGAGGAGGTTTCCAATACTTCATATCGTTCGCGGATGACTTAAGTAGATTCAGATATATCTACTTAATGAGTCATAAGTCTGACTCGTTTACGAAATTCAAGCAATTTCAAAATGAAGTACAAAATCAGTTAGGCAAAACTATTAAAGTACTACGATCAGATCGTGGTGGTGAATATTTGAGCCATGAACTTGACGATCATCTCAAAAATTTTGGAATTGTTTCACAACTAACTCCACCTGGAAGACCTCAATGGAATGGTGTGTCGGAACGGAGAAATCGAACCTTTTTAGACATGGTTAGATAGATGATGGGTCAAGCTGATCTTCTAATTTCTTTTTGGGGTTACGCCTTAGAGACTGCTGCGTTCATTTTAAATCGAGTACCATCTAAATCAGTTCAAAGCACACCATATGAGATATGGACAAGGAAACAACCTGTTTTGTCTTTCGTTAAGATTTGGGGTTGTGAAGCTTATGCGAAGCGGCTTATCACTGATAAATTATCACCCAAATCGGATAAATGTCTTTTTGTGGGATATCCTAAGGAAACTAAAGGATATTACTTTTACATTTCATCAGAGAACAAAGTGTTTGTTGCTCGATCTGGAGTATTCCTTGAGAATGAATTTATTTCCAAGAAAAATAGTGGGAGTAAAATAACTCTTCATGAGATGAGAGAGCCACAAATAGATACTGAACCTTTAGATAAAACTGATTTAAACTCACATAGAGATGTTGAGACCACTTCTTCTATACCAGCTCCGCGTAGGTCTATACGTAATCATCATGAACCTGAGAGATATAGATTTCTTATCACAAATGACAACAATGTGGAACTCATGGATCTAGATGAGCCCACAACCTACAATGAAGCAACTACTAGCATTGAATACGAAAGTTGGCTTGAAGGGATGAAATCCGAAATGCAATCCATGTATGATAATCAAGTATGGACTTTGGTTGATCTTCCTGAAGGTTCCAAAGCAATTGGATGAAAATAGATCTTTACAAAGAAAAAGGACATGGATGACATTGTACAAACATACAAATCACGACTCATGGCGAAAGGATACAGACAGACTCATGGTATTGACTATAATGAAACCTTTTTGCCATTCGTAATGATGAAATCAATTAGAATTATACTTGCCATAGCAGCATATTATGACTATGAGATATGGCAAATGGATGTCAAAACCGCTTTTCTTAATAGGAAGTTAGATGAGGATGTGTATATGATACAGCCCGAAGGTTTTGTCGATCCTAATAATCCTAATAAAGTATGTAAGCTTCTAAGAGCCATTTATGGTTTGAAGCAGGCATCCCGGAGTTGGAATCTTAATTTTGATGAAAAAATCAAAGAGTTTGGTTTCATTAGAAATCAAGATGAACCTTGTGTATACAAGAAGATTAGTGGGAGCGCAATTATTTTTCTAGTACTCTATGTGGATGGTATCCCACTCATTGGAAATGACATCCCTACTTTGAAAAGTGTTAAGCATTGGATATGTAAATGTTTTACAATGAAGGACTTAGGGGAAGCTGCCTATATACTGGGTATAAGGATTTATAGAGATAGATCTAAAAGGCTTCTTGCCCCAAGTCAAAGTACATATGTTAACAAGGTACTGAAATGGTTCAGTATGCCTAATACTAAGAAAGGGTTCTTACCTATGTCACATGGCATAAAACTCAGTAAAACTCAAAGTCCTTGTTCGAAGGAAGAGATAGATAGAATGAGCTTGATACCTTATGCTTCGGCTATAGGATCTATCATGTATGCCATGATATGTACTAGACCAGATGTACCATTTACATTGAGTGCAACCAGCAGATACCAGTTTGACCCTGGTGAGGCTCACTGGACCGTAGTCAAAAGCATACTTAAGTACTTGAGAAGGACTAAAGATATGTTCTTGATATATGGTGGTCAAGATAGTGAATTGGTCCTTAATGGCTATGTCGATGCTAGTTTTGAAACAGACCAAGATGATTCAAACTCGCAGTCTAGATATATACTTTGCTTGAATGGTGGTGTTGTTAGCTGGAAGAGTTCCAAACAACCAACCACAGCTGATTTTATAATGGAATCTGAGTACAAAACCGCTTCGTAAGCAGCTAAAGAAGCTGTTTGGATGAGGAAGTTCATTGGTGAACTGGATGTGGTTCCTAGCATTATTGATCCAGTAAATTTGCACTGTGATAACAATGGAGATATTGCACAAGCTAAAGAACTAAGATCACAACAAGCATCCAAACACGTACATAGAAAGTTTTACCTCATTCGAGAGATTGTCACTCGTGGCGATGTGAGGATATGCAAAGTTCACACGGATAATAACGTAGCGGATCATTTAACCAAGCCGCTTTCTCAAGCGAAGAATGATGGTCATATAAAGGCTATGGGTCTTCAGTTTATGACTGTATAGGACTAAGAGCAAGTGGGAGATTGTTAGTATTATGCTTTAAGTATACTGTTTAATAATAATGTGGAGACATTTATTATTATTTAATATATAATATTGATTATATTATTGAATTAATATTCTACTTACGATCATCAAGTATGTGACTTGATAGTAAAGCTCGTTAAAGTATTAAAGAATATTTATTCTAGATATCCCTAGTAATATGATTACTAGTATGATAGATGATACGATGGCTATGTTTTACTGGCCATGAACATGAGATGTTATATCACGTCATAGATACATGTAGAGACATCGTATTGGATATGACCTAACAAAGAGAATTATATATGGATTAAGTCATTATAATTCCTCTGATTGTTATATGTTATTCAAGTCCTTATTACCTAAAGACATTACAGTTTCCTACATAATGAGTACTGTATTTTAACACAATACCAACGCCTTCTGTAACAAGGGACCATACAGTTTGTGATTGGACATGGTACGATTTATGGAGAGGGAAGTAGTTTGTCCAAAAGGGACTTGTCCCTCCTATAAAACGGAGAAGATATCCACGGGCCCTTGATAAGTTAAATTGTTTAAATGCATGGCCATGCTCAAATTGATCAATAAAGAGTTATTGATGAATATTTGAATTGGACAATTGTAACTTGAGATCAAGAATATTAATTATGCTATATAAGGTCGACTTTTCCTTGCCTTAGTCTTAATTAGAATATCGCACGACGAGAGGATTAAATATTATACAGTAATGGGATTTCGTTCATGTCGTCGAATTAATTCTTTTAATGCAGGTAGTCATAATGTATAGCTAGAGGCCGCTTATGATTTATGAGTCGTAAAATTATTTTTATACTCACTGCCGTATTAATTAGAACCTATAGGGTCACACACTTAAACGAGCAAAGCAGCTATTTTGTTCCGGTTGATTATAGTTGGTGAAGGGGTTGGTGAACCCTTAGCCATGTAGAGGACTATATAATAGTGTTTTGTGATAGCCCTCACAGTTGACCAAACACAAGAGAAGACATAATTTGTGTAGAGAGAATTAAAAATCTAATTTTGATATTTCTCTCTTTAAAAGTCTTGAAGATAATATTCAAGAGTTGAATAATCAAAAGGATCAAGAACATATCTTCATATCTTTGAAGATTGATTCTTTGACCAAGAAAAGTATTTAGAATACTCATCTAATCTTCATATAATCTTGTGAGTTTGATCTTTAATAACATATTGAATAAGATTCATAGTTGTTATTTTAGATCAAAGTTCAAGAACATTTGAATAAAATTCTTGATGTTCTTGTTTTTACCATAATCGAGAACATACCTATATTCAAATTGATTTAAGTGAAATCTTTATTGAATTGGAGCTAGCTATCCATTAGACACTCGAGACTTATTCATTGTGTGGATACCATAGAGGACGCTCGCTTATTGCAACGTCTCTATAAGGCTCGATCGAAAACACGCTCCAAGAGGTAACAATCTTGTTCTTCGTACTTTGTTAATATACTTGGATCCTCGGAGGGTCTTACATATTATATTTATACTTCCGCTGCACTATTTCGATATATGATGAGATCATAAATCTTAGGTTGATGTTGTAATGTTGTGTAATGCACTATTAGTCTTCCCGTGGAGATGCTTGTTGTTGATGTTATTGTTATTCTTCATGAATTGTCGAATAATATTTTGTTGTATAATTATCGTACTTGTACTAGAATTGTTGTGCTAATCCCTTCGGGGATGGACATGTGTTTTATGTTCAGGATCCAGGATAGCTGGAAAACAACCACAAGAGCAGTATGATGATGAGGGTGCAAAGTGATGTTAATGATCTGGAAAATCCTTTCAGTTGTGTCGTAATTGGATAAGTACTCGAGTACATTGTTCTTCTTGTGTTGTTTTGATTAGTCATGTATTGATAAATATCTATTCGGTGTTCGTATTTCACTGTCTAAAAACCCAATTTGTAATAATAATTCCGCTTGTAGTATTTTATAAATAATGTTTTAAATTCTTAGCCTAGTAAATCCTTATATAAAGGATTTACGGCGCTACAATAATCCTAAATATATCGGGGTGTTACAATCCATAGAAACCAGTATGGGTTGAGGGCAAGTGAACTAGGGGGAAAACAAAGATCAAATCATGCATTAGATGAGTTGGAGTTGGACACCACTTTATAAAACTAATAGACCATAAACCGTACGGGTTGCCCTCTATTAATTTTATAAAGAACTTGATCACCACTAAGAAGTAGATCGCTTGATGACTTCTGGTTTTTCACATGGGAGTGTGTTTTTCCCGATAAAATTAGTGGGAGTCGAGTCGTGAATAAAAAAGTCCTTTATTCTAAGTACTCGGATCATAATTCACATAACACTAATTAAATCTGATTACTTTCTGCATAATTAAAATCTCAAAAATGCCGATGAACCCACCTTCAATACTTCTTGAAAAGAACAACCTAACCGTACCAAACTTTGTCGACTGGCTCTGAAATTTGAGGATAGTCCTCAGTATGGAGTCGCTGGAATACATCTTGGAGGCAGATATCCCATCGATTCCTACTCGGACCAGTGCTAATCAGGAAGTGGTTTAAACTCATGAGAAGTGGGTCAAAGATGATGTCAGAGCCGTGGTTTTATGATGGGCTCTATAGCTAATGATCTATAGAGAGCACATGAGACAATGACTTCTGCTAGGCAGATACTGGCTCATCTGACCGAACTTTATGGGGAACATAGTCGGACAGCTCGATATGAGATATCAAAGCAGCTGTTTGGAGCTAGGATGAAAGAAGGAGAGAAAGTTGGGGACCTTGTCCTCAAAATAATCTCTATGATCGAGAGATTGGAAGCTCTCGATTTTAGGATGCATTCTTCTCTACAAATCGATCTCGTCCTTCAATATCTGTTGACTCCTTCTCACAGTTTGTCATGAATTTCAATTGCAATGATATTGTTTGTAATCTGGCAGGATTAATGAACTAATTGTCAACTGCTCAGTCTCAAATGAAGACACCAAGGGTGAAGGAGGCTGCACTTGTTATCTCTTTTGGGCCTCGGAGGTCCAATAACAAGAAGAAGAAGAAGAAGAAGAAGAAGAAGAAGAAGAAGAAGAAGAAGAAGAAGAAGAAGAAGAAGAAGAAGAACAAGAAGCAGTTAAGGCCCAAAGCTGTGGTCGGAAAGGGAAAGGGCAAGGCCCTAATAGTTCTGAAGGCAAGTAAGGCCAAGCCAACGAACAGGTGCCTAAATGCAGTGTTCTAGGCCACTCGAGGAAGGACTGTCCTCAATTTGATGGTGCTTCAGGTACAAGACTTTTAGTTTTGAAAATAAATTGTTCTACTACTGTTTATTCTACTTCATGGATTCTGAAATCAGGTGCTAGTTCTCACATTTGCATAGTGAATCAGTTTCTGGAACAAAGTAGACAACTTGGAGCTGGGAAAGTGATTATAACAGTCGGAAACGGACGCCGTGTCGAGGCTACCGATATCAGATCACTTCTTCTAGATTTGGAATCTGGTTTTGTTTTAACTTTAGATGATGTATTAATGTTGCCCAATGGGCATAAGAATATTGTATCCATTTCGGCTATGGATCAAAAAGGTTTTCACTTTTTCATTGGAAATGGCAGTTTCAAAATTTATTTTGGAAATAAATTAGTTGGTTCTGCTATATTGTTGAATGGACTTTATCATGTAAATTTACAAAATAAAACAGTTGTGAATACTATGACTAGAAATCATGGTAGAAATGAAAATAACCAAGCATTGAAGTGGCATTTTAGACTTGGTCACATTGGCCAGACCAAGATTCAGAAGATGGAGAAAGATGGACTTATGGGTCCATTGGGATCTGATCCATATCCTACTTGTGAATTTTGCCTTAAGGGCAAAACGACCAAGTCCCCCTTAACAGGGACTTTTGAAAGAGATACTGAAAAACTTGGATTGATTCATGCCGACGTATGTGGTTATTTAGAAGCAGCAAGAGATGGATGTCAGTACTTCATCACGTTCACTGATGATCATACTAGGTATGGTTTTGTGTACTTGATGAAGCACGAATGTGAAGCCTTCGAGAAATTTAAGGAATTTAAGACTCTAGTCTGAAATTAAATTGGTCATCATATTAAGGTACTTCGGTCAGATCGAAGAGGCGAATACATGAGTACCGAGTTTGATGAGTAATTAAAATAACATGGAGTACTATCACAATTTACACCTCCAGCAACCCCTCAATTAAATGGTGTTTCAGAAAGAAGGAACCGAACCTTGTTGGACATGGTTCGATCCATTCTTAACTATACTGATTTACCAATTTATCTGTAGGGATATGCACTACTTACTTCTATTAATATCTGTTAGGAATACTTATTAGGTTCTGATGATGTCATCCCTATATTCATGATTTATTCAAATGTATGCTCTAAGTACTTGGCATTATAAAGAAGAACCAAATGAGTATCTTCTATAAGCCATTGAACAGGCTAAGTTTCATCAAGACTTAATCAGTATAAAATCGGCTAAGTATAAAAGTGTCAAAATATCAGATAAGTTTATCAGTCGAGTTTTGATCAACTGTAATAACAGAGAGGTTTGACCAAAATACTGTAGCAGCTGAGGTTCAGACAAGTAATCATCAGGCGACATTACTTCAGTTGAGTTTTGGTCAACTCAACAGATCAAAGAATGATGATCATACACGAGATATAATCAGGCGACATATCAGGCGAGTTCTGGTCAACAGAGTATATCAGAGAAGTTTGACCACAGACAACTTATTAACATATAAGGTTTAGTCAACACAAAATATCAGCTGAGGTTTGACCACAAATAAGATATCATCATACAAGTTATCAGGCAAGATTCGGTCAAAAGGAACATCAGCTGTAGGTTGACTTTAGACGAGTACTTTATCAGTCGAGGTTTTTGGTCAAACAGAATATCAGAGGAGGTTGAACAAACTAATTCTGCAGCCAAGTTTGAGTATCAGAGAAGAATCTCAGTCCACGTCAGCAAAGCGTTGAAAGTCAACAATAACGTCAAGTTATGCAGACGTAAATTCAAGGAGACAGAGTGAATAATTCCTGGAAGTTAAGAAATAGTTTATTCCTAGAGATCGGTGCCCAGAAGACTTTCAAAATATAGTAATCTAGAAAAGCGGCGCAATGGGAAGATTCTTCAAATGGATAGATTTGAAGAAAGAGACAAGCCGTGCAAAGAGATGAACGAATAAACAAAGAAGTCTACTCTCCAACGGACGAATTTGTTACAAGAGATGCAATGGCTATGAATAAGATCAGGATTCATACTATAAATATCTAAAGAACAGAATGAACAAAGGACGATGTGAACAACATTTACAAGCGAACAAAGTATTCAAAGCAATCAAAGTTATCAAAGCAAACTATAGCATCGTGAAGAGCAAAGTTTCAAAGTTCATATACTGAGAAGCTCTTGAATTGGAGAAGACAATACTCTTATCTTAAAAGTTTGAGTAAGGGGTACTTCTATAAATGAGGTTTTCAAAAGTTTCGAGGCTGATAAGGCATCCACGAGTTCTTGATTGGAAGGTGATAGACAACTTGCAAGTTGTTGAGGCATCCAAGGGTTTTCGACCAAGAGGTTCTAGGCAGCCAAAGGGAGTTGTAATGGCCACGAGTTTCCACTGGTTGGAAGCTGTTGTAACTGTGTGAATCATTGTAACATTTATCACTGGCTAAAAGTTATAGTGAATCCATCTCCAACTGGTTTGCAGAAAAGTGGACTAGTAGAGGATTACCCCACCTCTAAAACCACTATAAGTGCTTGTGTGTTTTATTGCATTACATCATACTTATCTGTTGCATTCATATTCACTATTCCATTTATCAGTCAACTATCTTCCGCATAACTTAGTTTTACAGTTGACATAAGTCACCTGCAGTTGACATAAGTTACCTGCAGTGTCATCAGTTGTGCTTCCGCATTACTCATCTGCAGCAAAGATTTGTTAGCTGCATATTATATCAGCTAAGTTACTCACCTGAGATTCAGGAAAAGAGTTTAATAAGTCTATTCACCCCCCAGACTTATTCCTGACAACTTGTGACCTACAAGTGGTATTGGAGAGGTTGGTTCAATTTTACGGAACCAGATCCATATACTTGAGTATATTTATCTTAATCTCTCATTATAATGGAACACATGCATTCTAGATTACATGTCTTTTCTTTGAATAAATATGACATTTGGAAAATAAGAATGCAGGCTCATCTGTCATCCATTCATGATCATGACATGTGGTGTATAATAGTAGATAGACCATTCATCTTCCTGAAGGACAACACACCAGAAGAAATTGCAGCTGGAAAGCCAGAGAAGATTCTCAAGAAGAGAACTAAAATGTCACCTAAAGAAAGGAAGATGTCCAATCTTGACAACCGGGCCAGAGATGTATTATACCAGACCCTTGACAAGGCAACCATGGTTAAAATCAAGAACTGCAAGAATTCCAAGGAAATATGGGACACATTAGCTGTAATGTGTGAAGGAACCAAGCTGATCAAGGGGAATAAGTTGTCAATTGCTACTCAGAAGTTTGACAATTTCAAGATGAAGAATGGTGAAACAATTGAACAAGTGGATACAAGATTCACAGAGATCATAAATGAAATAGATTCTCTTGGAAAGACATATGGGAACCGAGATATGGCTCTGAAGGTTCTAAGATCTCTCACACCAGACTGGAGCATGAAGGCCGTTGCTATGAGGGAATCCAAAGATCTTAATAAAATAAAGATCCAATAAATTTTCTCAGACCTCAAAGCATTCGATTTTGAGCTACCATGTTCATCAACTAGTGAGCCAGCTGAGAAAGGAATAGCCTTTGCAGCAGAATCACCTGCAAAGAGTCAAGTTGAAGTTAGTCCCCCCCGCCCTCTGAATTTTGAACAAGAGATGGCATTTATTATGAATAGGTTCAGTAACTTCAGGAAAAACTATTCAAAGTACAAGAAGAACTTCAAAGAAAACCCAAGGAGAAACCAAAAAACTTGAAACTGGAAAGTAGAGTGCTACAACTGTCACAAAACAGAACATATCCAGTTTGACTGTCCTGAAATCAAGAAGGATGAAAGCAAGAAGGACATAGACAGAAAGGATGATAAAAGGAAAGCTCTCATTGGTGATGATCAAGAAAGAGTTGAATCAATCAGTGGAATCTTTTCAGATGATGATGATGACTACAACTGCTTAATGGCTAATTTGGCTGATGAAGAGGTAACATCTAAACCTCAAACTTCAGAAGGTTTCAGTTCTGACATGTCTGAAGACATTGATCTTCATAAATCTGTAAATCAGCTACTTAAAGATTTTGAAACCTTAAAATCAGCCCACCTGTATGTTACAACTGAGAATGCACAGCTGAAGAATGAGAAAGTCCAGCTGAAAAATGATTTTGACAAACTCATCCAAGAGTCAGCAAAGTTTAAAAACATCATAGCCGAGTTTGAAAAAGAATCTAAAATTGCCTTGAAAAACTCAGCTGAAAATATTGCAGCTGAGGTTCATAAGCTGACTGTTTTAAATAGTTAAAAGTCAGCTGCATTTACTCATATCAAAACTGAGCTTTCGAAGTTGAAACAGCTAAACAATGCACAAGCTAAATAGATAACATCTCTGAAAGTATCTATAACCTTAGATGAATTGTGCATAAATAAGAGGCCACTTTATTAAAATCAGGCCTTGGATATGACCCCAACACTCCGCCTAGCTCAAAAACCACTTTTATTAAGGAAGAAACTTATGTCCAGACTGCTGAACCTATAAACAAACCCGTATATCAAAATAGGCAGCAGCCGAGTCAAAATTTTAGGCAGCAGCCAAGGTTTACAAGGCAAACACCTAGATAGGAGACTAGACAATGGCCAAGGCAGAAGTAGTAGTCAAGACTTTATTTTAACTATTACCAAAGACTCCCCAAAAACAGATTTCAAAATGGAAGAGGTAAATAGAAACCTCAAGGTTATCCAAATTTTCAAATAGAACAGGTGTGAAGACCCCAAAGCTTTAATAAATGGTCTCAGCTAAGATTTAGTGATGGCCCACACCAGAAATACTATGAGGCATATCCACTATACAATCCTAACCAAGGTTATAGACCTACACACTATGCACCCATAGGAATAGCCAATATAATTTTCAAAACCCCATGAGAAATCAATTCTCCAGGAAGCTCACTAACCCCAAAGGACCAACTCAAATTTGAGTACCTAAATCTATGCTTATATGATTGCAGAAAAGGTGGAAGGACTACCATTATGTCACCTCAAGTTCAACAATAGGAGATGAAGAATGGTTTGTGGATTCAATGCTCAAGGCACATGACAGGGAAAAAGAAGGTGCTGACAAACTACATCAAAGAAAAAGGTCCTGATGTAACTTTTCGAGATAGTTCTCGAGGCCAAACAAAAGGATATGGGGAGCTGCACAGAGGAAACATAATCATATCTAAAGTGCAGTATGTCAAAGGGCTCAAATACAATCTTCTAAGTATAAGCCAATTCTGTGATGAGAACAACTTAGTAGTCTTCACAAGATGGAAATGCATGGTGATTGATCTCCTAACTGGAGAAGTGGAGGTACAAGGATTCAGAAGAAGAGATGTCTATCAGATAGACTGGAAATCAAGAGCACCAAACACTTGTTTCTTATCAAAAATAATTGCTGAGAATGGATGGCTATGGCACAAAAGATTATGTCACCTGAATTTCAAGGCCATCAACCAAATCAGCTCTCAAAGTTGTTTAGAGGACTTCCAGAAGAAGTATTCAAGAAAGAAGCCCTCTGTGATGCATGTCAGAAGGGAAAGAAAACCAGAGCATCTTTCAAACCAGTTCAGCCTACCACTCTCACCACCAGAATTCTGGATCTACTTCATATAGACCTCTTTGGCCCCATCAAGCCAAGGACATTGAGTGGAAGGAAGCATGCCTTAGTAGTAGTGGATGACTACTCCAAATATACATGGGTTGTTTTCCTCTATAAAAAGAGTGAAACATTAACAAAGCTACCTGAACTGCTGAGGAAAATTCAGAATGAGAAATCCCTCTCAATCATAAAGATCAGATCAGACAGAGGTGTAGAATTTCTCAACAAGGCAATCATTGAATACAGTGATCAAAATGAAATTCAACATGAAGTTTCTGCAGCAAGAACACCACAGCAAAATGGTGTAGATGAAAGAAGAAGCGATTACCACGAAAAGCAATCAGTCAATGATTGCGAGTGACTTGCCCAAAAGGTTCTCGAAGTCAAATTTCAACACAGCATGCCATACTCAGAATAGGAGTATGATAGTAAAGAGATATGGAAAAACTCCCTATGAGGTTTGGAATGGCAGAACGCCAACTGTTGCATATTTTTATATCTTTGGTTGTAAGTGTTTCATCCACAGCAATGGTAAAACCCAACCGAATGCCTTTGATGCTAAAACTGATGATGGTCTCTTTATGGGATACTCACAAATAAGCAAGGCATACGGAGTATTTAATAAAGAACATTAGTTGTGGAAGAAACACCCCATGTTGTGTTTGATGAGTCTACTGTTGAGTACAGGAAACATGTAGAATCAATTGAGAAAAAATCTCAAATCCACCTCCTTGGAAGAAATTATCATCAGTGACACAAGAATGATAGACTCAGCTGAAGACCCAATTGCAGATCAGACAAGAGACCCAACTACATATCAGATAGGATCTCCAATTTTACCTGTTCTAACTGCAGCTGATGAAGACACAACTGCAGAGCAGACAGGATCCCCATCTGCAGCTGACAAAACCGTAGCTGATCCAGTTGCCGATCAAGAAGGCCAAAATTAAGCTGATGCAGAAAGAGACGAAGTCCATCAAAGCAGCTCAATAGGGGGAACAAACCCTGAAGATGATACCCCTAAATGGCTCAGAGATCATCCCATTCAACAAATCATTGGAAACTTAAATGATAGAGTCAAAGCCAGGAAATCTATAGATACAGCGGGAATGACAATGTTCTCATGTTTCTTGTCTTAGATGGAACCCAAAACAACTGAACAGGCCTTGGACGACTACTTATGGATAATTGCAATGCAAGAGGAGCTAAAATAAATGGAGATAAACAATGTCTGGGAACTAACAGACAGACCAGATCATAAGAAAATCATAGGCACAAAGTGGGTGTATAAAAACAAATGTGATGAGGTTGAGCTGTTGTTAGGAATAAAGCCAGACTAGTTGCAAAAGGATATGCTCAATGTGAAGGAATTTATTTTGATGAAACATATGCACCTGTAGCAAGACTGGAGGCTATCAGACTATTCCTTGCATATGCAGCACTCAAGGATTTTGAAGTTTACTAAATGGATGTGAAGAGTGATTTTCTTAATGGAGTACTAGAAGAAGAAGTGTATGTGGAGCAACCCCCTAGATTTGTCAAAGGAGACAAAGTATACAAACTTCCTAAAGCTCTATATGGACTCAAGCAGGCACCAAGAGCATGGTATGAAACCTTATCAGTATTTCTGGAGAAAAATGGATTTAGCAAAGGAAAGGTGGACAAGACACTCTTCAGAATTGAACATGAAGACCACATATTACTTGTTCAAATATATTTGGATGACATTATATTTGGCTCAACCAACCCTGCGCTATGTAAAAAATTCTCAAATCTCATGCAAGGAGAATTTGAGATGAGCATGATGGGAAAGCTAAATTTATTTCTTGGTTTGCAAGTTAAACAAGTTGACAATGGAATTTTCATAAACCAAGCAAAGTATACAAGGGAATTGATCAAAATATTTTGCATGGACTCAGCCAAACCACTCAGAGTTCCTATGAGCACATCCCTACACATTGATGCAGATGAAGAAGGCATTCCAGTGGATCCAACACACTACATAGGACTTATTAGATCACTACTATACCTCACTGCAAGCAGACCTGACATTTCATATGCAGTAGGAGTGTGTGCAAGATTTCAGTCCAAGTCGAAGCAGTCTCACCAGGAAGCAGCTAAAAGGATAATCAGATACCTTAAGTCCACAATCAATGTTGGTTAATGGTATACAAAAGATGACAACTTTGAACTTTCAGGATATTCAAATGCAGACTTTGCAGGATGCAAGATTGACAGGAAAAGCACCAGTGGAACATGTCAATTCCTTGGAACCAGGCTTATATCATGGTTCAGCAAGAAGCAGATCAACTCAATATCCACAATTGAGTCAAAATACCTAGCTGCAGGTAGCTGTTGTGCTCAAATTTTGTGGATCAGACAACAATTAAGGGATTACAATATCACAGCAAATGAAGTTCCTATCTGGTGTGACAACAATAGTGCAATTGCTATAACTAACAATCCAGTCTTACATTAAAGAACAAAGCACATAGATGTCAAACATCACTTTAGCAGAGATCACGTGCTTAACAAAAGAGTAAGAGTGGAAAGGGTCAGTGCAAAGTATCAAATTGCTGACATATTCACTAAACCTTTACCAGAAGAAAGGTTTCTTGAACTTAGCAGGAATCTTGGATTACTAGATTGGGAATCTAGTACTTAGTTGAAAAACAGATGAGAAAAGTCATCTGACCTAAAGTAGACAATAGACGAAGGGAAAGTCATCTGACCTGAAGCAGACAAAAGATGAAGGAAAAGTCATCTGATCCAAAGACCAGACGAGGAAGCCACCTGATCAGAGCAGACAAGGAAAAGCTAGCTGATATCAACTACAGGAGACATACCTCACCTAATGCAGAAGCAGATAAGTACAGGCGAAGAAAAGATAGCTGATCAGAAGCACAAACAAGAAATGTCCCCTGATCAGAGCAGATAAGGAATTGAAATCACAACTCATCAGAAGTCAAACGGTCAACCAGCTAAGTTTCTCACCCCTTGACCGACATCTCATTATTTAATTATTTAATTCTTTATCAACACGTTGACTAAAATACACGATCCCACTCACTACACGTCTACATCAATCAGTAATACAAACCGCCGCTTGATTAATTAATTAATAAATTCAAATACGACCTTTCAAGTGGCTATTTAAGACGGCTGAAATCATTTCACAAAACTTTATCGTCTTCAAGCTCTAAAGAACCCTAATTTCTCTGAAAAGGCGAAAAAAAATACCTGGAATTCTCACTGCACTAAAATCTGGAAATTTTTCGATTTGCAGAAATGGATTCCGCAACCTATTTCCAAGGAGTCAATCTTAAAATGGTGAACGAACAAATAATCTTTAGTATCGTCGTTGATTTTGAAGGTTTGCTGGAGTCCAACAAAATGGCGACAATGGCACAACTGATTGGAAAGATGAAGAAGAATGGGATTTATCATTTTCTTAACATTAATCCCACTCAACTCTACAAGGAAGCCGTTATATGTTTTTTCAAGGAGGCCACGGTCACTCAATATGGAATCGAGAGTTCGATCTTTGGCGAATCTATCATCATCAACAAGCAAACAGTTGCAGACGCTTTCAAAATGGAGAACCGGGGCATTGCAGTTGAAGCCCTGAAACAAAATCCATTCGAGCTATGGGAGGAAATCAGGATACCTGACCAGACACCAAAAGTTAAATTCACAGCCAAAAAGGGTGACCTGAAGAAGGAGTCCAAATATATCATGGACATAACTAATAAAGTAGTGATGGGGATGGCATGTAGTTTTGATCAATTATCTTCATCCAAGTATATTGTCATGGGTGCACTGATCCATAGACAGAGGATTAACTGGCCTGATACATATATAGACAGTTAGTCCGTGATGTCAATAAGATGGATTGGGATTCAGCGAAAAACAAATGTGTTCACAAGTTGGCCTATGGAACCCAGATCATTTAGATTATGGAATTCCTGGGAAAAGCTAAAGGAAGAGAAGACACCTTCCATACCAGCAAAAGACTTGGTCATCTGGACCAAGCAACAAAGGAAAAACTTGCAGAGAAGAACAAGCCCTCTGCAGCCGAGATGTTGGAGAAAATGAAGTCTGGAACATCCTCTTATAAAGGAGCATCAGACTCTGAAGAAGTCATATCAGATGCAGCTGACAAGACTGCATCTGAAAGCACAGCTGAGAAACCTGCAGATGACATTCCTGAAAAGTCACATGCAGACGAAATTTCTGAGAAGTCATCTGCACCTGAAACCTCCCCTGCTCTGCATACAGATGACGTCATTCCATATACAACCTCACCTGCACCAGCATACAGCCAAGATAGTGACAACATTCCTCTTTCCAAACTCTTGAAGAGAAAATCACCTGAACCAGAGGAAGTTGTCCATATCACATACTCACCTGATCAGTCCGACAAATGACATAAAGGCTAGGTGGACTATTCATCGGAAGAAGAAGAAGAAGAAGAGATGCAGAATGTGATATCACCTGCACCTGCACCGGTTGAAGAACATCCAGATCAAATGCAGATGGTCATCTCACCTGCACTAGCTTTACTTGAAGATCAACCTGCTCATTCTGTTAGGAGTATGCCCTCGAATGCCACTCAGAGGATGTAAGAGTGAGGGTATTGTACTTGTTATTATGTAAATCATTATCAGAAGGCAATTGAATGTTAATTTATTTACTGGTAGTCACTGGCATTCCTGACTCGTAAATATATATATATATATATATATATATATATATAAACTAGTCTGTGTATTTTAGAGCAAAACATTCCACTCCTTATTGGATAATGAGATTGGCACTCGAAAGGTTTATGGCTCAAATACTTCATCGTTCGCAAGTCGATGAAACTTTACTGGGCGTTAAGTTTATGTGAAGACTTGTATGACGTGTTCTTTGACTTAGAGAGTGCCTGTCGATCACTAATGGTTAGTGAGAGCACACTTTATAGGTATGCTAATGAGATTAGTATACTCGAACCGACTCACCCTCGACTCGTCACACGGATTTCACTCTGGGGCAGTCAATGACGGAATCGAAAGGTTGTGATAGGTATTCGTGAACCTTCGACTTGAGGATTTAGTAGGGATGTGCTTGTGACGTTAAGATTTCATTAAAGTAGTTCGACCTAGAAAACCAAAAGGTGGGGGTCAACCTCGACGTGCATCTTGACAGGCAAGTAGCAGGTTCCACTAAATACCAAGTTAGGATTCTTTCTCCTGTTAGTGAACGGGTATATGTCCTATGCGGTTATTGGTAGATGAGATCATTAGTCTTTGGCCAAAGCATTGGAGCTAGTTGTATTGGATACACGAGAGCTTAGTGATCTCGATTTGCATTAACTCATGCATAGAGTCAAGTACAGATAGGGTTTGACTGACCGTGACCCTATAACTTGATCAGGACATTTGAAAGAAGGGTTTATACGTATACTGGTATTCACAACAGAAAGGTTTTGGAATGATCCCCATCATTCGTTCTCAGTTAGGGTACAGTGTAGGCCGTCAGGCTGGCTAGGTGGTGCTACTACTCTTTTGTTCCTCGCATTGCTAATTGAGACGGATCTACCGAGTCGCGCAATAGGATTGACGACAGAATGAATCGAGCTTATTCTCTCTTAATGAATATTAGATATTGGATATCTAATTTATTGGACATTGGATGTCTAATTAATTTCGAGACATTGGATGTCTAAATTAATTTATTGGATAAATTAATTTATGGCCTAATGAGTTAAATAAATTACTGGGTAATTAATTTGATTCACATATATAATTATTTTTTGGAGAAATTAATTATATTATTTTGTATTTGATATAATTAATTAATTAGATTAATTAATTGATATAAATACATCGAGACGGAATGGAGTTTATCGGAATAGAGTTTATCAGAATTGATATAAATACATCGAAATGAACCGAACAGCATAAACTCTTCCACATGGCCGCCCAACCCCACCATGACACAAGTCTTGATTTTTTTCTTTTGTTTAAGTTTAAGACCAAGACTTGTGATCAATAATGGATTTAATAAACATGAGATGTTTATTCATAAGGGACATGGAAACATATGAGGTGATTGGTGATTAATGATTGAGGACTTGATAAAAGGTCTTCCCCACCTTCTATCTAGAACGCTACGGTTCATACACCAAAAGGGATAAAGAGAGAGACTTTGTTCATCTTGTCTTCTTCATTCTTCAATCACCATTGTCATCATCTTCACATTTTTCTTAGAGAAAAATTGAGAGAAAAAGAGAGAGAAAAAATATATCTATACACTTAGAGTATTATAGATAATATTAAAAGCTCCTATCACTTTGTTCTAGTTGTGTCCCTAGAGGACAACGAAGTGGAAGTCATTCCGATTGTTTCTCCGACGCGTGGCAAGTAGAGACGTGGTGCTTTCGGCGTTGGATCATCCAAGAGCTTGTTGCAGATTGGATTCGTATGGGACATCATCCTCTCAACGATTAAATCAATGGACTACAAGGGTATGATATCGTATCTTCCTCTTTGTTCGTTTTATATTCGTATATATGTAGCTTAAATCGATCCTCTTCAGGGATTCGTGTTAAACTTCTTGTTTTCGCTTCCACTGCGCCCTTCATTTTTGTATGTGAATCCCAACAGTTGTATCGCAGATAGGTCTTGCGATCGTATATACGATATTTAGCATTTGGAATGCTTGATTGGTTGTTCTTATCCTTTGGAATCATATTCGTTTTAATCGTTGATTTTCAATTGTTCATCTAAAAATTAATTTTTCATGATTTTATGTTACAATATAAATCTATTTCTCTTTTGAAAAATTGATTTAAATGTGTAATATAAAGATTAAAAAAATATTATTTTTAGAATCGGGGCGAAAAAATAAGCTGAAAATGTGAACGGACCCGGCAGCTTGGAGCTGGCCAGGCGCTGCCGTGCGGTCCCAGGCAGTGGATCGCGATGCGGTCCGGCTATGCTTGGTAGCCTGCCGGGCGCTGCCAGGCAGTGGATCGCGATCCGACCATGCTCGACAGCCTGCTGGGCAGTGCCCCGGGCTTGGCCCGGCCGTGTTTTTCGGCTCTATTTTTTATATTTCGTTCAGTAATTAATTTCCCACGAATTAAATTGGATTTAATTTGGCTAAGATATAATAATGGTAATTTTATTCTTAGGGGAATTAATTTAATGAAATATTTTCTCGCCCGGAACAAGTTAAAATTAACGGTTGTTTGAATTAATTGGATTAATTCTTTTGGATGGATTAATTTATATTGATTGGATCAATA
Organism: Orobanche coerulescens; assembly: GCA_033398695.1. Taxonomy (NCBI): domain Eukaryota; kingdom Viridiplantae; phylum Streptophyta; class Magnoliopsida; order Lamiales; family Orobanchaceae; genus Orobanche; species Orobanche coerulescens. The sequence goes on from CM065802.1 coordinate 198,719,312, forward strand.
GTTATATTAATTGTTATGCCATTAATTTTAATGTGATTGTTGCATTATTATTTGAATGGTGATGCAGTTCGTGGACCTAGTTTTTGAATCATTTTTCGATTGGGTTGTAAAGATCGTTTTAACCTATTTATTTTACTAGAGAAATGTGTATTTAGAATGCAATTTCAATGTAAAATTTATATGTAATGACGAAGACCGGAGGAAGACCCGTTCGAGAAGATGAAGGTTCAAGACCGAAGATATGTAATTAGATTACGATGTTTTTGTTCTAGGAACGGTCCATGAACTACATGTTGGTAGCAACTAGGTTGTGCATGTTTTATTCATATGGTATGAATGCTACAAACGTGCTTAAATGAATTAATGTGCAAAGTGTAATATTAATAGCGAAAATTCTCCCACGGCAAAATATTAAGTTTAAAAAGTTTCAAGGTTTTCCTTCCCTCCGTCGAGCTCTTGGAAAATTGAAATCCAAACCGGATGTGCTATGGTTTCGAGTTATCGGGGTAGTCGTTCGGGGAGGGTCGATAAATTCTGAGAGTGCATTGGATGCCTTCGGTTGGAGCAAATTTTATCCCTAGAAACTTGTTCGGTTGCCGGATAAGATTCAATTGCGAAACTGATCAGCGTCGATGGTATAAACTTAACTTGTTCACAAACTATAGAAACCGTATAGGTTGAGGGGAGTGAACAAGGGGAAAAATAAGATTGGATCATCCATTAGATGGGTTGGTAAAGTAGTGGGGGCTGGGTTAAAAGAATAGAAAAGACCTTAATTCTAAACTCAGATCATAATTGAACAAGTCACTAATCAATCTGTCGTACTTAATGCAGATACACAAAATATCAACTCTCAAAATGTCTATGAACCTGTTTACAACTCTACTTGAAAAGAACACCTTAAAATGGGCCTAACTTTGTGGATTGGCTCTGCAACCTGATGATAGTCCTCAGTATGGAGGCACTGGGATACGTCTTAGAGGCGGACATTCCGGCGGCTCCGGTGCGGACCAGAGCCAGTCAGGAAGATGTTGAAAACTATGAAACGTGGGTTAAGGATGACATTAGAGTATGTGGATATATGGTGGCCTCTATATCTAATGAGCTTTAGAGAGCTCATGAATGGCGTCTGCTAGGCAGATCTTATCTCACTTAACCGAGCTTTATAGTGAGCACAGTCGAACTGCTAGATATGACATATCCAAGCAACTGTTCAGTGCCAGGATGAAGGAAGGTGAGAAAGTTGGGGACCACGTCCTCAAAAAGATCTCTATGATCGAGAGATTGGAGGCTCTTGATTTTAGGATGCATGCTTCTCGCCAGACCGACCTTATCCTGCAGTCTCTTCCTGATTCCTTCTCATAATTTGTTATGAACTACAACTATAATGAGATTGCTTGCAATTTAGCAGGGTTGATGGAAAAACTTGTAACCACTCAGTCTCAGATGAAGACTCCACGGATGAAGGAGTCTTCTTTTGTGATTTCTTCTGGATCTCGGAGGTCCAAGAATAAGAAGAAAAAGACCAAGAAGCAGATGGGTCCATGAAGCAAGGACTTTAAGGGTAGAGGCAAGGCCCCAATGGTTCCTAAGAGCAAGAAGGTGAAGTCAGACAAATGTCTCAAATGTGGTGAGCTGGGCCACTGGTCAAGAGACTGTCCGATCCTTCATGGCGCTTCAGGTATAGAATTTTTAGTTTTGGAAACGAATTGTTGCTACTGTATTTTCTACTTCTTGGATACTGAATTCAGGTGCTAGTTCTCACATTTTTACCATGAATCAGGATCTAGAACGAAGTAGGAAACTTGGAGCTGGGGAAGTGATGATTACTGTCAGAAGCGGACATAGTGTCGAAGCAATCGATATAGGATCACTTTTTTGTGTTTGGAATCCGGCCCTGTTTTAACTTTAGATGATGTACTTGTATTGCCAAGGGGCATAAGAACATTGTATCCATTCTGGTCATGGATCGTAAAGGCTTTTCATGTTTCATTGGTGATGGTTCTTGCAAAATTTATTTTCGTAATAAATTAGTAGGCACTGCCACATTGTTAAATGGACTGTATCATCAAAACATAAGTAACAAAGTCATTGTGAACACTATGACTAGAAAGCATGGTAGGGATGATACTAGCCAAGTTTTGAAATGGCACCTTAGACTTGGTTGTATTGGTCAGACCAAGGTTTACAAAATCGAAAAGGATGGACTTATGGGTCCATTGGGATCGGATCACTTTCCAACTTGTGAATCTTGCCTTAAAGGCAAAATGACTAAGTCCCCTTCACAGGGACATTTAAAAGAGCCGCTGATAAACTTGGATCCATATAGACATATGTTGTGCTTTGGAAACAACACGTGATGGATATCAGTATTTCATTATGTTTACGGATGATCATACTAGGTATGGTTATGTGTACTTAATGAAACATAAATCCGAGGCCTTTTAGAAATTCCAGGAATTTAAGGCCCCAGTTGAAAAACAAACTGGTAATCATATCAAAGCACTTCGGTCGGACTGAGGTGGCAAGTATATGAGTTCAGAGTTTGAAGAGTTCCTAAAGGAGCACGGAATAGTGTCACAACTTACACCTCCAGGAACTCCTCAGTTAAATGGTGTGTCGGAAAGAAGGAACCGAACCTTGTTGGACATGGTTCGTTTTCATGCTTAGATACACCGACTTACCGATTTACCTGTGGCGTTATGTACTCCTGACTGCTACTTATATCTTGAACAGATGTCCTTCCAAGTCCGTTCCTAAAACTCCACATGAGATGTGGGATGGTAGGAAACCAAGTCTTAATCATATTAAGATTTGGGGATGTCCCGCCTATGTTAAAAATACTAAGGCAGAGAGGTTGGAAGCTAGGTCCATGAAGGGACGTTTCATTGGATTCTCATATGGGACGATGGGTTATCTATTCTACATACCCAAAGATCGAAAGATCATTATTGCTTTGCAAGCATACTTCCTGGGCGACAAGTTTATTTAGGAAGGTGGAGCAGGTAGAAGTATTTCTTTGGAAGAATACAATGAAACTCCTCAGGAGACACCTATACAAGAAGTTGGAACCGAACCTTCTGAAACACAAGTACAACCACCTTATAGGTCTAGTATGGTGTCTCAATTACCTGAGAGGTATGGTTTTATGCACTTGGAGGAACTGGGTCTCCATGAGGTTCCAGGTGATAACCAAGAGACCGACCCGCGACCTATGACCTAGCAATGGTGGATGTAGACTCCGTGAAATGGGCTGTAGCTGGATTCACGTAGTTGGGACCTTTTGTTTTGACAAGGCAGTCAAAGAGTTTGACTTCATGCAAAATAAAGAGGAACCTTGTGTATACAAGAGGGTTTTTTTTTAAGCAGTTAATAAATTCAGTATAAAAAGAAAACCCCATATCTGCAGAAAGCAATACACAATATACAAAGAAATCTCATACACACCAAAAGTTCCATCTCAAATTCCTTTTTTTCATTTCCTGCAAATCCTCCGTCGTAATTCTTCTTCAAATCTTCTAGTAGTTCAGGAAAAGGTATAACCTTCCCCTTCAGTCATATTCTCTAGTTGTTTCCATCTTTTTTTTTCTTCCTGCAATGTGCTCCTCCACGCCAACCTCAGCCTCCACCACTCCGACACCCCTTCAGCCGCGCTCAGAGAATCGCCAGTGAATTCCATCGGACCAGAATACTTCACTTCCTTCCGCCAGGGCTTGAATCAGAATTGAGTAAATCCGACCTTAGTCCTTCAATCGCGACAAATGCAGCCGCAGCTCTGGCGTGGTCACCGTAGATTTTAGCAGGTCACCATGGTTATGTCGATATCGAAGCCAATAGAGGGAGAGAGGGGCGGAGACTAAGGGTGGAGGAAGAAAAGGGAGAACTCGTCTCGCATGAGAGACGATAAATTGAGAGTTGTGTATACAAGAGGGTTAGTGGGAGCAAGATCGCATTCTTAGTACTATATGTAGATGACATTCTACTAATAGGAAACGATGTGGGAATGCTTAGTTCTGTGAAAGCTTGGCTTTCGAGTAGGTTCTCCATGAAAGACTTGGGAGAAGAAACCTATATTCTTGAGATTCGACTCTACTGGGATAGAGCGAAGAGAATGATAGGTCTTTCCCAATCCCTCTATAGAGATAAGATCTTAAAGCGTTTTAAGATGAATGAATCTAAAAGAAAGTTCGTACCGATGCGACATGGAATAAAACTCACCTCGAAGATTTGTCCTCAAAGTAAGGAACAACGAAAGGAAATGAGTAATATACCATATGATTCGGTCGTTGGTAGTCTTGTGTATGCTTTGTTGTGTACGAGACCTAACATTGCGCATGCTGGGAGCGTGGTAAGTAGGTTTTAGGCAGACCCAAGTAGGGAATATTGGACCGCCGTAAAGAATGTTCTCAAGTACTTTAGAAAGACTAGAGATCTGGTTCTTATGTGTGGTGGTGGAGAACTGAATGTGACGGGCTTCATTGATTCAGACTTCCAATGACAGAAAGATGACTCTATGTCTTCTTCTGGCTACATTTTACTCTTAATGGAAAAGCAGTATCTTGGCATAGTGCCAAGCAAAGCGCGGCTGCTGATTCCACCTGTCAGACTGAGTATCAAGCGGCCTTGGAAGCCTCTTAGGAAGGGTTTTGGATTAAGAAGTTTTTGGGCGAACTTCAAGTGATACCATGTGTTGCGCTGCCTGTTTTCATTTTATACGATAACGATAAAGCAGTAGCATAGGCCTAGGAGCCAAGGTTTCACAATGGTACAAAACACATTGAGAGACAGTATCATCTCATGAGAGAATTTGTTCAAAAAAGGATACATTGTGCTGCATAGAGTAGACTCAGTAGACAATGTTACTGACCCACTGACCAAGCCACTTTCTCAGATAAGCTTGGATTGTTATCTGGAGAACATGGGTATTAGATACCATAGTGTATGGCATTGAGTGCAAGTGGGAGATTTTTAGGCGTATGCCCTCGAATGCCACTCAGAGGATGTAAGAGTGAGGGCATTGTACTTGTTATTATGTAAATCATTATCAGAAGGCAGTTGTATGTTTCTTTATTTACTGGTAGTCACTGGCATTCCTGACTCATAAATATATATATATAGAAACTAGTCCGTGTATTTGAGAGCAAAACATTCCACTCCTTATTGGATAAGGGGATCGGCACTTGAAAGGTTTATGGCTCGAATACTTAATCGTTCGCAAGTCGATGAAACTTGACTGGGCGTTAAGTTTATGTGAAGACTTGTATGACGTGTTCTTTGACTTGGATAGTGCCCGTCGATCACTAATGGTTAGTGGGAGCACAAGTTATAGGTATGCTAATAAGATTAGTATACTCGAACCAACTCACCCTCGATTCGTTACACGGATTTCACTCCGGGATAGTCAATGATGGAATCGAAAGGTTGTGATAGGTATTCACGAACCTTCGACTTGAGGATTTAGTAGGGATGTGCTTGTAACGTTAATATTTTCATTAGAGTAGTTCGACTTAGAAAACCGAAAGGTGGGGGTAAACCTCGACGTTCATCTTGACGGGCAAGTATCAGGTTCTACTAAATACCAAGATAAGGTTCTTTCTCCTTTTAGTGAACGGGTGTATGTCCTATGCAGTTATTGGTAGATGATATCATAAGTCTTTGGCCAAAGCGTTGGAGCTAGTTGTATTGGATACACGAGAGCTCAGTGATCTCGATTTGCATTAACTCATGCATAGGGTCAAGTATAGATAGGGTTTGACTGACCGTGACCCTATAACTTGATCGGCACATTTGAAAGAAGGGTTTATACGTATACTGGTATTCACGACAGAAAGGTTTTGGAATGATCCCCATCATTCGTTCTCAGTTAGGGTACAGTGTAGGCCTTCAGGCTGGCTAGGTGGTGCTACTATTCTTTGGTTCCTCCCATTGCTAACTGAGACGAACCTACCGATTCGCGCAATAGGATTGCCAACGGAATGAATCGAGCTTATTCTCTCTTAATTAATATTTGATATTGGGTATCTAATTTATTGGACATTGGTTGTCTAGTTAATTTCGGGACATTGGATGTCTAAATTAATTTATTGGATAAATTAATTTGCGGCCTAATGAGTTAAATAAATTATTGGGTAATTAATTTGATTCACATATATAATTATTTCTTGCAGAAATTAATTATTTTATTTTGTATATAATATAATTAATTAATTGGATTAATTAATTGATATAAATACCTCAAGACGGAATGGAGTTTATCGGATTGGACTCGCGGGAGTCCGAAACGAACCAAACTCCATAAACTCTTCCACATGGCCGTCCAACCCCACCATGATACAAGTCTTGATTATTTTATTTTTTTTAAGTTTAAGACCAAGACTTGTGATCAATAATGGATTTAATATGCATGAGACGTTTATTCATACGGGACATGGAATTATGTGAGGTGATTGGTGGTGAATGATTGAGGACTTGATAAAAGGTCTTCTCCACCTTCTCTCTAGAATGCTACGGTTCATACACCAAAAGGCAGAAAGAGAGAGACTTTGTTCATCTTGTCTTCTTTATTCTTCAATCACCATTTTCATCTTCATATTTTTTTAGAGAAAAATTGAGAGAAAAAAAGAGAGAAAAATTATATCTATACACTTAGAGTATTATAGATAATATTAAAAGCTCCTATCACTTTGTTCTAGCCGTGTCCTTAGAGGACAACGAAGTGGAAGTCGTTCCGATCGTTTCTCCGGTGCGTGGCAAGTAGAGACGTGGTGCTTTCGGTGTTGGATCATCCAAGAGCTTGTTGCGGATTGGATTCGTAAAGGACATCATCCTCTCAACGATTAAATCAATGGACTGCAAGGGTATGATATCTTATCTTCCTCTTTGTTCGTTTTATATTCGTATATACTTAGCTTGAATCGATCCTCTTGAGGTATTCGTGTTAAACCTCTTGTTTTCGCTTCCGCTGCGCCCTTCGTTTTTGTATGCGAATACCAACACATTCCTCATACTTGGTGGCAAAAATGATCCCTCTCTTAACTCTCCCAAGCATAACGGAGGAATAAGAGGCAGATGAAACTATCGAGGTACCCGAAGGTGGATACTCCTTCAATCTCAGGGAAAACAATCCCCTGAATCTTACCACGGAGCAATTGAAACTGGCAGCAATCCTTGAAATTTTCTTTTGTCAATATATATGACGATTGGAAGGAATTGAAGACCCTTAGCTTCTCTCAGCTAAGAGTATTTATTGAAAAGTGTACATGGGATCACCCCATTGCCATAGAACAACTCATCATGCACTTCTATCAGGAGACAGATGTGATGTTGCTGCTACAGGAGAATTAGTTCATGTGTCATTTCAAACAAAACATGGACAAGTTCATTTCTGAAGTCATGATTGGTGTAGCATAGTGACAGACCCTGGGGGAGAAAAATGGAGGAGAGAAAGAAAAGAAAGGGATTACAATTGTAGAAGTTGAAAAAGAAAGTGAAAAATAAGAAGTTGAAAAGGAAGAAGAAAAGGTATCAGAGAAAGAGAAAGAAGTTGAAAAGAAAGAAGAAACAGAAAGGGAGGATGAGAAGAAATAAGAAGAGGAGGAGAAGGAAGTGAAGAAAGAAGTAAGAAGAAAAGATGATGATGAGGACCATGATCATAAGTCACCTGATCAGGCCTCCAGCTCAGCTAAACCTTTTGAAGCTGATAAATCAGAGGGACAAAGGGATCGGGGGAACAAACTGGGAAAAGTCACTCTAAAAAGAAGTCATCTGCACCGAAGAAGTTAAAGTCACCTGGAGATGACTCTGAAAAATCAGGTACCCCTGGAAAAACACCATCCGATCAAGCGCCAGCAGACAGGCAAGACTCATCTCAGAAATCTATTGCTCAGAGGCCAACTGCAGAAGAGGACTCAGGAGAAAACATTGTTCATGCAGAGACACCTGTATATCAGCTACCTCCAAACCTCACTGAGCTGATCAGAGGAATGGTGAAAGAGACAGTTGTTGAGCTCTGGCAACAGAAGTCAAACCTGAGTTGATATCCATAAATGCAAAAATGGACACCCTGCTCAACCGGAAGGAACCCTCTCCACCATCTTCAAGTTCAAGAATGCCTCTTGGCATGTTAGATTTCATGCATAAGGTGGAGGAACAGCTAGCGTTTATTATTGATGCTGGCAAAAAGGGGGAAGATAGGAATAAGGGGGAAGAAAAAGAAGAAGCAAGACCAAAAAGGCAACAAGACCTTCCATTTGTAACACCCCCGATATATTCAGGAATATTACAGCGCCGTAAATCCTTTACATAAGGATTTACAAGGCTGAAGAATTGAACAGACATTAACAGGTACAAATAAATGGAAATCGAATTAAGATACATGATTCTGACCAAATACTGAAAATACAAATGTTCAATAAAAACTTATTAATACATCACCAAATTAAAATTCATCATAAACGACTACGTACTCGAGTACTTATTGAAATAACCAACAAACAACAGTCAAATACACCCAGTCGGAACATCACTCTGCACCCTCGTCGTCATGCAGCTCCAGTGGTTGTTTTCCTGCTCTCCTGGATCCTGAACATAAACAAAATGTTCACCCCCGAAGGGGTTAGCACAACGATGCTAGTAAAAGTACCACAACATACTATTCATATCTCGTGAAAAATAATAATGTAAACGATAAAAATACCAACGAGTCTTCTACTGCGATAAACTCATAAATGACATACACAACTGATAATCACAACATGATATCATAACATACACATGGTAATTCCGACGATCCAGCGTTCACTGCCTAGAACCCACGATGATCCCGTCAGACCAACCCGTGGTGGAAAAACTCGTCCGATGATCCAGCGCACGCTAGCATAGATCCCCCGATGATCCCGTCGGACCAACGCGAGGTGGACATACAACAACGACATACATACACGACAATATGTACAACATCAATACATAAAACAAATAAGGTACTTGCCTCGATTCGAAGACAAGAACAATACTTCCACGAAAACGAACACTCGAAGGTCGCCCCCCTCAATCAATCACGTAACGAGCTCGAACCTTAACAAAAGGAATAATATAGAATTTATCTCACGTCGTACGAATGTCTAACAATTTGATTTACGGCCAAAAGCTCATAACATGCAATATGCTTGAACTTCTTAGCGCACGCTAAGTACTCTGTGTAGCATGCGTTAAGTCTACTTGATAGCGCACGCAAACAACAAAGCCTAGCATACGCTAATTATGCATGGTCAGTACCTCACTGATCAGCCGACTGACTCGACTGATGGCCTAACGTACGTTACGTACCAAACGTAGCGTACGTTAACTCATGTTCGATAGCACACGCTAATCTACATAGCTTAGCGTGCGTTAACTGTGCATGGCAGTTCACTACTGGGCAGAAGACTGTTCTTATCATGATCAACCCAATGAAATCTTCAGTGATAATTCATGTTACCTCCATGAATATCATGTTCATGTGATTATGAATGATCTTACGGATAATAACAACTTCGAATTCAAGAATATGTATACTATTATGAAACCATATTCCATTATAAATACAATTCTTCATGCAATGATTCGGAAGGCTTAACGGTTGATATCAACACCTTTATATCAATGAAAACTATCACTCTGAAGTTCAAATAATGTTCCATCCTTACAAAATAAATCCTTCCATAATCAACCTTATAGATTCGTCTAACAATAGTGATGTAAAAGTCAAGTCCATGATTGTTATGAAAACACCTACTAGATTCGGATTACCAATGATAAAAGCTTCCTCTACTTGTTCAATGTAATAAGATTCGAATCATGATGTTCATAATCAAGGTACTTAAGGCCTATTCATCTCAATATTCCAAACATGATGTACTTTGGATAATTCATCCAAGAAGATCAATATATGCTAACATGATCATCTTATTCTCCATAACACGAATCTAGAGTTGAAGATAGAATCAACATACCTTAATATGACGAAATCACTGAACCACAAGGTAGAACCCGACTCCGGTTGGTTATGTGCCACTCCAAGGTGTTACTTCTCTTCAATGATCACTCACAAGTGATAACCAACAATCAAGGATCAATAAGATGTGTTCTAAGTGTGTTAGAAGGATGATTATAGCTCTCTGGCCTCTCAAGAATGAAGAATGGATGAAGGAAATGTAAACCAAAACGGGTTGTTGTTTCATTTATAATATTCTGCACTTTAGCTAATTAGCGCACGCTACAATACAGACTTAGCGCGCGCTAATAAGCGTTGACTCCAAATCTGTCCACGTTCGTCCGCGGGAATCTTATCCGGACCCATGTCCCGGCTGGCGCATGTGCTAGCCGCCTACCTCAATAATTCAGTGTCTAGCGCACGCAACTCCTACATACGTAGCGTGCGCTAGTAATAGCCGATAGCGCGCGTTAAGCTACATTCTTAGCGTGCGCTATCACGAGTTTGCATGAGAAAATTTGCATGTTGTTATACTTATGTACAAAGATACCAATGCAATAAATATCATACTCCAATAATCAAGACCACAAATCCAAATAATACAGGGTTCAAATACAAATGAAATACACAGTAATAAATCCGGATATTACATACTCTCCTAGTAAAAAGGAGTTTCGTCCCGAAACTCAAGACGAAAATAACTCGGGATATCTGTACTTCATGCCATCTTCCGTTTCCCATGTGGCTTCTTCCACTCCGTGGCGTGACCATTGAACTTTGACCAAAACGATGGGTTTGTTCCTCAACTGCTTAACTCGACTCTCGAGTATCTTGATCGGTCTTTCTTCAAACGTCCCATCTTGAGCAACTTCGATCTCGCCGAAATCAATGATATGACTTGGATCTGGTATATACCTCCGTAACTGGGATACGTGGAACACGTTATGAACATGGATCAACGACGGCGGCAATGCTAATCTGTATGCCAACTCTCCAACTCTCTCAAGGATCTCAAATGGTCCGATATATCTCGGACTCAGCTTTCCTTTCCTTCCGAAACGAAAGATTCCCCGAGTAGGAGAAACCTTTAAAAGTACGTAATCTCCCGTACTGAACTCCAAAGGGCGACGGCGTACGTCTGCGTAAGATTTCTGGCGACTTTGGGCGGTCAACAGCCTTTCACGAATCAAGGCTATCTTCTCTCGAGTCTGTACGATCAACTCTGGTTCTGTCCCGATTAAGTCTGATGAATCATCCCAACATAGGGGCGATCTACATCTCCTCCCGTATAATGCCTCAAATGGTGCCATCTTAATGGAAGCATGCCAACTATTGTTGTAGGTAAATTCAATCAACGGTAGGTGAACTTCCCAATCAGTTGACCAATCTAAGGCACAAGCCCTCAGCATATCTTCCGCCGTTTGAATAGTCCTCTCGGATTGTCCATCAGTCTGCGGGTGATAAGTTGTGCTGAAGTTCAATTCGGTCCCCAAGGCCTTATGAATTGCTTTCCAAAAGTGAGACACAAAACGGCCGTCTCGATCAGAAATAATGGTTTTCGGCGTACCATGCAATCGAACTATCTCTGAAATAAATACTCGTGCCAACCTCTCTGGTCCTCATGTGTCCCTATTGCCTAAAAAATGAGCTGATTTGGTTAAACGATCAACTATCTCCCAAATCATGTTCATTCCCGTCTTGGTCCTCGGCATACTAGTGATAAAGTCCATCGATATGTCCTCCCACTTCTATTCAGGAATCGGGAGCGGTTCAACATTCCGGCAGGCTGTTGATGCTCGATATTAACCTGCTGACAAGTCAAGCATTTCGAAACATAGTCCGCTACATCTTTCTTCATGTTGCCCCACCAGAAATTTTGCTTCAAGTCCTTATACATCTTACTGGTGCCCGGGTGGATAGAATAGGGCGAACTGTGAGATTCCTTCATAATCGTTTGTTTCAGAACATCGACATCGGATACGCAGAGTCGGTTCTAAAATCTCAAAACTCCATCATCATGGATTACGAATCCGGGGGCCTTCCCCTTGATCACTTCATCACGTAACCGAATCATCAGAGGATCATCTGCCTGTCTATATTTGATTTCTTCGGTTAATGACGAAGTTATTTCCATCACGCACAGTTGTCCTTGGACTCTTTGTAACCACACCTCAATTCCTTCTCGAATCATCTCTCGTTGAAGGCTAAGTTGGGAGGTCAGCGTCTCCAGCATCTGAATAGAAACAGGCTTGCGGCTGAGTGCATCGGCCACTACATTCGCTTTGCCTGGGTGATACAAAATCTCCAGGTCATAGTCCTTGATCAGCTCTAACCATCTTCTTTGCCGCATATTCAACTCTTTCTGACTGAAGATGTATTTGAGACTCTTGTGATCCGTAAAGATCTGACAGTGAGTCCCGTACAGATAATGCCTCCAGATCTTTAAAGCAAAAATTACTACTGCTAGCTCTAAATCATGTGTTGGAAAATTCACTTCATAAGGTTTCAGCTGTCGTGAAGCATAAGCGATCACCTTGTCATTCTGCATCAATACGCATCCGAGTCCTTGGTTCGAAGCATCGCTGTAAACTATGAATCCTCCAGTCCCCTGTGGAAGTGATAAAATTGGTGCTGTCGTCAATCTCCTCTTCAATTCATCAAAACTAGTCTGACACGACTCGTTCCACTCAAACTTTTGAGTTTTCTGCAGGAGTCGAGTAAGTGGGCGGGAGATTTTAGAAAACCCTTCCACAAACCGACGATAATATCCAGCAAGTCCTAAGAAACTTCGGACTTCTTTCACATTCTTTGGAGGCTTCCAATCCAAAACCGCTTCGATCTTCTGAGGATCTACTCGGACTCCTTCAGCTGATACCACATGACCGAGGAACATTACTTCCTTTAGCCAAAATTCACACTTAGAGAGTTTGGCGTACAGTTGTTCGCTTCTCAAAAGTTCTAATACAATCCACAAATGCTGCGCATGCTCTTCCAAGTTCTTAGAATACACCAGAATGTCATCAATGAACACGACCACAAATTTATCCAAATATTCGATGAACACTTGATTCATCAACTGCATGAATACATCAGGTGCATTAGTGAGACCAAACGGCATCACTACAAACTCATAGTGTCCGTAGCGAGTTCTGAACGCTGATTTCGAAGCATCAGATTCCTTAATCCTCAGCTGGTGATACCCTGATCTCAGATCGATTTTAGAAAATACTATTGCCCCTTGCAACTGGTCAAACAGATCATCAATCCGTGGCAACGGATACTTGTTCTTAATCGTCATCTTGTTCAGCTCTCGATAGTTAATACACAGTCGAAGCGATCCATCCTTCTTTCGGACAAAAAGAACTGGCGCTCCCCAGGGTGAAATGCTTGGCTGAATATAGCCTTTGTCCAGTAACTCCTCCAGCTGCTTTTTCAGTTCATACATCTCAGTAGGTACCATACGATACGGCGCCTTAGAAATTGGTGTAGCTCCGGGTTCCAGCTCAATGGTGAATTCTACATCCCGTCGTGGAGGTAGTCCAGGTAACTCGTCAGGAAATACATCTGGAAATTTGTTAACAACAGGAATGGATGAAAGTTCCACAGTTTCGTCTTCTTTCTTCATTGCATAGCACCAGTACCCGGTACAGCCCTGTTTCAACAATTTGACAGCTTTTATCACCTTAATCAACTTTCCTGAGCTTCCTGGTTTCCATCCCTCAAACAGTACTTCGGAACCATCGTCAACGATCAGCGAGATATTCCTCCTTCGGTAATTTACAATTGCTCCATATCGATTAAGCCAATCGTCTCCGAGTATCAGGTCGTCTCCTTGCATTTCTATTACAATCAAATTTGAGAGCAACTCTCTGCCTCCAAATGATATAGGGAAATTTCTGGTTTCTAAGTTCCCGACAATCCTCTCTCCACTCGGTAAACCAACAACATAAGGTTCACAAGCATGAAAACCAGAAATATTTAAACGATTTACACAAGACAAGGATATAAAAGAATGCGTAGCTCCTGTATCGAATAAAACGCTAACTAGCTGGGAAAGGATCTGGACAGTACCTGATGCGACAGAAGCATCCTGATCATCTGTTTTTCTCATCTCGTACAGATGTGGGGGAACAAATCCGGCACTCGATGTACCCTTTCGGTCCCACTGTCCTCTGCCTCGTCCGCGGCCAAAATTCTGAGGCATCTGAACACTCTGCTGTGTCTGTTGGATACTGGCTTCCTTCTGGACCGGCTGTGGTGTACGGGCTCTAAAAGACTTTGCAGCCTCTTCACAGAACACTGCACGATGTCCCTCTCGTCCACAATCAAAACAAGTCACGGCAGGTAAGGGGCAATTCCGTCGATAGTGCCCCATCTGGGCGTAGTTAAAGCATTTCCTGATAACATCAGTCATAGTTGATGTCGCTCCGAAGTGCTTTCCGCTCCTAACTGGGTGCGGAGGTTTCTTGAAAGAGTGAAAGGATGACTGGGCCTTGTGGGGCCCGCTGTTCTTGTGCTCTGTAAAAGTACCAGAGACTTTTTCCTTCTTGGATTCCGAAAATTTTTCCATAGTTGCTTCCTTGATTTCATACGCCAACGCCTTATCCTGGTATTGATGGAGTGTGGTACATTCAAAACCGGACATGTACCTCTGGATTTCTGGTTTCATCCTCATATCGAAATGGATCATCATCTCTGCATCTGTTCTGACCATATGTCGAACAAATGCCAGCTGTTGGTTAAACGTCTTAATTGTCTGCGATACTGGAACATCTGAAGGCTGAGCGGAGAAAAACTCCCGAACCTTGGCTTCCCTCACAGGACGAGGGCAGTACTGAGCTTCCATCATCAATTTAAACTCTGTCCAATCAGCATCATGGTCTACAGGCCGGATGGCTTCCCACCATTCGGACGCTTCCCCTATCAGAAAATATTGAGCGATAGAGGCTCTCCGGTCGTCTGGGGAGTTAATTCCGGCAAAGATTTTCTCTAGTTCCTTCAACCAATGGTCCCAGGTGGGAGTCTCAGAAATGCCGTCGAATTTGGATGGTTGCATCTTCGCCACCTCTTGCAGCCACCGGTCACCTCGATTTCCCATGTCCGGGATCCCTTGCTGTCTCTCTCCCTGCTGTAATCCCACCGCCACTTGCATTCGGTCCACGACCTGGGCGAACTGAGTCATCTGGTTCACCACCTGACGAAGGATTTCTGGCACCGCAGGTTCCGGTTCGTTATTAATAGATCGTTGCGGCTCGCCTGAGCTATGACTGGCCTGATTAGAAGGCGACGCTTCCCTTTAAGCATTTCTTCGTCCGCGTCCACGACAGTGACCACGTCCACGTCCGCCTCTCAACATAATGTAAGCATAAATACTCAATATACCGGAAACAGTATCGTTCTAATATTCAAGTATAAAGAGATTCAACATGTAAAGAACGAGATAGAGTTTAGGAACTTACAACCACCGTTCGCATGAAGACGTAGGCAGTGCAGTGATGTCATTCACGGCCGGTTACCTCAAAAGACGTAAATGACCCCTATTTTAACCCAACGGCCAAGATATCCATAATCTTAGCTCTGATACCATATTCTGTAACACCCCCGATATATTCAGGAATATTACAGCGCCGTAAATCCTTTACATAAGGATTTACAAGGTTGAAAATTGAACAGACATTAAGCTACATTCTTAGCGTGCGCTATCACGAGTTTGCATGAGAAAATTTGCATGTTGTTATACTTATGTACAAAGATACCAATGCAATAAATATCATACTCCAATAATCAAGACCACAAATCCAAATAATACAGGGTTCAAATACAAATGAAATACACAGTAATAAATCCGGATATTACATACTCTCCTAGTAAAAAGGAGTTTCGTCCCGAAACTCAAGACGAAAATAACTCGGGATATCTGTACTTCATGCCATCTTCCGTTTCCCATGTGGCTTCTTCCACTCCGTGGCGTGACCATTGAACTTTGACCAAAACGATGGGTTTGTTCCTCAACTGCTTAACTCGACTCTCGAGTATCTTGATCGGTCTTTCTTCAAACGTCCCATCTTGAGCAACTTCGATCTCGCCGAAATCAATGATATGACTTGGATCTGGTATATACCTCCGTAACTGGGATACGTGGAACACGTTATGAACATGGATCAACGACGGCGGCAATGCTAATCTGTATGCCAACTCTCCAACTCTCTCAAGGATCTCAAATGGTCCGATATATCTCGGACTCAGCTTTCCTTTCCTTCCGAAACGAAAGATTCCCCGAGTAGGAGAAACCTTTAAATGTACGTGGTCTCCCGTACTGAACTCCAAAGGGCGACGGCGTACGTCTGCGTAAGATTTCTGGCGACTTTGGGCGGTCAACAGCCTTTCACGAATCAAGGCTATCTTCTCTCGAGTCTGTACGATCAACTCTGGTTCTGTCCCGATTAAGTCTGATGAATCATCCCAACATAGGGGCGATCTACATCTCCTCCCGTATAATGCCTCAAATGGTGCCATCTTAATGGAAGCATGCCAACTATTGTTGTAGGTAAATTCAATCAACGGTAGGTGAACTTCCCAATCAGTTGACCAATCTAAGGCACAAGCCCTCAGCATATCTTCCGCCGTTTGAATAGTCCTCTCGGATTGTCCATCAGTCTGCGGGTGATAAGTTGTGCTGAAGTTCAATTCGGTCCCCAAGGCCTTATGAATTGCTTTCCAAAAGTGAGACACAAAACGGCCATCTCGATCAGAAATAATGGTTTTCGGCGTACCATGCAATCGAACTATCTCTGAAATAAATACTCGCGCCAACCTCTCTGGTCCCCATGTGTCCCTATTGCCTAAAAAATGAGCTGATTTGGTTAAACGATCAACTATCTCCCAAATCATGTTCATTCCCGTCTTGGTCCTCGGCATACTAGTGATAAAGTCCATCGATATGTCCTCCCACTTCCATTCAGGAATCGGGAGCGTCTTCAACATTCCGGCAGTCCGTTGATGCTCGATCTTAACCTGCTGACAAGTCAAGCATTTCGAAACATAGTCCGCTACATCTTTCTTCATGTTGCCCCACCATAAATTTTGCTTCAAGTCCTTATACATCTTACTGGTGCCCGGGTGGATAGAATAGGGCGAACTGTGAGATTCCTTCATAATCGTTTGTTTCAGAACATCGACATCGGATACACAGAGTCGGTTCTAAAATCTCAAAACTCCATCATCATGGATTACGAA
Organism: Orobanche coerulescens; assembly: GCA_033398695.1. Classification (NCBI taxonomy): domain Eukaryota; kingdom Viridiplantae; phylum Streptophyta; class Magnoliopsida; order Lamiales; family Orobanchaceae; genus Orobanche; species Orobanche coerulescens. The sequence goes on from CM065802.1 coordinate 198,736,518, forward strand.
TCCGGGGGCCTTCCCCTTGATCACTTCATCACGTAACCGAATCATCAGAGGATCATCTGCCTGTCTATATTTGATTTCTTCGGTTAATGACGAAGTTATTTCCATCACGCACAGTTGTCCTTGGACTCTTTGTAACCACACCTCAATTCCTTCTCGAATCATCTCTCGTTGAAGGCTAAGTTGGGAGGTCAGCGTCTCCAGCATCTGAATAGAAACAGGCTTGCGGATGAGTGCATCGACCACTACATTCGCTTTGCCTGGGTGATACAAAATCTCCAGGTCATAGTCCTTGATCAGCTCTAACCATCTTCTTTGCCGCATGTTCAACTCTTTCTGACTGAAGATGTATTTGAGACTCTTGTGATCCGTAAAGATCTGACAGTGAGTCCCGTACAGATAATGCCTCCAGATCTTTAAAGCAAAAATTACTACTGCTAGCTCTAAATCATGTGTTGGAAAATTCACTTCATAAGGTTTCAGCTGTCGTGAAGCATAAGCGATCACCTTGTCATTCTGCATCAATACGCATCCGAGTCCTTGGTTCGAAGCATCGCTGTAAACTATGAATCCTCCAGTCCCCTGTGGAAGTGATAAAATTGGTGTTGTCGTCAATCTCCTCTTCAATTCATCAAAACTAGTCTGACACGACTCGTTCCACTCAGACTTTTGAGTTTTCTGCAGGAGTCGAGTAAGTGGGCGGGAGATTTTAGAAAACCCTTCCACAAACCGACGATAATATCCAGCAAGTCCTAAGAAACTTCGGACTTCTTTCACATTCTTTGGAGGCTTCCAATCCAAAACCGCTTCGATCTTCTGAGGATCTACTCGGACTCCTTCAGCTGATACCACATGACCGAGGAACATTACTTCTTTTAGCCAAAATTCACACTTAGAGAGTATGGCGTACAGTTGTTCGCTTCTCAAAAGTTCTAATACAATCCACAAATGTTGCGCATGCTCTTCCGAGTTCTTAGAATACACCAGAATGTCATCAATGAACACGACCACAAATTTATCCAAATATTCGATGAACACTCGATTCATCAACTGCATGAATACAGCAGGTGCATTAGTGAGACCAAACGGCATCACTACAAACTCATAGTGTCCGTAGCAAGTTCTGAATGCTGATTTCGAAACATCAGATTCCTTAATCCTCAGCTGGTGATACCCTGATCTCAGATCGATTTTAGAAAATACTGTTGCCCCTTGCAACTGGTCAAACAGATCATCAATCCGTGGCAACGGATACTTGTTCTTAATCGTCATCTTATTCAGCTCTCGATAGTTAATACACAGTCGAAGCGATCCATCCTTCTTTCGGACAAAAAGAACTGGCGCTCCCCAGGGTGAAATGCTTGGCTGAATATAGCCTTTGTCCAGTAACTCCTCCAGCTGCTTTTTCAGTTCATACATCTCAGTAGGTGCCATACGATACGGCGCCTTAGAAATTGGTGTAGCTCCGGGTTCCAGCTCAATGGTGAATTCTACATCCCGTCGTGGAGGTAGTCCAGGTAACTCGTCAGGAAATACATCTGGAAATTTGTTAACAACAGGAATGGATGAAAGTTCCACAGTTTTGTCTTGTTTCTTCATTGCATAGCACCATTACCCGGTACAGCCCTGTTTCAACAATTTGACAGCTTTTATCACCTTAATCAACTTTCCTGAGCTTCCTGGTTTCCATCCCTCAAACAGTACTTCGGAACCATCGTCAACGATCAGCGAGATATTCCTCCTTCGGTAATTTACAATTGCTCTATATCGATTAAGCCAATCGTCTCCGAGTATCAGGTCGTCTCCTTGCATTTCTATTACAATCAAATTTGAGAGCCACTCTCTGCCTCCAAATGATATAGGGAAATTTCTGGTTTCTAAGTTCCCGACAATCCTCTCTCCACTCGGTAAACCAACAACACAAGGTTCACAAGCATGAAAACCAGAAATATTTAAACGATTTACACAAGACAAGGATATAAAAGAATGCGTAGCTCCTGTATCGAATAAAACGCTAACTGGCTGGGAAAGGATCTGGACAGTACCTGATGCGACAGAAGCATCCTGATCATCTGTTTTTCTCATCTCGTACAGATTTGGGGGAACAAATCCGGCACTCGATGTACCCTTTCGGTCCCACTGTCCTCTGCCTCGTCCGCGGCCAAAATTCTGAGGCATCTGAACACTCTGCTGTGTCTGTTGGATACTGGCTTCCTTCTGGACCGGCTGTGGTGTACGGGCTCTAAAAGACTTTGCAGCCTCTTCACAGAACACTGCACGATGTCCCTCTCGTCCACAATCAAAACAAGTCACGGCAGGTAGGGGGCAATTCCGTCGATAGTGCCCCATCTGGGCGTAGTTAAAGCATTTCCTGATAACATCAGTCATAGTTGATGTCGCTCCGAAGTTCTTTCCGCTCCTAACTAGGTGCGGAGGTTTCTTGAAAGAGTGAAAGGATGACTGGGCCTTGCGGGGCCCGCTGTTCTTGTGCTCTGTAAAAGTACCAGAGACTTTTTGCTTCTTGGATTCCGAAAATTTTTCCATAGTTGCTTCCTTGATTTCATACGCCAACGCCTTATCCTGGTATTGACGGAGTGTGGTACATTCAAAACCGGACATGTACCTCTGGATTTCTGGTTTCATCCTCATATCGAAATGGATCATCATCTCTGCATCTGTTCTGACCATATGTCGAACAAATGCCAGCTGTTGGTTAAACGTCTTAATTGTCTGCGATACTGGAACATCTGAAGGCTGATCGGAGAAAAACTCCCGAACCTTGGCTTCCCTCACAGGACGAGGGCAGTACTGAGCTTCCATCATCAATTTAAACTCTGTCCAATCAGCATCATGGTCTACAGGCCGGATGGCTTCCCACCATTCGGACGCTTCCCCTATCAGAAAATATTGAGCGATAGAGGCTCTCCGGTTGTCTGGGGAGTTAATTCCGGCAAAGATTTTCTCTAGTTCCTTCAACCAATGGTCCCAGGTGGGAGTCTCAGAAATGCCGTCGAATTTGGATGGTTGCATCTTCGCCACCTCTTGCAGCCACCGGTCACCTCGATTTCCCATGTCCGGGATCCCTTGCTGTCTCTCTCCCTGCTGTAATCCCACCGCCACTTGCATTCGGTCCACGACACAGGCGGCCCAGGTCATATGGTTCACCACCTGACGAAGGATTTCTGGCACCGCAGGTTCCGGTTCGTTATTAATAGATCGTTGCGGCTCGCCTGAGCTATGACTGGCCTGATTAAAAGGCGACGCTTCCCTTTAAGCATTTCTTCGTCCGCGTCCACGACCGCGACCACGTCCACGTCCGCCTCTCAACATACTGTAAGCATAAATACTCAATATATCGGAAACAGTATCGTTCTAATATTCAAGTATAAAGAGATACAACATGTAAAGAACGAGATAGAGTTTAGGAACTTACAACCACCGTTCGCATGAAGACGTAGGCAGTGCAGTGATGTCATTCACGGCCGGTTACCTCAAAAGACGTAAATGACTCCTATTTTAACCCAACGGCCAAGATATCCATAATCTTAGCTCTGATACCATATTCTGTAACACCCCCGATATATTCAGGAATATTACAGCGCCGTAAATCCTTTACATAAGGATTTACAAGGCTGAAGAATTGAACAGACATTAACAGGTACAAATAAATGGAAGTAACTGAATTAAGATACAACAGTTCTGACCAAATACTGAAAATACAAATGTTCAACAGAAACTTATTAATACATCACCAAATTAAAATTCATCATAAACGACTACGTACTCGAGTACTTATTGAAATAACCAACAAACAACAGTCAAATACACCCAGCCAGAACATCACTCTGCACCCTCGTCGTCATGCAGCTCCAGTGGTTGTTTTCCCGCTCTCCTAGATCCTGAACATAAACAAAATGTTCACCCCCAAAGGGGTTAGCACAACGATGCTAGTACAAGTACCACAACATATTATTCATATCTCGTGAAGAATAATAATGTAAACGACAAAAATACCAACGAGTCTTCTACTGCGATAAACTCATAAATGATATACACAACTGATAATCACAACATGATATCATAACATACACATGGTAATTCCGACGATCCAGCGTTCACTGCCTAGAACCCACGATGATCCCGTCAGACCAACCCGTGGTGGAAAAACCCGTCCGATGATCCAGCGCACGCTAGCATAGATCCCCCGATGATCCCGTCGGACCAACGCGAGGTGGACATACAACAACGACATACATACATGACAATATGTACAACATCAATACATAAAACAAATAAGGTACTTGCCTCGATTCGAAGACAAGAACAATACTTCCACGAAAACGAACACTCGAAGGTCGCCTCCCTCAATCAATCACGTAACGAGCTCGAACCTTAACAAAATGAATAATATAGAATTTATCTCACGTCGTACGAATGTCTAACAATTCGATTTACGTCCAAAAGCTCATAACATGCAATCTGCCTGAACTTATTAGCGCACGCTAAGTACTCTGTGTAGCGTGCGTTAAGTCTGCTCGATAGCGCACGCAAACAACAAAGCCTAGCGTACGCTAATTATGCATGGTCAGTACCTCACTGATCATCCAACTGACTCGACTGATGGCCTAACGTACGTTACGTACCAAACGTAGCGTACGTTAACTCATGTTCGATAGCACACGCTAATCTACATAGATTAGCGTGTGTTAACTGTGCATGGCAGTTCACTACTGGGCAGAAGACTGTTCTTATCATGATCAACCCAATGAAATCTTCAGTGATAATTCATTTTACCTCCATGAATATCATGTTCATACGATTATGAATGATCTTACGGATAATAACAACTTCGAATTCAAGAATATGTATACTATTATGAAACCATATTCCATTATAAATACAATTCTTCATGCAATGATTCGGAAGGCTTAACGGTTGATATCAACACCTTTATATCAATGAAAACTATCACTCTGAAGTTCGAATAATGTTCCATCTTTACAAAATAAATCGTTCCATGATCAACCTTATAGATTCGTCTAACAATAATGATGTAAAAGTCAAGTCCATGATTATTATGAAAACACCTACTAGATTCGGATTACCAATGATAAAAGCTTCCTCTACTTGTTCAATGTAATAAGATTCGAATCATGATGTTCATAATCAAGGTACTTAAGGCCTATTCATCTCAATATTCCAAACATGATGTACTTTGGATAATTCATCCAAGAAGATCAATATATGCTAACATGATCATCTTATTCTCCATAACACGAATCTAGAGTTGAAGATAGAATCAACATACCTTAATATGACGAAATCACTGAAACACAAGGTAGAATCCGACTCCGGTTGGTTATGTGCCACTCCAAGGTGTTACTTCTCTTCAATGATCACTCACAAGTGATAACGAACAATCAAGGATCAATAAGATGTGTTCTAAGTGTGTTAGAAGGATGATTATAGCTCTCTGGCCTCTCAAGAATGAAGAATGGACGAAGGAAATGTAAGCCAAAACGGGTTGTTGTCTCGTTTATAATATTTTGCACTTTAGCTAATTAGCGCACGCTACAATACATACTTAGCGCGCACTAATAAGCGTTGACTCCAAATCTATCCAGGTTCGTTCGCGGGAATCTTATCCGGACCCATGTCCCGGCTGGCGCATGTGCTACCCGCCTACCTCAATAATTCAGTGTCTAGCGCACGCAACTCCTACATACGTAGCGTGCGCTAGTAATAGCCGATAGCGCGCGTTAAGCTACATTCTTAGCGTGCGCTATCACGAGTTTGCATGAGAAAATTTGCATGTTGTTATACTTATGTACAAAGATACCAATGCAAGAAATATCATACTCCAATAATCAAGACCACAAATCCGAATAATACAGGGTTCAAATACAGATGAAATACGCAGTAATAAATCCGGATATTACACCATTGATCCTAGCTGGAACTTCAAACCCCTTGAAAATGAAGAATGAAGCTACACCACCTGATGCTATAGCAAACAAGAAAAAGAGAACTGGACAAGACCCAGTTATATCACTTCAATGGAAAGGAAAATAACTTTTTTATGTTGAGGAGTTTATTCCAGAGAAAGCTACAAATAAATAGGGGGTTGCCAAGAAACAATTCATAGAAAAATATTATATCTGGAAACCCTCCAAGGCCCTCAGTCCACTTCTCAACAAATCTTTGTTGACTTCATGGAGATCAATCATCCAAATCCGTGGGAAATTCTGAAGAGGGTAGATAAAGAAACCTTCAATGCATATCCTAGAATCCCTGACTTCAGACCACAGGATCATCCAATCGATATCCATGGAAAGCTTGATGACAGTTCACTTCAGAAGGAGATCAGGGCAATATGTATCAAGAATAATTACTCAACTCCTGAAGGAGAATAATTTGCCTCCACCATTGTGAAGAAGAAATATGGTCTTATTCCAATCTCTCAAAAGCCCATTGGAGCTAAACCATTGAAGTCACTGCCTACAGCAAGAATCAGAGGAAGAGGAAGAGGAAGAGGGAGATAACAGTTTGTAATTTATTTGTAATTTAAAGTTTACTTGTAATATTCATTTTTACTTGTAATTTACATTAAAGACTGTACTGTAACCTGAAATAAAAGTTTATAACAGTCGACTTGAATGACAACCACTAGTTGTCTCAAAAAGACTAAGTTTGATTTTTGTCTTGCACTTTACTTTTGTGCAGACTTAGTTACATTTGAATGCTTAAGTTTTGCCATCATCAAAATAGGAGGAAATTGTTAGGAATACTTGTTAGATTTTGATGATGTCATCCCTGTATTCATGATTTATTCAAATGTATGCTCTAAGTACCAAGTTTGATGAGTAATTAAAAGAACATGGACTATTATCATAATTTACATCTCCAACAACCCCTCAATGTTTCAGAAAGAAGGAACCGAATCTTGTTGGACATGGTTCGATCCATGCTTAACTATACTGATTTACAAATTTATCTGTGGGGATATGCACTACTTACTGCTATTCATATCTGTTAGGAATACTTGTTAGATTTTGATGATGTCATCCCTGTATTATGATTTATTCAAATGTATGCTCTAAGTACTTGGCATTGTAAAGAAAAACCAAATGAGTATCTTCTATAAGCCATTGAATAGGCTAAGTTTGATCAAGAGTTAATCAGTAGAAAATCGGCTAAGTATAGAAGTGTCAAAATATCATATAAGTTTATCAGCCGAGTTTTGGTCAACTGTAATAAGAGAGAGGTTTGACCAAAACACTGTAGCAGTCGAGGTTTAGACAAGTAATCATCAGGCGAGATTACTTCAGCCGAGTTTTGGTCAACCCAACAGATTAGAGAAGGTTGATCATAGACGAGATATAATCAGGCGAGTTCTGGTCAACATAGTATATCAAAGAAGTTTGACCGCAGACAACTTATTAATAGAGAAGGTATGGTCAACACAAAACATCAGCTGAGGTTTGACCACAGATAAGATATCATCGTAAAAGTTATCAGGCAAGATTCGGTCAAAAGGAACATCAGCTGTAGGTTGACTTCAAACGAGTACTTTATCAGTTGAGGTTTTTGGTCAAACAGAATATCAGAGGAGGTTGAACAAACTAATTCTGCAGCCAAGTTTGAGTATCAGAGAAGAAGCTCAGTCCATGTCAGCAAAACATTAAAAGCCAACAATAACGGCAAGTCATGCGGACGTAAATTCAAGGAGACGAAGTGAATAATTCCCGGAAGTTAAGGAATAGTTTATTCCTAGAGATCGGCGCCCAGAAGACTTTCCAAATATAGTAATCTAGAAAAGCGACGCAATGGGAAGATTCTTCAAATGGATAGATTTGAAGAAAGAGACAAGCCGTGCAAAGAGATGAACGAATAAACAAAGAAGTCTACTCTCCAACGGAAGGATTAGTTACAAGAGATGCAACGGCTATGAAGAAGTCAAGATTCGTACTATAAATATCTGAAGAACAGATTGGTAAAGGACGATGCGAACAACATTTACAAGGGAACAAAGTATTCAAAGCTATCAAAGCGAACTATAACATCGTGAAGAGCAAAGTTTCAAAGTTCATACACTGGGAAGCTCTTGAGTTGGAGAAGACAATACTCTTGTCTTAAAAGTTTGAGTAAGGGGTACTTCTGTGAATGAGGTTTTCAGAAGTTTCGAGGATGATAAGGCATCCATGGGTTCTTGATTGGAAGGTGATAGATAGCTTGCGAGTTCTTTAGGCATCCAAGGGTTTTCGATCAAGATGTGTTAGACAGCCAAAGGGAGTTGCAACGGCCACGGGTTTCCACTGGTTGGAAGCTATTGTAATTGTGTGAAGCATTGTAAAATTTATCACTGGTTGAAAGTTATAGTGAATTCATCTCCAACTGGTTTGGAGAAAAGTGGCCTAGTAGAGGATTACCCCACCTCTGAACCACTATAAGTGCTTGTGTTTTACTGCATTACATCATATTTATCTGCTGCATTCATATTCACTGTTCCATTTAGCAGTCAACTGTCTTCCGCATAACTTAGTTTTACAGTTGACATAAGTCATCTGCAGTCGACATAAGTCACCTGCACTGTCATCACCTGTGCTTCCGCATTACTCATCTGCAGCTAAGATTTGTTAGCTGCATATTATATCAGCTGAGCTACTCACCTGAGATTCAGGAAAAGAGTTTAATAGCCTATTCACCCCCCCTATACACTTATTCCTAACGACTTGTGACCTATCACTACAAGAAATTTGAGAAATCGCAACGATAAAAGTCATCATTAAAATATTATTTTTCGTCACAATAGGTGTTTGGTGACGAATTTCTTTCGTCGCAAAGAATATCACTTTAAGTGCGTCGTATTAGGTAAATGCAACCTTATTTGGATTCGTCACCTAACATCATCTTATGATGACGCTAAAAGACATCGTCACTATATGATCATATCTGCAGTGATAAATAAAGCGCCGCTTTTGACATCTAATTTTGTCACTAATTTTGGCATTTCGTCACTAGAAGTTTAACTTTACATGACGAGTTTGATTTACTGTCACTAAAATATTAATTTTTAGTGACAATTATCCATTTAGTACCAACTTTTTTAATTTTAGTGACATAATTTTTGTCATATTTTGTTTAACTAATTCGTTATATTTTGTATAGTTCGTCACCAAAGAGTTAAGCTTTAGCGACAAAATTTTGGTCGTCGCTATATGTACCAATGACGACACAATGCGTCATAATAAAGTAAGATTCAGTGACAAAAGCTTTGTGTTCACTAAATAATGTAGAATAGTGATGAATTAATTTTGTCACAAAAAATATTATCCCGTGACGAATATGATAACCGTTGCTAAATGTTTAAATATAGTGACATCATATATTTCGTTATGAAATAATTGTGATGTTGTGACCAATTTTATCGTCATTATATTTGTATATATAATGACAACACAATTCGTAAGCAAAAAGTAAGTCATTAATGACCAAAACTTTGTTGTCCCTAAATGATGTATGAATAATGATGAAATATTTTTGTCATAATAATATATTATTAAGTGATGAAATTGGTAATCGTTACGACAAATTCAAATATAATGACAACATAGATCGTCATTACTAATTAGCACACAGACAATATCTTTGTCATTAATTAGACCTTTTTACGACACATAGATCATCACTAAATGATTTTTTATATATATAAAATTTAAATTATTTATAATTGATATAATTAATTATCATGATAAACTAAATAATTTCTAAATTACAATAAATTGATATTAACGATCATAAATTAAATTGCATAATATGATAAGAAATGTAATGAAGTAAATGTTGGGTTTTCTATGTATCGAATACAAAATAATCGGAGTAAAAACGCAGCGGAACAATAAATGTGAAAACCCAATTTAGGATCTCATGCAGTAATTTAATTGTTTAATAAAAGAGTTAATCGAATTACCTTAATCCGATTGAACAATTCTAGATCCGGACTAGAAGTAGATGAATATCTCCTTCCTCTTTTGGTGATCCACACACGAACAATTCCATGTTCGGATTGCAGATCCTTACGAATAATATTGATAAATAGTACAACACAAATTCCTTACTAGAAGGATTGTACTATTGATCAAGATCAACTAAGAGAAGAGAGACGACCGACTCCGTTCTCCTACAATATGATGTAGATGGCCGATTTTTCTTCTCCTTGAAGGGCCGATTTTTAGGTCTTGTATTCTCATGACAACTCCTTGTCCAAGACCTTATATATATACTAAGTAAACCCTAGATTCAATAATCTAGTATTTGCTTAGTTGCCCTCAACTTATTAAATAATACAATATATATAATATCCAATATTATATATATTACTTATTATTTAATCTCCTTATAAATATAATATCCAATATTATATTTATTATTCCCAGTTGATATTTATTCCTACTTGTCTATAATTGTCGTATGTGTGACCCAAAAGGCTTATATTATGTTGGCAATTATTTAATACCTTATTAAATAATAAATCATAAGCGACCTCTAGCAAGACATTATGATTACCCAAATAATATAAGTTAATAGTCCATTAAACCTTTTAACGTGTCAAATCCCTTTGTCACGCGATATCATATTTGAACTAAGTCATGGAGTCTGTCATACTTATTTATGTTCAAATGCTTTCTCGATCTTAAGTAGATCGATTGAATCAAATGACTCTTCATTTGAGCATGGCCATGCATTTCCTTCATCCTACTTATCGAGGGCCCAGCAGATATCTCTCTCACTTAAGAGAGGGACAAATCCCCATCTTGATTATTCATTGCCCTCTACATGACTCCCACTAATCCCGATCGCTAACCTTTATGATCACCATGTTTGAGATGACGTTGGATTACGTCAAGGCATATGATTATCATGTTGGACTCTATGATAATCTCGGGTTCAAGGATTTATTGACATACTGTATTGAGATTCACTTATGACATTTCCATGCGGTGATCTCAATGCGGGTCGGTCCAAGATTAGTTCTCCAACCAATACCCATAAGATTGATCCGTACCATACGCATAATCATCCGATGATTATCAATCAAACTTATACTAGTATATTAATCACTTGAGTCTCTACTCAACGCGATTTTACTGGGGACATTTGAATAATCTTATTATTCGTGAATAACTATTATTCGATTATTATAATATTAAAACATGCACACATTATAATAATCAACGAGAAATAAATGATATCAAATAACTTTATTTAAATGTGACAATTACAAATCTAGGCACATCGAATGTCCTAGGGCACTATTCCCAACAATCTCCCACTTGCACTAGGACCATTCATACATGACTTTTAGTCCTATCGCTCTAGCATGCTCAACATGCTTTCCTTGTGAGAGAGGCTTGGTAAGTGGATCTGCAACATTCTCTTCTTGCTACTTTGCATATTGTAATATCTCCTCGTCCGACGATCTCTCGACTAGGTGATATTTTACGAGTATATGTTTGGAATTATGATGGGAACTAGGCTCTTTAGCTTGTGCAATAGCACCATTATTGTCACAATAAAGGCTTATGGGACCACGGATGGTTGGCACCACTCCTAGTTCAGAACGAACTTCTTGATCCATACGGCTTCCTTAGCCGCATCCGATGTCGCTGTGCTCAGTACTCGAATAGAATCAAGAACCGTGCTTTGCTTGGAACTCTTCCAACTCACAAAGACCTCCATTCAATACAAACACATAACCAGTTTGCGATTTGAAATCGTCTCTGTCGGTTTGAAACTTGCATCGGCGTAACCTCTTACAAACATTTCGTTCCCACCCTCCATAAACTAGGAAATCATCCTTAGTTCTTCTCAAGAACTTTAGGATGGTTTTCACTTTATCGATGACTTTCACTGGATTCGATTGGTATCGACTTGTCATACTAAGAGCAAACGATACATCCGGTCGAGTACAAATCATGGCATACATGATCGATCCAATAGCCGAAGCGTATGGTATCTTGCTCATACGGGCTCGCTCATCAGAGTCTTAGGACTCGAGTCTCACTCGATGAATGCCATGTGACATTGGCAAGAGTCCTCTCTTGGAGTCTTGCATATTGAACCTCTTCAATATTTTATTAATGTATGTACTTTGACTCACCAATCAATCTCTTTGATCTATCTCTATAGATCTTTATCCCAAGAATGTAAGACTTCTCCTAAGTCTTTCATTGAGAAACAACTTCCCAACCAAGTCTTGACTGTATGCAAGGTGGGAATGTCATTTCCAATGAGTAATATGTCATCTACATATAAGACTAAGAAAACAACTATTCTCCCACTAACCTTCTTGTACACACAAGGTTCATCTTCATTTTGAATGAACCCAAACTCTTTGTGTTTCATCAAAACGAAGATTCCAGCTCCGAGAAGCTGCTTCAACCCATAAATGGATCTTTGAAGCTTGCAAACCTTTTTAGAATTTTACGGATGAACAAAACCTTCAGGTTGTGTCATATACACATCCTCGAGTAAGTTTCCATTAAGGAATCTTGTTTTGACATCCATTTGCCATATTTCATAATCATAGTATGCGGCAATGGCAAATAAAATTCTAATTGATTTAAGCATGACTACCGGCGAAAAGGTCTCATCATAGTCAACACCATGAATGCCTATAACCTTTTGCCACTAGTCTAGCTTTATAGGCTTGCATTATCATCCATGTCTTTCTTCTTTTATAGACCCATTTGCACCTAATGGTTTTAACACCCTCAGTGGATCTATCAAGTTCCAAACTTGATTGTCATACATGGATTGCATCTCGAGACTTCATGGCTTCTAGCCATTCCTCGGACTCGGTCACAGGCGGCTTACGTATAGGTACTAGGCTCATCATCTATGAGCGATGCATCATCATCCTCTGTTACGAGATAACCATATCTCTCAGGTTCATGTCGCATCCTATCAGATCTGCGTGGGACTTGTGTACTTTGAATGGGCTCTTCAACTGTTTGTTGAGCTTGTTCGGTTTCCATCGGTGAAGCGATGTCTTCTTGTGGTTCTCGAGTTTCCTCGAGAATTACTCTTCTCCCACTGTCTCTTTTGGAAATAAATTCCCTTTCTAAGAATACAACATTTCGAGCAACAAACACTTTGTTCTCTGCGGGCTTGTAAAAGTAATATCCTTTAGTTTCCTTAGGATATCCCACAAATAAACATCTTTCAGATCCGGCTGCCAGTTTGTCAAACACTTGGCGCCTTACTTAACGCTTCGCAACCCCGAGATCTTTAGAAAAGACAAGTTTGGTCTTTTACCACCCATTTCTCAAATGGTGTCTTTTCAACCGCTTTAGATGGAACACGGTTAAGGGTGAATCTGCTGTTTCTAAGGCGTGGCCCCAAAATGATAATGGAAGCTCTGTTCGACTCATCATGGATCGAACCATATCTAATAAAGTTCGATTCCTCCTCTCGGACACTCCGTTATCCGAGGTGTGCCGGGAGGAGTAAGTTGCGAAACAATTCCACAACTCCTAAGATGATCATCGAATTCTTGGCTCAAGTATTCCCCACCTCGATCTGATCGAAGGGCTTTAATTGTCTTGCCAAGTTGATTACGTACTTCATTACGGAATATTTTGAACATTTCAAAAGATTCATGTTTATACTTCATAAGATAAACATATCCATATCGCTAAAATCATCGGTGAATGTAATGAAGTATTGGTATCCGCCTCGGCATGAGTGCTAAGAGGTCCGCATACATCGGTATGTATTAGGCCTAATAGATCACTAGCCCTTTCTCCATGACCGGTGAAAGGATTCTTCGTCATCTTGCCCAATAAACAAGATTCGCATGTCCCATATGATTTATAGTCAAAAGAGTCTAAAAGTCCATCATTATGGAGTTTAGAAATGCGTTCGTTTATGTGACCAAGTCGACAATGCCATAAGTAAGTCGGATTAGAATCATTGAGCTTAGGTTTCTTGGATGCAATGTTATAGACTTCCAAAGTGTCGGACTCATCTAGATCAATATTGTAAAGGCCGGTGTATAACTTTGCGCACTACAAAGCAAGTCATCAAAGAAAATACGAATGATCTTATTCTTAATAAGAAAAGCGTAACCTTCACAATCTAATGTAGAAAGCGAAATAATATTCCTATTCATAGCAGAACATAATAGCAATTGTTCAAAACTAACAAAAGCCCATTGGGCAAAACTAGATCATAAGTTCCTACGGCTAGTGCGGCAACTCTTGCTCCATTGCCAACTCTTAGATCTACTTCCCCTTTCTTGATTCTCATGCTTCTCAACCCCGCACATTTGTACAAATGTGAGATCCACATCCAAGATCTAATACCTGGGAGTTAGAGGTAGATAAGTTAACTTCTATAACAAATATACCTGTGGCGCCTCACCGCCTTGGTACGCTTTAGCTCTTCCAAGTAAATCTTGCAATTTCTTTTCGGTGTCTGGTTTATTGCAATGATGGCAATTTCCATCTTTGGGAGCTTTAGCCTTGAAACCCGGCCTAGTAGGGTCTTTAGATTTGGCAACTTTTGCCTTACCCTTGCCCTTGCCTTTGTTCTTAAAGGATTTCCCTTTTTGACCATCAACACATGGTTTGGTTTCTTCTTAATATTCTCGCTCACCGTTTTAAGCATCCCATGCAATTTCAAGAATGGACTTCTCCATCTCATTCATATTATAGTTCATAATGAATGACCGAAACTTTCGGGTAATGAGTTTAGGATCACATCCGTGGAGTGCTCCTTAGAAAGTGGAAAACCAAGCCTTTCAAGATGATCAATATATCCTTTCATCTTGAGCACGTGAGCACCGAGATGTCCCCTCAACCATCTTGCAAGCATACAAGGATTGAAAGGTCTCATACCTCTCTTGCCTAGCATGCTTCGAGAAAGTTTCCTTGAGGTGAGCATTTAGCTCATAAGCTTCCATTTCCTCCGATTCTTCAAGTTACGGACAAATGGTGGCTAACATAAGACAACCGACATCAATGGAATCATCACAATGTTTCTTCCATTTGTCTTTTGTTGCTTTATTTGCATTGTCACCGGCTCATCGAATTTCTTCCTCAAGAACATACTTTTCTTTCTTGCTTGAGAACTATTCTCGGGCTCGGATCCAATCCAGATAGTTCTCGCCATTTTCTTTGACTTGTCCTTCTCAAGGACGGATCGCAATGAAATGGTGGATGTGTTGTTTGATGCCATTCTACAAAATTCAATATGCAAAATATTTAGTCACATTATTTTATTTCTCGAAAAATACTCCCACTAAAACAAAGTACCCTCAATTTACAACATTTGTAATTTTAGTGGGCTAAGATCCCATTTCGTACAATCCTAAACTCAGCTTTGGCATGACGCTTAGAATTGAACTACTTTAGGTGGATAACTCTTTATCGATTACATCATATGTAACTCTTAGATTATATCATGGGATTTGGCATCGTATGCCCAAGCATGTTATAATCCCATCTTATGCCTTAAGGTTCAAAACTATTTTGATTTCCAAATTCATTAAACGTATAGGTATCACCATTACCTATCCTACCTTACTAAGATAATCCGAGTGCCCAGCTTTGGCATGACCCACTCATGATGATCGAAGTCTTGATAGGTGTTTTACAAATGAACGGCATTAAAATTTTAACGAGGATTTTTATCCTATGTTAATGTCTATGTTTGCTAAAATACATCTAAACAAACATAGCATCACATACATGCATAAATTTAAACATACATCGCATCACATGACAATAAAGCATAGGACCGTGTATAGCATGACCATAATCCTAACGTGATTTTCATGAGCCAACATGAAAATCACAAAGGTCATCTAAAGGGTTAAATATGGTATTCATTGATCTTCCAACTCCTTGGAACATCATACGCGATCAATTTGCTCCTCGAGTCCATCTATCTCGTCCTTCTTGTCTTCATTACATTAATGAAATTTAATACTACACTAATAAATTAAATTACAAGAAGTACAAACGACACGCAGCCGTAAAATAATAAACAATTTAAATAGACGACTCGCAGCCGTAAAACCAATTATAATTAAACGACACGCAGGCCGTAAAACCAACCCATAAGAAATTAAATTATCCAATCACATTGGTCAATTTATGGTCATGCCATACACCACACACATACCATAAATAATTATCAAATAATTAATAAAACATGTAATTATAGAAATGAAAATCTTTCTACAAATGACTAAAGAGTAATCATGGACCAAAAATAAACAAACTGAGTCACATAGCCCGGATGACCGAACACCTTCACCCGCACATGGTGCGCGTGTTCAAACCCATGCCGCAAAATGCATTTTAAAACATTAATTTTAATTTTAGAAAACAGTTAATCACAAAACCACCGAACAATATTTACAAAAATTGCTCCGGCCAGACGGTTTGGGCGAGGTTTATGGCGCGATCTCATGGGATCGATTCCCTCGACAGTGGGTACTATTTTTGCGATTTAATCATTGCGGTCCGGGTCCGACCCGGATCCAACCCAAACTGTCCGAACATACCCATCTCATTGTCTTGCTCGTAGCTTACGGAGAGCAGTTTATCCGAAAAACAGTCCAGAAAATTAATTTTTGACGATCCGATTTAATCAAATTAAACCAGAAAAATTATTTTATAAAATCTATATTTTATAAACATAATCAAGAACATAATTTACACATAAACATGTTCTACACAAACAATTAAATTACTTGCAAGTTGGCTCTGATACCACTGTTGGGTTTTCTATGTATCGAATACAAAATAATCGGAGTAAAAACGCAGCGGAACAATAAATGTGAAAACCCAATTTAGGATCTCATGCAGTAATTTAATTGTTTAATAAAAGAGTTAATCGAATTACCTTAATCCGATTGAACAATTCTAGATCCGGACTAGAAGTAGATGAATATCTCCTTCCTCTTTTGGTGATCCACACACGAACAATTCCACAAGCCGGATTGCTAGATCCTTACGAATAATATTGATAAATAGTACAACACAAATTCCTTACTAGAAGGATTGTACTATTGATCAAGATCAACTAAGGAAGAGAGACGACCGACTCGCTTCTCCTACAATATGATGTAGATGGCCGATTTTCTTCTCCTTGAAGGGCCGATTTTTAGGTCTTGTATTCTCATGACAACTCCTTGTCAAGACCTTATATATATACTAAGTAAACCCTAGATTCAATAATCTAGTATTTGCTTAGTTGCCTCAACTTATTAAATAATACAATATATATAATATCCAATATTATATATATTACTTATTATTTAATCTCCTTATAAATATAATATCCAATATTATATTTATTATTCCCGATTGATATTTATTCCTACTTGTCTATAATAGTCGTATGTGTGACCCAAAAGGCTTATATTATGTTGGCAATTATTTAATACCTTATTAAATAATAAATCATAAGCGACCTCTAGCAAGACATTATGATTACCCAAATAATATAAGTTAATAGTCCATTAAACCTTTTAACGTGTCAAATCCCTTTGTCACGCGATTTCATATTTGAACTAAGTCATGGAGTCTCATACTTATTTATGTTCAAATGCTTTCTCGATCTTAAGTAGGTGATTGAATCAAATGACTCTTCATTTGAGCGTGGCATGCATTTCCTTGATCCTACTTATCGAGGCCAGTGAATATCTCTCACTTAGAGAGGACAAATCCCCATCTTGATTATTCATTGCCTCTACATGACTCCCACTAATCCCGATCGCTAACCTTTATGATCACCATGTTTGAGATGACGCGTTGGATTACGTCAAAGGCATAGCGATTATCATGTTGGACTCTATGATAATCTCGGGTTCAAGGATTTATTGACATACCGTATTGAGATTCACTTATGACATTTCCATGCGGTGATCTCAATGCGGGTCGGTCAGATTAGTTCTCCAACCAATACCCATAAGATTGATCCGTACCATACGCATAATCATCCGATGATTATCAATCAAACTTATACTAGTATATTAATCACTTGAGTCTCTACTCAACGCGATTTTACCAGGGACATTTGAATAATCTTATTATTCGTGAATAACTATTATTCGATTATTATAATATTAAAACATGCACACATTATAATAATCAACGAGAAATAAATGATATCAAATAACTTTATTTAAATGTGACAATTACAAATCTAGGCACATCGAATGTCCTAGGGCACTATTCCCAACAGTAAATTGTACCGAATGTCAAAAGAGCAACAAACATATCCCGAGTTCGAAATAAATAGAAGATAAAAAGATACCTAAAAAGAAGAACATAAAAAAAAACATTCTCCTAAATCTTAAAAGTTTCACCCCTTTATCGGCTAACCAACTCATAACCTTGTTTAGTTGGTCTTTCAAGGTAGTTACTTCTGCACCTTATTCCAAGAGTTGACTTTTAAAATCACTCACTTGTGTCTTGAGTTCATCTACTTTGAGTTTCAGATGCATCCAACTTTTCTTGTGTCTCATGCAGTTTCCTTTGTAATTCATTAGATGTACCATATGAAACATTGTGTTTGCTTGGAGGCTTCGGACCTTTTATATAACCAGTACCACGGCCTAAGACCTCAAGAGCAATTTCCTCCGAACCTTTATCAATCTCTTGCTCATTGTATTCATCTGGCTTCTTCATTTTTTCCTATGTGATCATTTATTATGAAAATTACAATTAGCATTAATTTTTGTAACAACGAAATATCATAAGTAAATAGATGTTTACGACGTACTCAATTTACTTTAGCATCAATTGATTTCCAACCATCTTTATCTGTAGAATGTGTACGCTTATACAATTCAATTCTATCACACTCTTCTCCATTTAACTCAGTTTGAGACTGCAAAAAAAACATATATTTTTAATTAATAAATTAATGTCATTAAAAATTATCAATAACCTCATATAAAGTCTAAAAATTTATTTTCAAGTAAATTATTATAATACTCACAATTTCATGGCTCATAATTGTAAAGGCTTTTCTTCCGCAAATATGCTTGCATCGCAATTTACTCCTATTTTTTTTGTTCACCTCACTTGCACGCTGCAAGAACAATACAATTTTAATATATAGAATCACACACATAATTTTATCTTAAGATTTAAGCATAAAATATGGTTTTATGTATTATTACCTTGAATTTGTCTGATGCAAAATAATCGCATAGCTCTTCCCATTGTTGTTTGGTATGACAAGTAGATGGTTTGTTATTCTTTGCCTCTTGCAATGTTGCATACCTTTGGAAGTGATTGTGCAACCTGTGGCGTTGATTTCGGGAGCTAATTTTCAGCTTATCAATTATGTTGTCCCTCACACCAAGATCATCAACGTTGACATCCATGAACATCTGCATTTCATATGAATACTTCAAGTTACAAAAAGAAAAAAGAATGAGATTAATTTTGAAAGACATACCTTTAGATGGTCAAATCCAGGCTCGAGACCATTTTTTCATCCACTTCTTTCCACTTTTTTGGAACCGAAAGCACATCTCGAGTCACTACGCCAATTTGGCTTGCAAATTTTGCAGATTGGTCTCCATGTAAAGGTCTCCCAACTGATGGATCTATGTTTATCTTTATTTTAGTTTTATTAGATTCAAAGTACTTTAGCAATTCCTTGCCAACTGTTTGACCTCGACTTCTTTTCTTAGATCCAGCAGCTACATGTGGACATTTAAAAAAAATAGATACTTAAATAAATGTAACAATACAAAAAATAAAAAAATTACCTGTTGTAGCAACTACATCTTCAGTAGGAGGAACTTCGGGTGTTTCAAGGCGGGGTGATTCAGGATCTTGATTTGCTGAATTTAGTGCAACAAGATTACTATGTGTGAAAGTATTTTCAGTTGTTGTAGTCCCTTTTTCTTGTGTATTATTCTTCAAAACACATGAAGATTCATTTTCTTTGTTTAGATGTTCCCTAATATCTCTCCTCTCAATAAAGATGCGTTTTTGTCTCTTGCCTCCAAGAGCCATTGCCTAAACATTGAAGAACCAAAAACCTATTTCTAGGGATTTTCCTAAATAACATTTGAAAATGTTTTCAAATTCTTTTTAAAGGCCCGTTGGATTTTTGTCAAATTTTTTTGGCTCCCAATTTTTTATTTTTGGGAATGGCGCTTAAATCTTTGGCAAATATTTTTGGCTCCCAATTTTTTTGGAATGGCGCTCAACTCAAATCTTTATTGGTTAAGTTGAATAGTAATTATTTATTTAATTTGGACATAAATAATTCCTTTTATATTTATAGAATAAAATATTTCATTCCTTGAAGTAAAATAATATTTTTATATAGAGTTGAAATTTTTAAATGATTTTTTTTGTTTTCGCAACACTTGTATAATTAGCATTATGCTTACTATATTGTTCAAAAATACTGTATATGATTTTACATGATGGTAAAAATATATTGTACATATGAATCTATTAAATAAAAATTAAGGGGTAAGTTATTAGCATTACGTACTTATTATTTAATAGTTGATTAAAATCAACTATTGAAATATGATAGTGAGTAGTGATGGTTAAATTTGTAATGCAAACTGGTACATGTTATTAAAGAGTTGGTATGCTGTGAAACTGGTAATGCAAACTTGTTCATTTTTTACGGGCATGATCCTTCAGTTATCACGACTACACCAAAAAAACAAACCAAACATACCTAGTATATCCCGTTCAAAGCAGGGTCTGAAGAGGGTAAGATGTACGCAGACCATGCCCCCCTACATTTTACGGTAGGGAGGTTGTTTCCGTGAAGACCCCCAACTTAGTGCACAACAAAATATTGAGTGATATATACAAACACTACAAAAAAAATAGTTTTTACCGACGCCATTTACCGACGCCCGTATCCGCCGTTGTTAAACTTATAATTTACCGACGCCATTACTGACGCCCGTTATTTAATTTATTTACCGACGCCATTGCCGACGACCGATTCGCAGACTTTTTTTTTTCACAATTAACAACGCCGTATACCGACGCCATTTCGGCGTTGGTAAATTTTTATTATTATCTTTTTTTCACAATTAACGACGCCTAGGGGTGTATTTCGAACCGAATGTTCGTGAAAATTTCACGAAAATGTTCGGTCAACGTTCAGTTCGTGTTCGGTTCGGTCAAATTCGAACAGTTCGCGAACATATTCGTTACATACACGAACCGAACACGAACAAAATAATATATGTTCGTTAGTTCACGAGCAGTTCGCGAACAAAGGTTTTTTTATATATTTATTAACAATTTTACAATAATTAATAAATATAATTAATAATTTTATAATAATTAATAAATATATATACAAAATAAAACCTACCATTCCAAAATCCTTAATTTCTAAATCTATCTCCTCTTTTTATTTTATTAATTATTATTGCTTGTACTTTATTTTTTTTATTTTTTTTAGAACACAAACGAACGATCAAAACGAACGAACAATCAAACGCTAACGAACGAACACGAAATATGTGAAATTTTAACGAACCGAACACGAACAAGTGGTTTGCAATTTTACCGAACACGAACACGAACCGAACGAACTGAATCCTTAACGAACGAACGTTCGTTAAAGTCACTGTTCGGTTCGTTCGGTTCGAAATACACCCCTAACGACGCCGTTTACCGACGCCATTTACCGACGCCTTTACCGACCCCATTTTGGCGTTGGTAATTTTTTTTTTAAAAAAATTAACGACGTCATTTACCGACGTCGGTATATACCGACGCCATTACCGACGCCGAAATGGCGTCGGTAAATTTTTACACTATCCCACATCGAAAAAACAGTAGTGTTTTATGTGGTTTATATACCAAAATTTTTCTCAACCATTTGAAATTGAATGGAGCCCGAACCTGACCTGCCCGGACCCGGACCTGACCCGCCCGGACCTGGACCTGACCGAACCTGACCCGCTTGAGCCCGGACTTAACCCGCCTGAGCTCGGACGTGACCCGCCTGAGTCCTGACCTGACTTTTTAGATTTTTTTATTTTTAATTTAACAATGCCAAAAATGGCATCGGTAAATAGCGGCGTCGGTAAAAAATTATCGTCGAGCATTTTTCCAACGGCGGATTGCCGTCGGTAAATTTTTTACCGACGCCATTTTCTGTTTTACCAACGGCGTTTGGCGTCGGTAAACTGTTTTTTTGTAGTGAAAGAATCATATGATTCGATAAAGCTCAAGAGCTCAAACCATACCTGAGCCCATGACTTAATTCACATGAGACTTACCTAAGGGGACTTTGGCTACTACACTCCCGATGAACGCTGATCTAACAGAAGAGAGTTTGACTCTGCGCACAGCTCCCTGTCCAAATAAAAAAGGGAAATGCACAGCTCTAGGTCAAAGCTAACCGAGACAACCCAACCCTGAGGCTCTCTACTGTAATATCCTGAATTTTAGGAATACATGCCGACTAAATATGGGACTTGTAAATTTATTTGAATGTATTGGAGATACATTTCTAGTCTTGGAACATTTAAAATAAGAAAGGGATACCGGAAATGTTAGTAGAAACAAGATTGGACATTTTCTCGGAGGTGTCGTGGACAAGTATCAACTTTGAAAAATTACCACGGATATTTGAGATGTTCGAAAATTCTGAAAATTAAAAGTATTATGTAGATTTGAGTTAGATTTTCAACGGTTCAAACAACGAGCCAATCGGAGTTCGGACGAAGAAGTTATGATCGAATTAGTGGAAGACTGTCAGCTGTCGGGCACCGTGCGTCACTGCGTGCGTCAGCGCCCGACAGGCGTCCGAGAATCCCGCGCGAGCGAGGCACGGGTCGTCACT
This sequence comes from Orobanche coerulescens, assembly GCA_033398695.1. NCBI lineage: Eukaryota > Viridiplantae > Streptophyta > Magnoliopsida > Lamiales > Orobanchaceae > Orobanche > Orobanche coerulescens. Next base: position 198,759,384 of record CM065802.1, read on the forward strand.
CATAATGCCTAGTCATGATGCTGTCTTGACCAACTAGCAGACTTTAAACCCGGAAAGAGCGGCCTTACCTTTAAGACTGTCCCATACCACTTATCCATACCTGTAGAAAATGTACAAGACTTAAAGGACGTATGTTTATATCCTACATTGGAGATTTTTATATCCTCCAAAATGCTCAAACACTCAGCGAATCAGAGCAGCCTTGTCCAGGAGACGCCCGGTAGATGTTTGATGAAATTTCCCAGAGAGTCTGTAAATTCCAGTCTCGGTTGCCTTGTTTGAACTCGATTATCTCTCAATAGGTAAGTTATTTTACGAATACATCAAGAGCATATTATAAAGAAAATTCATATAAGTTATTTTACGAATACATCAAGAGCATATTATAAAGAAAATTCATATAAGTTATTTTACGAATACATCAGTCAGAATACCTGCTTAATATGAATTGTTTTATAGTGAGTCAGCCCTGCTATTTTCAGTCACTTCCTGCAACATTTCTTTTGAAGTTGATCGAATTATCTAGTTTGAACACTTATATCTTTGAACCTGCCAGTCGATGTTTGATAAAGTTTCATTAAATTTGTACCAGAGATACATGTTATCATAAATCAGTTTTTATTTTGATTTTTATGAACTGTTTAGACTCCTGTATTTATCAATACATTACCGAGTTAGCTCTATATTTTTCGTTTGTATCGAACGGGTTGAATACCTTATATTTGTGTTTAAGGATGGAAAATTTAATAACTATGATTATTAATATTTTTCCATATGAAAATCATGAGTTTTTAAAATTGATGACTTTGGAATATTTTTCATATTTAAATAGTACGAAGTTTTTATTCGATCAAATAATGGTTATATCATAAATACAACCGAAAAATATTGAATATTATTTTTATATTTAAAATAATATTCTGGAGTTTTAGTAATGAACTTGTTAAAGTTCGGATCGTCACTTTTGAGAAAGAGGAAAACAAAATTATAAAATTGGGATAGCCGTTGATCGTGGAAATCGAATGTCGTAGTATACTGTTATTGATATCGGGATATAAATATTTTGTCAAGGTGTGGGAATCAAACCTCGGGACTGATTTGCTTTACCGACCCGGCTATTTGAGGCAAATTGTTACTTGTTCGGTTGTAGTGTTTCGATAAGTAATTTCAATTGCATTTCATAAGTATTTTATGTTGTATTGCATATTGATGAATGAATAATGAAGTTTCTGTAAGGATTGTAGTATTTGGATGGTTTTGAGGATATTTGGATATTCTTGGTCTATGGTATGCGTTTCGGAAGGAAATCCAAATAGAGATATGCTTTTATGGTAATTGTACATAGAGGATTGTGTACGGGAAAGTATTCGGTATTGAGGTATTATACGGTATTGTTGTGATATTGAGAATTTGACGAGAATCATTGGATTAACCGGAAGTGGTAAGGTTATAGTTGTGGTTATCTTTCTCATGATGCATGGCATGTGAATATTTATGTTTATGTATTTGCGGTTATTTGTCGGGCATTATGGCTGACCCCGTTGTGGGACTTTTATTTCAGGCAGAGATGATTTTCGATGGACAGCGGTCGTGATGAGTCGAGGATCTCGGACGATACTGGCTATGGCTTATGTTGGGAATCATGATGAGTCGAGGATCCCGTTGATCGAGTTTACGTACAACAATAGTTGGCACACCTCGATCAAAATGGCACCATTTGAGGCATTGTATGGGAGGAGGTGCAGATCGCCGTTGTGTTGGGACGATGCGTCCGAGCTGATTGGTACCGAGCTCGATATAGTAGTTGAGACGAGAGAGAAGATTGCTCTGATTCGCGATAGGTTGTTGACGGCCCAGAGTCGGCAGAAGTCTTATGCCGATACGCGTCGCCGGCCGTTGGAGTTTGAGGTGGGAGATCATGTCTTGCTTAAGGTGTCGCCGACACGGGGAGTTTACCACTTCGGCCGGAAGGGTAAACTTAGTTCGAGATATATTGGACCGTTCGAGATTTTAGAGAGAGTTGGAGAGCTTGCCTATCGGTTAGGCTTGCCGCCGTCCCTGAGTCACGTGCATAATGTATTTCATGTTTCCCAACTTAGAAAGTACGTACCGGACCCTAGCTATATTATTGATTTTCGAGAGATCGAGTTGGGACCCGACGTTACCATCGAGGAGAGGCCGCTTCAGATTTTAGAGCGTCGGGTGAAGCAACTTCGGCACAAAACCATTCCTTTGGTTAAAGTTCAATGGTCGAGGCATGGATCCGAGGAAGCCACATGGGAGACGGGAGAGAGTATGCAGTCGAGATACCCCGAATTATTCGCGTTGTAAGTTTCGGGACGAAACTTATTTTTAGGGGGAGAGAATGTAATATCCGTACTTTCTATTTTTGGTAACTTCTATTATTGTTGTATGTTCATTTCGGTCGACTCGCTTGTTACTGTTTTAAAATTCTGAACCTATTTTGTTCTTGGAGTTTTTCCGTTTTGACGAGTTTCGAGGATGTTTTTGCATAATTTCATCTTGAATTATATCTTGACGCATGTACCTTCGATGCTCGTAAAACTCGTTTGTTTTCGTTGTTTCTTGGTTGGCATAAGTTCGTATGGTTGAGTTAGTCGTGTTGAGACTTTCGGTTTGTTAATCTGACGTCGTATCGTGATTTTCGGGCACTTGGGCCATTTTTGTAATTTCCTATAAGTTTAGGAAATTTCACTTTCTTTGTCGCATTACGAACTCTCCGATGGTCGGAATTGTATTTTCTTTCAACGCTTAACTCTGTCGTCTTGAATATTCCGTGTTTATATTTCTGGGTTCTGGCCTTGCTTTGCATTTCGACTTTTGTGCTGTCTGCAGTAGTGTACTGAGCAGTACTGGACTGCTGCCTGAGTAGCGCACGCTACTCCTGGTTTCCTTGCGTGCACTATCGCTGTGTGGTTAGCGTACGCTAACTTGGAGTTCGTAGCGTGCGCTAACGATTTCAGCGGACTGGCCAGAAGGTTCAGTATTTCGGTACTGGACCAGATAGCGTACGCTAATTGAGTGTTAACGCATGTTAATATCTAACGTTAGCGCACGCTAATCTTGTTAGCCTGCGTACGCTAACGGGAGGATAGAAGTCTGACTGCATTCCACACCCTGTTAGCGCACGCTAATTCTTGGGCGTAGCATGCGCTAAGCCTGTCTGATATAAAAAGGACAGCAACAGCCCAACTTGGTCATTTTCCATCATTACTTCTTCTCTTCGGCTTTGGGCGGGTTAGGGCCGATTTCAACCAAATATCATTATCCACTATCATCCTTTCATTTCTTGCGCGAATTCTCCAAGTTCTTAACATTTTCTGCCATCCGAATCGAGGTAAGAATCCCTGGAACCCTTGTTTTGAGTTTTTGGGGAAATTTTGGGGAATTCTTGTGATTTGACTCTTTTAATCCGAATTATCATGGATTATTGCTAGACTTCAATCGTATACTTGTAATCCTTCATTTTTCTTGAGGATTTGTGGTTTTAAACCCCGATTTTTCCATTGTTCATCACTTATACCCGACAATACCCTAGGAATGTTCGACGAATTGTTCCAGTGGGTAGAACTAGGATGTATTCTTACGTTGTCGTAATTTTGAGATTGATTGCATATCATTATTATGTTATGATCGGATTTGTGAAGATTATTCGGGCCAAAACCTTTCCGTTCACCGTTTTCCTTCACGTCGTGTTAACCAAGGCAAGTACATTTATTACATTTCGTTATGTATGTTACGTTTTCGAAATGAATGATGAATTGTGGTTTTCGGGTGCATGAGTTGTGTTCCTTCCACCCGGAGCGTTCGACGGGATGTCTGGGGGTCGATACTAAGGGGTACGGCCGCGGAAGTGGACTTGGGTGCGTGTGTGATTGAACTTCCACCCGGAGCGTTCGACGGGATGTCTGGGGGTCGATACTAAGGGGTACGGCCACGGAAGTGGTATCCCACCCAGAGCGTTCGACGGGATGTCTGGGGGTCGATACTAAGGGGTACGGCCACGGGATACCAGTTGTGATTTTGTGATATCGTGATGAATTGATAACTGATTTGATTGCCAATGTAGTATTCCGGAATATTTATGGCAAATGATTTATGATTGAGATGATTGTGTAAAATTCGTATTTGTATATAATGTTGTGTAATTGTGTACTTGCACTAGCTATTCGAATGCTAACCCCTTAAATGGGGGAAATGCGTCTTATGCATTTCAGGTACCGGGAGAGCTGAGGAGTAGGCACGGGACATGCACGCAAAGGATGGGTTGGCATGATTATGAGGCTCGAGTCTTTAATTATGTTGGGTCATTTATATTGTTTGAGTATCGGAATTTGAATGGTTTTATTGTATTCGGTTAAAGTCCCCTGCGTGGGCAATGACATGGTATCGACTTATACTTTCACGTACTTCTATTAAAATGTTTTGGCCAAGGCCGCGTCCCCATTTTTACATTAATGATTGTGTCTTTGGGATTTTTCTTGTACTGAATATGTGTCATGTGTTAGCCTGGTAGACCTCACGAGGGTTCTACGGCGTGTAATGTCCCATTTGAGAATTGGGGTGTTACATCTACTACTACACCGCTCCCTAAAAAGGAATCCGCAACTCTGATCTGGCGCCTCCAAGAGCACCTATCAACAGTCATGGTCTCGGATAAGTTGAAGGCCTTCAAATCTAATCTCAGCTGCTCCTCCCACGTCCTCCTCGGTCTGCCTCTCCTCCTACCTCCCGCAACCAATAAACTCTCGATCCTCCTCACCGGAGCTGAGGCATGCCTCCTGCGGACGTGGCCAAACCATCCCAATCTCCCTTCCCTAACTTTCGCTGAAATGGGCGCCACTTCTAGCGCGTTCCTGAAAACCCCGTTTCGGATTCTATCCAACATTGTGCGACCACACGACCAATGTAATATTCTCATTTCAGCAGCTTCCAACTTGCTCTCGAGCGACTTCTTCATCGCCCAACATTCGGAGCCATACAACATTGCAAGTCTGATTGCCGCTATATAGAATTTACCCTTCAACTTTAGAGAGACTTTCTTGTCGCACAGGACCCTTTAGTAATATAAGTTATACCCTTCAATTATCATGATATACCCTCTACTGTAATATAAGTCACACCTTTCACTTTTATGAGTAATACCCTTTATAGTAAAAAGTCACACTTTTCAGTTACCACTATTATATTCAGATTTTTTTCAAAATGGATTTAAATCACATTTTTTTTATTTCAAGTATTTTTAATTTATATTATGGCAAAGTATGAACAAGTTTCAAATAAGAATCTGTGAATCTCGTTAAGGAGTGTGACTTATATTACTGAAGGGTATTAGTTGTGGTAATTGAATGTGTGACTTTTTACTATAAATGGTATTACTCATAACATTGAACGTGTGACTTATATTACACGAAGGGGTATTAGTAGTTGTAAGTGAAGGGTGTGATTTATATTACAAAAGGGTATTAGTCATGATAACTGAAGGATCATACGTGTAAAAAAATGAACCAAATTTAGGTGAATAAGTTTCAGAGCATACCAACTCTTATATTATTTATTGTCATCGAGGAATTGATAATTAAATTTATTTTCCAAACAAAAAATTAATTATTTATTACTTGCAAAATTCTTTTATGTATATTTCTTTTTCATTTAATTTTACCTTTTATATGAAGATGTTTCAAATCTTAAGGTTATAATTATGTTAAATTTGTAGGATATATTTTATGATATATAAATTGTTTTTAAGTCTGTAGTAACAATTTATAATAAATATAACAAATAATAAATTATTTATGGCTCATCATATAAGTTTTTGTCTATATAATATATAAAATATCAAATCTAAAATAAGAATTCATTTTGATTTAATGTTTATTAAATTTGAATATGTTTATTTTAAATGTCTCATATAACAAAATTTATCACAGTTGGTATGCTATGAAACTTGTTCACTATGAAATTGGTTCAGTTTTACCGGAATTGACCATTAAGTTATTACGGTTATACCCTTTAGTAATACAAGTCACACCCTTTAGTTATCATGGTGAAACATGTTAAGAAGTGTGAGTTATATTACTAAAGGGCATAGTTATGATAACTAAAGAGTGTGACTTTTTTATTATAAAGAATATTACTCATAAAAATGAAGAGTGTGACTTATATTACAGCAAAATATATATATAGTCGTGATAACTAGGGCTGGAAAAAATACCGAAAATATCGAAATACCGAAAATATCGTATCGAAAAATATTGAAAATATCAAAATTTTTGGTATACCGATTTTTCGGTACCGTATGATACCATTACATTCGGTACAGTAACGACATGAGCTTTTGAAATTTTCGATATACCGAGGTATACCAAAAAAATTTGGTATACGAATTTTTTTCGACATATACCGAAAATTTTTGATATACCGAAAAATTATCGGTATATCGAAATTTTTCAGTATACCAAACTTTGTATAGTATATTGAAATTTTTTTGATACATCTTAAAATTTTCGGTATACCGCAAAAGTTTCGATATACCAAAAAATTAATGGTATATCAACTTAATTTCGGTATACCGATATTTCGGTACAATAATGGTATGTAAATATGTCATACCGAAATTTTGCGGTATACCGGTTAACCAAAAATTTCGGTATAGTAACGATATGATTTTTGCCATACCGAAAATTTCGGTACGGTATACAGTATGGAGGATAATTTTCGATATAGATCACCGAACCACCCCTAATCTATTATATATAAAGCTTATCCCCCTTAATTTAATGTGCAAGGAGGGTCATTTAACTCTATAGATAATAATTTCATACATTCATTGCCTCTACAACAAATAATACACTTCATAAATAAAATAATGATTTTATTACAAATTCTCAAATCACGGATTAGTGAACCTATTTGGCAAACTTTTTTTTGATGCACCTATTTGTTATCCCTCCTTCAATACGCATCAAATAAATATCACAGATTAAACTTACAAATTTACATCTACATAAAACTCCAATGAATACAAATAATCGTGTAATGATGGAGTGAACACAAAAGGGTTCCTGGAACCATGCTCTCATAATTGATGAATATGAAGTATTGCTGAAGTATTAATGCTTGAAGCACTATATAAACCATCCAAAGACAAGAAAACAACATAGCAAAAAACCACACCAGTTTTGCAGTTTGCCATATAAGCCTCCTGTTATGTTTTCAATTTATACGTAGATAAGAGGTTGTCACTATTTTTTAATCTTGGCCTACCTTTTCGAATATGGAGTTAAAGACTTGTTGTGGTATTCTTTAAAGATGTTTGTGTGTGCTTCTGACATTATAGGGTTTGATGTTTGTATGGAGGTAAAGACTTGCTGTGGTATTCTTTCGAGCATGGAGATCTGTGATTTGATGCTACTTTCTTTTCTTTGTTCGTTAAAAAACACAGAAACTAAATCGAATGATTTTGAGCAGAAACATTAAAGGGTTTGATGTTGTGTTTGATTATTCGGGTAAGGAGTTACAACGACGGTAGTTTGTGCGTGAAGCTGTGTTCGTGTTTGGTGGTTGATCTGCAAAACCAGAGAAAAAGATGGATGGGAGGCGGATGGTTTTAGGATAGTGATAAAAAATTAGATGTATATCTTGGAATGGATTGGATCCCATCTTACCCGAATTTTTTTACCCCATTGGTTTTGGGTTTTAATCTGTTGGACTGGATCCAACCGTAGCAAAACAATCTCAAAACACAATGAATTGATGTCAATAATCAATCGGTTGGTGTTTGCTAAAAGAAATGAAACAAAATGGATTGAAATAAAATGATTGTTTTAAAGTGTACAACTCATGAAAAGCTAATGAATGAATATATGCATGTAATAATGGGAAGCTTATGTGAATACTGAGTCGGACCTCTAGCAGTTGGTAAATTTGATACATACATACATTCATCAATGCATACATAAGCACGTATCACGTATGTATGGAGACACATAGGTACGATATTGGTATACATTGAATAAAAAAGCTGAAAAATATTATAGATACAGCATGGCTGCATGAGTATTTTGCTTTATAGGTGGCATTCTTCATTGGAAATTTACCTCATATTAATGATTTACATAATCAATATGCACGCTTGCTCTCTATCTCATGATGATGCTACTAATAGTCTCCTACAATATAATGGAGACTCTTCATGTCCATTCCTTTTGTATTATTCACTTTTACTTTTTGCTTGGGGGATGGTAAGTTGGTAACCGTTGTGAATTAAAAACGAAATCATATCGTAGTTTCAAGATTGCATAAAATTGTAGAATGTTAAAACAAAAGCTGTTAGTATTTAAAGATTACATGTGAAGAGACTCCTTTAAATGTAACATCATAGAAAAAGTCTTTTTACATGTACTCTTTTAATGTGAATAAACTATTTTAAGTACTGGAAACCTAATTAGTACCGACCATTACCCTATGAATATTTAGATGCAATGGGTGCAACGCACGTGTTGATAAAACATTACACTATGAACATTTAAAATAAATACAAAACATTACATATAACTAATTACATAGACTAAAAGAATTCTACACGGAAAAAGCGTTACGGATGAGTCCTTATTCATATTAAAAGACTACATGTGAAAAGACTATTTTAATTGTAACTTTTAAAGTAAATAAATTAATTTAAATACAAAAGTTATGATAACATCACAATTAAATCCTCTAAAATAAATATAATATAAATTCTTTAATAGGCATCTAAATACCGTCATATGTCATTCAAGCGTCTGCAACCAATGCTCATTCAAGCGTCTGCAACCAAAGATCGTGCATCGCACGGGTTGGATCAAGCCTCGTGATAACTAAAGGGTGTGACTCATATAATTAAAGGGTCATGCCAAACCAGTTTCACAGAACGAGTTTCACAACATACCAACTTTAATAAAAGATTAGCAATAATAAATAGGGGTGGTATACCGTACCGTACCGATTTTTTTTGTCGATACCGTATATCGTACCAAAAATTTCGGTACAACAAAATTCATACCGATACTGCATCGAAAGTTCAGATATCAAATCCAGATCCCAAATTTCGTATGGCTTTCGTCCATACCGATATCAGATCGAAATTTGATATCCGAATTTTATTTCGGTATCGGTATATACCGAACTTATCGAAATACCGAATTACCAAAATATCGAAAAAATCTTGATATACCGATATATACCGAAATACCGAATAAAAAAATACCGAAAATATCGACATACCGATATATATATTGAAATACCGAATTTTTTTTGGTATTTCGGTATATACCGAAATACCGAAAATAAAAAAATTTCATACCGTTAACGTACTGAAATTTTCGGCAATTTCGGTAATTTTTCGGTACGATAAATTCGATATTTCGGTATTTCGGTATATTTTGCCACCCCTAATAATAAATACAAAAAACTAAAAGTTTATACAGTAAGAACATTTAATTTCACATCACATTTTTAAAATAGATTTTTCTACAACTTTACACATTATTAATAACTTATATACATTAATAACATATGCCTGCGTAGAAAAGGCAATATAGACAATAAATAATTTAAATTAATATTCCCAACAAGTGGTGCTGGGCTAATTCTGTTCCTTCTTTGCAGTTTGCACCCTTTCTCTTCAATGCAAAATCGCCCTAATTTTCAATTCCAACCATCGAGAGATTGAGATCACCGTAAACGAATTCACCGGAGCAATAACTGAGTTCGAATTCACTTACGACGCGGCTTCTCCGGCGTCTGCATCAGTTAACTACTTTAGTTACTCTCTTCATCAAGCACGGCTTCCTTGAGGTGAGTGGAACTCTTAGTTTTTCTTTTAATTTTTTTATCTTTAATTCTCTTTTAATTTTTTTAATCTTTAGTTCTTTTTTAACAGTTTGAATGTTTATACGATAGGTGCACTGTATAATGGACAAGAGTTGGGTGCATGCTACCATGTGGTCTAAGAGCTATATAGACGGAGTAAACAGTTTTATGCAATTTGTTAAAACTCATATGGGTCGAGAGTGTGATGTTCGATGCCCGTGTAGAAACTGTTTGAACTTAAAAATAACAGATCAAAATACTGTAAAAGTTCATATAATGGAGAAAGGGATAGATCCAAGGTACATTACTTGGTTTTATCATGGTGAGCATAAATTGAATGGTGATGACATAAGAGTTGATAGTGGTTCGATAGAAGAAAACAACAATGAGGAAGATAATGATGAGGATGATAATGATGTCAATGAAATGTTATTTGACCTCGGTGAACAATACTCTCAAAAAAATAATGATAATATGCCAGATGATGATAACAATACTCATGGTCTCCCTGCATATCTTGAAGCACTCATTGCAGGTACTCAAACAGAGTTGTATCCTGGTTGTAAGAAGATTTCAAAGACATCATTTATTATCAAATTGCTCCATTTAAAAGTATATAACAAACTGAGTAATAGAGCTGTTGATATGATATTGAGTCTAATGAAGTTAGCCTTTCCTGATGGCGAGACACTTCCTGGCTCTTGCTACGAAGCTAAGAGATATTTACGCGACTTGGGATTAGGATATGAGTGTATCCATTCTTGTAAGTATGATTGTGCCTTGTTTTGGAATGAAAATAGTAAATTAGAGGCTTGCCCTTCTTGTGGAACTTCTCGTTGGAAAACCAATGATGGTATAGGGAAAAAAATACCGCATAAAATCTTAAGGTATTTTCTAGTGAGACCTAGATTACAACGCCTTTTCATGTCTTCAAAAACCTCCAAAAGGATGGTTTGGCATAAAGAAAAACGCATTGATGATGATTATATGAGACATCCAGCTGATTCTATAGCATGGAAAGACTTTGATAGTGAGTTTCGTTGGTTTGCTAATGATCCAAGAAATGTTAGACTAGCACTAGCTGCTGATGGCTTTAATCCGTTTGGAAACTTGAGCACCACTTATAGTATGTGGCCAGTTCTTCTAGCGCCATTGAATCTCCCTCCTTGGGATTGCATGAAACAGCCCTTCCTTATGTTGTCTTTGCTTATACCAGGGAAAAAGTCACCAGGGAAAGATATTGATGTGTACTTACAACCGCTAGTTAAAGAACTAACTAACTTGTGGGTTGAAGGCGCAGAAACCTTTGATGTCTCTTGTAAACAGAATTTTAAAATGCATGCTGCTGTCTTGTGGACAATAAATGACTTCCCAGCGTATGGTGACTTATCTGGATGGGTTACTAAAGGATACATGGCTTGTCCGGTTTGTAATGAGGAAACTTACTCTCAGAGACTACGCAATAAGTTGTGTTTCATGGGACACCGTCGTTGTTTACCAAAAGATCATCCTTGGAGGAGAAGTAGAAAGTTCAATGGTAAAATAGAAAAAGGCGAACCACCTAAAGAATTAAGTGGAGATGATGTGTTGATTCAATTGGAGAGACTTCAAGAGCATACATCAGGAAAACACTGCACCAAGAAGAGAAAGCGCATGCCTGAGGAGTTGAATTGGTCTAAACGCAGTATATTTTTTTGATTTGCCTTACTGGAGCAAGTTGAAGTTAAGGCACAATTTGGATGTGATGCATATCGAAAAAAATATTTGTGAGAGCATATTAGGAACCTTAATGAGTATAGAAGGGAAAACGAAAGATACAATAAAGGCTAGACAAGTTGGAGGACATGAAAATTCGTAAGGAGTTACATTTGTTTAAGAGAAGTGATGGAAAACATGTTGCACCAGCTGCATGTTATGTTATGAATAAGAAAGAAAGGCACGAATTTTGTGAGTTCCTCAAGTCCATTAAATTTCCAGATGGATATGCTTCTAATATCTCTCGTTGTGTTGGTATAAGTGATCAAAAGATATCTGGACTGAAAAGCCATGATTGCCATATACTATTACAACGTATACTTCCAGTTGGTATACGTGGATCCCTGAACAAGAACGTGTGTGATGTACTAGCTGAATTGGGTCATTTTTTCCAACGTTTGTGTTGTAAGAAGTTGAAGAAATCAGAGTTGCATAAAATGGAAGAAGATATCATCTTGATTTTGTGTAAGCTTGAGCAGATATATCCTCCTGCATTTTTTGACGTCATGGTTCATTTATTTACTCATTTACCAAGAGAGGCTTTGGTTGGTGGACCAGTCCAATTCAGATGGATGTATCCAATTGAAAGGTAGTTCTTGAATTTTATTCCTTATGTAATTTCTTACATACAAATCTCATTATTAATAACTTATTAATGTACTTTTTAATTTATGCAGATCATTATGTGACTTGAATCAGAGTGTGGGTAATAAAGCTCATCCCGAAGGGTCAGTTGCTGAAGCATACATTGCAAAGGAGTGCTTAACTTTCTGCTCAATGTATTTACGGGGAATTGAGACCAGATTTAATAGAGAAGAGCGAAACAATGATACAGGAACTGATGATAGTATCTCGATCTTTAGTCAAAAATGTCGTCATTTTGGGTCAACACAATATGTTCAGTTATCGGAGGATGAGTTCAATACGATACAATGGTTTGTTTACCAGAATTGCGAGGAGATCGAACCATATTTTGAGTAAGTATATTTTGTGTGTAACTTAAGTTGTTGAATATATGTCAAGTATTTAATAAATTTCAAATATACACTAACATCTATTATTGTAGGAAGCACAAGCAAGAGCTTCTCTTGAAGGGCTGTACGAACATTGATCAAGAACAAAAACAACGATTTCCTGAATGGTTCAAAAATCTTGTAAGATAAGTAGATTTTTTCAAAAGATTTATGCAATTTCATAATATCTTAATCTTATTTAATTAAGGGAAAAATGCACAGAAATACATGAACTTTGCTCTTTCTTTCATTTTGCGCACGACTTTTGAATTTTCCCCATAAAATCACTAACTTTCGATTTCGTTCAATTTTTCCCTAGTCTTAAATTTCGCCCAAATTGAATCTGACATGGCGCTGATGTGGCAAACGGGCATGTGTCAACCTCTCTTCTATCCGGAAAATTAAAGAAAAAAATGCACAGAAATACATGAACTTTGCTCATTCTTTCATTTTGCGCGTAACTTTTTAATTTTTTTCATAAAATCACCAACTTTCGATTTTGTTCAATTTTTTCTTAATTTTAAATTCTATAAACATATTTTTAGCTTTTTAACAATACTCTTCTGTTGGAATATTTACCATGCTTTTGAATCTACTGCATTAGCTGTAAATCTGAAAAGAACAAAGTAGGAGACAGATTCGTTAGTGACGCAATCTGCAAACAATATATATATATATATATATATATAAAATATATATATATATAAAAATAATCAAAGGAACTAAGACTCTGTTCTTTTGATCGAATGAATCGAATCGAATCGAATCGAATCGAATGGATCTTAATCGAATCGAATCGAATCAAGTATATATTAAGGGTAAATAATAATAATAATAATGATAAATAATAATAATAGTAATTAACAACAACAACAATAACTAGTCATTCAGACCCGTGCGTTGCACACGGGCTCTATCTAATTGGTCATAGTGTAATGTGTGGTATTTATTTTCGTCATTAGGTTTGTAAGTTGTGATGGTATCACAACTTTTGTAAGCATCGCATGAGTTTAAGATGAATGAGTTTAATTAGTTGTTTGGTGACTTTTATATTTAGATCGAAGTCATTCGGACCGCACGATGCACACGGGCTTAATCTAAATGTTCATAGTGTATTGTTCAACACTAATTTTCGTCATTACATGGGCTGTATATAAGTGTTCATAGCGTAATCTTTGACACTTATTTTCGTCATTATATATCTAAGTTGTGATGGCATCACACCTTTTCTAAGCATGACACACATTTAAAATAGTTTATTGACATTAAAAGAGTATATGTGAAGAGATTTTTTTCAAGATGCTACATTTATAAGAGTCTCTTCACATGTAACTTTTTAATATGTATAAGTTACATACTAAATGTCAAAGGGAGGTTAAACGCATACGGTTCTTCAAAATAAATGTAACTCTTATATAAAATCGTAACAAAGTGGATATTCGCTATATTTTGAGATCTAGCTTGTGACAATTAATTATCCTTTTGGTTTATCATATCAAATACGGTAGTTCCACATTACTACGCTTAATTAATCGAACTTTATTTTATGCACAAAAACCATTTTAAGTTTCAATATTTTTTATTGTTGTGAAAATCGGTCCAATATTGTTAGTATATTTAATTTGTACCAGGTTGCATATATAAATATATTTGAAGACATCAAGCTCAACATATAATTTTTCTACTCTTAATAACTAATATAACAATTTCATTTTGCCAAATTTGTTTGTCATTCTACAAATGAAACCAAAATTATATTAAGATAATCAATTAATCTCCATACTGATATTACTTATTGAGTAAGATTTAAATTTAATTTATAATAGATTATATAAATGGTATATCTATATTGTCTAAACTACATAAATCGTCAAAATGAATATATTTAATTTGTAAGATTTAAACTACAGTAAAATTATATAAATGATAAATTCTCAAAATAACATAATCACTTAATTGCCGATACTAATTGTGGATATGATTACCCGAATCATTAATACGTATTTGTTTTATCTATAGTCTATTGCTTTGCACCATTTATGGATAAAGATGATAGTGTGAAGATATTTTTATTATATACTACCATTTTCAATATGTAACATCGACATAACTTACACAATCATATCAAGTATCAAAGTCACGCAATATTTCAAGACGTTTAATTAAGAAAGTGACATTAACACACCGCAAGACAAAAAACTAAATTAAGAGCAAAAATATTAAAATGCACCAACAAAGTGTAGTAATAATTATTGACTAAAAATTGATCTCGTCACATTATTTTTAATAAACTTACTTGCTAACGAATCAATAGTATTAGCCCATTTATCGGTATTACATGAAGCAAAATATTGCATGTTTAATTTGTAACATATATTAATATGAATGCTAAGTATTCATCCCACCGATGGCCATGGCGTCGTTCTTGTTTTTGTTGTTATTTTTGTTGTTGTTGTCTTTGTCGTTGTTGTTCATTGGCCTTTTTCATGTTTTGTTCTTGATACAATTTTTGTGACTTCTCGATATCTTTCTTTAATGCTTCTTGACGCGCTACAAAAAACAATTAGATATAGTTGATCGTTAGTAACTTAAATACAGTTAATCAATATATTGCATTTTCGATCAAAGTAAAAATGTTCGTGCATGTACCACATAATTGATAAGACAACGATGTGTAGGATCTCTTAAACCATTAGAGAAGATGACGTTACTACCAAACCTCCTAAGCACCATCTTTATGTCCTACATTGTTACACACACAAAACACACGTGAAATTTACATAAAACAATATAAATCAATATGCTAATTAAGCTAGACGATATGATGCTTACTTTACCACCATAATAAGTTGTAGCCCAATGTGCACGCTGCGTGGAGGAGGTTGTGTTTTGTTGTGTGTGATTTTTGACACATTATATAGTTGATAAAATATTTGTAACTCATGGACGGGAAGGTAAAAAGACTAACACTAATTGGTGTGTTTAATTTATGCATTTATGGCACCAAACACTTCATCTCCACATTTCACTTTCAATTCGTGAGCCATTTATTATAACCACTTTACATTTATAACTGACAAATGCTTCATATACTTAACATATAAATGGCCATTATGTGAATATTCATTGTATACTTAACGAAAGTTGCTTGACATGCCTGGAAATCAATGGGGAATAACAAATATGATACAATCAATTCATCAAGCATTAATCATGACCACTTACATTTATAAGGCTTCTTAACCTTTATATATATAAGATAGTAATATTATTAGTAATAATAATAATAATAATTAAGATTAGTAATAATAATAATAAGAAGAAGAGTCGAATCGAATCGAATCGAATCGAATCGAATCGAATCGAATCGAATCAAAAATAAGTCCAAAAGAACAGGGCCTAAATCCGAAGATGGGCGATGTTGAGTCCAGAATTTCTGTCTCCTTAAAACAAATTCGCCCCCACCGCAGTGTATAATGTCTGCCTCCCAAGATAAAACATATGAGCAGCATCGGAATTTATACTTGAGGTATTTACCTGAACTCCCCGGAATTAACTAAAACATATGAGCAACATCGGAATTAACCAAAATTCGGAATTTATGATTGAGGTGTTTCAGTAAAATAAATTTTTTCCGAATAAAATTGCAGTAAAAAGATAACTTCGAGACGCCGAGACATTTCGCCGAAATCGCCCTTCGACCGACCCGACCCGACCCGATCCGAGCCGGACGGACGGACAGCGGCGGCGCGCGCGTGTGTGTGTGCGCGAGGGGCGCCTAGTCACACATCCACTCATATTGTTTGCAGATTGCGTCACTAACGAATCTGTCTCCTACTTTGTTATTTTTAGATTTGCAGCTAATGCCGTAAATTCAAAAGCATGATAAATATTCCAACAACAGAGTATTGTTAAAAAGCTAAAAATCTGTTTATAGAATTTAAAATTAGGAAAAAATTGAACAAAATCGAAAGTTGGTGATTTTATGAAAAAAATTAAAAAGTTACGCGCAAAATGAAAGAATGAGCAAAGTTCATGTATTTCTGTGCATTTTTCCCTTTAATTTTCCGGATGGAAGAGAGGTTGACACATGCCCGGTTGCCACATCAGCGCCATGTCAGATTCAATTTGGGCGAAATTTAAGACTAGGGAAAAATTGAACGAAATCGAAAGTTAGTGATTTTATGGGGAAAATTAAAAAGTCGTGCGCAAAATGAAAGAAAAAGCAAAGTTCATGTATTTCTGTGCATTTTTCTCTTTAATTAAATTTCTTTTCACTTTTTTTTTTTTACCTAGATGACTCAAGAATATAATGCAGATCCATCAAAACTGAATGAGGCTCTTTCTTCTCTTGCTTGTGCACCTTGTAGGTGTGTAAGAAAGTATACTGGATGCATTGTGAATGGTGTGCGATTTCTCACTGTAGAACGTGATAGTCGTCGTAGGAGTCAAAATAGTGGGATTGTAGTAGAAGGGAACCATGGTGACGATAACATAGATTTTTATGGTATTCTAGCAGATATAATTAGGCTAGACTATGTGAAGGATAGATCTGTTACCATATTCAAATGTGAATGGTTTGATCTTGGGACTAAGAAGAAATCAGGGATACACAACAACATCTAAGCCTTAGTCCAAAAATGATTTGGGGTCGGCTAACATGAATCAAATTTTGAAACCGTCAATGATCGTTACATAAATAACATAAAAGGAGAAAAAGAGGGAAAAAAGTAGAGAAAAAAGCAAATAAAAAAAGAGAATGAATGTAAAAAAAAAATGAATAATGAAAAATCCTGAAAAATAAATTAAAAGATAACATGGATTAAAAAAAAAGGAATCAGATTCCATCCACCATTCGTATCCTTTCCCGCTACATTTGCCTCTCTATTGCCATACTTTTTCCAATTCCAAGAAACCGCATATCATTTTCAATCATCTTTAAGACTTTATCCAAGTTTTCTTGGGTCTTCCTCTACCTTTCACAACATTATTTGTTTCCCAACTTTCTAGCCTCCTCACTGGGGCATCAACATGTCTTCTCCTCATATGACCAAATCATCGTAATCGATTCCCCATCATCTTGTCTTCTATAGCCGCAACTCTTACATTCTCTCTAATCACCTCATTTCTGAGCCGATCCTTTTTTGTATGACCACACATCCATCGTAGCATACGCATCTCCGCCACATTCATTTTTTGAACGTGATACTGTTTTACAGCCCAACACTCGGTGCCATATAACAGCGCAGGCGTAATTGCCGTGCGGTAAAATTTATCCTTTAATCTATGAGGCAAGTCAGGATCACATAAAATTCCGGTGGCACTCTTCCACTTCAACCACCCGACCTTTATTCTGTGAGCCACATCGCCATCTAGTTCTCCATCATTTTGGATAATAGATTCAAGATACCGAAAGAAAGTGGATCCATGAACAAATCAGGCATACACAATGAAGGAAATATAACAAGTATTAGAGTAACGGGAAAATGGTATGAGAATGATCCTTTCATATTGGCTGATCAAGCCAGACAGGTCTTCTACATTAATGATCCCAAATTAGGAGGTGATTGGGAGTAGTGCAACTATTCCAAAACAGACATATATATGATGTTGATGAGATGCAAGAGGAAACAGTTGATATTGATCAAGAACAGGGAGAAGATGAAGTGTATCAAGAGAATCATATTGAAGATTCATTTGATGTCAGTCTTGGTGAAATACACTCACTAAATAGAGAGGACACAGAGGTTGAAGTCATTGAGAACTTGATAATTTCAAGTACACGTGAAGGATGTGAAGAAGTGAACTTAGATGATTCTGATGAGGATGAGTTAGATGACACCTTAGTCGATTATTGTAATAGCGAAGAGGGTTCCCAGAAAAATAATGTTTCCGACTACGAGAGCGACGATGAAAATTCAGTAATTTGATGGCAAAAAATTCATGTATTTATGTATGGTCTCATTCTTGTTCTGTTATATTTATATTTGTACCGTTTAAATTAAAATTTACAATGAGGAAATCAACATCAATGTCTTTTGTGGACTTTTCTTTTATGAGCACTTTGATCATCCTTTTGTTCCATCATGATGCAGACAGTTTTATAGGATTGGAGGACTATGAAGCAGAACAAATGCTTTATTTTCTTTAAATCTTTTGGAAGGGAACAGTTGTAACTGTGCAAATTTGTTGTAGCCTGTAGGTTTACAGGGCACAAAATAGTGGCTAATTTTTTGTATCTTTTGGTAGATTATTATGAGGTGGACATCAGAGTTGTTGAATTAATATATTAGTTCAATTAATTATAGACGAAAAATTAACATTGTCATAAAAATATATTTTATGGTGTTCGAATATCCTCATTATTTACTTAATAAAATCATCACTAATTATAACTGGGGCGAAAAGTTAGTTATTAACTAGTTCAAATAATTAATGACGAAAAATTTCATCGTCATAGAAGTATATCTTTTACGACATTGAATATCGTCACCAATTATTATTGGAATCGTCATTTACTAATATTGCGACGAGATCATTTTGTTAGTAATAAGTACAAAAGAATAATGACAAAAAAATAGTATCGTTGAAATACATATTTTTTATGACGTCGAATGTTGTCACCAATTATTTTTAAAACCATCATCAAATATTATAACGACAAAAGAATTTTGTCACCAATTAATTCGAATAATTAATGACAAAAAATAGCATCGTCACAATATTTTATTTTTTACGATGTCAAATATCGTCACCATTTATTATTAAAATTGTCACCAATTATTTTTGTGATGAAATACTGTTGTCACTAATTGCTTCTAATAATTAATAACAAAAATAGCATCGTCACGAAAATGAAATTTTTTATGACGTTGAACTTCGTCACCAATTATTATTAAAATCGTCACATATTATTATTGTGACGAAATAATTTATGTCGTCACGAAATATGCAAAATAGTGACGGAAAAAAATATCAATAGTGACACAATTTTTTTTTTGTCACAATTCCTAGTATTTTAATGACGAAAAAAATATTGTCGCCTTTAAGTAACAAATTGTGACGAATTTTGTGTCGTCACAAAAATATTCGTCGCGAAATGTCTGATTTCTTGTAGTGTATAATATCTTGAACAGATGTCCTTTCAAGTCCGTTCCTACACCACCACATGAGATGTGGAGAGGTAGGAAACCAAATTTTAATCATATTAAGATTTGAGGACGCCGCGCCTATGTGAAGAAGACTAAGGTGGAGAAATTAGAAGCTAGGTCTTTTAAAGGACGTTTCATAGGATAACCATATGATTCAGTGGGTTATCTGTTCTACATGCCCAAAGATCATAGGATCATTGTTGGTTTATAAGCACACTTCCTGGAAAACGATTTCATTTAGGAAGGTGGACCAGGTAGAATTGTTTCTTTCGAAGAACATAATGAAACTCAAGAGGAGATACCTGTGCAAGAAGAATGAACCGAACCTTATGAAACACAACCACTACCACCGCGTAGGTCGAATAGGACATCTCAACTACCTGAGAGGTATGGCTACATGCATCTGGACGAACTGGGTCTCCACCGAATAGATGGTATCCAAGAGGATGATCTTATGTCGTACGAACAAGCGATGGTAGATATGGACTCCGCGAAGTGGCGTGATGCCATGAAAGCAGAGATAGACCCGATGCACATAAATCAGGTCTGGAGTTTGGTAGATCGACCAGAGGGCATACTGCCTATTGGGAATAAATGAATTTTCAAAAGAAAGACTGATGGGGATGGCATAGAAGCCTACAAAGCTAGGCTTGTGGCTAAGGGTTATACCCAGAGAGAAGGAATCGATTATCCCAAAACATTTTCACCAGTTGCCATGATCAAGTCTATTTGTATGTTGCTTGCCATAGCTGCCCACTGTGACTATGAAATATGGCAGATGGACGTCAAAACGGCATTCCTCAATGGATACCTCAAAGAGGAAATTTATATGGAACAACTTATAGGCTTCATGTCCACTATCGATATTCATAAAGTTTGCAAACTTCGACGTGCCATTTATTATTTGGAGCAAGCTTCGCGAAGTTGGAATAATTGTTTTGACGAAGCAGTCAAAGAGTTTGACTTCGTGTAAAATGAAGATGAGCCTTGTGTTTACAAGAAGGTTAATGGGAGCAATATCATGTTCTTAATAATATATGTAGATGACATCCTACTAATAGAAAACGACGTTGGACTGCTCAGTTTTGTGAAAGCTTGGATTTCAAACACATTCTCCATGAATGACTTGGGAGAAGCTTCCTATATTCTGGGCATTCGCATCTATAGGGATATCAAAGAGAATATTAGGACTTTCTCGAGCCCTCTATATAGAAAAGATCCTAAAGAGGTTTAGGATTCTAAAAGAGGGTTCTTACCTATGCGACATGGTTTAAAACTCTCCAAAACTGTGTCCTAAAAGTGAGGAACACATTATGGAGATGAGATAGGTACCATATGCATCGGCTGTGGGTAGCCTCATGTACGGAATATTGTGCACGAGACCGGATATTGTATATGCTTTGAGCGTAGTAAGTCAATTTCAAGCAAACCCGGGTAAAGAACATTGGTCAGCCGTGAAGAATGTTCTAAAGTACCTTAAATAGACTAAAGATATGGTTCTTACATACGGTTGGAAAACTGAGAGTGGATGGGTTCATGGACTCGGATTTTAGTGGCGACATAGACAAAGGAAAGTCTACTTCAGGGTACATATTTACTCTGGATAGTGGATCAGCTTCTTGGATGAGTTCCAAGGAAACTTCTACTGCACATTCCACCTGCCAGGCCGAGTAGCAGGCTGACTTGGAGGCATCAAGGGAAGAATTTTAGATCAAGAAGTATCTTGAAGAACTTCAAGTGGTCCCAAGCGCAAAGCTGTCGGTGCCACTTTACTGCGACAATTAAGGAGCTGTTGCACATGCTGAAGAACCTAGGTCTCATCATAAGACCAAGCATATTGAGAGAAAGTATCACATCGTCAGAGAGATGGTGAAGAATAGATACATTGAACTGCAGAGGATAGACTCGGCAAATAACCTTGCTGACCCGCTTACCAAGCCATGATCGTAGATTGTCTTGGAGTGACATATGGATAATGTGGGTATTAGATACCACAATATATGGAATTGAGTGCAAGTGGAAGATTGTTAGAGTATGTCCTTGAATGCCACTCTGAGGATAAGAGAGTTAGGGCATTTATATGTGATTATGATCTTATGTTGTATTAATAAAAGACAGTGATTATTTCTATATTTATTGTATATCATTGACATTAATTATTTGGTAAATAATGTCCGTGCTTTTTGAGTAGAAACATTCCACTCCTTATGAGATAAATAGTCTTGCGCTGGAAGTGTTTAATTGCTTAACTTATCCGTAAGTCGATCAAACTTAATTGGGCATCAAATAATGAAGACTTGTATATCGCATGCTTGTACATATGCATGTCTTCACTCAGAGTAGTGGGAGCATTCTGTATAGGTATACAAATTAGATTAGTATACAGTATACTCGGATACGACTCATCTCAATTCGGTCACTTGGATTTCACTCTAGGGTAGTCAATGACTGAATCGAAGGTTATGATAGGTATGAGTGAACCTTTGAATTGAGGGTTCAGTACTTGTTTCATTAAGTTAGTCATTAGAGTAGTTTGATCCAATCACCTGTCAGTATGGATCAACCTCGAAGTGCAACTTAATGGGCAAGCAACAGTCTTTACTGAATACCAAGAAAGGATTCTTTCTCCTGTAAGTGAACACGATAATGTCCTATGCGGTTAGTGGTAAATGAGATCAAAAGTCTTTGTCCAATTGAGCTAGTTGTATTTGATACACGAGAGTTCTGTAATCTTGATTTGCACTAACGCAGGCATAGAGTCAAGTATAGACATGGTTTGACTTAACCGTGACCCTAAAGCTTGATCAGGGACATGATTGAAGGGTTTATACGCATACGGTATTCATGACAGGTTTTGGAATGATTCCCATCATTCGTTCTCAGTTGGGTTACAGTGTGAGCCGCGGACTGGCTAAGTGTTCCTCACACTCTTTGGATCCTACCAGTGCTGACTGAGACGAACCTACAGAGTCGCACATACATGATCAATGATGGATAAAAGTACGCCTATTCTCTCTTAGTAAATAGTGGACATTGGATGTCTAATTGAATTTAATTTATTGTATAAATTAAACCGGTCAGATAATTAAATAATTACTGGGTAATTATTTTAATTCAAATATAATTATTTCTTGAATAAATTAATTATATTGTATTTGACATAATTAATTAATTATATTATTTAATTAACTTGAATACAATATGATGAACCAATATTTATCTATCAGACTAGATATACGCGGTCCAGAACACGCATTAAATGGTTGGACCATTTAATATTCCACATGGCCGCCCCCTTCTCTTATCCTGACAAAGTTTCTATCTTAATTGGTGGAAGACTAAGACTTTATTAAAAGTCTTATATTGTGCATGTGGGGGAGATTCCTTTTTGGTGAGTGGACTTTGTACAAGGAGATGTGACTTGATATAATAGTTTTCACTCCACAAAAAGGTTTAGCGTAAGAGAAAAATAGAAAAGAAAAGAAAGTTCAGCACTTTGCTTTTATTCTTGTTTTATTCTTGTTTTTTGAAAGATTAAGGCATACTCCATTTTTTCTTCTAGCCGTGTTCTTAGAAAACGAGAAGAAAGAGTTTTTCCAGGTATTTTTCCGACGCGTGAATCGTAGAGACCTTCGATATTTTCGGTGTTGGTATTTCCAAAAGCTTCACAGATTGGATTCGTGCTCGTCGTCATCAGATTAAAGAAATTGGGTCTACGATGGTATGATTTTTATTCTTTTATTATTCGTTTATACGATCCTTGATCGGTCCTCTTTAGGAGTACCGATGAGCATGTTTTGTGCGATTTTGTTTCCAGTGCATATTCGATTTATGGCCTGAACTCCAACAATTTTATTGCTTTCGTAATGAATTCTTGTAGTAAATCCCCAAGATTGGGGAATGTTATTTACATTATGTGTTTAAAATGGCTAAAGTATTTTAATCGTATTCATGATTAGTGATGTTTTATCTCCCGATTTGAATTTAGCTCAAGTACAACAATTACTTAAAATTTATTACAATATTCTAAAAAATATTAATTTTTCTGATATTGAGGATAGTGTTGAGAGTCAAACTATATTTGAAAATATTCCTAATATTGAACAAATAAAAATAGTTGTGTAACTCTTTTTGCTGAATATTTAGCCAAATATGAAGATAGGATTCAAATTCAAAAAATAGGAACTAGGACTACCAATACATTTAACATAAAAGAGACAACTCCACTAACTCATTTCAACAACAACTCTATACTATAGCAAGAAATAGGGGGTAGTAACGTCGGTCAAAGAAATGACCTTAGTCGATATTATGTGTAACTAGTTTTGTGGCCGAAGATAACAATGTAGGTACACTTGATCTGTTAGATTGGTGGAAGAGAAGGGGAACCGAATTTCCCATTCTTTCCATTATGGCACAAGAGATTCTTGCGGTGATCGCATCCACAGTCCCCGTTGAGAGCGCTTTCAGTGAAGGAGGCTATATGTTGGACGAGCGGAGATCCCGAATGACCCCAAAAAATCTCGAGACTTAAATAATGCTTAAAGATGCAAAAAAAGTCGAGTTACGAGATCAAGAAATAAGTGGGATGACGTATTAGCAGACCACGAAGCCTATCAAGAAGGGACCATCGAAGGAGATCTAGTCAAATGAGTCAAATCGATGATCAAGACGACGACGACATCGACTTCGACTAAAGGTAAGTAAGGTAAGTTAAAGAATTACGTAGGGCTTCGACTCCTCACGAGGATATGTAGGTAATTTAATTTCAAGTAAAAATTTAAAATTAAATACAAGCTCATTTTTTTAATCCTTTTTAGGGTTTAGGGTAGAGATGAAAATACGTAAGTTTAGAGAAGTATGATTTCACTTGGGCCATTATAGGAATTAGGCCAAAGGAATAAAAATAAAGTGACCCAAAATAATTGGATAAAACAAACTAACTATCATAATACTAAATAATAATAAATAATAATAATATTTACTTGTAAAATCTTGTGGTAACAATTGGCTCTGATGACATATATATCATCTACATATATTCATCGCTTAAAACTTGACATGTGCCTAGAAATGACGAGATGAATCACATGACTTGACATGAATTATAAGGACATAAATGAATTTGCATGATCATGGAAATGAAGTGAATTAAATGATAACATTATTCAGTATTAATTTAATAAAATTGAATATATTTTCTATAATTCATAATAAATGTGTATGCAAAACTGGGGTATTACAACCTACCCCTTTAATAAATTTCCGTCCTCGAAAATTAAGTTACGTACCTTCAAAAATGAATATTGAATACTTAAAGCAGATCTCCTCCTCATATTCACAGGTTGCTTCATTCATGCTATGACAGCTCCACTGAACTTTGACAAGTACCACATCTCTATTCCAGAGTTTGTGAATCATTCGCTCCAAAATAGCAATAGGTAACTCTTCATAAGTCAAGTTACCGGCTACTTGAAGCTCCTCAGAGTTGCAAATGTGTTTGGGACCATGCACATATTTCCTCAACATAAAAATATGAAATATGTTATGCACCACAAATAATTCTGGCGGCAAAGCCAAACGATAGGCTAATATCCAACACGGTCCCATATTTCAAGCGGTCCGATAAAACGAGGCTGTAACTTCCCTCTTCTACCGAAATGTATCATGCCTTTTATTGGTGCCATCTTCATCAACACTATAAAACGATCAACTGAATTAACCTGCCAGGGTCAACTATATATCGACTCGGACCGATAAGGTCACACAACTAATTCAAATCAAAATAAGTCTCTTATAACACATACCCACGTAGGGGTCTAAACACAATACATCGGAAGTCTGAAAATAATTCAACAATACAACGATATCAAACTGAACTCCTCAACACTTGATTAGTATCACAACCCATCATCTTCTATGCCGATCCTGTGACTGCTCCCATGAACCAAGCATACCTGAAATGGATGAAATGCATTTCCCCCATAAGGGGTTAGCAAATCGAATTTGCTAGTGCAAGTATCATAATTATACGAAATGTAGCATGCAAACAACAATCACGAATTAGATAAAGAAAACCATCCAACAATTATTCCCGAGAGGTTTTAGTTTTTAGAAACCAAAGCACTTGAAGCATTTGAAAATAGAATAATCATCTTGGGAATTTTAGAAATACAAAGCCTTTAGGACATCGGGTCCTAAGTTTTAAGAATTATTTCAAAACATTAGGGTCTTAACCCAAATCTTATTTCAAATCTCAATAGTTATACAAAATATTTCCAAAAATCGCTTGGGTCTCAGCCCTATCATTCCATTTTCGTAAAACTTTCCTCTCAAAAACTTTGTTCATAAAAGCATGTTCTCGACTCCTTGATCTACTGTCATGAGTCACCGTAGATTCAGTAACTCACCCGGTCTTAACCAAACACAACAAATCACCAAATCACTCTCGACTCTGTGATCCACTGTCACGAGTCACCGTAGATCCAACAACCCACACGGTCTTAACTAAACACAACAGTCACAAATGAATTTCGACTCCGCGATCCACTGTCACGAGTCACCATAGGTTCAACAACCCACACGGTCTTAACCAAACACAATGTTCACAAAATCTATCCCGACTCCATGTTCCACTATCACGAGTCACCGTAGGCCCCATCGAACCCACACGGTTTGACGTATTATGTCCTAAACCCATGATCCACTATCATGTATTTTTGCAGGCCTCGTCAGACCCGCACGATTGGACCCCAGCATGACATACTAAGCTCTGATCCCGTGATCCACTGCCATGAATCCTCGTAGGCTCGTCGAGCCCACACGAGTGAACTTAGCATTACAACACACAACATTCACGTTCACATTTCACCAATAATGTACACGGCCAATCAATCACATTGATTGACATGAACTTTACACATCCAACACAGAGTGTAATATCCACATTTCAACCATCATACTCAACAATACATAATCAACATATATCATGATCAACACACAACTATATACACATTTCAAACCAACCCGATTATCATAACCAACACAATTTCACAACGTTAAACATTCAATAATAACACAAACCCCACCAAACATTCATGACAGTAATTCATAACCAATTCATACGAACTATGTTTACGAAAGTAAACCAATCATCAAAAACCCAACACGTAATATCTATTCACAATATACAAATCATATTGTTGTTACCCAAAATATTATCCGGAGATGATATTGCTGGAATGGTCGAGTAACAAACAGATGCGAGAACACTTCCGTGGGAAAGTAAATAACACAAGATTTGCCGGGGTTGTTAGTCCCGAGCTTGAACGCTCTCGCGAGATGCTATTAATATGAATACTTTGGAGTACAAATATTAATGTTAGAATCTATTACAATGAGTGTAGAGACTCTAGTTATCTTAGCTACAGAGCGTGAAGATTGCCAGAAGAACCAGATATGATGCTCTATGAGTTCTTGCTTTTGGTGTTCTGTATATGTGAATGAGTTTCACTGTCAATGGATTTCACTGTGTATGTGTATGTATTCGTCCAGTCGTTTTTCCGTCCTTTGGCCACTGTTGGGGGCCTTCTATTTATAGGAGAACAAGTTGCTAGGTCCTCCCCGGCGATCGCTGTATTCTATATTAGAATACTGTGGGCGATCGTCCCATCACGTGGGACTGTTTCCTTAAAGTCCGAGGCTGCTGCTGGCAGCCAGATGTGCGGGCCAATGACAAGTCCACACGCGTCCTGAGTCGCTGTCAGGGGAGGACCCACTTTGTACCTTTCGGCGGGCCTGTCGGTAGGTGTGAAGGTGGTGACAGGTTGGGTTCAAAAAGCCTTATATTGTGGCGCCTTTTGCGGATCTGCACGTGGGTTTTCGTCCGAGATTCGGTCTTCGAAAACTCTGATGGGTGTTGGATTCATATGTGGCACGGGATGATCGTCTATGGTCTGACATCATAGACGATCGCCAGATACCAATAGACGATTGCCTTGGACCCCGACTGCTAGGCATTTGCCCAACATCTGTCTTTTATGGTTGGCTCTTGACCATTACGCCGATCGCCATCGAGGCGTATAAATCGCCGCACAACAGTTGCCCCCCCAGCTCGCTCCGATGTTGGAAACATGGGGTGAGGTGGCACTATTGGCGATCGCCTGTTTTAGACGACTGACTCGTCTGCTTATGACAAGGATGATCGTCGCCTGGACGATCTGATTTCGAATCCGGATGATCTCCTTATGCGCTGGAAATAGCGGGAAATGGAGGCGGGCTCTCGAAACGTTGCAGGGACACATGTCGCGCTACCATTGGGGGAGTCCGACGTTTTTTTCAGACTTGTCGCCTGGCGTGCCCTCGAAACGACGCGTACGTGGGTTTCGAGGGCTGCATTTAATGTGTCCCCCTCCCGACGGTTTCACTTCAACCCTCGGGATTCCGCCTATTTGCACAGAGGTCCCTGTACTCGCCTATAAAAGGGCTAGGGACACTTCAGTTCAACTCTTTATGCGCCCTTGCTTTTTAGACGAGACTTTGCCGACTTTTTTTTTTTGAAGATTCTTGTGCCGACCGACTTTCCTTCTAGGTAAGAACAAAAATTTTCTCTCCCCCTTTACTCTTCGAAACATGTCTGGAGTAGGATCCAAAACATACGAGGCTGGTAGCTCCTCTGCCGCTGCGACTTTGCCCGCCCGGGAAGAAGCCTCCGCGGTTCTCCACATGGAGATTTGCTGTTGAGGCCATCCGTGCGGGAATCACACCCGCGGAGGTTGAAGAGCTCTTCAACGAGGCCGACGCGGCGACAAGGCGGAGGGGTTTGTCGGTTGATGAGGATGAAACGGTGAGGCAGTACTGGGAGCAGAACAGTGTGTTTGGCCGGGCTTTTCTGGAGTTCGCCAGTCTTATGGAGGGGATTGCCGGACCATGTCCCCAGTTTGACTTCGAAGCATATTCTTCCGCCCACCCCTATGAGCCCGTGAAGCGGACGGTGTTTCGGGCCGTGGACCGCTCCCCGTGGACACTCGGTCAGATTCGGAGTTCGGCGACCAAGAAAGACTTGAGTCGCTGGAGGGCGAAATTCCATATCCCTTCTGACGTCTCGCTGCACATGCCTTCGGAGAACGAACATGCCGACCAACCCCCTAAGGGTTTGGTCGCCGTCAATAAAATGATCCCTGAGGCCGGCCTGCGGTTCCCCTTGCCGTTTGCCGTGTCATACCTGCTCTCCGCCTGGAACGTGGCGCCTCTCCAGCTGACGCCGAACGCCTGGCTGCAGATTATCAGCACCTTGACGCTCTTTGGCGGTCATCGGTTGTTCCGCCTACCTTCTGTGTTGGAAATGAACTATCTCTTCAAGTTGACCGCGCAGATGGGATCGGTCGGCGGCTACCATATTCAGGGTCACATGGGTAGGGTGGTACTTGGGGTGCCGAACAAAGTTCGGGGCGACCTGGCAAAATGGTGCTGGGTCGGCGGAGCGTGGAGGTCGGCATCGAGCGATAAGCCAGAGGAAGAGTTGGATATCCCCACCAGTTTTCGGGAGAGGAATCCGAGTAAGGGTTTTAACTGTCCCTTTGATCAGATACACCTTGGACTGATCTAATTTGGTTTACTTTTTGCAGGTTCCTTGTTCCAGCGATCGACGATCTCCCTTTCGACTTCTTGATCATCTGGGAGCGAATTCGCGGCCTGCCGGACTCCTATCTCGACATTCGCACAGTCAACCACGAACCTCATTGGTTAAGCGCCCGATTGTTTCGCTTCCCTCGCCATTTGAAGGTTCCAGGTATAAATTTTTACCTCCTCTTTCCTGTATGACGATCGTCTGTTTGAAAGAGACGTCTAACTCGGCTGAATTTCTTTTTTTGACAGAGATCCATTTTCCCCGTTATTCCGAGCCCCCGAATGAGATCTCAATGTCGAACCCCGGTCTTTTGGGTTGTCTCCACTAGGGAAAGAAGACGGGTCGAGACCCTGCAACGGCGTCCCGTCCTGTCCCCGCGGTGAGACCTACTACGGTGCCGGTCTTCGAGCCGGAAGCTCGGGAGGAAGAACAGCTCCAGCGCAACCACAAGAGGCGGAGTCCGGAGGAGTCCCTGCCGACTGCTGACGCGGAGGTATCCATTTTGGAGCCGCCGGTTGCCGCGCCACCTATCTCTGCTGTTCCGATGGCGGAGGGGTCCAGGCCCTCAGATGCCTTCCTGAAGACCGCGGCGATCGCTGAAGCTGAAACTCCTCGGGGCAAGCCCTATTTCGGCCGTGACCCCGAGTTGGTCGCCAGGCAAGAGCGGTTTGATCTTTCTGAGTTAGGCTATTTGTGTAGGGTGTATACTAACTCCTTTGTTTCTTTTTGTTTGTGTTGCAGGGTCCGTCTTGCCGATTCGGACGTCTCGCCGATGGTGCTGGATTTCCTGGCGAGCAAGTCCCCGCGCGAGGCTGTCGACGTCCCTTCTTACGTATCCCGGGCCATCACCTCTCTTCCTAAGTCTTGGACGACCGACCTGGACGCGATTGCGCGTCGGCGGTCTGGTGATGCCATGCAGGCGACACTCGCCCTGACTCTCCAGGCGGCGACGATGGCCGTCCAATCTGCTAAAGATTATGAGGGGCGACCCTCTAATGCTCGCCTCCACCAAGATCTTGAGGCCGCTCGGAACCAGAATGCTGATTTCGCTAATCGGATAGTGGCCATGGAGAAGGAGCACTTGGAGACGGCTAAACGAGCCAAGCAGGACCTTGACCGGTCCCGGGGGGTGGCGGATCGGTTCCGTGACCAGATGACGGATGCTCGCCGGTTGCACGCGGCCTCGCAGGAGGAGGTGACTGGGCTGAAGGCGACAGTGGATCGACTCAACGGCGA
Source organism: Orobanche coerulescens (assembly GCA_033398695.1). Lineage (NCBI taxonomy): Eukaryota > Viridiplantae > Streptophyta > Magnoliopsida > Lamiales > Orobanchaceae > Orobanche > Orobanche coerulescens. Next base: position 198,790,040 of record CM065802.1, read on the forward strand.
GCTGGAGAAGGCAAAGGTAGAACTGGCTGCCAAGGTGGCCGAGTTCGCGGAAGCGGACAAGACGGCCGCGGGGCTGAAGGAGCAGTTAAAGGCAATCGAGACCGATTCCTACCTTAATGTGGAGTACGTCAGCGAGTTCGCGTATTATATGGCTTACGCCGACGCTATTCGTGCAGCAAAGAAGGTAGGGATCGAGGTCGGCCCTATGATGGAAACCTTCAAGGCCTATATACTCGAGCATCCCCTGCAGCCGGATTTCTCCCTACCGATCCTCGACCTCACTGACTTAGGGATTGATCTGAGCTGGTATCCGTTTCCGGACAAACTTGTTTATCCTGAAGCCGGTGAGGAGGCGCGCGCCGATCCGTCTGCTGGAGGCGAAGGCCAGTCGGGGGTGGCCTGAGTGACGTTAGAGTCTGTTTTGTTTTCCTTTGCTTTGTAATTTCCAGTTTTTCTCCTTGTATTGCCTTCGGGCTTGTCTGTACGAACTTTTCGAATGGAATAAAATACTTCTTCTTCGCATCTGATTCATTATATGTACGATCGCCTCTTCTGAATGTTTGCATATGAATTTATACAAGTGTTCACACAATCGCACCTGATGCCTTGTTTGCATGATCGCTTGTTTGAATGTTGAATGGATCCGAATGTATTGGTACACTTGAAAATTCTTACTTGTAAATTTCTTGAACAAAACCGATCGTCATGTGTGTGTTTGAACGAAGCCGATCGTGTATGGTCCCTTCCTCCCGATCGCATTTAGGAATAGCTCCACTTTTCCCCTTGTTTTTGTTTACTTAGTGTAAGTAAGGGAACGAAAATAGTATGTTTGGTGAACTATCTTTAGTTTTGCCGATTCTTCGAGGGAGGTCGACTGTTTCGACTCTGAGGAATCATGCACGGTCGCGGAGTTCGATGGACCGACCTCCATAACCGTGTCTTTGTGTGCGAGGGACATTCCATCTGTAGGTCTGTCTCGCGAATCACTTTATTGTTAGGTTCCTCCGTTAGGCTGCGCCCGCCTTGTATTTAAATGAAAGGCGAGCGGTCTTGGTCTGGAGGAGTCCTTGCACGGGGCGTCGTCGGTTTATTCGACTCCACGTCCGCGGCTTGTTAGCACTTTTCTACCTCGGGTCACCATGTTAGATGGCGACCCTCGACGGTATACGTTGTGACGAGGTAGGGACGCTTCGCCTTGTCTGGGTATATCATGTTAGATGATGTACTTTTTAGGGCGCGCGAGCGTGTCCACAGATTTATTTGGAGGGTCGGCTACGCTCGCCTCGTATTTCAATGAAGGGCAAGCGATCGCAGCCCAAAGGAACCTTGCATGGACGAAGCTGTCGGTTCCATCGACCTCCAGGACCCTGGCTGCACTTTTCTACCTCGGATCGCCATGTTGAATGACGATCCTCGACAGTATATGTTGTGCTTGGGGGGGCGATCGCTTGCGTAGGTCTGTCAGGTTAGTCGACGACCTCTTGTAGGGCGAGCGAGTCGTCTTCTTTTTAATTGTTTGTTTTCGTCGAGGCGAATCACATAGATGGGATAGGAAAATCTCATTATACTCTTTGTACATTGGGTAACTGAATACAGAGTTTTCACTGGTAGTATTTCTTCAAATGTACGGCGTTCCAGGGATATTGGTCCGGAGTGCCGTCAGGGTGTTCAAGTTCGTAGGCTCCCCTAGTTAGCCATTTAGATATTCTGAAGGGGCCTTCCCAATTCGGGCCAAAGACTCCTGTGTGGGTCTGGACCTTTTTGAGGACTAGGTTGCCCAATTGGAACCGTATTTCCTTGACCTTCAAATTGAAGAACTTCTCGGATCTCTTTTTGTGGATTGTGTTCTTCATTTCTGAGGTCAGTCGCCATTCTTCCAGCATGTCCATGTCGATTCGTCGGGCTATATCATTGTCCGTCGTCATTTCCTGTTCAGTTCGGTGGCTTAGGACGGCGATATTCGAAGGGATCACTGCTTCTGTTCCGAAGGTGAGGGAGAATGGGGTTTCACCGGTTGAGTTTCGGGTTGTCGTTCGATAGGACCACAAAACATCTGGGAGCTCGCTCGCCCATCGTACTTGTCTGGATTCGAGTCGTGCTTTGATCGTGTGTTTGAGGATTTTGTTTACAGCCTCTACCTGCCCGTTCGTCTGAGGGTGATAGGGGGCCGAGAACAACTTTTTGATTCCCCACTTCTCGCAGAATTGCTTGACTTCTAAGCCGTCGAACTGCTTTCCGTTGTCGGAGATTATAGCCTGGGGCAGACTGAATCGGCATATGATGTTCTTCCAAATGAACTTGATTACTTGTTCTTGGCCGATCTTGTTGAGTGGTTTGGCCTCAACCCATTTCGTGAAATAATCGACTCCCACGATGGCAAATTTACATCCCCCTGGTGCCGTCGGCAAGGGACCGATGAGGTCGATGCCCCATTGGGCGAATGGCCAAGGGCTGTACATAGAGGTGAGCTGCTCGGGGGAAAGCTTGATGTTCGGGCCCATCACTTGACACCTGTGACACGATCTGGCATAGGCGATCGCATATTTTTGAAGTGTAGGCCAGAAAAAACCTTGCCTGGTCATTTTGTGGATGAGATCTCGCCCGCCAGCATGGTTTCCACAGATCCCGTCATGGATCTCGGCTAAAACGAGCTGGCCTTCCTCCGGCGTAATGCACTTGAGCAGAGGAAGGCTGAAAGCTCGCTTGTAGAGCCGGTCGTCCAATAGGGTGTATCTGGTCGTACGGAGCTGAAGCTGGCGAGCTTTGGTACGGTCGGCGGGGACCGTTCCGTCCTTCAAATATTTAATGAACGGAGTCATCCAGTTCTCTTCGGCGATGGTAACTGTGGTAACCAGGCTTCTGTCGATCACCGGTTTTGTTGATTTCGTGATCTGGATGTTAGAGAAATCGGCCGCCCCATCTGACGATGCTAGTTTGGATAGGGCATCGGCCTGGGAGTTGTGCTCTCTCGGGACTTGTTCGATTATCACTTCCTCAAATTTCGTGCACATTTCGGCGACCAATTCTTGGTATTTGACCATCTGTTCGCCGCGAGCCTCATATTCTCCCTTGACTTGGTTCACGACCAAGAGGGAGTCCATGAAGATGTGGAGGCGGCGAACGTCCAGGGCGAGGGCTAGATCGAGCCTGCCTACCAGGGCTTCGTACTCGGCTTCATTGTTGGTCGCGCGAAACCCGAAACGCACAGAATTTGTGAAACTTTAGCCGTCGGGGCTGATGAGGACAATCCCTGCCCCTGCTCGCGAGTTGGTTGCCGAGCCATCCACGTACAACTTCCAAGCAGGACGACCGACCTGGGTCGGACTGGAAGGGAATGTTAATTCCACCACGAAGTCCGCTAGAACTTGGCCTTTGATCATCGTACGAGGAGCGTACGTGATACCGTATTGGGCGATCTCCAGTGACCACTTGATGAGTCGTCCGTTGGTGTCTGGCCGGTGTAGAACTTGCCTTAAAGGAAGCGTTGTCAGAACCTCCACTTGATGTTCGAATAAGTAGGCCCTTAGCTTGCGAACACTCATGAATAGAGCATAAGCAATCTTTTCCAGAGGTGTGTAACGCGTTTCCGCGTCATGGAGCGCTTGACTAACGTAATAGATCGGCAAGTGGGCTTGTCCCTCTACTCGTACCAAAACAGCACTCAACGCGACCTCTGAGGCCGCCAGGTAAAGGAATAGCTTTTCGCCAAGGATCGGCTTTTCCAGGATCTGGGGATTAGATAGATACTTCTTGATTTTGGCGAACGCTATTTGACTCTCCTTTGTCCATGCGAACTTCTTGTTCTTTATGGTCGCGAAGAACGACTTGCTTTTGTCCCCGAGCCGAGATATGAAATGGTTGAGGGCAGCTAGACAACCTGTAAGGCGTTGCACCTGCTTGACATTCCGTGGCTCCTACATGTCGAGGATCGCCTGGATCTTGGTGGGGTTCGCCTCGATCCCCCTTTGGCTCACGATGTGCCCCAGGAATTTTCCGGAGCTCACCCCGAAGTTGCATTTCTTGGGACTCAGCTTCATATTGAACTTCTCGAGGATGGCGAACGTCTCGGCAAGGTCATTGAGGTGATCTTCCTTTTTGAGGCTTTTGACTACGATGTCTTCAATATAGACCTCCATGGTCTTGCCGATCTGGTTGGCGAACATCCTGTTGACTAGCCGTTGGTAGGTCGCCCCTGCATTCTTCAGGCCGAACGGCATTCAGACCCAAAAGTATATGTCTTTTTCCGTGTGGAACGATGTGTGTTTTATGTCTTTCTCCGCCATGGGGATCTGATGGTATCCGGCGAAGGCATCCATGAACGACATCATTTCGTAGCCTACTGTGCTATCGACCAAGTGGTCCATATGAGGCATCAGAAAGTGATCTTTTGGACATGCCGCGTTGAGGTCGGTGAAGTCGATGCACAACCTCCAGGAGTTGCTCGGCTTTTTGACGAGAACCGCATTGGCTACCCACTGTGGCTCGTCTGTAGCTACTCTGATTAGTTTGTTATCGAGTAGCTTTTTGACTTCTATGTCGAGCGCCGCATATTTCTCCGGACCGAATTTCCTACGTTTCTGGTGAACAGGCTTCCTTGCTGGGTCGATCTTTAGATAGTGGCAAGCGTGCTCAGGACTTATGCCAACCATATCTTGATGCGACTAGGCAAAGATTCCGATGTTCTTACGTAGTAAACTGATCAGATCCTCCTTTAACTTGAGGTCGACGCTCATGCCGATCTGTACTTCCTGCTCTGGGCGAGCCGGATCTATCGTTATACTTTCCAACTCTTCAATGGGGACGGTCGCTTCTCGTTTGGAACGATTTCCGGACTCGATCCTTGGATCGATGTCGAGGCTTGGTTCGAAACCGATCCTTGGCTCGATGTCGTCCGTCAATCGATGTGAAATGCCATCATCTGAGTCGGGTTGGTACGAGGTGCTTGGCCCGTCGATCTCCATCGGTTGACTGTCGATCGTCCCAATGTTATAAATATTGTGGGAAGAAGTCATGACACAGGAGTAATTCAAACATTTCTTAGCCATTATTTGGTCTCCTTTTACAGTACCGACCGTCCCATCGGCAGTGGGGAATTTGATACAGTAAAAGAAAGAAGAGGCGACCACCTCGAAGGTTTCTAGAAATGGGCGACTTAGGAACCCATTATAGATGTTGGGCCTATATATGATTACAAAGTTTAGGTTCCTAGTTATCCTAACCTTGGAATCGTAATAACATGTTAGCTCGACAAAGAGCTTGATCCTTCCATAGGCTTGGATTGTGCTGTCGCCGAACCCTTAGAGCACAGTGTCAAATGGCTTGATGAACTTGGTCAGGTTGCCGAGCTGGTCGAGAGCGGATTTGAATATGATATTGCAAAATCTCCCATTGTCAACCAGCACGCGGTCGATCATTTTCCCAAGGATACATGCAGAGATCACCAATGCATCCTCTTTGGGGCACTGCACTCCCTCCCTATCCTTGTTGGAGAAGGTGATGAGCGCGTCTTTGGAGATGGTCGGCTCTGGGGGTACCACGACATGGACCCCGGCGAACGCCCTCAGTTCGGCCTTCCGCTTTCTGTTCGACATGGTGGAAACCGGGGAAAGTCCTCCGAGGTTTCCACCTCCCGCCTGAAGCATATTGATCCAGCCGCCAGGGTTGATCGGAGGGATTGATTCGTCAGAATACTACGGCTCATTCTACTCGATCCTGGCGACCGGATTGGGAGGGATTCCATCGTTCTGTCGGCGCTCGCGCCCCCCGGTCCTCTCTGCTCGGGGCTCTGGCTTGGTAACCAAGTTATCCAATTTGCCTTTCTCAAACAGTCTCCAGAGTTGTTTGAGGAGGTCGCGGCACTGGCTGGTGTTGTGGCTGGGACTCTTGCGGTAGGCACAAAATTTGCTGCGGTTTAAATAACCGTGGTCCCTTATTGGCTTCGGTTTGCTAAGCCACTCGCGCCCCTTGATGGTGTTGAAAATGTGGGTCGGAGATAAATTGAGGTTGTGGAGGAGGTGGACCTCCACATCCTCGAAAGCTTTGAATTCGCCGGGCGGCTTCGCGATAGCCTTTATAGGCTTGGCGACCGCCTTCCTCGGGATGGAAGCAGGCGTCTTCCCTTCCCCGGCAGATCCCTCGCCTAAGCGCAGGGTGAGCATTCTCTGCCTAGCTAGAAAATCAGCGGCCCTGACGCGGAAGATTGCGTAGGTCGGGGGATGTCCTTTGTAAGGTGTCTGAACATGGGCGAATGGCCATAGAATCCCCCTAGGATCGAGTAGAGAGTGAGCTCGTCGCTAATAAGCTCGCCGGTGAGGACAATTTCATCCACCTGGTCGATGTAATCTTCATCGAGCTCGTTCTTCCCCTGCCTGATTTTCACCATGCGGTGGGGGCCTTCTGGACGAGCAACTTTGGCGGCGAAGTACGACGTGAAGTCGCGTCTCGAAACAGTTGATCGAGCGTGGCGACAGTGAGATGTACCACCTATGGGCAAGATCGCCCAATGTCAATGGGAACATTCGGCATTTTGTCGCGTCCGATGCCCCGCATCCGGTCATGTAAATCCCGAACTTTCTCAAATGGGTCTCAGAATCCGATCTCCCCTCGTATAGAGGTGTTTGAGGAGGAGCGATCTTCGGTTGAACGGGGGCGAGCTCTATTTGGGCTGCGAGCGGTTCACTCGGTCCGGCGATCGATCTTTTGGCGCCTGTCCCCGTTTATAGGAGCGCCTTCATTTCGTCGAGCTGGCGCTGCATGGCGGCCATCGCCGTAGCCTGACTGCTCGCTGATTGACTCTCGGAGCGGGAGCCAAGGCGATCATGTACTGATCTCCTTGCCCCATGGTAGGTGACGAGTTCTCCGCCACCGGGCTCAATTCTTGGGCGAGCGGGGGCCCGTTGGCCGGCTTGTCTTCTGGGAGTCGGATATGCCGAACTCCTGGTGACGGCTTCGGACTCCGATGTCTCCCGGCTGGGCCTGAATGCCCGGGTCGCCCTGAGGAATCGCTCCCTAGGCGGCTAAAGACGGAATCATCCCGCCTTACGAGAGCCTTTTCCTGCGGTTCGGGGCTTTCCGACGATTTCTCGATGTATAGCCCTTTAAGCTTCCGCTTGCCTGCTCGGCGGATGGCTGATGGAGTAATGGTGGGCGAGTCGCATGCCCTACGTCGCTCCCTGAGGATGGCCATAACCTCCTCAATCTGTTCCGCGGTCTGGAACTGATCGAGTGAGAGGCTAGGGCCGTCCCTAGGGGGCGGGAGTGAGAGCCTAGCGTCGCCGCGGTCGCCTTTCGCCGTTGGTTGTGATTCGGTCTGGGCCGGAATGCGAGGTCCGGCAGATCGCAGGGTGGCTCTTTTGGAAGTCGTGGCAGATGTCATGTTTCTGAAAGTTTTTCTTTAAAGAACAGTGAGTGTTTCTTCAAGTATATGCCCCGGAGAATAGTGAGTGTTCTTCGAGATGGTCGGAATAAAAATGAAGGTTAAGAGGAGCACAAGGTCGAAGGTTCGAACCCTTCTTCTAGTGCCAATTGTTGTTACCCAAAATATTATCCGAAGATGATATTGCTGGAATGGTCGAGTAACAAACAAATGCGAGAACACTTCCGTGGGAAAGTAAATAACACAAGATTTGCCGGGGTTGTTAGTCCCGGGCTTGAATGCTATCGCGAGATGTTATTAATATGAATACTTTGGAGTACAAATATTAATGTTAGAATCTATTACAATGAGTGTAGAGACTCTAGTTATCTTAACTATAGAGCGTGAAGATTGCCGGAAGAACCAAATATGATGCTCTGTGAGTTCTTGGTTTTGGTGTTCTGTATATGTGAATGAGTTTAACTGTCAATGGATTTCACTGTGTATGTGTATGTATTTGTCCAGTCGTTTTTCCGTCCTTTGGCCACTGTTGGGGGCCTTCTATTTATAGGAGAAGAAGTTGCTAGGTCCTCCCCGGCGATCGCGGGCGACCGCCGTATTCTATTTTAGAATACTGTGGGCGATCGTCCCATCACGTGGGACTGTTTCCTTAAAGTCCGAGGCTGCTGCTGGCAGCCAGATGTGCGAGCCAATGAGAAGTCCACACGCGTCATGAGTCGCTGTCAGGGGAGGACCCACTTTGTACCTTTCGGCGGGCCTGTCAGTAGGTGTGAAGGTGGTGACAGGGTAGGGTCAAAAAGCCTTATCTTGTGGCGCCTTTTGCGGATCTGCACGTGGGTCTTCGTCCGAGATTCGGTCTTCGAAGACTCTGACGGGTGTTGGATTCATACGTGGCACGGGACGATCGTCTATGGTCTGACATCATAGGCGATCGCCAGATACCAATAGACGATCGCCTTGGACGCCGACTGCTAGGCGTTTGCCCATCATATGTCTTCTATGGTTGGCTCTTGACCATTACGCCGATCGCCATCGAGGCGTATTAATCGCCGCACAACACATATAAGCAAGATACTTGCCTCAAAAATCAACACGCGAATGGCTCGACAAATGCGGCTCGACCGAAAAGCCTCGAAACTTACAACCTCCATAAGAAACAACGACAACACAATCACTACGAGGATAAGGACCAATAAAAATGGAAATCACAACCAACAACCGAAGGAAAACTCATTGAAACATTTAATTGAACATTAAATGTTCACGGTTCCTCAAGAACCCTAAAACCATCAACCGGGTTGAACGAGTCAGAGATATGGATATACAATCCATAGAATATAATCAATAACAACATTTAACAACAATCTAATCATCAAAACTGGATTGAAGACGAGATCAAGAATAAAACCTCATGGAAATTCAGCTTCAGAAAAATCAAGAAATACCTCGATTCCACGAAGAACAACGGATTAGATGATGTTATAATCACCTAAGACTCGATAAAACACCTTTGGATGGAGAAAAATCGGCCAAGAACTCAAACCCTAATCACCCTCGTCTCAAACGTCGTGGAAGGAAGAAGAAATTAAATAAAATGAGAAGGATAGCCTACTGTACGAAATTATATATTGCACTCAGTTAGCGCACGCTAGATCCATTACTTAGTGTGCGCTAAAGAATCTGTAGAAGAACATGACATTCTGCCTCAGACCATTAGCGCGCGCTAATCAGAGCATTAGCGTATGCTAATAAGGCAGTCCGGTGAAGGTCAAGATGCTCTATCACTATCAATTAGCGCGCACAAATAGCTCAGTCAGTGTGCCATAATTATATAATTTATGTTGACAGTGTAGTATTTGATATTTCGACCACAACTCCTTCATCCGGACTCCAATTGACTCACCATTTGAATAATTGGAAAGCTAACTCAACTCTTTATTAAACTGTTCATTTTCAGAATTTTTAGACTTTATAAGTGTCGGTGGAGATATTACAAAATCGACCTAAATGCACAACAATGATACTCCTCGATAGAACGACAATCACGCACATGCGATGAAGCACTAGCGTTCAACACCAACAATCTGAATTGCAAATAAACGCATGACAATGCACGACACACAATTATATAGACACAAAAACCATACAATCCACTTAAAATGATAAAAATTGAAGGCAACCGGAAACGAAAATATTGGGTATTACATTTTACCCCACTAAAAATAAATTTCGTCCTGAAACTTAAAACAAGAGCATCAAAGTGCTACATAACAAAACATAAGCGTTCAAACATCAGATATCAAATATATTCGTGACCCCGTGATGTACTGTCATATGTCTCCGTAGGTTCAAATTTTTCAAACCAAAACATCAGTCATCAATCACCAAACATTAAACATCAAATATCAAATCTCCGCACGAGATATAATCCATAATACAAAACACAGCTGCTATCACCGGTCACCACTGGGCCCTCCAGGAGTAGGAGCGGGACCCCGATTACCTAACATCTTAGCAATAGTCTCATAATGCACCACTTGGTGCCCCACTTGACCACACTTGAAACAGTTAACGGGTGGCGAGCGACAATTCTGCCGTACATGGCCCACACGACTGCAATTGAAACACGTTTTCACACTGCTCACCTTACTACCCACAGGGGTAGGATTGTTGGACTGACCAAATAAACGGGGAGTCCTCCTAGAAGGACGATATGAAGCAATAGGCTCATGGAACTCATTTCTCTGACCCCTTGAGAAGCTACCGACGATCTTTTGTTTCTTACTTTCTGGTCTAACTTCCGTAACAGAAATGGCCATCTTGATGGCTAAAGGTTGATCCTGATACTCTTTCAGAGTAGTACACATGAGAGGAGCGATACTCTGACGTATACGGGGTTTCATATACATATCAAAGTAACGGATCTTGTCTGATTCACTTCTCACTTGCTCACGAACATAACACAACTGCTGATTATAATCGACTATCGCCTGGGATATCGACATATCCAGGGGCGTAGCCGAGAAAAATTTGATAATCCTGCGCTCTCGGACAAGCAACGTCCAATACTTTGTCTCCATAGCAGTCTTAAACTCAGTCCAGGTGAATGTACGGTCTGTACGTGCTACGACCTCCCACCAATCCACAGCTTCCTTATCGAGGAGGTACTGAGCAATGGGTACCCTTCTCTCATCCGGACAAGCTACCGCATAAAATGTTCTTCCCAACTAGAAGAGCCAGTTCTCCCAACCTAACGAAAATCTGCAAAACGAAGTGGGTGCATTCTCATCATGTCTCGCAATCACTTACTAGCTCCATTATCCCCATCTGGGAGCTCATCCGGTGTGCTTGATTCATCTATGCCAACTGGGTTGCCACCTGCTCAAGGATGGTGGCGGCGCCAACATTAACATTACCCCTAATTGGTTGTCCCTGATCACGCAATTGGTCCTCCAGACCATCTGTACTGGACCGATTGGTGCTTGGCAAAGAACAAGTCACCCTGATCACGCTCCTGATTACGACCATCTGTATTGAACAGACAATTATTCAACATAATGAAGCATAGCATCACATAACCATCATACCACAATACTTTCACAACACAACGCAAAAATTTATGGCAATCCATAATAGCACTACACGAATATCCATTCAAGATTATTAGATCATCTGATTTGAAATCTCTTGCGGAACAGTAATCCGAAAAATTATGTCACACCAAAAGTAACATCATCAAGATAACACGTTATCACGCCACATTATCACAAATAGCAACACACAAGGTAACAACATGTTACCACGCAATATTATCACAATTAACAACATACAAGGTAATCCTCGGCCTTGCTCCCTTGGCATCAACCCACAGAGGTTTCACCGAACCATCACCGGGTGGACAAACCATTCATACTCGCACTAAGCATTCCCACCGATCAATAATCACATCCGAATAACACCGTAAAAGTTACAAAGCAGAACCAAACCATACAATAAAATGTATCTTAACGCATGTTAAGCCTACGATTAGCGTGCGTTAACTATAACATTCTATCTGCCCAGTCCAGTTAGCGTGTGCTAATTAGTACGTTAGCGTGCGCTAACTAATCTAATTCAGAAAACTTTCATATTTCATCACTTTCGAAAACAAAATCACATTTTGATTTGAAATATAAAAATTTTATGATGTGAAATATTTTAAATCGTTTACTCAAGTTATTTGAGAATAACACCGATACACGAAAATCATTTTCAAAATCCTTTGAAACACAACAAAAGATCAATGACGGTAATATTTTAACAAATACCTAAAATACTTCAAAATAAGTTTTCAAAAGACGTCACAAGGTTTAATTTGAAATTACAAGGCCGACTTACCAAAAACCCAAACTAACTTCCAAAATCCACATTAAATCGCCTTTTGACCGCACCGTCAAAACATTTTTGAAAAAATGGATTTCTCCACAACATACTCAAGTCTAGGAAGTTTCTAGAAAACCATTTTTTCAAACATGCACACAGCGGATATAATTACAACAACGATCCGAAATCAATCGATTTCCATACACATGCCCATATGGCATACAAAAATCACCAATTCAACAAACACAACCTATCCATACCAAATTCGAACACGTCAAAACCATCAATCTGATTTTCTTAACAAACTCTACCGTCGATACACTTTGTGGAAAATCATCAATGTTCAAAGTTTCACAACACACTACACCACTTGATATCCAATCCTTCAATATATCTAGCTCATTATACACGTAATATACCACAAGTATCAAATATGATTCCATTTCACAACACACATATAACAAAGTCATGAAACACAAATATCGCACATAAAAGAGGAGACTTACATCAAGAGGTCGCACGAAGATGACAGTCGCCCACGATAGTAATCTCCAATTATCATGTGGCAACTCGAACGACAGAAAAAAACACAACTCAACTCGACCCGACAGCCTAGGTTTCCACAACCTAAGCTCTGATACCATAAATGTAACACCCCCAGAAATCATCCGGGAATATCACACACCGTATACCCTTATCACAAGGATCTACTGAGCTAAACACTACAAAACGATCAACTGAATTGACCGGCCAGGGCCAAATATTAACTCGGACCGATAAGGCCACACAAATAATTCAAACCAAAATAAGTCTCTTACAACACATATCCACGCATAGGTCTAAACACAATACAGCATAAGTCTGAAAAAATTCAACAATACAACGACATCAAACTGAACTCCTCAATACTTGATTAGTATCGCAACACATCATCTTCTATGCCGATCCTGTGACTGCTCCCACGAACCTAGCATACCTGAAATGCATGAAACGCATATCCACCATTTAACGGGTTAGCAAATCGAATTTTCTAGTACAAGTATCATAATCGTACGATATATAGCAAGCAAACAACAATCACAAATTAGATAAAGACAACCATCCAATAATTATTCGCGAGAGGTTTTGGTGTTTAGAAAACAAAGCACTTGAAGCATTTGAAAATAGAATCATCATCTCGGGAATTTACAAATACAAAGCCTTTAGGACATCGGGTCCTAAGTTTTAAGAATTATTTCAAAATATTAGGGTCTTAACCCAAATCTTATTTCAAATCTCAATAGTTTTACAACACAAAAATATTTCCACAAATTGTTTGGGTCTCAACCCAATCATTCAATTTCCATAAACTTTCCTTTCAAAAACTTTGTTCATAAAAGCATGTTCTCGATTCCGTGATCTAATGCCACGAGTCACCATAGGTTCGGTAACCCACCCGCTCTTAACCAAACACAACAAATCACCAAATTAATCTCAACTCCGTGATCCACTGTCGCAAGTCACCGTAGGTTCAACAACCCACACGATCTTAACCAAACACAACAGTCACAAATCAATTTCGACTCCGCGATCCACTGTCACGAGTCACCATAGGTTCAACAACCCACACAGTCTTAACCAAACACAAAAGTCACAAAATCTATCCTGACTCCATGTTCCACTGTCACGAGTCACCGTAGGCCCCATCGAACCCACACAATTGGACGTATTGTGTCCTAAACTCATGATCCACTGTCATGTGTTTTTGTAGGCCTCGTCAAACCCGCATGATTGGACCCCAGCACGACATAATAAGCTCCAATCCCGAGGTCCACTGCCATGAATCCTCGCAGGACCTGTCGAGCCCACACGAGTGAACTTAGCATTACAACACACAACATTCACGTTCACATTTCACCAACAATGTACACGGACAATCAATCACATTGATCAACATGAAATTTACACATCCAACATACATAGTGTAATATCCACATTTCAACCATTATTCTCAATAATACACAATCAACATATCTCATGATCAAGACACAACTATACATTCATGTATGCAATTAAACCAACCTGATTATCATAACCAACACAATTTCACAATAATAAACATTCAAGAATAACACAAACCCCACCAAACATTCATGATAGTAATTCATAACCAATTCACACGAACAATGTTTATGAAAGTAAACCAATCATAACAAACCCAACACGTAATCTCTATTCACAAGATACAAATCATATAAGCAAGATACTTGCCTTGAAAATCAACACGCGAATGCCTCGACGAATGCAGCTCGACCGAAAAGCCTCGAAACCTACAACATCCATAAGAAACAACGACAACACAATCACTACGAGGATAAGGACCAATAACAACGGAAATCACAACCCACAACCGAATGGAAACTCATTGAAACATTTAATAGAACATTAAATGTTCACAGTTCCTCAAGGACCCTAAAACCATCAACCGGGTTGAAGGAATCGGAGATATGGATATACAATCTATAGAATATAATCAATTACGACGTTTAACAACAATCGAATCATCAAAACTGGATTTGAAACAATATCAATAATAAAACCTCAAGGAAAGTTAACTTTAGAAAATCAAGAAATACCTCGATCCGACAAAGAACAATGGATTAGATGATGTTATAATCACCTAAGACTCTCCAAAACACCTTCGGATGGAGCAAAATCGACCAAGAACTCAAACCATAATCACCCTCATCTCAAACGTCACGGAAGGAAGGATAAATGATACAAAATGAGAAGGATACCCTACTGTCCGAACTTATATATTGCACTCACTTAGCGCGCGCTAGATCCATTACTTAGTGTGTGCTAAAGAATCTGCAGAAGAACAGGACATTCTGCCTCGGACCAATAGCGAGCGCTAATTAGAGCATTATCATACGCTAACGAGGCAGTCTAATGAAGGTCAAAATGCTCTATCCCTATCAATTAGCGCGCGCTAATAGCTCTGTTATCGTGCCCTAATTATACAATTTATGCTGACAGTGTAGTCTTTGCTATTCCAACCATACTCCTTCGTCCGGACTCCGATTGATTCACTGTTTGAAATATTAGAAAGCTAACTCAACTCTTTATTAAACTGTTCATTTTCAGAACTTTTAGACTTTATAAGTGCCGGTGGTGATCTTACAAAGTTGACCAAAATGCACAACAATGATACTCCTCCACAGTTCACGCACATGCGATGTAACACTAACGTTCAACACCGACAATCCGAATTGAAAATAAACACATGACAAAGCACAACACACAATCATATAGACACACTATACAATCCACTTAAAATGATAAAAAGTCAAGGCAACCGGAAATGAAAATCTCAGGTATTACATTCTACCCCATTAAAAATAAGTTTCATCCCGAAACTTAAAACAAGAGCATCACAGTGCTACATAACAAAACATAGGCGTTCAAACATCAGATATCAAAGATATTCGTGACCCCTTCATCTACTGGCACATGTCTCTGTAGGTTCAACAACCCACACGGAATTTTTCAAACCAAAACATCAGTCATCAATCACCAAACATTAAACATCAAATATCAAATCTCTGCACGATATATAATCCACAATACATGACATAACTTCTATCACCGGGCACCAATGGGCCCTCCAGGAGTAGGAGTGGAACCCTGGTTCCCAAACATCTTAGCAACGGTTTCGCAATGCACCACTTGGTGCCCCACTTGACCACACTTGAAATAGTTAACGAGTGGAGAGCGACAATTTTGCCGTATATGGCCCACACGACTGCAGCTGAAACATGTTTTCACACTGCTCACCTTACTAACCACATGGGTAGGATTGTTGGACTGACCAAATGAACGGGGATTCCTCCCAGAAGGACGATATGAAATAAACACGCTCATGGAACTCACTTTTATGACTCCTTGAGAAGCTACCCGCGATCTTTAATTTCTTACTCTCTGGTCCAAATTTCGTCACAAAAACGGCCATCTCGATGGCTAAACTCAATCCTGACACTCTTTCAGAGTAGTACACATGAGAGGGTCCATACTCTGACGTACATGGGGTTTCATATGCATATCAAAGTAACGGATCTTGTCTGCTTCACTTCTCACCTGCTCACGAACATAACACAACTGCTGATTATAATCAACTATCTCCTGGGATATCGACATATCCTGGGGAATAGCTGGGAAAAGTTCGACAATGCTGCACTTTCAGACAGGCAACGGGCAATACTCTGCCTCTATGGCAGTCTTAAACTCAGTCTAAGTGGATGTACGGTCTGTAGGTGTTAGGTATTCCCCCCAATGCATAGCTTCCTTATCGAGGAGGTACTAAGTAATAGGTACCCTCCTCTCATCCGGACAAGCTGCAACACCAAATGTTCTTCCCAACTGGAAGAGCCAGTTTTTCCCACCTAACGAATCAAAGAAACCTGCAAAATGAGGTGGGTGCATTCTCATCACGTCCCGAAACTACTTACTAGCTCCATTATCCCCATCTGGGAGCTCATTCCGGTGTGCTTAATTCTTCTGTGCCAACTGGGTTGCCACCTGCTGAAGGATGATGGCGACTCCAACATTAACATTACCCCCAACTGGTTGTCCCTGATCACGCGATTGGTCCTCCAGACCATATGTACTAGACCTATTGGTGCTCGACAACAAACAAGTCACCCTATCATGCTCCTGATTACGTCCACGGCCTCAACCTCGACCTTTCGGCATACTGAACAGACCATTGTTCAACACAATGAATCATGGCATCACATAACCATCATATCACAATACTTTCTCAACACAACGCCAAAATTTTTGGCAACCCATAATAGCACGACATGAATATCCATTCAGGATAATTAAATCATCTTATTTGAAATCTCTTACGAAACAGTAATCCGAAAAATTATGTCACACCAAAATCAACATCATAAAGATAACACATTATCACAAATAGCAACACACAAGGTTACAACATGTTACCACACAACATTATCACAATAAACAACACACAAGGTAATCCGCGACCATGCTCCCTTGGCATCGACCCCCAGAGGTTTCACCGAACCATCACCGGGTGGACAAACCATGCATACTCGCACTAAACATTCCCATAGATCAACAATCACATCCGAATAACATCGTACAAGTTTCAAAGCAGAACCAAACCATACAATACAATGCATCTTAACGCGTATTAAGCCTGTGATTAGCCTGCGTTAACTATAACATTCTGTCTGCCCAGTCTAGTTAGCGTGCGCTACTTAGTACGTTAGCGTTCGCTAACTGACCCAATTCAAAAAACTTTCATATTTCACCACTTTCGAAAACAAAATCACATTTTGATTTGAAATATAAATATTTTATGATGAAAATATTTTAAAAGGAATCGTTTACTCAAGTTATTTGAGAATAAAACCGATACGCTAAAATCATTTTCAAAATCCTTTGAAATCCAAAGTACTTCAAAATAAATTTTTTAAATGCCATCGCAAGGTTTAATTTGAAATCACAAGCTGGCTCACCAAAAATCCAAACAAACTTCCAAAATCGACATTAAATTGTTGACCGCACCGTCAAAATATTTTTGAAAAATGGATTTCTCCACACATACTCAAGTCTAGGAAATTTCCAGAAAATTGTTTTTTAAACATGCACAGAACGGATATAATTACAACAACGATCCAAAATCAATCGATTTCCAAACACATGCCCATACCGCATATAAAAATCACCAATTCAACAAACATAATTCATCCGCACCAAATTCGAACACGTCAAAACCATCTATCTGAGTTTCTTAACAAACTCTACCATCGATACACTTTCTGGAACATCATCAATGTTCAAGGTTTCATAACACACCACCACTCGGTGTCCAATCTGTCAATATATCAGCTCATTATACACGTAATATACCACAAGTATCAAATACAGATTCTATTTCACAACACACATATAACTGTAGGTCACAAGGCATCAGGTATAAGTCTAGAGGTGGGGGTCAATAGACTTACAAAATCTTTCGCTTAACTAACTGTTTTCAAAAACATGGCTGAAGTGAATGCAGCTTGGGTTACTCATCTGATAATAATGCAGGCAACCTTTGTCAGATGTAAAATGGTTTGCGGAAAGACAGCTGACTTTGAGTGCAATGGTTAATATGAATGCAACAATTAAGTATGATGATTAAAGCAGTAAATCACACAGCACTTTTATAGTGGTTTCAGCGGTGGGGTAATCCTCTACTAGCCCACTTCTCTCCAAAACTAGTTGAGATAAATTCACTATAACTTTCAACCAGTGAAATTAATGTTACAATGAATCTTGTTACAACATCTTCCAACTAGTGGAAACCCATGACCATTGCAACTCCTTCCATTGGTTGCTTAATACCTCTTGATCGAAAACCCGTGGACGTCTCTGTTGGGATACGGTAATTAAAATCGAGATACGCAGCGGAAAATAAACCGGTCTAACCGGATAAAACCAAACCCCAAAAAGGGATCGATCAAGCATCGTATAAACGAATATAAAATTGACGAAGATAAAATTTAGAAGTCATACCCTCATAGACCTTTGATAATATCTTTTTGAAGAAAAATTCCCGAGCCAAGCTTTGATCGTTTCACCAACACGAACACGAATCCGATTCGTTCTAGCTTGATGAATGATCAAATACCGAATATGCCGAGTGTCTCTACGTTATCACGCATTGGATATTGATTGAAAAAATAATATATCAATTTGTTCTCAAAGAATACGGTTGGGAATTGATACATTATTTTTCTTCTCTTCTCTTCTTCCTTTTCTTTCTCTCTAAGATGAATAAGAAAAGAAAATAAAAAATTTTCCTCTCCTCCCCAAAACTCACGGTTGGTATTGCAAATGTGTGTGTATGTTTTTCAACATTTTAACATATCTCACTTCATGTGATATATAAAGATAAGATCACATCTTATCTTCATTTTGTCACCAAGTGAGACATGTTCCACCACACCCCACAACACATGAAGACAACACCAAGAAAACACATGGAAGGTGAGTAGGGAGAGATGGGGGCGCCCACTATGGGTTGGTGAGAAAAACGAGCCGAGCCACTCGGTTCGTGTACCGGACGTTCGCGTGTCTAGTCCGTTAAGTACACTTCATCTAATCTCAAATGTATTTATACTTAATTAATTAATCCAATTAATTAATTTTATCAAATACAAAATTATAATAATATATTTCCAAGAAATAATTATTTATGAATTAAATTAATCACGAGTAATTAATTTCAATTTACTAGACCGCATGATTTATCAAATAAATCAAATTTGATATCTAATATCCAATATTAATTAAGAGGTAGTAAATACATATTTTATCCATCAAATATCCTTGTGCGCGACTCCATAGGTCCGTCTTAGTCGGCAATGGGAGGAACCAAGGAGTACGGGTAACACTTAGCCAGTCTAGTGCTCCATACCGTAACCCAACTAAGAACGAATGATCGGATCATTCCAAAACCATTATGTCGTGAATACCGTATATGTATAAACCCTTCAATCATATGTCCCGGTCAAGTATTAGGTTTACAGTAAAGTCAAACCCTATTGCAACTTGACTCTATGCATTCTGTTAATGCAAACTGAGACCACCGAGCTATCGTGTATCAAATACAACTAGCTCTAATTGCTTTGGCTAAAGACTTATGATCTCATTAGCCATTAACCGCATAGGACATTTACCTGCTCACTAGCAGGAGAAACAATCCTATCTTGGTATTTAGTCGAGACTGCTACTTGCCCACTAAGTTGCATTTCGAGGTTGACCCCACTAACCGGCGATTGGATCGAACTACTCCAATGCCTAACTTAATGTCACAAGCACATCTCCTACTGAAACCTCAAGTCAAAGCTCCACGTATACCTATCACAATCTTTCGATTCAGTCATTGACAATCCCTGAGTAATATCCATGTGACCGAATCGAGTTGAGTCTTGTTCGAGTATTCTAATCCCATTAACATACCTATAACATGTGCTCCCACTAACCCTTAGTGAAGACAGGCACTCTACATGTCAAAGTACACGTTATACAAGTCTTGTCTAAACTTACTGCCCAGTTAAGTTCTATCGACTTGTGAACCAGTTAAGCATTCGAGTCCTAAACACTTCCAGTGCGTATCTCATTATCTCCATAAGTAGTATAATGTTTGCTCTCAAATGCAAGAATTATTATTTTATATACCAGATCACAATGCCTGTGATATACAATAACAAAGAAATAGTAAATGCCTTATTTGATATAATATTCATAATAACAATACAATGCTCTCACTCTCTCATCCTCTGAGTGGCATTCGAGGGCATATTCCTAAAAATCTCCCACTTGCACTCAATGCCACAAACTATGGTAGCTAATACCCAAACTCTCCAAATGTCTCTTTAAGACCTTCTGAGATAGTGTCTTGGTAAGCGTATCAGTAGCGTTATTTGCTGTGTCTACTCTCTACAGTATAACATTCCCTTCCTGAACCATTTCTCTAACAAAATGATATTTTCTCGCAATATGTTTGGTGTTGTGGTGAGCCCTAGGCTCCTTAGTCTGTGCAACAGCTCCGTCGTTGTCACAAAATAGCGTCACGGGCTTCTCTGTGTTAAGAACCACTTGAAGTTCCTCAGTAAACTTCTTAACCCAAAAAGCTTCTTTAGCAGCATCCGTGGCTGCCTGATATTCAACTTGACATGTAGAGACTGCAGTCAAGCTTTGCTTGGCACTTCTCCAAGAGAGTGCCCCACCATTCAGAGCAAAGATATACCCTGATGTGGACATCTGAGCATCCATGTTTCCTGAAAAATCTGAGTATGTATAACCCATCACTTTAAGTTCTCTACCACCGTATGTAAGAACCAAGTCTTTAGTCCTCTTTAGGTACTTAAGAATGTTCTTCACAATAGTCTAATGTTCCTAACCTGGATTTAACTGAAAACGACTTACTATGCTCATAGCATAGATAATGTCCGGTCTAGTGCCAATCATAGCATACTTGAGGCTACTGAATGCCGAAGCATAGGGCACCTTACTCATTTCCGTTTTGTCTTCCTCATTTTGAGGACACATCTCTAAGGAAAGTTTTATGCCATGCCGCATAGGTAGGAACCCTATTTTAGAATCTTCCATCCTAATCGCTTCAGGATCTTTTCTATATAGAGGGCTTGGGAAAGACCTAACATTCTTTTCGCTCTATCCCGGTAGAGTCGAATACCCAGAATATAGGTAGCTTCTCTCAAGTCTTTCATTGAGAACTCTTTAGAAAGCCAAGCTTTCACAGAACCAAGCATTCCTACGTCGTTTCCTATAAGTAGAATGTCATCCACATATAGTACTCATAACACAATTTTGCTCCCACTAACCTTCTTGTAAATACAGGGATCATCTTCGTTTTAGACAAAATCAAACTCTTTGACTGTCTCGTTAAAACGAAGATTCCAACTTCGTGATGCTTGCTTCAGTCCATAAATGGCACGCTGAAGTTTGCATACTTTATGAATATTGGTTTCAGATATGAATCTCTTAGGATGTTCCATGTAAATCTCCTCCTCGAGGAATCTATTTAGGAATGCCGTTTTCACATCCATTTGCCATATTTCATAATCTAAATGGGCTGTTATGGCAAGGATAATGCGAATAGACTTAATCATAGCTACATGCGAGAAGGTCTTGAAATAATCGATTCCTTCTCTTTGGGAATAACCCTTTGCCACAAGCCTGGCCTTATAGGTATGAACCTTGCCATCTCCATCAGTCTTTTTTTTTATAGATCCATTTATTTCCAATAGTCACCATGCCTTTAGGACGATCTACTAAAGTCCAGACCTGATTAGCATGCATCGAGTCTATCTCAGCTTCCATAGCTTCTTGTCACTTGGTGGAGTCAACATCTACCATCGCTTGGTCGTATGTAGAAGGTTCATTCTCATGAATACCTTCTGTCACCTTATGAACACCCAGTTCCTCTTGATGCATATAGCCATACCTCTCAGGTAATTGAGAAATTCTACTAAACTTGTGAGGTTATGTTTGTATTTCAGAAGGTTCGGTTCTAATATCTTGCACATGTGTCTCATTTGGTGTTTATTTTAGAGTGGATTACAACTAGGTACAAAGTAGAAGCATGTATTACTACTGGGTACAAACTTTAAAATGACATTACTACTAGGTACAAAAACATTACTACTAGGTACAAAATTGTATTTGGTAGGACAACTTTACCCTTCTGCATCCTTTTTTGTTATTTTCATTTGATATTTGAAATTTTAATTTATTCATTTGAAATTTGAATTTTACATATCTAGAATAAAATTTAAAATTACATATTTGAAATTGACAAAAACACTTTCTTTGTCCTTCATCTTCATATTTCGTCTTCTTCGTTGTCCTTCATCTTCATCTTCAAATTTTAATTTTAAAAATCTGTTGCGGACCTTCATTTTCTTCGTCCTTCTAGAAAATTTGTCGCAGACGTCCGTTTTCAGTCTTCTGATATGCACTAGTGCATGCACCTGTTCTAAAAAATATGCACCCGTGCATGCACCTGTGCACCAATACATGAACCGGTGCACCAATTCGTGAACCCCGACCCCCCCAAATGAACCAGAAAATGTAAAATAAAAATCAAACCCTATTAAATCCAGAAGAAGGAAACCAAAATTCAATAAAAAAATACATATATTCTTCTCCATTCACCATGTGTTCATACAAACCCGAGAGTTAACTTGCTCTATTTCTCATTTTTGTTCCATTCAAAAGCAAGAAGTTCACACAGGCATTTCGTCAAGCATGTTGCCTACATTCAAAATTTGGAATGAGCTGTAAATTAAACACAGAACCAAACCACAAAAAAATATCCAAAAAACAAACAAAATCAATAAATAAATCTAAGAAAAATAAATTCAAATCCCAAAATGAACCAGAAAACGAACAAAAATCAAACCCAGAATACCTGTATTCAATTTTACAAAATATAAAAACAAATCTAAAAAATAAAAACATATCTTATTTTATCAAACCGTGTTTCTCCATCGATCGATCCTTCCCGACCACAAATTGTAATATCCGCATTTTTTTCTCTTTTCCCGATATTCCCATTTTGGTGTATTTTTATTTTTAGCGACTCGCTTGTAACCATATCGATATTTTGAATCTATTTTATTCTTGGAGTTTCTCCATTTGGACGAGTTTCGGAGATGTTTTGATATTATTCCATTTTATGTCAAGTATTATTGCATGGACGTTCAATTCTCGTAGAACCCGTTCGATTTGGTTAATTCCTTGGTTGCACGAGTTCGTATGGTTGAGTTGTGCGTGTTGCGAGTTTCGGTTTGTTGATCCGACGTCGTACCACGACTTTTGGTCGTTTGGGCCATTTTGTAATTTCCCTAAGTTACGGGGTAGTTTCCATCCCTGTCTGTTCCGAACCCTCGGATAGTCGGAATCACGTTTCGTTTTATCTCTTTAGTCGTTGGCTTGAATCCGTCGGAAGTGTATCCGTTGGTAGTGGATACGCCTTGTTATTTCCCGATCATTTCCTCGTCGAGAAGTGATTCAGATTTCTGCCTGCTGTCACAGGCCATGTTACGGCCGTAAGACGTATATGTTACGGCCGTAATACTCGAGAGTTACGGCCGTAAGTTTCCCTAATACGGCCGTAAAAAGAGTTCATTTTTCTGCACGTCCAGTGAGGAGTTACGGGCGTAACACGCTAGAGTTACGGCCGTGAGAATTGTTACGGTCGTAACCTCATTTTGATACGGCCGTATGTCAGCTTCGTCAGATTGCCCAGTTTCATTCCTGGGAACAGTTACGGCCGTAAGGCAGAAGAGTTACGGCCGTAATGTTCCTATGTTACGGCCGTATGTTATGGATGTTACGGCCGTAACACCAGCCAATATATAAACTGGCAGCAACCGTATTTTTTCTCATTTTCTCACCTCTCTTACTTCTCTTCGCGACGGGAACGACTTGAAGAGCTAGGGTTCGCCCGATTTTCGCCCAAACACCATTGTAGGAGTATATTCAAGCTTCATATCATCAACCTATCTCCAATCATTCATTGTTCATCGTCAAATCAAGGTAAAGTTTCGTAAAACCCTATTTTGGGAAAGATTTGGGGGTTTTCACGTTTTCGTCCGATCCGTTCCATTTTGTTGGCTAATTCATGATGAATATGATTAATCGAGTTTTGGCATTTTGGCCTTGAACGTTTTATAACGGTTTGACAAATGATTTTGTGAGTTTTGGAAAATACTACCGTCATCGGCCTTTTGGCATTTTGAACGTTTTTAAAAATGATTTTTAGCCTGGTGGGTTCCGGCGCGGAATCCACGGCGTGTAATATTCCCGGGCTGAACCGGGGGTGTTACAGAAAATGGTATCAGAGCAAAAAAAAACTAGGTTTATGGATACCTAGGCTTGTCGGTTTATTGGGTCTTGTTGTGTTTCGTTTTGCACATCATCGTCACGCTGCCATGATTCCGGTACTACCAGTGTCCATAAGTTTTTCCTTACTCTGTTCCTTGTTTCCTTGTATCGCACCTTTGATTCTCGATTGTGATTGTTTTTCTTCTTGTACTTACCCTCGTATGGCTTTTGCTACTTATTTAACATCAGTATGGATGCTGGAAGAGGCCGTGGTCGTGGT
Source organism: Orobanche coerulescens (assembly GCA_033398695.1). NCBI lineage: Eukaryota > Viridiplantae > Streptophyta > Magnoliopsida > Lamiales > Orobanchaceae > Orobanche > Orobanche coerulescens. The sequence continues at coordinate 198,814,468 of CM065802.1, forward strand.
CGTGGTATTGTACGCGGCCGAGGATGTGGGGCAGCCGGTGGGGCAGCCACGTCGCATTCTTCGGGAGCCGGCAGTACCGGCGACCGTCACAGTCATGCTTCTTCTCAAAAGCGCGACGACCTTGGTATTGTGGCCGTTATGCAACAAATGGTGAACCAAATGGCGGCGATAGCTCAGGCGGTTCATAACCCGGATCCGGCCCACTCTAATCGGGGCGGAACGGATCGCTGGCTTCAGGATGTCATCAAGATGCATCCTCCTCAGTTTTCGGGAGCTTCAGACCCGATCGGCTAGGAGGGGTGGATCAAGGAGATATCTAAAGTCTTCACTGCTACCAACTGTCCCGAGGACCGTAAGGTCCCTATTGCCCAGTACTTTCTCACTGGGGACGCTACGGATTGGTGGGAGGCCGTTGGGCCCAAAGACCATGTTGCTTCGTGGGCTGAATTTCAAGAATTGATGGAGACCGAATATTGCCCGTGGCCGGTCACACAGGCTCGAGTCCATGCTTTCTATGATGCTCAACCATGGGATATCCCCATATATCAAGCTATTGCCGATTTTAACAAGGAGTTGGGTTATGTGAATACCCAAGTTGTCAAGGAGAGCGACAAAATTTTCCATTTTTACAGGCGGATGAAATTGTCGATTCGGGACTATATGTCGGGGCTCGTCTGTACTACCTTGAAGGATTACCAGAGTAGGGCCCTTGCTTACGATATGTCGGTGACGGCTAGCGAGGCGGCCCACGAGAGCAAGAATCAGAAGTCCGCCGGGAATTTTTCGGGCCACAAAGGTGGGGGTCAGCAGAAATTCCAGTCTGCTAACTTTTCCGCTGGTGGTGGCCCAGCTCGATCTACTGGGGTTCCTCGTAGGGCTGCCAGTGCCCCTTCTCGGGAGGTGAAGTGTTTTAACTGTGGCCAACAAGGCCACATCAGTTGTATTTGTCCGAACCCTTTGCTGACGTGTAATCAGTGTGGCCAGCCGGGCCACAAAGCTGCTTTCTGTGCTGAGAGGGAGAGAATCCTTGGTGCCCGGGCTTCCATTCCAGCGCCTAGGTAACCAAGTGTGAATCAAGGATCGTTTGCTTCTCAATATCCGCCGAGTGCTAGTCGAGGGAGAGGTCGGGGTCAGCCCGCTAAGGGGGGAGCTTCCAGTGTCGCCTCTGTAATATCCGGATAAATTGTTGGGTATTTTCGTCCGTATTTGAACCCTGTATTACCTGAATTGGTGCTATCAATAATCGAAGTACGATCATTTCCGTATTCGTATCCTCATGCATGATAATATCAACTTTTAATCCTTCACATGCAACTACGTTGTAACGCACGCTAACAAGTAAGCGTAACGTACGTTACGAACTGAAGATAGCGTACGCTATGAGCTAGACGTAGCGTACGTAAGGAGGTTAATAATTGAACAGGCTGGCTAGCGCATGGACGGCTGGTGGTGGGGCTCGAAAAGATTCCCGCGGATGAACCTGGACAGTTTTGGGGTCAACGGGTGTTAACGTACGCTAAGGTTTGTAACTAGCGTACGCTAATGTGTGTAGCTTACGTACGTAATGCATAGGGTGTAACGTACGTAAGCTAGTACAGAACGAGACAGTAAGCTATCAGTGAACGATAGCGTACGCTAAGATCGAATGGTAGCGTGCGCTAAGTCGATTACGTACGTAAATGGATAAGGCTAACGTACGTAAAGCTCAAGATATTATATATATGGACAACACCCCATTTCATTTCACTTCGTCCCTTTCACTTGTACTTCGTTTTCCTTCATTTCTAGAGGGTCTCCAGCCCTCTAAAACACTTATAGATCACATAAACTCGATCATTTAAGTTACGAAACATCTTGGATTGACATTCAAGTAATCGGAGTTAGATTCTACCTCTTGTCTATGCGTTTCTTTTATATTAAGGTATGTTAATGCTACTTCAACCTTGAATTCGTGTTCTTAAGGATGTTATGAACATACTAGCGGGATTATTAAGCTCCATAGATAATTTTTATCCGAACACCATGTTTTTGGAAGTTGGAATGTTCATGCTTTAGTTACCCGAGTTAAGAACGTTATAGTCCGACTCTTGTTATGATGATCAAGTAAGGTAAATTTTCTGAGATTAATAAACCGTATTGTATGGTGCTTCCATAATGATCATAGACTTAATGTTGATAACAACCTCAGATTTTCCGAACTACCTTTGAGGATCTATAATAAAGATTTGGAGTGAGTCTTATGATGGGAGGATTAACCTGGAATTCATAGACATCAACACCATAGGATCATTATGATTCACATGAGTATGATATGTGTGAATATAACGTACGTTAAGCTCTATGCATTACGTACGTTATACCCTCAGGCAAGGCAGTCGTCTGAACTGAGAAGAACTGTCCAATGCATGCTTAGCGTGCGCTAATCCTTGTAGATTACGTACGCTAACGTGCAGACGTAACATACGTTACGTATGTGTGTAACGTACGTTACGAAGAGAACAGTTAGGGTTCGGCCATTTTTTTTATGCTTTTCCTCATGTGATTGATTGTTTATTTAATGATAGGATATTAAGGATGAATTTCCTACGATAATCCAGTGTTGAGCCTTTCCGATTGTCGTTTCCGTTGGAGTTCCGGATTGTTCCAATCAACTGTATTTCCGGAGTATTCGCGAGAGATTACCAAGGCAAGTACCTTGATATACGAATTATAATTACGTGAAATCATTGTTGCTGAAGTGTATGAATCATGTTATGAATATCTGCATTTATATTATATATATATATAGATATGCGTGGATATATTTATAGATATATGTATATGTATATAAATATACATATATGTTTGGTGATTCATACCAATATTAGTCGACGTACTCAACTTAGACTAAAGTACGAATAATATTTATAGAGGTAATATGGTAATGTTTGTATTTTCGGTTGAGTTACGATATAAGGATATTTATGTAGTATTGATTGATAGTGTTGAAGGCCTAATGTGCTAAGTCTTGATGAATAACGTGCGAGTTATTGCTTATTTTGTGTAGTTACGTACTGGCGAATAAATTATGTGAATTGATGAACTGAATTGATAATTGTTGCAACGGTTGACTGTGTGCTTGGTATTTGTAATAATGTGAATACTTGTTATGAGAGACGTCATATCCGGGTACCTCTGAGGTCGGGGCGTGCACTCCGTCCTGATGTACGCTGCAATGAGCGGCTCCATATGATTGGTGAACACCGGTGTTACTTAATGCGCGAGCAAGGGGCGGCTCCTATGGGAGTGAACGCCGGCGCGGTGACATGTGCAATGGGCGGCCAATATAGTGGAGTGAACGCCGGTACACAGCTGTGCAAGGGAGGCGCCTGGCAGGCTTATTGGTAACGGATATTTGAGTGATAGCTAAGACCCCGTTACCAAATGATTTTCGAAATTTAAATATTTGCAACTTGCTTTTAATGTTGGTCTTGATGTAGACCGCGAATTGTGTTTCTGGAGTTCGTTCCAACTTGTTTTAAATGTTGGTATCAGGGTTAATTAACCAAGGATATTTGACGAGATCTCCGAGGGTTAATTAATCAGGGGTCTTGAACAGGATTTGTCGAATGAGAGGATGTGCCTTTGATTGTACTATGTTGATTATTCTGTGTATTAGGTCGAGGACCCCGTGAGATGTTGAGATTTGATCTCGTGATAATATTATTTGGATTGGGCCTAGAACCCCATGAGATGTTGTAATGATTCGCTTGTGATAGTGTTTTATCATTTGGGTCGAGGACCCCGAATAACGTTGTAATGGTTTTCTTGCAAATTGTTTTCCACATGTTGGGTCAAGGACTCGAGAGCTTTTGAAGTATTTTCTAAAGTATTTCCATTTGATTTTCAAAACCCCAAGATGGCCCGAGTCAATATTAATGTTTTCGAACTTTCTTATCAAAATACTTTTCCTTTTATAAAAAGGGATTTTTCTGACTCCTTGGGCTCGTTTAAAGTTTCATTGGTGTTATGTTCTGTACGGAGAATATGACAATGTGATTATCTTTCACCTTGTGTATGTAATGCTATTCTGTGTTGACCATTTAAATGTGTGGTTTGTGTTAAGGTTTCAGGACTGTTGAGCTTTGTGTTGTTATTATTCGTATATCTTGTATATTATGTACTTGCACTAGCAAAATTCCAGTTTGCTAACCCCCGAGTTTTCGGGGGGTGGGTGCCTATTATGCGCTCAGGTTTTGGCAGCTCAGAGCAACATGGATCGGCCGGGAAGGAGATGGAGGACAATGATACTAATCACACCAGAGTTAGAGTCTTTTCTTTTGTTTCATTTTGGTCGGTATTTCTCTGTCGTTCGAGTATTCACCCTTGCTTGGGTGTAGCTTTCATTTATTAAATTGAATTGTCGTTCTTTTCTATGTTCAAGTTTATTTTCGTCATTGAGATGTAAAGTTCATTTGTTTCTGAATTGTTTAATGACCTTGTCGGTCTGCGCTGTATTTAGATTGACCCCGGTCGGTCAATCATTTTGTAGTCTAGTAGAGTTTAGCCTTGTAGATCCTTGTAAGAAGGGCCTACGACGTATAACATTTCCGGATGTATTCTGGGGGTGTTACAAATATGTTATCGGAGCTTAGGTTTGCGAAAAACCTAGGCCGTTGGGTCAAGTCCATGTCTTGTGTAAGTCGCGCGCGTCAGAGTTGTGATTAGTATCGTGGTTCCAACATCATCTTCAAGCAATCCGTGATGGTAAGCCTCCTGAATCGTAAGTCCCCTTATATACGTATTTGATTATATTGTGCTTAACGTGAACCTAGGGTTTGAACTTGTTAGAGATTATATTGTTTTACGATATCACCTGCGTATACGGTTCGAGTGAGAATGGTTATGTAGTATACTTCGGTAGTCGAACATATTTATCGGTTTCTGCATTTCAGTAGGATAAATCTTTGAGTGTTAATTTTATCCGCTGCGTGAGTATTTTGAAATGACTCTTGACATTTTGGCATTTTAGTCTTGCACATTTTAACAGTATTTTTATGACGGTATTTAATATTTTACAAATGATTTTGTAAGTTTTGGAAAATGCTACCGTCATCGGCTTTTTGGCATATTTTGAAATGATTTTTAAAAGGTTTTTAGCCTGGTAGGTTCCGGCGCAGAATCCCCGACATGTAATATTTCCGGGCCGAATTACGAACATTTCAATGTAGTGTTTTGAAATTTTCCTAGCATTGTAAACCTCATGATTTAATGTAGTCGTGTCGAATGGTCACGTATTTTGGTGAAAAGTTCTTTCGAATAAACATTTTGGTAGAAGAGGAAGGATTTTCAAAATTGTGGTATTTGGGACTCAACACTTTTGAAATATTTCAAATTAGTTACAATTCGATTTTCAATTTTCTTGTAGGCATTACTCGAAAATAAATTTTTTTAGAGTCATTGTATAAACTTCCTCTTCCAAAACAAAGGACAGTATTTACAAGTTTTGAGCACAACGTGACTTGGCTTTTGTTTCAAAAAGTTTTTCATTAAAAGCATACGCATAATGATCGTCCTAGACGAAGGACTGGAAGTTGATTTCAGAAAATTTCGTGCTTTACGATATTACCGTTATTCTAAGGATGCTAATTAAACCTTATGGTGATAATTGTGGTATACCGTACAACCGACTATGTGATAACAATAAACGGTACTATCTGCATTAGCATGACGAGCCCTGGCGGACGTAGACGTGATATAGGAAGCGGAAGCGGTGAGGTGGTTCGTACGACAACGATTCATGTTACGGTGAAGGAATATCAAGATCAGACGATAACCTATAAAACCTCCTCAGTGACCGAGCCAACGAGCGGAGAAAAGAGACCGAGGACATCTGGAAAATTTTTGGGCGGTGAAGAGACTAAGGTTCTCAAACCCCCACGTCGTTCGAATACGTCATCTTCGCGGTCGAGAATGAGCATTGGGAATCCCCAGAGAGCATCGGTGACTCCCGGTAAGAAGAGAGTGTGCTTCAACTGCAACCGTACGGGACATATCCGTGTAAACTGTACCTCCCCACTCCTGACTTGCTATCGGTGCGAGTGTGAAGGCCATCGGGAGAAACATTGTGAGATAATTTCCGAATTGGCAAAGAATGCTACTCTGTCGGTGAGCAGAACAAGTTGCCGGAGAATGCCCCGAAACCTTATGTCTTCTGCTGAAGAGCCTATCATAGGCGAATGAAGATTTTGTGCTGTGTTCTAGTCGTTGCTGTTTCCAACAAGTCGTGACTTTGATCATTTTTCATTTTAATTGCTTTTCGTTTCCAACTCCTGCTGTTTTAAGTTTCGAGGCTGAAACGTCTTCTTAGTATGGGGGAACGTAATACTCATACTCTTCTTAGTATTTTCGGTGTTGGGAGACTTTCATTGTTGATGATTCATCTGTGACCCTCTTGACAATTTTAAACTACCATGTTCTACTGAACCTATCGTCATTCGGACGAAGTTCAGAACCGATTTGTTAGACTCCGTGAATTATTGTGGTCTATTCACATCTGAACTTAATCTTTGCAAAATTTTGTTCGAAACTATTTGTTCCCACTCGTGCGGTTAATATTTCCAATGTGTTACGAACTTGAATACGGTGGGTCGAACTCGACACGCAATTTTAGTACGTCTGAGCCGCTGGTGAATTTCCTTAATTCTATGAGCTTTTACTTCTCCACTCTAACTTCTCGTGTTCACGTGTAATTTATCGCCTCAATTGACGTGCCTGATACTTCCTAGGTCCAATCATTGTATTTTTAGAACCTTGCATTCGCGCATCGCTCGTGATGTTTTGGGGCTGAGCAAGTAGTTATTTTTCCTTGGTTGTTCCACCACTCTACTTTAAGTTTCGGGATGAAACTTCTTTTAAGAGGGATAGTATGTAATATCCGGATAAATTGTTGGGTATTTTCGTCCGTATTTGAACCCTGTATTACCTGAATTGGTGCTATCAATAATCGAAGTACGATCGTTTCCGTATTCATATCCTCATGCATGATAATATCAAATTTTAATCCTTCACATGCAACTACGTCGTAAAGCACGCTAACAAGTAAGCGTAACGTACGTTACGAATGGGAGATAGCGTACGATACAAGCTAGACGTAGCGTACATAAGGAGGTCAATAATTGAACAGGCTGGCTAGCACATGGACGGCAGGTGGTGGGGCTCGGAAAGATTCCCGCGGATGAACCTGGACAGTTTTGGGGTCAACGGGTGTTGACGTACGCTAAGGTTTGTAACTAGCGTACGCTAATGTGTGTAGCTTACGTACGTAATGCATAGGGTGTAACGTACGTAAGCTAGTACAGAACGAGACAGTAAGCTATCAGTGAACGATAGCGTACGTTAAGATCGAATGGTAGCGTGCGCTAAGTCGATTACGTACGTAAATGGCTAAGGCTAACGTACGTAAAGCTCAAGATATTATATATATGGACAACACCCCATTTCATTTCACTTCGTCCCTTTCACTTGTACTTCGTTTTCCTTCATTTCTAGAGGGTCTCCAGCCCTCTAAAACACTTATAGATCACACAAACTCGATCATTTAAGTTACGAAACATCTTGGATTGACATTCAAGCAATCGGAGTTGGATTCTACCTCTTGTCTATGCGTTTCTTTTATATTAAGGTATGTTAATGCTACTTAAACCTTGAATTCGTGTTCTTAAGGATGTTATGAACATACTAGCGGGATTATTAAGCTCCATAGATAATTTTTATCCGAACACCATGTTTTTGGAAGTTGGAATGTTCATGCTTTAGTTACCCGAGTTAAGAACGTTATATTCCGACTCTTGTTATGATGATCAAGTAAGGTAAATTTTCTGAGATTAATAAACCGTATTGTATGGTGCTTCCATAATGATCATAGACTTAATGTTGATAACAACCTCAGATTTTCCGAACTACCTTTGAGGATCTATAATAAAGATTTGGAGTGAGTCTTATGATGGGAGGATTAACCTGGAATTCATAGACATCAACACCATAGGATCATTATGATTCACATGAGTATGATATGTGTGAATATAACGTACGTTAAGCTCTATGCATTACGTACGTTATACCCTCAAGCAAGGCAGTCGTGAACTCAGAAGAACTGTCCAATGCATGCTTAGCGTACGCTAATCCTTGTAGATTACGTACGCTAACGTGCAGACGTAACGTACGTTACGTATGTGTGTAACGTACGTTACGAAGAGAACAGTTAGGGTTCGGCCATTTTTTTATGCTTTTCCTCGTGTGATTGATTGTTTATTTAATGATAGGATATTAAGGATGAATTTCCTACGATAATCCAGTGTTGAGCCTTTCCGATCGTCAAGTTTAGTTGGAGTTCGGATTGTTCCAATCAATCGTATTTCGGAGTATTCGCGAGAGATTACCAAGGCAAGTACCTTGATATACGAATTATAATTACGTGAAATCATTGTTGCTGAAGTGTATGAATCATGTTATGAATATCTGCATTTATATTATATATATATAGATATGCGTGGATATATGTATAGATATATGTATATGTATATAAATATACATATATGTTTGGTGATTCATACCAATATTAGTCGACGTACTCAACTTAGACTAAAGTACGAATAATATTTATAGAGGTAATATGGTAATGTTTGTATTTTCGGTTGAGTTACGATATAAGGATATTTATGTAGTATTGATTGATAGTGTTGAAGGCCTAATGTGCTAAGTCTTGATGAATAACATGCGAGTTATTGCTTATTTTGTGTAGTTACGTACTGGTGAATAAATTATGTGAATTGATGAACTGAATTGATAATTGTTGCAACGGTTGACTGTGTGCTTGGTATTTGTAATAATGTGAATACTTGTTATAAGAGACGTCATATCCGGGTACCTCTGAGGGCGGGGCGTGCACTCCGGCCTGATGTACGCTGCAATGAGCGGCTCCATATGATTGGTGAACACCGGTGTTACTTAATGCACGAGCAAAGGGCGGCTCCTAGGGGAGTGAACGCCGGCGCGGCGACATGTGCAATGGGCGGCCAATATAGTGGAGTGAACGCCGGTACACAGGTGTGCAAGGGAGGCGCCTGGCAGGCTTATTGGTAACGGATATTTGAGTGATAGCTAAGACCCCGTTACAAAATGATTTTCGAAATTTAAATCTTTGCAACTTGCTTTTAATGTTGGTCTTGATGTAGACTGCGAATTGTGTTTCTGGAGTTCGTTACAACTTGTTTTAAATGTTGGTATCAGGGTTAATTAACCAAGGATATTTGACGAGATCTCCGAGGGTTAATTAATCAGGGGTCTTGAGCAGGATTTGTCGAATGAGAGGATGTGCCTTTGATTGTACTGTGTTGATTATTCTGTGTATTAGGTCGAGGACCCCGTGAGATGTTGAGATTTGATCTCGTGATGATATTATTTGGATTGGGCCGAGAACCCCGTGAGATGTTGTAATGATTCGCTTGTGATAGTGTTTTATCATTTGGGTCGAGGACCCCGAATAACGTTGTAATGGTTTTCTTGCAAATTGTTTTCCACATGTTGGGTTAAGGACTCGAGAGCTTTTGAAGTATTTTCTAAAGTATTTCCATTTAATTTTCAAAACCCCAAGATGGCCTGAGTCAATATTAATGTTTTTGAACTTTCTTATCAAAATACTTTTCCTTTTATAAAAAGGGATTTTTCTGACTCCTTGGGCTCGTTTAAAGTTTCATTGGTGTTATGTTCTGTACGGAGAATATGACAATGTGATTGTCTTTCACCTTGTGTATGTAATGCTATTCTGTGTTGACCATTTAAATGTGTGGTTTGTGTTAAGGATTCACGACTGTTGAGCTTTGTGTTGTTATTATTCGTATATCTTGTATATTATGTACTTGCACTAGCAAAATTCCAGTTTGCTAACCCCCGAGTTTTCGCGGGGTGGGTGCCTGTTATGTGCTCAGGTTTTGGCTGCTCGGGAGCAGTCACAGGATTGGCTGGGAAGGAGATGGAGGACAATGATACTAATCACACCAGAGTTAGTCTTTTCTTTTGTTTCATTTTGGTCGGTATTTCTCTGCCGTTTGAGTATTCACCCTTGCATGGGTGTAGTTTTCATTTATTAAATTGAATTGTCGTTCTTTTCTGTGTTCAAGTTTATTTTCGTCATTGAGATGTAAAGTTCATTTGTTTCTGAATTGTTTAATGACCTTGTCGGTCTGCGTTGTATTTAGATTGACCCCGGTCGGTCAATCATTTTGTAGTCTAGTAGAGTTTAGCCTTGTAGATCCTTGTAAGAAGGGCCTACAGCGTGTAACATTTCCGGATGTATTCTGGGGGTGTTACAGGCTCAGCCCACCCACGTGTCTATGAGATGCGGAGAGTCGATGACCCAACGGCTACTGTGGCGACATGTACCGTTCATATTCTTTCTCATCCTGTCAGTGTGCTTTTCGATTCTGGCGCTACGCATTCGTTCATATCTCTGGAGTGTGTGTGCCGTTTGAGTCTCGACTGTTTCACGCCTTGTGAGCCCTTCATCGTTAAGCTTCCTAGCGGTGATAGGATCGTTGGTGATCAGGAGGTTCGAGACTGTTCTGTGATTATGTGTGAGAGGGCTTGGCCCTCTAATCTTATTGTTGTGGGTATTGAGGGTGAGGATTTGATTCTCGGGGATGATTGGGTCGAGCGGCATGGTGCAATCATGAACTACCGCACGAGGATCATCACCATGCTAGCCGAAGACGGCACCGAGCACTCTTTCGCTGGGCGAAAGAGAGGAAACCAGAAGTTCGTTATTAACGCCTTGAAGGCGATGAGACTCCTACGAAAGGGGTGTACTGGATATTGGTGCTACGCCTTGAAGTCGGAGAGTGGTGGAGTCGAGCTTTCGTCGATTCCAATTGTTAGTGAGTTTCCTGACGAGTTACCGGGGTTGCCACCGGACCGTGAGGTAGAGTTTGCTATCGAGTTCGAGCCGGGTGCGGCTCCGATTTCGAAGGCGCCGTATCGCATGGAACCTTTCGAGATGGCCGAGTTGAAGAAGCAGTTGAGTGAGCTTCTAGAGTTGGGATACATTCGACTGAGCGCTTCGCCTTGGGGCGCACCGGTTTTGTTTGTTCGGAAAAAGGATGGTTCACTGCATTTGTGTATCGACTATCGCGAGCTAAACAAGGTGACCATCAAGAACAAGTATCCTCTACCGAGGATTGATGACTTGTTCGATCAGTTGCAGGGAGCTGCGGTATTATCGAAGATCGATTTGAGATCGGGGTACTATCAGCTCCAGGTGAGGGAGTCCGATGTGCCGAAAATAGCTTTTCGGACGAGATACGGACATTATGAGTTTATAGTTATGCCTTTCGGGTTAACTAATGCACCGGCGGTGTTCATGCAGTTGATGAACAAGGTCTTTATCGAGTATTTGGATAAGTGTGTCGTCGTTTTCATTGACGATATCCTTATTTATTCGAGGAACGAGGTAGAGCATGCCCATCATTTGCGAGTAGTGTTAGACATTTTGAGGACCGAGCAACTCTATGCGAAGTTCTCGAAATGTGAGTTCTGGCTGAAGGAAGTGATGTTTCTAGGTCAAGTGATTTCAGCCGAGGGGGTTCGTGTGGATCCGCATAAGATTGAGGCAGTGTTGGATTGGGCACCGCCCAAGAATGTGAAGGTGATCCGTAGTTTCTTGGGCTTGGCTGGCTACTACCGTAGGTTCGTCGAGGGTTTCTCGAAACTGGCTCGGCCACTTACACAGTTGCTCCAGAAGTCCGAGAAGTTCGTCTGGAATGACGAGAGGCAGTCGAGTTTTGAAGAGCTGAAGAAGCGTTTGACTTCAGCCCTGGTTTTAGCATTGCCGTGTGGCAACGAGGGTTTTGATGTTTATAGTGATGCTTCGGGTCAGGGTCTTGGGTGCGTGTTGATGCATAACGGCAAGACTATTGCGTTTGCGTCGAGACAGTTGAGGCCGTATGAGCTTAACTAGCCTACTCACGATTTGGAGTTAGCGGCAGTTGTTTTTGCCCTCAAGATTTGGCGTCACTATATTTTCGGCTCTGCATGTCAGATTTTTACCGATCATAAAAGTCTGAAATACATATTTACTCAGCGGGAGTTGAATATGAGGCATAAGAGGTGGTTAGAGTTGATTAAGGATTATGACCTCGAAATCCTATATCATCCGGGCAAGGCGAATGTCGTGGCCGACGCCTTGAGTCGGAAACCTGTTGCGTTGCGAACGCTGGAGATCCTTACGTCACAATCTGAGCTTCGGCGGGTTTTGATCGAGTTGGATGTTGAGGTTTTGTTGCCTGGAGCTATCGGGCAACTTTGTGCTTTAGAGATTTCGTCGTCTTTGATCGATGAAATTAAGCTGAAGCAGTTGGAGGATCTGATGATTACTCAAATACGAGAGAACGTTCTTAAGGGGAAGTCTCCTGGGTTTGTAATTCACGAGGATGGTGTTTTGAGATTCCAGAGTCGGCTTTGTGTACCGAACGACTCAGAGTTGAGACAGAGTATTTTGCGTGAGGCCCATGCTACACCTTACTCCATTCATCCTGGTTCGAGTAAGATGTACAAGGACATGAGAAGGAATTTCTGGTGGAATGATATGAAGGAGGAGGTCGCACAGTTTGTAGCGAGATGTTTGACTTGTCAGCAGGTCAAAATCGAGCATCAGCGACCGGCCGGGTTATTACAGTCACTTCCCGTTCCGGAATGGAAATGGGAAGATATATCGATGGATTTCATTATGAGTTTTCCGAGATCGAGGTCGGGCATGAATATGGTCTGGGTGATTGTTGATCGTTTGATCAAGTCGGCACATTTTCTGGGCATTAAGGATACTCGTACATTCATTGCTCAGATTGTGAGGCTTCATGGCACCCCGAAGTCCATTGTTTCGGATCGTGATGGCCGTTTTATTTCGCACTTTTGGCAGGCGGTGCATAGGGCATTGGGTACTCATTTGTGTCTGAGTACTTCTTTTCACCCTCAGTCTAATGGGAAGTCGGAGCGCACTATCCAGACATTCGAGGATATGTTGCGTGCTTGTGCTCTCGATTGGAGTAGTGACTGGGAGGAGCATTTGCCATTGATCGAATTCACGTACAACAATAGTTGGCACGCATCGATTCGGATGGCACCGTATGAAGCACTTTATGGGCGACGTTGTTGATCGCCGATTTGTTGGAATGAGGCGTCCGATATAGTCGGGACCGAACTGGATATCATTTTAGAGACAAGACGGAAGGTAGAAGTGATTCGGGAACGAATGTTGACTGCTCAGAGTCTACAGAAGTCTTATGCCGACGTCCGTCGTTGACCTTTGGAGTTCGAGGTGGGAGATCACGTTTTGCTCAAGGTGTCGCCGACGAAGGGAGTTTTCCGCTTCGGGAAGAATGGGAAGTTGAGTCCGAGGTTTATCGGACCCTTTGAGATTCTCGAGCGAGTCGGTGAGTTGGCATACCGTTTAGCACTACCTCCGGCCCTGGGTTACATTCATAGCGTTTTCCATGTTTCCCAACTGAGGAAATATGTCCCGGATCCTATTCATGTCATCGATTATGGTGAGATTGATATTTCCAAGGATATTACCTTCGAGGAGCGTCCCTTGAAGATTGTGGAGCGCCGTGAAAAACGATTAAGGCATAAAACCATTCCCTTGGTCAAGGTGCAGTGGTCGAGGCATGGTGTCGAGGAGGCAACTTGGGAAACCGAGGATAGCATGCGTGCTAAGTACCCCGAGTTGTTTGTTTCTTAAGTTTCGGGATGAAACTTATTTTTAGAGGGGTAGAATGTAATATCCGCATTTTTTTCTCTTTTCCTAATATTCCCATTTTGGTGTATTTTTATTTTTAGCGACTCGCTTGTAACCATATCGATATTTTGAATCTATTTTATTCTTGGAGTTTCTCCATTTGGACGAGTTTCGGAGATGTTTTGATATTATTCCATTTTATGTCAAGTATTATTGCATGGACGTTCAATTCTCGTAGAACCCATTCGATTTGGTTAATTCCTTGGTTGCACGAGTTCGTGTGGTTGAGTTGTGCGTGTTGCGAGTTTCGGTTTGTTGATCCGACGTCGTATCACGATTTTTGGTCGTTTGGGCCATTTTGTAATTTCCCTAAGTTACGGGGTAGTTTCCATCCCTGTTTGTTCCGAACCCTCGGGTAGTCGGAATCACGTTTCGTTTTATCTCTTTAGTCGTTGGCTTGAATCCTTCGGAAGTGTATCCGTTGGTAGTGGATACGCCTTGTTATTTCCCGATCATTTCCTCGTCGAGAAGTGATTCAGATTTCTGCCTGCTGTCACAGGCCATGTTACGGCCGTAAGACGTATATGTTACGGCCGTAATACTCGAGAGTTACGGCCGTAAGTTTCCCTAATACGGCCGTAACAAGAGTTCGTTTTTCTGCACTTTGGTCCAGTGAGGAGTTACTGGCGTAACACGGTAGAGTTACGGTCGTGAGAATTGTTACGGCCGTAACCTCATTTTGATACGGCCGTATGTCAGCTTCGTCAGATTGCCCAGTTTCATTCCTGGGAACAGTTATGGCCGTAAGGCAGGAGAGTTACGGCCGTAATGTTCCTATGTTACGACCGTATGTTATGGATGTTACGGCCGTAACACCGGCCAGTATATAAACTGGCAGCAACCGTATTTTTTCTCATTTTCTCATCTCTCTTACTTCTCTTCGCGATGGGAACGACTTGGAGAGCTAGGGTTCGCCCGATTTTCGCCCAAACACCATTGTAGGAGTATATTCAAGCTTCATATCATCAACCTATCTCTAATCATTCATTGTTCATCGTCAAATCAAGGTAAAGTTTCCTAGAACCCTATTTTGGGAAAGATTTGGGGGTTTTCACGTTTTCGTCCGATCCATTCCATTTTGTTGGCTAATTCATGATGAATATGATTAATCGAGTTTTGGCATTTTGGCCTTGAACGTTTTATGACGGTTTGACAAATGATTTTGTGAGTTTTGGAAAATACTACCGTCATCGGCCTTTTGGCGTTTTGAACGTTTTTAAAAATGATTTTTAGCCTGGTGGGTTCCGGCGCAGAATCCACGGCGTGTAATATTCCCGGGCTGAACCGGGGGTGTTACACAAATGTGCTCCAAAATCACGCAGCTATACATATAAGCAGAGCTGTGTTTCCTGCCGGTTTGAGGTGAAGTCCCCCGAGCCATCAATTTGAGGTGAAGGGGTCGGATCTGTTCAAAAGGCTTCAGGATTTGATTGAGCACGCTGAGAGTGTAGAAATCCAGGTCGTTTTGTTCGTTCTTGGCCTTGAATGCAATCACCTGGGATATGAAACGAAAGGGCTTCATTAGGGTTCTGGCGACGAGATTTCTGAAGGAGCTTTTATGTGTTTCTTTCTGAAGGAGCTTTTGTGCGATCACTCGGGATTTGATTAGTTTTTTTTTTTTCACTCGCTCTCTCTAAGACTCTCTCTCGTGGAGCTTTTTCATCAGATGTGAAAAATGAAGATGAGGGCGGCGGACAGAAAGAGTAGGGACTGTAATAGTGTTTTTATTTTTAACATTATAATGTTGGACAAATGTGAGCATTTTATTATTAATAATGTTGGACAGATGAGGGCGGCGGACAGATGAGAGCATTTTATTATTAATAATTTTGTTTTTATTTATAACATTATAATATAGTACTTCTTAACTAAATTGAGTTGGAGGGTGTTTTGGGTATTTTTCATCATGTTTTGTACCTAGTATTAATGCAAAAAAAACTTGTACCTAGTTGCAATTATGTTCCAAAAATTGTATCTAGTAGTAATTATTTCTTTATTTTATTCTTACAAAGAAATATTTCTACCTGCACCTCCTTCCTGAATGAACTTATCTTCAAGGAAGTGTGCTTGTAAAGCAATGATGATCCTGTAACACCCCAACTCACAAATGGGACATTACACGCCGTAGAACCCTCGTGAGGTCTACCAGGCTAACACATGACACATAAACCACAATATGATCCCAAATGATGCACTCCAAAAAGTAAGTAAGGCTGTGGCCTCGGCCAAAACAGTTTAACGGAGTATATGAATATAAGATAAAAACCAATTCATTGCCCACGCAGGGGACTTAAACCAAGTTTCAAAGTAAACAGTCTAACTTCAATACTCGACAATGCAATGACAAAACATAAAAATGCAGACTCGAGCCACATCATCAAGCCAGCCCATCCTTTGCATGCATGTCCCGTGCTTGCTCCTCAGCCCTCCCGGTACCTGCAATGCATAAGACGCATTTCCCCCATTTAAGGGGTTAGCATTTGAATAGCTAGTGCAAGTACACAATTACACAACATTATATACATACACGATTCAATGCAAACAATTCATTAGGAAAAATCAATATTCCGGAATATCACATTTACACCAAATCAATATATTATCAAGCTTTCCACATCACAATATCCACGTTTGGTAACTCGCGACCGTACCCATTAGTATCGGCCCCCAGAGGTCCCGTGGAACCATCCCTAGGTGGAAGAACATCAACGCACGCACCCAAGTCCACTTCCGTGGCCGTACCCATTAGTATCGGCCCCCAGAGGCCCCATGCCATCCCCAGGTGGAAGAGTAACCAACACAATCGTTCAATAAACCAATTTACATCATTCGCATCAAAACCGTACACACATAATGAAATATAATACATGTACTTGCCTTGGATAATACGACGCGAAGGAAACGACGAAGGAATAGGTTACGGTCCGAACAATCTTCTCAAATCCGACCCTAACACCATAATGATATACAACCAATCTCAACATCATGAATACGAAGAAATTCATCCTAGTTATACCCGTTGGGACAATTCATCGGACACCACGAGCGCATAAGGAAATGAAATCGGTCAACGGTGCAATAACGGGATTTCATCCCAACCAATAACAAGAAAACCAAGGGTCACGAGTATACTATCAAAAATCTAACAACATCATCGGTTAAATCGGATTAAAATACAAGATCATCACCAAACCCTCCCCAAAATCATACTAGGGTCAAAGGAGTTCTTACCTCTTGAAGATTCAAGCACTCTAATCCGAAAACCACGTGTTAGATCCGCAATCCGAGCCACCCGATCGAAAAGAGATGAAGAAATTTACACAATCAAGTGATAGATGGAGGAAATCTCCCTCTCAAGCCACTCTCTCTCGTACGGTTGAAGAAGGGAAGGGAAATGAGTGACTTTCGCTGATTAAAAACGCAGATATAGCGCTGACCGCGTCGTGTGCCGCGGCTCAGCTAAACTGTGCCGCGGCACAGGGCCAAAAAATTGTGCCCAGTGGTCGGCTGACCGCTCGTTGTGCCGCGGCTCATTCGAAGTGTGCCGCGGCTCAGACTCGGCATGTGCCGCGGCCTCGCCGGATCGTGCCGCAGACGCGCTGACAAGAGGCTTTGGCCGGCAAGTGCCACACGGTGTGCCGCGGCCGGACAAGTGTGCCGCAGATCGACTGGCCAGTGCCGCGGCGCACAATCCTTGTGCCGCGGCACACGGTACAGTTTGCTCGGCCAACAACTGGGTGATGTGTGTGCCGCGGCGCACAATCCTTGTGCCGCGGCCCACACCCCCCCTCGGGTCCCAAAATGACGAAAATGATCCGGAAAGAGAGTAAAAGCAATAGGAATCGATATTTGGGCAACAATAACACGAAATGGAAGTACGGAACCCCAAAACGATCTGAGGTACACAACCAAAGTCGAACAAGGAACAAATTCCCTAAACTTCTAGGAATTACAAAAACGGCCCAAACATCCGAAAATCACGATACAACGTCGGATTAACAATCCGAAACTCACCACATGCTCTACTCAATCATACGAACTCATGGAAGTAAGAAAATGACGAAATCGAACGAGTTTAACGAGAATCGAATACACATGAGACAAAATATTACACAAGATGAATTTATGTAAAACATCATCGAGACCCGTCTAAGCGGAGAAACTCCAAGAACAAAATAGGTTCAGAATTCCAAACAGTGCCAAGCGAGTTGTCCGAAACGAATATACACCAAAAATAGAAATTACTAAAAAATAGAAAACGCGGATATTACATTATCTCCCCCTAAAAATAAGTCTCGTCCCGAAACTTACAACACGAATAACTCGGGGTATCTCGACCTCATACTCTCCGTTTCCCACGTGGCTTCCTCGGATCCATGCCTCGACCACTGCACTTTGACCAAAGGAATGGTTTTGTGCCTGAGTTGCTTCACTCGATGTTCTAAGATCTGAACCGGCCTCTCCTCGAAGGTAATGTCGGTCCCCAACTCGATCTCTCCAAAATCAATAATATGGATAGGGTCCGATACGTACTTCCTAAGCTGGGAAACATGAAATACGTTATGCACGTGGCTCAGGGACGGTGGCAAGCCTAACCGATACGCAAGCTCTCCAACTCTATCTAAAATCTCAAACGGCCCGATATATCTCGGACTAAGTTTACCCTTCCGACCGAAGCGGTAAACTCCCCGTGTTGGCGACACCTTAAGCAAGAGGTGATCTCCCACCTCAAACTCCAACGGTCGGCGACGTGTATCGGCATAAGACTTCTGCCGACTCTGGGCCGTCAACAATCTACCACGAATCAGGGTAATCTTCTCCCTCATCTCAACTATCAGGTCGGGCTCGGTACCGATTAGCTCGGACGTATCATCCCAACACAACGACGATCTGCACCTCCTCCCATACAACGCTTCGAATGGTGCCATTTTGATCAAGGCATTGTAATATCCGCATTTTTCTTTCCCTCGTAATTGTATTTCCGGTGTAATTCTCGATTTTAGTGACCTTCGTGTATCCTTCAGTGTAACTTTTCCGTATCTTTTGATCTGATTCTCGTAATTGTTGTGCGGAACCGCCGTTTCGGGGTTGCCGTGGATTCATTGTATGCTATGATGCGTTTTGAGGTGTTCCGTTTGACGTTTCGTTCATAATACGGTATTTTGGGTCGTTTATATTCTGTAACTAGCGCACGCTAAATTTCCTGTATAGCGCACGCTAGAAATCCATTAGTAGCGCACGCTACGTTTAATTCGTAGCGCACGCTAACGATTTAGCCCTGGGAGTGGCGCTTAACTCCTGTGCCTGCGGACTATCGGATTAGCGCACGCTATCTTGTCTAGCGCACGCTAATGTCGGAGACTAGCGACGTTAAGTTGTTCAAGAGCGCGCGCTAGTGTGACTGCCCGATCGGGCGCTTTACTACCGAGCTCAATCGGATGCTAGTTAGCGCACGCTACGCCGGGTATAGGTAGCGCACGCTAACGGGTCGTGAGGTTTGGGCGATTGGCACCGGACTCGGTGATGTTCGTAGCGCACGCTATTGGTCGATAGCGCGCGCTACCGAGAGGTTATTAGCGCACGCTACGCATGTAAGGTAGCGCACGCTAACGCCAAAACTCGCTTCGGATCGACGCTAACAGAGGGTTTGTAACCCTATCCCGTTAGCGCACGCTAACCTTGAGGTCTTAGCGTGCGCTAACACTCGGCTATATAAACCAGGAGTTGACCAAATAATCACAAAATCTCATTTCTTCCTCTTTCCGCGGCGACGACTCCAGAGACGATTTGAGGCGATTTTCTTCCTCCAATCACTTGAGATTCTTGTGCTTGAGTTCTTGGTGTAAGACTAACATCATCCACTTGTGTTTCTCATCCTAAATCCAAGGTAATCTCTTAGAACCCTACTTTTGGATAATTTGGGGGTCTTGGGATTTTCTTCCGATCCGCTCCGTTTCGTTGATGGATTCATGATGAATATGATTATTCTTGTTGGTATTCTTAGTTTCTACTGAGTCATGGTATATTTCGTGATTTTTACGGAATCGAGAGGGTTCGGTTGTGGTCCGCCCTCGTTGTTGTTTATATACGAATATACATGAATCGTAGGCGGGTTTCCGGGAGTATTCCATTTCCATAATCGTTTAGAAGTGGTTGTGATTGTGCTATTCAAATCGTTAGGTTCATTTCCGCGGTTCCTTGCGGTCGTGTTCAACTCTTCCGTTCCGTTCGTGTCATCGTCTAATTAATCGAGGCAAGTATCCTTATGAACTTACAGTCTTGACATAGTAGTTTTGTATGAGAAACTGTGTGTGTGTGTATGCTCACTACGGGTTAGACTCGACGGGGTCTCGGTAGGGTTCCACGAAGCTGTGGACCGCGAGCTTGCTTTTAACCACTGTGGGTTAGATCCGACGGGGTCTCGGCAGGGATCCACGAATCAGTTGGTCCGCGGTTAATTGTGGTGCATTTTACAAATGTGGTTTGATCATTGGCATTTCCGGAAATGAGCGTTTTGGAAACTATGATTTCTTGATGGCATGCATTACTATATGTGTAAGATGTAAAATGTTCATTTGGTTACTTGTACTAGCGTAATTGCTAACCCCTCTGGGGACCCGTTTTGGGGAAATTCGTTTTATGAATTTCAGGTCAGGTTCATCGAGACGAGCGGGCGCTGGACCAGTACACGGATGATGGCCGTGCGTGATGATGGTGCACGAGTGATGTTTTAGTGTCTTTTACCTTTTTGTCTTTTGTGATTTTGAACTAATAGTTGTACTCGAGTACTTAAGGGGTTCTTGTTCGTTTGAATTGTATTGTTGCTTATTATGTTGTGTTGGATGATGATGTTATATTGACCGGTTGAACCGGGTGGATTGTTCTGTTTTGCGTCTTTATGACGTGGTGTTATTTTATCGTTTCTGTGAGTCGTTGTGTATGATCTTTCACTGGTGGGTCCCATATAAGGATTCACGGCTACGTAATATACCTCGGATATCTGGGGTGTTACGTAAAATGGTATCGGAGCTCTAGGTTTATGGATACCTTGGCTTGTTGGTTTATTGGGTCTTGTGGTGTTTGGTTTTGCACATCATCGTCACGCCGCCATGATTCCTACTACCAAAGGTCCGTAAGTTTTCCTTCCTCTGCTTCATTAATTCCTTGTATCGTACCCTTGATTCTCGACTTGTAATTGTTCTTTTCTTGTCGATCCTCGTATGGCTTTTGCTACTTATTTAACTCCGTATGGATGCCGGAAGAGGTCGTGGTCGCGGCCGTGGTCGTGGACGCGCCGGACGTGGGCGGCCGGTGGGGCGGCCACGTCACAGTCTTCGGGAGCCGGCGTGCGGCGACCGTCATAGCCATGCTTCTTCTCAAGAGCGTGCCGATCTTGGTATTGCGGCCGTTATGCAACAGATGGTGAACCAAATGGCGGCAATAGCTCAAAGTGTTCGTAACCCGGATCAAGCCCATGCTAATCGGGCGGAGCGGACCGTTGGCTCCAAGATGTCATCAAGATGCATCCTCCTCGGTTGGGAGCTTGAGACCCGATTGGTGGGAAGGGTGGATCAAGGAGATGTCTAAGGTCTTCGTTGCCACTAATCGTCCCGAGGACCGTAAAGTCCCTATTGCTCAATATTTTTCACCGGGACGCTACGACCGGTGTGGGAGGCCGTTGGGCCCAAAGACCATGCCGCTACGTGGGCCGAGTTTCAAGAGTTGATGGAGATCGAATATTGCCCGTGGCCGCCGATGTGCTCGGGTACATGATTTTATGATGCTCAACCACGGATATCCCGTAGCTCAAGCTATTGCTGATTTTAACAAAGAGTTGGGTTATGTGAAGACCCAAGTTGTCGAGGAGAGTGACAAGATTTTCCATTTCTCCAGACGGATGAAGTTGCCGATTCGGGGCTATATGTCGGGGCTCGTATGCACTACATTGAAGGATTATCAGAGTAGGGCCCTTGCTTATGATATGTCGGTGACGGCGAGTGAGGCGGCCAGCGAGAGTAAGAAGCGTAAGTCCGCTCGGGAACTTTTCGGCCACAAGAGTGGGGGTCAGCAGAGATCCCAATCTGCTAACTTCCCCACGGCGGTGGTCCGGCTCGTTGCTCACTGGGGTCCTCGTGGAACTACCAGTGCTCCTTTTCGTGATGTGTAGTGTTTCAATTGTTGTCGTACTGGCCACATCAGTCGTACGTGTTTGTCCGAACCCTTTGGCCGACGTGTAATCGTGTGGCCGGGTCACAAGGCCGTCAGTGCCGAGAGAGAGAAAATTCTTGGTGCCCGGGCTTCCATTCCAGCGCCTAGGGAACCAAGTGTGAATCAGTGGATCGTTTGTTCCTCGCCTCCGCCGAGTGCTAGTCGGGGAGAGGTCGGGTCAGCCCTCTAAGGGGGAGCTTCCAGTCGGCTCCGCCCACTGCGTGTCTATGAGATGCGGAGAGCCGATGATCCAAAGCTACCGTAGCGGCAGTACCGTTTATATTCTTTCTCATCCTGTCAGTGTGCTTTTTGATTCTGGTGCTACGCATTCGTTCATATCTCGGGATTGTGTGCGCCGTTTGAATCTCGACCGTTTGACGCCTTGTGAGCCCTTCATCGTTAAGCTTCCTAGCGGTGATAGGATCGTTGGTGATCAGGAGGTTCGAGACTGTTCTATGCTTATTTGTGAGAGGACTTGGCCCTCTAATCTTATTGTTGTGAGTATCGAGGGTGAGGATTTGATTCTTGGTGATGATTGGCTCGAGCGGCATGGTGCAATCATGAACTACCGCACGAGAATCATCACCATGTTGGCCGATGATGGCACCGAGCACTCTTTCGCCGGGCGAAAGAGGGGGAACCAGAAACTCGTTATTAACGCCTTGAAGGCGATGAAACTCCTGCGAAAGGGATGTATTGGTTATTGGTGCTATGCCTTGAAGGCGGAGAGTGGTGGAGTCGAGCTTTCGTCGATTCCAATCGTTAATGAATTTCTGATGTTTTTCCTGACGAGTTAAGGATTGCCACCGGATCGAGAGGTCGAGTTCACTATAGAGTTAGAGCCGGGTGCGGCTCTATTTCAAGGCGCCCTATCGCATGGCACCTTGAGAGATGTCCGAGTTGAAGAAGCGATTGAGTGAGCTTCTTGAGTCGGGGTATGTTCGACCGAGCGCCTCGCCTTGGGGCGCACCGGTCCTGTTTGTGCGGAAGAAGGATGGTTCACTACGTTTGTGTATCGACTATCGCGAACTAAACAAGGTGACCATCAAGAACAAGTATCCTTTGCCGAGAATTGATGACTTGTTCGATCAGTTGCAGGGAGCTGCGGTATTCTCGAAAATTGATTTGAAATCGGGATACTATCACCCGGGTGAGAGAGTCCGATGTGCCAAAATAAACCTTTCTGGACGAGGTACGGACATTATGAGTTCGTAGTCATGCCTTTCGGGTTAACTAATGCGCCGGCGGTGTTCATGCAATTGATGAACAAAGTTTTTATCGAGTATTTGGATAAGTGCGTCGTCGTCTTTATTGACGATATTCTTGTTTATTCGAGGAATGATGAAGAGCATTCCCATCATTTGCGGATAGTGTTGGACATTTTAAGGACCGAGCAACTCTATGCAAAGTTCTCGAAATGTGAGTTCTTTGAAGGAAGTGATGTTTTTAGGTCACGTGATTTCACTGAGGGGGTTCGTGTGGATCCGCAGAAGATTGAGGCCGTATTGGATTGGGCACCGCCAAGAATGTGAAGGAGCTCCGTAGTTTCTTGGGTTTAGTGGCTACTACCGTAGGTTCGTCGAGGGTTTCTCAAAGCGGCTCGACCACTTACACAGTTGCTCCGTAACTGAGAAGTTCGTCTGGAATGATGAGAGGCGATCGAGTTTTGAGGAATCAAGAAGCGTTTGACTTCATTTGATTTTGGCGTTGCCATGTGGCAACGAGGGTTTTGCCGTTTATAGCGATGCTTCTGGTCAGGGTCTTGGGTGTGTATTAATGCAGCACGGCAAGACCATTGCCTATGCGTCGAGACAGTTGAGGCCGTATGAGCTGAACTACCCTACTCATGATTTAAAATTAGCGGCAGTCGTTTTTGCACTCAAGATTTGGCGTCACTATCTTTTCGGCTCCACATGTCAGATTTTTACTGATCATAAAAGTCTGAAATACATATTTACTCAGCGAGAGTTGAATATGAGGCAGAGGAGGTGGTTAGAGTTGATTAAGGATTATGACCTCGAAATCCTTTATCATCCGGGCAAGGCGAACGTTGTGGCCGACGCCTTGAGCCGGAAACCAGTTGCGTTGCGAACGCTTGAGATCCTTACATCTCAGTCTGAGCTTTGGAGGGCTTTGATCGAGTTAGATGTTGAGGTCTTGTTGCCGGGAGCCGTCGGGCAACTTCGTGCTTTAGAGATTTCGCTGCCTTTGATCGATGAAATTAAGTCAAGGCTTAGAGGATCCGATGATTACTCAAATCCGAGAGAACGTTCTTAAAGGAAAGTCTCCTGGATTTGTGATTCACGAGGATGGTGTTTTGAGATTCCAGAGTCGGCTTTTTGTGCCGAACGACTCAGAGTTGAGGCAGAGTATTTTACGGGAGGCCCATGCTACACCTTATTCCGTTCATCCTGGTACGAGTAAGATGTACAAGGACCTGAGGAGAAATTTCTGGTGGAATGATATTAAGGATGAGGTCGCACAGTTTGTAGCTAGATGTTTGACTTGTCAGCAGGTCAAAATTGAACATCAGAGACCGGCTGGGTTATTGCAGTCACTTCCCGTTCCGGAATGGAAATGGGAAGATATATCGATGGATTTCGTTACGAGTTTGCCGAGATCGAGGTCGGGCATGAATATGGTATGGGTGATTGTTGATCGCCTGACCAAGTCGGCACATTTTCTGGGCATCAAGGACACTTGGGGTCCGGAGAAGTTAGCTCGTGTGTTTATTGCGCAGATCGTGAGACTTCTCCGAAGTCTATTATTTCGGATCGTGACGGCCGTTTTGTATCGCACTTCTGGCAGGCGGTGCATAAGGCGTTAGGTACCCGGTTGCGTTTGAGTACCTCTTTTCATCCCCAGACAGATGGACAGTCGGAACGCACTATCCAGACGTTCGAGGACTTGTTGCGTGCCTGTGCTCTCGATTGGAGTAGTGACTGGGAGGAGCATTTGCCGCTGATCGAATTCACGTATAACAATAGTTGGCACGCGTCGATTCGGATGGCACCGTATGAGGCACTTTACGGGCGGCGATGTCGATCACCGATTTGTTGGAATGAGGCGTCCGATTTGGTCGGGACCGAGCCGGATGTCGCTTTTAGAGACGAGGCGGAAGGTAGAGTTAATTCGGAACGGATGTTGATCGCCTGAGTCGGCGAAGTCGTATGCCGACGTCCGTCGCCGACCCTTGTATTTCGAGGTGGGAGACCACGTTTTGCTAAAGGTGTCGCCGACGAAGGGAGTTTTTCGTTTCGGGAAGAAAGGGAAGTTGAGTCCGAGATTTATCGGCCCTTCGAGATCCTCGAGCGAGTAGGTGGGTTGGCATACCGCTTTGGCGTTACCTCCGGCCTTGAGTCATGTTCATAGCGTTTTCCATGTTTCCCGCTTGAGGAAATATGTCCTGATCCTAGTCACATCATCGATTATGGAGAGATTGATGTCGCCGAAGATGTTACTTTCGAAGAGCGCCCTTTGAGGATTTTGGAGCATCGTGAGAAACGATTGAGGCATAAGACCATACCTTTGGTCAAGGTGCAGTGGTCGAGACACGGTGTCGAGGAGGCAACTTGGGAAACCGAGGATAGCATGCGTGCTAGGTACCCCGAGTTGTTTGTTTCTTAAGTTTCGGGACGAAACTTATTTTTAGAGGGGTAGAATGTAATATCCGCATTTTTCTTTCCCTCG
This sequence comes from Orobanche coerulescens, assembly GCA_033398695.1. Classification (NCBI taxonomy): domain Eukaryota; kingdom Viridiplantae; phylum Streptophyta; class Magnoliopsida; order Lamiales; family Orobanchaceae; genus Orobanche; species Orobanche coerulescens. Next base: position 198,840,194 of record CM065802.1, read on the forward strand.
TAATTGTATTTCCGGTGTAATTCTCGATTTTAGTGACCTTCGTGTTTCCTTCAGTGTAACTTTTCCGTATCTTTTGATCTGATTCTCGTAATTGTTGTGCGGAACCGCCGTTTCGGGGTTGCCGTGGATTCATTGTATGCTATGATGCGTTTTGAGGTGTTCCGTTTGACGTTTCGTTCATAATCCGGTATTTTGGGTCGTTTATATTCTGTATCTAGCGCACGCTAAATTTCCTGTATAGCGCACGCTAGAAATCCATTAGTAGCGCACGCTACGTTTAATTCGTAGCGCACGCTAACGATTTAGCCCTGGGAGTGGCAGTTTAACTCCCAGGCCTCTGGACTATCGGATTAGCGCACGCTATCTTGTCTAGCGCACGCTAATGTCGGGAGACTAGCGCACGTTAAGTTGTTCAGTAGCGCGCGCTAGTGTGACTGTCCAGTACTGGGCAGTTTACTACTGAGCTCAATCAGATGCTAGTTAGCGCACGCTACGCATGTAAGGTAGCGCACGCTAACGGGTCGTGAGGTTTGGGCGCTGGCTACCGGACTCGGCCGATGTTCGGGTAGCGCACGCTATTGGTCGATAGCGCGCTACCGAGAGGTTATTAGCGCACGCTACGCATGTAAGGTAGCGCACGCTAACGGCCAAAACTCGGCTTCGGATCGGGACGCTAACAGAGGGTTTGTAACCTATCCCGTTAGCGCACGCTAACCTTGAGGTCTTAGCGTGCGCTAACACTCCCTGGCTATATAAACCAGGGAGTTGACCGAAATAATCACAAAATCTCATTTCTTCCTCTTTCCGCGGCCGACGACTCCAGAGACGATTTGAGGCGATTTTCTTCCTCCAATCACTTCAGAGATTCTTGTGCTTGAGTTCTTGGTGTAAGACTAACATCATCCACTTGTGTTTCTCATCCTAAATCTAAGGTAATCTCTTAGAACCCTACTTTTGGATAATTTGGGGGTCTTGGGATTTTCTTCCGATCCGTTCCGTTTCGTTGATGGATTCATGATGAATATGATTATTCTTGTTGGTATTCTTAGTTTCCCTACGGAGTCATGGTATATTTCGTGATTTTTATGGAATCGAGAGGGTTCGGTTGTGGTCCGCCCTCGTTGTTGTTTATATACGAATATACATGAATCGTAGGCGGGTTTCCGGGAGTATTCCATTTCCATAATCGTTTAGAAGTGGTTGTGATTGTGCTATTCAAATCGTTAGGTTCATTTCCGCCGGTTCCTTGCGGTCGTGTTCAACTCTTCCGTTCCGTTCGTGTCATCGTCTAATTAATCGAGGCAAGTATCCTTATGAACTTACAGTCTTGACATAGTAGTTTTGTATGAGAAACTGTGTGTGTGTGTATGCTCACTACGGGTTAGACTCGACGGGGTCTCGGTAGGGTTCCACGAAGCTGTGGACCGCGAGCTTGCTTTTAACCACTGTGGGTTAGATCGGTCGGTGTCTAGGCTGTGATCCACGTAGCTGTGGGTCCTCTGTTATTTGTGGTTAATTTTTACTAATGTGGTTTGATCATTGGCATTTCATGAAATGATCGTTTTTGAAACTATGATTTCTTGATGGCATGCATTACTATATGTGTAAGTTGTAAAATGTTCTTTTGGTTACTTGTACTAGCGTAATTGCTACCCACTTTCGTGACCCGTTTTGGGGAAATTCGTTTTATGAATTTCAGTCGTTCATCGAGACGAGCGGCTGGACCAGTACACGGATGATGGCCGTGCGTGATGATGGTGCACGAGTGATGTTTTAGTGTCTTTTACCTTTTTGTCTTTTGTGATTTTGAACTAATAGTTGTACTCGAGTACTTAAGGGGTTCTTGTTCGTTTGAATTGTATTGTTGCTTATTATGTTGTGTTGGATGATGATGTTATATTGACCGGTTGAACCGGGTGGATTGTTCTGTTTTGCGTCTTTATGACGTGGTGTTATTTTATCGTTTCTGTGAGTCGTTGTGTATGATGCTGTTCAGCCTGGTGGGTCCCATATAAGGATTCACGGCGCTGTAATATACCTCGGATATCCTGGGGGTGTTACAGGCATGCCAACTATTGTTGTACGTGAACACGATCAACGGCAAGTGTGTCTCCCAATCATCCTTCCAATCTAAGGCACAGGCTCTCAACATATCCTCCAACGTCTGGATCGTCCGCTCCGACTGTTGACACGGTTTTTAGTGTAACTATCGCAAGTGCACGATATCGTATCAAGTAGTAAAGTGAACTTTTTGAGTCCGGTTTATCGATCCCACAAGGAAGTTTGGTTATAATTTGAATTATACACTATTAGTCTATTTTTATAGATACTTAAGATGAGTGAAACACACAATTAAAAAGTTTGGTTTAATAATTGCAAAGAAATTGCAATAATAGTTCTAATATTATAAGGAAATAAAAAGATAGCAATAATAATAGATTGATTATCGATAAAATGAAATAGTTGGGATTACAAACTTAGTTCGTCATTAGTTATAAAAGATGTATTGGAGATCATAAGATGAATTTACTTATTATGTTGTGTAGATTCGATTTTCCTTAAAAAGACGGTTTTTCTTTCGAACTATAAAACGTCCCTTACATATTGAATCAATCCACTATATTTCTATGTTGATTGGCTTCAATACATAGCATTAGGATTTATGAAAACAACTCAAAGAATCATCTAAGGACTAGGGGTATATTTCTATCCCCTAGAACAACTTAGAGTGAAGATCATTTGATCTAATCAAACATATTTTCTTTCGAAACATATGAAGACCATAAATATCTTCATTAATTGGCCAAATAAATAAAGATTGTTAAAACAATGAAAATCACACACAATAATAAGTAATTCACAATAGATCTTTTATACAAACTTAAATAATATGACTAACCTTGTTTATAATCCCAACTTAAAGAACTTAGCCCATTAAGGGTTTATTACACATATTACAAGCTTTGGTGGTCATGTTTAGTTGAATCAAGAGAAAGAATTGATCCTAACTCCCTTAGTAGATAAAGGAGATAGAAACAATAAACTCTCTGAACAACATATGTTATACCACACTTACAAAGATCACTCAAGAACACAAGTGTGTTCTTCACACAAAAAGAAAAGTTTACAAGAAAATGGAAAATTATAAGATGAATGATGAATGATGAAGGATCTAAGGGGTCTATTTATACACCTAAAGTCATCTAATAGCTCCAAAACTCCAGCATTATTACATTAGATCGGATCAATGCCATCCATCCCCTCAATAATACACAAAAGTATAAAAATTAGACAAATCATAGTAATCATCAAGAGTTACGGCCGTAACATTCAGGGAGTTACGGCCGTAACAAGTGACTTACGGCCGTAACTCCCGAATGTTACGGCCGTAACGTGGCTTCGTAAATTTGTTCACTTGAAGCTTTGATAGTTACGTTTTCAGCCCAATTTCGAGACTTTGCGTTTTTGCCCTGCATCTTCTTCGGATGATAACTTTTGATATATAACTCTGATTTTGAATCCGGAAAGACTGCCGAATTCGTCTCGGAAAGCCCTACAACATGAATATATAAAAATTCAATAAAGAGAATATTTATTAAACATGTTGTTTCTTGAGTAATTCAGTTATTTAATCCGATCATCATTCGATAAAAATAAAATTATTAAAACTAATAAATTAAAAGCAAAAAACGAGTAGACTAGCTCAATTATGGTTGAATTTTATCGATACAAACCATGGATAAGTGTACAAAAACTGACAATTATCACACCCCCAAACTTGAATTCTTGCTAGTCCCGAGCAAGACTCTTTATTATTCACATTCCAAAAATAAAACAAATAAAACAAAAATAAGAAAATTAATACACACATAAATTAAAATATAAAAAGGGAAAAAGAGATCAAAATGCCATTAATAAACAACAACCAGCTTTATACAGTAGATAGAAATGAATCAAGATTCAAAATAAATCTACTAATATTTTTGAAGTTAAAACACGGTTTTTATTTTGTAATTCCAAAATGTAAGGTTTCCCCCCAATAGGTTGATTATTTCTTTCCCACTCGTGATACACACGACTCCCTTTAATGGTTGCTCTCGATCACTCATTTATTTTTCGACTCAATATGAAGAAGAATTTTATTGGCGTCATCAAATATTGTGATTTTCACAAAATTGAGTGTATTGAAATTCAGCTGCTAATTAATTCAAATCTGCTCATAAATTACATCCCTTTTAGTGATAGCTTTCACACCGTTATTTGCTAACGTGTAGCTCTTTTCACTAACACAATTTCTATCTCATTATTTTTCTTTCGTAAAAAGGTGATAGCTTTCACACCGTTATTTGCTAACGTGTAGCTCTTTTCACCAATTTTTCTGAGACGGCAGCTACGCACCAACAATTGTTAGTCCTTTATTTTTTTCGCAAAATTTAAGACTTCCAAAATTAAGCAAATTGTCGCTCAACACTTCTCCTTTTCGTCATTTATTTTTTTAGGTGATAGCTTTCACACCGTTATTTGCTAACGTGTAGCTCTTTTCACCAATGACTCCTTTTTTTAGTGAATAGAATTTTTGCAGAAAATTATTTTTTAGTTAAGCATGAAAAATCAAAAACTCCACAAATTAAGTAAATTTCAGTTTTATTTTTCATCAACCAATTGATTCTTCTTTTCTCAAGGTAACGAATGACTCGATTTTATATGATAATTACAAGGCTTGGAAAGAGAGATTAAGGCTCAAAAATTTTTGGAATATACAATTTTTTTACCGGTTAAAACGATTTTAGAAGTTTGTATATAGCTAATTTATTGGTGTTATGGCCAGATCTAGAAATCTCAAAAATCAAAATACTATATATATATATATATAATAATAAAAAAAATTAAGGCAAATAACCAAATCAATCAAAACACACCAAAATTATTAAACAAACCACACCAAAATTACAACACACCAAAATACTAAAACAAACCACCCCCAAACTTGAAAATAAAACTGTCCTCAGTTTAAAAAAAAAAAAAAAAATCAATGCAGAAAAGCAGAATACTCCCTGTTAATAAAGTTGATGTCTGAGCCTAACGCCTTTTAGAATCTGCAAGAGAATAAATATACGAGGCACACACAAAAGAAAATAAAATATACTCGTAAGTATAACATAATTTTTAGATGCGCATCAAGAAAGTCCAAAGAGTCGCCTTACTGTAACATCCCCAGAATACGACCGGGAATGTCACACGCCGTAGACCCTTATCACAAGGATCTACCAGGCTAAACTCCAAAAGACTACTCAATGATTGACCGACCGGGGTCAAAATTAAATAGAAAGCAGACCGACAAGGTCATAAACCAATTCAGAAACTAACGACATTCATATTACAATGACAACAATAAACTTGAACGCAGAAAAGAATGACAACTCAATTTAATAAATGATAACTACACCCATGCAAGGGTGAATACTCGAACGACATAGAAATACCGACCAAAATGATACAAAAGAAAAGACTCTGACTGGTGTGATTAGCATCGTGCCTTCCATCTCCTTCCAAGCCAATCCCGTGATCGCTCCCGAGCCGCCAAAACTCGAGCGCATAACAGCACCCACCCCGAAAACTCGGGGTTAGCAACCGGAATTTTGCTAGTGCAAGTACATAGTATACAAGATATACGAACAGTAACAACACAAAATTCAACCGCCGTGAAGCCTTAACACAAACCATACATTCCTATAGTCCACACAAAATAACACTCGCATACACAAGGTGAAAGATAATCACATAGTTATATTCTCTTTACGGAACATAACATCAATGAAACTTTAAACGAACCCAAGGAGTCAGGAAAATCCCTTTGAAAAAGGAAAAATGTTTTGATAAGATAGTTTGCAAATGTTATTATTGACTCGGGCCGTCTGGGGGTTTTTAAAATCGAATGGAAATACTTTTGGAAATAATTTCAAAAGCTCTCGGGTCCTTGACCCAACATATGGAAGACAATTACACGAAAACCAAGTCAACTTATTCGGGGTCCTCGACCCAATTTATAGAACACTGTCACAAACGAAATCATTACAACATCTCACAGGGTTCTCAACCCGATCCGAATAACATCATCATGACATCAATAATCTAAACTTTCCACAGGGTCCTCGACCCAATACACAGAATAGCACCACAATGCAACCAAAGGTACAAAACTCTCATTCGACATATCCTGCTCAAGACTTCGACACTAACCCTGAGATTTCACAAACCTCCGTGGTTAATTAACCCTGATACCAACGCTAAAAAAAAACAAGTTGAAACACGCTTTCAAAAACACGAATCGCGGTCTATATCAAGACAAGCATTTAAAAGTGAGTTGAAAGAATTTGAGATACGAACATCGTTCGGTAACGGGATCTTAGCTATCACTCGAATACCCGTAACCAATAAGCCCGCCAGCGCTCCACCGCACACTGCACCGGCGTTGACTACTCTATGTCGTCCTCTCCTTGAAGATGTCACTGCGACGGCGATCACTCCAGCAAGATCAGCCGCTTGACACAGGCATTTTGCAAGACCGGCGTTCACCACCCATATGGAGCCGCACATTACAACAGCACACTGTGCCGGGAGTGCACGCCCGCCCTCGAGGTTCCGGATATGACGTTTCTCACAACAAGTATCCACATTGTCTCAAACATCAAGCACACGGACAAACGTCACAACAATTTTCAAACTCGGTACATCAAGTCACACAATTTCTCCGCCAGTCCATAACCACACAAATAAACAATAACACGCACGTTATCAATCAAACTCAATCAACACCGCACATATATCTCTATATTGCGACTCAACCGAATATATATACATTTATATATATAGATATATAGATATATATATAACCTTACTATATTATATGAATAACTATAGTTCGTCCGTCAATCCAAGTTGAGTACGTCAACCAATGTTAGAATTCAACACTCGTCGATCACCGACATAAACATATATATCAAAATGCGTATATACATACATATATTTAACATGTAACTATATATCAACACATATATATATATATATACACATACGTATATATACATCCATATAAACTCATACACTTCGACAACAATGATTTCACGCAGATACAATTCGTATATCGAGGTACTTGCCTTGGTAATATGACGCGAAGGAAACGACGAAGGAATAGGTTTCGGTCCGAACAATCCCCTCAAATCCGACCCTAACACAATAATGATATACAATCAATCTCACATCATGAATACGAAGAAATTCCTCCTAGTTCTACCCGTTGGGACAATTTATCGAACACCAAGAGTGCGTAGGGAACTGAAATCGGTTAACGGTGAATTAACGGGATTTCATCCCAACCAATAACAAGAAAACCAAGGTCACGAGAGTACTATCAAAATCTAACAACAACATCGGTTAATTCGGATTAAAACACAAGATCACCACCAAACCCTCCCCAAAATCATACTAGGGTTAAAGGAGTTCATACATCTTGAAGATTCAAGCCCTATAATCCGAAGAACACGTGCTAGATTGATTATCCGAGCGTCACAACCGAAGGAAGATGATGAAAATCGACCCCTGAATGAAGAATGCTTGAGAAGTTCTCCCCCCTTAGGCCTCTCTCTCTCGCAGTGAAATGAAGGAGAAAATGGCCGATCTCGTCTCGATAAAGACGAGATTGCCTGATTGACCGCTTTGTGCCGCGGCACGTGCCAAAAATTACTTCCTGTGTTTCGCGGTGTCAGCCAAGGCCTGCGTGTGCCGCGGCACCCGCATCGGGTTTGGTCGCAGATGTCACACGGTGTGCCGCGGCCCGGACAAGTGTGCCGCGGCACCGACTCGGCGTGTGCCGCGGCACACGGTGCAGCCGGCCGCCAATCTGGAAAATGAGAGTGACTTAGCTATTTCGACCATAACTCCTCATCTGGACTCCGATTGACTCACCGTTTGAACCATTGGAAAGATAACTCGATGCTTTATAATATTGCAAGAGTCAGAATTTTTGGAGTTTCCAAAAATTAACGGTGATCTAACAAAGTCGAACTCGACGTGGAAAAGTCGCTAAAGAACACGGAACTCAACAAAACGACACCGAAACGAACTCGGATGTCAAAAGTGCAGAATAAAACATTCCTGCAATGACGAAACGGTCTTAAGCGAGTCGTCAAACGGACCTCCACCGAAAAATGAAAATTAGGGAATCAAAATTATGTATTACATTCTACCCTCCTTAAAAGAAGTTTCGTCCCGAAACTTAAAATAGAGAGCGGAACAATCAAGGAAATAACTACTTGCTCGGTCCCCAAATCATCACGAGCAAAGCGCGAATGCAAGGTTCCGTAAATACGATGAACCGACCTAGCAAGCATCCGTACGTGAGTCGGGCGATAAAACCGTATGGGAACACGATAAGTTGAGGTGGAGGAGTATGAATTTGGATACCAAAGCTCCCGAGTTAAGAAAATCACAAAATAGTTCGGGACGTCCCAAAATCATGTTTCGAGCTCAACCAACCGCATCCAAGTTCATAATACATTCGGAAATGTTAATTGCACGTATGAGAATAATAGTTTCGAACAAGAATTCTGCAAGGATCAAGTTCAGATGTGGAAAGACCACAATAATCCACGGAGTCTAACAAAACGGTTCTGAAATTCGTTCGGAGAACGGTAGGCTAAGTACAACATGGTAGTTTAAAAATTATCGAGAGGGTCATAGATGAAGTACCAACAATGAAAGTCACCCAACACTGAAAATACTATGAAGAGTACGGGTAGTACATTTCCCCATACTAAGAAAACATTTCGATCCCGTAACTTAGAACAGCAAGAGTTGGTAACATAGAGCAATGAAATGAAGAACGATCAAAGTCACGATTGTTCAAAACAGCAACGATTAGGACATATTACAAAATATTCATCCTCCCATGTTAGACTCTTCAGAAGGAAACATAGGGTTTCGGGACATTCTCCAGTCGCTTGCTCTGTTCGCCAAAAGGGTAGCATTCTTTGCCAGATCGGAAATTATCTCACAATGCTTCTCCCGATGACCTTCACACCCGCACCGGTAACAAGTCAATAGTGGAAAGGTACAATTTGCACGAACATGTCCCTGACGATTGCAGTTGAAGCACCCTCCCTTCTTACCGAGAGTCACCGATGCTGGCTTGGGATTCCAAGCGCTCACTCCCGATCGCGATGACGACGCGTTCGAACGACGTGGGGGTTTGGGAGCCTTAGACTCTTCACCGCCCAAAAACTTCCCAGATATCCTCGGTCTCTTGGCTTCGCTCGTGGGCTCGACCACTGAGGAGATTTCATAGGATATCGTTTGATCTAGATACTCCTTCACCGTAGCATGAATCGTGGTCGTACGAACCACCTTGCCGCTTCCATTTCCATCATCACGTCCACGTCCGCCGAGGCTTGACATACTAATACGGATAACACCGATCAACAGTATTAGTTTATCGGTCGTACAATATATCACAATTATCAACCCGAGTTTTAGTTAGCATCCTTAGAATAACGGTACTATCGTAAAGCATAAAGTTTTAAGAAGTCAATTTCGAGTTCCTCGACGAGGACGATCATTATATGTATGCACTTAATGAAAACAAATTTTTGAAAAAGAGGCTAGTCACATTGCGCCCAAGACTTGTAAACACTGTCTTTTATCTCGGAAGAGGAAGTTTATATAACGACTCTAAAAATTATTTTCGAGTGATGTATAAAAGAAGAAAAAAAAGAAATCGAAAATTAATTCGTCTAATTTGAAATATTTCAAAATGTTGAGTCCAAATACCACAATTTTGAAAATCTTTCCTCTTCTTCCAAAATGTTTATTCGAAAGAATTTTCCACCGAGATGCGTGACCATTTAACACGACGATATTAAATCATGGCTTCACACAATGTTAGAAAATTTCAAAGCATTACTTTAAAATATTCGTGATACTAAATACCGTGGGCCGTCAGGAACCCACTGTGCTAAAAATCATTTTAAAAAAATGATCAAAATGCCAAAAGGCCGAAGTCGGTAATATTCTCAAATACTCACAAAAGTCATTTATAAAATATCAAATACCGTCATAAGAATACTATCAAAACATGCAAGACCAAAATATCAAAACTCGGTTTGCAAGATAACAAAAACCATCTTAAAATACTCATGCGGTGGATAAAATTATCATTCGTAAATTCATTCTAATAAAGTACCGAAACAGATAAACATGCTCGACTTCCGAAGCATACTACGTAACTATTTATACTCGGACCGTATACGCATGTTATATCCTAAAACGATAATATCACCAACAAGTTCCAATTCCTAGTTCACATTAAGCATATTAGCACAATGTAATCAAATACGTATATAAGGGGACTTACGATCGGGAGGCTTACCATCACGGATTGCCGGGAGATGATGTCGGAACCACGATACTAATCACAACTCTGATGCGCGCGACTTACACAAGACATGGACTTGACCCAACGGCCTAGGTTTTTCGCAAACCTAAGCTCTGATACCATAATTGTAACATCCCCAGAATACGACCGGGAATGTCACACGCCGTAGACCCTTATCACAAGGATCTACCAGGCTAAACTCCAAAAGACTACTCAATGATTGACCGACCGGGGTCAAAATTAAATAGAAAGCAGACCGACAAGGTCATAAACCAATTCAGAAACTAACGACATTCATATTACAATGACAACAATAAACTTGAACGCAGAAAAGAATGACAACTCAATTTAATAAATGATAACTACACCCATGCAAGGGTGAATACTCGAACGACATAGAAATACCGACCAAAATGATACAAAAGAAAAGACTCTGACTCTGGTGTGATTAGCATCGTCGTCTTCCATCTCCTTCCAAGCCAATCCCGTGACTGCTCCCGAGCTGCCAAAACCTGAGCGCATAACAGGCACCCACCCCCGAAAACTCAGGGGTTAGCAAACTGGAATTTTGCTAGTGCAAGTACATAGTATACAAGATATACGAACAGTAACAACACAAAATTCAACCGCCGTGAAGCCTTAACACAAACCATACATTCCTATAGTCCACACAAAATAACACTCGCATACACAAGGTGAAAGATAATCACATAGTTATATTCTCTTTACGGAACATAACATCAATGAAACTTTAAACGAACCCAAGGAGTCAGGAAAATCCCTTTGAAAAAGGAAAAATGTTTTGATAAGATAGTTTGCAAATGTTATTATTGACTCGCCGTCTGGGGTTTTTAAAATCGAATGGAAATACTTTTGGAAATAATTTCAAAAGCTCTCGTCCTTGACCCAACATATGGAAGACAATTACACGAAAACCAAGTCAACTTATTCGGGTCCTCGACCCAATTTATAGAACACCTGTCACAAACGAAATCATTACAACATCTCACGGGTTCTCAACCCGATCCGAATAACATCATCATGACATCAATCATCTCAACTTTCCACGTGGTCCTCGACCCAATACACGAATAGCACCACAATGCAACCAAAGGTACAAAACTCTCATTCGACATATCCTCGCTCAAGACCCCGATTAATTAACCCTGAGATTTCACAAACCTCCGTGGTTAATTAACCCCGATACCAACGCTAAAAAAACAAGTTGAAACACGCTTTCAAAAACACGAATCGCGGTCTATATCAAGACAAGCATTTAAAAGTGAGTTGAAAGAATTTGAGATACGAACATCGCTCGTAACGGGTCTTAGCTATCACTCGAATACCCGTAACCAATAAGCTCGCCAGCGCCTCCACCGCACACTGCACCGGCGTTCACTCCACTATGTCGGCCGCTCCTTGAACATGTCACCGCGCCGGCGATCACTCCCGCAAGAGCCGCCTTGACACACGCATTATGCAACACCGGCGTTCACCACCCATATGGAGCCGCACATTGCAACAGACACTGTGCCGAGTGCACGCCCGCCTCGTAGGTTCCGGATATGACGTTTCTCACAACAAGTATCCACATTGTCTCAAACATCAAGCACACGGACAAACGTCACAACAATTTTCAAACTCCATACATCAAGTCACACAATTTCTCCGCCAGTCCATAACCACACAAATAAACAATAACACGCACGTTATCAATCAAACTCAATCAACACCGCACATATATCTCTATATTGCGACTCAACCGAATATATATACATTTATATATATATATAGATATATAGATATATATATAACCTTACTATATTATATGAATAACTATAGTTCGTCCGTCAATCCAAGTTGAGTACGTCAACCAATGTTAGAATTCAACACTCGTCGATCACCGACATAAACATATATATCAAAATGCGTATATACATACATATATTTAACATGTAACTATATATCAACACATATATATATACACATACGTATATATACATCCATATAAACTCATACACTTCGACAACAATGATTTCACGCAGATACAATTCGTATATCGAGGTACTTGCCTTGGTAATATGACGCGAAGGAAACGACGAAGGAATAGGTTTCGGTCCGAACAATCCCCTCAAATCCGACCCTAACACAATAATGATATACAATCAATCTCACATCATGAATACGAAGAAATTCCTCCTAGTTCTACCCGTTGGGGCAATTCATCGGACACCGAGGGTGCATAAGGAAATGAAATCGGTCAACGGTGTAATAACGGGATTTCATCTCATCCAATAACAAGAAAATCAAGGGTTACGAGTATACTATCAAAATCTAACAACAACATCGGTTAATTCGGATTAAAACACAAGATCACCACCAAACCCTCCCCAAAATCATACTAGGGTTAAAGGAGTTCATACCTCTTGAAGATTCAAGCCCTATAATCCGAAGAACACGTGCTAGATTGATTATCCGAGCGTCACAACCGAAGGAAGATGATGAAAATCGACCCCCGAATGAAGAATGCTTGAGAAGTTCTCCCCCCTTAGGCCTCTCTCTCTCGCGCAGGTGAAATGAAGGAGAAAAATGGCCGATCTCGTCTGATAAAGACGAGATTGCACAGTTGACCGCTTTGTGTGCCGCGGCACAGGCCAAAAATTACTTCCCAGGTTTCGGCAGTGTGTCGCAAGACACTGCGTAGCCGCGGCACCTGCATCGGGTTTGGTCGCAGATGTCACACGGGTGTGCCGCGGCCCGACAAGTGTGCCGCGGCACTGAATCGGCTGTGCCGCGGCGCACAATCCTTGTGCCGCGGCACACGTACAGCCGCCGCCAAATCTGGAAAATGAGAGTGACTTAGCTATTTCGACCATAACTCCCTCATCCGGACTCCGATTGACTCACCGTTTGAACCATTGAAAAGCTAACTCGATGCTTTATAATATTGCAAAGAGTCAGAATTTTTGGAGTTTCCAAAAATTAACGGTGATCTAACAAAGTCGAACTCGTACGTGGAAAAGTCGCTAAAGAACACGGAACTCAACAAAACGACACCGAAACGAACTCGGATGTCAACAAGTGCAGAATAAAACATTCCCAGAATGACGAAACGGTCCTAAGCGAGTCGTCGAAACGGAGCTCCACCAAAAAATGAAAATTACTGGGAATCGAAATTGCGGGTATTACACTTACGCTGCCATCAAAGTTTTTATAAAAGCAAAACAAGAAATAAACATTACAGTAATGAAATAAAAATACATAAATCGTGAATAGATGCGCGTCAAGAGATCAAGAAGAAACTCCTTAAGCTGCCATCATTTAGCACAATTATTACACACGACAGAAAGTAAAAATACAAGGGGTCCGACATGGGTTATCAAAGGGAGAGGAATGAATCTACTTTTCGTTTTCTCATGGTAAAATCTTCTACCCAGACAATTTTAGCTAGAGCTGGATCTGGTTGAGGAACAAATTCATTGAGTTTTTTGATTAGTTCTTCTGGTGTTGTTGCAACGACTATGATTCGTTTTGCACGCTCGGAAATAAAGCCCTTTTCAGCAGAGTAGTCGATGAAAGACAAGAAAACCATCAAAAACCATTGACATTAAGCATTCCTATTGGTTTTTGATGAACATTTAGTGGGCCTGTAACCACATGAAAAAGTTTCTCAAGGGTGCCAAAACCACCGGGAAGGGCGATAAAGGCGCGACTATTTATCATGTGAGTTATGCGATCTTGCATATTCACAGATCTAAACTCATCTCCAATAGTTGACCGTGATTTTACTTTCAGCCGAGGTTTTGGGATTACTCCCAACACTCTTACTCCTTCCATATAGGCGTAAGCACTCGTCCCATTAATCCTAGACTTCCTCCTCCGTAAACTACATGAATGCATTTTTCTCCTAAGGTACGACCAAGTTGTGGGTCGTCAAGAAGCATGCCTCTTTTCCAGAACTAGATCTACCAAAAATGCAGACTGTGTAAATTTTTTTTGTTGAAGATGATGACTCTATTTTTGAAAAGAAAAAATTTTTTAGAGAGAAACAGAGAAAAGTGCAAGTTTGAGGGATGAATGAAAGAAACCAGTAGAAAGTTTATTTATAGAAGAAAAAGAAGGTAAAAATTGTTTAACAAGTTTGTGATTGCGTTTGATTGTGCTTCAACTACTCAATAGAATAATGAAAGCTTTTATCGCGTATCACATTTTTTTATTCAGAAAATCTCACCACACGACAAAAATAAAAGATACTTACGCGTATGTACAGTAGTTGTGATTGTGGCTCACATCTTCCTCTGATTTTACGTTCAGAAACGGCCTAAACGCCTTCTATGAGTCGGGGAGAAGCTTCCCATCCAATTTTCTTACAAATTGGCAAACAGGGTCTTTTAACGTCAGATTCCCAAGACGTTGTTCATATTCTGGTTTGAATTTATTCCACAAACATTGAATTCCGTAATACACAAGTCCACTAGGATGCGTGTCAAGAGAAATTTCGATATTATCTAAATTCTCCTTATTCAGACCATCATTAATGAACTGAATTTTATCTTCTCTGTTTGTAGATGGAATTCCTAAAGATCGACATTTTGCATTACAGTTCCATCTAGCACATTTATAGCAAACGGCTAGTATCTTTGCTCGTCGTTTCTTGGCATATGAACTTCTTCCATGCCCTGGTAAAAATCTAGTTGGTGTTTCTGTGAATTCACCTTATATTCTTACTTTAGCTTCGATAATGAATCTTATGTCAAAAGGTATGCTTTTATTCGTAAGCAACCTCATCCTTTCAAGCCTTGTCTTGTAAATTTTTAAAATTGCATTTTTGCTTAGAAAGGGAAATCTTTTTTCAATTTTAAACAATGTTTCGTCCATGATAAAAAAAACAAAAATAAAAAGACAATGAAAATAATTGAATAAAATATTTACAAATATCAGTTGTTGTGGGAAACTGAAAAATCCGACTTTAATAGTCACGGAGTACCGTTATCCGCCACTTGACCGGACAAACACAATTTAGTTCTAAGTTACAACGTCGAGAAATTTGTACCTACAAAAATAGTTTACAATGTAAGATTTCAAATATAACTTATACTTCCCCGGCAACGGCGCCAAAAACTTGACACGGTTTTTAGTGTAACTATCGCAAGTGCACGATATCGTATCAAGTAGTAAAGTGGACTTTTTGAGTCCGGTTTATCGATCCCACAAGGAAGTTTGGTTATAATTTGAATTATACACTATTAGTCTATTTTTATAGATACTTAAGATGAGTGAAATACACAATTAAAAAGTTTGGTTTAATAATTGCAAAGAAATTGCAATAATAGTTCTAATATTATAAGGAAATAAAAAGATAGCAATAATAGATTGAATATCGATAAAATGAAATAGTTGAGATTACAAACTTAGTTCGTCATTAGTTATAAAAGATGTATTGGAGATCATAAGATGAATTTACTTATTATGTTGTGTAGATTCGATTTTCCTTAAAAAGACGGTTTCTCTTTCGAACTATAAAACGTCCCTTACATATTGAATCAATCCACTATATTTCTATGTTGATTGGCTTCAATACATAACATTAGGATTTATGAAAATAACTCAAAGAATCATCTAAGGACTAGGGGTATATTTCTATCCCCTAGAACAACTTAGAGTGAAGATCATTTGATCTAATCAAACATATTTTCTTTCGAAACATATGAAGACCATAAATATCTTCATTAATTGGCCAAATAAATAAAGATTGTTAAAACAATGAAAATCACACACAATAATAAGTAATTCACAATAGATCTTTTATACAAACTTAAATAACATGACTAACCTTGTTTATAATCCCAACTTAAAGAACTTAGCCCATTAAGGGTTTATTACACATATTACAAGCTTTGGTGGTCATGTTTAGTTGAATGAAGAGAAAGAATTGATCCTAACTCCCTTAGTAGATAAAGGAGATAGAAACAATAAACTCTCTGAACAACATATGTTATACCACACTTACAAAGATCACTCAAGAACACAAGTGTGTTCTTCACACAAAAAGAAAAGTTTACAAGAAAATGGAAAATTATAAGATGAATGATGAATGATGAAGGATCTAAGGGGTCTATTTATACACCTAAAGTCATCTAATAGCTCCAAAACTCCAGCATTATTACATTAGATCGGATCAATGCCAGCCATCCCCTCAATAATACACAAAAAGTATAAAAAATTAGACAAATCATAGTAATCTGTCAAGAGTTACGGCCGTAACATTCAGGAGTTACGGCCGTAACAAGGGTGACTTACGGCCGTAACTCCTGAATGTTACGGCCGTAACGTGGCTTCGTAAATTTGTTCACTTGAAGCTTTGATAGTTACGTTTTCAGCCCAGAATTTCTCAGACTTTACGTTTTTGCCCCAGATCTTCTTGGGATGATAACTTTTGATATATAACTCTGATTTTGAATCCGGAAAGACTGCCGAATTCGTCTCGGAAAGCCCTACAACATGAATATATCAAAATTCAATAAAGATAATATTTATTAAACATGTTGTTTCTTGAGTAATTCAGTTATTTAATCCGATCATCATTTGATAAAAATAAAATTATTAAAACTAATAAATTAAAAGCAAAAAACGAGTAGACTAGCTCAATTATGGTTGAATTTTATCGATACAAACCATGGATAAGTGTACAAAACTGACACTTATCAACTGTTCGTCAGTCTGAGGGTGGTAAGACGTACTGAGTCTCAACTCAGTCCCCAAAGCTCGATGAACGGCCTACCAAAAATGTGATATGAATCGGCCATCACGATCCGAAACAATACTCTTAGGGGTCCCATGTAATCTCACGATCTCCGCAATAAACACTCGTGCAAGCCTCTCCGGTCCCCAAGTATCCTTAATACTCAGAAAATGAGCTGATTTGGTTAGTCGATCAACAATAACCCAAATCATGTTCATTCCAGTCCGATTCCTAGGCATCCCGGTAATGAAGTCCATAGAGATGTCTTCCCATTTCCATTCCGGAATGGGAAGGGGTCGTAGCAACCCCGCGGGTCGCTGATGCTCAATCTTAACCTGCTGACAGGTCAAACACTTCGCCACAAACTCGCTAACATCCGTCTTCAAATTACTCCACCAGTAGTTGCTCCTCACATCGTTGTACATTTTACTCGTACCAGGATGTATTGAGTAAGGTGTAGCATGAGCTTCACTCAAGATCTTCTGTCTCAGCTCAACAACACTCGGTACACAAAGTCTGCCGCGAAACCTCAAAACTCCATCATCGTGAACCACGAATCCAGGGGCTTTCCCCTTCCTCACATCCTCCCTCAACTGGACTAAAAACGGATCATCATACTGTTTCGCCTTGATATCATCAGCCAAGGACGAAGTGATCTCTAACGCACATAACTGACCTTGGACTCTCTGAACCCAAACCTCAATATTTTGGCAAATAAAATCTCGCTGGATCCTACTCTGTGGTGTAAGTACCTCTAACATCTGTAATGCCATCGGCTTCCGGCTCAACGCATCAGCCACTACGTTAGCCTTACCCGTATGGTAAAGTATCTCGAGGTCGTAATCTTTAATTAGCTCCAACCACCTGCGCTGTCTCATATTCAACTCTTTCTGACTGAAGATATACTTCAGACTCTTGTGGTCCGTAAAAATCTTACAAGACGATCCGTAGAGATAATGCCTCCATATCTTTAAGGCGAAAACGACCGCAGCTAACTCCAAATCGTGCGTGGGATAATTTACCTCATAAGGTTTCAATTGGCGGGACGCATAAGCAATCACTCTGTCTCTCTGCATCAAAACACATCCTAGACCAAGGCCCGAAGCATCACTATACACTACGAAATCCTCGTTCCCCTGAGGCAAGGCTAAAACGGGTGCGGTGGTCAAATGTCTCTTTAACTCGTCAAAACTGTCCTGCCTGTCTGCGGTCCACTCGAACTTCTGAGTTTTCTGGAGCAACTGAGTGAGTGGTCTAGCGATCTTAGAAAATCCCTCAAAAAATCTACGGTAATAACCGGCAAGACCCATAAAACTCCTCACTTCCTTCACGTTTTTGGGCGATTCCCAAGCCATCACTGCCTCTATTTTCTGTGGATCCACCCGAACTCCTTCTGCTGAAATCACATGCCCGAGGAACATCACCTCCTTGAGCCAAAACTCACATTTAGAGAACTTCGCATACAACTGCTCCGCTCTCAAGATGTCTAATACAATCTGGAGATGTAAGGCGTGCTCCTCACGACTCCGTGAGTAGATCAGAATGTCATCGATAAAGACGACTACGAATTTGTCTAGATACTCAATAAAAACTTTGTTCATTAACTGCATGAACACTGCTGGGGCATTAGTTAGCCCGAAAGGCATAACCACAAATTCATAATGGCCATATCTCGTCCGAAAGGCAGCTTTCGGTATATCGATGTCCCGAATCCTCAACTGGTAGTAACCCGATCGCAAATCGATCTTCGAAAAGACCGTCGCTCCCTGAAGCTGATCAAACAAGTCGTCGATCCGGGGCAAAGGGTATTTATTTTTGATGGTCAACTTGTTTAATTCTCGATAATCGATGCATAAACGAAGCGACCCATCCTTCTTCTTAACAAAGAGTACGGGCGCACCCCAAGGCGATGTGCTCGGTCAAATATACCCTTTATCTAGCAATTCTCCCAACTGATTCTTCAACTCTAACATCTCCGACGGTGCCATACGGTACGGTGCTCGAGAAATAGGGGCTGCATTCGGCTCAAGATCGATAGGAAACTCCACCTCTCGCTGCGGTGGTAATCCCGGCAAGTCGTCTAGGAAAACATCGGGATACTCACAAACAACTGGAATTGACGACATGTCAATTCCACCATCCTCCGCCTGCAGAGCGTAACACCAATAGCCGACACACCCCTAGTTCAGAAGTTTCATCGCCTTTAAGGCGCTAATCACACTTCCCGATCTCCCCGGATTTCAACCGATAAGGGTATGCTCGGTGCCGTCCTCGGCTACTACCGAGATGGTACGAGTCCGATAGTTCATGATAGCACCGTGACGCTCTAACCAATCGTCCCCGAGGATTAAATCCTCACCCTTAAGGTCTATAACAATGAGATTCGAGGGCCAATCTCGGCTCCCGATCCTCACGGGGCAATCCCTAACTTCCCGGTCCCCAACCATACAATCCCTGCTAGGCGTACCCACCACAAACGGTTCACACTCAAACAAGCAGTTAAAGCCAATACGATTCACACAATCCGATGCAATAAAGGAATGGGTAGCACCCGAATCAAAAAGCACGGAAATTGGATGAGTAAGGATCTGAGTGGTACCTGACGCCACCGGAATGTCTGCCTCCTCTGTGCGCCTCATCTGATACAATCGGGGGTGAACTGAACCCAAACTCGAGGCTGCACGGCGATCCGGCTGACCCCGACCCCTACCACGACCCGAACCATGCGGAACATGAGCGGCTGGAATACTGTGATCCTTCTGATCGGTAGTGGTAGTCGGAACTCTAGCGGCCCTGGTGGCCCTCTCACAATGAGCTGCCCGATGCCCGGTCTGTCTGCAAGTAAAGCAAGCGACTAACGGAAATGGGCAATCCTTCATAACGTGCTCGGGCTGACTGCAATTAAAACAAACTCTCCCGCCAGGTGCCACAGACTGGACCGAACGGTTACCCTGGGATCCACCGACCTGATGAAACGGCCTCTTCCCTGGTGTAGGAGCAGAACGAGACCTCGAAAACTGACCACCTTTACCGGCCGAGAACCCGCCGGTAGTCTTCGGCTTCTTAGCTTCCGAAACCGACTCTGATTCAGGGACAGCCATTTCGATCGCCAGAGCGCGATCCTGGTATTCCTTCAAAGTGGCACACATGAGCGGTGCCATACTTTGCCTGATACGCGGCTTCATGCGCATATTGAAGTAACGGATTTTATCAGCCTCCGTTCTCACTTGATCTCTTATGAAACCCAACTGCTGATTGTAAGAAATGATGGCCTGAGAAATAGGCACATCCTGAGGTGTAGCGGTGAAGAATTCCACAATTCTGCGCTCCTTGGTAGGCGGCGACAATACTGCCTTCCATAGCTGCCTTGAATTGCTCCCTAGTTGCTCGACGGTCTCTCGGGCACAACGGCCTCCCACCATTCTGCAGCCTTCTTTATCCAGAGGTCTCGGGCGATATGTACCTCCGTCTTCGTGGACAAGCTACGGCATCAAAGGTCCTGGACAACTGAAAGAGCCAATTCTCCCAACCGAGGGAGTCAGAAGCTCCGGAGAAACGAGGAGGGTGCATCTTAGTCACCGTCTGAAGCCACTTACTAGCCTCCTCTTCCTGTGTCGGGGGCGGACTCTGGCGTCCACCCTGAGCTATCTGAGTAAGTTGGGCTACCAATCGCCAAGTACGGCAAGAGCTCTGGCCGGCATTATTACCCGACGGCACTGAGTGAGAGGCTGAGTCCGCAGAGGACTGAGAAAGTGAGCCCTCTTCATTATCAGCACCCCGACCACGGTCTCGGCCGCGTCCCCTAGCTAGTCTACCACCACGACCTCTCAACATACTAGAGGAAGAATGAAAAGGACAAAATCAGAAAGATTCACAATTGACAAAATTGGTATCACAATTCACAATCCCGAACAACGCAAGAAAACGAATTACAGGAATATAAGAGTTCGAGGAGACTTACAGCCACGGGTCACACGAAAAGACGGTAGCATGATGATATTAGGCTCAACGACTGACTCTAAATGACGCCACTAACAGACCCAAAATTAACCGACAGCCTAGGTATTCAAAACCTAAGCTCTGATACCATAAATGTAACACCCCAACTCACAAATGGGACATTACACGCCGTAGAACCCTCGTGAGGTCTACCAGGCTAACACATGACACATAAACCACAATATGATCCCAAATGATGCACTCCAAAAAGTAAGTAAGGCCGTGGCCTCGGCCAAAACATTTTAACGGAGTATATGAATATAAGATAAAAACCAATTCATTGCCCACGCAGGGGACTTAAACCAAGTTTCAAAGTAAACAGTCTAACTTCAATACTCGACAATGCAATGACAAAACATAAAAATGCACTGAGCCACATCATCAAGCCAGCCCATCCTTTGCATGCATGTCCCGTGCTTGCTCCTCACCCTCCGTGCACAAAATGCATAAGACGCATTACCCCAATTTAAGGGGTTAGCATTTTAAAAGCTAGTGAAAGTACACAATTAAACAACATTATATACATACACTATTCAAAGCAAAAAATTCATTAGGAAAATCAATATTCCGAATATCACATTTACACCAAATCAATATATTATCAAGCTTTCCACATCACAATATCCACGTTTGGTAACTCGCGACCGTACCCATTAGTATCGCCCCGCAGGTCCCATCGACCGTCCCAGTGAGAAACCACTTCGCGGCCGTACCCATTAGTATCGCCCCGCAGGTCCCGTCGAACCGTCCCGGTGGAAGAACATCAACGCACGCACCCAAGTCCACTTCCGTGGCCGTACCCATTAGTATCGGCCCCCAGAGGCCCCATGCCATCCCCAGGTGGAAGAGTAACCAACACAATCGTTCAATAAACCAGTTTACATCATTCGCATCAAAACCGTACACACATAATGAAATATAATACATGTACTTACCTTGGATAATACGACGCGAAGGAAACGACGAAGGAATAGGTTACGGTCCGAACAATCCTCTCAAATCCGACCCTAACACCATAATGATATACAACCAATCTCAACATCATGAATACGAAGAAATTCATCCTAGTTCTACCCGTTGGGACAATTCATCGGACACCACGAGCGCATAAGGAAATGAAATCGGTTAACGGTGCAATAACGGGATTTCATCCCAACCAATAACAAGAAAACCAAGGGTCACGAGTATACTATCAAAAATCTAACAACATCATCGGTTAAATCGGATTAAAATACAAGATCATCACCAAACCCTCCCCAAAATCATACTAGGGTCAAAGGAGTTCTTACCTCTTGAAGATTCAAGCACTCTAATCCGAAAACCACGTGTTAGATCCGCAATCCGAGCCACCCGATCGAAAAGAGATGAAGAAATTTACACAATCAAGTGATAGATGGAGGAAATCTCCCTCTCAAGCCACTCTCTCTCGTACGGTTGAAGAAGGGAAGGGAAATGAGTGACTTTCGCTGAATAAAAACGCAGATATAGCGCTGACCGCGTCGTGTGCCGCGGCTCAGCTAAACTGTGCCGCGGCACAGGGCCAAAAATTGTGCCTGGTGGTGGCCGACCGCCACAGCCGCGGCTCATTCGAAGTGTGCCGCGGCTCAGACTCGGCATGTGCCGCGGCCCTGCCGGACTGTGCCGCGGCACGCGGTACAGTAGGCTTTGGCCGGCAAGTGCCACACGGGTGTGCCGCGGCCCGGACAAGTGTGCCGCGGCATCGACTACTGGCCGCGGCGCACAATCCTTGTGCCGCGGCACACGGTACAGTTTGCTCGGCCAACAACTGGGTGATGTGTGTGCCGCGGCGCACAATCCTTGTGCCGCGGCCCACACCCCCCCTCGGGTCCAAAAATGACGAAAATGATCCGGAAAGAGAGTAAAAGCAATAGGAATCGATATTTGGGCAACAATAACACGAAATGGAAGTACGGAACCCCAAAACGATCTGAGGTACACAACCAAAGTCGAACAAGGAACAAATTCCCTAAACTTCTAGGAATTACAAAAACGTCCCAAACATCCGAAAATCACGATACAACATCGGATTAACAATCTGAAACTCACCAGATGCTCTACTCAATCATACGAACTCATGGAAGTAAGAAAATGACGAAATCGAACGATTTTAACGAGAATCGAATACACATGAGACAAAATATTACACAAGATGAATTTATGTAAAAACATCATCGAGACCCGTCTAAGCGGAGAAACTCCAAGAACAAAATAGGTTCAGAATTCCAAAACAGTGCCAAGCGAGTTGTCCGAAACGAATATACACCAAAAATAGAAATTACTAAAAAATAGAAAACGCGGATATTACATTATCTCCCCCTAAAAATAAGTTTCGTCCCGAAACTTACAACACGAATAACTCGGGGTATCTCGACCTCATACTCTCCTCCGTTTCCCACGTGGCTTCCTCGGATCCATGCCTCGACCACTGCACTTTGACCAAAGGAATGGTTTTGTGCCTGAGTTGGTTCACTCGACGTTCTAAGATCTGAACCGGCCTCTCCTCGAAGGTAATGTCGGTCCCCAACTCGATCTCTCCAAAATCAATAATATGGCTAGGGTCCGATACGTACTTCCTAAGCTGGGAAACATGAGATACGTTATGCACGTGGCTCAGGGACGGCGGCAAGCCTAACCGATACGCAAGCTCTCCAACTCTATCTAAAATCTCAAACGGCCCGATATATCTCGGACTAAGTTTACCCTTTCGACCGAAGCGGTAAACTCCCCGTGTCGGCGACACCTTAAGCAAGAGGTGATCTCCCACCTCAAACTCCAACAGTCGGCGATGTGTATCGGCATAAGACTTCTGCCGACTCTGGGCCGTCAACAATCTACCACGAATCAGGGTAATCTTCTCCCTCGTCTCAACTATCAGGTCGGGCTCGGTACCGATTAGCTCGGACATATCATCCCAACACAATGGCGATCTGCACCTCCTCCCATACAACGCTTCGAATGATGCCATTTTGATCGAGGCATGCCAACTATTGTTGTACGTGAACTCGATCAACGACAAGTGTGTCTCCCAATCATCCTTCCAATCTAAGGCACAGGCTCTCAACATATCCTCCAACGTCTGGATCGTCCGCTCCGACTGTCCGTCAGTCTGAGGGTGGTAAGACGTACTGAGTCTCAACTCAGTCCCCAAAGCTCGATGAACGGCCTGCAAAAATGTGATATGAATCGGCCATCACGATCCGAAACAATACTCTTAGGGGTCCCATGTAATCTCACGATCTCCGCAATAAACACTCGTGCAAGCCTCTCCGGTCCCCAAGTATCCTTAATACTCATAAAATGAGCTGATTTGGTTAGTCAATCAACAATAACCCAAATCATGTTCATTCCAGTCCGAGTCCTAGGCATCCCAGTAATGAAGTCCATAGAGATGTCTTCCCATTTCCATTCCGGAATGGGAAGGGGTCGTAGCAACCCCGCGGGTCGCTGATGCTCAATCTTAACCTGCTGACAGGTCAAACACTTCGCCACAAACTCGCTAACATCCGTCTTCAAATTACTCCACCAGTAGTTGCTCCTCACATCCTTGTACATTTTACTCGTACCAGGATGTATGGAGTAAGGTGTAGCATGAGCTTCACTCAGGATCTTCTGTCTCAGCTCAACAACACTCGGTACACAAAGTTTGCCGCGAAACCTCAAAACTCCATCATCGTGAACCACGAATCCAGGGGCTTTCCCCTTCCTCACATCCTCCCTCAACTGGACTAAAAACGGATCATCATACTGTTTCGCCTTGATATCATCAACCAAGGACGAAGTGATCTCTAACGCACATAACTGACCCTGGACTCTCTGAACCCAAACCTCAATATTTTGGCAAATAAAATCTCGCTGGATGCTACTCTGTGGTGTAAGTACCTCTAACATCTGTAATGCCATCGGCTTCCGGCTCAACGCATCAGCCACTACGTTTGCCTTACCCGGATGGTAAAGTATCTCGAGGTCGTAATCTTTAATTAGCTCCAACCACCTGCGCTGTCTCATATTCAACTCTTTCTGACTGAAGATATACTTCAGACTCATGTGGTCCGTAAAAATCTTACAAGACGATCCGTAGAGATAATGCCTCCATATCTTTAAGGCGAAAACGACCGCAGCTAACTCCAAATCGTGCGTGGGATAATTTACCTCATAAGGTTTCAATTGGCGGGACGCATAAGCAATCACTCTGTCTCTCTGCATCAAAACACATCCTAGACCAAGGCCCGAAGCATCACTATACACTACGAAATCCTCGTTCCCCTGAGGCAAGGCTAAAACGGGTGCGGTGGTCAAACGTCTCTTTAACTCGTCAAAACTGTCCTGCCTGTCTGCGGTCCACTCGAACTTCTGAGTTTTCTGGAGCAACTGAGTGAGTGGTCTAGCGATCTTAGAAAATTCCTCAACAAATCTACGGTAATAACCGGCAAGACCCATAAAACTCCTCACTTCCTTCACGTTTTTGGGCGGTTCCCAAGCCATCACTGCCTCTATTTTCTGTGGATCCACCCGAACTCCTTCTGCTGAAATCACATGCCCGAGGAACATCACCTCCTGGAGCCAAAACTCACATTTAGAGAACTTCGCATACAACTGCTCCGCTCTCAAGATGTCTAATACAATCTGGAGATGTAAGGCGTGCTCCTCACGACTCCGTGAGTAGATCAGAATGTCATCGATAAAGACGACTACGAATTTATCTAGATACTCAATAAAAACTTTGTTCATTAACTGCATGAACATCATTGGGCATTAGTTAGCCCGAAAGGCATAACCACAAATTCATAATGGCCATATCTCGTCCGAAAGGCAGCTTTCGGTATATCGATGTCCCGAATCCTCAACTGGTAGTAACCCGATCGCAAATCGATCTTCGAAAAGACCGTCGCTCCCTGAAGCTGATCAAACAAGTCGTCGATCCGGGGCAAAGGGTATTTATTTTTGATGGTCAACTTGTTTAATTCTCGATAATCGATGCATAAACGAAGCGACCCATCCTTCTTCTTAACAAAGAGTACGGGCGCACCCCAAGGCGATGCGCTCGGTCGAATATACCCTTTATCTAACAATTCTCCCAACTGATTCTTCAACTCTAACATCTCCGACGGTGCCATACGGTACGGTGCTCGAGAAATAGGGGCTGCATTCGGCTCAAGATCGATAGGAAACTCCACCTCTCGCTGCGGTGGTAATCCCGGCAAGTCGTCTGGGAAAACATCGGGATACTCACAAACAACTGGAATTGACGACATGTCAATTCCACCATCCTCCGCCTGCAGAGCGTAACACCAATAGCCGACACACCCCTGGTTCAGAAGTTTCATCGCCTTTAAGGCGCTAATCACACTTCCCGATCTCCCCGGATTTAGACCGATGAGGGTATGCTCGGTGACGTCCTCGGCTACTATCGAGATGGTACGAGTCCGATAGTTCATTATAGCACCGTGACGCTCTAACCAATCGTCCCCGAGGATTAAATCCTCACCCTTAAGGTCTATAACAATGAGATTCGAGGGCCAATCTCGGCTCCCGATCCTCACGGGGCAATCCCTAACTTCCCGGTCCCCAACCATACGATCCCCGCTAGGCGTACCCACCACAAACGGTTCACACTCAAACAAGCAGTTAAAGCCAATACGATTCACACAATCCGATGCAATAAAGGAATGGGTAGCACCCGAATCAAAAAGCACGGAAATTGGATGAGTAAGGATCTGAGTGGTACCTGACGCCACCGGAATGTATGCCTCCTCTGTGCGCCTCATCTGATACAATCGGGGGTGAACTGAACCCGAACTCGAGGCTGCACGGCGATCCGGCTAACCCCGACCCCTACCACGACCCGAACCCTGCGGAACATGAGCGGCTGGAATACTGTGATCCTTCTGATCGGTAGTGGTAGTCGGAACTCTAGCGGCCCTGGTGGCCCTCTCACAATGAGCTGCCCGATGCCCGGTCTGTCCGCAAGTAAAGCAAGCGACTAACGGAAATGGGCAATCCTTCATAACGTGCTCGGGCTGACTGTAATTAAAACAAACTCTCCCGCCAGGTGCCACAGACTGGACCGAACGGTTACCCTGGGATCCACCGACCTGATGAAATGGACTCTTCCCTAGTGTAGGAGCAGAACGAGACCTCGAAAACTGACCACCTTTACCGACTGAGAACCCGCCGGTAGTCTTCGACTTCTTAGCTTCCGAAACCGACTCTGATTCCGGGACAGCCATTTCGATCGCCAGAGCGCGATCCTGGTATTCCTTCAAAGTGGCACACATGAGCGGTGCCATACTCTGCCTGATACGCGGCTTCATGCGCATATTGAAGTAACGGATTTTATCAGCCTCCGTTCTCACTTGATCTCTTACGAAACCCAACTGCTGATTGTAAGAAATGATAGCCTGAGAAATAGGCACATCCTGAGGTGTAGCGGTGAAGAATTCCACAATTCTGCGCTCCTTGACTGGCGGCGGACAATACTCTGCTTCCATAGCAGCCTTGAATTCCTCCCAAGTAGCTCGACGGTCTCTGGGCACAACGACCTCCCACCATTACGCAGCTTCCTTATCCAGGAGGTACTGGGCAATATGTACCCTCCTATCTTCAGGACAAGCTACGGCATCAAAGGTCCTGGACAACTGAAAGAGCCAATTCTCCCAACCGAGGGAGTCAGAAGCTCCGGAGAAACGAGGAGGGTGCATCTTAGTCACCGTCTGAAGCCACTTACTAGCCTCCTCTTCCGGTGTCGGGGGCGGATTCTGGCGTCCACCCTGAGCTATCTGAGTAAGTTGGGCTACCAATCACCAAGTACGGCAGAGCTCTGCGTCGGCATTATTACCCGACGGCACTGAGTGAGAGGCTGAGTCCGCAGAGGACTGAGAAAGTGAGCCCTCTTCATTATCAGCACCCCGACCACGGCCTCGGCCGCGTCCCCTAGCTGGTCTACCACCACGACCTCTCAACATACTAGAGGAAGAATGAAAAGGACAAAATCAGAAAGATTCACAATTGACAAAATTGGTATCACAATTCACAATCCCGAACAACGCAAGAAAACGAATTACAGGAATATAAGAGTTCGAGGAGACTTACAGCCACGGGTCGCACGAAAAGACGGTAGCATGATGATATTAGGCTCAACGACTGACTCTAAATGACGCCACTAACAGACCCAAAATTAACCGATAGCCTAGGTATTCAAAACCTAAGCTCTGATACCATAAATGTAACACCCCAACTCACAAATGGGACATTACACGCCGTAGAACCCTCGTGAGGTCTACCAGGCTAACACATGACACATAAACCACAATATGATCCCAAATGATGCACTCCAAAAAGTAAGTAAGGCCGTGGCCTCGGCCAAAACATTTTAACGGAGTATATGAATATAAGATAAAAACCAATTCATTGCCCACGCAGGGGACTTAAACCAAGTTTCAAAGTAAACAGTCTAACTTCAATACTCGACAATGCAATGACCAAACATAAAAATGCAAACTCGAGCCACATCATCAAGCCAGCCCATCCTTTGCATGCATGTCCCGTGCTTGCTCCTCAGCCCTCCCGGTACCTGAAATGCATAAGACACATTTCCCCCATTTAAGGGGTTAGCATTTGAATAGCTAGTGCAAGTACACAATTACACAACATTATATACATACACGATTCAACGCAAATAATTCATTAGGAAAAATCAATATTCCGGAATATCACATTTACACCAAATCAATATATTATCAAGCTTTCCACATCACAATATCCACGTTTGCTAACTCGCGACCGTACCCATTAGTATCGGCCCCCAGAGGTCCCGTCGGACCGTCCCTAGGTGAGAAACCACTTCCGCGGCAGTACCCATTAGTATCGGCCCCCAGAGATCCCGTCGAACCGTCCCCAGGTGGAAGAACATCAACGCACGCACCCAAGTCCACTTCCGTGGCCGTACCCATTAGTATCGGCCCCCAGAGGCCCCATGCCATCCCCAGGTGGAAGAGTAACCAACACAATCGTTCAATAAACCAATTTACATCATTCGCATCAAAACCGTACACACATAATGAAATATAATACATGTACTTGCCTTGGATAATACGACGCGAAGGAAACGACGAAGGAATAGGTTACGGTCCGAACAATCTTCTCAAATCCGACCCTAACACCATAATGATATACAACCAATCTCAACATCATGAATACGAAGAAATTCATCCTAGTTATACCCGTTGGGACAATTCATCGGACACCACGAGCGCATAAGGAAATGAAATCGGTCAACGGTGCAATAACGGGATTTCATCCCAACCAATAACAAGAAAACCAAGGGTGACGAGTATACTATCAAAAATCTAACAACATCATCGGTTAAATCGGATTAAAATACAAGATCATCACCAAACCCTCCCCAAAATCATACTAGGGTCAAAGGAGTTCTTACCTCTTGAAGATTCAAGCACTCTAATCCAAAAACCACGTGTTAGATCCGCAATCCGAGCCACCCGATCGAAAAGAGATGAAGAAATTACACAATCAAGTGATAGATGGAGGAAATCTCCCTCTCAAGCCACTCTCTCTCGTACGGTTGAAGAAGGGAAGGGAAATGAGTGACTTTCGCTGAATAAAAACGCAGATATAGCGCTGACCGCGTCGTGTGCCGCGGCACAGGGCCAAAAAATTGTGCCCAGTGGTCGGCTGACCACTCGTTGTGCCGCAGCTCATTCGAAGTGTGCCGCGGCTCAGACTCGGCATTTGCCGCGGCCCTGCCGGACTGTGCCGCGGCATGCGGTACAGTAGGCTTTGGCCGGCAAGTGCCACACGGGTGTGCCGCGGCCCGGACAAGTGTGCTGCAGACGGCTTGACTGTGAAGCCGCGGCGCACAATCCTTGTGCCGCGGCCCACACCCCCCCTCGGGTCCCAAAATGACGAAAATGATCCGGAAAGAGAGTAAAAGCAATAGGAATCGATATTTGGGCAACAATAACACGAAATGGAAGTACGGAACCCCAAAACGATCTGAGGTACACAACCAAAGTCGAACAAGGAACAAATTCCCTAAACTTCTAGGAATTACAAAAACGGCCCAAACATCCGAAAATCACGATACAACGTCGGATTAACAATCCGAAACTCACCACATGCTCTACTCAATCATACGAACTCATGGAAGTAAGAAAATGATGAAATCGAACGAGTTTAACGAGAATCGAATACACATGAGACAAAATATTACACAAGATGAATTTATGTAAAAACATCATCGAGACCCGTCTAAGCGGAGAAACTCCAAGAACAAAATAGGTTCAGAATTCCAAAACAGTGCCAAGCGAGTTGTCCAAAACGAATATACACCAAAAATAGAAATTACTAAAAAATAGAAAACGCGGATATTACAGATCCTATGATCTTCGTGCATGTAGAATAGATATCCCATGGAATCCCTTGGATATCCTATGAAATGACCTTTCACAGACCTAGCTTCCAATTTCTCTACTTTAGTCTTCTTGATATAAGCAGGGCATCCCCAAATCCTAATGTGATTAAGACTCTGTTTCCTACCTCTCCACATCTCATGTGGAGTCTTAGGAACGGATTTCGAAGGACACCTGTTCAAGATATGCGCAGTAGTAAGGACCGCGTGACCCACAGATAAATCACTAGATCAGTATAGTTAAGCATGAAGTGAACCATGCCTAACAAGGTCCAGTTCCTTATTTCTGATACACCATTTAATTGTGCAGTAGCTGGAGGAGTGAATTGTGACACTATTCCTAGTTCTTTTAAGAACTCATCAAACTTGGTACTTATGTACTCACCACCTCGGTCTGACTAAAGAGTCTTAACACAGTTACCTGTTTGATTTTCAACCAGGGCTTTAAATTCCTTGAATTTATCAAAAACTCCAGACTTATGTTTCATTAAGTACACTAACCCATACTTAGTACGGTCATCAGTGAATGTAATGAAATACTGAAAGCCATCTCGTGCCACTTCAAAAGGGCCACAGACGTGGGTATGGATCAATCCAAGTTTTTCAGCAGCTCTTTCAAAATTCCCTGCGAAGGGTAACTTAGTTATTTTGCCTTGAAGGCAAGATTCACAAGTTGGATCGGGATCTGATCCCAATGGACCCGTATGTCCATCTTTCTCCATTTTATGAACCTTGGTCTGACCAATATAACCAAGTCAAAGATGCCACTTAAGTGCTTGGTTTGTTTCATCCCTACCATGCTTCCTAGTAATAGTGTTCACAGTTGTTTATTCTTTAGATTCAAAGGGTATAAACCATTTAATAATGTAGCTGTACCAACCAATTTATTTCTAAAATAAATTCGACAGGACCCATCTCCAATAAAGAAGTGAAATCCTTTTCGGTCTATGACCGGAATTGATACAATATTTTTATGCCCCTTGGACAAAACAAATACATCATCTAAAGTAAGAATAAAACCAGATTCTAAATTCAGCATAAGGGATCCAATATCAGAAGCCTCGACACTATGTCCACTTCCGACAGTGATCATCGTCTCCCCTGAATGCATCTTCCTACTTCATTCCAGATCCTTATTCATTATACAAATATGATAACTTGCACCGGAATCAAGTATCTAAGTAGTAGAATATACGGTTACAGAACAATTTGTTTCCAAAACCAGTAGTTCCGTACCTGAAGGCGCATTACGGTCATGCTTTGGACAGTACCTCCTCCTGTGGCCTATATCACCGCAGTTGAGGCATACATCCGTTTTCTTAGCCCCTTTCTATTTTGAACCGTTGGGGCTTTGCCCTTTACCTTGTCGATCTTGGCTATTGGACCTGACTGCTTTTTGTTATTTTTCTTCTTATTCTTGGACTTCCAAGTCCCAGAAGAAATCATAAGTGCAACTTCTTTTCCCTTTGTCTTCTTCTGAGACTGGGCAATCGTTAGTTTGTTCATTAGCCCAGTTAAGTTATATGCAATCTCATTGCAGTTGAAGTTCATGACAAATTCGGAAAAGGAGTCAGAAAGTGACTGCAGGATAAGGTCAGTTTGGAGAGATACATGCATCTGAAAATCAAGAGCTTCTAATCTCTTAATCATCGAGTGAGGACATGGTCCCCAACTCTCTCTCCTTCCTTCATCTTGGCGCCGAATAATTGCTTTGATATCTCATATCTAGCAACTCGACTATGCTCTCCATAGAGCTCAGCCAGGTGCACTAAGATGGCTCTCGAAGACGTCATCTTTTCATGGGCACGTTGAAGATCATTGGTCATTTATCCTAACATATACCTGCGCACTCTTACGTTGTCTTTTACCCATTTCTCATGGGCATCGACTTGTTCTTGATTGGGTCAGGTTCTCGCAGGAGCCGCTGGGATGTCCGCCTCCAAGACGTATCCCAGCATTTCCATAGTGAGGACAATCCTCAAGTTCCGAAGCCAGTCCACATAATTTGGGCCAGTCAGAGGGTTCTTTTCAAGTAGTATAGTGAGTGAGTTCATTATCATTATGAGAGATTTTGTTAACTGCAGAGAATAATTTGAGATTTGTTAGTGATTGTTTAATTATGATCCGAGTAAATAATTTAAGGACTTTCTTTATTCATAATTCGGCTCCCACTATTTTATCGGCATTTGCACACTCCCATGTGAAATCCGGAAGTGACGATTGACTTTATAGTGGTGATCGAGTTCTTTACAAAGGTTAATAGAGGGCAACCAATACGGTTTCTATTCTATTATTCTTTATAAAGTGGTGTCGAATACCAACCCATCTAATGGATGATTCGATCTTCTTTTACCCCTAGTTCACTTTCCCTCAACCCATTCGGTTTCTATGGCTCGCTGAACTATCTAAGTTTAAACCGTCAACTCCTATTAGTCTGACAATTGAATCTTACCCGGCAACCCATACGGTTTCCAGGGGTTTAATTTGTCACAACCAAAGGCATTTAATGCACTCTAGGAATTTATCAACCTTCCCCAAAAATATTACCCCGACATACTCGGAAGAATATATATTTCAGTTTAGATTTCATTTTTTCATGAGTTTGACGGAGGGTAGGAAACCTCGTAACCTTTATAACTTAGTATTTTTAAGTGGGAGTTTAACGCGATTATATGTTACACTTCGCACATTAATCTGTTTATAAGCGCGGTTTGTCGATTTGTTTGTTTGTCATACAATATGAAAACACACACAACCTAAAACTAACAACATGCAGTTCATGGACCGTTCCTAAGTACCGAGTCTTCATCGACTCGATAAAAATACAAGTAATCTAATTACAAGTCTTAAATCTTCGTCTTCATGGCAGTTCGTCCTCGGCTCTTCATCATAGCTAATTTATTATAATTATAAAATTTGCATCCTATACAAATTTACCAAAAAAAATCTACTCAAAACGGCCATTACAACCCCATCGAATAGAGATTCAATAAACTAAGTCCATGAACTACATCACCATTCAAATAATAATGCAATCATTACATTAAAATAAATGTCAAATAATAATTAATCTAAACAACCCAATCAATATAAAATTAATCCAACAATTAGAATTAATCCAATTAATTCACACAATCTTTAATTTTAATTTGTTCTGGACAAAATAAATATTTTATTAAATTAATTCCCTTAAAAATAAAATTACCATAATTATATTTTAGTCAAATTAAATCTAATTGCCGGAAATTAATTACCTAACAAAATATAAAAAAGGGAGTCGAAAAACACACGGCCCGGGCCAAACCCGCGCCACTGCCATGCGGTCCAGCAGCCGGAACGCGGTCCCTCACAAAATGGGACCGCACGGCAGCAGCCTGATAGCTCCGAGTTGCCGGGTCCGATCACATTTTCGGCTCGTCTTTTCATCCCAATTCCAAAAATAATATTTTTCTAATCTTTATATTTAAATTAGTTTTTCAAAAGAAAAATAGATTTACATTATAACATAGAATCATGAAAAATAATTTTTAGATGAACAATTAAAAATTAACAAATAAAACAATTATGATTCTAAATCATAAAAAATAACCAAGTATTCCAAATGCTAATATCGAATATACGATTGCATATACCTTGCTCTGATACCACTGTTGAGATTTGGTAATTAAAATCGAGATACGCAGCGAAAAATAAACCGGTCCAACCCGATAAAACCAGACCCCAAAAATGGATCGATCAAGCATCGTATAAACGAATATAAAATTGACGAAGATAAGATTTAGAATACATACCCTCGTAGACCTTTGATAATATCTTCTTGAAGCAAAATTCCTGAGCCAAACTTTGATCATTTCCGGTCACCAAAACAAACACGAATCCGATTCGTTCTAGCTTGATGAATGATCAAACACCGAATATGCCGAGTGTCTCTACGTTATCATGCATCGGATATCGATCGGAAAAATAATATATAAATTCGTTCTCAAAGAACACGGCTAGGAATTGATACAATATTTTTCTCCTCTTCTCTTCTTCCTTTTCTTTCTCTCTAAGATGAACAAGAAAATAACATAAAATTTTTTTCTCTCCTCCCCGAAACTCACGACTGGTCTTGCAAGTGTGTGTGTGTGTTTCAACATTTTAACATATCTCACTTCATGTGATATATAAAGATAAGATCACATCTTATCTTCATTTTGTCACCAAGTGAGGCATGTTCCACCACACCCCACAACACATGAAGACAACACCAAGAAGGTACATGGAAGGTGCGTAGGGAGAGGGGGGGGGGGGCACTATGGGTTGATGAGAAAAATGAGCCGAGCCACTCGGTTCGTGTACCGGACGTTCGCGTGTCTAGTCCGTTAAGTACACTTCGCTTTATCTCAAACGTATTTATACTTAATTAATTAATCCAATTAATTAATTTTATCATATACAAAATTATAATAATATATTTCCAAGAAATAATTATTTATGAATTAAATTAATCACGAGTAGTTAATTTCAATTCACTAGACCGCATGATTTATCAAATAAATCAAATTAGATATATAATATCCAATATTAATTAAGTGGTAGTAAATACATATTTTATCCATCAAATATCCTTGTGCGCGACTCCATAGGTCCGTCTTAGTTGGCAACGGAGGAACCAAGGAGTACGGATAACACTTAGCCAGTCTAGTGCTCCGTACCGTAACCCAACTAAGAATGAATGATCGGATCATTCCAAAACCATTATGTTGTGAATACCGTATACGTATAAACCCTTAAATCATATGTCCCGGTCAAGTATTAGGGTCACGGTAAAGTCAAACCCTATTGCAACTTGACTCTATGCATTTTGTTAATGCAAACCGAGACCACCGAGCTCTCGTGTATCAAATACAACTAGCTCTAACTGCTTTGGCCAAAGACTTATGATCTCATTTGCCATTAACCGCATAGGACATTTACCTGCTCACTAGCAGGAGAAACAATCCTATCTTGGTATTCAGTCGAGACTGCTACTTGCCCACTAAGTTGCATTTCGAGGTTGACCCCACCAACCGGTAATTGGATCGAACTACGCTAATGACTAACTTAATGTCATAAGCACATCTCCTGCTGAAACCTCAAGTCAAAGCTCCACGTATACCTATCACAATCTTTCTATTCAGTCATTGACAATCCCTGAGTGATATCCATGTGATCAAATCGAGTTGAGTCGTGTTCGAGTATACTAATACCATTATCATACCTATAACGCGTACTCCCACTAACCCTTAGTGAATACAGGCACTCTACATGTCAAAGTACACGTTTTACAAGTCTTGTCTAAACTTACTTCCCAGTTAAGTTTTATCGACTTGCAAACCAGTTAAGCATTCGAGTCCTAAACAATTTCAGTGTCTATCTCCTTATCTCTATAAGAAGTGGAATATTTGCTCTCAAATAAAAGTACTATTATTTTATATACCAAATCACAATGCCAGTGATATACAATAATATAGAAATAATAAATGCCTTATTTAATATAATATTCATAATAATAATACAATGCTCTCACTCTCACATCCTCTGAGTGGCATTCAAGGACATATTCCTAACAACCTCAACAACTCGCAAGCTGTCTATCACCTTCCAACCAAGAACTCGTGGATGTTTTACAACATCTCACTTTCAAGAACCTCATTCAAGAAAGTACCACTTACTCAAACTTTAAGACAAGAGTATTGTCTTCCCTAACTTAAGAGCTTCTATGTATGTGACTTTATAAACTACCTCTTCACGATGCTATAGATTTGCTTTGATTTCTTTGATTGCTTTGTTTTCTTGTAAGTATTGTTTGCATCGTACTTCTGCTCAGTCTTTCTTCAGATATTTATAGTACGATCTTTAAGCTTCTTCATAGCCATTGCATCTCGTAATAATTTTGTCCGTGGGAGAGTGGACTTCATTGTTTATTTGTTCATCTCTTTGCAAGGCTTTGTCTCTTTCTTCAAATCTAACCGTTTGAAGATGTATCTTCTTGTTGCGCCACTTTTCTTGATTACTATAATTGGAAAGTCTTTAGGGCGCGAATATGTAGGAATAGAATATTCCTTAACTTCCGGGAATCAATCACTTTGTCCCCTTGGCTTTTACGTATGCATGAGTCTTGCCGTTATTGTTGACTTTTCAAAGTTTGTTGATGTGGACAATTGATATCCAAAACTTAGCTGATATATCGTCTGAGGTAAACTCATTTGATATTTTCTTTGGTCAAACCTGGCTGATATATTGGTCAAACCTAGCTAATGTTTTACCTGGATAAAAGCTGTCTGATATCTGTCTTTAGAAAGTTGGCTGATATTCCCTTGGTCAACCTCAGCTGATATCATGCTTTGACCAAACCTCGCCTGATAAAAACTGGCCTGATATTATGTCTGGTCAAACTCAATTGATATTTCCTTTGATCGAAACTCACCTGATAAAAACTCGCCTGATGTTTTATCGGTCAAATCTATCTGATATCTTGTGTTGACCAAACCTCGGCTGATAGTAGGCCCGTTCTATACTTAGCCAAATTTCTACTTGATCAACATGATCAATACTTGGCCTAATCTTTTTAAAGCTTATAAAAGACACTAATTTGGTTCTTCTTTACAATGCCAAGTACATACATTTGAAATAATCATGAATACAGGGATGACATCATCAAAATCTAAAATAATATTCCTAACAAATTCCCCCAATTTTGATGATGGCAAAACTTAATGTCAAATGTAATAAGCCTGTTCTTGCATTGATGTTTTATCGGTCAAATCTATCTGATATCTTGCGTTGACCAAACCTCAATTGATAATAGGCCTGTTCTATACTTAGCCAAATTTATACTTGATCAACATGATCAATACTTAGCCTAATATTTTTAAAGCCTATAGAAGATACTTATTTTGTTCTTCTTTACAATGCTAAGTACATAAATTTGAAATAATTATCAATACAGAGATGACATTATCAAAATCTAAAATATCCTAACAAATTCCCCCTATTTTGATGATGGAAAAACTTAATGTTTCAAATGTAATAAAATCATCACACACAGAGACAGTTAAAATAACTTAAATGTAAAGACTCAGTCTGAGACAACTAGAGGTTGTCATTCAAGTCGATTGTTATAAACTTATAGTATTCGAGATTACAATACAGTTTTTAATGAAAATTACAAATGAAATTAAAATTACAAGTAAAATTTACAAGTGATTGACAGTAGGGGTGTATTTCGAACCGAACGAACCGAACGGTGACTTTAACGAACGTTCGTTCGTTAAGGATTCGGTTCGTTCGGTTCGTGTTCGTGTTTGGTTTGTTAAAATTTCACATATTTCATGTTCGTTCGTTAGCGTTTGATTGTTCGTTTCGTTTTGATCGTTCGTTTGTTCGTTTGTGTTCTAAAATAAATAAAAAAACTAAAGTACAAGAAATAATAATTAAAAAATAAAACGAGAATATAGAATTAGAAATTAAGGATTTTGGAATGGTAGATTTTATTTTGTATATATATTTATTAATTATTATAAAATTATTAATTATATTTATTAATTATTGTAAAAGTATTAATAAATATAAAAAAACCTTTGTTCGCAAACTGTTCGCGAACTAACGAACATATATTATTTTGTTCGTGTTCGGTTCGTGTATATAACGAACATGTTCGCGAACTGTTCGAATTTGATCGAACCGAACATGAACTGAACGTTGACAAACATTTTCGCGAAATTTCCACGAACGTTCGGTTCGATATACACCCTTAATTGACAGTAAAAAAATTACGCACTCCCTATACCTCTTCCTCTTCCTATGTGCCTTGCTGGAGGGAGAGACTTTAGCGGTTTTGCTCCAATGGGCCTTTGAACTACTGGGATTAGCCCATACTTCTTCTTGACTATGGTGGAAGCAAATCTTTGATCTTTAGGGGAGTTTATTTGTTCTTTATACACAGATTCATTATCTCCCTCTAAAGTGTTTCATCATTCAGCTTCCCATTTAAGTCAATTGGAGGGTCTTGTGGTCTGAAATCAGGGATTCTAGGATAAGCATTGAATGTTTCTTCGGCAACCCTTTTCAGAATTTCCCACAAATTTGGGTAGTTGATCTCCATGTAGTTAATAAAGATTTGTTGAGGAGTGCAGTCTAGGTCTTGGAGGATTTCCCAGAGATAATATTTTTCAATAAGTTATTTTTTGGCAATCCCCCATTTATTTCGAGCTTCCTCTGGAATGAACTCCTCAACATAATATAGCTCGTTGCCTTCCCAGCTCAGAGGAACCTCTGGATCTTGTCTGGTTCTTTTCTTCTTAGTTGCAGGTGCTTCATATGGTGTAGCTGTACTTTTTCTTTTCAAGGAACTTGAAGTTTCAGCATCTGGGAGATGGATGATTTGAGGTGTGCTTCTGGGAACTAAGGTTAACGCCTCCTGCTTCCACATGGTTCTCATCTCTTTCCCCTTTTTGCCAGCATCAATAATCTGTGCCAGCTACTCCTCCACCTTGTGCATGAAGTCTTGCATGCCAAGAGGCATCCTTAAAGATGAAGGTGGTGGAGAGGGTTCTTTCCTGTTTAACAGGGAGTCCATCTTGGTGTTTAAGGATAGCAGGTGAGGTTCTACCTTTGTGTCCAGAAGATTAGCAACTGTTTCCTCAACTATGGCTCTGACCATCTCAGTGAAGTTAGGAGGCAGCTGATATGCAGGTGCCTCTGTCTGATGGGTGTTTTCAGCTGAGCTCTCCTGTGCAGCTGAATTTTGAGTGATAGATTTCTCAGTTGTATTCTGCTGTTAGCTTCTTTCTGATCAGATGGGGTTTTATCTGGATGTCCTCATTCTTCGTCTTCTGTGGGCTGTGCTGAGCTGCATGTAACACCCCAAAAAATCACCCAGGAATATCACACGCCGTAGACCCTGGTCAAAAGGATCTACCAGGCTAAACATTACAAAATATGACAACACAACAAATGCCAACGTGGCTACATATGAAACAGTAGACCGATTTGGTCTCTCATGAATAACATACAACTTATACTCCGTATATCCCTGGTTCAAAACTCATACCCACACAGGGGTCACAATAGAACAACATTCCCATACGGCGGGGAAACACTACAGCAAAAGAGAAAAATGCAATTCGACCAACAGTACCCAAGTACTGTCCTTCCTGTGATTAGTATCATTTGTCTTCCATCATCCTTCGTACCGATCCTGTGTTTTGCTCCTCAAGAACATGCACGTACCTGAATGCAATAACAGGCATCCACCCCCAATTACTCGGGGGTTAGCAAACTGGAATTTTGCTAGTGCAAGTATAAAGTGCAAATACGAGCCATACACAACATATTCCAAGACTATAATAATCTGAATAATCAATGGATCGAACTCAGTGAAAGACTTCCCGAGATATTTCATTTGTGCAAAATGATCCGAAGCCATGAAAGGCAGTAATAAAGCAAGTAAACGAATTGTAAAGTGTTTTAGAGATCTCGGGAGTTTTTAAAGGAAAATATTTTGGGACTAAAGAGTCCTTATCTTTTCAAAAATCACCTAGGGTCACAGCCCAAAGATTTACTCGGTTATCGACAATTATAATATAATCACGGGTCATGCAAATCCGGCAATAAAAATATTATTCGTACTTATCAAGTAACAAATTCCAGAGGCCTCAATCGACCCTATATGGCATCACATAAATACGGTTTGTACTCATCAAGTAATGAACTCCAGAGGCCTCGCCGGACCCTACATAGTACCCACATATACTATTCGTACTAATCAAGTAACGAAC
Organism: Orobanche coerulescens; assembly: GCA_033398695.1. Lineage (NCBI taxonomy): Eukaryota > Viridiplantae > Streptophyta > Magnoliopsida > Lamiales > Orobanchaceae > Orobanche > Orobanche coerulescens. The sequence goes on from CM065802.1 coordinate 198,880,612, forward strand.
TCCAGAGGCCCCGTCGGACCCTACCTGGTTCTACACAAATACCGTTCGTACTCATCAAGTAACGAACTCCAGAGGCCCCGTTGGACCCTACCTGGTTCCACAAATCAACACAACAATCCACAAAGCATATCAATAATACCACGTTCACATACCACAAAGGGATATACTTCTCGAGCAACACCAAATAGCACTACCTCCTTATAAAGGAGTCAACAAACAATACAACCAATATCACACAACATCACAATACTTATCAGTAAGTACACATATCCACACAACCACCCATTGACGAAAGGATATAACTTTAAGTCCAATAGTGATATAGTCGCGCACAACAATACCACAGGAAAACAAGGCATTCCAATATACAACACTAATATACATTCTCAGAACGATACATTCATTTACAAACACACGAGTTGATTTTGGAGAGAACCTTTATCGAGAATATGCCGATTATTTTGAAGATTCATTAAAACATTCAAATTTCACATATAATTAATCACCAACTACTATATCTACGAAATACGAAGTATATGGGCAAGATACTTGTCTCGATAATTGATGTGAATCCTTCGAAGAACACGGCTCAACCAGAAAGCCTTGAAAACCTACAACCTCCACGAGAAAACAACGACGACACAATTACTACGCATAAAATGACCAAATACGGCGGGAAACACGCCCAACACCCGAAGGAGACTCATTCAAACATTTAATCGAACGTTAAATATTCAATAGTTCCCATGAACACTCAAATCATCAATCGAGTCAAACAACTCGAAATATGGATATACAATCTATAGAACACTATTAATAACATTATATAACACCAACCGACTCATCAAAATCGGACTAGATTAGAAATCAAGAACAAAACCCTAAAACGTCAATTATAGGGATTCAAGAACATTACCTTCGATCCGACGAAGAACGATGGATTAGGTGATGTTAATCCTTGCTAGGAACTCAAAAATATTGATGGATGATGAAACCTCGACCAATCATAGCCTCTCAAATCAATCCCGTCGAACACAGGAAGAGAAGGGAAGGAAATTGTGAAAAACGTGAAATGAAGTCTGCTGCCCGCCTATATATAGGCCGCAGCACATTATGTACGCAATATTGCACGTTTAGCGTACGTAATTAGCCTTACGTACGTAACAGACAATTGTTAGGTACGTAATGCTCCACTCAGATCTCACTGCCCCAATCTATACGTAGGTTAACATACGTAACACCTCCAATGTTACGTACGTAATCAATCGATAACGTACGCTACATGACCCCTGTAGCGTACGCTAAAGCCTCTCCAGAGGCTACTGCCCCAACCAACAGGTATGATAACGTATGTAACCTAAACCCATAACGTACGTTATCCAACACCACTTACGTACATAATGCACTTGTTATCCAACATGTTCTGACAACCACACAGTCTGAAGTCGGTACAACGACGGGACTACCCGACGAATCTCACGACTCCCAGCTTGACAACGAAGCTCCGAAGGTTCACAACAAGAACAATCATACAAAGAGAAACAACATACAGTGTCACACGCACAAGTACAAGATCAATATGACTGATGCGGCGCCAAGTTGTACTCGACGAAAACTACAACATGGTACATCATACTGTACACAACAGAGAGAATTCCAAATAACCATCAACAGAACAAAATAACCGGCACAAAATGACAAATAATTCAAAATAACTAGAAACAAAAATCTCGGGTATTACATACTACCCCACTAAAAATAAGTTTCGTCCCGAAACTTAAAACGAACCTCAATCATGAAAATAAACCAAAAGCAAGAAAATTGATCATCAATGATCTTAATGAGTCGATCCCGACACTGGCGCCAAAGTTTGAGTAACGATTGTACCAGATGCCATCTCGTAGTACTGAACTCGATGCCCATTCGTGCCCACAATTATAACAAGTCACTGACGGCTTCTTACAATTCGCACACTTGTGACCCGAAACATTACAGTTAAAGCACCTAGGCAAATTACCAACAGTTAGCGATACCGACCTAGATCTCTTATATCTTCCTACTGACCTAGAAGGCCCCACAACTGATTTATGCGAGGGTTGAGGTTTAGGAATGCCATTCCCCATGCTTCCCGATGAATCATCAGAAATCTTCGGCTTTTTTGTCTCAATTGTAGGCTCCACTGACAATAAAGCCATCTCAAATGCCAAGGCTAGATCTTGATAATCTTTCAGAGTGGTACACATGAAAGGAGCCATAACACAAGGTTTCATACGCATATCAAAATAACGAACTTTGTCCGCTTCACTTTTCACTTGATCCCGAACATAACATACCTGCCGATTATAATCGACTATAGCCTGAGATATCGACACATTCTAGGGTGTAGCTGAGAAAAACTCAACAAATTTGCGTTCTCGTATAAGCGGCAGGTAATATTCGGCCTCCATGAAAGTCTTGAATTCAACCCAAGTAGCTGTATGATCACTAGGCGCTACGACCTCCCACCAATCTGCAGCTTCTTTGTCTAGGAGGTACTGAGCAATGGACACCCTCCTCTCATCAGGACAGGCTACAACATCGAACGTCCTTCCCAACTTGAATAGCCAATTTTCCCAACCTATCAAATCAGAGGAACCCGCAAAATGAGGTGGATGCATCTTCATCACATCTCGTAGCCACTCACTAGATTTGTTATCCCCATCTGGAGGTTCATTCCGTTGCATATTCTGATAAATCTGCACCAATTGGGTCTCCACCTGCTGAAGAATGGTGGCGGCTTCCATATTAACATTACCTCTAGTCGTTTGCCTCAGATCACACAACTGGTTATCCCGACCATCTATATTGGACGGATTAACGCTCGACAACGGGTCACTTCAACACACTCCTGTCTACGATCACGACCACTAACTCGGATTCGACCTCTCGGAATTCTAAACAGACAAACGCTCAATACCATGAAACACAACATCGCAAAAACAATATAACAAGGTACCAACTTAGCACAACATATCAACAAAAGGCAACGAGTATCAACACGACGAAGATATCCATTCTGCATAATTATATGAATACAAGCGCTATAACTGAAATAAATGGTACTTGCAGTCATAATTCGCGAATCACATAGCCATATCAACAGGAAACTTACGACCATTATCGATACAAATACGATCGTAACATTACAAATCATGGTAATCAATCATTGATCATAATCTTTTTAAACTCCACGCGGTATTCTTTTAAACACTAACTGCTGAAAATCTCTATGTTTGTATATTCACCCGAAATAAAATTTGAAATACTTTCGATACCTCGGATTGTTTTTCCAAAGCCATGAATCATAAGTCTTAACCATCTCTCTTTGAAAACAATTTCAAAACAACATTCCGAAAGATCAATTTCTTTGGGACCAACATCATCAATAATCACAATAATCAACACACAAGGTAACCACATGCTACCACTCAGCATCATCATGATGAATATTACATAAGGTAACTCGTGGCCATGCCCCTTAGCATCGACCCCCAGAGGTTCCGCCGATCCATCTCCGGGTGGGTAACCACTCATACTCGCACAGAATACTTCCACAGATCAATATTCAAATTTTAATAACATCATACGAGTCACAAGCAAGTTCAGACCACACAACACAGCAATTGGGTACTCGCCCGAAATTTTTCAGTAAAAACGGTAATATGACAATAGGGTACTCACGTCACGCACACAGTGCAGCTTAACACGGGCTAGGCCTATGATTAGCACGTGTTAATGATTTGAAATAATCAAACGATCTCTCCAGGTTTGTTAGCATGCACTGATGACGAAATTAGCGTGTGCTAACTGACTCATCTCATAAAATATTCCAAGTTTGAATTCATAGTTTAAGTCGAGTTAGATTTTTCAACTTTCATTATTTATTTTGCGAAAGAGAAAAATATCGCATTTGTTTTAAAAATAAAAATTTTATGGCGTGAAAGATTTTAAAATCGTATACTCGAGTTGTTTGAAACTAAAACCGATAAGTTAAAACTCATTTTCAAAATCCCTTTTAAACATGAGAAGGGATCAACGGCGGTAACATTTTGACAGTTATGTAAAATACTCCAAAAGACATTCTCTAAATACCGATACTAGGTTCCATTTGAAAATACAAGGCTGGCTCGCTAAAATTCATACTACTATCTAAAATCCACATTAAGCCGCCATTTGACTGCACGTCAAAACATTTTCAAAAACTGATTTTCCACAATACACTCAGGTCTATGAAATTTTAGGGAATCATTTCGAAACACGCACGCAACGAATATAATTATCAACAGAAACACATTGATTGCACATAACAACAATAAGCCAAATACTATCAATTCTCAAACCTATGCCTATACGGCATTCACAATCACTACTTCAACCAACACAACTTGGGAATACTAATATCAGGCATACGCCAAACCATCTATCTGAGTTTCTCAACGACCTATATCATCGATACAATTTCCAAAACATATCAATGTTCAGAATTTCATAACACACTACACCACTCGGTGTCCAATCCATCAATATAACTAGCCCATTACACATGTAATATACCACCGTATTGAATACGAATTCCATATTATAACACATATATAAACAACGATATTGAACACGATATATAAAAGAGGAGACTTACATCCACAGGTCGCACGAAGATGATGGCTGCACCACGATACTAATCATGACCGACACCTCGGACGACGCGTCGCGACACGACTTAATCAGACACAATCCGACAAGACAAGACTTGACAATACCCGACTTGACCCGACAGCCTAGGTTTCCACAACCTAAGCTCTGATACCATAAATGTAACACCCCCAGAAATCATTCGGGAATATCACACGTTGTAGACCCTGTTCACAAGGATCTACCAGGCTAAACATTACAAAATGTGACAACACAACAAATGCCAAAGTGGCTACATATGAAACAGTAGATTTGGTCTTTCATCAATAACATACAACTTATACTCCATATAGCCCTGGTTCAAAACTCATACCCACACAGGGGTCACAATACGACAACATTCCCATACGAGGGGGAAACACTATAGTGGAAAAGAAAAATGCAATTCGACCAACAGTACCCAAGTACTGTCCTTCCTGTGATTAGTATCATTTGTCTTCCACCATCATTCATACCGATCCTGTGTTTTGCGCCTCAAGAACCTGCACGTACCTGAATGCAATAACAGGAATCCACCCCCCGATTACTTGGGGTTAGCAAACTGGAATTTTGCTAGTGCAAGTATAAAGTGCAAATACGAGCCATACACAACATATTCCAAGAATATAATAATCTGAATAATCAACGGATCGAACTCAGTGAAAGACTTCCCGAGAAATTTCATTTGTGCAAAATAATTCGAAGCCATGAAAGGCAGTAATAAAGCAAGTAAACGAATTGTAAAGCGTTTTACAAATCTCGGGAGTTTTTAAAGGAAAATATTTTGGGACTAAAGAGTCCTTATCTTTTCAATAATCACCTAGGGTCACAGCCCAAATATTTACTCGGTTCTCGACAACTATAATATAATCATGGGTCATGCATATCCGGCAATAAAAATATTATTCGTACTCATCAAGTAACGAATTCCAGAGGCCTCAATCGACCCTACCTGGAATCACATAAATATGGTTCGTACTCATCATGTAACGAACTCCAGAGTCCTCGTCGGACCCTACATAGTACCCACATATTCTGTTCGTACTCATCAAGTAACGAACTCCAGAGGCCCCGTCGGACCCTACCTGGTTCCACACAAATACCGTTCGTACTCATAAAGTAACGAACTCTAGAGTGTTGGAACATTTTGTTCCATACATGCATTAAAAGTGTTTTGATGATTAAAGTTGATAAACGAAGCAAAACAACAAAAAGACGAAGCAAAGCATCAAAGGAAACGAAGTGCAAAAAGCTGGAATTATATAAGCTTAACTTACGTAATATATCATGTGTAGCGTACGTAATATAAGAAGCTTTACGTACGTAAGAGAGAAAGTATAACGTACGTAATGATGTGTCTGCGAATTCAAACGATAAGAACATTAGATGAGTCAAAGTAAAAAAGGCGGCAATGGATATATGACGTCAGCAATGACGTACCCTTAACGTACGTAATGGAAGATTGGCTAACGTACGTAAGGAAAAGAACGAATGCTACTGGACTAAACTGCATACTTGTTAACGTACGTAATGTTGATAAGTTAACGTACGTAAAAGTACTTACAGACATAATATGAAGGACATAGCGTCCGTAATGAAGGCACAGGGAGCTAACAGCTAGTTTGATGAAGAAGCCTATACATACCATTCCTGTGGTATTGTTTCTCAACAACAACGAAGATCAAACGACTCATTGATCAGATATTCATATTGATATTATTGTTGTTGTGATATTGAGCTTATATTGTTAGTTTGAGTGTTTATACATTTAACACATACACGAGAGGAAAAAGAAAAGATACGATAGGATTCGGTGTTATTAGGATCAAGGATCCGGCATTGTTAGAATCGAAATCGATATCTAAGTGTGGTTTATCTAGTACCCATAGAAAGCTAGAGTGGTTGATTCCTTGTCCAATAGAAAAGGAAAACGATTTAACTTGGATCGACACAAAGACAAGTTACGAGTGGTTTATCACAGACCAATAGAAGATGTTATTGTAACGGTAATCCCTCGACCGATAGAAGAGAGGTGCATAGGTTTATATCTACAACCTATAGAAAAAGATACCGAGAGAGGACGTAGGCTCGATTATAGCCGAACCTCTATAAATCCGTGTGTCGTTTAATTTCCGCACTTTATATTTACGCTTCCGCACAACGGCGCATATACCGAATTTGCTCCAACATAGAGGCCCCATCAGACCCTACCTGGTTCCACAAATCAACACAACAATCCACAATGCATATCAATAACACCCCGTTCACATACCACAAAGAGATATACTTCTCGAGCAACACCAAATAGCACTACCTCCTTACAAAGGAGTCAGCAAACAATACAACCAATATCACACAACATCACAATACTTATCAATAAGTACACATATCCACACACACACACACACCTTGCCGAAAGGATATAACTTTAAGTCCAGTAGCGATATAGTCGCGCACAATGGTACCACACAAAAACAAGGCACTCCAATATAAAACACTAATATACATTCTCAAAACGATACATTCATTTGCAAACACACGAGTTGATTTTGGAGAGAACCTTTATCGAGAATATACCGATTATTTTGAAGTTTCATTAAAACATTCAAACTGCACACACACTTAATCACCAACTACTATATCTATGAAATACAAAGTATATGGGCAAGATACTTGCCTTGATAACTGATGTGTATCCTCTGAAGAACACGGCTCAACTGGAAAGCCTTGAAACCTACAACCTTCGCGAGAAAACGACGACGACACAACTACTACGCATAAAATGACCAAATATGACGGGAAACACGCCCAACACCCAAAGGAGACTCATTGAAACATTTAATCGAACGTTAAATGTTCAATAGTTCCCAAGAACACTCACATCGTCAATCGAGTCAAACACTCGAAATATGGATATATAATCCATAGACCACCATTAATAACATCATATAACACTAACCGACTCATCAAAATCGAACTAGATTCGAAATCAAGAACAAAACCCTAAAAAGTCAATTCTAAGGATTCAAGAGCATTACCTTCGATCCGACGAAGAATGATGGATTAGGTGATGTTAATCCTTGCTAGGAACTCAAAAAGATTGATGGATGACGAAACCTCGACCAACCCTAGCCTCTCAAACCAATCTCGTTGAACGCAAGAAGAGAAAGAGAATGAAATTGTGAAGAATGCAAAATGAAGTCTGCTGCCCGTCTATATATAGGCCGCAGCACATTACGTAAGCAATACTGCATGTTTAGCGTACGTAATTGGTCTTACGTACGTAATAGACAAATGTTACGTACATAATGCTTTACTCAGATCTCACTGCCCCAATCCATATGTAGGTTAACATACGTAACACCTCTAATGTTACGTATGTAATCAATCAATAGCGTACACTACATAACCCCTATAGCGTACGCTAAAGCCTCTCCAGAGGCTACTGCCCCAACTAACAGGTATGATAACGTACGTAACCTAAACACATAACGTACGTTATCCAACACCACTTACGTACACAATGCACTTGTTAGCGTATGTAACATGTTCTGATAGCACAGTCTGAATTCGGTACAATGACGCGACTACCCGACGAATCTCACGACTCCTAGCTTGACAACGAAGCTCCGACGGTTCACAATGAGAACAATCATATGAAGAGAAACAACATACAGTGTCACATGCACAAGTCCAAGATCAATATGACTGGTGCGGCGCCAAGTTGTACTCGACGAAAAGTACAACATGGTACATAATACCGTACACAACAGAGAGAATTCCAAATAACTATCAATGAAACAAATAACCGGCACAAAATGGCAAATAATTCAAAATAACCAGAAACGAAAATATCGGGTTTACACTGGAGACCTGATCAGGTGGATCCTGATCATGGTCCTCATCATCCTTTTTCTTTTCTTCTCTTTCTTCTTTCTCTTTTTCTGCTTTTTCTTCTTCCTTTTCTTCTTCTTCTTTTTCAACTTCTTTCTCTCATTCTGCTTTTTATTCTTCGTTCTCTTTTGCGTTTTTTTCAACTTATTTTTCTCCTTTTCTAGCATCTACTTTCTCTTTTTCTACTTCTTCTCCTTCTTTTTCTTCTTCTTCTTCTTCTTATTCTTCTTCTTCTTCTTCTTCTTCTTCTTCTTCTTCTTCTTCTTCTTCTTCTTCTTCTTCTTCTTCTTCTTCTTCTTCTTTCTCCTTTTTAACAACTTCTTTTTTTTCGTCCTTATGTTTTTCTCCTTCTCCTCCTTCAATTTCTTCATCATCAAAGGTCCTTCCTTGGGCTACTCCTTCCATTATCAATAGGATGAATTGGTCCATGTGTGATTTAGAATTTTGTAAGAACCAATTCTCATCAAGTAGCACACTCATATCAGTCTATTTATAGAATACCTGAATGAGTTTGTCAACAGTGATGGTGTAGTCCCATCCATCCTTTTCTACCATCTCCTTAAGAGCATTGAAGCTAAGAGCCTTCAATCTCTTCCAATCCTTATAAGCAACTAGAAATGAAGTCTTGCTGATGTGCTGCCTAACTAATATGACCTGAGCTTGGCTGAGGTTGAAAGGATTGTTTTCCATGAGGTTGAAGATGTAGTGAACTTCAGATTCCTCAAGGAATTCCTCAGATTCTTCTTCTTATGGGGTACTTGGAAGTACAGGCAATGATTCTTTAACCATTTCTACATCTTGAATGATGATCAGTTCCTTGGACTGATCTGCAGGTGCTATGCGGAGAGGTGTTACGGGTACGACTGAAGATACTTTTGGTGCATGTTCTTTAGGTGCAAAGTGATCTGAAGGTTTGGATAAATGACACACCGAGCTCTTTTATCTTTTGATGGGTCCAGGTGAGGAAGGTCGACTAGTCTCCTTTTCTGGTGACTTCCTCTTTCTAAATATCTTGGCAATGGGAAGATCATCACTGTCTTCAGGTCCGGTTAGAAGAGCAGTTGGAAGAACGAGTGACTTTTCAGGAGCAGGTGGAATGATATCATATGTATCTAAATTTTCAGGTGGAATATCAGCTGCAGTTTCTTCAGGTGGGGTCTGAGCAGGAATCTAAGCTGTTGTTTGGATCTCAGCTATAGTTTTATCATCTGTAGTTTTAACAACTGCATCTGATGCAACTTCATCTGAGTCTGAGGGTTCAGCCGCTTTGGGCTTGTTCTCTGCAAATTTCTCCATTGCAACTTGGTCCAGGTAAGCAAGTCTCTTGCTGATATGGAAATTTTCAGCCTTGTCTCTGGCCTTTCCAAGGACCTCCAGAATGTAACTGATTTGAGTTCCAAAGGCTAACTTCTTCCCAAACTTATTGTTGTCATTGTCCCAACTCACCTTGTTTACTTCACGGACTAATTTCCTGTAAATGTAGTCAGGCCAGTTAATCCCTTGCTGCTGAATTATTGCTCCCAATACTATGTATTTAGAGGAAGATAACTGGTCAAAGCTTCCTCCCATTCCCATCACAACTTTGTTTATGATGTCCAGCATGTATCAATATTCTTTCTTCAGATCAGACTTCCAGACGGTGTATTTCATTTTCATTGGCTGGTCCTCCATCTTTATTTCGTACCAAATATCAATTGGGTTTTATTTCAGGGCCTCGACTGCAATGCCACGATTCTCCAAGTTGAACGCATAGGCGATGGTTTGTTTGGTTATGAAAATGGGCTCTCTGAAGATCGAGCTTTCAATGCCCCTTTATCTGACTTGGGCCTCCTTGTCAAAGTAGACGACAGCCTTCTTGAACAGCTGTGTTGGGTTAATGTCCAAGAAATGGTAAATCTCGTTCTTCTTCATCTTCCGAATCAGTTGCGCCATTACTGCGATGTTGTTGGCCTCCAATAGACTGACAAAGTCTATAACTATACTGAAAATTATCTGCTCTTTCATCATCCTCAGATTGGTGTTCTTGAAATAGGTGTTGGCGTCCATATCTGCAAATTTTTTGGATTTTACTGTAGTGAATATTCTAGGGTTTTTTGCTTTTCTGAGAAAGATTAAGGTTCTTCGTTTGAAGGTTGAAGATGATAAAGTTTTAGTGAAATGATTTCAACCGTCTTAAGTAGCCATACAGGTTTTAAAAAAGTAATTAATTAAAAAGTGGCAGTTCGTAGGCCTGATAGGACGGCATGATGTAGACGTGGAGTGAGTGGGATCATGCATTCTGGTCCACGTATTATAAAAGTGAGTATTTAAAGAAATTTGAAAACTTAGCAAGTTTGACTTTTTGACTTCTGATCAGCTGCGGTCTTGATCAGCTAGCTTCCCTCGTCTGGTTATGATCAGGTGGCTTTTCTTGACTACTTCAGATCAGGTGACTTTTCTCGTCTGGTTCTGATCAGGTGAGGTTCTGATCAGGTGATTTTTCTTGACTGCTTCAGATCAGGTGACTTTTCTTGACAGGTTCATATCAGATGACTTTTCTTGACAGCTTCATATCAGAGGACTTTTCTTGACAGCTTCAGATCAGGTGACTTTCTCCATCTTTAGATTTTCAGCTAGGCACTAGAGTCCTAGTCTAGAAGTCCAAGATCCCTGCTTTGTTCGAGTAACCTTTCTTCTGGTAAAGGTTTTGTGAATAAGTCAGCAATCTGATACTCTATGCTGACTCTTTCCACCCTTACTCTTTTATTGAGCACATGGTCTCTGATGAAATGATGCTTGACATATATGTGATTCGTCCTTTAATGCAAGACTCGATTGTTTGTTAATGCAATTGCGCTATTATTGTCACACCTAATAGGGACTTCATTGGCAATGATGTAGTAGTCCCTTAGCTGTTGTCTGATCCATAGAATTTGAGCACAACAGCTACCTGCAGTTAGGTATTCTGACTCAGTTGTGGATATTGAGTTGGACACCTGCATCTTACTGAACCAATATTAGTCTGATTCCAAGGAATTGACATGTTCCACTGGTGCTTTTCCTATTGATTTTGCATCCTGCAAAGTCAGCATCAGAATATCCTGATAGTTCAAAGTTGTCATCTTTGGGATACCACAATCCAACATTGCTTGTAGATTTTAGGTATCTAATTATCCTTTTTGCTGCTTCCTGATGTGACTCTTTTGGCTTGGACTGGAATCTTGCACATACTCTTATTGCATATGAAATGTCAGGTCTGCTTGCAGTGAGATATAATAATGATCCAATTAGTCCTGTGTAGTGTATTGGATCCAATGGAATGCCTAATCATCTGCATCAATGTGTAGAGATGTACTCATTGGTACTCTCAGGGGTTTGGCTGACTCCATGCAAATCTCTTGCTCAGCTCCCTTGTGTACTTTGCTTGGTTGATGAATATTCCAGTGTCAACTTGTTTGACTTGCAAACCAAGAAAGAAATTCAGTTTGCCGATCATGATCATTTCATATTCTCCTTGCATGAGAGTTGAAATTTTTCCACATAGCTCAGGGTTGGTTGAGTCAAATATAATATCATCCACATATACTTGAACTAGTAGTATGTGGTCATCATGTTCAATCTTAAATAGGGTTTTGTCCACCTTTCCTTTGCAGAATCCATTCTTCTCAAGAAATACGGATAGAGTTTCATACCAGGCTCTTGGTGCCTGTTTGAGTCCATAGAGAGCTTTTAATAGCTTGTACACCTTGTCTCCTCTGACAAAGCCAGGGGGTTGCTCAACATAAACTTCTTCTTCTAGTACTCCATTGAGAAATGCACTTTTCACGTCTATTTGGTAAACTTTAAAATATTTAAAGGCTGCATATTCAAGAAATAGCCTGATTGCTTCTAGCCTTGCTATTGGTGCATATGTCTCATCAAAATCTATTCCTTCACATTGAGCATATCCTTTTGCAACTAGTCTGGCCTTATTCTTAAAAACAGCTCCATCTTCATCACACTTGATTTTGTATACCCATTTGGTGCCAATGACTTTCTTGTGATCTGGTCTGTCTGTTAGTTCCCAGACGTTGTTCCTCTCCATCTGGTTTAGTTCTTCTTGCATTGCAATCACCCATGCGTACTCATCCAGGTCTTGATCTGTTGTTTATGGGCTTCATTTGGGACATGAAGCAGGAGAACATTGTCATTCCTGTTGGTTCTCTTGAGTTTCTGGTTTTTACTCCATCAGTTAGGTTCCCAATGATTTTTTGAATGGGGTTATCTTTCAGCCATTTGGGGGTATCATCTTCATTTTCTGTTTTTGATTGAAGATCTTCATTGTTCATTCCCCCTGTTGAGTTGCTTTGAGGGACTGCGTCTGTCTCTGCATCAGCTTGGTTTTGACATTCTGTAGCTGCATCTGGTTCAGCTGTGATTGAGTCAGCATCAGTTGTAGGTGGATCAGCTACTATTGGATCAAATATGTTTGGAGATCCTGTCTGATTTGCAGTTGGGTCTTCATCAGCTGTGTCCATCATTCTTGTATCATTGATGATGACTTCTTCTAGGTGGGTGGCTTTGAGCTTTTTCTCAATTTCTTCCACCTGTTTTCTGTACTTAACAGTAGAGTCATCAAAGACAACATGAGATGTTTCTCCACAACTAATGTTCTTTTGTTAAAGACTCTATATGCCTTGCTTATCTATGAGTATCCCATAAAAAGCCATCATTAGTTTTTGCATCAAAGGCATTTAGTTGGGTTTTTCCATTGTTGTGGATGAAACACTTACAACCAAAGATATGAAAATATGTAACAGCTGGTATTATGCCATTCCAAACCTTATATGGAGTTTTACTGTGTATCCCTACTATCATACTTCTGTTTTGAGTATGACAAGCTGTGTTGACAACTTCAGCCTAGACCCTTTTTGGAAGATCAATCTCAGCAATCATTGTTCTGGCGGCTTCCTTGAGGATTCTGTTTCTTCTTTCAGCTACATCATTTTGTTGTGGTGTTCTTGCAGCTGATATTTTGTGCTGAATCCCATTCTGATCACAAATACTCAGTTATGGCCTTGTTGAGAAATTCTCCTCCTTTATCTGGTTTGATCTTTATGATTGATAAGGATTTCTCATTCTGAATTTTCCTTAGCAGCTCAGGTAGCTTGGTTAGAGTTTCACTCTTCTTATAGAAAAACACTATCCAAGTGTATCTTGAGTAGTCATCCACAATTACTAAGGCATGCTTCCTTCCACTCAGATTTCTTGGCTTGATAGGACCAAATAAATCCATGTGAAGTAGGTCCAAAATTCTGTGGGTAAGATTGGTAGGTTGAACTGATTTGAAAGATGCTTTTGTATGCTTTCCCTTATGGCATGCATCACAGAGAGTCTCCTTCTTGAAAACTTCTTCTGGGAGTCCTATGACCAACTTCTGTGAACTTATTTTGTTGAGAGCTTTGAGGTTCAGGTGACAGAGTCTTTTGTACCAGAGCCATCCATTTTTAGCTATTGTTCTGGATATAAAACAGGTATTGGGAGTTCCTGTATTCCAATCTATCATGTAGACTTCCCTTCTTCTGTATCCTTGTAGTTTCACTTCTCTAGATAGGATATCAATTACCATACATTTCCAAATAGTGAAAACAACTAGGTTCTTTTCATCACAGAACTGGCTTATGCTCAACAGGTTGTATTTGAGTCCTTTGACATACTGCACTTTTGAGATGATTATGTTTCCTCTGTGCAGCTCCCCATAAACTTTTGTTTATCCATGAGAGCTGTCTCCATAGGTTACCTCTGGACCTCTTTCTTTGATGTAATTTGACAGAACCTTTTTATTTCCTGTCATGTGCCTTGAACATCCTAAGTCCACAAACCATTCTTCACCTCCTACTCTTGAATTTGAGGTGACATGATAGTAGTCCTTCCACTTTTTCTGCAATCAGACAAGTAGAGATTTAGGTACCCAAACCCGAGTGGGTCTTTTGGGGTTAGTGGATTTCCTAGAGTTGATTTCTCCTGGAGTTTGAAAAATGGTGTTGGTTATTTCTATTTGGTGCATATGGTCTTGATCTATATTCTTGAGTTGGGTTGCATATAGGATATGACTGATAATGTTTTTGGTGTGGGCCATTCCTAAATCTTGGTTGAGATCAATTATTAAAGTTTTGGGGTCTCCACACCTGATAATTTTGAAAGTTAGGATTCCCTTGTAGTTTCCATTTACCTCTCCCATTGTGAAATCTATTTTGTGGGAAGTCTTTGGTAATAAGCAGAGTAATGTTTTGACTGCTGGTGCTGTTTTGGCCATTGCCTAGTCTTTTGTCTATGTGGCTGCCTTGTAAATCTTGGTTGCTGCCTATACTGTTGATTGGGCTGCTGCCTATTTTTAAATAGAGGTTTGTTTTTAGGCTCAGCAGTTTGGGCAATCACTACACCAAAAACATAATTTTGTGACATTGAAACTCGCTGGATTTGTGACTGTCAATGACAGTCACAATTTTATGACTGCCAATAACAGTCACAAAGTCCAAACAGTGATAAATCCAAATGCTTGTGACTGCTAATGACTGTCACAAGTGTTCTGACTATCTTGAGCAGTCACAAATCCAAATATTTGTGACTGTCTCGAGCAGTCATAAACCTTTCAGTTTTATGTATAAATATATTTTGGTAAACCCTAGCTTCTCTTCCTTTTTCTTCTCTTTCATTCATATTCTCCTCTAGGCTCTCTCTTGCACCCGATCTATCAAAATTCCAACAAATTGAATCATTCTTAGAGAACACTGATATTCTCTGCCAATCCGGGTATCTACCCGATTGAAGGTGGGCTACGGAGGTCTATCTGAGCAATCAAATTCCACTCCTTCTGGGTGGAATTCGTTCCTGTGGACGTAGTCGGGGCCCCAGCGATCGAAGGGTTGAATTTTCAATTCCATCATATGGGGTAAGCTTTTATTGGTTCCATTCTGATTTCGGGATCCTACTTGCTTGCTCGAAGAGCTCTTTGAGTGTCTTACGTCTGGTAAGGCTTCCATAGCCGACCTCGCAGCTATCATTCGAAAAAAGCTTTCATGAGAATAGATTCTAAGAATGATAAATAGAATTATGAATCTTCTGAATGTCCAAACGCAATACCACAAGTTTTAGCCAAGAAAAACCCTCTAAAACCCCAAATCGGCCTTCCCCAGAACCCAGCCACTCCGACAACACCAAACAGAAATTACCCCCACATCAATTGGAATCAACAGACATCTACTTGGGCTTCCACCCTTCATCGTGCTTCGTCCGTGAACCTCGATTCGTGACTGTAATTTTTGACTTATTGTGCGAACGTTTTCCTTAACCTTCTCTTAGTGTGTGCATCCGCATTTGTTGTAACTGTCCAGTGTGTGTGTTTTCCTTTCCTTTTTTTTAGTGCTGGAATTCACTCTTTGTGTATGATTACGTACTAGCAAATATGTTCAAATGTATTACCTGTAGGTTATAACTTAAGGTTGCTCGAATTGGGTGTTTATAGATCTAGAGAAGGCTTATGATAGCATTCCGCCCGATGTTATTTGGAAGAGCCTAGTAGAGAGGAGGGTGTCGTTGCCGTTCGTTATGGCGATCCAAGACATATACTCCCAAGCTAGGATGTGCGTTAGGACCCCAGTTGGCGACACCCAGTATTTTCCGGTTGAGATAGGGCTACACCAGGGGTCGGCGCTAAGTCCTCTTCTCTTCGCTCTAATCCTTGACGTCATTTCGCGAGGGATTCAAGATGGCATCCCGTGGTGCATGCTTTTTGCTGACGATATTGTGTTAGTGGCGGAGTCGAGGAGGGAGGTGAACTCGAAGTTGGAGTTTTGGAGGGTTAAATTAGAATCCCAGGGCTTGCGTGTGAGCCGGTCTAAGACCGAGTATCTCTGGTGTAACTTTAGTGGTGAGGCCATCCAGGAAGATGTTGAGGTAATGATTGCGGATCAGATCGAACCCCGTACGGATAAGTTCAAGTATTTGGGTTCGATCATTCAGATGGAAGGTGAGTGTGAAGATGATGTCACGCATCGCATCAAGGCGGGGTGGCTAAGGTGGAGAGCAGCGACAGGGGTTCTGTGCGACAAGAAAGTCCCCCTAAAGTTGAAGGGTAAATTTTATAGAGCGGCAATCCGATCTGCAATGTTGTATGGCTCCGAATGTTGGGCGATGAAGAAGTCGCTTGAGAGCAAGTTGGAAGTGGCTGAAATGAGAATGTTACGTTGGTCGTGTGGTCTCATAATGTTAGATAGAATTGCGAACGGGGTTTTCAGGAACGCGCTGGAAGTGGCGCCCATTTCAGCGAAAGTTAGGGAAGGGAGATTGAGATGGTTTGGCCACGTCCGTAGGAGGCAGGCATCTGCTCCGGTGAGGAGGGTCGAGAGTTTAATGGTTGTCGGGGAGAGGAGGAGAGGCAGACCGAGGAGGACGTGGGAGGAGCAACTAAGATTAGATTTGAAGGCCTTAAACCTTTCCGAGACCATGACTGTTGATAGGTGCGCTTGGAGGCGCTAGATCAGAGTTTTGGATTCTTTTGTAGGGAGCGGTGCTGTAGTTTAGAGCCTCAGGGTTGGGTTGTCTCGGTTAGCGTTGACCTAGAGCATTGCATTTTTACTTTTATTGTATATTTTATCATATTGTCTTTGCGTGTGGTATATTTTTGACAGGAATACAAGGCAGCCCAACCTCTCTTTGTTAGAGCGTCATACCGGGAGTGAAGTAGCCAAATTCCGCTTAGGTAAGTCATGGATCAAGCTCACGGCCTGGTATGGTCTCGAGCTTTTTCGAATCATATGTTTTCCTGTATTTATTACACAAGTTTCACGCAGACTAAACCTGCCTTCACGGAAAGCATTCTCCTACCATAATAAGTAGAGGTGATGGTCACAGACATCTTACTCCTACCTGCACTCGCTCGAAGCGGGATATACTGGGTATGTTTGGTTTGGTTTGGTTTGGAATTGGGTGTTTATAGATTATTATGCAAGGTTTCACATCCCAGTGGACTTGCCTGCTGAACATAAACCGATTTTTAATTCAGATCTCTTGATCTTTATCCTTTCCCCAACCTTTCCTGCGATTTTAGTTAAATTCTATAAATTTATTACTAAATTTTTCTTTTTTTTTGTGAATTTTTGATGGTTTCTTGGGCCTTAATTTTGTTTACAATAATTGACCCAGCAATTCCTACATTTATATGTTAAGGAGTAAGGACAAATTTCTGTTGGGTTTTGTTTGATTGTAGTTTTGTTGATCAAGGTATGGTTTTTTAAATCTTTTTTTCCAGGAGTTGGAAGTAATTTATTGGATATTATTGGTCGAGACTTGCATTGCGAAAGCTTAGAACTTTTTCATGTTAAAAGGTTAGATTTTTTCCTTTTATTGTTCTTTCTCTCTTTTTATTATTATTATTTTTGTGTGTGTGTGTGTGTGTTTATTCTTTATTTTATTTTCTTTAATATCTAATATATATTTGGATTTCCCTTGCTTATCTGACCACATCTCAATATAACCAAATTATTGCTTGGCTACATGGGTTTTATTTTATCCTACTTGCTTTCTGGGTTGAGATATAGAAACTTAAACTCAATGTAGATGATTAAGATGTATTTAATGAATCATAAACAAGTGGGAAATATTTACCTCCCTATCTTGGTGATGGAACTGACCTTACAAACTGTATTTGCTTGTTATTCTGATAAAAATACGACTTGCAGTGTTTTCTTCGAGTCGGAAGTTTTATTAGCTGATCAAAGTTCATCACATTTATGTAATACAGTATTTTCGGAGCTTTAATTCATTTCTGGAATACTTAGACGGTGGGGGTCAATTAACGATATACATTCTCGGGTTCGACGTGTTACAAGTTCTTAATACATCCATATATCTTTTTGGGTGTTTCTGTTTTAAGACACGAGGGATTTATGATGAAAGTTACTTTACTACTGTAATCAACAGTTTATATTTTATTTTTTAAAGTGTGATGAGGCCGCGTGTAGGTAAAATATCAGCAACTCACGTGGTTCATGGAGAAAGAAAAAGAGAGTGAGTAGAAGAACGATTGAAGCATTTTGCTTGAAATGAGTCTCGTGGTTTGATGTGTGTTTGTTAAAGCATTTATGCAATTATTTTGTGAGTTCCTTCAGTAAGTGCCATAATGGCCAGCTCCAAGCTAGCTTTACCTACCCTGTTACATGTATATGATATTAAAGAACAATGTAGCACATGTTATTTATCACTCGAAATATTTTAGAAGACGGAACAGATCTTAATCAAACTTTGGGAACTTCGTTGATTCGTTTCTAATTTTGGTATGTGCTAGATTAATGAGTCAACTTATATGCTTTACGTTTGGCAATCTGATTTTCAAAAGATCAGGGGGGATCTGAAACTTTCCACTTTTACTCTTTTTCTTTATGTCTAAAGAAGCCTAATCGACGTTATATTTAATTTTCCGCCAAACTGTCTTATGGGGTAGCTTATATGTTTACAACATAGTTATTAGCTTTTATTACTTTGCTAGAAAAGATGAAACCTTTGACTTGATCATCACAAATTACAGCATAATGGAGACGATCAAGTGATGATTCTGGAATAGGTAGGACCTGATAAGGATGTCACATTCATGTAGCTGAAGTTATTAGGTTTAGTTTTAGGTTCATATTTAGTAGATCTTCAATTGTTTTATTTTTAATAACCTCCGCTTGTCTTTGTCCTGTGTACCCCCTTTCGGTTATTATGCAGGTAACTTTTTTTTCCGGGGTCATACTCACAAACAAGGTATGGTTATATTGATCCCTCTTCCTGCTTGTAATCATTAGCTTTACATTTGTATGTAATACTGGAAGTGATCATATTTCTTCCCTATTTACAGATGTAGAAGTGAACGAGCCAGCATATTTGAAGCTTTCTCACACTGTATTTGGGAAGAAATTCCTTAAATAAATTGTCCTGGGTGTGCATAAGCAGTCATCTCCTCCTCTAGGGATTAATGGTTCTCAAGATCAGATTAATGTTTAGAGACTTCCTTGTTTAATTGTCCCACAAAGGGGCATATAAGTTACTATGTCACGGCCAAGGAAGAAGATGATCCGGCTGTGTTCGCTGGTGACACATTGGCGAGCGATGATTATTTTAATTTATCGAAGTATTTTGAAAACGTATAAATATGGATATTTCATCAGATGGAAAACAAAAAATCTAAAGAGTTGTATCATTGTAATGGTAATGTTTGTATGATTCTGCATTTTGCTTATCGAGAACCTTATGAACTTATTTGAGGCATATGTTTAAAGGAAAATAAACCGGACGTTTGGAAAAATAGAGCTTTTGATTTTTGTTACCTTGTTATCGTAATAAGTAGTGCCTACCCTAATGATATTCATGATGATAGATTGGATCGAGCAAGATATTAATTATGATTTTTCATTTTTGTTTTTTCCCTTTGTGATTAGTCTGCAGTTCATTGCCGGATGTGGCAAGTTTTTGAAGGGACTGCAGGGCAGATGTACCAATCAGAAGTTTGGTAGTGTTCGCAATTAGAAGCTAAAATATGAATGAAAAAGTTACAAGAGACTGTTTGGTGAATAAGTTGTATAAGTGCTTTACTTGTGTATAAGTTGTATAAGTACTTTATTCCCAATGGGTTGGTTCGGATTTTTTTTTACGTGCTAATTTTGAGCATTACATTGTGATTTTTATGTCTTGTAAAAATAAATTGGAGTGTTGTGTGAATACTTTGAGAAATATGTTTGGATTGTATTATGAATTCATTGTGAAAAAATAATTATATTGCATTTAGAGAAAAATAGGGTTTTACTATTTTTTTGTATTTTTTTCAACATTTGTGACTTCTAAAAATAGTCACAAGACAATCATGACAAATGATATTTGTGACTGTCTATGGAAGTCACGAAAGTTGAAATTCGTGACTGCTAATGACTGTGACAATAGATGAAATTCGTGACTGCTAATGACAGTCATAAATGATATTTGTGACTGCCATAGAATGTGGTATTGTAAAGTCATATAAATGAGGTTTTGTCACTATTTTGTGACTGTTTTTGACAGTCACAAAAAAACTTGTGACTGGTGATTTTATGACAATCATTTGTGATTGTTTTTGCCATTTGTGACAGTTTTTGACAGTCACAAAATCGGGATTCTGGTGCAGCGAATTGTTTCTCCCTTTATGAAGGTGGTTTTTGAACTTGGGGGAGTATTTGGGTCATATCCAAGGCCTGATTTTAATAAAGTGGCCTCTGGTTTATACAAAAACTATCCAAGGTTATAGATGCTTTTGAAGATGTTATTTCTTTAGCCTGTGTATTACTCAACTGTGTCAGTTTAGAAAACTCAGATTGGATATGAGCAAATGCAGCTGATTTTTCACTGTTTAAAATTTCCAGCCTTTTAATCTCAGCTGTGGTAATTTCAGCTGAGTTTTCAAATTTTTATCAGTCTGTTTTCCAAACTCAGGTCTGATGTTGGTTGACTCAAGGCTGAGTTTGTCCAAATTAATTTTCGACTGCCTATTCTCATCTTGTAGCTGTCTGTTCTCAAAGGTCACAGTTAGGTGTGCAGTTTTAAGTGTTTCAAAATCTTTAAACAGTTGAGTTACATATTTATGAAGATCAATATATATGAATTTAGAAACTAGCTCTTCACGATGCTATAAATTTGCTTTGATTACTTTGTTTGCTTGTAAGTATTGTTCGCGTCGTACTTCTGCTCGGTCTTTC
Source organism: Orobanche coerulescens (assembly GCA_033398695.1). Taxonomy (NCBI): domain Eukaryota; kingdom Viridiplantae; phylum Streptophyta; class Magnoliopsida; order Lamiales; family Orobanchaceae; genus Orobanche; species Orobanche coerulescens. Next base: position 198,901,935 of record CM065802.1, read on the forward strand.
TTCAGATATTTATAGTACGATCTTTGAGATTCTTCATAGCCATTACATATCGTAATAATTCTGTCCATTGGAGAGTGGACTTCGTTGTTTAATTCTAGGATATTACATGCTTGATATGTCCTTCGATGTCGGATATACTGTATGAGTATTTGTATAATTGTCATACTTGGTCGACAATTGCGATTGAGGATATCGTGCATCAGGTGTACCGTATGATAATGTTATCGGAACGAGTATATGTATTCAGTATATCGCGTGTACGTGTTCGGTATATTGGGACGATAGATCGGAGCAAAAATGGCTAAGTATAAAAGCCATTACGTACGTTAAGCATAGGAGCTTACATACGTAAAGGTGCAAGCATAGTGTACGCTAAGCAGTGGAGCTTACGTACGTAATGAAGCGATCTTAACGTACGTTAGGTTGAGTACATAATGTATGTTATGAAGAGAATCGAACAGGTACGAGCTGTGGTCGGCAGGTGGGCCCGGTGTCAGAAACTTTCGGCGTGGATGTGGACAGGCGAGTCAACATCGAGCTTTACATACGTTAAGGACAGCCCATTATGTACGTAAAAAAGTATGGCACTGTAGCAAGTCAACCCCTACATTACGTACGCTAGTACAAGGAAATTACGTACGTAATGCATGATGCGAATGAAGGCAGTAGCCCCTGGGATAGTGTTACGTACGTTAACAGGGTCAGTTAACGTACGTAAAGAGGGTTATGTACGTTAAGATGATTACATAACATACGTAATGGTTGAAGTTATATATATATATATATATATATATATATATATATATGTGTGTGTGTGTGTGTGTGTGACCCGTCCCTTTGGCATTTTTGGAGATGTTCATATCATTTCTTCGCCCTTCAACCCTCCGAGACCGATTTTGGCTCTTCCAAACAGATTGGGGACTTGAGGGCATGGACTTAGAGCTTGAGATATGAAGATATTGTGGATTCTTGAGGTGCTTGATTGTGTTCTTGAGGTATGTTGATCAACTCTATACCTTATTTCGGATTCTTGTTGTTGTTACCATTGTTTTCTTCGTATGTCGATGAATATGGTAGCATTGTTGTGGTTCTTGATGATGTATGAAGTGTATGTTGAAGGAGATGATGATATGTATGTATTGATCGGATATGAGGGGGAATTCGATATATTAGAGGTTAGATAACACATTGGACTATGATATCCTGATGATTATGAATAAGTGATGTTAATTGGATATGATTAATTCATGTTCTTGAGGAATTCTTCAATTATATGATGAACATATGTAAGGTGTTGGTATTTTGGATATGAAAATAGAATATTCATATCTAGAAACGAGTAACGTGATTGTTGGTGTAATATTCGTATAGGAGTACGAATATGATTATGATTTGAGATTATTATGATGATAATCGATAATTGGTTTTCACTATGAATTTACGAGGATGAACCTTGTTGATCCGTAATTAAGATTGAAGTCGGAATGGAGAATGTTGATACACTTCTTAGAATTGATTGAGTATCGAACTGTGACTTGTATTCGTAATTGTATGAGTTGAATGGTTTGGTTTCGTATATGATCGAGGTATCGTTGAACCGTGAGTTTTATTGGTTGATCATATCAGTTATTGATTGTTATCGTGCGTATTGTTAATTGATTATTGCATTAAGTTGTAATAAGCGATCGTAGATTTAACCGTTGTGCCGCGATTGAGATTGGAAATGCATGGATCGCCTTGGTTGAGGATGATGATCTTGTAGACGAAGACGGTGGGATTAGTAATGCCTTCGTCGTATCGGTATCAAGGCAAGTTATGCTTGCTCAGTTCATAATGTTTAATAAATGGTTTTGATTTCATTTCATTTATGATTCATATAGCAATGATATTATGGATATGAATTGTCGGAATGATGGTATGTATATTATGCTTGGACTGGGATAAATCATAATGTATATGATTTAAAGATGTCTAGTGGAAACGGAGATGTGAAATATCTTTGGTCTATTATATGAAATGTTGGATATCGAGGATAGTTTACCGTGTCGACATTGATCTCGAGGTGGTGAATTGTTGATAGTGATGAACTGTACTTCGTTCCTGACTATTCGTATAACTATGTATTCGTTCAGGGATGTTGGTCGTGGAAAGGTTAGTGTCTCCGTCTTTGAGGTAATTTAGTATTGCTGAATTATGATAATTATCCTGTTGCATTGTTGTATATGTGTGTGTTAATGTTTCATGTGATGAGTGTGCAACGTTGTTTGGTGTATTTTGTGATGTGCTCTTTCTTTTAACTTTAATTTGATGGGCCGATGTGTTGAGGGATAAGACCTAAATGGCACCCATGTTCCGGAGTATTCCTGTGTACATGCTTCCGTGACCCTTGGTTGTGACCTTGGGGTATTTTGTGATTTTATGTAATGTGTTGAGGGATAAGACCAGAATATGGCACCCACGGTCCGGAGTATTCCTGTGTAGATGCTTCCGTGACCCTTGCCTGCGGCCTTGGGAGTTTATGTGTTAATATTTTATGCATTGTTGAGCATGCTGTGAACTGTTGTCTAACAGAAATACGACAATGTGGTCGTGTCGATCTTTCATTATCGAAATGTCGTTGTTCACTTGGGAAGTCTTCTGATCCTTATTATATATGTGTTTCTTCGATTTTCGTTGTTATTTTGTATCGTGACATATCTGGAGTCAGATACTTACTGATCGGTCATGTGTAGGATTTTCAGGGCGGCACATGTAGTCATGTGTTGGTTTCAACCTCACATTTAGCTGTGCACACGAGACGTACTTCGTGAGACTGACTAGGTACAAGACCAGACGTGTATTCGATCGATACCCGTGGGTGGCTTATGCATGGACACATTTCCGGATCGAGCATATCGTGACGTCCATCTTGAGTCATATTAATTGGTCGTTCATAGTCCATGTATGGTCGGATATGTTCGATAGTCGGGTTTGTCTTCGAGATCCCATATAAGTGATTGTATATGTTTGATGATTTTATTCTCTCGTATATCTGGCCTTGTGGTCCTTTATTGATGCTGTTTGGAGTTTACCATATCATTGGTATTCTCGTTCGTTTATCGAACTTTATTGATCTCGTTGGAGTTCACCATATTGTTGGTAACCTCGTTCGTGATTGATCTTTATTGATGCTGTTTGGAGTTTACCATATCGTAGGTATTCTTGGGCGTTGTTGATCCTTTATGGATCCTGTTTGGAGTTTACCTTATCGTTGGTATTCTCGGTCGTCGTTGATCCTTTATTGATGCTGTTTGGAGTTTACCTTATCGTTGGTATTCTCGATCGTCGTTGATCCTTTATTAGTTTTGTGGGAGTTTACCATATCGTTGGTATTCTCAGTCGTGCTGATCCTTTATTTGATCTTGTTGGAGTACCACATCAATGGCATTCTCGTTCGTGGTTGGTCCGTTGGTGCTCTTGTGTGGAGTTATCATGTCAATGACATTCTCGTTTGATGCATTGGTTGTTTATTATTATTGCTTGTGTGAGCATTCATACTTTTTATCATTATTTGGGACTCGTCATTGTTCGAGGCAGTTGATCTAAGGACCTATTGTGTATTATCGATTTTATCAGATTGAGATTCGATTGTGCGATCCAGCGGACAGAATTGGACAGGGATGGATTATTCCATATTGGAAATATATTTATGTCTTGAGAATCTTGGCATTGTTTGGATACGGTACAGAAATTTATATTTGAATTCATTGTCACTTGAGAACGCGAAGTGTGGATTGAGATAAGGGTTGATTTGATTTGAGTTACCACGAGTTGGTAAGGTTACTACGGTAAGATTACATTGGAAATATTCTTACTCTGTAATTACATTGATATGTAATTGTCTATGTTGATGTGATCATTATCATTGTTGAGTATTATGGCTGACCCCGTCGTAGGCTTTATCTTTTAGGTACTCGGAGATCGAGCTATTAGCGGTCGTGAAGGGATGAGCTTCCCGGTGATAGTGGCTATGGCATGGTTATTGGGATTCGAGTATTTCTTTCTAGTCGTTATGATTCCAATGCAAATGTATTTCCTACTGTGTTATATCCGACGTGTGTATCTTTTAATGGCTTTCGGTATTTTACTAGCTCGTGTACACTTTCAAAATGCCCCTTTTGGTATCCTTGCCTTGTACTTTTAATTGGTATTTTATGACGGTATTTGGGAACTTTGTTTTGAAAAATATTTGAGTATTTATAATATTACCGTCTTTGTCTCTTTAGCGTGTCTGAAACGTTTGCGAAAATGATTTTTAGCCTTGTGAGTTCCGACGCGGGGCCCACGGCGCTGTAATATCCCCGGTTGGTTTTGGGGGTATTACAGAAGATGGTATCAGAGCTTGGGTTTCGTAAAACCCGGGCATGGGTGTTATGTGGCTCTACCAGTACGGTAGTAGCGCGGCTCTTGAAAATAATTTTCTGACTTGAGTCAAACCGATTTTTTGGAGGTTCCAAAATTTTTGAGATATTTTCAAATTGCTATAATTACGATATTCATGTATGTTGTTATTGTGTTGAGGCCTCGTATGAGAGTAGTATGGTAGTATCACGGACGATCATCGACTTCACGGACCTGTAAGTATGTTCTTTCAGTTATTTGGTTTTGATGATGATTATTCGAGCATGGTGGCATGATTTTAAGATATTTTGGGATTGAGATATTGATTATGACAGGATGTTAAGTTTCGAGGACGAAACTTATTTAAGTGGGAAGATATGTAATATCCTAGAATTTCGCTATGAATTTTTCGCATTGTTTTATCTGAGTTGTACTGTACAGAGTGGGACCAATGCAATATGGATGAATAATTTTGGGAATTGTGACAGTTGTACCAGTATATCTATCGAAGTTAATTTTAATTCTAGGATATTACATACTTGATGTGTCCTTCGATGTCGGATATACTGTATGAGTATTTATATAATTGTCATACTTGGTCGACAATTGCGATTGAGGATATCGTGCATCAGGTGTACCGTATGAGAATGTTATCGGAACGAGTATATGTATTCAGTATCGGACGACAGACAGGAGCAAAAATGGCTAAGTATAAAAGCCATTGCGTACGTTAAGCATAGGAGCTTAGGTACGTAAAGGTGCAAACGTAGCGTACGCTAAGCAGAGGAGATTACGTACGTAACGAAGAGAGCTTAACGTACGTTAGGTTGAGTACATAACCTACCTTATGAAGAGAATCGAACAGGTTCGAGCTATGGTCAGCAGGTGGGCCCGGTGTCGGCAACTTTCGGCGCGGATGTGGACAGGCGAGTCAACATCGAGGTTTACGTATGTTAAGGATAGCCCATTACATACGTAAACAAGTATGGCACTGTAGCAAGTCAACCCCTACATTACGTACGCTACGACAAGGAAATTACGTACGTAATGCATGATGCGAATTGAGGCAGTAGCCCCTGGGATAGTGTTACGTACGTTAACAAGGTCAGTTAACGTACGTAAAGAGGGTTACGTATGTTAAGATGATTACATAACGTACGTAATGGTTGAAGTTATATATATGTGATACCCGTCCCTTTGGCATTTTTGTTGATGTTCATATCATTTATTTGCCCTTCAACCCTCCGAGACTGATTTTGGCTCTTCCAAACAGATAGGGGACTTGAGGGCATGGACTTGGAGCTTGAGATATGAAGATATTGTGGATTCTTGAGATGTTTGATTGTGTTCTTTAGGTATGTTGATTAACTCTACACCTTATTTCGGATTCTTGATGTTGTTACCATTGTTTGCTTCGTATGAAGTGTATGTTGAAGGAGATGATGATATGTAGGTATTGATCAAAATATGAGGGGAATTCGATAGATTAGAGGTTAGATAACACATTGGATTATGATATCCTGATGATTATGAATAAGTCATGTTAATTGGATACGATTAATTCATGTTCTTGAGGAATTCTTGAATTATATGATGAACATATGTAAGGTGTTGGTATTTTGGATATGAATATGGAATATTCATATCTAGAAACAAGTTATGTGATTGTTGGTGTAATATCCGTATAGGAGTATGAATATGATTATGAGTTGATGAGATTATTATGATGATAATCGATAATTGGTTTTCACTATGAATTTACGAGGATGAACCTTGTTGGTCCATAATTAAGATTGAAGTCAGAATCGAGAATGTTGAGACACTTCTTAGAATTGATTGATTATCGAACTATGACTTGTATTCGTAATTGTATGAGTTGAACGGTTTGGTTTCGTATATGATCGAGGTATCGTTGAACCGTGAGTTTGATTAGTTGATTATATCAGTTGTTGATTGTTATCGTGCGTATTGTTAATTGATTATTGCATTAGGTTGTAATAAGCGATCGTAGATTTAACCGTTGTGCTGCGGTTGAGATTGGAGAATGCATGGATCGCCTTGGTCGGGGCTGAGGAGCTTGTAGATGAAGACGGTGGGATTGGTAACGGCTTCGTCGTATCGGTATCAAGGCAAGTTATGCTTGCTCAGTTCATAATGTTTAATAAATGGTTTTGATTTCATTTCATTTATGATTCATATAGCAATGATATTACGGATATGAATTGTCGGAATGATGGTATGTATATTTTGCTTGGACTGGGATAAATCATAATATATATAATTTAAAGATGTCTAGTGGAAACGGGGAATTATCTTTGGTCTATTATATGAAATGTTGGATATCGAGGACAGTTTACCGTGCCGACATTGATCTCGAGGTGGTGCATTATTGATAGTGATGAACCGTACTTCATTCTGGACAACTCGTATAACTGTGTATTCGTTTAGGGATGTTGGTCGTGGAAAGGTTAGTGTCTCCGGCTTTGAGGTAATTTAATATTGCTGAATTATGATAATTATCCTGTTGCATTGTTGTATATGTATGTGTCAATGTTTCATGTGATGAGTGTGCATCGTTGTTTGGTGTATTTTGTGATGTGATCTTTCTTTGAACTGTAATTTGATGGGCCGATGTGGTGAGGGATAAGACCTAAATGGCACCCACGTTCCGGAGTATTCCTGTGTAGATGCTTCCGTGACCCTTGGTTGTGACCTTCGGGTATTTTGTGATTGTATGTAATGTGTTGAGGGATAAGACCAGAATATGGCACCCACGATCCGGAGTATTCCTGTGTAGATGCTTCCGTGACCCTTGACTGCGGCCTTGGGAGTTTATGTGTTAATATTTTATGCATTGTTGAGTATGCTGTGAACTATTGTCTAACGGAAATATGACATTATGGTCGTGTCGATCTTTCATTATCAAACTATCATTGTTCACTTGGGAGGTCTTCTGATCCTCATTGGATATGCGTTTCTTCGAGTTTCGTTGTCATGTTGTATCGTGACATATCTGGAGTCAGATACGTACTGATCGGTCATGTGTAGGCGGCACGTGTAGTCATGTGTTGGTTTCAACCTCACATTGAGTTGTGCACACGAGACGTACTTCGTGAGTCTGATTAGGTACAAGACCGGACGTGTATTCGATCGATACCCGTGGGTGGCTTGTGCACGGACACATTTCCAGATTGAGCGTATCGTGATGTCCATCTGAGTCATATTGATTGGTCGTTCATAGTCCATGTATGGTCAGATATGTTTGATAGTCGGGTTTGTCTTCGAGATCCCATATAAGTGATTGTATATGTTTGACGATTTTATTCTCTCGTATATCTGGCCTTGTGGTCCTATATTGATGCTGTTTGGATTTTACCATATCATTGGTATTCTCGTTCGTTATCGAACTTTATTGATCTCGTTGGAGTTCACCATATCGTTGTAACCTCATTCGTCATTGATCTTTATTGATGCTCTTTGGAGTTTACCACATCGTTGGTATTCTTGGGCGTTGTTGATCCTTTATTGATCTTGTTTGGAGTTTACCATATCGTTGGTATTCTCGGTCGTCGTTGATCCTTTATTGATGCTGTTTGGAGTTTACCTTATCGTTGGTATTCTCGGTCGTCGTTGATCCTTTATTGATGATGTTTAGAGTTTACCTTATTGTTGGTATTCTCGGCCGTCGTTGATCATTTATTGGTTTTGTGGGAGTTTACCATATCGTTGGTTTTCTCGGCCGTCGTTGATCATTTATTGGTTTTGTGGGAGTTTATCATATCATTGGTATTCTCAGTCATGCTGATCCTTTATTTGATCTTGTTGGAGTACCACATCGATGGCATTCTCGTTCGTGGTTGGTCCTTTGGTGATCTTGTGTGGAGTTATCATGTCAATAACATTCTCGTTTGATGCATTGGTTGTTTATTATTATTGCTTGTGTGAGCATTCATACTTTGTATCGTTATCCGGGACTCGTCATTGTTCGAGACAGTTGATCTACAGATGTATTGTGTATTATCGGTTTTATCATATTGAGATTCGATTGTGGATTATTCCATATTGGAAATATATTTATGTCTTGAGAATCTTAGCATTGTTTGAATACAGTACATATGGTTACATTTGAATTCATTGTCACTTGAGAACGCGAAGTGTGGATTGAGGTAAGGGTTGATTTGATTTGAGTTACCACGAGTTGGTAAGGTTACTACGGTAAGATTACATTGGAAATATTCTTACTCTGTAATTACATTGATATGTAATTGTCTATGTTGATGTGATCGTTATCATTGTTGAGTATTATGGCTGACCCCGTCATGGGCTTTTTCTTTTAGGTACTCGGAGATCGAGATAGTAGCAGTCGTGAAGGGATGAGCTTGCCGGTGATACTGGCTATGGCATGGTTATTGGGATTCGACTATTTCTTTCTGGTCGTTATGATTCCGCTGCAAATGTATTTCCTACTGTGTTATATCCGCTGCGTGTGTATCTTTTAATGGTTTTCGGTATTTTACCAGCTCGTGTACACTTTCAAAATGCCCCTTTTGGTATCCTTGCCTTGTACTTTTAATTGGTATTTTATGAAGGTATTTGGGAACTTTGTTTTGAAAAATATTTGAGTATTTAAAATATTACCATCTTTGCGTCTTTGGCGTGTCTGAAACATTTGCGAAAATGATTTTTAGCCTTGTGGGTTTTGGGGGTGTTAGAATTTGACCAAAACTCGCCTGATAAAAACTCGCCTGATATCATGTCTAGTCAAAATCAGCTGATATTTTTTTTGATCGAAACTCGCCTGATGTTTTATCAGTCAAATCTATCTGATATCTTGCGTTGACCAAACCTCGGCTGATAGTAGGTCTGTTCTATACTTAGCCAAATTTCTACTTGATCAACATGATCAATACTTAGCCTAATCTTTTTAAAGCCTATAAAAGATACTCATTTGGTTCTTCTTTACAATGCCAAGTACATACATTTGAAATAATCATGAATATAGGGATGACATTATCAAAATCTAAAATAATATTCCTAACAATAAAAAAGCCATGAAACACAGATATCGCACATAAAAAGGGAGACTTACATCCACAGGTCGCACGACAGTCGCCCACGATACTATCTCCAATTGCCATGCGACAACTCGAATGACGGAACAAAACACAACTCAACTCGACCCGAGAGCCTAGGTTTCCACAACTTAAGCTCTGATACCATAAATGTTACACCCCCTAAAATCATCCGGGAATATCACACGCCGTAGACCCTTCTCACAAGGATCTACCAGGGTAAACACTACAAAACGACCAACTGATTTGACCAGCCAGGGACAAATATCGACTCGGACCGATAAGGTCACACAACTAATTCAAACCAAAATAAGTCTCTTACAACACATACCCACGCATGGGTCTAAACACAATACATCGGAAGTCTGAAAACAATTCAACAATACAACGACATCAAACTGAACTCCTCAATACTTGATTAGTATCGCAACCAATCATCTTCTATGTCGATCCTGTGATTGCTCCCACGAACCAAGAATACCTGAAATGCATGAAACGCATTCCCCCCATTTAAGGGGCTGTTAGGAATACTTGTTAGATTTTGATGATGTCATCCCTGTATTGTGATTTATTCAAATGTATGTATCTAAGTACTTGGCATTGTAAAGAAGAACCAAATGAGTATCTTCTATAGGCCTTAAAAATTTAGGCTAAGTGTTGATTAGTAACAAAATCAACTAAGTATAGAACTGCCATTTATCTGAGAAGTTTTCAGGCAAGTTCATTATCAGAGAAGTTTTGGTCAACACAAAAACATCAGAGAGGTTTGACCAAAACCAAGCTGCAGTCAAGATCTGAAGAAGGCGATACATTAGACAACTTTGGTCAACGCAGAATATCAGAGAGGTTTGACCAAATCGCATATGCAGTCAAGTTATCAGACGATATCTGGTCAACAAAATATCACCTGAAGTTTGGCGGTCAGATCAGAGAACATCCATCAGGTCAGAGAACTTCAGAGCAGAGAACTTTATATCAGAGAAGTTTTCATCAGAGAAGGTTGACCGCACATCAGGCAAGTTTGACCAAAGAGATTAGATAAGTTCTCAGTCAAGATATCAGTCAAGTTCAAGACACTCAGTCCACGTCAGCAAGTGTTGAAAGTCAACAATAATGGAAAGCCACGTGCATACGTAAGGAGACAAACTGGAAAGATTCCCGAAAAGTTAGGAATAAAATATTCCTTGAGATCCGCGTTCTGAAGACTTATGATTATTCTAAGAATAACGGTGCTAACAAAGTAAGTCTTTCAAACGGTCGGAATTAGGGGAATCAAGCCGTGCAATGGAATGATAAGATAAACAAAGAAGTCCACTCTCCAATGGACTAATTTGTTATAGTGATGCAATGGCTAAGAAGGAAGCTCAAAGAATCGTACTATAAATATCTGAAGATATAAATTGAGCAAAGTACGATGCGAACAATACTTACAAGTGACCAAAGCAAACAAAACAATCAATGTAAACAAATAGCATCGTGAAAAAGCTTAAACAGTCATACTGAGAAGCTCTTTAGTTGGAGAAGACAAACACTCTTGTCTTAAAATCTAAGTACATGGTAGTTCTGTGAACAAGGTTTTCAGAAGTTTCGCGACTGATAAGGCATCCACGGGTTCTTGATTGGAAGGTGATAGATAGCTTGAGAGTTGTTGAGGCATCCACGGGTTTTCAATCAGGAGGTGCTAGGCAGTCAAGGGAGTTGAAATGGCCATGAATTTCCACTGGTTGGAAGCTCTTGTAACAAGGAAGAATTCATTGTAACCTTTATCACTGGTTGACACTTATAGTGAATTTATCTCCAACTGGTTTGGAGAAAAGTAGACTAGTATAGGATTACCCCACCTCTGAAACTACTATAAGTGTTTGTGTGATTTACTGCTTTAAACATCATACATAACTGTTGCATACATATTTACTGTTCCATTAGAAAGCTATCTGCAGTCGATAACTTGTTATCTGCATTATTATCAGCTGTCTTTCGCATTATCTGTCTGCAGTCGACATAAGTCATCTGCACTACTTATCTGTAGCTAAGGTTTGTTAGCTGCATATTATACAGCTGAAGAAACTCACCTGACTTTCAGGAAAAGAGTTTAATAAGTCTATTTACCCCCCTCTAGACTTATTCCTGAGAACATGTGACCTACAAGTGGTATCAGAAAGGTTGGTTCAATTTTTACAGAACCAGATCCATATATCTGAGCATATATACATTAATCTCTCATTTAGAATGGAACACATGCAACACATGCACTCTATATTACCTGTATTCTCTATTGATGAATATGAATTATGGAAAATAAGAATGCAGGCTCATTTGTCATCCATTCATGATGACATGTGGTGTATCATTGAGAAAGGTCCTTTCATCTTTGAGAAGGATAATACACCAAAAGAAATTGCTGCTCGGAAGCCAGAGAAGATTCCCAAGAAGAGGACCGAGATGTCCCATGAAGAGCGAAAGCTGGCCAACCTAGACAACCGGGCCATAGATATCCTGTACCAGACTCTTGACAAAACAACCATGGTCAAGATCAAGAATTGCAAAAATGCAAAGGAAATTTGGGACACATTAGCTGTAATGTGTGAGGGAACCGAGCTGATAAACGAAAATAAGTTGTCAATTGCCACCCAAAAGTTTGACAACTTCAAGATGAATAATGGTGAATCAATTGACCAAGTGGACACAAGATTCACTGAGATCATAAATGAAATAAACTCCCTTGAAAAGACATATGGCAACAGAGATATGGCCCTAAAAGTATTAAGAACTCTCAATACTGAATGGAGCATGAAGGCTGCGGCCATGAGAGAGTCAAAGGATCTAAACAAAATAAAGATCCAAGAGTTGTTCTCTGATCTGAAGGCATATGAGTTCGAGCTGCCCTGTTCATCATCTAATGAACCTGCAGAGAAAGGGACTGCGTTTGCAGCAGAATCATCTGCAAAGAGCCTAGATGAAGCCAGTCCCCCCAGTCCTCTGAATTTTGAAGAAGAGATGGTTTCATCATGCAGAGGTTCAGTAATTTCAGAAAGAATTATTCCAAGTACAAAATGAATTACAAGGACAATCCAAGAAGGAATCAAAAGGCTGGCAACTGGAAGGTGGAATGCTACAATTGCCACAAAACCGGGCATATACAATTTGAATGCCCTGATCTCAAGAGAGATGAAGCCAAGAAAGAAGTGGGCAGAAAATAAGACAAGAGCAAAGCTTTTATTGGAGAAGACCAGATTGAAGAAAAGGTAGAATCAAGTGGAGGATTCTTCTCTGATGATGATGATGAATACAGCTGTCTGACGGCCAACCTAGTTGATGAAGAGGTAACTTCCAGACCTCGAACTACAGAGGGTTTTAGCTCTGACATGTATGAAGATATGAATCTTCATGAATCTGTAAATCAGTTACTAAAAGATTTTAAAGCCCTTAAATCAGCTCACCTAACTGCGACAGCTGAGAATGCCAACTGAAGAATGAGAAAGTCCAGCCAAAAAATGACTTTGACAAACTAAGCCTAGAGTTAACAAAAATCAAATCTGAATTTGAAAAACGGGCCGAAGACAAATTAAAAAACTCAGCTGATAATACTACAGCTGAGATTAAAAAGCTAACTCTTCTAAACAGTGAAAAGTCAGCTGCACTTGCTCATATCAAAACTGAGCTATCCAAGTTGAAACAGCTAAATAGTATACAAGCTAAAGAGATAACATCTATGAAGGCATCTATAACTCTTTATGGTTTGTGTATGAACAAGAGGCCACTTTATTTAAGATCAGACCTTGGATATGACCCCAACACTCCCTCTAGTTCAAAAACCACCTTTGTCAAGGGAGAAACAATTGTCCAGACTGCTGAGCCTACATATAAACCTGTATTTCAAAATAGGCAACAACACAGTCAAAGGTTTAGGCAGTAGCCAAGGTTTACAAGGCAGCCACCTAGACAGAGACTAGGCAATGGCCAACGAAGAAGCAGCAGTCAAAACATTACTCTACTTATTACCAAAGACTCCCTAAAAGACAGATTTCAAAATGGGAGAGGTAAATAGAAACCTCAAGGTTTTCCAAATTTTCAAAATGAACAGGTGTGGATACCCCAACAATTTAACAAATGGTCTCATCCAAGATTAGGAATGGCCCACACCACAGATTTTATGAGGCATATCCACTATATAATCCTAACCAGGGATATAGACCCAGACAGCACACACCTTATATGGGTAATCAACATAATTTCTATAATCCAAGGAGAAATCAATTCTCCAGGAAACCTACTAACCCCAAAAGACGCACAAAGATTTGGGTACCTAAATCTCTGCTTGTCTGATTGCAGAAAAGGTAGAAAGACGACTACCACATCTCCACAAATTCAATAATAGGAGGTGAAGAATGGTTTGTAGATTCTGGATGCTCAAGGCATATGACAGGGAATAAGAAGGTGCTCTCAAACTACATCAAAGAAAGATGTCCAGATGTAACCTTTAGAGATAGCTCTAGAGGTCAGACAAAAGGCTTTGGTGAGCTGCAGAGAGGAAACATAACCATATCCAAAGTTCATTATGTCAAAGGGCTCAAATACAATCTGTTGAGCATAAGCCAATTCTGTGATGAAAAGAATCTAGTAGTCTTCAACATTTGGAAATGCATGGTGATTGATATCCTATATGGAGAAGTGAAGCTACAAGGATTTAGAAGAAGAGATATCTATCTGATAGACTGGAAATCAGGCACTCCAAATGCTTGTTTCTTATCAAAAACCATTGCTGAGAATGGATGGCTCTGGCACAAGAGGATTTGTCACCTGAACTTCAAAGCCATCAATAAGATAAGCTCTCAAAAGCAAGTCAGAGGACTTCAATCATAAGTATTCAAGAAAAAGCTCTCTGTGATGCATGCCAGAAGATAAAGCAGACCAAAGCATCATTCAAACTAGTTCAGCCTACCACTCTAACCACCAGAATCTTAGATCTACTTCATATGGATCTTTTTGGCCCCATCAAGCCAAGGAGATTGAGTGGGAGGAAGAATGGTCTAGTAGTAGTAGATGACTACTCCATATTTACATGGGTTGTTTTTCTCTATAAAAAGAGTGAATCATTATCAAAGTTACCAGAGCGGCCGAGGAAGATTCAGAATGAGAAATCTCTCTCCATCATCAAGATCAGATCAGACAGAGGTGGAGAATTTCTCAACAAGGCCATAACTGAGTATTGTGATCAGAATGGAATCTAGCACGAAATATCAGCTGCAAGAACACCACAACAAAATTGTGTAGCTGAAAGAAGAAACAGAATCCTTAAGGAAGCCGCGAGAACAATGATTGCTGAGACTGATCTGCCAAAAAGGTTCTGGGCTGAAGCTCTCAACACAACTTGTCATACTCAAAACAGAAGTATGATAGTAGGGATACACAGTAAAACTCCCTCTATAAGGTTTGGAATGGCAGAACACCAACTGTTTCATATTCTCATATATTTTGTTGGAAGTGTTTCATCCACAACAATGGTAAAACCCAACTGAATGCTTTTGATGCTAAAACTGACGATGGTCTCTTTATGGGATACTCACAAATAAGAAAGGCATATAGAGTTTTTAACAAAAGAACACTAGTTGTGGAAGAAACTCCTCATGTTATCTTTGATGAGTCAACTGTTGAGTATAGGAAACAGGAGGAATTAATTGAGAAAAAGCGCAAATCCGCCACCCTAGAAGAAATCATCATTAATGATAAAGGAATGATGGACTCATCTGAGGACCCAACTGCAGATCAGTCTGAAGACCCAACTGCAGACCAGATAGGATCTCAAAACCTAGCTGATCAAATTGCAGCTGGTGAAGATCCAACTGCAGCTGACAAAGGCACACCTGCAGAGCAGACAGGATTCCCTTCTGCAGATGACAAGACCGTAGCTGATCCAGTTGCAGATCAAGAAGGCCAAAACCAAGCTGATGCAGAGAGAGATGAAGTTCATCAAAGCAACTCAACAGGGGGAACAAAGCCTGAAGATGATATCCGCAAATGGCTCATAGATCATCCCATTCAACAAATCATTGAAAACCTAACTGATGGAGTCAAAACCAAACAATCCACATAACCATCAGGAATGGCAATGTTCTCATGTTTCATGTCTCAAATGGAACCCAAGACAACAGATCAAGCACTGGAGGACTACTCATGGATAATTACAATGCAAGAAGAGCTCAATCAGATGGAAAGGAACAATGTCTGGGAACTAACAAACAGAACAAATCACAAGAAAGTCATAGGCACCAAATGGGTGTACAAAAACAAATGTGATGAAGATGGAGTTGTTGTTAGGAATAAAGCCAGACTTGTTGTAAAAGGATATGCTCAATGTGAATGGATATATTTTGATGAAACTTATGCACTTGTAGCAAGACTGGAAGCTATCAGACTATTCCTTGCATATGCAGCATTCAAGGATTTTGAAGTCTACCAAATGGATGTAAAAAGTGCATTTCTCAATGGAATCCTAGAAGAAGAAGTCTATGTGGAGCAACCCCCTGGATTTGTCAAAGGAGACAAAGTATACAAGCTTTTGAAAGCTCTACATGGACTCAAGCAGGCACCAAGAGCATGGTATGAGACACTATCCGTGTTTCTGGAAATGAATGGATTCAGCAAAGGAAAGGTGGACAAGACCCTATTCAGAGTAGAATTGAAGACCACATATTACTTGTGCAAATATATGTGGATGATATCATATTTGGCTCAACCAACCCTGAGCTACCTGAAAAATTCTCAAGTCTCATGCAAGGAGAATTTGAGATGAGTATGATGGGAAACCTACATTTCTTTCTTGGTTTGCAAGTCAAGCAAATGAACAAAGGATTCTTCATCAATCAAGTTAAATATACAAGGGATTTAATCAAAAGATTTGGCATGGACTCATCCAAAACACTAAGAGTTCCCATGAGCACAGCCCTGCACATTGATGCAGATGAAGGAGGCACTCCAGTAGATCCAACTCACTACAGAGGACTCATTGGATCACTTCTATACCTCAATACAAGCAGACCAGACATTTCATATGCAGTGGGAGTATGTGCAAGATTTCAGTCAAAGCCGAAGCAGTCTCACCAGGAATCAGCTAAGAGAATAATCAGATACCTTAAATCCACAATCAATGCTGGATTATGGTATCCGAAGGATGACAACTTGAACTCTCAGGATATTCAGATACAGATTTTACAGGATGTAAGATTGATAGGAAAAGCACCAGTGGAACGTGCCAATTCCTAGGAACCAGACTCATATCATGGTTCAGCAAAAAGCAGGTCTCCAACTCAATTTCCACAACTGAGTCAGAATACCTAGCTGCGGGTAGCTGTTGTGCCCAAATTTTATGGATCAGACAACAGCTAAGGGACTACAATATCACTGCAAATGAAGATCCAATATGGTGTGACAACAACAGTGCAATTTCTATCACAAACAATCTAGTATTGCACTCACGAACAAAGCACATAGATGTCAAACATCATTTCATCAGAGACCATGTGCTTAACAAGAGAGTTAAAGTGGAAAGAGTCAGCGCAGAGTATAAAATTGCTGACATATTCACAAAACCTTTACCAAAAGAAAGGTTTCTGGAGCTAAGCAGGGAACTTGGACTACTAGATTGGGAATCTAGTACAGACGAGAAAAGTCGTCTGATCTGAAGATGAATAAAAGTTATCTGATGTGAACGAGCAAAGATAAAAGCTACCTGATGTGGAGATCAGATGAAGGAAAAGTCACCTGATCAGACCAAACAATGAAGAGCTACCTGATGCAGAGCAGACAAGGAAAACCTGGTTGACATCAACCACAGGCGACACAACTTACCTGATGCACAACAAACAAGAAGTCAAACAGTCAACCAGCTAAGTTTCTCATTCTTAGACCGACTTAATTATTATATTATTTTTTTACACGTGGACAAACCCACTACCTCCACAACGTCCAATCAACTTCAACCGACATTCCTTAATTATCAAAAACCGTACCACCGCTTGATTATTTAAATTATTAACATTCAAAGAATCTTTTCAACTGGGTATTTAAGGCGGCGAATCATTTCAAAAAACTTTACCGTCTTCAAGCTCTAAGAACCCTAGTTGTTAAAAGCAATAAAAATCTCATGAAGAAAAATGGTATCTACCATTTCCTTGATATCAACCGAAAGCAGTTATTCAAGGAGGCAGTTATTTGTTTTTTGAAGGAAGCACAAGTCACCAAGCACTGTATCACCATCTCGATCTTCGGAGAAGAAATCAACATCATGCCTCAGACCATTGCTGACGCGTTCAAGATGGAGAATAGAGGCATTGCAGTGGAAGACCTAAAACAAAGCTCTGTTGAAACCTGGTATGAGATAAAATTACCAGAACAGCCCAACAAGGTCAAGTTCACGGCGAGGAGAGGCGACCTGAAAAAGGACTACAGATACGTCATTTACATCACTAATAAGATTGTCATGGTCATAGCCGGCAGCTATGACCAGTTGTCATCTGCAAAGTTTATTATGATGGGAGCGCTTATCCAACACCAGAGGATTAACTGGCCGGACTACATCTACAGGCAGTTAGTCTGAGAAGTGAATAAACTATGCTGGAATGCAGAGGAGAAGAATTTCATACAGAAGCTTGCCTATGGATCCCAGATCAGTTGGATCTTGGAGTTTCGCGAAAAGGCAAAGGGAGCTGCAGACACATTCCATGGCAGCAAGAGACTTGGTCATCTAGACCAAGAGACTTTGAAGAAATTGGGTGATCAAAGGAAGGCCGCCAAAATCTTGAAGGAGATGACAAGTGGAACATCTCCCTATAGAGCACCTTCGGACTTAGATGAAGTCCGATCTGATGCAGCTGGCCAAACTTCCCAAAAGTTACCTGCAGATGAAATTACATAAGCCCCCTCTACAGCTGAAATGCAGAAACTACTTGCAGATGCGACGATAACAACCTACCTATTTCCAAGCTATCGAAAAGGAAGCTACCTGCAGCAGAGGAGGTCGTACACATAACCTCATCTACAGAGAAGTCCCCCAAGAAGCATAGAAGCTTGGTGGACTCCCCCGATCAGTTGAAGAAGAAGCAGTGCAGAGATCACCTACACCTGCACCATTTGAATAACCTTCAGCCCAGATGTAGATCATAATTTCACCTGCACCTTCACCTGCTCCTACTGAAGATCAGTCATCAGATCAGCCAGATCAATCAGAGTTGATGGCTGAAATCGTTCCCCTTCTCACTCTCCCTAGCATGACAGAAGAGGAAGAGGCTGAAGAGACAATATAGATACCAGAAGCTGGATACTCCCTAAACCTCAGGGAGAACAATCCTCTGAACTTAAACTCAGATAAATTAAAGCTGGTAAAACAACAAGCTCTTAAGTTTTCTTTTATCACTATTTTTGACGAGTGGAAGGACTTAAAATCTCTTTCCTTCACTAAATTAAAAGAGTTTGTTGAGAGAAGTACTTTGGAACACCCCCAGGCTACTGAGAAACTTCTCATGCTCTTCTGTCAAAGGAGAAAAAGAAAAAGAAATTAGATTTGAAGAAGTTGAATTCAGAATTGAAGAAGAAGTAGAAAAAGAAAAAGAAATTAGAATTGAAGAAGTTAAAAAAGATGATACTGAAAAAGGAGAAGAAGGAGTTGACAAAGGAGTTGAAGAAGAAGTAGAAAAAGAAGAGAAGAAATAAAAAGAATAAGAAGAAGCAAGAGTTGAAAAGGAAGAAAAAGAACAAGCAGAAGAAGGGGTTGAAAGAGAAGAGAAGGAAGAAGGAGTTGAAGAAAAAGAACAGAAAGAAGAAGTTTAAGAAGAAGAAGAACAATGAGAGAGGAAAGAAGATGAGAAAAGAGATGATGAAGCTGATGATCATGGTGCGCCTGATCATGCATCAAGCTCTCATTAGTCATCAGAGGATGATAAGTCTGGAACCCCCGACAAGACCCCCTCTGATCAGAAGGCAGCAGATAGGAGCTTACCTTTAGAAAAGTCAACTGCCAGGAGGTCATCTGCACAAGAAGACTCAGGTGAAAATGATCCTCAGATAGCACCTAAAGTTCCCATATCACCTGCAATGACTACTATGATCAGACAGATTGTTGAAGAAACAGTTGCCAGACTTTTAGCAATTGAAATCAAGCCTAACCTGCAGTCCCTCAATGCCAAGATGGACACCCTGATCAACAGAATGCCTCTTGGCATGTCTGATTTCATGACAATGGTGGAGGAGCAGCTTGCCACTATCATTGATGCTGGCAAAAAGGGGAAAGAGAAAGGCATAGGGATAGACAACAAGCAGGGGGAAGGCAGAGAAGATTTGATGACCATGCAACACCTCCCTCTTCTACAGACAGGAACCTCCCACCTCAAGAGAAAATAACCTGGTGCACTATCAGACCCACCTGCAGCCAAAAGGAAGAGAACAGGATATGAACCTGAGGTGAGGTATCAATGGGAAGGCAAGGAACTTCAGTATGTTGAAGAGAACCTACATGTAGAGGCATCGCTTATGTGGGGAAGTGCCAGGAAGCAGTTCATAGAGAAGTACTATCTCTGGGAGATGCTTCAAGACAAAAATTGCTCCCTACAGCAGACATTTATCAACTTCATGGATATGAACTTTCCGAAACTCTGGGCAGTTTTGAGGAAGTATGCTGCAGAGAACTTCAATGCCTATCCTAGAATGCCTGATTTCAGACCTGAAGAAGCACCTACCCTGATGAACAATGAACCTGATGAGATGGCTCTTCAGGAAGAAACCAGATAACTTTGCATGGAAAATAATTTCACAACTCCAGAGCAGCGAGAGTTTGCTTCATTGGTTATCAAAAGAAAATATGGGTCAGCCCCAGTAATCAAAAGACCAATTGGAGCCAAACCATTGAAGACACTCCCTCCAGCTAGAGTCAGAGGAAAAGGAAGAGGGAGAGGAAGATAATTTTTTTACTTGTAATTTTATTTTGTAATTTACTTGTACTTTGTAATACTTGCAATTTTTTCACTTGTATTCTGTTTCATTCAAACTGCACTGTAATATAAACATCAATAAAATTTTATAACAGTCACTTGAATGACAATCACTAGTTGTCTCAGAAAGACTAAATTTTACTTGTGTCTTGCACTTTATTTTGTGCAGACTTATTAACATTTGAAATGCTTTAGTTTTGCCATCATCGAAATAGGGGGAATTTGTTAGGAATACTTGTTAGATTTTGATGATGTCATCCCTGTATTGTGATTTATGCAAATGTATGTATCTAAGTACTTGGCATTGTAAAGAAGAATCAAACGAGTATCTTCTATAGGCCTTAAAAATTTAGGCTAAGTGTTTATCAGTAACAAAATCAACTAAGTATAGAACTGCCATTTATCAGAGAAGTTTTCAGGCAAGTTCATTATCAGAGAAGTTTTGGTCAACACAAAAACAGCAGAGAGGTTTGACCAAAACCAAGTTGCAGTCGAGATCTGAAGAAGGTGATACATCAGACAACTTTGGTCAACACAGAATATCAGAGAAGTTTGACCAAAACCCATCTGCAGTCAAGTTATCAGACGAGATCTGGTCAACAAAATATCACCTGAAGTTTGACCGTCAGATCATAGAACATCCATCAGGTCAGAGAACTTTAGAGCAGAGAACTTTATATCAGAGAAGTTTTCATCAGAGAAGGTTGACCGCACATCAGGCAGGTTTGACCAAAGAGATCAGATAAGTTCTCAGTCAAGATATCAGCCAAGTTCAAGACACTCAGTCCATGTCAGCAAGCGTTGAAAGTCAACAATAATGGAAAGCCACGTGTAGATGTAAGAAGACAAACTGGAAAGATTCACCAAAAGTTAGGAATAAAATATTCCTTGAGATCAGCGTTCTGAAGACTTATGATTATTCTAATAAAAAATAACGGCACTAACAAAGGAAGTCTTTCAAATGGTCGGAATTAGGGGAATCAAGCCGTGCAACAGAATGATAAGATAAACAAAGAAGTCCACTCTCCAACCGACTAATTTGTTACAGTGATGCAACGGCTATGAGGGAAGCTCAAAGAATCGTACTATAAATATCTGAAGATAAGAATTGAGCAAAGTACGATGCGAACAATACTTACAAGCGATCAAAGCAAACAAAGAAAACAAATAGCATCGTGAAGAGCAAGCTTAAACAGTCATATTCTGAGAAGCTCTTTAGTTGGAGAAGACAAACACTCTTGTCTTAAAAGCTGAGTACGTGGTACTTATGTGAATGAGGTTTTCAGAAGTTTCGCAACTGATAAGGCATCCACAGGTTCTTGATTGGAAGGTGATAGACAGCTCGAGAGTTGTTGAGGCATCCACGGGTTTTCAATTAGGAGGTGCTAGGCAGTTAAGGGAGTCGCAATGGCCACAGATTTCCAGTGGTTGGAAGCTGTTTTAACAAGGAAGAATTCATTGTAACCTTTATCACTGGTTGACAGTTATAATGAATTTATCTCCAACTGGTTTGGAGAGAAGTGGACTAGTAGAGGATTACCCACCTCTGAAACCACTATAAGTGCTCGTGTGATTTACTGCTTTAAACATCATACATAACTGCTGCATACATATTTACTGTTCCATTGGAAAGCTATCTGCAGTCGATAACTTGTTATCTGCATTATTATCAACTGTCTTCCGCATTATCTGTCTGCAGTCGACATAAGTCATCTATAGCTAAGGTTTGTTAGCTGCATATTATACAACTGAAGAAACTCACCTGACTTTCAGGAAAAGAGTTTAATAAGTCTATTCACCCCCATCTAGACTTATTCCTGAGAACTTGTGACCTATAGGGGTTAGCAAATCAAATTTGCCAGTAGAAGTATCATAACCATACGAAATGTAGCAAGCAAACAATAATAACGAATCAGATAAAGACAACCATCCAATAATTATTCCTGAGATGTTTTGGTGTTTAGAAAACAAAGCACTTGAAGCATTTGAAAATAGAATCATCATCTCAGGAATTTTAGAAATACAAAGCCTTTAGGACATCGGGTCCTAAGTTTTAAGAATTATTTCAAAATATTAGGGTCTTAACCCAAATCTTATTCCAAATATCAATAGTTTTACAACACGAAAATATTTTCAGAAATCGCTTGGGTCTCAACCCAATCATTCTATTTTCGTAAAACTTTCCTTTCAAAAACTTTGTTCATAAAAGCATGTTCTCGACTTTGTGATCTACTGTCACGAGTCACCGTAAGTTCAGTAACACCACCCGGTCTTAACCAAACATAACAAATCACCAAATCAATATCGACTCCATGATCCACTGTCACGAGTCACCATAGGTTCAACAACCCACACGGTATTAACCAAACACAACAGTTAGAAATCAATATCGACTCCGCGATCCACTGTCACGAGTCACCATAGGTTCAACAACCCACACGGTCTTAACCAAACACAACAATCACAAATCTATCTCGGCTCAATGTTCCAATGTCACGAGTCACCATAGGCCCCCTCGAACCCACACGGTTGGATGTATTGTGTTTTAAACCCATGATCCACTATCATGTATTTTTGTAGGCCTCGTCAGACCCGCACGATTGGACCCCAGCACTACATATAAGCTCCGATCCCACGGTCCACTGTCATGCATCCTCGTATGCCCCGTTGACCCCACACAAGTGAACTTAGCATTACAACACACAACATTCACGTTCATAAAACCAACAATGTATATGGCCAATTAATCACATTGATCAACACGAACTTTACACATCCAACACACATAGTGTAATATCCACATTCAACCATCATCCTCAACAATTCACAATCAACATATCTCATGATCAACACACAACTATATATACATTCATATATATAATCAAACCAACCCGATTATCATAACCAACACAATTTCACAACATTAAACATTCAAGAATAACACAAACCCCACCAAATCGTATAAGCAAGATACTTGCCTCGAAAATCAACACGCGAATGCCTCGACGAATGCAGGTCGACCGAAAAGCCTCGAAACTTACAACCTCCCTAAGAAACAACGACAACACAATCACTACGAGGATAAGGACCAATAACAATGGAAATCACAACCTACAACCGAAGGGAAACTCATTGAAACATTTAATCGAACATTAAATGTTCACGGTTCCTCAAGAACCCTAAAACCATCAACCGGGTTGAACGAATCTGAGATATGGATATACAATCCATAGAATATAATCAATAACACCACTTTACAACAATCGAATCATCAAAATTGGATTGGAAACGAGATCAAAAATAAAACCTCAAGGAAAGTCCACTTTAGAAAAATCAAGAAATACCTCGATCTGACGAAGAACGATGGATTAGATGATGTTATAATCAACTAAGACTCTCTAAAACACCTTCAGATGGAGCAAAATCGTCCAAGAACTCAAACCCTAATCACCCTCGTCTCAAACATCACGGAAGAAGAAATGAAATAAAATGATAACGATATCCTGATGTCCGAAATTATATATTGCACTCAGTTAGCGCGTGCTAGATCCATTACCTAGTGTGTGCTAACGAATCTGCAGAAGAAAAGGACATTCTGCCTCGGGTCACTATCGCGCGCTAATCAGAGCATTAGTGTATGCTAACGAGGCAGTCCAGTGAAGGTCAAAACGCTATATCCCTATCAATTAGCGCGTGCTAATAGCTCCGTTAGCGTGCCCTAATTATACAATTTATGCTAACAATGTAGTCTTTCCTATTTCGACCATAACTCCTTCTTCCGGACTCCGCTTGACTCACCATTTGAACCATTGGAAAGCTAACTCAACTCTTTATTAAACTCTTCATTTTCCGGATTTTTAAACTTTATCAGTGCCGGTGGTGATATTACAAAGTCGACCTAAATGCACTAATGACAATCACGGACATGCTATGAAACACTAACGTTCAACAACGACAATCTGAATTGCAAATAAACACATGAAAAAGCATGACACATAATCATATAGACACAAAAACCATACAATCCACTTAAAATGATAAAAATTCAAGAAAACCGGAAACGAAAATCTCGGGTATTACAAAGAGCACAATCCCTCAACATATCTTCCAGTGCCTTGATAGTTGTTTCCGACTGCCATCAGTCTGATGATGATAAGAAGTACTAAAATTCAACTTAGTGCCCAATTCACTCTCAAGACTCTTCCAAAATTTAGAGGTGAATCGCAAATCTCTATCCGACACAATCGAAACTAGGACTCTGTGCTACCTCAAAATATCTTGAATTTACTCATATTCATCTTTACTAGCAGAAAGTGAGTCGAATTCGTCAAACGATCGACTATCACCCAAATTGCCTCAATCTTTCTCAAAACTCGTAGTAGTCCAACCACAAAACCCATGGTAATGTGTTCCCATTTCCATTCTAAGATTTCCAATGGCTGTAGTAAACCTCCTAGCCACTGATGTTCTTGCTGAAAAACTTAACAATTCTACCCAAATGAACTGATATCTCGCTTCATATCTCTCCACCAAAAGAACTTCTTCAGATCTTGGTACATCTTTATACCTCCTGGATGAGCTGAATATGGCGCACTATGCACCTCCTCAAGAATCTCCTTCCTAAGGGTCTTGTCCTTAGGCACACAAACTCTCCCATGATACATCAATACACCGTCTAAAATCACGAATCCTTCTATATCTCAAACTTGTGCTCGATCTCTCATCTTACACAAGAACTTATCATGGGGTTGAGATCCTTGATCTTATCCCTCAAATTTGGTTGTACGACCAACGTTGCCAAAACAATTGTGTTTGTGCACTTTTGAGGCGCAACTATCTCGATACTCAAACTGGAGAACTCTTTGAACAACTTCTCATGATTGGTGAGCAAGCAAGCTAACTAACCCCTCGACTTCCGACTCAATGCATCAACTACCACATTAGCCTTGTCAGGATGATAGTGAACCGTACAGTTATAATCTTACACCAACTCCAAACGTATCATTTGTCTCATGTTCAGATTTTGTGTGAAAAGATATTTTAGAATTTTATGGTCCGTGTATATTTCACACTTACCCCCATAGAGATATTGATGCCAAACTTTCAATGCATGCACCACTTTTGCTAATACCAAACCATTTGTTGGGTTTCAACTCATGTGACTTAAGCTGCCTCAATGTGTAGGCCACCACCTTGCCTTGTTGCATTAATACGCTACCTTAACCCTGCTTCGAAGCAGCACTATAAATGACAAAGTCCTTGGCCGGGTCAGGAATCATTAATATTAGTGCAGAGGTTAGTCTTCTATTCAACTTTTGAAAACTTTCCTCGCACCTCTCATTCCATTCAAACTTCACACCTTTTTGTGTTAACTGAGTCATAGGCATGGCTATTTTCGAGAACCCTTCTATGAATCTTCAATAGTCAGCTAAGCCCAGAAAACTACGAACTTCGCTCGTATTCTTGAGTACCTCCCCAACTACTAACTTCCTCAACCTTGCCGGGATTTACCTCAATTCCCTTAGTCACCCCATGACTAGGGATCCAACTTGGTCTAACCAAAATTCGCATTTCTTGAATTTCGCATGCAACTTTTCCTTGCAAAGTGTCTTCAACGTGACTAGACATTCTTGGTGTTGTTTCTTTTCCTTCAGATACCGCAAAATATCATCTATGAAGATAATCATGAACTTGTCTAAGTATAGGCGGAACACTCTTTTCATCAAATCCATGAAAATAGCTGCTACATTACTTAGACCAAATGGCATCATCACAGACTCGTGGTGCCCATACTGGGTTCTAAATGCCATTTTCGAATATCACTCTCCTTAATTTTCAACTGATGGTATCCAGATCTTAAATCAATCTTTGAAAAAATATTGGCACCTCTCAATTGATCGAACAAATCATCTATCCTTGGGAGCGGATACTTGTTCTTGACAGTGATTCAATTTAACTCCCTATAATCGATACACATCCTGAGTGATCCATCATTCTTCTTAATGAATAAAACAGGAGCACCCCATGGTGAGACACTTGGGTGGATAAACCCTATCTCCAACAACTCTTGGATTTGAACTTTCAACTCTTGAAGTTCCTTCAACGCCATTCTCTATGGTGCCTTAGATGTCGGGGCTGCCCCTGGTACCAAATCAATGCTGAACTCAACTTGTCGATTAGGTGGAATTACCGGCAATTATTTTGGGAATACATCCAAGTACCCCCGCACTATAGGAACGGGCTGCAGGGGTGGTCTCAACCTTATAAGTGTCTACGGGACTTACCAAAAATCCCTGACACTTCCATTTCTTGAAACTCTTCAATGCACTTATTGCCGAAATAACTCTAGGTACCATCTTCGACTTTGTACCATAGAATTTAATCATCCCACTCTTCGACAGTTGCAATGCAACTTCCTTATCTTGAAACCTTATGTCAGCACTATGTTTGTTTAGCCAGTCCAAGGCAAGGATCACATTGAAATCCATCATGTCGATCAAATATGAATTAGCACTAAAGTTCGTTCCTACTATCTCAATGTTCAAGTTTTCTACCATTTTATTAGTGAGGACTGATTCCCCTAATGCGATGTTAATTTCAACAATACTAACGCTCCTACATCCAGTGGCATGATAAAACTTTGCAGACATAAAAGAGGGTGTGGCACCATTGTCAAACAATACGAGAGTGGATAATTAGATAAAGTCAACATCCCTGACACCGTGCCGGGACTCTCATCTGCGTCCACTACGCCATAAGTGCTCATATGCAATACTTCCTATTGTTGCATTATGCCCCATTTTCTGTTGCCTTAGGCCAGAAATTGATTTATCCAACACTTTGTGGGTGTTGCATCTGATCGCGTGGCATTTGACCTCTAATCCAACACTTCTCCTTTCTAATGCAACAGAGGGAAAGTATTTCATTATGTACATAGTGCAACACAAAATAAAATATATGTAACAGAAAATCGTGTTGGCTTAGAGGAGAATACAGTTTAGAAAAGTGGGCCCCACAACCAATGACACATCAACAGTGGACCTTTTTGCCACGTCAGCGATGGGTCCCACTTCATCCATGTCAGTAGTGGGTCCCACTTCATCCATGTCAGCAGTGGGTCCCACCATACATAATGCAACACTATTCTTATATCCAACAGTAACATGGTTGTTATATGCATCACTAATTTAAAAATATGCAACACTAATTTGAGAATAAGCAACAATAACTGAAAGATAGATGCAACACTTTAAATAATAATAATAATAATAATAATAATAGTAGTAGTAACCTCCAGTTTGTGGACAAGCTCTATGGCATTAGGGGCAGAAACAGAGATGTGACACTGAGAAGGCTTTATAAAGCCATCATCCACTGCTCTGTCAATGAAGGTCAGGAAGCAGTTGTAGTAACCATCAACATTCAGCAACCCCACCTAATAACAACAACATATATTGTAGAAGTAGTAGTAATAATCAATATTTATTATATAAGTCCCATCAGAATACAATACAATACAATTAGAAAAACCAAAACCAAACCAAACATACCCAGTATATCCCGCTCAGAGTAGGGTCTGGGGAGGGTAAGATGTACGCAGACCATGCCCCTACTTATTATGGTAGGGAGGCTGTTTCCGTGAAGACCCCCAACTTAGTGTACAGCAGAATCTTGTGTGATAAATACAAAGGAAAACATATGATTCGAAAAATCTAGAGACCATACCTGAGCCCATGGCTTAATCCACATGGGACTTACCTAAGCGGAATTTGGCTACTTCACTCCCGATGAACGCTGCTCTAACAAAAGAGAGGTTGACTCTGCGCACAGCTCTCTGTCAAAAATACACCACACGCAAGGACAATAGGGTAAAATATACAATAAAAGTAAAAAAAAAAATACAATGCTCTAGGTCAAAGCTAACCGAGACAACCCAACCCTGAGGCTCTCAACTACAGCACCGCTCCCTACAAAAGAATCCACAACTCTGATCTGGCGCCTCCAAGCGCACCTATCAACAGTCATGGTCTCGGAAAGGTTTAAGGCCTTCAAATCTAATCTCAGCTGCTCCTCCCACGTCCTCCTCGGTCTGCCTCTCCCCCTCTCCCTGACAACCAATAAACTCTCGACCCTCCTCACCGCAGCAGACGCCTGCCTCCTGCGGACGTGGCCAAACCATCTCAATCTCCCTTCCCTAACTTTCGCTGAAATGGGCGCCACTTCCAGTGCGTTCCTGAAAACCCCATTCGCGATTCTATCTAACATTGTGCGACCACACGACCAACGTAACATTCTCATTTCAGCCACTTCCAACTTGCTCTCAAGCGACTTCTTCATCGCCCAACATTCGGAGCCTTACAACATTGCAGGTCGGCCATACAATACAATACAATACAATTAGGCTTTAATGAAACAACAATAGTATGTACTAATAATATTTTACTCAAATAAAAAAATCTTACAGGCTTGTCATGGATGCCAAGTTGAGACCATGTTATGACCTCCAATAGCTCCTCCATAGTGCCATAACCACCTGATAATTGTAAACAATATTGTATGAACAATAAGAAACAAAGTCTAGAGAGAGAGAGAGAGGGAGAGAGATTGTACAAACCTGGAAAAGCAATCAAGCAATCAGAATGGCTGGCCATCTCAGCCTTCCTCTGGTGCATATTAGCCTCTCAACACAAGAGCGTTGTTGTTGGGTACGACCACTTGAACCCAGCAAGTAAAATCTGTGGAGGCTAAAGAACATGTAAATGAAGGGCAGGATGAGAGGCAGCCTCCCCATTCCTTCTAGGTCCTTGACCATGAAAAATTAATAAATCCACACAATAATCAAATACTAATATTTAGTCTCAAAACTGCATCATGTTTTCGATCTCTATTAAAGAAGGGTACACGAATCAAAATAGCCATACAAATTGAACCACATCCTTGCCCATTCCAGTACAATATATGAAATATTATACTAAAATTAATCAAATAAACAATCAAATTAAATTGAATTAGATCTAAACAAGAAGAAAAAGAAAAAGGGGAAATGTAAATAGACCAATTTCGACCATAGCAATCTCTTAAACGAGGGTTTTTGCTCAACAGATGGATGGTCATTTTGCTATAGGACACATTTTATGCATTATATCATTTCTCAACTGCTAGTGCTTAGTAGTTTCGTATTGCAGATGGTTATCAGCATGAAAATGTCGTCTCTAATACGCAATTATTAGATGAAGAATCTGGCGGAGAATAAGCTAATATTTGAAATCATCGGCTGGAATACTCACTTAGAAAGGTTGATGGATGGCGGCGAGTTGATGAGACGTGCGACGGTGACTGGAATACTCACTTAGCAGGGCGGTGGACGGCAGCGAGTTGAGGAGGTGTGTGACGGCGACTCTGCAAGGGATATGAAGGGCAACCGTGAACTGAGTGTGAATCAGCTCTGCCAGGCAAGGTCAAGGTGGCGATTGTGTGAATCAGGCAAGCAACGACGAATATGAATGAGGATTGACGATGGCGTGAGGGAGAGGAAGTTAGGGAGATGAACTGTGCAAGGTTAAATTTGTTGGTTGCGGCCGATGGAAAAAGGAGAAACAAAAAATAGGTTAAGTAATTAATATAAATAAATTTCAATTTTTAAGACTGGCCCCCGTTAGGCCCGCGGGTTAATCAGTTCCGGGCCAAAAAGGCCCAGATTTAAAAGGGCTGTGACCCTAACCCTGTTTTTTAGCGGGTTAAACGGACTGGTCCGGCGGGACCGGGCCCAATTAACATCTCTAATGTCCAGTTTTAGATGGGGATTAGCATCTCCCAATCTTTTCAAGACCCATGTTTTCCATGTCCAGTTTTAGATCGAGATTTGGCCACCTCAGCGTGTCGTTGCCCAAATGTTTTGATGAGAAATGCATTTTTATTTTTCAATTTATATTTATTATTATACTTTAAAGAGTTGAATGTATAAATTCAATTTTTTTATTTTAATTTTAGATTATAATTTTCAAAAGAAAAATATATGTATTCATATAATATATTTTATTTATTATAATTTTAAGGAATTATTTTCTTTTTAATATTTTTTTAATTTATTAATTTAATCCGAAAATTTTTTAAGTAAAAAACTATATGTGATCTTATAAAAAAT
Source organism: Orobanche coerulescens (assembly GCA_033398695.1). NCBI lineage: Eukaryota > Viridiplantae > Streptophyta > Magnoliopsida > Lamiales > Orobanchaceae > Orobanche > Orobanche coerulescens. The sequence goes on from CM065802.1 coordinate 198,932,513, forward strand.
TCCGTTATAAAATGATTAAACAAATTCAAATAATTTATTTTGTTTTAGTGTAAAAAATTTAAATTTGACGATATTTTTTTAAAAATATTTAAAATATTTTTCGCAATTATTAAGATGATTTAGTCTATTGCAACGTTTTAAGTTCACGTATAATCCAACACTTTAGGTTGGTGTTGCATTAACGTCTTTTGCAAGAGTGCATTAAGGTCTAATGCAACACAAATTGAGTAGTATTGCAAAAGACAAAAGATCAGAGGGCTATTGCAATACTTTTCCTTACAACACTGGAGATATACGTTGTATATGAGCACTTATGGTGTAGTGGTCCCTTTGGGTCATTGAGCAGATGCTAGATCTTCTTCAGAACATTGACCTTTGACCCCTTAGAGATAACAGTTCGAAGAATAATGTCCTCGCTCCTTGCATTGGTAGCAGACACCTTTACTATACAAGCATTCCCCGCCATGATTCTTACCACACTTCGGGCATTCCCGCTTACTTGTTTGAGGCTTAGGTTCTAATCTCTGATCAACCCTGCTTTCTTGTTTGATGCCACGTCCTTATTTTGGTTCCCATTTCAATATCTCTTGTCTGTATTAGGCTTCGCAGGCTATTATGTATTCAGATTATGGCTAACCTCAACCTCTTAAGCTCGGAACACTATATCGGTATAGGATATCACCCCATGACCAGCCATGTTGTGATAGATACTCGAGCATAACCCACCCTGGAACTGGAGGGATTTTTTCGATGCATATCCATCATTTGGTCCACAAACAAGTTGACCTGGTTGAACTTTCTCTCATATTCGTTAATCGTCAGTCCTCCTTGTTCGAGGTTCCAGGAGTTTCCCTCAATCTTCTCGCAGTAGTGTTGAGGATAGTATTGCTTCATTATCAGCTCCTTGCAGGTGTCCCAAGTCAAAGCAGCACGCACTTCTTCCGGCCTCAACCTTCATTAGCTCATCCACCAGCGACCCGCATCCTCGATCATTTGGTACTGGGCACATAGAACCCTCTGAGCGTCAGTGCACCCTATTATAACACCGCCAAATTATTCAGGGTATATTATAGTGCCGTGAGCCCCTCCGTAGGACCCACAAGGCTATACATATGCGGAACCATGAACTTTGACCGATAAGGTCTAAACATAATCCACTGGAGGACAATAAAATTAGCAACCAAGATAATATTCAATACGATACATCGGAAATCAATTCCCAAGGCAACAGAGGCCAAAACATCAAGAAGGTCAGAACGATACTCAAGTACTCTTAACCGTTCCAACGCAACATTACTAAATGGATGAAATACAAAATACAGACAGTGACAAGACACAACATCACACTTGCCCATCATTTTCATGCCTACCCGGTACGTGCCTATCCGTTCTCCTGGATCCTAAAATACATGAAAGGTATTTTCCCCAAAAAGGGATTAGCCATCGAATAGCTAGTACAAGTACACAAGTATGAAAATTGATACTTCTTACAAGATAAGGTAAGGAAAAACCCATATCATCAATCATCGAGATATTAAACCTCGTTTCATTCTCATATTACCAACCGTGATACTAGTATTCCGGTATAACTAAATCTCATACCATACCTCATGATTAATCGTGGATTCACACTATAAGCTACGATCCCTCAGAGGACTCGAAGTCCCTTCCCGGAGTGGTTAACCCAATATGTTCAATGGATCGCACTATAAGAAACGACCCCTCAGAGGACTCGAAGTCCCATCCGGAAGTGAAAATATAATTATACCAACACAATGTTCAATGGATCGCACTAAAAGCAACGACCCCTCAGAGTACTCGAAGTCACATCTTAGAGTGAACACGTGGTTATACACATAAGATTGTTCAATGGATCGCACTAAAAGCAATGACCCCTAAGAGGACTCAAAGTCCCATCCCGGAGTGACATCTTATCGAATACATCACAATACTATACTTTCAACGTTAAGAATTACAATCATAAACATATACTTGCCTTTGAGACATCGTGAATCGGGAGGAAAAGTATACAAGCTCGGTAGGTCCAAGAATGCACTTCCGGCACCTAAACAACCCGTAAGGCAAATGATAATTAAGAATCCATACTCAAATTACATAGAGAGATTCCTGAAACCCGCCTACGATTTACGATTCTCCAAGGATAATCACCTAGAGGTTGGAAATTGTCCAAACCTTCCAAAATACGCATGATGTACATAAACATCCATATAATCGTAGAGGAAACGTGGGTACGAGGTAGATACATCATAATCTCAAAGATCTCAAGCTCCAAAACGGATAAATCGGACGAATCTAAGAAAATCCCCAAAAATTCCCAAACTAGGGTTCTAAGGAATTTACCTTGATTTGGAAGGTAGAAACGGATTAGATGTTGTATAATCTTTGTTATCCCACCAAAGATGTTGATAGATGATGATTAGCTGCCCCCCAAATCGCCTCAGGGTTGCCCCTCTCGTGTTCTGTCATCGGAAATGAAGAAGTGGGAAGAAAAATGACGAAGAACAGGGCTGACCGTCCTTATATACTGTGTCTAATTAGGGCGCGCTAAATATCAACATTAGCGTGCTCTACCACATCCTTAGCATGCGTTAACTGTTACTATGAAGAAATTCCGAACTCTCTGCCCACCTCATTAGCGTGTGTTACTGTCGAAACAAGCGCGCGCGCTACTCCAGCAGGATAGCGTGCGTTATATAGCACTTAGCGCGCGTTAACTGTTCGTCCAGATAACAGAAACACACTATCTCGGCATCACCTAATTGGTTAGTGTTCCCTACTGGCAAGACTAGTGTAATAATCGTACCTTTTACTGGTTATAATTATGAATTCATGAACTTTGTGTTTTGGTTTGTAATTTTTCGAACATTGGTATCATGTGTTTGATTCGAGATTGAGCCTGTATGTTGTGTTTTTACCAGTATCCCGCTAATATTCATTAACGTTGTGTCGAACCGCTTGTATCGCTTCTGCAACCCAGGATTAGCGTACGCTAATTTATATGGGTAGCGTACGCAACAGATGTTGTAGGCTAGTGCGCGCTACTACAGGAAGTTGCGCACGTTAACCGGCAGCATGGGACAGTCCAGAGGGCACTGGACTGGGACAAGTATTGAGCTAGAGCACGCTAAGGCAACATAGTAGCGCACGCTAGGGGAACAGGTAGCGCACGCCACTGTCGGATGATAGCGCGCGCTAAGTGGCCCGGACAGTAAGGACAGTGAGGCCTGGACTTTGGCCAGACCAACAGGTAACGTGCGCTAAGACGGTCGTTGCGTGCGCTAACTTGTCGGTCGTAGTGCATGCTAGTTGGTCGTAACGCACGCTACCGGGATGGACAGAAGGGTTTTTGAACAGGGCAGAGGGTTCTGGACTTAGACTAGACACCAGATAGCGCACGCTAAGGCGGAAGCTGCGCGCGCTAACTCGGCGGTACAACGCACGCTAACTCGATTGAGTAGCGCACGCTGTCGGATGTGGTGCACACCAGCTCGGATGGGCAGAAGGGTCTGGGCTGCAGACCTAGGCCGATAGCGCATGCTATTCGGTAAGCGTTAGCGCACGCTAGGGCGCACTTATATAAATACATGTGTTGCGGTCAACACTTGTCATTTTTGACTTTCTTTCCTCTTCTTCGAGTTTCTAGACATCTCCAGAGCTGTGTAGGCGAGGGTTTCAACGGTTCACGGTTGAAACTCAGATCCTTCCAACTTCAAGTAAAAATCTATCAATCCTACATCATCTTCACCAAGGAATTGAGGCAATCCTTCCGTAGAACCCTAACTTTGGGGAAATTTGGGGGTTTTGGGGATCTCGTTTCTCCAACCATTTTAACTCCAAATTTATGATGGATTATAGTTGAAAATAGTTGCATAAGTATGATTTCATGATTTCCTCAAGGTTTTGTGGATTGATTCCAAATCTTCTTTTGTAAATCGAGCAAAACCCGTTATGCCCTCGTAGTGCTCGATTAAATGGTCCTAAGGGTAGAACCTAGGATGGATTTTAGTGTTTTCCAACAAAATTGTAAATGATTGAGCCTCGATGTTTGTTAGGGGCGGGATTTGGAAGATAGTTCGGACCGTAGCCTTGTTCGTTGTTGTTCCTTTGAGTGTAAGAAAGTCCAGGCAAGTACTTTATTGCATTAGTTTATGGCATGCATTTCTGTGATGGTTTAGTTAACGATGAGAGTTGAAAGGTTGTTCTCGGGTACTCTCACTCGGGGATTGACTCGACGGGGTCACACGGGGACTTGGTGGCTTAGCGGCTGGACCGGGTCACGAGAGATACTTTGAGTGGACATCCTCACCTGGGGTTGCTCGACGGGGCACACAGGGACTTGGTGGCTTGAGGGTCGGACCGGGTCGCGAGGATCGTTAGAGTGTTTTTACTGATGATCGATATTGATATTCCGGAATATCGCGAATTGAACTGTTTTGGATTTTGAAATAATTTGGAAATGCCTGTGGATTAAAATAATTGTAATACTGTACTTGCACTAGCGGTTGTGGCTAACCCCATCGTTGGGGTGGAATGTTTTGTACTTTTCAGGTATTCTCGAGGGATAGGAGCCCCCATGTGGTGCACATGGAGTTGACAAGCACACTGGATGTTAGAGAGATCATATCAGTCGTTGTATTTGTGATGTTTGAATCAGTTTTATATACAGTATTATTGTTGGTTTTGAGTTGTACTTTGTCGTGTAATGTTTGCGTTCAGTGATTGATGTTGAACTATACTATTTTGGCCGCGGCCGAGGCCTAACTTGTGTTTTGTATCCTTTGTTGGTCTGTTATGTCGTGGTTATTATGTACTAGATTGTGGTTTAATTGTGTATGTCGTCAGCCTGGCGGGACCTTTGTGTGTCCTGCGGCGTGTAATAACCCAAAGTGAACTTGGGGTGTTACATTTATGGTATCAGAGCCTAGGTTTCGAGAATACCTGGGCCTTTGGTCATTTGGGTTGTCAAGTCGTAAGAGTCGTATAAACTGATCGAGCTGAACACCGTGTGTTGCTGTCGAGCCGTGTGACCCATGATGGTAAGACTCCTTAACTCTCTTTGTGCCTTGTCGCTTTCATAGTAGAGTGGATTTAAATTCCTTGGATTGTGAACTGTTTTGATAATTTTAATCCTTCTATATCCAGTATGTTGAGAGGCCGTGGCGGACGTGGACGCGGCAGAGGCCGTGGTCGTGGTACCGCTAACGAATCTGGCACACATTCTAATGATGCATCTGATTCGGCATCCCATACGGAGCCGAACACCGCTTCTCTGAATCCGAGCGGTCAACCAGATCCTACTGTAAGTCAAGAACCGTCGGCTGACACTAATGTGAATGCCGGCATAGCTGCTATACTCCAGCAGGTAGCAGCACAATTAGTCAAGTTGAATGAGTCCGGGCATCAAGATCAACCGACAGATGAGAGTAGATGGCTTCAGGGAGTGATGAAAATGCAACCTCCTCGTTTTACTGGTGCGTCTGATACGTTGGGCTGGGAAGGATGATTGTTTCAGTTTGGCAGGATTTTTGATGCCGTTGCATGCCCCGAAGAGAGACGGGTCCCTATTGTACAATATTTCCTTGACAAGGAGGCTGCGAATTGGTGGGAAGCTGCGAAACCTACGGATCGTGTGGCCACTTGGGCCGAGTTTAAAACTGCGATAGAGGAAGAGTACTGTCCTTGGCCTATTAAAGAAAAACGAATTGCAGATTTCTTTACAGCCACACCTCAAGATGTACCTATCACCGAGGCCATTGTTACATATAATCAGCAACTGAATCATGTTCGTGAGCAAGTAAGGACCGAAGCAGATAAAATCCGTTACTTTGATTTGAGAATGAAGCCCAAGATTCGTGAGGCTATGGCGGGTTTCAGATGCGTTACGTTGAAGGAATATCAGGATCGTGCTTTGGCTATCGAGATGGTCATTTCTGCGTCATGGTCGGGTACCGAGATCAAGAAGCCGAAGACGACTGCTGGTTTTTCGGGATGTAAGAGTGGTGGATTTCACAAATCTCAAGCTCCTCACTCTGCTATCGGAAAGTCTGTTCAGCAAGCCAGTAGTGCTCCGAGTTTACAACCGGGCCAGTCTTCTGCCTTTAGTAGAGGACAATGTTTCAATTGTAATCAAACAGGCCATCAGTGTCGTGAGTGTCCACTTCCTCCCGTTATTTGTTTCACATGCGGTCAAGCCGGTCATCGGGCGGCTCATTGCGAGGCTGCCACTAGATTTGTTAAACAGCAGAGTTCGGCACCAACTCCGAGTGTGAACCCGGGGGCTACATCTAATCAGTCGCAACAGACTTTGGGACGTGGAAGAGGTCGAGGACAGTTGGATCGTCAAGCTGCATCGAGTGTGGGTTCGGTACAGCCAAGAGTGTACCAGATGAGGCGTGCGGACGACACAGAGGCTCCGGTTGCTGCAGGTATCACGCAAATACATTCTCAACCTGTATCGGTTTTATTTGATTCGGGAGCTACCCATTCGTTCATTGCTCTTGATTGTGTGAAACATTTGGGTCATGGGTGTTTGATTGAGTGCGAACCATTCGTAGTAAGTACTCCTAGTGGAGAGCGTTTGATTGGGAACCAAGAGATTAAAAATTGTCTCGTGCATATCGGGAGTCGAGATTGGCCTTCAGACCTCATTGTGATAGATCTGAAAGGAGAGGACGTAATTCTGGGAGATGATTGGTTAAATCGTCATGGTGCTATCATGAACTACCGAACGCGAACTATTTCTATAATAGCGGAAGATGGTGTCGAGCACACTTTCTTGGGTCGTAAACCGGGTAGTTCAGGTGGGGTGATTTCCGCCGTTAAGGCGATAAAATTGTTGAAACAAGACTGTATTGGTTATTGGTGTTACGCCATGAGCACAAATGACGGTGAAGCCGATTTATTGTCAATTCCAGTTGTGAATGAATACCCAGATGTATTTCCGGATGATCTACCGGGATTACCTGTCTAGAGAGGTAGAGTTTCCTATTGATCTTGTGCCAAGCGCAGCACCTGTTTCCCGAGCGCCGTATCGTATGGCACCCTCCGAGATGTTAGAACTGAAGAAACAATTGGGCGAGCTTCTGGATAAAGGGTACATTCGACCTAGTGCATCACCTTGGGGTGTGCCGGTCCTCTTCATTAAGAAGAAGGACGGATCGTTCCGTCTATGCATTGATTATCGGGAATTGAATAAGATAACCATTAAGAACAAATATCCTTTACCTCGTATAGATCACTTGTTCGACCAACTTCAGGGTGCCACAGTTTTCTCTAAACTTGACCTGCGATCGGGATATTACCAGCTGATGATTCGGGATTCTGACATTCCGAAGACTGCCTTCCGTACCCGGTACGGCCATTACGAATTTGTGGTTATGCCATTTGGCCTAACCAATGCTCCTGCCGTGTTTATGCAGTTGATGAACAAAGTTTTCATTGACTATCTTGATAAATTTGTGGTCGTTTTCATTGATGATATTCTTGTCTACTCCCGGAATGAGGAAGATCATGTTGAACATCTCCGAATGGTGTTGAACACTTTGAGAATGGAGAAACTATACGCTAAATTCTCAAAGTGTGAATTATGGCTTAAAGAGGTGACATTTCTTGGTCATGTGATTTCGGTTGATGGAGTTCGGGTGGATCCCCAAAATATAGCGGCCATTGTTGAGTGGGAACCGCCTAGGAGTGTGAAGGAGACCCGAAGATTTTTAGGGCTTGCTGGCTATTATCGCAGATTCGTCGAGGGATTTTCAAAAATCGCTCGACCACTTACTCAATTGCTCCAGAAATCTCAGAAGTTCGAGTGGACTGGTGAGAGGCAAAACAGTTTTGATGAACTTAAACGATGATTAACTTCGGCGCCCGTGTTATCGTTACCTCAGGGCACCGAGATTTCGAAGTGTACAGTGATGCTTCCGGACTTGGATTGGGTTGTGTTTTGATGCAGAGAGGTAGAGTAATTTCATATGCGTCCTAAAAATTGAAACCATATGAAATAAATCACCCTACCCATGATTTAGAGTTATCGGCGATTGTATTCGCGCTAAAAATTTGGAGG